>JAOTON010001320.1:0-1280000 GCA_034440635.1 Lepas anatifera
GACCAGTGATTCACCTTAAAGTAACCTGCATAAAAATATTTTCCTCTGCCGTGTTTTCCCGATAAAATCAATTATATTTTGCGTTCTTGATTTAATTGATGTTTAATCAGCCAAAGAGTGACGCCATGCGCGCGAAAATCGGCCACCGGGCGGGGCACATCGATAGCGGACTGGCTCGTGGCCGAAGCGTGATCACGCGTACGGTGCGCAGCGGAGACCTGCGGGTTAGCAGTTTATTGCCAGGGAAAACATGCATCTACAGATGGATTTGAAATTGTGGCAAATTTTCCCAAGGTTAGGGTGAGCCTTTTGACTATAAGTATTTTCTTGCCCTTCTTTTCCTTCATCTTTGTCTTCGGTTTCAGGCAAGTTTCATGCAGATTTATGGGCAGGGTAAACAACGTACATAGATTGCAAAGAATTGCGTATCGCGATTTGTCTTCTTTCAATTTCCTCCCTTAAGTGATACCACCGATTTCCAAACAGTAAGTTGAAAACAGGTGCAACCAGGCTGAAAACGATTGAAAACAGGTGGGGCCTCTGAGGCTCCCCTCCAATGAGCGTATGAAGATGTTCTTTCTTCTTCGTGTTTTCATCTTTAAAATCAGCCATATACCAAAATTCGATGATAGATCTGTTTTCTAAATTATTTTCAAAACCATTACAAACCACAGATTTAGGGGATGGAAGAAACGCTAAGACGAAATAATGTTCTATTCAAGAGTGAGGTAATCCAAGTCTTTCTGGTTCTCTGCTGACACAAGATGACAGCCGGATACTGAGACAATGTAATACTTCTGGATATACTACTGCTTCAAATCAATGATCGAGGTGTGAGCACTCAGTAATAAAACAATGTTTCATATTAATGTTCATGGTGAGGGTCTTTCCATCCTGGAAATCATTTTTTCTAGTACAAATTTGGCTGCTGTAGCAAAATAGATATTTGACACTTTTTTGGCTTTTTCTGACTCGCGTTTGGATTTTTTCGCAGCAGGAATACCTGGTAGCCCTGTTATGAAGCGCCTGCGACTGACTTCCTCAGAAGACTCACTCCCTCGGCATGGAAAAACGACTCTTGGGGCTGTCGAAATCAATCCCTGCGGGCCGAACAACGCAGCGCTGCTTGTTATTGCTTTTAGGTACTGACGAACAATTAATTTGCAGTGACAGGGCTGAACGCAGGACGCAGGAACGCAGGAACTCGGGAAAACGACGTAAAAACATTGTTTTTTAAGAAAATCGGCTAAAATTTCTTCATTTTTGGGGGCCACGGCAGCTAAAACCCCCTCTGCGTCCACCAGTGTGCAGTGGTACCTACTTATAAAAATCTAAAATTAAATATTTGATAGATGTGGCATTGCAGGAATCTTGATAAACGTCAAGCCATTTGATACACCACGAGATGCTTGCTATTGCAAATCACGAAGAACATTTCAGTATGTTCCTGTTATGCCCAGGAGCATTTAACCAAGCATTTGCAACAAGCTTATCACACGGGAGACTGCAGCGGCAAATGCAGACTTCAAATGACAAACTTTGAATGGTCGGGCGCAGACCTCATATTTCATGTACCTACTGAGAAATGGTTGGGGCAGTTTTCCTAAAAATATACAAGTACATAACATTTTGACGTCCTCAAAGTTCTCGAGGCAATTGCGCCAATTAAAGTGCGCCAAATTTGCCGCAAACTATAAGGTTTTGAAAGTAAGTTTTGCATACTAACGGGTAAATTTGAGGTATGTCGATGGCCCAAATTTAAGAGACAGAAGTTTTAAAGGATTTGTATTACTTATAGTTAGCTTTTGGCAGAATGTGAGCTTTGAATAAACAAATACTTTCGGCGCTAATTATTATCGATGGACTGCTTCCAATTGCTGTGCCCTAACTGTACCACGCTACCGGGTGTGATGCTACGGTGGTGTCGTGCTGCAGGGGCAGTCGTAATTGAACCAACTCGATTACGGCAGTGGGCAAGATATCCTTTAGATATTTTAGGAAACCTTTGTATTAAGAGAGGAAATGAGGCTTAGTATTCATCAACTCCGGCGCACCTCCGGCGAAATAAAACAACATTGTATTGCTGAATGTTGTTGCTTGAACCTGAATGGGTAAGGAGCAGGGTAGCTGAAAAACAGCAAGGCGTGGTGACAGGGGTGTGGATTTCCAAAATCATTGAGGGTGCCCTAATTTGAAAACAATTAAATGCCCTCCACATAAAAGGAAAAAGCATAACAAGCATAAAAGCTCCACTAAAAAACAATTTCATTTTTGTTTTAGCCTCAGTCTTTTGAATTCTGAAATTGATTAACAATAAAATTTAAAGGATAATTTAACACTAAACGAATATTTCATTACAGGTGCACGGGCACTAATGGGATATAAATTCACACCCTCATATGGCACTGTTCATTAACCCGGTACCACCTGGGCTCTTTTCATGCATACCGCCGCCGGGGGTGTGATGGGACCCCTACGATCTCGGGAACCGGAGGTAAAAGAAAAATTAAAACGGCGCTGGAAGCACCTTACCCTCTTCCACTCTAGATCCGAGTTTGAAGACCAAATTTAGGATCGCATCTTGTTTGGTTCAAAAGTTATAGGCACAAACAACTTCGCAAACCGTCACCTTTGGTGACCTCTGGCGATCTTGGTACCGATCTGACCTCAAAATGGATGACAGCATGCAGATTTTTCAAGAGCTTTCGAACAATGTTTAGAAACTTTATTTAACTCTTGTAGAAGCCACGTTACATCCTGCTTTTGCCAGCCTCATTTTAGAAAAACGGAATTTCCTTGCACGGGCCTAGCAATGCCGTCATACCCAGGGGTGTAACTTCGTAAAAATCTTTAGGGGTGCTTTTTCCTAGCCGACCCATACAATTTGACTGGCAGTATTAGGGGATGAAAAACGTTAAAAGAGGGTAAAAACCTTACACTTTTGTCATTAAACCTTACACCTTTGTTCTGCGACATTAAAGTAAACGCCCTCCCGCAAAATTCTCCCACAGCAGGGGCAAAGGCAAAGGTGCTTTGCACAGAATGCCTTATAAAAAGCCCTTAACTAATTAGCTAACACTTTTGTTGAAACATCTCTAATGACTTTTTTCTTCCTTTATTTGCACTCCATACGGTTCCCCTCGGATCAAAAAAATATTTTGGCCCCCTGGTTTAAGCATTGGGGGGAGTATGACACTAATGCCCTTCCCTGGATCCGCCAGTGACTTAATATACTTTAAGACATAGGCACAAAAGCCGTGGTAGCGGCTGCAACCCAAACTTTCGGATTATGGGGGCAGTGCCCACCATTTTCCACCCGTTCCCGTACCTTGCTTTCAGCAACAAACCAAACGATAAGCCGAGTCACCTTTGTCCCCACCGAAGTCGAAGACCCTTTCCCACAAGTTCAAAATAGTTCCTGCACGGATGCTTTAACACGCACCCCGCTGGAGGGGGCGAAATTCGCCCCCTCTTGGTTTTCCCCCGATAACGCAAAAACTAAGAGACGCAGAGCAACAGAACTTACGGACCTTACCCCTAATCAATTGTACGCATCTGGCCCAATTTTTTAGGCCTGGTCATGTCGGGTCAAGGAGCTATCCCAGGTCAAGTGACCCGACCTCGAAACCTAAAATAAGAAGGTTGAAGCGGCGCCTAAGGAACATCTGCCAACCGATCACTTTGAAACTTTCACAATATGATGAGGTTATTAGGGTCTACAAATCTGCTATCTCGGAATTTTGATATCGTTGACATAAGATGGGGTTAATTTTTTGGTCACTCCAATATAAGTATATGGTGAAAAATTGAAAGGGCTTGTTTTCAATAAATACTGGATAGATAAAAATGAAAATTCTCAAAGCCTGTATTCTTACCACAATATTAACCTTAAACTTGAGTTTTTGACCATCTGACCTCTCAAAGGTCATGTCAGGTCATAGGAGCATACAGCGATTGTTTTGTCCATAACTTCTCAATGAATTGAGATAAAGCTCCCATTTTGCTTGCATTGTGCTTATATTGCCACAGGGAGTTGAATGAGATGCAAAATGACCATACCAGGTCACTCTGTGACCCTGACCCAGCTCGATGTCATGTCGTTTTCACAATTTGACCTAGCAAGGTCATATTATACATCATTCGATATGCCACGATGAAAGGAATCCAATGATGTATAAATATTTGCTCTGACTCCGCGGAATAAATATCTAGAGGTGGAAACGTACACTGCCCTGTTGTAAGTCTATGGAACATTCTTTCACCTTTGCTGGGCTCAATATTGACCTGAGATAAAAATACTTCATGTAATTTCTCTTCGTCACGTCGGGAGCTTTCGAACGCCGTCCGTATTTTTTCTTAAGCTTTCCTGGGAAATGAGATACGGAGGTGGGCGAAATACGCCCCCTCAGCGGGGCAGGTCATGCCAGGAACCCCAGCGGTGCGCGTGTTAAGCTTCCTGCTCATCAAAGGCCACAGCTCGAAAAGCTTCAAACGTGGTGAAGCCAGGAGTTTTTGGTGTCTTTTTAAACTAGTGCGCTGACAAACGGCTACCTATTAAGTGTTATTGTTTGCATTCTACCGCCCTTTAAATCTTATCTATGGTGCTATTTTTGGACTAACAAAGCTTTGAACATTTATTCAACCCTCGTCCCGGTGGGGGGTGCTTCGGGTTTATGGCGGTTAACACCCTCCCCCTTCGGGTTTATGGCGGCACGAAAAACGGCGGCGCAAAGCGCCGCCGTATACGTGTACTTGATCAATTTCCAACGTTCTTCAACATTTTAAGGTTGGGTCGTTTCACGTCAGGTCACCAGTGCAGGTCAAGTGACCTCACCCTCAAAATGTTTAAGATGGCATAAGTAAGAAATGGGCCGATCTATCGGATTGAAACTTATACCACATAATGGGCCCACCGAGTGCTACAAAAATTATTCCAGGATTTTTCACATCGATGACCTAAGGTCAAGTACAGATCATGACCCTCTCCATTGGAAATACATGGGGAAAACAGAAATTGGGCTGTATTTGTGTAGATACAGCTGAGAATACCTTTTATATTTTCCAAATCGTAGTATCCTGGGCCCCTTTTCAGGTTCACGTTACAATTTTTACCTGTGACCTCTGAGAGGTCATCTGAGCTACTTTAGCAGTTTTCAGGCTTAGGTAAATAACTGTGCATGAAATGATGGTACAACTTTTATTTTAATGCTATTGCGCTTGGATTGCTATTGCAAGTCGATTGATATGCATATTGACTAGGCTAGGTAAAAAAAGTGACTTTGACCTGACCTGAGGTCGGGTCATTTTTGTGTTTTGACCTAGTATGATCATATTATATGTACATCATTCGATTCGCCGTGATGAGAGGAAGCGAATGGTGTTTAGAAAATGGTTCCTAAACTCAACTCTGTCAGGCGCTAGAGCCGAAAAATATGCTCAAAATGCCACTTTTTTACCTGGCATGACCTCAATATTGACGTGAGCCCAAAAATGACGTATATAGTTCTTCATGAATTTCTATGAGCTATCCACCAGCTTTCGCGTTTTTGCGTTAACCCGCGTCGGGGCCGAGTTCGAGGGGGAGGCGTTCAAAAACCCCCACCAGGCGAAGGTGGCTCGGAGGCCCACCAGGGCGCGGGTTAATAGCCAGACTGAGGTCGAAAACTGCGTCAAGCTAGAGCCATAATGTAGGCGAATCCTCTCGTTACGGTGAATCAAATTATGTATGGTATGAACATGCTACGTCAAAATCTAGGAGTGACCTAACCAAAGGTTAGGTCAAGAGCATTATTTTATCTGACATAATCGATATGCATACCAATCGACTCGTAATGACAACCTAGGCGAAATGGTATCAAAGGGAAATCTCTACCATCATTTCCTACCAAGTTGTCCAGCGAAGTTGTCCGGGTTTCCTGCGAACTCATGTCGGAAAAAGGCTTAAATAGTCCCAAATGACCTCACATAGATCACAGAACAAACATGTCAACTTGGACCTTTGGGGTGGCCCAATATACTAATATTACGAGAACAGGGAAGCTATTTTAACCCTTGCCCTACTGGAGGTATTTTACTTCCTCGCCCTACCGGGAGATCGATTCGACCCTCGACCGTTTGAAAACTAAGGAAGGTGGAAATACGCGGTAAAACGCAGCCTGTTGCCCGAGACCTGAACTCTCCGACGGTTTACAATTATTTTTACCCTAGGTTAACTAGTGACCTCGTGAGGTCACAAAATCGTGAAATTTTGACACATTTAGAAAATCGCTTATAATTCGGGAATCAATAGACCTAGAATAAAGCCCAAGGTGTCAATGTGTTTGTCTTGACCCAAGGAGTTCCAAAATATGCAGCATAACCTTGCAAAGTCACGCGTGACCTTGACCTTAGACCACCTAACATAACCTTAGTTCAAGATCGAAGTGAGGTCACATACCATCGAATCCTTGAGTGGTTCTCGCCACTATGATACCAAATCCATTGCCGCACCTTGTCCTGCTCATGAGTATACCCAACAAGAACTTCTAAAACGGCAACCTTGGCTGACCTTTGGGGACCCCTGATGCCTTCGTTATGGACTTGGCCTCAAAATAGATGGTGTATTCCAAATTGTCTTTTCAGGAGCCTTTGAATCCTATTTAGAAACTTGATCTAGCTCTTCTAGAAGCCGAGTAACGCCTATTTTTCATATTTATTTTTAGGACCAAAATTGCCTTACATGGGCATAACAATGACGTCATAACTCGGTGACCCGACCTAACTTTTACTTAAAATTTGGTCAAGATGTGTCAAATTAATTTTGTTATACAACTTCCACGCAACATTGGGCTAAAAGAAGCTTTTTGTGTCATCGTAAGAAATAACGAGGAGCGTCAAATCCGCCCCCTGAAGGACGAGGGTTAAGCAATATGGACCTAAATATAGCCATTTTATACTTTTACCATGTATTTCCAGCGAAGAGGTCACCCTTAAGTGAAACTATATCACCGATTTCATAAAACCCGGAATATATGTTGCAGCACCCGGTGGGCCCGTTATGGATTATAGCGTCGGATTGCTAGGTTAAACGTGTTCTTACTTATAAGTAACTTAATTTTACTTATTTCATAAATGCAATCCTAATTTTTTAGGTGAAGTCATTTGCCTTGGCCTGAAGACCTGACCTAACATGACCAAACTTGATTTTTTAAAGATGCGGAATTGATCAAGGAAGAGATATGAAAAATACGGCGGCGCAGCGCCGCCGTTTATCCGCTATCCTTAAAAAGCCTTATAGAGACCATCGATGCTCCTCTAGGAGGGGCGAGGGTTAAGCACAAGCTACGTTTCCCAAATATTGGCCCTGATTTCCCTACCCTTCTAAACAAGTTTAAATAGATGAACACTACCACATATTGGTTTTTACCCTCCTTTGGTAAGTATATCAGCTATGGACAGGTCTGATCTGCATACAGCCTAAATAAATTCAGGAAGAAATTACAGGATACACCGTGCCATTTTGGAGAAGAAGTCAGGCAGTGAACTGTTTTTTCTTTTTTCTGGAAGACATGATCAAGGAAGCAACGACGAGTCTAGCTGCACTCGATGGTGCTGCTTCTGAGACAGCGGCGACACGGCAATTAACATTTTGGAAAACGCAATCTTTCGGCTTTTGTCGCAAGTGCCAGCTACCTAATTTCCATAGTTAAGTTACTCCCGCGGCCCGCCGTCTAAATATGACTTCATGCGGTTGTATGAAATCTCCAGAGCACTTAAGTAATCTTTTAAGCACGACATTGTCTCTTCAGATGAATAGTTACAAGAGAGCTCCAAATCTCTGATACTTATTATTTAATTGCTACATAATCCTGGCATTAAGTTCTATTAGAACGTCGCAGAATAGTTTTAGGGGTGCTTTTGGAAGTTTAGGGGTGCTTTCAAAAGTTTTAGGGGTGCTCGCGCACCCCTAGAAGTATACAAAGTTACACGCCTGGTCATAACTCGTTGACCTGACCTACCTGATGTCAATTTTTGATCATAAGTTTTCGAATTGATATCCCTAGAGGCCTGCAAAGCGAACCAGGTCTCATTTGAATCGGCTCAGAATCATTTGCGAAAAACGGAGGGGGTCAGCTATCGCTATTTTCAGCTATCGTTTCCACTGACATGTTCTGTACTAATTTCACAATGCAGCTTTGAATATTTTGAACATAGTTAAGAACCCAGCTAGTTAAGAACCCAGCCGTTCAAAAGCTACTACCGCTCGACATGATGTATCGAACATTGTTTGATGTTCATAAGTATCCTCTCCCATCCTCGTACCAAAATTTTCGTGTGCTGTTTTGTTTCGGGCAATACGAAATTTCTAGACTAAAAAATCAAAATATTTGAAAAATCATTGTATCAGTGCCTCTGAAGTGCTGTATACCGCGTGGGTCTTAAAATGACTGAAGGAAAATTTTTAGGTACCGAAAAATATTTTTTGTTTGTTAAGATTCACTATTTTCAAAACTTGACATGATTTAGGAGGTCACTCACTGCATTGGCGGACGCAGGGGAAGTGCTGGAGGGGAGGGCCAAACTATCTTTGCCCCCTCCCCTAAACGCCGGAGAATTAAAAAAAGTGTTAACACCAGGTCTGTAGGGCAAAAATCTTCGCTCCCACCCCTCCACCTCCCCCACCTCCCCCAACCTCCCCCACCTCCCCCGGGAGGGCTGATCATGTACTCGGAGAGGTGACTTATGCTAGGTCTGTCGAGCACCCAAATTGCACGTCCCACCCCCCGCCCCCCAGGAGGAGAGGCAGATATAGGTTTGGCCCCCAAAGCCCGGGTCTGCATCCGCCCCTGACTCACTGCCCCAGTGGGAAGTGGCCCCATACTAAATGAATACAGTGATGTTAAAGGGAATGTGGCACCTTGGTCGAATCCTGGAATTTAGTGTAATTAGGGGTACTTTTAGCCGACAATCTTGGAATCGTCCATGATTTCTTTGAAAAATCTACTATAAGCTCAATATTTTTATTTTTAAAATGCTCCTCTAGGGAAAGAAATAAATATCTGCCTGTGGATGATGTCATGATCTGGAAACCACTATATATTCCATAGGCTTCAGGGGCTTCGATTGGTTGATACTCACCGTGACGTCAGCATATGTCGTCACACCAACAGCCTCACAACTGTGGCCTGCTGCTTGGGGTGTGTAAGTATGTACATGACGGATACATTTCAGGTAGTTTTTAGCTTTTCTCAGCTGAAATTTTGAGTTTCAAGACAAATGATATAAGGAGTACCGGGTTTTCCGGCATGCTTTATAACTTGCCTATCTCAGTTAAAATCAGGGGTGTAATTTTCTATCACTTTGGGGTGCCTGAGCACCCCCAATCCTAATTCGAGCACCCCCAATCATGTGCTGAGCACCCCCAATACATGTGCCGCCCCTGGCTTATCACCGCTACTCTGAAGAGTGTCACCCTATCTCATCACTGCCACCCTGATTCGTGCCGCCCTCACAAGTTTTTCCCGTCCTGGATTCATTACTTCCACTCTGATTGGTTCCGCCTCTAACTAATCAATGCCACCTGACAGATCATTGCCCCCTGATTTATGAGGCCACATCACTGCCGCTTCCGCCCGATCACTGTCGCCAGCAATTAATCACTGTTGCCCCCTCCGGATGGTTACTGCCGCCTTTTGTTCATCACTGATCAGCTGGCTGATCACTGACATCCCTGGTTTATCACTGCCGCCCCTGGCTAAACACCCCGGTTTATTTTAACACTCATATACTTGCCCCTCCTGGTAAGTCACTGTCGCCCACCGAATCATCTTTGCCGCCCCCGGCTGACTGCCGCCCCTCGTTCACCACTGCCGGTCCTGGTTGATCACTGCCGCCCCCTGCCTGATCATTGCCGCCCCTGACTGATAACTGCCGCCCCTTGACTGCTAACTGCCGCCCCTGGCGGATAACTTCCGCCCCTGGCAGATCAATGCCGCCCCCTGGCAGAACACTGCCGCCCACTGACTGATAACTGCCGCCCCCTGACTGATAACTACCGCCCCTGGCTGATCACTGGCGCCCCCTGACTGATAACTGCCGCCCCTTGGCTGATCATTGTCGCGCCCTGACTGATTACTGCCGCCCCTGACTGATCATTGCCGCCCCCTGACTGAAAACTGCCGACCCTTGGCTGATAACTGCCGCTCCTGGCTGATCACTGTCGCCCCTTGACTGACAACTGCCGCCCCTTGGATGCTAACTGCCACCCCTGGCTGACTACTGCTGCCCCCTGGCTGATTATTGCCGCCCCTTGGCTGCAAACTGCCGCCCCTGGCTGACCGCTACCGCCCCCTGGCTGATCATTGCCGCCCCTGACTGAAAACTATCGGCTCTTGGCTGATAACTGCCGACCCCTGGCAGATCACTACCGCCCCCTGCCTGATAACTTCCGTCCTTGGCTGATCACTGCCGCCCCTGGCTGATCACTTCCGCCCCCTGGCTGATCATTGCCGCCCCCTGACTGAAAACTGCCGGCCCTTGGCAGATAACTGCCGCCCCTGGCTAATCACTGGCTCCCCCGACGGATTGATAAGTGTCACCCCCTGGCTGATAACTGTTGCCCCTGGATGATAGCTGCCACCGCTTGAATGATTAATTCTGCCCCTTGGCTGCTAATTGGCGCCCCAGGCTGATCACTGTCGCACCTTGGTTGATAAATGCGGCCCCTGAAAAATCACTGCCGCCCCTCGTTGATAACTGCCGCCTCTGACTAATAACTGCCGCCCCTTGGTTGATAACTGCAGCCCCCTGACTGATAACTGCGGCACCCTGGCTAATAACTGCCGCCCTTAACTGATAACTGCCGCCCCTGGCTCATCACTGCCGTCTCCCGGGCAGTGGCGGATCCAGGGGGGAGCAAAAAAGGCATTTGACCCCCAAACGGAAAAGCTCGGGGCAAAAGTATGTTTTTGCCACCCCCCCAAAGTGATCGACCTCCTTTTCCCCCGACTCCTTTTTCGTTTATAAGCAAGATTTTGGTGCTTCAACTCTCAACTTCAAACAGAACCAGTTAAGTTCAGTGTAAATATTGGGCCTTCGACTGGAAAAAGGTATCTCGAGCCCATATTTTCTTCCCGTGACGTTTTTTGTTTTTGCTTTTCGCCTCAAATACGCAAAATCCTACCGGTAAGTGATATTGTAGCACAGCTTTCACGGCGTGACGTTTTTTTTTGTTTTTCGACTTTTTACTTTGGTTTTCCCCTCTCCAAGCCGACCGGCTAGATTCGCCACTGCTCCCGGGGCAGTGAGCACCCTGGGGATATCTGGGCGGTGAACGTTCTGGAGGAGCATCCTTTGTGGATATCACTAACATCATGTTATATCTGAGGAGCGTTAGTTTTAATGTCATATATATTCATCCTAGTAGTCTTTCAGGTTTTACATAACGTCGAGTTTCATGTTACCTATATTCTCTGACTTTTGTATACCGTGTGAAATTGTCAGGGTCATTTTCATTATTTATTTTATATATTATTTGTTAATTTTATTTATTTTTATTGTATTTCATTTCATCATTTACGTGTTTTATATAATCTTCTAATACAACTGTCACAACCTGACCTGTTTTACCACCTGATTTGTTAAAATCCGTGCGGAAATGTCCTATTTTCGTATTTTATTAGTGTTATGGGCGCCGTATGACCCTAGATGTCGGCGCGCTCTACAACCTTAAATATGATGATGGACCGTCTCACGGCTGATCACTGCCGCCCATGGTTTATCACTGCCGCCCTAATTCATGCTGTCTCTGGCTCATCGCTGTCCCTGGCATATTTTGACCCAAATGCGCGCCGCCCCGACTCATCGCTGCCGCCCCTGGTTCATCACTGCCGCCCCCTGGCTGATCACTGTCTTCCCTGGTTCATAACTGCCGCCTAGATTAATCATTGCTGCCTTGATTCGCGCGCCCCTGGCTAATCAATGCTGTCCCGTTTTTTATTATTAACCCATATATGAGCGGCCTCTGCCTGGTTAGACACTTCCTCCCTCCAATCTTCACTGCCGCCCCCGGCTGATCACTGTCGCCCCTGGTTTATCACTGCCGAGGAGACCAGTCCGGCCATGGCCCCGAAAACCGGTCAAACTTAGGCCCTACTGTCCGCACAGTTTCCGCACAGTTTTTTTCACAGTTAACACCCTTCCAGAAAGCAAACAGCAGCCCACAATCGTCTAATCGTTATCTGTTTGTCTATTGGAGGAATTCTCCGAGCCGAGTAAATGTTAGACTGCTGCTGCCGTGCTTTTACTCTTTTGGTGTCAGCCTGGGGTGAAATTTTTCATCTCTTTGGGTGTGCGAGCACCCCTAATCACAATGAGAGCACACTCAATACATGTGTCGCCCCTCGGCTCAGAATTTCTGCCCTGATTCATGCCGCCTCCGTCTTACCACTGTGATCATGCCGCCATGGTTCATCACTGACGCCTCCCACCTATCACGGCCACCCTGATTCTTGCCAACCCTAACTTATTACTGCCGCTCTGATTCAAACAGCACCCCGCTCATATCTGCTGCCAGTGGCTCACCAGTGCTATCTCCAGCTTATCACTGCCACCCTGTTTCATGTTGCCCCCAGCTCATCACTATCGCCTCGGCTAATGAATGCCATCCCTGACTTATCACTTCCGCTCTAATTCGTGCCGCCCTAGGGTTCATAACTGCCGCTCCCAGCTCGGGGACGGTGGATTCCATTTTTGGGCGGTTTTACAAGATTTTCGGGAGGGGGCGCCTTCCTTCTCAGGGGAAGGGGCGTTTCCATCCCCAGGGGGCACCTTTGGCTCCCTAGGGGCGCCCACTCGGGGGCGGGGGGTGCCAACATCATTTCCCTGTGTTGAGTCGATAAATTGAGTCTATTTGCTCTCCATGGGATGGCTTTGATGAAAGGGAACACCATTCATATTTGAAACTGTTTTTATTTTGCACAGAGGGCTCTTTCTCTTCAGGTAGGTGGTGTTTAGGTCTGATGTTTTCTTGGCTGGCCGGGGGCGCCGCCCAAATCCGGGGGCGCTTCCCCGGACGAAGCCAAAACCGGGAGTGCAAAAATATACTTTTACACGCCCTTATTTTTTTCAGGGTGTGCAATTGCACACCGTGCCCACCCCCTCCCGAGTCCGCCGTCCCAGTCCCAGCTTATCTCTTCCGCCCTGATTCGTGCCACCCGTAGTTTATAACTACTACCTACGGCTCACCATTCCCGTCCCCGGCTTAAGCCCTTTGCCTTGATGCGTGCCACCCCCGGCTAACCAATGCTACCGCCTCCCAACTTATCACTTCCGCCCCGATTTTTGCCGCCCCCAAGTTAATAACTCCAGCCCCCCGAGTCTTCACTGCCTCCCTCTCCTTATCACTTCCACTCCGGTTCGCGCCTCTCCTAGTTCATAGCTATTGGTCCTGGCTCATCACTGCCGCCCTCGACTTATGACTTTGCCTTGTTTCTTGCCGCCCCGGCCAATCACTATGGCCCCCAGCTTATCACTTCCATCCTAATTTGCGCCGTTCTTAGTCCATAACTGCCGCCCTGGGCTCATCACTGCAGCACTGATGCTTACATCCCCTGTGCATAAGGGTAAAATAAAAGGCGTTAGGGCACAAATAAAGGGTATGCACGGGTACAGAGGAAGTGCCATATTTCTTAATATTTACAGAACAATACATGCCTTGTTTGGAGCACTATCGGTGTTTTTGCTTTCTTTCCTTGTAGTGATTAAAGGGAATGTGGCACCATTATAACGTGATTTTAACTGAGATAGCAAAGTTGTAAGTCATGCCGGAAAACCCGGTAGTCAATATATCATTTGTCTTGAAACTCAACCTTTCCGAAGAAAAAAAGCTAAAAACTACCTGAAATGTATCCCTCATGTAGGTATTCTTAGCAGTAGGCCACAGTTGACAGCCATGTTGGTGTGACGACATATGCTGACGTCACGGTGAGTATCAGCCAATCGAAGCCCTTGAAGCCTTTTGGTTATGGTAGTGGCTGCCAGATCATGACATCATCCACAGGCGATTTTTATTTATTTCCATAGAGGAGCATTTTAAAAATAAAAATATTGAGCATATTGTACATTTCTCATAGAATTAATGGACGTTTCCATGATTTTCGGCTAAAAGTATCCCTAATTACAATGAATTTCAGGATTCGACCAAGGTGCCACATTCCCTTTAAAGGTAATGTGGCACCTTGGTTGAATCCTGAAAGTTGGTGTGATTAGAGCAACTTTTGGCCGAAAATCATGGAAGCGTTCATTATTTCTCTGAAAATTGTACAATAAGTTCAATGTTTTGATTTTTAAACGCTCCTCTGGGGAACGAAACAAATATCTGCCTGCGGATGATTATTTAGTGATGATGTAACAATGATGATGATGACCTGACCTGATGATGAGTTTCAAGACAAATGATACAAAGAGTACCGGGATTTCCGGCATGCTATACAACTTAGCGCTCTCAGTTAAAATCACGTTATAAAAGTGCCACATTCCCTTTAAGTCCTTTGCTTTCATTTCAATCTCCATCCCCTCAGCCTTACTGAAGGTAAATTTAACCCCACAAAACTGATACACTTCAATCGTGGACAGGGGCGCAGCGGAGGTCACGTACTTCCCCCCTCATCGGTGCTATCGCCCTACGCTGTCGAACCTAGATGCAATTAGATCACATTTTGTGATTAAAACTATTGTTTTACAATTAAGTACCTTTTTGGTCAGCTAGGGCATTCTGTCGCCTTTCCAAACACACCGGAAATTATGGGTACGTAATCCATAACCAGCTAATGTTTCATCGTCGCCAATAATCGTACCGGCGGTGCTAGTCTGGTACCCCTTGAGCTCATCTGGTGCCCACTGAGCTGGTCCTGGCCACTTGAGCTGATCACGTGCCTTCTAATGTGATCTGGTGTCCGTTGAGTCAATCTGGTGCCCCTTGAGCAAACAATTGTGCCTCTTGAACCTAGCTAATGCTCTCTGAGTTAGTCTGATACCTCAGAGCTCGCCTGGTGCCCTATTAGCTGTTTTAGTGCCCCTTGAGCTTATCTGAGCCCCTTGAGCTGATCGCATGCCTAGCAGAGTTAATCTACTCTCCCCTAAGCCAATATGGTGCCTCTTGAGCTGACCAGGTGCCCCCTGAGCTGGTTATTGATGTCTCCTAAGATGATCTGGTGCCCCCTGAGCTGGTCTGGTGCACCCCTGCGCTGATCTTGTGTTCTCTGAGCTGATCTATGCCCCTGCTTTGGTCTGCGGGCTAGGAGCTGATCTGGGCTCCCGGGCTGATCAATCTGGTTCTCCCTGAGCAGATATGTTTCCCCCTGAGCTAAACTAATGCCCCTGAGTCGATCTGGTGCCTCCTGTGCCAACATTTTCCCTCCTGAGCCCATCTCATGCCCTCTGAGCTCGCCTAGTGCCCCCTGAGCTAGTTTCATGCCCCCTGAGCCAATCTGGTGCCTTTCAAGCTGATCTGGGCCTCCTGAGTTGATTAAGTAATTTCCTCAGCAGATCTCGGGCCTTGAGTTGAGTTGTGCCCACTGAGGCTGATGAAGGCCTCTGAGCTGGTGTGGGGCTCCTGGGCTGATTAAATGCCTCCTGACTTGATATAGTACCTCCAAGTTGATCTGTGCCCCGAGCTGATCGGGGACCAGTGAGCTGATCCCTTGCACTCTCTCTGAGCTGATATGGTGCTCCATGAACTGATCTAGACCCCTGCTCTGGTCTGGGGACTAGGAGCTTATGTGGGCCCCGAGCTGATCGATCTGGTCCCCCTGAGCTAATATGGTGCAAGGCCCTATGAGCCTATCTGCGGCCAATTGGGCTAGTCTGATGACCCCCCGCCCCCCATCTTTGGAGCCACTGAGCTAGTCTAGTCCTGGGCCGAGC
Source organism: Lepas anatifera (assembly GCA_034440635.1). NCBI lineage: Eukaryota > Metazoa > Arthropoda > Thecostraca > Lepadidae > Lepas > Lepas anatifera. The sequence continues at coordinate 15,904 of JAOTON010001320.1, forward strand.
ATGAGCTGCTCTGAGGGGCTCTGATCCACACCAGGGGCCCCCTGAGCTGGTCTTGAATAGACAAAGAATAATAACACAAGGCCAACTCCCATCACCTCGGGGGTCACGGGGCTAGTCTAATCCCAGGGGGCACAACTGGGAGAATGAGGGGCAGCTGCTCTGGAGGACTCTGATCCACACTAGGGGCCCCTAAGCTCGTCTTGAATAAATGGGAAATAAGGACACAGTGCAAACTCCCCTTGTAAAATGGAGCTAACGAGGAATAGGCTTGTGATGCCTAGGCACCCCGGGTTAGATAAATTACTTATTATACTGGTGGATTCTGGGGAGGGGTGATAAAAAGGCATGTGCCCCTGAGCTCAGAGCATAGTCCCCTGAACCAGGATTTCTACTAATTAATTTCAATGAATAAAGAACTAGTTTTTCACAATTTTCAGCCCTGTCACATCATCCCCATCCAAACAACCAGCCTGTTTACTTTTTTTTACTTCAACTGGGACCGATCCTTGAAAATATGGAACTTTTAAACGCGTTAAAAAGGTATCTCCCAAATTATTCCGGGAACAAAAATTGTATTCATCCAATGTCACTATGCTACACCTCCTCCCACGGTCATTGTGGGAGCCGGGGAACTCTGCGTTCAACCAGGGCTCACTCGTCACGACAAAACCAGTGGGCATAACAAATGAATTTTCGACTCTAATATGTCTTATCTTGCACAAAGTGACAGATACCACAGATTCCGCTGATTTCTTTGATGTCAAGTACTTGCATGAGTTGGCTGATTTGTCCGTAAATCTATCCCAGAAAGTCGTTTTCTGGCTATTTTCATGATATTTCGGTGACACTTTTCTTTTTTCTGTTTTTTTCAGTCTTCCTTCTCCGTCAATGCTTGATTTGCATTTTTCTTGGACTAAAGGTACCCAAAAGTTGATATGAACTAAGATATAGTAAGTTTTTGGGTTACGTTAAAAGTGCCCTTTCTCTCCCGGGGTGCCCCTCAAAGGTGGTGTGCTCTCCCATGCCAAAGCTCTGGCTGCGCCCCTGATCGTGGGAAGATAAAGCTCAGATTGGATTATTTTTAGACGTGTATTTAGCTTTGGGATGTCGCCTAAAAAGCAAACACATTTGGCAAAGGCTGTAGAATACCTGCCCAACATTAAAATAGAATGTTCTCTGGGCTATAACAGGCGCAAAAAACGATGAATAACAGATTTGGTGCAATGAAGGGGTGCCGCCCCCCAACGCCGCCGCCCCTATGGGATGCCGGCCCCCACCGGCTGAGCACCCCCAAAGATTTTGGGAAAATTACACCCCTGGTTAAAATCATGTTATAAAGGTGCCGCATTCCCTTTAATGCCATTCAAATATACATACCCACTCAGTCAATTACCTCGTGCATCATGTGATTTGCCTTGGACTCTCCTTGTTTGAACGGCCAGAGCTACTTATCCCTCTGCTTCAAATAGCCACTTTGTCAGTTTAGGCTTCTAGTGTTGCACAAATGCACACACATGAAAAGTCAGCTAGTCGTGTATACACGTGTGGTATGTGTGACATACATGTCACACGTACCGTGCGTGTTGTATTGCCAAAAGTGTTTATCAATAAAAAACTGAAAACCTGCATTTTATCCTGATGCCGAAAAATACTAAGGATTCTAAATAGGTACCTACCATTTTACCCGCCGAGCTTATCCACACACCGAACTCATTTAATGAATTCATACTCATGTTTTTTCAGTGATATCGACACCGCTCACTGCACAAACACCTAACCCATACATCCACCAGACTTGTTGAGTCGCGACTCAGAGTCGGAATCGACTCTGAGTCGACTCAAAATTTCCTTGAGTCAGAGTTGAGTCGACTCACTCCCAGATTTGAGTTGAGTCTGAGTTGACTCAACTGCTCGACCAGTCGAGTCAGAATCAGTCAGCCTCTAAGCTGTGAGTCGGGAGTTGAGTCGACTCAGCACTCTTTTTCTCAACATATGTGATCACATGGCTGACATTTTAGAAACGTTTCGCAAATAGTATTGAAGGATTTCATACTGCAATTTGGTAATAATAGGGAACTTATTATTATCCTTATCAACACCACACCCATCCCGGGATCAGTCATTAACAAGAATAAGTTGAGTAAAATATACCGTTTCAAAAGCACACAAACTTTCTAGTTTTTTCCATTTAATATTAGCAATAGCATGCAAAATCATACAGACAAATGAGATTTGGCACACATTTAAACTTTTCGACTTTGAGTGTGCACACCATAAAAAGTCCTAAGCTGATAATCATGCAATAATTCACTCTTAGGAAGCCACATCTTTATTTTCTATTTTCCTTCTTTGGTTAACTGAAAATACTAAAAAAAACTAAGTAATATAAGCGCCAGATAGAGTGTACCAACAATCTGGTTTTTCACATCAACCTTGAAATGGATCAAAACGGAAACTAAAAGCTTCAATTAGCTGCTTTTTAAAAGTACTTTCTTGATTTGTCATAGCGTGAGGACATCCCCTGGTAGATAATATAACCACCGACGACACAACACTGTACCCACTGTTCTCTGTATACAGAAAGTAAAAGTCAGTCCTATCTCTGGCATTCCCTACACATCAAGTCTCTCACAAATCACCACTTTTTAAATTATGTTGATTATCATCTACCTATTTAGCGCCCACTGCCTGCACACGACATAACACTGCACCCCTTGCTGCACCCCACGCGGGCCACGCCAGTCACAAAACCATCATTTTGCGCCACAATATATTACCTTTGCTTTGTAGCCTGAGGGTAAGGTATGCAGATTTTCTCAGGTTTTTAAGACACGTTACTTTTAAACTGCTATTTATCGTTATTTAACTGCCCTGATCGTCACTTTTTGTCTTATCGGAGGTTAGGTACGCGTAATGTCTTCACTGCGCCATCCGTAGTATTTACCACAGCTTTATCGGGAGGACAACACGAGCGTCCTTTGTTTTGTTTTAGATTGAGGGGGTGCACGGGTTCGGTTCGACGTGTCTTAGTATGCATTTCTAAACATAATTTGTCACAGGATTGTTCAGAATGCACTGGGGCAGGAGTTGCCACTCAAAATGCCAAATGTTAAAATATTGAGTCCTGTTCTTTGTGTTTGAAATCTCGCTTATTGCCTCAATTATGAATTTACTCATGAAGGACATACCTTCAAAATGAAAAGCCTTCAGGCCCTTCATCTCACTCATATCTTCGCATTTAGCACCTATCTTCATTACTATACAGACATAATTTATGTCATGGATTAATGCATTGCAATTGCCATTTTATAGAAAGAAATGTGCACTTATTGAATAGTTAATACCATGAATAAATGTATTGAAATTTGTGTACTATTAAAGGAAATTGCATTTTTGTGTACATACTTGGCCACCATTCTGAGTCTGAGTCGACTCTGACTCAATGTTTATTTGAGTCGGATTTTAGTCGACTTACTTCTAAATTTCGGCTGGGGCGAGTCGGGTCACCATTTTCAACACAGCGAGTCGAGTCAGAATCAGAGTCAGCCTTTAAGCTGTGAGTCAGAGTTGAGTCGACTCAAAAGTTTTTGATTCATCAACAAGTCTGACATCCACCCATGTGCACAGAATGTCTCCTACATATGCTATCCCTCAGTCCAACAGCAGGCACAACGACCATATGCGTATCTTTTTATAATGTGCCACGTGACCCCTCCCCACCGATGGCCGATACTTGAACTCGGCGCCAGCGGCGCCCAGCGGCGTGACCTTTCTAACCTCTGCCCCGCGGGCAATCGGCATCCAGCGGATGGCGGCTGCTGATTGGTGGAGACGCATTCACTTGTATAGCGAGAAATTCAGCGGAAATTTCTCCATGAGAATGATAGAGCTTAAACCATAAAGCAAGAGAGATATTAACATGAACTTTTTCAAGCATTACCAGCCATATTTTGCACGACATTGGCTTGATTATCTGCGCCACCATCCGATAATCTTTCGTACAGGCGAGGCAGCGACAGAGTCAGCACTGGCTAGCCGGCGGCCGAGTTCGCTGAAGTCAGGAGAGTCGCGAGGTTGGTTTCTGCTGAGCGGAGAGTGGGGCCTGGTCTGATGGTTGCCGACAGGAGAGGAGAGAGCCGTAAGTACATATAACTTGACCTTAACCGTCGGACGAGTTATTGCGAGTGTGAACTAATGAGAGCGCTGCGGAAGTAAAACCAGATAATATACCAGAAGAGGGAAGCACGTGCTGCTTTGTTCCATGTTGGATGGTGAAAAGACACTAAATATAATTTGGGACTCGAAACATTTCCGATGTTTTAACGCATTTCAGCTTTCATACGTCATACCACGACATTTGAAATTCTATGGTGAAACCCGTGAAACCCAAAAGTTAGAGACAACGAATTTTTGTTGTATAATGATGTCGCTCTTAATGGATCCACCATGATAACGTAGATTTTCGAAAAGCATTGGGGACGCCCAAATCCGAAAACTGTCAACTACGACAGCGTTCACTGAGAGAAATTTTCACAATGTCTATACAAATTTAGCCCTGATATTGGGGTTAACTAGAGCATAACCAACGCTAAAGAAGGACAAAACCCAGTTCGTGCAAAGCAAGAAGTAGTTAAGGTATTGTTTTAAAACAAACATTAGTCGTCCTCTTGTAATGATATGAACACGCAACTAAGGCAGTACAAGGGTAGCAACGCTGTCCCGTATGATCAAAGCCGGCAGTGGGACAGCCCTGCTAATGCATTGGCAAGATGGTCGTATACTTACAAATGGGGCACACATTTTGACCTGGTATTATTAATGTCACGGAAGCACCGGAAGTGTAAGATGCACGTGCGCTACTGCGTTTTTTCATTCGTGTCGTAATTAAACGCCTCCCACAGTCGCAGGCCACGGGAAGTGTGCGCGGGGCGGTGTTAGTCGAGTTGGCGGATTGCGGTGGAAAAATTTCTTTGGTTAGTGTATAGCCTATTTAGGCATATTCTAGACCAATCTTTTTCAGTGTCAGTGCCTTATGACATTGGGAGCAGGCAGTCGCTAAAATGGTGTGGACTTTGAAAAGGATTGGACTTGCAAGGTAAGCTGGTGCATTGGAATGCCAAGTGTCCAATTACCTACCTGTTACCAGGGGCGCAGCCAGGGGGGCACAGGGGCACGTGCCCCCGTCGGTGCCGGGGTGCCCTTTTGATTGCCAGGTAGTGTGCCCTCTTTGGGCCGTGCCGCTCGAAATTTAGTACCCTAAGTCGTTGGGCCTAGATGGAACTAGACTGCATTTAGTGATTTAAGCTATTGTTTGACAATTAAGTGCCTTTTTGGTCAGTTAGGGCATTCTGTCGCCTTTCCAAGCACCCGGGAAGAGTAAAGGCACGTAATCCGTTTCCAGATAATGCCTCATCGTCGCCAATAATCGTATGGGCAGAGCAAATCTGGTGCCCCTTGAGCTCATCTGGTGCCCCTGAGCACTGGTCTTGAACCCTGGAGCTGATCATGTGCCCTCTGAGCTGATCTGATGCCCTCGTAGTCAATCTGGTGCCCCCCTGAGAAAATAATTGTGCCTTCTGAATCTATATAATGTTCTCTGAGTTAGTCTGATGCCTCCGAGCTTGCCTGGTGCCCTATTAGCGGTTTTAGTGCCCCTTGAGCTGATCCGGTCCCCCTGAACTTATTTAATGCCTCCCGTAGTTTATCTACTGTCCAGGGCCACAGCCAGGGGACACAGGGGCACGTGCCCCCATCGGTGCCGGGTGCCCTTTTGATTGCCAGGTGGTGTACCCCCTTTGGGCCGTGCCGCTCGAAATTTAGTGCCCTACGCCGTTCAACCTAGACGGAACTAGGCCGCATTTAGCGATTTCAACTATTGTTTGACAATTAAGTGCCTTTTTGGTCACCTGAAACATTCTGTCCTTTCCAAACACCCGGGAATAGTATAGGCACGTAATCCGTTTCCAGATAATGCCTCATCGTCGCCAATAATCGTACGGGTGGAGCTCATCTGGTGCCCCCTGGAGGTGATCATGTGCCTTCTGAGCTAATATGATGCCCTCGTAGTCAATCTGGTGCCCCCCTCCCTGAATAAATAATTGTGCCTTCTGAACCTATATAATGCTATCTAAGTTAGTATGATGCCTCCGAGCTTGCCTGCTGCCCTATTAGCTGTTTTAGTGCCCCTTGAGCTGATCCGGGGCTCCTGAACTTATTTAATGCCTCCCGGAGTTTATCTACTGTCCAGGGGGGCACAAGGGGCACGTGCACCCATCGGTGCCAGGTGCCCTTTGATTGTCAGGTGGTGTACCCTCTTTGGGCCGTGCCGCTCGAAATTTAGTGCCCTGCGCCGTTGAACCTAGATGTAACTAGACTGCATTTAGCGATTTCAACTATTGTTTGACAACTAAGTGCTTTTTTGGTCAGCTAGGGTATTCTGTCGCCTTTCCAAGCACCCGGGAAGAGCATAGGCACGTAATCCGTCAGAAGCCGGTGACGAACGAAGTAAGAAACGGCTTCTATTCTGACAGTTTTTCCGGTCTCGTCGTTGTCTGTCAGAAGCCGGTGACGAACGAAGTAAGAAACGGCTTCTATTCTGACAGTTTTTCCGGTCTCGTCAGAAGCCGGTGACGAACGAAGTAAGAAACGGCTTCTATTCTGACAGTTTTTCCGGTCTCGTCAGAAGCCGGTGACGAACGAAGTAAGAAACGGCTTCTATTCTGACAGTTTTTCCGGTCTCGTCGTCGTTGTCAGAAGCCGGTGACGAACGAAGTAAGAAACGGCTTCTATTCTGACAGTTTTTCCGGTCTCGTCGTCGTTGTCTGTTGTCAGAAGCCGGTGACGAACGAAGTAAGAAACGGCTTCTATTCTGACAGTTTTTCCGGTCTCGTCGTTGTCTTGTTGTTGTTGTTGTTGTTGTTGTCTGTTCTGAGCGCTGGTATCAGAGACCTAAAACTTTTGTGGATAGAAGGCACTTCCAAATGAATAAGCACCACGGTTGTCAATTTTCAAAATTTTCAAAATTTTGCCCAGAATTTTGCATTATGTGATTTTTAACTTTTATTTTTCTATTTTTTGCTAATTCATCTAGACTCTTCAAACTTGCACCCTTTTACATCAGGGAAATTTGTAGTTCACACAAAAAGTTGGAAAGAAAAAGCTTTAAATTTAGGGCTCTAAATTAGCTTTTAAATTTTGCACCCTAAATTTGGCATAAAACTCATGGTCTAAACTACAGGCTCGAAATATCTGAAGCTACAGCAGTTCAGGTTCTGAGTCAAATATCAACTTAAAGGCCGGTTTGTGCAGTACTGCACAAACACAGAAACAAAACAAAAACGGAAATTTAAGGGTCCTTTTTGGCCCATTCCGTGAAGGTCTGCATTTCCCAAAATATCATTCAAACCCTTATATCTTCCGATCTAATTGATAAAAATTAGTTCCCATTTCAGATAATAAGAGAGAATAGCCTCCTTTATTATATATTTAGAGATAAAAACTTTCAGGCTGAAACTTTTTATTTTATAGGCAAAAATAAAATATAAGTTTTTAAAATTTTTATTCTCAGCCCCCTGGTTTCCAGACCATGATAGCTACGGTATTGAACTTAACACGGCTGGATAGAAAACTTCGTTGCCGTCATTTTTCTCACTGATACCCCCCACTTATCTCTTACGGCTTCCGCGCTATAAGCCGTAAAATGCATTTCAAAGTGGTAATTTTATCAGTTCATTTTTGCTTCACACCGGGGTTTAGGGTGGTTAGAGTCATTGGAGGGAAATGAAATTTTGCATGCAGCTAGGTAAGAGACATATGTCGACATTCCATCTGCATATATATCAATGAAACACCAAGTTACCTTTACTAACATGCCGTTTCTCCACGCATCGTTGTAGCAAATCACCACGCGTCACCCCTGCGTCCACGTCGCGGCAACGCCGGCGATCGGCGCGGCCGTTTCTGTTTATTTATGGTCTGGTAAAAAGTACCCAACACTACCCATAATGCATCACAAGTAATTAGAGTACCGTAAAAGTCTGAGTTTACAATAAGAGTATTATGTTTCTGTTTTTGGACCATGGGTGGATCCAGGGAATAAGTAGGCTAGGTGCCCCCCACCCTTCTCCCCCCATCCCCTCCCCCAACCCCCAATCGACCATCGGCGCCCTCTGAAATTGTAAAGACACGCCTCTCAAGGTCGAATGACGCTCCCTGAAATGTCGCTTCCCATACGCGGATCCAGGATTGCCTATCGGGGGCGAGGTGGAAGGGGAAACTTCCTGGTGGGCGCTATCTACACCAGGGACGCCACTTTTGGCCGGAAAAACCTATCAAGTAGGCGCTAAAACCTATCAGTAGACCCCGATACCTGCATCTCGGGGAAAACGACATTTCAGGGGGTGCCATCGAACTTTCCAGGGGTTTCCGGGACAATTTCAGGGGCGCTAAGATTCTATGGGGGGCACCTGTCCCCTTTCCCCTTGGATCCGCCTATGTCGTTTCGGGGGCGGGGGGGCACGGAGGTGGGGCGTTACTGGTGTGGGGGTAAGGAGATCGAGCATAAGCGGATCCAGGACATCAGCATGGGGGTAAGGGCTAAAGAGTTCGAGCATAGGCGGACCCAGGACATCAGTACGAGGGTGGGGCTAGGGAGTTAGAGCATAGGCGGATCCAGGACATCGGTACGAGGTCGGGCTAGGGAGTTAGAGCATAGGCGGATCCAGGACATCGGTACGAGGGTCGGGCTAGGGAGTTAGAGCATAGGCGGATCCAGGACATTAGTACGGGGATGGGGCTAAGCAGCTGAGCATTAGCGGAATCAGGACATCAGTACGGGGTGAGACTCGGGAGTTCCAGCATAGGCGGATCCAGGACATCAGTAGGGGGTAGGGGCTACGGAGTTCGAGCATAGGCGGATCCAGGATATTAGTACGGGGATGGGGCTAAGGAGCTCGAGCAGAGGCGGATCTAGGACATCAGTACGGCGGTGGGGCTAAGAAGCTCGAGCATAAGCGGATTCAGCTGATCAGTACGGGGGTGGGGCTCGGGAGCTCGAGCATAGTCGGATCCAGGACATCAGTAGGGGGTGGGGGCTAAGTAGTTCGAGCATAGGCGGATCCAGGGCAGTACAGAGGTGGGGCTACGAAGTTCGAGCACAGGCGGATCCAGGACATCAGTAAGGGGGTGGGGTAAGGAGCTCGAGCATAGGCGGATCCAGGACATCAGTGGGGGGGGTAGGGGCTACGGAGTTCGAGCATAGGCGGATCCAAGACATCAGGAAGAAGGTGGGGGTAAGGAGCTCGAGCATAGGCGGATCCAGGACATCAGTAGGGGGGTAGGGGCTAAGGAGTTCGAGCATATGCGGATCCAGGACATCAGTACGGAGGTGGGGCTAAGAAGTTCGAGCATAGGCGGATCCAGGACATCAGTACGGGGGTGGGGCTAAGGAGCTCCAGCAAAGGCGGATCCAGGCCTCAGTACGGGGTGGGGCTAAGGAGCTCGAGCATAGGCGGATCCAGGACATCAGTACGGTGGTGGGGCTCGGGCGTTCCAGCATAGGCGGATCCAGGACATTAGTAGGGTGGTAGGGAATAAAGAGTTTGAGTATAGGCGAATCCAGGGCAGTACGGAGGTGGGGCTACGGAGTTCGAGCATAGGCAGATCCAGGACATCAGTTCGGGGGTGGGGCTAAGGAGCTCGAGCATAGGCGGATCCAGGACATCAGTGCAGGGGTGTGGCTCCGGAGCCTGAGTAAAGGCGGATCCAGGACATCAGTACGGGGGGTGGGGCTAAGGAGATCGAGCATAGGTGGATCCAGGACATCTGTACGGGGGTGGGGCTAAAGAGCTGGAGTATAGGCGGATCCAGGACATCAGTATGGGTGTGGGGCTAAGGAGCTCGAGCAGAGGCGGATCCAGGGCATCAGTACGGGGGTGGGGCTAAGGGGTTCGAGTATAGGCGGATAAAGGACATCAGTACAGAGGTGGGGCTAAGGAGCTCAAGCATAAGCGGATCCAGGACATCAGCAGAGGGGTAGGGGCTAAAGAGTTCGGGCATAGGCGGATCCAGGACATCAGTACGGGGGTGGGGCTAAGGAGCTCGAGCATAAGCGGAGCCAGGATATCAGTACGGGGTTAGAGGCTAAGGGGTTTGAGCATAGGCGGATCCAGCATATCGGTACGGGGATGGGGCTAGGAGATCCAGCATAGGCGGATCCAGGACATCTGTACGGAGATGGGGCTAAGGAGCTCGAGCATAGGCGGATCCAGGACATCAGTATGGGTGTCGGGCTAAGGAGCTCGAGCAGAGGCGGATCCAGGACATCAGTACGGGGCCGGGGCTAAGGGGCTCGAGTATAGGCGGATCAAAGACATCAGTACGGGGGTGGGGCTAAGGAGCTCGAGCATAAGCGGATCCAGGACATCAAGAGGCTAAAGAGTTAAAACAGGTAGGGGCTAAAGAGTTAAAACATAAGCGGATCCAGGACATCAGTACGGGGGTGGGGCTAAGGAGCTCGAGCATAAGCGGATTCAGGACATCAGTACGTGGGTGGGGCTCGGGAGCTCGAGCATAGGCGGATCCAGGACATCATTAGGGGTAGGGGCTAAGGAGTTCAAGCATAGGCGGGTCCAGGGCAGTATAGAGGTGGGGCTACGGAGTTCGAGCATAGGCAGATCCAGGACATATGTAAGGGGTTGGGTAAGGAGCTCGAGCATAGGCGGATCCAGGACATCAGTTCGGTGGTGGGGCTGAGGTCTCGAGCTGGGGCATAACTCGGTAAACAAATAGGCTGAATTGGGTGAAAATCTGCAGGTATAGGTGAAATACCGTCGGAAAACCCATCATATTTTATATTGTATCTCCTTTCTTCTCGTCATGCCCAGTCTTTGCTTAACAAAACAAACATTATGCGTGTGTTTATTTATTTGATGATATGAACAGAGGGCAAGCGTGGTGCAGTATGCAGAGACATGCTAATTTAGGAAAACATGGGCCTAGACAGGGGATTGAATGGAGCCATAATGAGAACACAAAACCTAAAACTCCAACATTGCGTTGTTATAAGTATCAAACTGCTGAAAACACTCGCCTGTCAATCGAACTGTTTGGCTAACGTACATTGTCACCGGCTTCTCCTGCGCCAGAGCGGCACCTGCCGAGGCCGCAGGCCGAGGTCTGTTGTTGTTGTTGTTGTCTGTTCTGAGCGCTGGTATCAGAGACCTAAAACTTTTGTGGATAGAAGGCACTTCCAAATGAATAAGCACCACGGTTGTCAATTTTCAAAATTTTCAAAATTTTGCCCAGAATTTTGCATTATGTGATTTTTAACTTTTATTTTTCTATTTTTTGCTAATTCATCTAGACTCTTCAAACTTGCACCCTTTTACATGAGGGAAATTTGTAGTTCACACAAAAAGTTGGAAAGAAAAAGCTTTAAATTTAGTGCTCCAAATTAGCTTTTAAACTTTGCACCCTAAATTTGGCATAAAACTCGTGGTCTAAACTACAGGCTCGAAATATCTGAAGCTACAGCAGTTCAGGTTCTGAGTCAAATATCAACTTAAAGGCCGGTTTGTGCAGTACTGCACAAACACAGAAACAAAACAAAAACGGAAATTTAAGGGTCCTTTTTGGCCCATTCCGTGAAGGTCTGCATTTCCCAAAATATCATTCAAACCCTTATATCTTCCGATCTAATTGATAAAAATTAGTTCCCATTTCAGATAATAAAAGAGAATAGCCTCCTTTATTATATATTTAGAGATAAAAACTTTCAGACTGAAACTTTTTATTTTATAGGCAAAAATAAAATATAAGTTTTTAAAATTTTTATTCTCAGCCCCTGGTTTCCAGACTATGATAGCTACGGTATTGAACTTAACACGGCTGGATAGAAAACTTCGTTGCCGTCATTTTTCTCACTCATACCCCCCACTTATCTCTTACGGCTTCCGCGCTATAAGCCGTAAAGGACATTTCAAAGTGGTAATTTTATCAGTTCATTTTTGCTTCACACCGGGGTTTAGGGTGGTTAGAGTCATTGGAGGGAAATGAAATTTTGCATGCAGCTAGGTAAGAGACATATGTCGACATTCCATCTGCATAGATATCAATGAAACACCAAGTTACCTTTACAAACATGCCGTTTCTCCACGCAACGTTGTAGCAAATCACCACGCGTCACGCCTGCGTCCACGCCGCGGCAGCGCCGGCGACCGGCGCGGCCGTTTCTGTTTATTTATGGTCTGGTAAAAAAGTACCCAATACTACCCATAATGCATCACAAGTAATTAGAGTACCGTAAAAGTCCGAGTTTACAATAAGAGTATTATGTTTCTGTTTTTGGACCATGGGTGGATCCAGGGAATAAGTAGGCTAGGTGCCCCCCCTCACCCTTCTCCCCCATCCCCCTCCCCCAACCCCCAATCGACCATCGGCGCCCTCTGAAATTGTAAAGACACGCCTCTCAAGGTCGATGACGCTCCCTGAAATGTCGCTTCCCATACGCGGATCCAGGATTGCCTATCGGGGGCGAGGTGGAAGGGGAAATTTCCTGGTGGGCGCTATCTACACCAGGGACGCCACTTTTGGCCGGAAAACCTATCAAGTAGGCGCTAAAACCTATCAGTACACCCCGATACCTGCATCTCGGGGAAAACGACATTTCAGGGGGTGCCATCGAACTTTCCAGGAGTTTCCGGGACAATTTCAGGGGGCGCTAAGATTCTATGGGGGGCACCTGTCCCCTTTCCCCCTTGGATCCGCCTATGTCGTTTCGGGGGGGCACGGAGGTGGGGTCGTTACGGGTGTGGGGGTAAGGAGCTCGAGCATAAGCGGATCCAGGACATCAGCATGGGGGTAGGGGCTAAAGATTTCGAGCATAGGCAGACCCAGGACATCAGTACGAGGGTGGGGCTAGGGAGTTAGAGCATAGGCGGATCCAGGACATCGGTACGAGGGTCGGGCTAGGGAGTTAGAGCATAGGCGGATCCAGGACAACGGTACGAGGGTCGGGCTAGGGAGTTAGAGCATAGGCGGATCGGGAGTTGAGCATAGGCGGATCCAGGACGTTAGTACGGGGATGGGGCTAAGCAGCTGAGCATTAGCGGATTCAGGACATCAGTACGGGGTGAGACTCGGGAGTTCCAGCATAGGCGGATCCAGGACATCAGTAGGGGGTAGGGCTACGGAGTTCGAGCATAGGCGGATCCAGGATATTAGTACGGGGATGGGGCTAAGGAGATCGAGCATAGGCGGATCTAGGACATCTGTACGGGGGTGGAGATAAGGAGCTCGAGCATAGGCTGATCCAGGACATCAGTATGGGTGTGGGGCTAAGGAGCTCGAGCAGAGGCGGATCTAGGACATCAGTACGGCGGTGGGGCTAAAGGGCTTGAGTATAGGCGGATCAAGGACATCAGTACGGGGGTGAGGCTAAGGAGCTCGAGCATAAGCGGATCCAGGACATCAGCACGTGGGTAGGGGCTAAAGAGTTCGAGCATAGGCGGATCCAGGACATCAGTACGGGGGTGGGGCTAAGAAGCTCGAGCATAAGCGGATTCAGCTGATCAGTACGGGGGTGGGGCTCGGGAGCTCGAGCATAGGCGGCTCTAGGACATCAGTACGGTGGTGGGGCTCGGGCGTTCCAGCATAGGCGGATCCAGGACATTAGTAGGGTGGTAGGGGCTAAAGAGTTCGAGTATAGGCGAATCCAGGGCAGTACGGAGGTGGGGCTACGGAGTTCGAGCATAGGCAGATCCAGGACATCAGTTCGGGGGTGGGCTATGCTAAGGAGCTCGAGCATAGGCGGATCCAGGACATCAGCGCAGGGGTGTGGCTCCGGAGCTCGAGTAAAGGCGGATCCAGGACATCAGTGGGCGGGGGAGGGTAGGGGCTACGGAGTTCGAGCATAGGCGGATCCAGGACATCAGTAAGAAGGTGGGGTAAGGAGCTCGAGCATAGGCGGATCCAGGACATCAGTAGCGGGTAGGGGCTAAGGAGTTCGAGCATAGGCGGATCCAGGACATCAGTACGGGGGTGGGGCTAAAAAGTTCGAGCATAGGCGGATCCAGGACATCAGTACGGGGGTGGGGCTAAGGAGCTCCAGCAAAGGCGGATCCAGGCCTCAGTACGGGGGTGGGGCTAAGGAGCTCAAGCATAGGCGGATCTAGGACATCAGTACGGTGGTGGGGCTCGGGCGTTCCAGCATAGGCGGATCCAGGACAATAGTAGGGTGGTAGGGGCTAAAGAGTTCGAGTATAGGCGAATCCAGGGCAGTACGGAGGTGGGGCTACGGAGTTCGAGCATAGGCAGATCCAGGACATCAGTTCGGGGGTGGGGCTAAGGAGCTCGAGCATAGGCGGATCCAGGACATCAGTGCAGGGGTGTGGCTCCAGAGCTCGAGTAAAGGCGGATCCAGGACATCAGTACGGGGGTGGGGCTAAGGAGATCGAGCATAAGTGGATCCAGGACATCTGTACGGGGGTGGGGCTAAAAAGCTGGAGCATAGGCGGATCCAGGACATCAGTATGGGTGTGGGGCTAAGGAGCTCGAGCAGAGGCGGATCCAGGGCATCAGTACGGGGGTGGGGCTAAGGGGTTCGAGTATAGGCGGATAAAGGACATCAGTACAGAGGTGGGGCTAAGGAGCTCAAGCATAAGCGGATCCAGGACATCAGCACAGGGGTAAGGGCTAAAGAGTTCGAGCATAGGCGGATCCAGGACATCAGTACGGGGGTGGGGATAAGGAGCTCGAGCATAAGCGGAGCCAGGATATCAGTACGGGGGGTAGAGGCTAAGGAGTTTGAGCATAGACGGATCCAGCATATCGGTACGGGGATTGGGCTAAGGAGATCCAGCATAGGCGGATCCAGGACATCTGTACGGAGGTGGGGCTAAGGAGCTCGAGCATAGGCGGATCCAGGACATCAGTATGGGTGTTGGGCTAAGGAGCTCGAGCAGAGGCGGATCCAGTACATCAGTACGGGGCTGGGGTAAGAGGCTCGAGTATAGGCGGATCAAAGACATCAGTACGGGGGTGGGGCTAAGGAGCTCGAGCATAAGCGGATTCAGGACATCAGTACGTGGGTGGGGCTCGGGAGCTCGAACATAGGCGGATCCAGGACATCAGTAGGGGTAGGGGCTAAGGAGTTCAAGCATAGGCGGATCCAGGGCAGTATAGAGGTGGGGCTACGGAGTTCCAGCATAGGCAGATCCAGGACATATGTAAGGGGGTGGGGTAAGGAGCTCGAGCATAGGCGGATCCAGGACATCAGTTCGGTGGTGGGGCTGAGGTCTCGAGCTGGGGCATAACTCGGTAACAAATAGGCTGAATTGGGTGAAAATCTGCAGGCATAGGTGAAATACCGTCGGAAAACCCATCATATTTTATATTGTATCTCCTTTCTTCTCGTCATGCCCAGTCTTTGCTTAACAAAACAATCATTATGCGTGTGTTTATTTCTTTGATGATATGAACAGAGGGCAAGCGTGGTGCAGTATGCAGAGACATGCTAATTTAGGAAAACATGGGCCTAGACAGGGGATTGAATGGAGCCATAATGAGAACCCAAAACCTAAAACTCCAACATTGCGTTGTTATAAGTATCAAACTGCTGAAAACACTCGCCTGTCAATCGAACTGTTTGGCTAACGTACATTGTCACCGGCTTCTCCTGCGCCAGAGCGGCACCAGCCGAGGCCGCAGGCCGAGGTTGTTGTTGTTGTTGTCTGTTCTGAGCGCTGGTATCAGAGACCTAAAACTTTTGTGGATAGAAGGCACTTCCAAATGAATAAGCACCACGGTTGTCAATTTTCAAAATTTTCAAAATTTTGCCCAGAATTTTGCATTATGTGATTTTTAACTTTTATTTTTCTATTTTTTGCTAATTCATCTACACTCTTCAAACTTGCACCCTTTTACATCAGACAAATTTGTAGTTCACACAAAAAGTTGGAAAGAAAAACTTTAAATTTAGGGCTCTAAATTAGCTTTTAAACTTTGCACCCTAAATTTGGCATAAAACTCATGGTCTAAACTACAGGCTCGAAATATCTGAAGCTACAGCAGTTCAGGTTCTGAGTCAAATATCAACTTAAAGGCCGGTTTGTGCAGTACTGCACAAACACAGAAACAAAACAAAAACGGAAATTTAAGGGTCCTTTTTGGCCCATTCCGTGAAGGTCTGCATTTCCCAAAATATCATTCAAACCCTTATATCTTCCGATCTAATTGATAAAAATTAGTTCCCATTTCAGATAATAAGAGAGAATAGCCTCCTTTATTATATATTTAGAGGTAAAAACTTTCAGGCTGAAACTTTTTATTTTATAGGCAAAAATAAAATATAAGTTTTTAAAATTTTTATTCTCAGCCCCTGGTTTCCAGACCATGATAGCTACGGTATTGAACTTAACACGGCTGGATAGAAAACTTCGTTGCCGTCATTTTTCTCACTGATACCCCCCACTTATCTCTTACGGCTTCCGCGCTATAAGCCGTAAAATGCATTTCAAAGTGGTAATTTTATCAGTTCATTTTTGCTTCACACCGGGGTTTAGGGTGGTTAGAGTCATTGGAGGGAAATGAAATTTTGCATGCAGCTAGGTAAGAGACATATGTCGACATTCCATCTGCATATATATCAATGAAACACCAAGTTACCTTTACTAACATGCCGTTCCTCCACGCATCGTTGTAGCAAATCACCACGCGTCACCCCTGCGTCCACGTCGCGGCAACGCCGGCGATCGGCGCGGCCGTTTCTGTTTATTTATGGTCTGGTAAAAAAGTACCCAACACTACCCATAATGCATCACAAGTAATTAGAGTACCGTAAAAGTCTGAGTTTACAATAAGAGTATTATGTTTCTGTTTTTGGACCATGGGTGGATCCAGGGAATAAGTAGGCTAGGTGCCCCCCCACCCTTCTCCCCCCATCCCCTCCCCCAACCCCCAATCGACCATCGGCGCCCTCTGAAATTGTAAAGACACGCCTCTCAAGGCGAATGACGCTCCCTGAAATGTCGCTTCCCATACGCGGATCCAGGATTGCCTATCGGGGGCGAGGTGGAAGGGGAAACTTCCTGGTGGGCGCTATCTACACCAGGGACGCCACTTTTGGCCGGAAAAACCTATCAAGTAGGCGCTAAAACCTATCAGTAGACCCCGATACCTGCATCTCGGTGAAAACGACATTTCAAGGGGTGCCATCGAACTTTCCAGGGGTTTCCGGGACAATTTCAGGGGGCGCTAAGATTCTATGGGGGGCACCTGTCCCCTTTCCCCTTGTATTCGCCTATGTCGTTTCGGGGGCGGGGGGGCACGGAGGTGGGGCGTTACTGGTGTGGGGGTAAGGAGATCGAGCATAAGCGGATCCAGGACATCAGCATGGGGGTAAGGGCTAAAGAGTTCGAGCATAGGCGGACCCAGGACATCAGTACGAGGGTGGGGCTAGGGAGTTAGAGCATAGGCGGATCCAGGACATCGGTACGAGGGTCGGGCTAGGGAGTTAGAGCATAGGCGGATCCCGGACATCGGTACGAGGGTCGGGCTAGGGAGTTAGAGCATAGGCGGATCCAGGACATTAGTACGGGGATGGGGCTAAGCAGCTGAGCATTAGCGGAATCAGGACATCAGTACGGGGTGAGACTCGGGAGTTCCAGCATAGGCGGATCCAGGACATCAGTAGGGGGGTAGGGGCTACGGAGTTCGAGCATAGGCGGATCCAGGATATTAGTACGGGGATGGGGCTAAGGAGCTCGAGCAGAGGCGGATCTAGGACATCAGTACGGCGGTGGGGCTAAGAAGCTCGAGCATAAGCGGATTCAGCTGATCAGTACAGGGGTGGGGCTCGGGAGCTCAAGCATAGTCGGATCCAGGACATCAGTAGGGGGTGGGGGCTAAGTAGTTCGAGCATAGGCGGATCCAGGGCAGTACAGAGGTGGGGCTACGAAGTTCGACCACAGGCGGATCCAGGACATCAGTAAGGGGGTGGGGTAAGGAGCTCGAGCATAGGCGGATCCAGGACATCAGTAGGGGGGTAGGTGCTACGGAGTTCGACCATAGGCGGATCCAGGACATCAGGAAGGGGGTAGGGGCTAAGGAGCTCGAGCATAGGCGGATCCAGGACATCAGTAGGGGGGTAGGGGCTAAGGAGTTCGAGCATAGGCGGATCCAGGACATCAGTACGGGGGTGGGGCTAAGAAGTTCGAGCATAGGCGGATCCAGGACATCAGTACGGGGGTGGGGCTAAGGAGCTCCAGCAAAGGCGGATCCAGGACATCAGTACGGGGGTGGGGCTAAGGAGCTCGAGCATAGGCGGATTCAGGACATCAGTACGGGGGTGGGGCTAAGGCGTTCCAGCATAGGCGGATCCAGGACATCAGTAGGGTGGTAGGGACTAAGGAGTTCGGGTATAGGCGGATCCAGGACATCAGTACGGAGGTGGGGCTAAGGAGTTCGAGCATAGGCGGATCCAGGACATCAGTACGGGGGTGGGGCTAAGGAGCTCGAGCATAGGCGGATCCAGGACATCAGTGCAGGGGTGGGGCTCCGGAGCCTGAGTAAAGGCGGATCCAGGACATCAGTACGGGGGTGGGGCTAAGGAGATCGAGCATAGGTGGATCCAGGACATCAGTACGGGGGTAGGGGCTAAAGAGCTCGAGCATAGGCGGATCCAGGACATCAGTATGGGTGTGGGGCTAAGGAGCTCGAGCAGAGGCGGATCCAGGACATCAGTACGGGGGTGGGGCTAAGGGGTTCGAGTATAGGCGGATCAAGGACATCAGTACAGGGGTGGGGCTAAGGAGCTCGAGCATAAGCGGATCCAGGACATCAGCAGGGGGGTAGAGGCTAAGGAGCTGGAGCATAGGCGGATCCAGGACATAAGTATGGGTGTGGGGCTAAGGAGCTCGAGCAGAGGCGGATCCAGGACATCAGTACGGGGGTGGGGGCTAAGGAGCTCGAGCAGAGGCGGATCCAGGACATCAGTACGGGGGTGGGGCTAAGGGGCTCGAGTATAGGCGGATCAAGGACATCAGCACGGGGGTAGGGGCTAAAGAGTTCGAGCATAGGCGGATCCAGGACATCAGTATGGGTGTCGGGCTAAGGAGTTCGAGCAGAGGCGGATCCAGGACATCAGTACGGGGCTGGGGTGAGAGGCTCGAGTATAGGCAGATCAAAGACATCAGTACGGAGGTGGGGCTAAGGAGCTCGAGGATAAGTGGATCCAGGACATCAAGGGGCTAAAGAGTTCAAACAGGTAGGGGCTAAAGAGTTAAAACATAAGCGGATCCAGGACATCAGTACGGGGGTGGGGCTAAGGAGCTCGAGCATAAGCGGATTCAGGACATCAGTACGGGGGTGGGGCTCGGGAGCTCGAGCATAGGCGGATCCAGGACATCAGTAGGGGTAGGGGCTAAGGACTTCAAGCGTAGGCGGATCCAGGGCAGTATAGAGCTGGGGCTACGGAGTTCGAGCATAGGCAGATCCAGGACATATGTAAGGGGGTGGGGTAAGGAGCTCGAGCATAGGCGGATCCAGGACATCAGTTCGGTGGTGGGGCTGAGGTCTCGAGCTGGGGCATAACTCGGTAACAAATAGGCTGAATTGGGTGAAAATCTGCACGTATAGGTGGAATACCGTCAGAAAACCCATCATATTTTATATCGTATCTCCTTTCTTCTCGTCATGCCCAGTCTTTGCTTAACAAAACAAACATTATGCGTGTGTTTATTTCTTTGATGATATGAACAGAGGGCAGGCGTGGTGCAGTATGCAGAGACATGCTAATTTAGGAAAACATGGGCCTAGACAGGGGATTGAATGGAGCCATAATGAGAACATAAAACCTAAAACTCCAACATTGCGTTGTTATAAGTATCAAACTGCTGAAGAAAACTCGCCTGTCAATCGAACTGTTTGGCTAACGTACATTGTCACCGGCTTCTCCTGCGCCAGAGCGGCACCTGCCGAGGCCGCAGGCCGAGGTTGTTGTTGTTGGCGTCTGTCAGTCCTGAGAATTGATGTCAGAGCTCTGGAATTTTGTAGGGTGATAGCCCTTCTGCTCCAGACACCCAAACTGAAGCCCCGAGTCGAAATCCAAAATAGTTTTTGAGAAATTTTGGCTCAAACTTTTTCTGTTTTATATTTTTCTAATTTTTACTTCTTAACCTACGAACTTGAAACTTATGTCCTTTTCGAAAGATAACAAGGGCCAGCTAGGGAAAACGAATTGAGCTGATCTGACAATATTTATTGCGCGAAAACGCGGCATTTCTCACGCGAGCAAAAAACCTGCTAAAAGTTGATGCCCGACTTGTGCGCTCGAAATGTCAGAAGACAGGCCTCAGTTAGCTGAAAGGCAGTTACCTAGGGGTAGCTAGGAAAATTTTGTAGTGCTTAGGCATAGTTTTGAGTGCAAAACGCAAAATTTTGACCTACTTTTTACAGTTCTTCCGGAAGACTGAATTTTGGTTCATTTCATTTCAACGTTAATATCTCACAATCTAATTGACCGATTTGAGTTTTCATTTCAAATAATGAAAGAACATTGCTTCCGCCTGATAATATTTGGAGATGGAAATTGTGAATGTGAAATTCTTTGTTTTATAGGCATAAATAGAAATGGAGTCAAAAAACTTTTTATTTGCATCTTCCTGGTTCCAAGCTCATGTCATTCACAAACTCAGAACTGACATGGCTGAAGAGGAAAGTTACTTGCGGTCATTTCGCTCACTTATACTACCCACCTATCTCTAATGGCTTTCGAGTAATTAGTCCAAAATGTATTGCAAGATGCTAAATTTCTCGGACCACCTTTGCTTCTCACCATGGTTTGAAGTCCTTAAAATGGATGGAAGTGGAAGTAATTTGGCATGAAGCTAGCTTACGGTCCTAGCTCGACGATACAACTAATTTCAGCCCAAAAGAATGTTTGGTTCGTCTTCTAGAAGCACCTTTATATCGTGCCTTTTCGGGACAAGCACAGCACCCGGCGCCAGCGGCCCGGCATATTCGGCGGAGTTGTACTAGCCAGTGACCTCCTGACGGGTCACAGCTGTTCAGCTAGTGGGAGGATGAGTAGTGTGGCACGGTGGTCTAGTGGTTAGAGGCCCTGTCTCTTGATCAGGTAGGTCCGGTTCGAATCCGGGGGTGACCACGTACTCTTTATTGGTTATTTCAAAGAAAAGAATGATAAAACTGACTTGCAGGCTTATGAAGAGATACATTAAGAACGAAATATGGTTTGCTTTCGGCACATTGTCATGCGGCTCTCCTGCGCCGGTGGGGCGTTAGCCCAGGCCGCAGGCCGAGGTTGTTGTTGGCGTCTGTCAGTCCTGAGAATTGATGTCAGAGCTCTGGAATTTTGTAGGGTGATAGCCCTTCTGCTCCAGACGCCCAAACTGAAGCCCCGAGTTGAAATCCAAAATAGTTTTTGAGAAATTTTGGCTCAAACTTTTTCTGTTTTATATTTTTCTAATTTTTACTTCTTAAGTTACGAACTTGAAATTTATGTCCTTTTCAATGGATAACAAGGGCCAGCTAGGGGGAAAAAATTGAGCTGATCCAACAATATTTATTGCGCGAAAACGCGGCATTTCTCACGCGCGCAAAAAACCTGCTAAGAGTTGATGGCCGACTTGTGCGCTCGAAATGTCAGAAGGCAGGCCTCAGTTAGCTGAAAGGCAGTTACCTAGGGGTAGCTAGGCAGATTTTGTAGTGCTTAGGCATAGTTTTGAGTGCAGAACGTAAAATTTTGACCTACTTTTTACAGTTCTTCCGGAAGACTGAATTTTGGTTCATTTCATTTCAACGTTAATATCTCACAATCTAATTGACCGATTTGAGTTTCCATTTCAAATAATGAAAGAACATTGCTTCCGCCTGATAATATTTGGAGATGGAAATTGTGAATGTGAAATTCTTTGTTTTATAGGCATAAATAGAAATTGAGTCAAAAAACTTTTATTTGCATCTTCCTGGCTCCAAGCTCATGTCACTCACAAACTCAGAACTGACATGGCTGAATAGGAAAGTTACTTGCGGTCATTT
Source organism: Lepas anatifera (assembly GCA_034440635.1). Lineage (NCBI taxonomy): Eukaryota > Metazoa > Arthropoda > Thecostraca > Lepadidae > Lepas > Lepas anatifera. Next base: position 37,957 of record JAOTON010001320.1, read on the forward strand.
CGCTCACTTATACTACCCACCTATCTCTAATGGCTTTCGAGTAATTAGTCCAAAATGTATTACAAGATGCTAAATTTCTCGGACCACCTTTGCTTCTCACCATGGTTTCAAGTCCTTAAAATGGATGGAAGTGGAAGAAATTTGGCATGAAGCTAGCTTAAGATCCTAGCTCGACGATACAAGTAATTTCAGCCCAAAAGAATGCTTGGTTCGTCTTCTAGAAGCACCTTTATATCGTGCCTTTTCGGGACAAGCACAGCACCCGGCGCCAGCGGCCCGGCATATTCGGCGGAGTTGTACCAGCCAGTGACCTCCTGACGGGTCACAGCTGTTCAGCTAGTGGGAGGGTGAGTGGTGTGGCACGGTGGTCTAGTGGTTAGAGGCCCTGGCTCTTGATCAGGTAGGTCCGGTTCGAATCAGGGGGTGACCACGTACTCTTTATTGGTTATTTCAAAGAAAAGAATGATAAAACTGACTTGCAGGCGTATGAAGAGATACATTAAGAACGAAATATGGTTTGCTTTCGGCACATTGTCATGCGGCTCTCCTGCGCCGGTGGGGCGTTAGCCCAGGCCGCAGGCCGAGGTTTTTGCTGTAGAGATACTTCAGACATTTATCTATCACTGTGCAAGCAGCTATGTGTCTGTAATTATCATATTAAAAGTTGCGTAGTTTAGAAAAAAGTAGCAAAAGTCCATATTGCCCCACCTAGTGGGGTAACATGGTCACCCCATGGGGAAAGATGGAAAAGATGAACAAAGGGATCGAACCAGGCCTTGAAGATTTTCATCTGCATCCACCCACTAGGCGACTGTCGTCCACTGCGGGGAACGGGGCATTTTCTTACTTTTTCCGTCAAAGGGTCAAAGGGGTCATGCCTTTTCTGAATTTTTTTTATGATGGAGGCTTGAAGTATCAAAGGCTGACGTGGAACTGGACATATGTTGATCCAGGATCGCCGATCAGGAGGGAGGGGCACCTTGCCGGGGAGGGGGACGCCATCCGAGCCAGGGGGCGGGCGTGCACCCAGGGGGAGCAGTCGGCCCCCCCAAAAGCTTTGGCTCCAAAGTGCCGGCCCCATCCACGTGGGGCGCCGAAGGCGCCCATCGAGGGGAAGGATGAGCCTTCACCTGACTTTTAGAGGCAGTGCTACGCTGTCTGCCGCCCCTGCACCCAACATGCCGCCCCCTACACTGACTTTGCTGCCCCTGAACCCAACACGCCGCCCCCTAAAACAATTTACTTTAGGTCTGTGGAGCAAACAATTCACCGTTCTCACCCCCCCCAGGGTGCGAAAATTGGCCCCCTTTGGGTGAACAAGTGCGCCCCCTGAGGCAAAATGCCGCCCCCTCCACCGGCCTGCTGCCTCCTCTTGTCAGCCGGGCCGCCCCAAATAAAAATCCTGGGTGCTCGCCTGCCAGGGGGTGCCACTTTTGGAACACAAATCTATCAGGTGGGCGCAAAATCCTCTCGCAAGGCTAAGAGCGCCCCTCCCCCACTCCTGATGGGAGGGATTAGAAGGGACACTTTAGGGGGCCCATCAATCTCTCAGGGGGCACCGTGACCATTTCAGGGGGTGCTGAGGGTCGAGGGGTACACCTTCCCTTGGGTGACCCCCAAATTAAATCATATGTTCTCCAGCATTTCGAGCCCTGTCACCACCCCTCCCCCAAACCATCAGCCAAATCCACCTCCGCTCAGGTGTATCGCTGGACCCCAAACCCCTTGATAAATCTATTTATTTAAGCTTATATCATATAAAATTAAATATACTCTTGTGCAGGGGGTAACATGGACACCATGTCCATCTTGCCCCACACGTGGTGTCCGTCTTAGCCCACTTCGCTCTTCCTAAACAAACTTGGACATGAATCGCGACGTTATTGCGATTACACAGTCAGCGACTGCGGTGAACAAAATGTAATATTCCATATTACGTAATACCAATAAAGTATCTATAGAAACATCCATGCACCTTACACCTTACGAATTCGATTGTGAAAAAACACATGAGTTGCAGTTTTTACTTTTATGAAAATTGTATAAAACCTAGAGAGCGTACCAGACCCAACGTTGCTCTGCGACTCACGCGCGCTAAAAGGAAGCGTATTACTTGCTTTTCCCGGTCGCGGCGCTGTCAGTTCGTCCCAAACAGGGGGTGTCCGTCTTACCCACGGTGTCCGTGACCCCCCCACTTTCCCCTACTGGTTCCAGCAAAAAGCGAAGTTAAGATGTCGTTGTGGCAAATTTGGTAATTGATTGCGTCTGGTGACCTCAGTATTAGTTTGGGAAAACATGACCTAAATAGCATCGACTGTTTCCCCGACAAGTTTGGACTGGTTGTACTGTCCTCGCAACTTCGAAGCTATAGGGATCATGTTTGACACCACCCTCGCATGAAGTGGCTCGGTAACAGCATCTGAGTAGGGTTGGTACGTTTAATATTCCCCTTGAGTACTATTTTACCCAGGTAAGGCATTTCATGCAGATCTTACCGCTCTAACCATCAACCCTACACGTATGGAATTCATCGCTGTACCACTTCGTTAGGTGTCAATTAACTCCCGAGCTCGATTTCCGGGTTGGTTGTTTTAAGAGGCCACTAGAAAATATGAAACAGCGTACTTCTGCTGTGAAGCGCAGTTAGTTCGTTTACTAAATGTCAGCCGACGTCACATCTCATCGAATCACAGTGCATCTCCCAGCGAATCAACAATTGGATCAAGTAAAAGATAGTGGCGAAAATGATGCTTGAAACGAGATCTACAAACGGCGAGCTCACTGGAGACATCGCACTGGGATCGCAAGAGACATCGGCAACACGCGATCAGTAAAACAAAAATCACAACATAACTATGGTAGGCCGCAAAGGCTGTATACATGCGTACACAGCCTAATTATGGTAGGCCGCAAAGGCTGCATACGTGTATATAGGATGAATGCAGTACGAATATTCAATAATGCCAGTTGTCTAAATTTGTTAAAAAGAAATAGGCAAATCAAGACGTACTTTTCGCCAGCCGGTGTATAGCGTACCGATCACACGAGCTTTTAAGACATCAGACTAGAACCAGTGTCGCAGAGGACAACGATGAAAACCGTGACTCCTCCGCCCCGTAGGTAAACGACACAGTTATCGTGCCGTCGGGCAAACTCACAGAAAGAAGCCACCAACTAACTCAGTTTGTATTTCAACGACCTCCGAGAGCACGCGCACACACTGGCCAATACCACATTCTTCAAAGTCGCACACACTCCGGTGTTAATCTGTACACTTTAACCACGTCGCCGCAAGTTAGTCCCCCAAAGACACGGTTCACCAGGTACCGCACTAGGTCCGGCGCGCTGCAAGGACCTCCTCAACAGTCTGAGCGCCGACAGCACTATGAAGTGGAGCACGTCACCAGTGGAAGCACAAAGAACCTTCTCATTCCTACACCCGCACCAGTTAGCGTCTATGTCTGCAGACACCACTCCAGTCCCACGCCTATCACTCACCACCACCGCTGGACTCCTCGTGAGGTACCCTTGAGCTCGTGGGCACGCGCGCGTCACTGGCAACATTGGCTGCTGCAGAATCTGGCCACATTGGGGTCACCTATACGTCTACAGGGAGAGGCTACGCGGCAAACACAAGAAAGTCTTGCCGGACGTGCAAATTGGCACACCCGAGGAATTTACAACCACTGGACCAGGATGAAGAACTTGCACACTAATGCTGCAAGGTTTGGTTCAAGTAGAATAATTGGTAAGCTCTAATATGAGTGGTTGCGGTCTTGGTTATAACACCGAAAGCACAGCCACGAATCACTTTCTCGCATCTACCACCGCGTTCGTAACAGCGAAAAGCCTCTTGGATTCTGAGTAGCTCAACAATGCACCACTGAGATTGAATTGCACATTGATTAAAAAATGCTAGTCCCAGCTCTTGCGGAATTGTACTACACGATCAGCCACCAAAAGCCGGGTCTAGGTCTGGGACTGAGTATTTAGCACTAAACACCAGACAGAATATCCGGCATCGCCGGTCGGCTGTAACACACACTCCAACTCTCCGAGACCTAGGATTGGTGCTGGCGGGAACGAAAGAGGCCACCCTGCTAGCACCAAACTAAATCAATCTCTATTTCATGATTTCCCTACAGAAAATATATCCATGCTATTTCCTAAGCATTCGCATCAAGCTGGCTCGTTAGGGTCACTGGCGGTACATGGTATCCCATATACTAAAGCAATCGTGTTTCCTTAACGGCGGGTTACACTACAGGCCTTTTTGCTTTTCAGTTTCTTTCTTCCGCACTTATATGACGAGTTCAAAGCGTCTATTTTTTGCCAAGCACTACTACAACCTCAGCACATAATTCGAATATCATTCTGTGATCAAATCAATCCGTCATGAATATGCACTCTGCACTGTACTGGGGGTTCCAGGGCGATTACACGCCCCTTGGATTCCGTGGCTTTACGTTTTATCAGCACAAAACTTATCCAGGTTATGTTATTGGTTTTATCTGGCTGCACGGAAGAAGCGAAACCAATAAAGCAGAAGGCGCGCAATGTGACCCGGCCGTTACTGCTCTCCGCGGGAGGTCTCTCCTGACAGAGACTCGTCAAAGTCGAAAATACCACTTTACTGATCCACGAAGAAGCATGCCTCCCATACAGCATTCCAGTCTCCGTGACTGTGAGGGGCTTCCACGTTATTACCAGCAATTAAAAACAACAAATTTGGAGTAAGTAAACATCTTAAGAAAGCGCCATTTCAACAGTCATGTCCAACAGACGAAAGTCAGCACTCTGATCCACCGCACGCCACTAGTTTTCGAGACATAATCTTTTGCTTTAGAGCATCTCATTCATTCTATCATCTAACCGCTGAGATAATAGAGCCCGCCCACCGTGGGGTAAAGTTCCGTCCGATTTCCGGCACAGTCGCAATATCTTCGACGGCAGTGGTAGCTTTCAGATCTGGCTCCTTGTACTGACCTTAGCAGAAGAATCCTCACCATCGCGGCATATGGCAAAGCTCCCGCGAAGAGCATCTCTGACAACACACAGCTCATTTGGCGCGGTGACGTGTCCTGCAAAGCCGATCGCCCTTGCGTTTCGCCCCAGTTCCCTATTCCCGCGTTCGCTTGTCCGGCTCCCGTCACCCAGAGCCATGCTTAGCTTCTCTCTTAGTTGGCAGCTGGTGCCTCCATCTTGGGTGTCTCCTCATCTTTGATTGACAAGGCCTCCAACTGAAAAAAAACAGCATTGTGTCAGACATGCGGCGCGCCTCACGGGATACACCACCATCTGAAGCATGGAAACCCGGCTGTGTTGTCTTTTAGACGAACCTTCTGTTTGGATTAAACACGATTTCATTCAAAGCAATCGTCAAATGCGGAGGATCATTATTATTACTTTTTTGCAAGATGGAACTTAAAAGTCTGTAAGCGTTGCCAATATAACCCGATAAATACATCGAGAACTGGTGTTGACTTGTGTTTTTCCTGCCACGTTAGTCTGTAAAGCCAAGATTCCCGAGAGAGCAGCCGAACATGGGCAGGGGACTCAGGACTGACCTGGGCGTGACTAGGAAGGACCAGGAGGCGAGGATCAGCGATAGTGCAGCGTGTACAGACCATCAGAGTCACGAAGCCACGCCGTCTGACGTGCCCGTTACAAGCAGAGGGTCAGAGCGGGCACACGGGAATCGGACCATGGAATCAACAGGACTTTAATGGTGCCCACAGAAACGTCAATGGCAAATCTGTAAATTCGAAACGATAACAGATGTGCTAATAACTTCGCGCTCAATGCCTTGATGCCCGTATGATTCCGTGTGGTGTTCACCGTCTCACAAAAAGAACTTACGCCAATACAACTGTATGAAAATGCAATGGAACTGAAAGGACAGCACAGGTGAGACGATATAAATACGCCTGACAGGTTTTATCAAGCACTGGTAAGACTGGCATCGTAAACTTGTTTTGTTCACGTTTTGATTAACCATCGCCGCACCACCTACCTCCTCCTCTTCATCGACCTCGTCGTCTGAGCCGATCTCGGAGGGGGCGGGGGTGGTGGAGCGCGAGGTGGTGGGGCTGGGCGGCTCGCTCAGCGGCCGCGGGTAGTTGAAGCGTCCGTCGCGCTCCTCCACCACCGCCATCTCCGGGTAGACCGCGTGCAGCGCCGTCTGCCGCGCGCGCCGATAGTACTGCCGCCAACACAGCGCCCGCCTCAGAACGGCAGCTCGGCCACTAACGCAGGGTGCCGTTCTGGTTACCGGGTTACAGGGCGTGTCCCACACCCGGACCCCACACACATGGCACAAAGACACGTCTCAGAATCTGGCTCCCAAACTCACGGCACAGGGACACGTCCCATAACTAGACCCCAAACACACAGCCACGGGCACGTCTCAGAATCGGGCTCCAAACACACGACACAGAGACACGTCTCATAACTGGGCCCCAAACACACCGCCACGGGTTCGTCTCAGAATCTGGTCCCAAACACATCTCACAGGTGTGCGTCTCAGAGTCCGGCTCAGCCCAGAAATTACTTCAGGCGGTCTGATGCCACCACACGCGATAAGCGACATCAAGTCGAACATCACATCAGCCGACGGAGATTATCCAAAAGGACGGGCACGCACAAAACACCCAAATTTGCGCCCACGCTTTCTACCACATGCTCCATCTGGCTGTAAAACAGCCAGCGCGCGCGGCCGACTCACGATGCCCAGGTTCCGCCAGTCGAGGAGGTCACTGAGCCGCTCCGTACGGTTGCGCTGGATGATTCGCTGACGTCGGTTGAGACGGGTGAAGTCGTACATGTACTTGGCCAGCTCGCGGATCGAGTCCTCCAGGCCGATGCTGCGCCGGTCCACTATGTAGATGCCGTACGACATGGGGTCGGCTATGTGCTCCGACATGAAACAGCCGAACCCTGCGAGCGTCGGACAACAGCTTAACGACAGCGCTGGGCTTTACCTGACTACCGACTGGGTTAGGCCGTTAACAGTGGGTTGTTGTGCGATGTTCCTTCGCTCCTCAAACAAAAAATGCCACGGGGGAAGGGGGGTAGCGGTAGGGCAACTTCAGCTGCTGATGGCTTTCTAAGTAGTCCACAAGAACCTCGGTAAAAATGAAATGTTAAAAAAAATGAACAAAGGTGGTTCAGCCTTAACGTGTACGCTCCAGTGGCTACTTCCTAAATTATACTCAATGTATTATGGTGGGCTATTATGTGAGTATTGCGGTTTAAGCGCTATCAGGCGTCCCGTTGAGCACCCCGACAACTACGCTGGTGCAGTGGTCAGCCTACGCACCTGACAGGTTGGTGGTACTAGTCAGCCTACCGCGCACCTGACAGGTTGGTGGTCATCGAGGGGATGCCCATGACGGTGCACTCGGCCGGCGTGTAGCCCCACGGCTCGTAGTAGGAGGGGAACACGCCCATGTGGCAGCCGCGTACGAACTCCTCGTAGTCCATGCCCAGCAGCGGGTTGGTGTGAGACAGGAACTCCGGGTGGAAGATCACCTGCCAAGTGCCAACAGCACACACCAGCGTCAGCCGACGCTGCCGACATTGGAATTCAGAGGACATGCATCAGGTCAAACATGAAAATATATCAGTCAATAAGACATATGTTGGCCGCGGTAAAAGGCAGGCGTATCATTTATCCAGCACGCGTCATCATTAACCAAATTATTTAAGCACTTTCAGTCTGGTTTGTGGCAGCCAAGTGGGCTCATCGATCATTCTTCCTGGTGCCACTGAGGGCTAACAATGAAACCCCTTTTTCCGCGGAGCCCGTTTCCACTCATTGACCTAGTTTGCTGGCGGCCGTGCGCGTGTGCGGTGCACCGACCTTGACCCTGTCAGACCGGTCGTTGAACAGGTGGCAGCGACGAAGCGAGCTCAGCACCGGGTCCTTGGCGTCGTCAACCACGTTGTGGGTGGTGATGGGCGGCAGACAGGAGCGCTGCATGGAGTAGATACAGCGTTTCAGGCGCACGTTGTCCTCGCGTGTCAGCAGCTCCGTGGTCTCCGGCAGTCGCCCCCTGCCGGCGGCAGCCAGCCCTCAGATCACGCAGACGATCCACACGCTCTCACCACCCTCCACAAGCTCGACTTGTCACAATTCAAGCCGCTTCGGACAGGAAATTACTGCACGAAAGTGTTTGGGTTTGGAGCACTTCAGCATCTTTGTAATGGTGCGTCCAATACTGCGCAAAAATAGACTGCAGAAATGATTACAACTTGATGTGTGTTGCGTAGTTTCTCGGATGTTGAATGGTAATCATATCTGGGATTACTGCACAAAAAGACTGCAGGGATGATACCATTCAACATCTGATAAATTATGCAACAGGCAGCGCTTCTGGGGATACGAATCATCAGCAAGTTTACTGTTGGTGCTGTTTGTTGGGGGGGGGCTTATGATTAAAAATAATTAATGTTTCGAAACTCACGTCAGACAGATCTCGAACATGCGACTCCCAACCTTCTTCTGTATGTCTTCTATCGAGTCTTTGAGCGTTTTTGTGACAGCGTGACCTCGCAGGCTCTCCACGTTGAAGTTGTTGGTTCTGGTAGGGAAGATCATGAACGCGACCACTGTGACATCGGAACCTGAACTCTGAAACAAAAACCGGGGCCTGATATCACATCAGGAACCAGTACTATGACTGAAGTGTGACTTAAACATGGACCAGAGGAACAGCATCAAATCACGCTCGAAAAAGAGCACCATCAAACACAAGCAGTTCAAAAACAACTATCCTAAGCCAAAAACGCATATTTGTTGTCAAATATTTATCCAAGCTCTGGGAAAATCATACAGCGTTGAATTAATCAAACCCTATAAGCAACAGCTACTGAGTCAGTACCTTGAGGTAGTGATTTAGCCGCGACAATGCTTCGATGAAAATGTCGGCACCCTTGTTCCCAAACTCATAGCGACCGGCGATGAAGAAGTAGAGCGTCTTGTCAAGGTTGAAGTCGTAGTGACTAAAACGTGGAGAAGCCCGTATAAGTCAGCAGGTGACTAAAAATGGGCAACAAACAATGCACACAGATCTCAGATCACAAAATTGAGGTGGTGTGGCACACAGCATAGCAAAGAAAGACAAATATGCTACCATTATACATGCCGATTTCCCACATGGGCATGCGAAACACCAGACGGAGAACGTCTGACAGTAAGTTTACCCCCGCAGCTATCACAGAGGAGAAAGAATGCAAATACAGTGTCATTTAAAATATTGTTCAGCATGACATGCTCTCAAATCCATGCTTTGCATCCTGTAAAAATGAGCTGAGGTCAAAGATGGCACGCGGTGTGGCGGCGGCGGGCACAGGCGGTGGTGGTGCTTTACCCGTAGAAGTGACCGCGAATGAAGTCGTTGATTTTCGCCTTGCTGAGCGCGTGCAGGTTCTGGAACTCGTGCAGCGCCGAGAACTTCTTCACGTTCAGGCCGTTCGGCGTCACAATGTCCGGCTTCCTGCCCACAGAAAAGGTCTGTTCAGAACAACGGTATTCACAGAACGCACAGCATTATAAATACCTGTCGGCCATGGAGGGATGACAATGGCGGAGTAACGTATCCACTCACTCCCACCGGAACGGCCCTGCTCCACTCGATGAAGAGACCCCGGCACCTCCGGCACGCTAAATCCTGCCGCCCCATTTTTGTGATCTATCTCTACCAAGTGCACGCTCAGTCAAACAAACGCCCGACGAGGTATGTAACAATCTCAGCCTATCAAGACTAGACACATTGGAAGCACCTCACCATCAACGAATGGGTAACCAGATTCGCGGACCCCTTTCAACGTAAGCGTTATTTCCGGCCAATTAATGTTTTTTTTACACGGGGTCTTTCAATTAGCTTTAAATGCGATATCAAGGAGCAATGTATGGTAACGAGAGCAATAGTCATCGCCGGGCGTTGGTGAGCGCTGAGACAAACGTTAAGCAACGCTCTCGTGCCGACCTGTTATATTAATATCATGGCAGTAGATTGGCGATATAGCTATGCCAAGATATTTGGACTGTCGATAACGCTTAACGTATCTTTAACCGGTTTAATATTAAGAATATAATATAATACTAATACGAGACATATAAGGCACTCTCTCCCTCTCTCATATTGGTTCTTACGATTATACAAGAATATAGTAACCAATTCAACGGTAAGTGTGGGTAGCACATTTTCACCCCGGCGCAAATTGGAACCCTCTTCCGACAAAAGCAGGAGTTAAAATCCTTCATTAATCTGGCGTTTGGTAGTAGGAACCCATCCGGCCAATCAGCTCCGACTGTTGGGGTCGGCCAGACCCCGTCAGCCGTACGTCCGGGGTCTCACCTCTTAAGCAGGTGCTCGGCCTCCAGTCCGGTGATCTCCGACACGGTGGTGAAGGTGTGCGCCAGGTGCGTGGCCGCCCTCTCCATGCAGTAGCGGTGGTAGATCTGACGCTTTCCCCGCCTCCTCGTCAATGTTGAACTGAAACGCAGCACACACCCCGCTGGTGAGCCCGCGTCATCGAGCCTGGTCAGCGCTAAACTGAAGACATCGAGACAGGCAGCTCGCGAGAGCACATAAAGCCGAATCGAGTTATGAATAGTATGACCAGTGCTACCGCCTGCTACCCTTAACATATGTTACGTTTAGCAGGCGAGAAAGCAGTTTCTTTTAAACACTTCACTCACAGTGAGACTCTCTTTCGAAGCGCATGTTGTAGATCCAATTATTATATGAACAAATAAATTAAGTACAGTCCATCCGACATTCAGCCACAGCTAAAGAAACTTTAATTCAGAAACTGTAACACTACCAGAACAGGGCTAAGAAAGCAGCACAACGTGCTCTACGTATCTGAAAGAAATTAGCAATGTCTTTCCAAGCCCAATACTACACAACAGTGATGACATTATTTCTACAGCCAGCAACCACAGTCGTCTGACACGGTGTTATACCTGGTTCATTTAGTGTCACATTCTTCTATGTACAAACATTGGACGCACTAAAGTCGATATCCCGGCCAGCTCTCTGTTTCGTGCCAAGCACTAGCACCCACGTATGGCAGGTTGTTGTAGAAGTCGGTGTTGCCGGCGCAGAGGAAGCGCCCCAGCAGGGTGGCGTGGGTGGTGAAGACAGTGGCGATGTCGACCTTGCGCAGCCGCGCCAGGATCAGGCCCACGCCGGCCAGCCACTCGTGGAAGTGGGCGACCACCCGCGGCGAGGACTCGCGGAACTCAGTCAGACGCTGGCGGAACTGGCGAGGAACGGCGGCGCCTCAGCACTGGAACAGCCACACATAACTACACAGCGACTCAGCACTGGAATAGCCACACACAACTACACAGCGTCTCGGCACTGGACTACTAATAAAAGCCACACATAACTACACAGCGACTCGGCACTGGACTAGCCACACATAACTACACAGCGACTCAGCACTGGACCAGCCACACACAACTACATAGCGACTCAGCACTGGACTAGCCACACATAACTACATAGCGCCTCGGCACTGGACCAGCCACACATACCTACACAGCGCCTCAGCACTGGACCAGCCACACATACCTCAACATGTCCAAAATTTTCTATCAAATTTACTTAGTTTCTGATAAAAAAACAGACTTAGATATATACCTTAATTCACAACAAATTTAACGCTCAGCGAGTATAACGTATCTCGGTATTCTAATAGATGAGGACCTTAAGTTTAAGAATCACATCAATGAAACGTACAACACAATATGTCGCAATATAGGAGTCATAGTCAGAGCAAAATCATTTCTGGATACAAAATGTCTTCTCTTGCTTTATCACTCGCTGATTTCTCCTTACCTGGGGTACTGTGGCTTTGTATGGGGAACAAATTACAACACTAACCTGGCCAAAATACTAACGGTACAAAAACGAATAATTAGGATAATAGGAAAATGCCATTATAGAGCTCCATCTTCACCCATCTTCAAATCACTTGGTATACTGAAATTTCCTGATATGATACAACAACAAAAATTGCTCATACTCCATCGGTTTCTCAACAATGAACTACCTGAATCATACTCAAGGTCTTTTCAGCTTAACAGTGATGGTAGAAACACTCGTAGAATTTTTTTAGGCACTTTATTGTACCTGCCGCAGAAGCTCGATACAGAGCCTTTGTATTTACTATCAACTGCCCTAAAACATGGAACAAAATTATAGCAACTAAAATCCCAAACATATCAGACATTCCAAAACCTAAGCCTGGGTTTAAAACTATCTTGAAAAAAACTTTTCCTTAGTAGCTATTAATGCCAATCAACCTTTAGAAACATACTGAGGGGTGTATTATATCTAAGTCCTGAGAGTTCAGTTGAGTCCTATGTAAAATTGTCCACGGGACGCCTCATATAGCTTGCTGAGCTGATGTTGGATGTAAGTTGTCGACTCCTTAACACGCGCATTGACGGGAGTCTGAGCCACCTTCGCATTGACGGGGGCGGGTACCCGCCCGCCCCTAAGATCTCTAGAACCACGGTAGGCAGCGAAAACGGTAAACAGCGTTGGGCTGCCCTGCACTTCTCCATCGAAAACATTTGAACCATTTTTTGTCAGGTCATTTAGGTCATGAGAGGTCAAAACATGCCGTCAAAGGGATAACATGTAAATTCAGTTTTTCGGTCATTACATCTGAACAAGTAAAGATAGAGCAAAACGACTTGAACTATATGAATCCTCTCAGCAAGCCGAATCGAATGATATATAATTTGGCCTTGCTAGGTCAAATCAGGATTTGACCTGACCTGAGGTCAGGCCAGGGTCAAATTATATAAAATGCATATCATTAGAACCGCAAAGCCCAGGCGAGTCTAATGCAGCTAAAATAAACGCTCTATCACTATCCGTTGCTGAGTTATACAGTAAAACCATTTTTCCCATGTATTTCCAATGGAGAGGTCATGCCTCGTACCTGATATCATACTCGTCGATATCAAAAATACCGGAACATATTTTAGAGAACTCGGTGGGGCCATTATGTGATATGAGTTTCAATCGGATAAGTTCACCCTGCTCCGACTTATGCTATCTTAAACTTTTTCGAGGTCGGGTCACTTGACCTGTACTGGTGACCTGACCTGAGATGACCTAACCTTAAAATTTTCACGAAGTTGTAAAAATGATGAGGGAAAAGGTATGCCAGTACTGGCGCTACGCGCCGTTTTCTGCTATCTCCGAAAACCCGAGGGGAGGCGGTACCCCCCCCGTCAATCGCTGTTAACTTTCCAACGCGTCTACATGTTAACGTACGTGAGAGTACCTCTGCGTGGTTAGGTTTCAGTATACACACGTGTGCGCTTGGGTGCGTGATTTCTGAATATGTTTCTGTATATGTGGTTGTTTGAGAATGTATGTTTCTGGTGCATGTGTACGTAGCGTGTGATGCGGGATACCCCCGTGTCACGGTGATTTGTCCTGTGTTTTTCAGGCTTAGCGCAGGCATGTGGACCACACATGTGTGTGTTCCATCCTACCTCTTTGGAACTTTTTTCTAGTCTATGTAACCTGTCCCATGTTTTTGTCTTGTCTTCCTTTAGATATTGCCTCCAGACTGTGCACTCTGCAATTCATTGTGCTCTCAACCTTGATATCGTGTCCATGGGTGTAATCTATGTAGCTAGGAGCGGATACAAGGCAACTGTCCTTACCAGTTCCTGGACACCTGTAAATTTCGTTCAAAACTGATCATTCACCCTTTTCCATAAGCGCAGCTTCTTGCTTTCTATCTCTTTAAAAAAGAAAAAAGAAAAGTAAACATCTGACCTGGTATCTAATCTGACTTAAAATTTCAGTTGAAACTTTCAAAGGCATGCATACTGTCATCATGCATGCCTAAATTGCATAATAGCTTGCATAATGTTGAAGTAAATAGGTATTAATTGCATGCATACCTTGTCGTTTTTCTGAGTCAGGGTCGATTCTGGCTCAGCGCTTATTTGAGTCGGAGTTGAGTTGGTCCACTTCTAGATTTTGACTGAGTCAGAATCGACTCACCGGCTTAAAGCGTTAAATAGAGTCAGAATCAGAGTCCACCACTGAGCCGTGAGACAGAGTTGATTCGACAAAAGATGAGTTATAGACAAGTCTGCCAGCAACTGTGATCGAATAGCACTACACGCCCACGTGAAAACAGGCCACATTGCTTCGCTACAGCAGCGTCCTCTTGACCCACGTTTAGAGCGATGGGGGCAATCTCCAGCACCAACAAACATATCAAATTCCTGATCATCACAAGCATGTACCTGCTGTAGGAATTCGGCCACCATATAGCCGAAGATGACGGCGTCGTTACACTCCACGTCGGCGGTGGGGATGCCGATGCCGGCCATGTTCCAGAGGTCGTCCTTCATGCCGTTCAGGTTCCAGGACGCTGACCCGATGTCGAACAGGATGATTTGCGGGTTGCCGTCCACCAGCCAGCGGCCTGTCACTATCTGAGCCAACACAGGCCCGGTCAGTGGTGACGTCAGAGCACACTGAGCGGCGCCCCGGGCCAACGCAGGATGCACCGGGCGGCTATGGCACGGGGTCGGATGGGTTTGTTAACAAAATCGAGAGGGGACGTCTGGTTTTGTGCTCTGTTCCGATCGGTGCAAAACGCGCGCTGGCATGAGGGCTTACTGGGTCACACGGCTAGTGCAAGAACAGACATAACTATCTTACTTATGAACTGAAACTGTATGAGCAACGCAAAAAGGGGCACTGGCGACAGGAGCCACTGCGCTCCTATGCTTTTCCACGATGTTCAGCCTACTGTACCTTCCATCCTTTGTCCCTGAGTGATGTGACCACGGACTTGAATATGGTGCCTTCGGAGTATTCGAACGGTTCGATTTCGGTGCGGGCCTGGTGCTCCTTGTAAGGGCCGAGCAGACAGTACTGGTCTCCCCATTCCTCCACCGTGACGCTGCATTTAGACCGGATCACAGTGTAGATGCCGCCAACTGAAATCACACCACAGACATGCCATCAGTGGGCCCCAATCCTGGGCTTTTGGTGAAAATCAAAACACACGAAAGCACAGCTTTTGCTCACTCGTCACAACTTTGAGCTTGGGTTTCCGCTATTTCCAGACGTCATGGTTTTCTGCCATGTTTTCCTATTGTCCCTTGATGAACTTATGAGCCAAATCTTTCCAGAAAAATCACTCAGATATGGTGTTTATACGGCTCCCAAAAATGTATTAGCAAATGAAATTGAATAATTCCCCCATATGGGTGCAAGACAGCACAAGGAATAAAAAAACTGGAATTGTTTCCCAGGTTAGCCCGATGGCGAAAATTTCCGTTCACACAAATCATCTTTCATGAAAATTACCTCCCTCACATCAGAGTCTAAAACTATTAAACGATGCATGCGATTATTGTGCTAACAAGACGCGGATACAACTCCGTTGTGCAAAACAGAAAATTATACCGCTCGTCCAGAGTGGATGACAAGTAGATTTCTTCTCTGCGGAGCAGATCTGCCAAATATGCGTAGGATTATCTGGTGCACAACCGTTGTCTCCCTTCTGTTTCAGCCAATACGTGTCACCACTTTAGCTCAGAAAATAGACGAGGCGATGGCTCGCATTTGTTCGGCATTTTTATCCATTTTAGTGATTTGTGGGTTTACGACGCACAAACATTGAAGGCCGGGCGGCATCGGGGGAGGAGGTAGACATAATTCTAAGGGGAAGCCAAGTCACTGGATTTCGTCAGCATCTACCATTTACACTGGACGGCAGCCACGCGTTGCGAAAGCACGTTTGTGGTCCAAGCCATACCAGTTCGGGAGTGGGCCCTCTGGAATAATCATAAAGTGTCTGGTACTCAATAGCTACATTTGCCGAACGAGAGCAAAATGAAAAAAACAAGCATCGTTAGGCAAAGTTGGTCTTCTTTAAAATACAGGCAATCTCCGCGCCAGTTTCAGAGATATTGTATTGCTAATTTTAAGCCAAAGGTAGCTTGGACGGGCAGACTAGATTCTTTCTTCTCCAGTGTCATTACCCCCAACGTTTGCACCCGTCACTGCTCTTCAACTGGTTTAATCGGTGCAAGCCAATGAATGCAGTGCAAAGTATGTGCCCAATGACGCAACACATGATGCAACGTAATGCGCAGGATGTCAGGGACTCCTCGTTCGTTGCGCGTGCGAATTATCTTCTAATAAGCTTAGTCAGTAATATCCCCAACTGCTATCGATTTTGGTAGCGAAACTTGTATCAAGGAAATCACGTTAGTTATTCGTGCATTGAAAAGGAGCCAAATAATTCGTAAGTTCTACAGCTACCATTGATTGAATAGTTTGTCTCTCCACCCAGCCTGCTTCAACATGCTCATCTTTAGAGTAACGAGTTTTATGAATAGACACAAAGAGTGAATAGCGGGTAATGAAAATCGTCAAGACCTTTGGTACATGAACTTTATGTGTATATACCTATATAAATAACGATATTATATAGCTATGCATATTATATTACATGTAGCTTACTTGTCTTACGACGATGCTTACCCACAGAGCAAGATACTATCAGCGCATGACAAGACGAAATAAGAGGATAACTCTCCCATGCCTTCGCTGGGCCAGACTACCTCTGGTCATCGCCGTCCACATTCACCGCCGCAGGTGCAGCTTCGCAGTGTCTGCACCAGAGGTGGCAAACAACAACCCCAGCGACCAACCGCAAAAACAGCTCGGACCCACCAAGGCTCACGGGACTGAAACGTTTCGTTTCCTATTCCGTTTTATAGCAATTCTCAAGTGGACCGCATATCAGGTTCCAATGAACCGAAATTCTGCCGTAATGCCAAACATAAGCAGGGCTTCTGGATAGCCAGACTGGAGCCGGACTAGCTATAAAATCTGCCCAGAATGTGGGCTTAGACCTGCCTTGAAGACGATCCTACCCAGTCACGACTCAGGGCTGAGCCCTCGAAATTTCTCATTCTATATAATTCTAATTTAAGACAAATCTCTAAAAAAATTATGAAAATGCGATTATGTTCTGGAATTTAACGTCACTAGAAAGAAGAAGAAAAAACAATCTATTCATTTTCATGATTTGTCAGAGGCATGGGGACACGCTTCCCTGCGCGAGACTCAGCAGCGCCTTCTCATCTGGCAGTAGGCGGGAAGGCGGCGAGAGGCGGCACCCCGGCCCGGCCCTGAGCGGCCGCGGCCGCGGTGGTCAGTGACAGCCCACCGGCCTTGTAACAGCCACCGCGGCCGCCTGACCCAGAGAGCGCGCCGACGGGCCCACACGTGCGCAAAACCAACACACACCGCGTTAGGAACAGGGTAAAGTGCACAACAGCCCTCGACGAGACGATACACCTCATCCAACAATGGGGACATCATAGTCCCCCTATTTGACAGAATACGCTTATTCGAGAAGGCCGACAAGCATTGATCCATGTTCCAACCGCCGGCCCCACTGTGACACCTTACCACGAAATATAGCAAGAAGCCAACCTCTGGGCGATTTTTGTTAAAGTTCACAATCGGGTTGAATTTGAAACTGCAAAGGAATGCTGCGAATCGAAGTTATTATTATGTTTTCTACTCAGAATAGTGAAATGACCTGTCAAGACGGATATTTTGGATACAAAACGCAACAACCATAGCCTCAGAATCCTAGAACCATAGAATCATAACCTCAGAATCCCAGAACCATAGAATCATAGCCTCAGAATCTTAGAACCGTGAACATGTTCAAATTCAGTCTGGTCGTAAACTATCAAATGTCTGCATTTAAACTAGGCTCGGTCTTTCGGAGAGGGGTCGAGGAATTACCACTAACCAGATAGTAGTGCTGCATATAATTACATACAGGGAAATAGGGTGATACATGAAAATTTCCACACAGGCCGCATCACAATCGTTTTCATCGCCAAAAATTAACGGTTAACGGGTCACGGTCAAGTTTTTGCACTACGGGCCGAACAGTGTCATAAAAACTTCTACGAAAAGCACATTTAAGCGTGACATGCAATGTTTATTTTCCATGACGTAATTTTATGATATAACCACCCCAAATGAGGTCATAAACAGGGTTGAGCTTGGTTAGTTAGTCATTTAATTGCCTTGAATCGGCGTTAACACTGGCTAACCTGTTATTGTTACACTGTTATTGGGAGTTCCGGCCCGAGTGGCTTTTAAAGCGATCCACCCGTCCGGTGGCACTGCCCGAGGGCACGGTCTCGCCTCGTGTCACCGGAACAGTCCTCTGTCTCGCCGGGCCCCAGAAACCTGGTCAGCCCCGCCGTCTGGTACGGTGGGCCCGTGAAAGAGAGCGGGCAGACATGAATGTCCTGCAAGGCTGTCGAGAGTGAAAAATCCTCCCGCGCAAAAAGTGTTTGTTTAACATCAAGTTGAAAAACAGCCCAAGGTCGGAGACACAAATAGTAAAGATAAAGAGTGCCACTCCTAAGGAGAAATACTTATGTCACGGAAACAATGATCTAATATGAATTCTCTTGGTTCAGTTAAACTTGCGCTTTCTTTTAACCACATGTAGTGATTTCCAATGATTTAAAGTTGTTTGACTATTTCAAAGGCAGCCTGCCACCTTTTGAACAGAAATACTCCAAATTCAATTTCTGCTAAGCCTTTAGTAATCATTCGATTGTAAGGCTTACGACGTCACTGCTGTGACTAAATGGCGGCGACACCTCTTCCCTGTTCCAAGGGATTACTTGGAATCAAATCACAGCCTCGCCAATGGGGACTCGCTCGGGTTTGAACCAGAGTCGGTCCTCGCACAAAAAGTGGCGTAGCTGACCAGTAAGCCACTTGTTTGAGTGTCAATGATTTCAAAAGGAAGTAACTTTATGTCATTGTTTCGTTGCTTTATAGTTTCTCGTCACGATTTAGTGGCTACAGACAGATATTGTATTTACCTTTATTTTGTCAACCACGGGGCGAAACATAACAATTTCCGCGTATTTCGGAAAGCCTGATTTCCACAAGACCATTCTCGTAGTGTAGGTACACATTAAATAAAATTGATACACGATTTTTTTAGGGGTAACAAAATAGTAGTCATGCCTATTTGATCGAAGGCCGTGAATTAGCGTGAGCTAAAGGCCATAATTTGTCAAACGTTGCATTACCCACCGGTGCGTAGAGCCCGCGAGGTAGATAAAATGTGCCGTGTCCTTACATATAGATAAAATTCTCATGAGCGACAAACAGCAGGCCGATCCGCCCGTACAACCTAACGAGAAGCTTATCTCCGGAAGGATGCAACAGTCCAAGACCGTGACCAGTTCCAATCCGGGATTGACTGCGCCAAGTTTATTAGTTTTTCAAGAACATAATTATAAAAGTAACCTAAAGGCCTATGAAGAATTACCTTTAGATGTAAATATGGTTTGCTTTCAACACGTTGGCATGTGGTTTTCCTGCCCGGGTGGCGCGTTAGCCCAAGACCACAGGCCTGAGTATTATGCTGAGCGGTTTTCAAATAATTTTTGGGCTCAATTCTTTTGTGTGACAAAAAAAACTACAAAAACTGAGAAACTTTTGAACTTTAGCTGGGATTTGAATTTCCGAAATTATTTATGCGCGATCAAGAGTATCAGCGACCAAGTTTGCATACGTGTACCGTATAGCGACATAAACACAAGCAACGATCAGTGAGAAACGTGCCAGTCCTGAGGTCAGCTCAGCAACGCGCTGTCAAATTGTGGATTATACACCTCTCTGGAGATAAATCGTAAATGACGGGTGTTAAAAAGACAATTTGAACAATGTAATTTTCACAGCCGTTAGGGACCTATCTTGAATTTATAACAAGCCGTCACGACCGAAAACTTAGAAACCTAAGCGGAAACATTGCTACACCCAAAAAATGCGGAGAGTGCTACACCAAAAAAACTGGCATCTAAAAGTGTTTATTCTTTCGTCAATATCAAAGTATATACTCTAAAGTAAATAACCAAAGTATAATAATCATAGCATATACGTCGTTCCTAAGAAAATGGGTTATTCCGACAGCCCAAGGCGTAAGATAAAAAAGTATAGCTTCATTTTCTCTGTTGAAAGATATTTCCCAAATAGTGAGCTAAAATTAAATGCGGTTCCATTACAAATGTAGCTTTTTAAGACCTGCGGAACAGCTTCATCGTTGTCGATGCCATGTGGAACATGGGCACGTCACGTCCTTAGGGATTCGTCCATTCGTCCATTCGGATTCGTCCTTAGGGAAGATTCGTCCATTACAATTTTACTTTACATTTACTAGGTGCCCGTTCGGTTTTCGCCAATACAGGCGTTTTACTGGTTACATAAATACTACGTTTTAGCTTCTTTATAAAGCCACCAGTGTCCTCTCCAATGGCATGTAAGTAGTAATTCAGTATGTAATCAGCGTGTGGTGTTCAGTGCCTGGCAGTCAGTCATCCAGTTTCCAATAATATTCTGATTTCGGGAAAATATCAGAAGTGACAGCCATACAGTTGCAAATTTGGAAGCTTAACCTTTCAGACTTGCAGACTCCAGACTTGTTTTTTCTACATGTACAAGTTTGGCGCGAGCGTTTACTTTCTAAAATGCTCCAAGCAAAGGGAAACTCAACGCTCTTTCTTTAAAGACCTTGCGTGCGTTTGGATGAAAAATATAACATGAAAATAGTTACTAACTGCCTTGTCCCATGTACCATGATAGATAAACCATAAGAAAAAATTAAAATACATGATCATACAGTGGCGGATCTAGGGGGACAAAAAGGCATTTGCCCCCCCAACGGAAAAGCTCGGGGCAAAACTATGTTCCCCCAAGCGATCGACCTCCTTTTTCCCCGACTCCTTTTTAGTTTATAAGCAATATTTTGGTGCTTCAACCCTCAACTTCAAACAGAACCAGTTAAGTTCAGTGGAAATATGGGGCCTAGGATAGGAAAAACGTATCTTGAGCCCACATTTTTCAGGCCGTGACGTTTTTTTTTTGCTTTTCGCTTCAAATACCCAATATTCTACCGGCAAGTCATGTTGTGGCGCAATTTTGCACTGCGTGACGTTCTTTTTTTGCTTTTCGACTTTGGTTTACCCCTCACAAACCGACCAGCTAGATCCGCCACTGTGATCATATCATTTTAAAACCTCCCGAATGACAATTAATAAATGAACATTTTTACCCTGGCTCTGGACTCGGGCCAGGGGTCACTTCTGAGAAAAAAACTAAGTTTATATCAGTGCCCCATAACTGGTTTTGAGCTAGGATGTCGAAAAGGGAAATTCAACCAGTTTTTAGTCAGTGAGGGGAAAATTCATGACTTTCCATTCTAGTGGCGTGAGCTTTTACCAACTTGTCCTGCAGATCAAAGATTATTTTATTAATTTGTATTTGCTTCAAGTGACATGCTTCCTATCAAGAAAGAAGCCATTGCTGGTAAGTTTCATGTTGTCTCACCGGAAACACTTTAGAAACATGAGAAGAAAATAAAAAAGACAACAGAAGCGAGTGAAAAAAACTTCAGCTTGCATGTGAATCACTATCAGCCCTGCCGCTTAGCCTTTGCGACATTTGTTCATGTAAGATGTAAGGTGACCCAAAAAGGAATTATATGGATAACTCCTCTGAAGAGGACCCACAGAGTGTGTGAAGTCTATGGCTGCCCATCCCGCCCATCACCTATTTACTCTCCCGAAAGTTGTATCCAAAGAGTAAAATAAAAAGCTAGACATTCCCTTGCTGGTTTGTAGTCTTAAAACATCATCCCGCATCCCAATTCAATTCAAGCTTTGGGTCTTCCATAGAGCTGGCTAGAAAACCCGCTCGCTTCGTTGAGCCCCATACACGGATCCAGGATTGCCGATCGGGGGGGGGACACCTTCCTGGGGGTGCCATCCGGACCAGGGGGCGCCACTTTTGACCGGAAAAAGTTATCACGTGAGCGCCAAATCCTATCAGTGGGCGCCGATTTTGGCATCCTGGGGGGAAGCGACGACATTTCAGGGGGGCGCTATCGACCTTTCAGGGGGGCGCGGTGACCATTTCAGGGGGTGCCGAGGGTCGATCGGGGGAGGGGGGCACGCGCCCCCTTTGCCCCACCCTGGATCCGCCTATGTTGAGCCCACCTCCTGCCTCCATCTAGCATAAAAACCGGAGTCTATGTTGACTTAATAAAACTATGTTTTAACCGTGGAAATATCCGTTAATCAAATCAAATTAGTGACGGCGAGAGGATTTTATTATTGCAATTCTGCTCTAGAATTGCGAACATTTGCTCACCTCATCTATTGTAATCAAGACCACTACTACTCACAAGCACACTATGTGAAGCCACAATGCAAGGCAGGCAAAGTAGGGTGGCCGCGTGGCGCCTGAGATGGGGGGGGGGCGAGGTGGGTTCGCCCGCTGAGTTATTCCCTATCCTTTATGCTGACTGAGGACGTCAGTTCGAACCCATTGAGTGACTGACGTGCCTACCCCCGCCCGCCTGCTGCTGTCTGATGTGTAGTTCTCACATATGACTCGTAACCGGATCAGACTGTTTTGTATGCGTGTGTTGTCCCGTAATAAACGTGATGGATTCGAGCCGATATGTGCAGGAAGATTTAGCTTCTCTGACTTTTAGTTCTTCCGAGCCTTGGAGAATATCATATTTCTTAAATAAAAAAGGTGGTTTTCGTTGCCTATCTTAACGTCCTTTGTCACAACTGGCATTCTGTCAAACCACATACACACACACATATCTGCAGAGTGTTGACAGTGCCTAGGCTCCTTATTCCCACTTTGAAGTAACAAGTATTGGCGCTGGGCTGAAATCTTCCAAAACTCAAGGAATATTCTCGTACCAGAAAAGGGCCTCCACACCACAATGTGTAAGCAAGAAACGGGCAGCAATTACGGGCCACCAAAAGCCAGGACATTATCAAAATTTCATGGGAGGTGTCTACATGGTTCATTGGCGGACGCAAGGGGGGGGCATTCCGGCCATGCCTCCCCAAAGCGCTGGAGGGGGGCAAACTATTTTTGCCCCCACGCCGGATAAATGTGTGAAAAAAGGTATTTACACTAGGTCTGTAGAGCAAAAAAATCTTCGCTCCCCCCAGGAGAGCGATCATGTACTTGGAGAGGTAGCTTATACTACATCTGTTGAGGACCCAAATTGCACGTCCCCCCCAGGAGGAGAGGCAGACATGGGTTTACCCCCCAGACTCGGTTCTGCATCCACCCCTGACATGGTTGGTTTATGGTGAAGATGAGGATAATTAATCACAAATTCTCATCAACACTTGCTCTTGACTTTTCCAAAGGCCGGTCAGATAGAAAATATATTTCACCCAATATAATTTAGAGTGAAGATTATTTTATTATCTGATTTGTTCTGCCTTCAACACATCAAACTTTTGGCATTGAAATCTTGAGGGATGTGCTGCTGCCAGATTTTTTTATATTGTTGATGTTCCTCACGTCTCAAATGGATTACCTAGGGTGCTATGAGTGGTTACTTTCCTTCTTCTGACTACTAGACTCTCAAGCTGCCAAAAGCTGTGCCATGATTGCATGGTCTGCGATGGCATTACAAATATAACCCAAGTGCATCTCTGCTGTGCAAAGGAAAACACTGTATCTCTCATTGTTAATGCATTGGGAGATACAATTTTAGCATTTGCAATTCTTTCCTAGCCTAGAAATCATGATGAAACAAAGCCTAAGGAGCGTGGGACTTGTGTAAGATGATGGTGGTAGTAGCAGTGCATTGCTCTGCCGACCTAATAGTAGTTGATGAGGTTGTTTTTTTCTTTGTCCATGTGGAGCTGCTGATTTCATTATTTATGCAAGTAAAGCTCATCAGTCATCCTTCTTCAACAGTCATAATTTGCCGCCCGGTAGCTCAGTTGGTAGAGCGTTGGGCTCCAGCCCGCTGCTCAGAAGCATGCAGTGGCAGTGGATGTCCAGGCTTGGGATCGGCTCCCTGAGACGCTCCGGCGCTCAATAGTTTACCCGGCGTACAGGTCGGCTGGCAACTGACTGGTGAGAGGGTGACCTGAGCGGGGCGGCCGTCCCTGTGCTTTGTGGGACGTTAAACTTTGGCTTCTAAATTAACCCTCCATTGAGGGAGTTCCTTGTTCGGGTGGTGGGGTCGGGGTCTCTGTGACAAGTCCCTTGATGACTTTAGTGAGACTCCAACTCCAGCAGCCTTACCAGGAACAACTTGAACAAAATTTATATAAAAATTAAAAAAATAGAACCCCACAATTCTCTCTCAGCAGGGTAAGAGTTAGGGATGCCATATGATCTCCAAAGTTAGTGACCTAGTCTACATGGTCAAAATGTGATCCTGATCAGGCTGCCCAGAAGCTGGTCCAGTACTATTTCCTCAGGACTGTAGCATGACCAGGTGCAGATGTAGCTGGTAGGTTTCTGGGAAGCCCAAGTAAAAAAAGAAAGCAAAAAACATCACATGGTGACAGATTTGGCCACAATTTAAATCTCTGATAGGTTTGAGGGGGCAAACCCAATTTGACAAGCAAAAAAGCCACTGGGTGAAATATGTGGCCACAAGAAGCCTGCTTTTGCAATCCAAGGATCATTAACTCAAGTGATTTTAAAGATCCAGAGGACCAAAGGCCAATGTTTACACTGAAGTTGACTGGTTCTGTTAAATTAAAACACAAACCTTCCTTATAAACTAAAAAAGCCAGGACAAGAGGTTGCCAGCTTTGGGAAGAGACATCATTTAGCCCAGTTTGTTTTTGTTTGGGGGAAAATACCTTTTTGCCTCCTGGATTTACCACTGAGCATGGTCCTTGCAGAAATACTGGGGAAAAACACTTCATCAACTTGACTATTATGCAGCCTGATGAACAGCCCTTTTCAGGCCACATTTTCACAGCAGCATCTAGGTTATTGTTTTAAAAAGACTCGAGTTTCCATGACCAAAATATGCTCTGGATCAGACTACCAATCAGGATACACAGTGGAGTCAACAAGTCTATCAAGTGCTATTTTCTCAGCACTATGGCACAAAGCATGCCATAGTCCTGGGTAAATGGCACTTGGTGTACTTGATGACTCCACTGTATATCCTTCTTGGTAGTCCACTCCAGATCCTCCTTTGTGCTTTATCCTCCTTTTCCTCCTCCTCCTCTTTTATCCTCCTTTGTGCTTGAAAACAGAGTCAAAGCCTGTTGCTTTTTAATTGTTCAGCACACAGAAATTATAATGCTCCATACTTACTCAAGAATTAGCATTGATTTCCAAATTAACACATTAATCAGCAAGATAGCTATTGTGCATAAAGGTTGAGAAAAAAATTGACCAAGGCCAGTTAGTGTGCACAAACAGAGAGATAAGCCAGTGTACAAAGTACTGCACTTTCAATGCAATCTCATCCGTGCAAGCGCCCTTGGAGACAGGAGCGAGTGGTGCAAGTTTTATTAACCTGGTGCAAATTTGCAAGACTGGTGTGGGGGAGACAGCAATGAAAACCCAAAAAATAATGAATGAATGGTTATTAAGACAGAGGAGCATGCCTTAAAACAAGTCCTTAACTATTTAACTAACACGAGATAACATTGCATCATGTGGGTAGGTATGGGTGCATTTTTCTCCCTGGTATATTGCATACTGGTGCACATTTTAAGTGGCTGGCAGTAAAATTTTTACAGGAATTTTAAGTGACTGGTGCAACTCATCTGGCCTGTTGCAATACTTTGCAGACTGGGAGAAAAGTAGGTACCTTAATACATAACAACCTAAAAATACAAGTGATACAGAACAAGCTTCATTTTTACAGCTACAACGCTCCTGAAATAGTGGATCGAGCAAAAAACATGCTCAAGAACAACATTTACCTTTATTTGCGGCCTCATGGCTGATTTCGAAGAGCCACTGGTTGTTCTCAGACGCTTCTTTTCCCTTGTCCAAAAATAGGTCATGGACACTATCAGAACGATAAAACCGTTTGTTGAATTTACCCGCCATCGATCAGGATACAAGAAAGACTAAAACACACACCAGGCACCACAAAATATTAACATAAACAAGGCCACTTAACCCAAAACCCTACGAACGGCCCCTATCCTCTCTCTCCACGTCCCCAACAACCACTGGACGGTCGTAGCGCCGCTGCCGCCCATTTCATTTCATATTCCGTAATTTCGATTCGAGCTTTCATGACCTTGTGAGACTTTCACGACCCTAGCTATGAACTGTATTCGATAATAACTTTTGTGCAATCACAATACTCCAATTATACTTTTGATAGTTTTATAGCTTTCTGGGGTGAAATTCAACAAATCAAAGGTAGAATTTTTCCCCTAACAGCATTTCTCTACTTTGCACGGAACGCTACCATGTTTTGTTTCTTTGAAACCTTTAGAATTTCCCAGAAAAAGCTTCCAAGATGTCTTCAAAAATCCTCTAGAATGATTGAAAAGACGTGGTGTGGAGCTCGGATGTTCGTATATGATCGTTCGAATTTACCCCACAAAGTGTTTTTGGGGTCAGAGCTTTCGGTCTTCCGATTCGCTGAAGAACCTCTGTAAATACAGAACGAAAGCTCCGACCCCAAAAACACTTTGTGGAGTAAGTTCGAACGATCATATAAGATCCTCCAGAATGAGTTACCGAACAAGCGGACGAAGATCGAAGCTTTCTTCAACTGACCTGGGCGAAACTAGCAGGCCTGGTCTGTTTCGTTCAGTGGCAGTGGCAAGAAAAGTTAAAAAATTTACTTTCCCAAGCTGGTTGATTTTATTTGAAAAAAATATTTCGAGGTTTTGTTACACTTCTCAACCTACCGGCTAATTAAATTGTGGCGAAATCATTCGCCTGTGACGTTCTTTACTATTCTATTTTTTATCTATCGACTTTGTTTTGCTCCCCCCCTTCAAACCTACCGGCTAGAGCCACCACTGGATGACTGAGGGCGTTATGCCGGCGTTCGGAGGCAACCCTGTCCCTATATCAGCCGCCACTAGTGCGCTGTCGTCTCCCACCGTGTGGGTAGGTGTCGCTGTGGGCGCCCGCCATGGATACAGGCGCATCCTTCGCCTTCTCATCGCTCCAGAGCTGCAAAAAATCTCAAATCTGTCGGGCACTTTCGAAAAAACCTCCAAATCTGTCGGGTGGTTAGGATAGGACTATTAAAATTGTCTAAAACCCATTCAATTGGTAAAATGTTCCTACTCTTTTTCCAAATTCTTAATAGAAAATACTAAAATTAGCATAAAAAACTTCAAGTTTGGCACCAATGGATATCATTATCCTTATTTTTGTGCTCTGATCCTTATATGTGTGATATCCTTATTTTTCGTGCTCTGAAGCCGCCTATGGAAAATCTAAGTGGAATGACACAAGTCTATTAATTTTCAAAACTTTAGAACTGAGACTGTTCTTCGGGTTTTCAATTATCAGACACGCTCAGGAAATTAAGGTTATCGGCAGAAACCTATAACAAATTGAATACCGAACCACAAAATCCCATTTTCTGGAGTCACCATTGGTAAAGGAAACTTATTATTGGATGTAATTTGAGATTTGTGGACGTACAGCATACAAATAGTGTGTGTCAAAGTAAGCTCGACTGGGTCTTGAATAAGACTCAGTCTTGAATTCAGATGATTTAGGTCACAGGTGGAAATATACAATAACATGAAAAGCAGCCCCCCTTTTTCAGTCCTCTGCAGCCGCCATTGACAAAAAATGCTGCACTAGAATGAGAATAAGTGATATTTTGTTATTATGTTACATAGTCCAGCCCAGAATACTTAAAAATATAGTTTGCAATGGAAGAAAGCTGACCTGGTTCCCATACCATGCGGTTACTTATGCCAGCTTCTGCAGATTTTCATGATTTCAGTTTTTTGGAGGTGGGAGGGGGTAATTTGGAAGGAACCTCCAAAATTTATATATGGATTTTGCTCTGATGGCCAGACAAACAAGATTGGAGGGGTACTTTTTTGATATTCGAAAGTGTTTTTAAGGATCATGGCTACTTGTAGTTGAATACAAACATGTAATATTAGCTTTCCATGACTTTAAATGCATGTTTACATGAAAAATCCTAAATTTTGAAGCTGTTGGCTATCTCAAAGTTTTTCATGCATTGCCGTGCTCATTTCCATGAGGGTACGTGGTTTAGGATCTGAAGTTCATGAGGCTAATAAATAACCTTAAGTCAGTTAGATAGTAAATGTCAAATAAATATCATGTTTCCAAGGAAGTTAAGAGTAAAAGGAATGAGTAAAGGTTGCACTAGGCTGTGTTTTTGTTATATCTTTGTCCCCTTGACATAGATCATAGGCATATTTAGGTAAGTGAATAAAATGAAATAGGAGAAATAGTTTGGTACTTAAAACTCAAATTAATGTGGAAAGGTGAAGAGTTTTGTTTCTTTGGCATCTACAAATCCACTGATGAAGGTATGCAACTTTTGTGGTTAATTCTGGACAAACAGGCATTGGATTTAAAAGAAGATGGAAGGGAAAATCAAATGTTCTAGTCTAATTTGACCAGTCTGCTGGTAAAATTCATTTTTCCCTTATTAATATCATTTAAAATTATTGATCAACAGTGAGCATAACATACTGTGTGGAAATAAATGTAAGCTGCCGAAATTACAACGAACACCACATCACTTCTTTGTTTTCTCCCCACACTGTTCTGATCTGCCCGCTGTTTGATCCATGCTTCAAAACGACCTCCTTGGCCAAAACCACTGTTCCTGAACTTGCAGGGCAGCCCAGAATGCTTGATTCGCTGATGCTCCTTAAAAAAACGTTTCTCGCCAAAATACCCACATCCCCCAAATCCACATTTAAGCTTGACACGGGACGGTGGAAGGGGCTTCAGCTTAATCGGAGCCATTTATCAGCCCTTCAACTATGGACGATGAAATCCAGGCTCAACCAGTTTACTCAAGATGTATACCAAAGTAATGCAAGAGAAAAATAATCAAAAACACAACCTTGCAACAAATTGCCTCCACCACACCAAGGGATTCTAGGGCCTTGGCCTCCGCCATATCCACAAGGCAACACACCAAACCAAGATACACACCAAACCGCAGGGCTGCTTTTCTTCAAACCAAGATACCTTTTACACCGGCTTTGCCGCAAGGGCGCTGTTCAAACAGCGCCCTTGCGGCAGCGTTGAGCGTACTTCCAAACGAAGGAAACGAAGGAAAAAAACTGTTTTGCCTGTCGCCTTTACCTTTACGGCGGCCTGTCGGGCCAAGCTGTCGCGTGCTATGGAATACAAATCGGGCCCGACAGGCCGGTGAAGGAATTTTTCCAGCAGAGGATTTTCTGGGTGACGTTTAAAAGGCCCTCTGTGCATAAGGCCCTCTATTCAAAGGTTCCTCGATTCATAAGTCCCTCGAAAAGGCCCTCTGTGCATAAGGCCCTCTATTCAAAGGTCCCTCGATTCATAAGTCCCTCGATTTTCCATCGGTTCTTGCCGCACACTGGCTTGATATGGGAGAGGTGCAAATTCATGAAAAACTTGTTGAGTGAAAGAGGTGACAATTCTAATATTGAGTTTTTTTAGAACAAAAAACATTTTCTGCTTCCTTTCAAGATTTTTTTCTCACAGATTGTAAGATCTGTCGCAAGACCATACCGTGCCCTAAAATCTGTCGGGCACTTTATGACCCGAGAGCCCGACTTTTTGCAGCTCTGCATCGCTCGTCCGTGAGCTGTCCGTGGCCATTGGCGGACGCAGAGGGGAGGGGGCATTCCGGCCATACCCCCCTCAAAGTGCTGGAAGAGGGAAGCTATCTTTTAGCCCCCCAAAGGCCAGGTAAATTTTTGAAAAAAGTGTTTACACCAGGTCTGGAGGGGGGCCTCGGGAGACCCCCCACCTGTTTTTCCGAAGTGGCCGGAGAACCGCTTGTAGCCGAAACACGAAACGTGGCCACATTTAACAGAATTTAATAGCGCGTCGATTGGTGAAGACTTTTGAAAATCGGCCGAAAGTTTTTTGACTTATAGGCTTTCAAAGTCAGACCTGCATTCTGAGATCACCGTAAACGCGCGGTCGGACCAGTTAGCTTGCATTGAAGACCGAGTGGTGACGTCATAACGTCATATAAGCGGGACTATATGTCAAGGCCACTTCACATGAACGTCAAGGTCAAGGCCAAAGGTCACAGGTCAAGGTCATATCTGCACTTTCAAGGTCATTGACCACTGTGCGTCCGGCCAAATGACGTTACCCCGTCTGACATATATTATGCTATGACGTCATCGGTAGGGTACCCCAATACAAAGGTCAAGGTCAAGGTCAAAGGTCATTGGGAAAGCTCAATCCTCATTTCCCGCCAAACAGTGGCTATAGTGTTAGTCAAAGTGTAAATAATAAGTAGTATACCATATGGTGACCTTAAAGGTCAATGACCTTGAATGACCTTGACACAAAAGTTGTGGTAAAGCCTCTTTGAGACCTCTTCTCTATGAACCTTGTCCGCCTTTAGCTTATTCCCGCCATTTTCCTGCATAATCACAGCATTTACCAATCGATCCCAGCATGGCCAATATTTGACCTTTACGACCTCGTTTGACCTTGAAGATATTAACCTAGGTCAATGAAAATTGGTCATCATGTAGATCACCATAGCCCCCACCCACCTACCAAGTGGCGTTTTTCTAACTCTCTTAGTTTCCGAGATCTTAGGGGGGGCCTACCAGGCCCCCTCCAGTGAGCGTTAGTGCCAGACCCCCTCCAGTGCGGGTGTTAAATCTTCGCCCTCCCCCCCACGGAAAGCAATCATGTACTTGGAGAGGAAGCTTATACTAGGTCTATCGAGCACCCAAATCGCACGTCCCACCCCCCCCAGGGTGAGGCAGACATGGGTTTGCCCCCTCCCCCAAAACTCGGGTCTGCGTCTGCCCCTGTCCGTGGTGAGCCAGTCACTGGCAGATTCAAGGGGAGGGGAGAAATGGGCCGTGGCCCCATCAAAACCTAAAATAGTATCTTTTGGCCTCCCAAAAGGATCAAATTTTGGCCGTTTTCTTAAAGACACTATGTTTTCATTATTTTTTTTCTCCATTTGGCCCCCCCAACTTTGGTTTGGCCCCTCCAAAATGTTCTCTTGGATCCGCCAATGGAGACGGTGCGATAAGAACTTCATCCAAAGTTGTTGGCGTCCAACACATCTAATCCCCATTACTGCTTCCGGGGAAGGAATAGAGGACAGAAAACTGTCGTTGTCAGTATACTGGCATTGATCCCAGCTGAACAATGCCATTCATAGACCCGTTCTGATATTATGTTCCTTTATCGTGATCGCCAGCGTTCATAAGGTTAAATTAACCGGATTTGGCGAATTCGCACTTCACCAGTACAACATTCTTCTAAACATTATTCTGTACGACATTCTTGTAATTCACTAACGCCCGGAATTCCCTAACAATGCTGCGTGTGTAATTTTAGGACTTTATTGTAGAACGCTATCCCTCAAAGGAGCTTAACACATAGGAAGATCCAGGGGGAAGGCAAGCGGGGCACCTGCCCCATGATCGACCATCGGTGCCGCCTGTAATTTCACCTCCCAAGCTCAGGGACCCTACGGGGGCCCCTGAGCTCGGTCTCAGGGGCCCCCGAGCGTCGGTATCGAGGGCTCTGGAGTACCGAACATTGATCTCGGGGAGGGGGGGGCAATATTGATCTCAGGTGCCCCCGACCATCGGCATTGAGGCACTCATGAGCAAAGCACGAGCATTGGCCTAAGGGAACCCCGAATTTGGTCTCAGGGGCCCCCAAGGATTAGTTTCAGGGCCCCAAGCATCGGTATCGAGGGACTCCATATTACCAAACATTGATCCGGGGGCTCCGAATTTTGATCTGGGGGCCCCAAACATCGATGTCGAGTTACTCCTGAAAAGGCACGAACATGGGTCTAAAGGTGCCCCCGAGTTTGATCTCAGTGTGCCCCCGAACTTGGTTTTAGGAGCCTCCTGGCATCAGTATCAAGGGGCTCCGGAGTATTGGTCTCGGGGGCCCCCGGGCAATGATTTCAGAGGCCTCCGAATGATAATCTCGAAGGGCCCCTGAATGTGTGGATGCAGTGGTGTAAACATTTACAACATAGCAAGGATAAGAAAATAGGTGGTGAATTCAACAGGATCTGTCCGCCGAATAGACGTTATACAACGTCCGTGACACAATCCCATTTCCCTTGCAAAGAACGCGGCTGCTATGTTATGATCATATTTTCGTCTGGCACTCTGCTGAAGTAACTGTGCAGTTTGGAAACACAGTGTCAGAAGTTTGGAACCCCATCGCCGTGTCTTTTATCTTTTGTTAACTTTACGATGGTAAAGTTGGGATTTCACCGTTTTAGCCCAACATATGTGGACTTCTCAGTCTCGCCTGGCTTTCGCAGTGGTTGGGAAAGGATGCCTTTTATTTCTGTGATATTTTTGTGCTCCAACCTGAAGACATCCTCGTGGGATTTCTGTGAGATGATGTTTTATCGTATTAATATTTGTTCAGAGCAAGAAACACAAGAGTCACCAAATTTCACAGCTTCCCATAGTGTGCCGAAATGACATCAGCGATCGACATACCCCTAAACTCAAGTCCCAAGCCTCTCACAGGTTCGCTTACTTTCAGTAGCCTAGGGTGAAATACTTTGAAATCTACTATTCGAGAGACGATGGCTTAGATAGATAAAATATTGAAGTTAGTAAAAAAAAATATTCAAAGAAAATTCCTAAGCAGATCCAAAGAAGGTGATAAAGAAGATTCATTAGCGAAAGCACAGGATAAATGTTTAACATTTTCTTAGTTTGAAAGTTTTTTCAACATGCACTGGTATGGGTACGGAGTATCCGCCTCCCCATACCGGGAACTTTTACCCGTACCTATATCCCTTAAGGCATATCCACACTTGACAGAACCTGCAACATAATCCGTCTAGCTTTTTCTCGCCCGACAATTTTGGTAGAAATCAAGTCGGGCTATCCAGCATAGTCTTCCGCTTTTCTCTACCCTGCATGAATGCTGAGATCTTAAAGGGAATGTGGCACCTTAGTCGAATCCTGGAATTTAGTGTTATTAGGTGTACTTTTAGCCGAAAATAATGAAACCACTAATGATTTCTCTGAAAAATGTACAATAAGCTCAATATTTTGATTTTTAAAATACTCCTCTGGGAAAAGAAATAAACATCTGCCTGTGGATGATGTCATGATCTGGCAACCCACTACCATACTCGAAACGCTTCAAGCGCTTCGATTGGCTGATGCTCATTGTGACGTCAGCATATGTCGTCACACCAGCAGCTCACAACAATGCCCGTCTGGCGAGAGGTACATGAGAGAGAGGTACATTTCGGGTAGGTTTTAGCTTTTTCTACGAAAATCTCGAGTTCCAAGACAAATGATATACCTATTGAGTACTGGGTTTTCCGACTTGCTTTACAACTTGGCTATCTCAGTTAAAATCACGTTATAAAGGTGCCACATTCCCTTTAAGGGGCGGGTGAGTAGGGGAGAGGGTGGTAAGACGGGCATGGTAGGTAAGACAGGCACAGGCTCTGTGGACCAAACCAGCAATGGTATAAATGTCCCATTACTTGCATTAATGCGTCTTGGAATGTCCGATCATGAGCCAAAAACACAAAGTTCTAACCTTTATTGTTTTGTCAAAATTTTAGAAAAACGAAATTAGTGGTTCGCCCTACCATTGTTAGTTGTTTTAAGTGTAACATTCTGGCAGTGTCTGGTCCTATTTTGAAGGTCAAATATGCAAAACCTGTCTCGGGAGAGCGTTAACATACGTTACGTGATTTAAGTTTTATATTACCCCAGCACGGTGACCCCCAAGAATGAGATTTTCTAACATATTAACATGGGGCAAGACGGGCACGGAGTGTAATACTACATCACCATACAGATTATAATCTTTATCGCTGCGTTTTTGCATGGTTGAAAGGAATCAGTCTGAGAGTCTGCTGCAAACCGGCTGAGGAACTTTTAATGATTGATTGTTAGATTCCAATGAAAAATTATGATTTATGGAAATTCAGCAAAATAATTTTCTCTCGACTATTTAAACCGAGACAATGCATTGCAAAGTGTTTCAGAACTAGTTTTTACTCAACGTGGTAAGGTTTTTGTCAAAAAGTTCATGCATATGATAAACTAATTTCATAAAACCCGTCTTACCCCGCCTGCTGGGGTAAGACGGACTTTTGCAGCACGGTAAACGTTACTGCTCCTAGGAATATGCACGGATCCTAGTATGTTTAAGCGCAGGGACAAATAAATGTTTACTGAAGCTTAAAACAAAATTCCATCACTGTCAAATGAAAAGCGAGTGAGACACACAGTCTCAAACACAACTATGCCCGTCTTACCACCCTCTCCCCTACCTACCCGCCCCGCGTACCGACGAAGGCGACGCAGACTCAGTATCGGCACGTATATATGGGAAAGGCAAAGTAAAGTTATTCGAGCGATTTATTTCGAACAAGCTTAAAAGTATTTTTCTGACGGGTGTCATGACTTCAGTAGGATCCTTATATTTGGAAGACAAACCATTCAAATTCTGTTTGGCCATTGATTCCACTCCAAGAACCAAATACATAACAATTGTCTTAAAACTACCTAGTTTTCATTCTCTTGTGGCTAATGTTGCTTACTTCTTACCTCCAACACCTTCAATAGGAACAAAAATGCTAGCAGCGCAACAAGAGATGTGATAGGCGAATTTCCAGGAATCTCGCTTTATCACCCTTCTACTTCATCATCACGATGCCGGGGTGGAAGAGGATGTACCCTGCTGAGATCTGCGCAGTCCCGTTGTTCATTTGGTATGCCTCGTGGTCGTCGAACTTGCGCCAGCTCCCTGTGGCCTAGGATTCGCAAACTTCCGCGGTGGAATGACCTTCCTCCACGCTGCCGCTTCACCACGCCGCACGGCTGATTTCAGGAACGCCAATTGTCCGTTGCTCCCTCGTTCGATTCCTTTTGGAGGTGGCTGTAGCTGTGAATACTAGAATGTGTATATGTATACT
This sequence comes from Lepas anatifera, assembly GCA_034440635.1. Classification (NCBI taxonomy): domain Eukaryota; kingdom Metazoa; phylum Arthropoda; class Thecostraca; family Lepadidae; genus Lepas; species Lepas anatifera. The sequence continues at coordinate 72,973 of JAOTON010001320.1, forward strand.
TAAGTCACCATATTGAGCAAGCATACATAATGCGTTGCGTTTACAATCCCACAATGCTTGAACTTTGCGGCATTTCGGAAGGGAGCGAATCACGTGCGACCTGGTACAGCCACAGGATCGGCCCCACGCCCGGTACAGCCACAGGATCGGCCCCACACCCGGTACAGCCACAGGATCGGTCCCACACCCGGTACAGCCACAGGATTGGCCCCACACCCAGTGCAGTCACAGGATCGGCCCCACACCCGGTACAGCCACAGGATCGGTCCCACACCCGGTACAGCCACAGGATTGGCCCCACACCCAGTGCAGTCACAGGATTGGCCCCACACCCGGTACAGCCACAGGATCGGTCCCACACCCGGTACAGTCACAGGGTCGGCCCCACACCCGGTACAGCCACAGGATTGGCCCCACACCCAGTGCAGTCACAGGATCGACCCCACACCCGGTACAGCCACAGGATTGGCCCCACACCCAGTGCAGTCACAGGATTGGCCCCACACCCGGTACAGCCACAGGATCGGTCCCACACCCGGTACAGTCACAGGGTCGGCCCCACACCCGGTACAGTCACAGGATTGGCCCCACACCCGGTACAGCTACAGGATTGGCCCCACACCGGGTGCAGCTAGAGGATTGGCCCCACACCAGGCAGGGGCGCAAGTTTCCATATATTTGGGGGGCTCGAGCCCCCAATGCTCGGAGAAGCCCCCCCAATGACCCGACGAGCCCCCCCAATCCCAAGTTGCGGGCCCCTGCGGACACAGCCGGGCCCCTGCCACGATTGTGGGCCCCAGTGGTCTATTGGGCTAGCTTTGGCTGAGGCCAGGCTTCCTGGCATACTTGCGGGTCCCTTGGGGGCCACCCTTAACCTCGGTGTCCGCAACCGGGCCCTAACGATATTTTCAGGCCCACTTTGACTGCAACCGGGTCCCTAATTCCGGTAGTCTCGGGCCTCCTGTCATCCAACCGGGCCCTCTGTGATCCACCCGGGCCCCCTGTAATCCACCCGGGCCCCCTGTGACTGCAGCCGGGTCCCCTGTGATCTATCCGGCCCTCTGTGACTGCAACCGGGCCACTGTGATCCACCCGGGCCACTGTGATCCACCCGGGCCCCCTGTGACTGCAGCCGGGTCCCCTGTGATCTATCCGGCCCCCTGTGACTGCAACCGGGCCCCTCTGTGATCCACCCGCACCCCTGTGACTGCAACCGGGCCCCTGCGATCCATCCGGGCCGCCTGTGATCCACCCGAGCCCCCTGTGACTGCAACCGGGCCTTCTGTCATCCACCCGGGCTCCCTGTGACTGCAACCGGGCCATCTGTGATCCAACATGGGCCCCTGTGACTGCAACTGGGCCCTCTGTGATCCACCCAGCCCACCTGTGACTGCAACCGGGCCCCCTGTAATCCACCCAGGCTCCTTGTGATTATAACCGGGCCCCCTATCATCCACCCGGGCCCCTGTGATACACCCAGGCCCCCTGTGACTGGGGCCGGGCCATCTGTGATCCACCGGGGCCCCTGTGACTGCAACCGGGCCCTCTGCGATCCACCCGGCCCCTGTGACTGCAACCGGGCCCTCTGTTATCCACCCGGCCCCCTATGATCCACCCGGTCCCCCTGTGACTCCAACCGGGCCCCCTGTGACTGCAACCGGCCCATCTACGATCCACCCGGGCCCCCTGTGATTGAAACCGGGCCCCCTGTCATCCACCCGGGCCCCTGTGACTGCAACTGGGCCATCTGTGATTCACCCGGGGCCCCTTTTACTGCAACCGGGCCCCTATGATCCACCCGGGTCCCCTGTGACTGCAACCGGGCACTCTGTGAGCCACCCGGCCCCCTGTGACTGCAACCGGGCCATCTGTGATCCACCCCGGGCCCCAGTGACTGCAACCAGGCACTCTGTGACTGCAACCGGGACCCCTGTGACTGCAACCGGGCCATCTGTGATCCACCCGGGGCCCCAGTGACTGCAACCAGGCACTCTGTGACTGCAACCGGGACCCCTGTGACTGCAACTAGGCCCTTTGTGATCCACCCGGGCCCACTATGATCCACCCGCGCCCCCTGTGACTGCAACCGGGTCCCCTTTGATCCACCCGGGCCCCCTGTGACTGCAACTGGGCCCTCTGTGATCCACCCAGCCCACCTGTGACTGCAACCGGGCCCCCTGTAATCCACCCGGGCTCCTTGTGATTATAACCGGGCCCCTATCATCCACCCGGGCCCCTGTGATACACCCAGGCCCCCTGTGACTGGGGCCGGGCCATCTGTGATCCACCGGGGCCCCTGTGACTGCAACCGGGCCCTCTGCGATCCACCCGGCCCCTGTGACTGCAACCGGGCCCTCTGTTATCCACCCGGCCCCCTATGATCCACTCGGTCCCCCTGTGACTCCAACCGGGCCCCCTGTGACTGCAACCGGCCCATCTACGATCCACCCGGGCCCCCTGTGACTGAAACCGGGCCCCCTGTCATCCACCCGGGCCCCTGTGACTGCAACTGGGCCATCTGTGATTCACCCGGGGCTCCTTTTACTGCAACCGGGCCCCTACGATCCACCCGGGTCCCCTGTGACTGCAACCGGGCACTCTGTGAGCCACCCGGCCCCCTGTGACTGCAACCGGGCCATCTGTGATCCACCCGGGGCCCCAGTGACTGCAACCAGGCACTCTGTGACTGCAACCGGGACCCCTGTGACTGCAACTAGGCCCTTTGTGATCCACCCGGGCCCACTATGATCCACCCGGGCCCCCTGTGACTGCAACCGGGTCCCCTTTGATCCACCCGGGCCCCCTGTGACTGCAATCGGGCCCCCTGTAATCTAGCTGGGGGCCCTGTGACTGCAACCGGGCCCCATGTGATCCACCCGGCCCACCTGTGACTGCAACCGGGCCCCCTATCATCCACCCGGGCCCCTGTGATACACCCGGGCCTCCTGTGACTGGGACCGGGCCCTCTGTGACTGCAACCGGGCCCTCTGTGATCCACCCGGGCCCCCTATGATCCACCCGGGACCCCTGTGACTCCAACGGGGCCCCCTGTGACTGCAACCGGGCCATCTATGATCCATCCGAGCCCCCTGTGACTGAAAATGGGCCCCCTGTCATACACCCCGGCCCACTGTGACTGCAACTGGGCCATCTGTGATCCACCCGGGGCCCCAGTGACTACAACCGGGCCCCCTATGATCCACCCAGACCCCCTGTGACTGCAAACGAGCCCCTTGTGATCCACCCAGGCCCCTGTGACTGCAACCGGACACCCTGTGATCCACCCGGGCACCCCTGTGATTACAACTGGGCCCCCTGTAATCCACCCCGGCCCCCTGTGACTGCAACCGGGCCATCTGTGATCCACCCGAGGCCCCTGCGACTGCAACCAGGCACTCTGTGACTGCAACCGGGCCCCCTGTGACTGCAACCGGGCCCTTTGTGATCCATCCGGGCCCACTATGATCCACCCGGGCCCCCTGTGACTGCAACCAGGCCCCCTTTGATCCACCCGGGCCCCTGTGGCTGCAATCGGGCCCCCTGTAATCCACCTGGGGCCCCCTGTGATCCACCCGGGGCCCCATGTGATCCATCCTGGGCCCTCTTCTTAAATTTGTCTGTCAAAAAGTGTATCATATCTTGTCGTCAAATCTGGGTCATATAATGAGCGTCTGCCGGCGAATGGTAGCCTCTTAATTTCCCGGGCTTGTCAGCGCAGTGCGAAGGAAGCTAAGGCATGCTCCTGGCTCTCTTGTCGTATTCGCCGAGGCGAATGATTTGCACAAAGTTTGCTTTTAACGGTAAAATTGGCATGCTTATGATTCAATCGGATTGTGTCTACTCTGGAGAAGTTTCGTTATGCTCTGATTTGGGCTTTACGTTTGGGCTTTTCGTGTCAATCCAAATCGTGCTCCGATGCGCAGTGTTGAATGGCAAGTGAAGTGATTGTTTGCTATTTGCTGCCGTCGGGCTAAATCCCTAATGAGTGATGATCCCCTGTCCGGCTCCCCTGATGGCTAAATACCGAAACTTGGAGAATCTTGTGCCCCCTATGGCCACCAGTGACGTATCTATAATTTGGATAAGGGGAGGGGGAGGGGCAAAGCCTCAGGGGCAGGGTGACACTTAGCCACCCGAAGGGCGCACTTTTCACCCAAAGGGCGATCAATCGTCGCATCCTGGGTGAGGGGAGGGTCTGGGTGCGGCATTTCGTCCTCAGAGGCTCTTGGGCTTAAGGGGTGGCTGCTCCATTCGCCCTCCCCCGCTGGTGGCCACCCAATTCGCCCCCCTGGTGGCCGCAGCCGGGTCCCTACTCCCAGTAGTTAATACCCTGTGGATGCAGATGGGCCTGCCATGGATGCGGTTCGTGTAACTACAACCAGCCTCTGTCATGCTTGCCATGCGGGCCCCTGTGGTATCCCGGACCCCTATTGGTCTGACCGGGCTCCCTGTGGCATGTCCGGACCCCTGTGGTCTACCCAGGCCTCTGTGGCCTTCCCGGGCCCCTTGTGCTCCGCTCGGTCGCCTTGTGGTCTGCCCAGGCCCCTGTGGTCTGCCCAGACCCATGTGGTCCGCCCGGGCCCCTATGGTCTGCCCGGGCCCCTGCGGTCTGCCCAGGCCCCTATGGTATGCCCAGGCCCCTGTGGTCTATCCAGGCCCCTGTGGTCTGCCCGGTCGGTCCCATTCGGTCTGCACGGACCCCTTGTCTGCTAGTGCCCATCTTGGTCTGATCGATCCCCTTGTGGTCTGTCCGGGTCTCTGTGTGGCCTGTGCGGACCCCCTTTTGTCCGTCCGGGGTCCCTTTTGTCTGCCCAGGCCCTCTGTGGTTTGCCCGGGCCCCTTTCAGTCTGCAAAGTATGGAACTTTTGACGAGATCTCGTGGTGCGGACACCCTTCAGGTGGTGCAAACTTTGAAACAAACAAATGCCCACTTTTGCCGTCTGGTGCAAGGGAGCTCAAATCAAACACCCACAGAGTTCTGAGAAGGGAGAAACTGGTAAAAACATCGAAATTTCCGGGTCAGTGAAATTTCTCAACAGTGCTTGGTGTGAATTTTAGGCTGCTGGTGGTGCAAAATATATACAAGGCTGGTGCGGACTCGTCGGGTCTGCTGCCATACTTTGCAGACTGGGGCATCTCTGTGGTTAGCTCGGCCCCAGTGTTCTGCTCGGGTCCCTGTGGTCTGCCCAGGTCCTTTCACCTGTCCAGGCCCCGTGTGGTCTGCCCGGGCCCGCTGCCCAGCCAGCCATTCTGACCGGGACCAAAGCGGGCTAGGCCGGGCTCTGCCCGAGCCATAAGACTCATAGCTGAGCCACATAGACTCGGGCTGAGCCCGACATTAGGTCGGGGGATGACAACTTGCCCGAGCGGTAGAGCCCGGTCTTGCTTGACCATGGGCTTTGCCCAGGCGGAGCGGGAGCCGGACCTGGGCTGAGCCCATGTACTCGGTCTCTGCCCAGTCAAAGCCCAGCATATATCGGGCAGAGCCCAGCCAAATTGCTGGCTGTGTGTGGTCTGCTCGGGCCCCTTGTGGGCTTACCGGGCTCATATGGTTTTCTGGGTTCCTGTGGTCTGCCCGGCCCCTTTGGTGTGCTCAGGCCCTCTGTGGTCTGTCTGGGCCCCTTGTGGTCTAAGAATATCGTACAGAAGCTGAAGCTGTTGTGTTAGTCACTTATTTGCAGGAGTTCCTTATTTGTTAGCAGTTTCGTGCCCCAGGTGGTGTATCCGTGCTCCCTGTTGCCGAAACCGGCCCCCTGCCATGCTTGCGGGCCCCCTGTGGTTTTCCCGGCCGGTCCCATGCCTCCTGGAACATTCGGGGATAGATGGATGGGGCGTGAGAAATGTTAGGCCCCCATTCCTTTTGTACTGATCCTATACGAGGATTGTAAAGGGAAATAGGCAGTACCACCTATTCATAGTACCCCTTGACCGGTACCCAGTGTTATAAAATGTCATTGAACTGGCAAGGTGAATGGATCAGAAAACGGTGTTTTGATCATGTAACATAAATATCAGTAGGTTCGATTTCCCTGCTGATAAAGGAATTTTGTACTTTGATCTCTACCTTCTATTTGTATCAAATTATTCGTGATAATACAATTTCGTTCCAGGTGTGAATGTTAAAATGGTTGGACAGTATAAACATAAGTCGGGTGCAAAAAAGCGCAAAGAATATTCAAGACTGAGCGGCTGCTCTGGCAAAACTACCCAAACTTTCTTCATTTTTCAGGTAACCTATGAATCTAGAATCGTCTTGCTAATTTTGGAAACTGTTATAAAATGACCCCGATCATATTTGCGTTTAATCTCTAGCAACGTACGCGTCCACTTAAAGTAGTTCATATCACTACTATTGATTATGCAAGCTACCCTCATTTATCGACGGCAAAAAATTAAAACCCCAATTTAAAACTGACTCGGAAAAGTGCAATGTATATAGTTTCCAGCAAAACGGTGAAGTAAGGTTGTAATTCCAATCCTTCTTTTCCTGATCATTGCCATCCTCGGCCAGGCCACCAGCCGGATCCCGTTTGCTAAAAGACCCTCCAGCATCCATCCCTCCTGCGTCGTCCGCGTCTGTTCCCGTTGTACCTCCGGAGGAGAGCATCCGCGTGGACGACGAAGACGGTAAGTAGACACCTACTTGTCCAATATCCTTACATACTTTGGCAGCTCGTTCAAAAGATTGCGTCTTCTGACTACTTTTTGGGCTAAATAGTGCAAATCATGACCAGTGACGAATAGCGCGCTAAAAATTGTTATTTAACCTTTGCAGTCAGTTTTCGACAACAAAGGGTCGAAAATACGTTTTTTTGGTCACGTTTTCATTAAAAAATACGGGCCCCTTCATGTACGGACCCCCTTTCGAGCCGGGTGCCCCCCAATCGAAAACATAAAGTTGCGCCCCTGACACCAGGTACAGTCACAGGATTGGCCCCACATCCAGTGCAGCTACAGGATTGGCCCCACACCCGGTACAGTCACAGGATTGGCCCCACATCCGGTACAGTCACAGGATTGGCCCCACACTCGGTGCAGCTACAGGACTGGCCCCACACCCGGTACAGTCACAGGATCGGTCCCACGCCCGGTACAGTCACAGGATTGGCCCCACAACAGCCACAGGATTGGCCCCACATCCGGTACAGTCACAGGATTGGCCCCACACCCGGTGCGGCTACGGGATTGGCCCCACACTTGGTGCAGCTACAGGATTGGCCCCACACCCAGTACAGCCGGTACACATGATGCACCCCATACACGCGGTACGCCGCGGTACACTCGGTACACTCGGTGCCCGGTGCGACCCGGTACAGGATAGAAGTAGGTCCGAACCCGCTAAGCATCCCGGCATAACATTTGGAACAGACCGAGTCTCAGCATCTCCCGAGATGTCACCTAACACCATCCGGAACAAGTTAGCTCTCGCGGTGCGCTTTTCTCGTCACGATCTCTCAAATATGTAGACATGAGATGCTTATCACCCAGCGTTTCTCGATTCGAACACAGTGAACGATCAGCCCGGGGTGTGTCGGCGGTCACGTTCTGCGATTTGCCCAGTGTCGGCTCCGCGGCGGCGTCGGATTACCACCCAACGGGTCGTCCTCGTTACCCTGGGGCCGCGCCGGCGCCGCGCCGGGCTGCGCGGCGCGGCGCCGCCGCGCGTCGGCGTCGACAGCACTCCGACGGAGGTGGTGTGGCGCGAGGGGTGACCGCCGTCACCTGAGGGTGGCTCTACCCCTGCCCTGCAGCAGGGCTGACTCTGAACCAGGTGAACGTGTGGTCGGCCGGGAGATTGCCACGGCGGAGAGACGGTCGGCTGCGTGCTGGAGGAATGGATATTTGGGTGGAAGAATGCAGCCCCTGATCGGACTGGTCCAGTGATACCGGGATGGTTAGACCTCTCTAGACAACAGAATATTCGGTGACAAGGCGGCTGCTCTAGGTAAGAAGGGATCGGCTGATGTGCAACACTGAGTTGATTGGTCTGGCTGTTGGCTCTGAAAATATGGCATCATGATTATATTTACGTAGACAATTTTTTATGTTTTTTTTACTGTTGAGTCTTATTTAGAACTAATATAGATATGTAGTAAATTTCACCAGACCTGAGTTTGGATATAAGCGTGTGGAACAAGGAGTAATCGAAGTTCAATCCACTTTACAGCTGTTCTATTTAGCATGTATTCCTTTAATAGCCCTTTTTAACGAGTAAATGGGTAAAATAATGTGGGTAAGTAGGGGTAAATAGAACTTGAATAGAGCTATCTAAAGCAAATAAAGACTTGATACAATCCGTTTAAAGTAGTTTGAACTTCGCACTCACTTTCCACCAGACATGTAACAATGATAGTAAATAATGCGCAGCGTGATATGAAACTGTCACACATGTGTTATTCTGCGTCAACGGGATCGCTTTTCACTCGGTGTCATCGATGATAATGTCTTCGGTAGACAAGCTATCGACGGCTAAGGCCTTATATAGACACGACGATGTATATTTATGTCTTGGTATTAGCGTAAACCCTTTCGATCCCAAAAAATTATTCCAGGGAAAATTATAATTTTGACAATACTTGCTGCATTACACGCAGAAGCACCACACTCAAAGACATAAATTGCCATGCTCATACATTGGATTGAAACCAACTTGGTTTGTCGAACAATTGAAATATATGACCTGGCCATGTGGTACATAAAACTTTATTTGAAAATTTGAGTCTTATCCTTGTCAGGGATTCTTCCCACCCCTCAAGTTTTTCCGGGATATCTTCAAAACGCTTTGCGATAGGCATTTGAAATTTCTTAATTTACTAAAACTACATCGGACAGATTCCCTGAAAGTTTTGAGACGGTATATTTACCGGGGGTAGGGCTATGGCTCGGTATTTAGGGAGGACCTATTCGCAAACCGAGTATTATCGTGGACGGTGCGTTCTTCGCACAAAATGCCGCCCGTAACAATATCGAGACCACTCAAAATTTGTGACTGCTATGAATAAGACTTAAGGTGATAATTTAAACTTGCCTATAATTTTTGGACAGAGGCGGTTCCAGCGACGCAAAATGGGGGGAGGGGGCGGAATTAAAATGTAATTACATTGTACTCTTGCGGAATGAATAGACTGCGTAAGAGACAGCCGGGAGGATCCAAATGAACCGCACCATGCTCCCAACCAATGGCGGATCCAGGACCGCATGGGAGTAGGCAGGGGCAGACGCAGACCGAGTTTTGGGAGGGCCAAACTCATGTCTGCCTCTCCTCCTGGGGGGGTGGGGGAAGATTTTTGCTCCACAGACCTAGTGTAAACACCTTTTCAGTGCTCGACAGGCCTAGTATAAGCTACCTCTCCAGTACATGACGCTCTCCGAGGGGGGGTGGGAGCGAATAATTTTTGCTCTGCGACCTAGTGTGTAAACACTTTTTAAAATTTCTCCGGGTTTGGGGGCCAAAGATGTTTGGCCCTCTCCGGCTTTGGGGGCATGCCCCCTGTCCTTATGGGGGTAGGGTCTCGAGCCTCCCGCATCATCGCCTCGGAACAGCCTCCAGCAATGCATTAACTAAAGGCACTCTGACATTTCGAGGGGGATCGAGCCCCTCTCGCCCCCGGTTATCCGCCATTGCTCTCAACGGTATATTATTCGAAAATGAGATGCCATAGGCGTGCTCAGGTATTGTACTTAGGAGGTTCACGCATGTGCAAGCGTACTTTAGTATACTAAGTGCCGTGCATAGGACAAGCATCCAAGACGGAATAGAGAAAATTTCATCCAGAGGCGAATCAAGGTGACAAGACCGTTCAGAATCCGCCAACGGGTTCTCCATAGGCGGATAAATGTTGGGCAATATGAAAGGTATCAATAGCCGTGGAACATGTGTACATGCCCTTTAGACATGATCAACATCCGTCTTGCCCCACTATTTTGCTTGCCTGCATCCGTGTCCGATGTTTTTCACATTGTAAAATTTGTCTATGTAACAGATGTCACAGTGTCTGACGTTTCCTTATATATGCAACAAAACACTGGTCAATTTATATATATATATATATATATATATATATATATATATATATATATATATATATATATATATATATATATATATATATATATATATATATATATATATATGCTTCACCGTAGAGTTCTGGTCTAGGGCCCACCATTAAATTATGAACTTTCACATAACAGAAAAAAAGATAATTGTGCATCAATTCACCGTCAATACATACTATGTTTATGAAAATAAAGCAAAAGAACCAAGAGTTATTGAAAACTAAGAAACGGTTACAGAATATATATTTTGCACACTCTTGTACCAAAATAAGACCATAAGACTCTGGGAAATTTTGCAGAATTGATCAAGGATAAGGTATGCCAAGAACGACGGCGCTGTGCGCCGGCGTTTTTGGGTTCAGCCGGAAAAAACCCGAGGGAGGGTGTTCAAACAACTCTCAACTGGGCAAGGGATAAATGATATATAGTATTCTTTAGGCTTATCGACGCACCAGTTACCAGGGTAATATGGCGTCAACAACTCTTTCCCAGTTAGAAGGGTTTCTCGGGAGCCAACTCGCTCCTTGTTCAGGGAAGCCGCTGGGCCTTGAACCCGGGTCGGCTGCGTGGAAGCCAGTTACGCTGACCACTCCACTACCGCGCCCCCAAGAGGGTTAAATTATACTTTTAACCAGAAAATACTGCACATTTTGGATGAGAATGTTTATACCAGTTTTAATTCTGGCATATTTGTTTAGCCTGACTTTCGACAATATGTCCAAACACATTGACCTAGTAGAACCTTGTTGTAAAAGCACTGTAGGTATAAAGTTCCCGATGATAGCCTTCAAAATTAAGTCTAGTTATTGGCCTTTGTGGGGATACTGTGTCGTCCGGGCAGCACATTCCAATTCCACGCCACTGACTTAGCTTCTTATCGCCGGAGGGTATTCGGCTAAGTCTTTCCGATCCCCACAATACCCTTCCCCCACAAGGATGAGAGTTGCCTACCCCATGTGACCTCAGTAGTAAGTGAGTCGTAAAGCCCTAAAGCTGCTCTATGGAGCGACCTTCCTTGCTAATAATAGGATCTGTTTTTGTAAGTGCTTCTTCTGCCCTTCCTGTTAATGAAGAAATGATATGATATGACCATACATAGTACTCAAAATTACCCTGCATCGAACTCTCCTCTGATGTTATATTTTTCGTGATTATGTACGTACAGCAAGTTGTTTCTTTGACGTACCAAAAATGTACATGATATCGGCAGTTTGACAACAATAAGCATGGAGATCACCGGACTAATTCTGGAGATAGATTTTGGAGGTTTTGGCTCTGAATGTTTAGCGAAAATTACTAAGCTGTGAAGGTTTTTCAGTTGTCGGCAATGCTGACAAACATAAGATAAATGCATGACAAGCACACAAAAAAACAAGGCAACAGGAACTGTTTTTCATATATCGAAGCCTGAGGTCAGTTCTGCCTGATGCGATTTTTCTGTCATGCACTCCACCACCGAAATTCCTCAATATATTAAGGATGGATTGTGTAAATCTGGGTCCATCGCCTCTTTTCAGATGAAGCGTATGGAAATTCAATCAAATAACGGACCAAGTTTCAGCGTTGCTGGATGAATTCACGTAAGGTAGCAGCAAGCTCAAATGCAACTCTTATTAAGGGTAGTTATAATGGAAAATCACATCTTCATGGGCTATGAACTGAACTATCAGTCACTTAGAACATACGGAAAAACTCCTGGTTTCATAGTTCGTCATCTCAGAGCTCAAACTTTATAGAGTAATAATCATAATTAATTTACCACATATACGTGCCGATACTGAGTCTGCGTCGCCTTCGTCGGTTCACGTGGCGGGTAGGTAGGCACTCACCCGCCCCTCAAAGGGAATGTGGCACCTTTATAATGTGATTTTAACTGAGATAGCCAAGTTGTAAAGCATGCCGGAAAACCCGGTACTCAATATATCATTTGTCTTGAAACTCAAAATTTTCCGTGGAGAAAATCTAAAACCTACCTGAAATATACCCCAAATCTACCCCAGCCAGGCGGCCACAGTTATCAGCTGTTGGTGGGACGATAGTGCTAACGTCACGGTGAGTAATCAGTCAATTGAGGCCCTTAAAGTCTATTAAATATGGTAGTAGTTTCAAGACCACCACTTCATCCACAGGCAGATGTTTATTTTTCACCCTATAAGAACATTTTAAAAATCAAAATATTGAGCTCATTGTATATTGTTCAGAGAAATCATGGACGTTTTCATGATTTTCGGCTAAAATACCCCTAATTACACTAAATTCCTGGATTCGACTAAGGTGCCACATTCCCTTTTAAGAATATCTACTCCGGGTGTAGCAGCTGGCGGTGGTGGTTCCTGGCCGGGGCAGCTTCACCTGCTCTAAGGACAATGAGTACACGCATTTGTGGTAACCGGACTTCTCATATCGTTGACCTGGCGTCAGGTCAAAGTCATGAACCCTCCATTGGAAAATGGGGAAATTGGGAAAGCTCGATACTTTCGCAGAGTATGGTGATAGTGGTTTTTTAACGTTATCTCTTTCATCTTGCCACTGTATTTCGAATGATATGCATAAGGACCTTTGCTAACTTTGACCTGATCTCAGGCCACATCAGGCTAATTTTTAGTATTTGAACTGACAAGGTCATAAGAAACATCTTTCGATCGGGCTACACGAGAGGATTCTAATGGTGCTAATACATTTTCTTTAGCTGTGCTCCGTCAAACGTTATGATACAATATTAGTTGTTATGATACAAAGTTTCCATTGTGTTCATATCAGAGCACACTTTGCCTTCTAGTGACCTCAAAAATGGTCTAAAATACCTTGTATATAATATTCTTTTAAAGAAATCAAGACGGGCTATCCAGCATAGTCTTCCGCTCTTCGCTATCTAGCATGGATGCTGAGATCTTAGGTGAGTACCCTCCCCCTCTACCGGCGAAGGGTCGGTATCGGCACGTGGCAAGGTAAAGTAAAGTTAAGGCAGCCTGTAGAAAAAGCAAAAACAGCAATAAAGGGTCGCCTTCAGCACGAGTTGGGACACTGGTGATGTTAGACATTTGTACGTCGCCACCCTTCTACTTTTTTACGCTAAAGGCATTGCAGAGGAAATAAACTTGTATCGGGTGCGACTAGTTGATATGTGGTGATTTTGGTATGATTTAGGTATGCTAGACATTTGTACGTCACCGACTCCTCTACTTTTTTACGCTAAAGGCATTGCAAAGAAAAAAATTTTATCGGGTGCGACTAGTGGATATATGGTGATTTTGATAGAGTAGAACTGACTGCTATGAACTCAATGGCAGGGGACGAAAAGACAATGTTAAACAATGTTAAGTTCGGATGATGTATATTATTTCGTGCTCCTAAGAATGTATTGTGTACTTATAATGACATTTTTGCATCGTCTCGAGGTTGGGAGTTCATGAAAACTGCCGCGCAAGGCAAAACAGCGAAAATAAAATCGAAACAAAAGCAAAAAGTCAGTGGATTCCACTGCAGTTTTGGGCGCGATTTTGTTCATCTCTCGTCACAGAAGCATGGAATATGATCATCTGTATGCATATCCGCATATTCTTCTCAAAAATATGTTGTGTGTGTAGGCATTTCAGTGCGTGCAATATTACTAGGCATTTCTATTGCCGTGTAGGAAATAGAAATCCTGACAACGGACGAGGACTGGGTGGATCCAGGATCATCGATACGGGGATTGACACGTAGTTAGCTGGGCACGTAACTGGCCGCTGTGGATCCAGGAGAGTCCGCGCCTGCACGGGCCTCGGGTTCCGGGATCGACTCTGCAGGGGTCGATCATAGAGCCCGAAATAGCTGCTACTGGAGTTTCCAGTGAAAGCAATGGGAGGATTTCGTTACAACTGAGCGGGGTAGATAATTTATCGTGCAGTGAATGCTGAGCATGAAGAGTACTGTATTCTGAGAAGAGAAGAGAAGTTGCATAAGGCTGAGAGATGTCTCTGCGATTCTTGGCTTGGAGGTCCAAATAAATTGTCCAAATTATCAACCACTGTCCCGGTGACGGTGCAAAGGACTCTCCGGAAGAACATATGAAAATGTCAAAACTGTGTTTTTCATATATCGCATATTTCAACAGGACTATAACGCTTATGGGCTCGTTCCTAGTTTTTGTGTCTCACCCGACTTAGGATCCAAAATATTTGCCAGCCAAGTATTAGTATGATTTTTCGGTGGCTTTAGCCAGCCTTGCTAGAAAAAATATGTCTACTGATGGAATTATTGAACGTATTCAGGTTGTGATGGGACGCACTGGAGGTTCTTTACAATTGGTTTTATGAAAACAGCAATCAAATTCTTTGAAGTGTGTAGGCGTCAACAAAGTGTAGAATGTTGGAACGGCTATCGCCACTACCTTTGGCGTATTCAATAAATGCTTCAATCAGAAGAGCGGCAAGGAAATATTTTGCAGCACTGAAAAATGTCCAATTGACTACACTGATCCGAGAATCTTAATCGTACTTTGTGAAAAGTTACAGAAATTACAGAAATTTTCAATATTCATACGTAATAATTGGGCCCTTATTGTCATTTAGCTCTTTCCCTGTCAGCCGCCTGGCTACCTTTATTCATGTCAGGGGTGGGGTGGGGGGGCGGAATTGGGTCCCTATAATATCAAATCTACTCGTCCGATTTAAAAAATTTAAACTGGGTCACTTTCCTCACGCAGAACTTTACTTTAAAAAATGAAATAGGGAGAACATTTCGCAACGTAGGGAGAACATTTTACCGCCATGCTTCCAAACTCTGTCAGATCTTCTTGGATCGGTATCGAGGAAAATTGGATTGAAAACCGGTATCCATGGCCAAAAGCTTTATCACGGAAATGTATACAGATACACCGTCCGATTACGATCGAACTCGTACATGAAAACCCAATCTCATTCGATCGGAGAGATGATGGCCTTCCCTGAGGGCGGGGAGTAGAGGCCGGTACTCGGGCGGCCTCAGGCGCGGAGCTCTGGCTATTATCGCACCTCTAGCAGTGAGAGGCAAGGACAGAGATTTTTCCTTCAGATTGCAGGATAGTGCGTGCTGGTATCTATAGTATTCTTAGTATAGAAAACGTCGAACGTACTTTTGTGGAATAGCCTGTAGGTATTGCAGCGAAATGCGTTCATCGGCGGTAAAGGGAATACCGGGAATGGTTGGAGCATGGGTTGAATGCATCAAAGGCTACTACTAGAAAACTATACAGCAAACAATGTAAGCAGGCTCAAATAAGTGCACTTGCATAAATCCCTCCTGAAGAAGAATTATTCCGAAGAAGAGCGGAAGGTTTGGAGGAGGAGTTCGGTGTAAGTAAGATTTCATAGGGCATTATAATTTTTTCTCGCACTTTCAAAATAGTTCACACAGTCTTAGTCTCAGTATATTGGACAAAGACTCACACAATCATGACTTTTCAATTGTCGCGTCAACATGATAAAAGCTGTGGGGTTCGTGCGGTAAAAGGGAAAGCCCGATACATCTAAATGAGATACAACAAGTGCACAACACATGAAAAACGACAGCCTGATTCGTTCGATCTCAAATGGGAATACCTCACAACATGCTGAGATGAAACTGAAACAAAAAAGTCAGCGCGACATAAAAAGGATCAAACTGCAAAACTTCTGCCAGTTCTAATGAAATTCCGATGTTTAATTGTTGTACGGAAGTGCAGGTCAGGGGGGTGCATCCCACAACAGTCCAACAGCTGGACACCGCGGTAGTCTCGTCGGCGACGGTCAGCTCCGGTTCAGATTAGCCGCAGCGTTGACAAGTCTGTACGGCGCCTACCGTGAGGGTGGAGGGTGTTGGTACGTAGCCGGTGGTCTGATCGGCCGAATCCACAGGAGCTGCGACCAGTTACTCTTAATTTGATTGTATCGGAAAGGAATATCTCCCATCGGCTTTATACATGCAGCGTTTAACACCTATAGAAATATTATAAGTTCTACGCGTTTTATGGCACTTCTGCCACCCTGGGCCGAATAAATCCTTTCTATTGGGACAGGCTGAAATATTGAGTTGACATTCAGAATTAGGATACAGCGTAAGAATGAAAGAAATAGAATGGACAAAATTTAAATCCATCATTCCTGCGTAATTTCATAAATTGTAGAAAATGTTTGCTCGGAAGAAATCCGAAATGGCTGCCATTGCCACCACCTGGCTCTTTGCCTTCATGTCGTACGTTGTAACCTTCACAGATAGCTGATTTACCCTCCCGCAGTAGCGGGGCAGATTCAATGAGCTGCAGAGCCGTCTTTTGAAGGTCGTCATTTTTATACAGCTCAGAGCACAAAAATATATACCCTATTGTGGGGAAAAACGTCTTCAACATGAGAGTTTCAAATATCCGATATCCATCGCATATTGGCACCTCGGAACGCAAATTTAAAAGTGATTGCACCAGCCCTCGTCTCCCCTGCTGCAGAATTATTTGGCAGTGACACCAGGCTATTCTTATTCTCAGGCAAGACCTGGGGCAGATGTTTTCACTCCGGCTGACATCGTTCCAGCCAATCGTTTGACTAATGTGCCCTCGTTGGTATTCAACCAGCCGTCTAGCTTTTCCAGCCCCCCTCCGTCAAGTCTCTCTAATGACATTTTAATGCCTGCCGGGAGCATACAAATTACGGCGGGGATTCAGCACCGCCCCGCTATCGACGGAGAACGGTTCACATAGTCCATCTCTCCTGACAGATAACGCGAGTTCGGGCCTACCATCCTGTACATCTTATTTAGAATTAGTATCGGCTCACCTTGTTGATTATAGATGTTGTCTTGCAAGCGCAAGAGTATCAATAAAATCGTTTTCAAGTCAGCTTCAAAGACAGTATGTTTGGACTTACCATGTGGTCTCCCTTCATGATGTAATGCAAACAAAGTGATATCATAATGTCAAGTTGTCTTCCCTCTGGCTTTAAGAATAACGAAAAAGCATCCGTGGACACCAGGAGCCAAGTCAGAGATCAGAAACCCTTCCACCCTGCCAACAAAGTTTGGAAAATATCAAGGAGCCAGAAGATTGAACATTTTCCAGACTGAGATTGATATCTTGAAGTGCAAGCAGTCTCTTCAATACAATATGGTATCCCAATATGGTGTCTGTCCCGCTCATTCTGTGCGTTGGGACAATCGTTTCTTTCTTATCAGACTCCAAACACAATGTTTTTGTTTGAGAAAACACTTCACTATATCGGGATAAAACGGATTTCCATTGGGGAAAAGTGATGTGTCTTATCTCGGGGCCAAGTACCACTGAGAAGGTGACCAGCTCTTGCCCCTAGGAAATCAAACTCCATAACCCGATCGTTGTGAAATCAATCACAGCGTGCCATGTGATCTGTCGAAGGGAGCTCCCCCGACGTATGAAATTCTTGGAAAACTGAGTTGTTTTGAAATATATCTAAGACGCACTGGAATCTTTTCACACCAGTGATGTGAGCCGTTTCATCTGTCAAACTGTTCTGTATTTATTTTTGGTGAATGATCCGATCTGATACGGAAATATGCCACCGGTGACAGGTTGGTGGAATGATTTATTTTCCGCTGAAACTAACACAGCTTTCCTTGGATCAAAAGGATCAAGCTTGGTGTGTGTTTGATGCATTTCGAAGTGTCATGATCTATTGATAGGTGATGAATATTCATTATGAATATTAGCGGTTTAAAAAGAGCACCGCACACAATTGCACACACATTTGAAACATGTAAGCTAAAGTCATAGAGATCTGCTATAACTAGAGAGGAGATCATACCTGTGTTGATGTCAAAATTGAACGTTTTATTAGTACAAATCTTGCTGCGGCGAGGAGCATGATGATAAATGGATAAGATTTTCACTGGCCTGTCCCTCGAATCCGGAAATCTTCAGCGTTTTTTACATTTCCGGATTCGAGGGGACAGGCCAGTGAACATCTTATCCATTAATTCAATTCACACAATTCAACAAAAGGTCGTCATGGCAACGATCCAGTGTGCCACGAATCCTCACAATGAATAATGACTTTCTCTGCGAAAACTATTTAGTCGTGAGCTAAATCCAGAAGCTCCGTTGAAATTATCAAGTGATTCTCCAATCAACCTGCCCAAGATTTGTATTGACAAAACTTTCAATTTTGACGTCGGGGCATTGCGATTTTGTACAGGATGCCCTCTCTAGTTATAGTAGATCTCTAGGCTGAAATAATATGAGGGTCGAAATGGTCGATTCTTTAGCCTCGTTTTTATCTGCTATATCTCCGTATTTATTGAAAGAATTGATTTAACATATTGTCCCATCCAACTAGTAATACTGTACGACATAAAGTTTTAGCCGTAAACCAATTCCTTCCTAATGTTTGTTCATATATTCAGAGTCATATTTCTGGAGTGTGAATTTCGAAGTGTGAAGTGTATGAAAAATTAAAACCTGCGGGGCTCAAGGAAGTTTGCTGTGATTTTTTTCTGATTCGTCATACTTAGAGAGCTGTTACAACAGACTAATCATAGCGTACTCATGTTTTTATTAAAATTATCGTCAGATCCCGCTGTTTGATCCGGCTGAGTACTGATCTATGGTTTTATTTGGTAAATTTCAACTTAAGCATATTTCTAGAAATTCACCATATCGTTCTGTGCACCTTGAGTTAGCAACCAAGAGTTCATGCAATAACCTTACACTCACTCACGGAGAAAACGGGGCTATGGTGCTCAACCCCCTCCCCCTCAATGTGAGAGTGCCTACAGTCATTACATAGCCGAAGGCTGTTGTGAGGAAACTGTGGGAGAGGCTCGAGCACCCTAGCCCCCCAGAAGTGGCGTTCTGGATCCGCTTGCTTACACTTAAAACATATAATAGGCAAGAAGGGCTGCTAAGTTATGCAATACAGGTAACCAGATAAACCGCAAGGTGGTTTTCAATGTTTTATTGACAAATAATTTTGTGTGAAAATCGTCCTGAAAAGAGGATTTGTTGTTGTAATTTTTCATTCATTTATATTAATGGCCAGAGACACGGCTAAGCTTATTGCGGCTCAACAAGGGTCGAAAAACCTACCATTTTGGCATTTTAAATGGTGACAACTCTGAGTGGGGAAGGTGAAACAAATTACCCGACATATTTCTTCCAGACCAATAACGGAAGAAATCGCCGAAATTGATGCTTGCTTTTTGAACTCGTAATGTTTTTCAACAACTAGAATGGTCCAGGAGTATCCATTGATATCATACTAACGCAAAATGTGCCAGAGTTTGCAGCCTGGGGTGGTGACACATTCATTGTTTGACATATTCAATGGTGACACACTGAAAACTTTTTTGGCCCCTGCGGCTCAATTAAAGACTAGCTGCACAAAGTACTTTGCCGTCATGCTTATGCAAACCTACTGTCATTCACTGAACATCAGAAGGATTTATAAATATTTTGCTAGTATGCATGCATGTACGCCTCGTCAGACATCAGAAGAGCAATATGCACAACACTGATGAAACACGCACACAGCTGATCGTAGGGAACATAAAGCGAATTGTTGGGGGATCTATAAAACTGCTATATGAGCATCCAAAACGGTTGCAAAGTCCATCGAATAATGAGGAGCAGAGAAATGGGTATGAACTACACGAAGTTGGCGACGATATAGGTAAAAAAGGTGCAATAAAGGAGAACGGAAAATAACCCAGTGCTGTAGGTTTCACGCTGAGTACTTGAAAGTCCAATTCAAAGGTAGAGCATGAAGAGCTCACCTGCTGGAAGCCTTTATTTATTATTTATTTATTTCGACAGCCTACAAGACATTTCCAGGTTTCTCCACTCCATGAGGGCTATTCCGAAACCATCCTCACAATAACAGCAGTCTCATAAGTATAACTCATAAGTATAAGTCTCATAAGTCTCATGATATCCCACAAGCTGCAGAAATCAAAGAAGGCATTGGCTGATTAATGTCGATTAGGGCTGCCTCAAACAGTGTTTTAGGAGTATTATGTTTATATAATGTTTTATGTGTATTTGCCTGATGAATCTGTTGCACGTGTACTGATATGTGTGTGTATGTGTGCAGTGTGTTACTGGTGTAAATAACTATTATTATTATTATTATAACACATAAGTATAACCATTAAGTATGTAAGCATAATTTCAACAACTGTCTTGCGCGGCTAACTGAAATTTCTTATGATTTACCTAATGCGAGATTTGAACACATCGGTACTGACAATATTAAGATCATTGGGTATAACGTGCTGGTTGAATTTTGCAGATGCTCGATATATGAACTGACGTTTTCCATGGTTGTTATTTGGGCGATAGAGTGACAGTTGCAATGATTGCCGGGTTTCACGAGCTATAATTTCTTGGTTGAATGATATTTTGTTTCTAATAGATGAAGGGTTTCGTTCGTTTACACAGGTTTCTCATGCGTTGCAGCCTCTGTCGGCCCCAGTATACTTGAAGCATTCGCCTACAGCAGATCCCCATGTAATATTTCCTGTTTACCTATACTTGCTTCCCGAAAGACATCGAGAAATAAACTTCCAAAACCATGCTCTCTTATTGCTGAAAGAGGAGCTTCTGCCATCCGTTCAGATCGTGTTCAGTGAAAGATAGACGGCAAACTAAGCTAAAAGATGAAGCAATCAATCGCCCGATATTGCCAACAAGGTAGCCTCTGGAAGTTGAGAGTGACGAAACGAGCTAATCTCGGACAGTGTCTGTACCAAAGAGTAGGCCAGGGAAGCCCTCAGATGGCTGCTAATCCCGTTTGTGATCAATCATTAGATCGTCAGGTTTGCTTGTTGGCAAGGCCAGACTGGCAGCTGAGATATACAGTGTCACACAAGGAGAAGTATTTGAAGGCCTTGACTTTAATCTTCAGCAGGGGAAATGCCACACTAACGTTAATCTACATCATCACAAATGCAAATGTCATTGAAAGAGCATTAATCTAACTTATATTTCAGAATTCCCTCCCGAAAAATTTGTAGACAATTTTCATATGCACAGTTTTTTTGTTTTAATTATTTGACTACCGGCGATGCGTACACACTGCCAACAAGTTGAAATCAATGATCAAATCATCGGAAAATGCAGGTGCTGTATGGAGTACAGGAGCATAATTACGACAACCAGAGCATGTAAATGGGATGTTTGTGGGATTCGTCCCCAAAAAGCGTGGAAGTGCTTGAAATACATGATGACAAGATTACTGTGTTTAAGGAATCTATCAGTGAAGAGATCAGAACTATTTCTCAGTCAGTTTATCGTGATATTTTGGCAACTTTATGCTGTATACGGAAAAATAAAGCATAAAATAAAAGTAAAACGAATTGGTGGTATATATTCAGGAAACACTATGCCCAAGATTATCAGGCTTTCATATTACGATTCAAAACTAATTAACCATTTATTAAGTATGTTTCTATCGATTCTTTCAGAAATTTTTGACGTGATCCTCCTCAAAACAGGCTGGCTGTTCTTGTGCACTACTTGTTAGCCCAATTCAGATGTCCGAAAATGTGTTATCCCAACAGAGACTAATACATTCCCCAAGTTAAAGTAAATTATGCCTTAAAAGAATGGTTTGTGGAGTCTAAGTAGAGACTGACACTTGCTGGCGCAAAGGGTTAGTAAGTAAGGTGTCAATACGTGATACCATATCATATTAAAGGGCTTCTTCACAGCTGAATGGGTGTAAGCATCAATTAAAAAAACTTAAAAAAACTAAGAAGACCAGGAAGAAGAGATTCAATGTTCTGGTTCCCGAGATTTTCTCCACTTATGTTAGCAAAATCGCGCTTTACCTGACCTTTGGCTGATCTTGTCTTTAATGACCTCTGGTGAATTTTTCTGTTGAATCAAAGTAACTGCAAACTTCGGGCCGTGCCCGAGAATATAATCTAAGTGTATTTTACATCCAGTATTCGAGGAAACAGGGCAGCATACACCTTGTCAAGTTATAATCATGCTCCTCGCCTCAGTTCTCCAAAACCTATTAACTTCAAACTAACTTCAATTCAATATCTGATGGTTTTTCATTGCTAAATCGCATTTTGATGACACTCTCCATTTTTAGTTAGGAATTCTAGGTTAGGTTCAAACTCCACTTTGGTAATGGATGGTGGGTGGGGATATTTCCAAATGTGTTAGGCCTATTTCCAAAGTTTTTAACGATTTCACGTCCGTTTCAGAGACGCTGATGAATGTGCCTTTTGGGGGATCCAAAAGCTCTGCAGACTTGAGCCTTCCTTTCTAGCGACTCCGAGGCCTGTCAGCCTTTGAAAGGGGCAGCATTTGGTGAAAAAGGTCTTCCGTATTGTTTGTAAATAGTTACTTGAATATTGTATCTCTAATTCCGTATGGTCCAGCCAAAAGCTCAATTACAAGCTGTGGATGGAAGTAAGTATCAGAACTCGCTCGCATTTCAGCCGGTTTTTGTAAAGCAATAAACATACATACATTCAAACAACACACAAACATGGTAAGGGCGGGTAAGAGTACGCAGAAGCTGTTTTGGTTACTTAGCAATCACTGAGATGGTGGATACCCTTGTATAAAACATCAAAGCTAGTGCCCCTGCTGCTAAAAATTAAACGTGCTCCTGTTATTTCCGCGGGAGAACAGGGCAAAATAAGTTTGTGGCACCCTTGATGTAATATTCTTCAACCAGGTAAACTTGTAGATCATGCTTTTATTATCGATGTTTGTATTGTGTATTGAGTCTTGTATTACGGCCTGTCATCAGTAAGAACATTTTTTCGGGCTTAACAAAAATATAAGATTTTAGTTCTAAGACACATAGGAGAAAAGCGAAAGCCTTTAGAGAGTTAACCTTCGCCCCACCGGGGCCATCAATGGCCCCCTAAGGTTTTTCCGGGATAGCAGAAAAACGACGGAGGGGAAACATCGCAGTTGAGGGCTCTACCTCTCACCCTATCATTTTCCCACCATCCCTGAATTTTTACCCCGGGTCACCCAAGGTCAGGTCACCAGGCGAGGTCAACCAAGGTCACCTGACTTCAACTTTTGAGCTCTATAAGAGCTACATTTCAAAGTCAATAGATTTGAAACTTTCCTACACTTCATGACCCCTCCAGGGTCTACAAGATGTATATCCATGATTTTTATATTTCGTGACCTGAGGTCAGGTTACGAGGTGACCTCTCCCATTAAAAAAGCATGGGGAAAAGCTGTCTTATGATCTAAAAGATTGAAAATGCTCGGCTTGCTCAGAAAAGCGTTCTTGGACACCCTTTAACGGATGTCAGGGGCCATATTTTCCACTCTACCTATCCAAGGTCATCCAAGGTCACCAGGGGTCAAAAAAGTATTTTGACATAAACTTTTGGTCTAATTAAGCTAGAGCGTTGAATCAAACACCATCGTGTATGTCTCGTCACTGGCTTTCATTTAATATACAGAAAGGTCAATCTCTGAGCTTTCGTGACCTCAGGTCATATGAGGTCACGAGGTGACCTCTGGAGGTCAAACCACTCGCGGGAGGTCCTTACATTCCTCATAGCGGAAAAGGTCTGGCATTTTCCTGTCAAATGTACTTTACCAGATTTCAATAGCTCTAATGTCATAAGAGTTATGCCCAGTTTGCTTAAGCACTGCATATTTGAGTAAAAACAGTCGATCTTGACCTAACTTCACCTCAGGTGGTCAAATCATTGACCTGAGCGCTTAAACATGAAAAGTAATTTCTTAATGAATTCACGCGAGCTTTCTAATGCATTTTGCAGATTTGCGCTAACCCCCATATTTTCGGAGTTAGAGGGGGCCACCGATGGCACCGGTGGGGCGAAGGTGGCGCCGGACCCCGGTGGGGCGCGGGTTAAGTGCGTGCCCTTGCACGGACTTCCCCCAATCATTATAGCGATGGAGCAAAAAACTAAATGCTCGCGGCGCAGAATGTACAGTTTGTATCCATTTCGGAGGACAGCCAGCTCGAGAGACAGTAACAGAGCAAGCCACTATCCTCCAGCTAGAGCAAATCTCATTGTCTCGCTCCTCGGGATTATGGCTAAATGGGTACCAGATTATGACCTTATTCGCGCAAAGAGGACCACAACATCAAATGATATTTCCGTCGAGATTATGCCTAGTTAGAACACTTGCAGCGTCTAACTAACTACCTCTAAACTAATTAACTACCGGCGGTAGCCTTATCGAGTCGGCTGGCCACCCGGCGCCATCCCATTTGAAGTTGAGCTCCAACCGTGTGGGATGTCACGGATCAGGACGGCATTAGAACACAGCCCCCACATATCCGTAAACAGTCGTGTCGGACATAGTTCAACCTCCATGCAAACACCTATAGCAATCAAAGCATTTCAATGGTACGTATTTCTACACAGAGCTAGGCGCGAGTCGAGGTCAGAGCATGTACCCATCCATGTCGATTTTACACTTGCTGCAAGATCGGCGGCCCGATAAGCCATGCTCGGTCGCATAGCACAGAGCAGTTGCAGCGGCTATGAAGCGGTCTGAGATGCGGCCCGGGCCGGTGGCCGAGCGGCCCGACCGGAGCCGGCTCCATGACCGCCGTCTGCTCTCTGTCTCTCGCGGCAGCAAGAATGCCTGCTATCGATTGTCGGCGGGTCGTCGGTCGGAAGCTGGGCCGCCGCCGCCCGCCGCCGACGGCGGCCGCTGCTAAGCCCTTGGTGTCGCCGTCGCAAGCCTCTGGGCAGTACGAGTCATGGCTCCAGAATTACCATACCAAAGGAAAGGCGCGTGCGCGCGCAGTCCGCGCCTGACCCTGTGGCTGACGGCGGAAAATGACGGCGGGCGGCGATCCGGCTTAGCGCTGAGATCGCCACTACGACATGGCTAAGCCGTGGGGAGATGCCTGCAGCATGGCTAAGCGGCAGGCAGACGGCTGTGACATGGCCCATTGTGGGGCCAGGCGGCTGAAATTCAGCCCAGTATTGGGCAGAAGTCTGCGGTGTCGGCCAGAAGCACACCCACGGCTGCGGCCCAGTCCATCTGAGAATAGACGCTCCACTATTTGCGGCTCAAGATGACCCACCATGCGGCCTTCACTGCAGCGGTGCAGTCTAGCCTACCCAGGACGGGGTACTGCCAGTGGTTTGTGATGGTGCAGCTGACGATAGGAGCGCCATAATCAGGTATTTGATGGTCGATCACATCCGTGTTTTTGCTGCGTGTTTGCTGACCTTCCTAGTCAAACTCTTCGAATGTAATCTTCCCCAAGGGGTTGGCGACGCTTTCGCAACATTTGTTAGCGGTGAAATGTCATAGCCTGGTCAAAAAGGATGGGATATTTTTTTCGTAATTGCACACAAAAATACACACTAAAAGGAAGCTTATGAAATTAAACAAAATTTCAGTTTGTAAAGATAAGCTGCTGCTGCTAAAATTAATAAAACCAATTTTGCTACAAAACTAGATTTCTGCGTTTAGAAATCGGGTATTGCACAAGCTAAGGTATGCATTGAAATTATTATCAGGTGCGTTCATGGCTGGTAGGTACTAAAACCCACTAAAAAAAGCCTAATATTGCGCAGGTTTTGGAAAGTTATTTGCGTTGTTTTAAAGAGATTTATTATCTTCCAGGGCAGGGAAAATTCCAAAGGACCAATCCGGCCACTCCTCTGAACTCACAAAGTTGCCAAACCGCTTGCACTCACAGCGTATTTTTGCCTATGTTCTTATAAAAGCAGCATGTATTTCTTTATTTAACCTGGGTTTGCCCCTCACCCCAAACGTTTGGCCTGGATCCGTCCCTGATCTAAGAGAATTTTGTATCTAAATATGATTCCAATGATTTCGACCATTTCTTTCAGATTAAATTTTTCTAAACTGTTCTTTGAAACGTTTTATTGTACAAATTTTATCAGCAGTCTGAATCCAATTTGTCGAGTTTGATGATAGGTATAAAATGGATGGAGGGTTTGAAATTTCTAATTTTCATCCGAAAATTTCCCAATTTCAGCCAAATTGGGTACAATCACAAAAATTGTGTAGCCAACCAGCGCGAAAGGTAACAGTAAGTCCAAACCCGATGGGCTTTTTGGTTCTGGAGGGGAAAGTTCTTCTCATTAGCAGGCTGAAGATTGACTGACCCTCACTGTTTTTCCGGTGTCGACGCTTATGTTCGAGTTAACGTAAACTAAATTCCTTCAGCATATCATGAATAGCCTCTTAAATATATATATATATATATATATATATATATATATATATATATACGTTTTTTGTAAATGCACACACCAATACACACTAAGAGGTCCTGCTAAGATAGCAAGCCGTACAATTTTGTGCAAGCAAAACTGTAAGTTGGAGTGCATTGTTGTTTATCAGTGGTGACAGCAAAAGAATCGATAAAAATTCAAAACATAAAGCTTTTAACCATGCTGATTTGTCTGCCCCGTTTCATAAATAGCACTATAGGATTATAATATGTACATAGCCAAAGAGCTGAGATTGTGGTTGAGGCTGTTTGAATGCCGCGTGATGCTTTAATGTTCTGGTTTCCTGGGGTTATATTCGGGGTAGTTCATCCGCGCAGTTGTTTGGGATTTATGTAGGCGAACCTCAGTCAAGTTTCAAACTCGGTTGTGGAAAACAGAAACTGTTCCAGTCTTTCTCAGGCCGTAAACAAGTAGTTAGCTGATGTGTTAGAATGTTAAATGCTTTCACTGCTGTCTGGATATAATTTTACTTGGTAGTTTCATCTAATTGGTGCTGGCGGAAGGGTATTTTTCTGCTTCTTATCTATCTCTGATTATTTCGTTGCCCTCCAAAATCACATAGTTGTTTCTCTTGCACACTACTCGAGATGGGCTGTCACTCTTGGGCCGCCTCAAAATGTGACTTGAAGGTTACAAATACTTACCTATTATAAATTCAGAGCGATCACTTTAAACAAGTCCCCAGGCTTCATGTGATCATGAGTTCGTGCCTCTCTCTCTCTCTCTCTCTCTTTCTCACACACACACACACATACACACACATCACACACACACGCACGCAACCAAGTTCCATAGTTGTATCGCATCGGCGTGCGGGGACCACGCGCGCCGGCGGTCGGCAGTGCCGCGGGCGTGGGCGGTGGTTCGGCGTGGGTGCTGCTGTGCTGTGGCCGAGCGAGCGCATCTGATCTGGGTCAATAGAAGGCTCAGCTGCAGCCGCCTGCTGACGCTCCGGCCCGCCGGCTTTGTTTGCACACAAAGATTCGGCGGCCGGGCAGAAGAGGTGGGAGGGGACGGTGTGTGCACAGCCCTCGGAGCACTGCTGCGAATCAACACACTGACCAGGGGCACGTGTCGCCGTGACCAGCAGCGCCCCCCCCCCGAGTGCACGGGCTCCGGCTCAGGGACGGAGAAGGGCACTTGTTAACATCAGTGGCGGCGGATAAGGGGGGGCAGGGGAGGCGGACATTCCCCTCCCCCAAATTATCAGAAGGGGCCCCTGGAAAAAAATAAGGAATTTTAGCTTGGTTCTTTTCTGAATGTTCATAAGCGACCTGACTGGGAACTCAACAGTTTTTCAGTTTTTAGGGGGCACTTTACTGCCGAGGGGACCCCATCGTCAAGGGGGCCCCCTGGAAAAATTATTGCCCCTCCCCCATCTGAAAATAGCATCCGCCGCCCCTGGTCAACGTGACTGGGGAAACACCAAAATGGGAGGAAGAAGCCAAGCTCATGAACCATGTACCGCGCTTGATTGTGGCTGCGCTTCCAATACAGAAAGCAACCGATTGGCCATAAGCACCAAACATTATTGTTTTGAAAATAACGGAAGCCCAGGTGGTCTTCTGATTGACACCAACATTCATTGGTGCTGACAGGTCCAATTACCATACATATGTGACGACTAGCTTCATGCATATGTGAGGGCTGAAACTATGCCTCAAATGTTCTGTTTTAACTTGTTTTGACTGCAGCTGAAATAAAAAGGTGAAAATTCTGTGTTTCAATGTGAGCCTTTCCAACAAGCAAGAATGGGTCGGGGGTGCTCGTATGGGAACGGTATGGATAAGAAAGGCTAGTTTCAAACCATTTTGAAAACTTGAAACAGAATGTTTCAGTCAGCTCCATTAATGGCCAAGTTTGAACGATACTCTCCCAAGCCAGTTTCTGGAGGTTTCAAAAACTGAATGTAGAGGTTCACGAGCTAGATTTTTGCTTGATTAATTTTTCAATTTGTTTTTAATATGCGTTTGGTCGTATATAAATTTATTTTTATACCTTCCTGGACTGGATAAATGCAAAGTTTTTACTGCTGAACCAATCTGCACAAAATATTTCCTGAATTAATTGTTCGCACCATCCAGTAATATCTGGGCATCTCAAACCAACCGTTATACGGCAACCTATATAGGCTTCTGTTGAAGCAGTAGACGTCGTGGTTCGTGACCTCACAGCTTTCGTGAAGCTCTGAGAGTTCATTGTAACTGTCACTCTAGCACCCACGTGCTGTTTGGCGCTGTCACTCTGGCACCCACGTGCTGCTTAGCGCTGTCACTCTAGCACCCACGTGCTGTTTAGCACTGTCCTTTAAACGTTGCCCTGCCGGGGGTATCTTACACCCTCCAACACTATGAGTTTATCCCCGCGTGGTGGATAAATTCAGCCCCAGTTACTTGGATACTAAAACAGATAGAAGCACCCCATATCTTGTAGCCGGCTGGCGGCGGTCTGAAATATCCTATATAATTATTAATCTTCGTAAAAAAACTGTGAACTTGAGAGATCGCATGCAGGCCCTCTTATACCTGCAACCCTGACTGTGGCACTGGCATGTCAATCAAGGTATGATAACCGAATTCGTGTCAATTTCCGGAGAAAACCGTCCCAATTTTAGCGTTCAGGGTCCAATTCCATAGCAGCTCTAGAAAAGCGGCCTAAGAAAGAAAATTTCCGCTCCGTTTTAATTGGCCTAAATATGGTAGATTTTCCTGTCATCTGACACCGATGTCGCTTTGCCATCACTGCCGTGTCACTTCGAGGAGTAAGGAGCCCTGATCACATGAATAGCCCGAAAATCCCGATATCAAACTTTTAGTGCCGAAACACCGCAAAAGCGTGTTTTGGACATTTTCAATATGCGGCCCATCCTATATTTGGCATGCTTTAAATCTTTATAGGTCCAAGATGACTTTTGCGACCTCATTCGATCTGATGAGCTATCGTAACCCCAAGTGCACAAACAGCTGCAGCATCAGCAAAACGGCCTCCAACGCGCTTAAATGTAGCTACATATGCAGTTGCATGTTACATAAATAGGGTCATTTCATATGATTGACCCTGGAAAGTCAAAGGTCAAAGAGCCAGCCGAGGGTCATCCATGCGCTTGGGAATTTATGTCAGAGGCAAACAACACATTTTAGATTACACTGCTAAGGGTCACTTAAGTTTAGTAGTTTTATTTGACGTTCCGAGTAATTTCTTATCTATGTTATGTATTTATATATTTATTTATTTATTTATTACAGTTGATAAACAACAGGTTGTCGTGCGTCACCCAATTACAGCTTATCTCGTTTATAACACCACACATGCCTAGCTCGTCAGTTGTTTAACAAACTTTTTTACTTAGGATTTAAAAGCAGAGGGAGAATCGTGAAGAGGTCAGATTGAGGCTGGGGGTGAACAAATATGGTTGTGTTTTTTCGCGGCTCGGCAAAACAACCCGCGTTTTACTGTTTCTACCCTTGCAAATGGAGTGCGCAACAAACTATTTGCCGATGCTCTCGTATTCCTAGTTGGGATGTGTAAGGGGAAACATCCGGGGCGCGGTGGGGTGGTCGCGTGGCTGGCTCCGCGCCGACCCGGGTTCAGGCCGGCGGTACCTGAACAGGGCAAGTGGCTCCCGAAACCCTCCAACGGAAGAGTTGGCGACGCTGACCCTGGCGTGTGACCCCAAATTATTAAGGGGAAACATCCGAGTAAATAGGCGCAGTCAAAATTTCCAGTTAACATTTTATGGACGAATAGAATATCGTATTGGACCCGTCTACTCGCAAGGCTCGATACCTTGAAGTGAACAAGAAGTTCCGAATAGGACAGATATTCTGAAGGCCGGGAGGAGTGTACATACGTGAGAGGCTAACCAGATGAGAAACTTATGCTGAATTTTGTCTAATCTTTCTAGTTGAGTTTTTGAGGCACCACCCCAAATGACGCATCCATATTCTAAAAGGGACCGAAAGTTTCCAAAATAGGCTGCAAGTATTTGATCGCACTTAAGTCGACCGGGGACTCGACTTGCCTGAAAATATCTTATTAATATTCAAACATTTTGTTTGCCTTTCTAACAGTAACATTTATTTGATCAACAAATGTTAGTTTTGAGTCAAGCCAGATACCGAGATCCCTTATCGTCGTAACTTTTTCATGGGGTAAATTTTGAGTTTCATATGCTGTCTCAATTGGGCACCGTCTTAATGTAATGGTGAAATGTTTGCATTTATTAGGGCTTAGTTGAAGTTTCTACTCTTCTGACCAATTACAAAGACTGTTCAGGTCCTCCTGAAGTGGGTTCGAGTCTTCTGGGGAACAGATTTTGTTAACAATTTTGACGTCGTCTGCGAATATTAGACAGTTAGAGTTAATTCTCATCGGTAGATCGTTGATAAACAGAGCAAACAGAAGAGGAGATAGCAAACTGCCCTCAGGTGTGCCAGAGCGGACAGGTGTCCAATCCGAACATTTACCGTTTACAATAACGCGTTGCTTTCGAATTGTCAAGAAAGATGTTAGCCAATTTAGTGCATTACCAGAAATATTGTAAGAATTATGCAGTTTGTAAATTAAGAGATTATGATTCACACTCTGAAACGCCGCAGAATAGTCTGTATATATTACATCTGTTTGGTATCCCGAAGAAACTGAGTCCCATGCCATTTTCAAAAGGCAGGCCAAATTAGTTTCACATGAGCGGTGAGGAATGAATCCATACTGTATCTCTGTCATAACGGAGCGCACATGGTTCCACAGTGATGTATAAACACACCTTTCCAAGATTTTTCCGAAGATAGGGAGAAGGGAAACTGCGCGGTAGTTTGAGGGTGACTTTTTAGAACCTTTTTTTGAAAATGGGAATGATATTGGCCTCCGCCCATCTAGTCGGGAAAATGCCCTGGCCTACGGATTTTCGGAAGAGAATACGTAAAGGTACCACAAGTTGTGCAGAACAGTCCTTAATAATGCGAGCACTAATATTGTCAGGTCCACATGCCTAATAGACTTTAAGGTTATCAGGTGCGTTGCGTATGTTTGCATCTTAGATGGTCTTTGGCTTACAAACTGCCAAGGGTATAACGGCTTGGTATTGGGTTGTGATTCAATCCGTCAACATTGTCTAAGTCTTTAGGGATATCTAGTTCATGACACCTTACATTATGCGGAACACGTGCCCTTCTGCGTTTTTCACGGGCCAGAATGGTTTTCCATCCTAGCAGCTATGGAGCGACTGATTTTTATTCAGGAGGTATGTGTCCCCGAAGCTTGTGCATTTTTCGGACTTATTTCTTATGGCACTGTTTGCCTGTGTGATGATCAATGAGATTGAAAGTAATTAGATGGAGCGACTCATTTTCAAATAAATTTCATATGTCAGCTTTTGCCTGCTTAGTCCTTGATGTGATTATAGGAATAATCCGTCTCCCAAAACTGTGCAATTCTCATTTTGATATCCCATGTCAGCATCTGGATGTAGACTGATTGATGTAATTGTATTTGGAAGCATGGGCCTGCATTTTCGGTTCCGCCCGGCGTACGATAACTTATGTTGATTGGGTCCCAGCCGTGGCTGTATCAAATCGAGCCGGACGTAACCTTTCCATTCCCAAGACTGATGACTCTGCTTGGGACAGATGCGTTTCATATTTTATGGTCTAGCCAAGAGAAAGGTCGAGTACGCTGTACTTTTCCTGTTCAATGAAGTTATGGATTGGTGCAATCGTTCAGCCCCGGATGTGTTGACGTTTGAGTCGTATAACACATTCCTGTCTTCTCTCCTATGCATAGTTCCGTTTGGTGTGTCACTCAGCTCGCTTTTCTCGACTTCATCTGCTTGCGCTTCAGCTTGGTAACAAAACCGTAGCTTTTTAAAGCTGCATGGTAGAAACCTTTCAAATACAAAACATAGGATATGGTCTCGGAATATGGCTTTGACAATTCCGTTTAAAACCTAATATATATATATATATATATATATATATATATATATATATATATATATATATATAGCCCCAGTGGCTATTCATGCTAAAAAAGGCGAGAAGATTTATCAAGGAAAACACGTCAAGAAAAACCCGATTCTAAATCAGACCGCTACGTATCCATTCCGAACTCGAAAGCAGCTACTACGATTTCAAAATTCTTAGCACGTTCAGGTTTGAATGTAGGGATAGTCTCGGAGCGAAGACTGGAGAAATTATAAAACATAAAGAAAGGGTTACTTCTGAAAAGAACATAGTTTCAGCATTCCATGTGCTGGATGTTCAAAATCTTATATAGGGGAAATGGGCGAGGTTTGAAACAAGGATTCAGGAACATAAGCGCGACGTTAGATTTCATAGAACATCGAATGCGCCAGTAGTTCACATGAGAAATGTGACCACTTACAAAATTTAATAGCTCTGAAGTTTTAGCCAAAGGAAAACAAGCAGATTAGGAAAACACTGAAGCAACCTTCATTTCAGTTCTTCCGAACACTAACCTTCGGTCAGGTTTTGTAAGTTGGCCGTCTTGGGGAAAACTAGCTATAAAAGAAAAACATAAAACATTAAGCACGAGAATTTGGAGAAAAGAAATGAAAATCAAAATCATGTCCTGTCAATCGTTTGAAATATTGTGTCCTGCTGTGCTGAACTTTGTAATTTTGTGTTGATATTTTTGTAATTTGTTCAACACTGATGAAGCTGTACAACAGTGAAACGTTTGTAAATTAAATATAACTTAAATAACTTTCTGTGTTCACCTATATCACATTATGTCTGTGTAACCCCTATATATATATATATATATATATATATATATATATATATATATATATATATATATATATATATATTTTTCTCTCTTCCCGTGTGAGAAATAAATGTTATGCCTGGTTAGTTTCAACCAGGCCCAAAACATTAAGCATGTATATTACTGGCTAAGTCAATGGCCACCTAATTAGTCATTTAGAAGTTGCGCTGGAAGTACAACGCCGCGATTTTCGGCAGCGTTTGCTTTGAGTATGCCTCTCCCTCCCTCGAGTATCAGGTTACTGGATTATAAGAGTTTTGTGTTCACTTTATTTTTCACAGCCAAATCCGGGGTCTCTGGCAGGATCAGCTATTGCAAGGGAATGCTCCACTTTTGTTGTGGGTTTTTAACGGAGTCAGAAGTTGTGTTAATCGTGCCCAGAAACCAGTATTGGCATATTTCATTTCACTCAAAGCTCTCTGTATTAAGATTCCGCATGACTTGAAGTTCAGAATAAAGGGAACTAACGCCCTGATTAAAATCATGAAGGAATCCCTATCCATCTAGCTGCAAGAGTTTGATTGGTTTAAATCCCGAGCACCTCTTTCTGCCACGCAGATCACGTGATAAATGTAACAATGGTAACGCCGAATAACGCTAACATGCTGCAAGTGGCACACTAGCGGCATGTCTCATAATTACACGCCATGCTTAGTTTAACCCCAAGTGAGTCACATTCTGTTTTGATGATATCACAAATTACAAAAAAAGTTTTATTCCGGACCATTAAGACGAAAACAAAATGTATTTCCTGGTTTCCAGACCTATTTTGTCCATGAATAGTCCTTTTTAGAATTTCGGCAAAGTGGAATATTCTATTTAAAATGCCAAAGGGAACATGAACTTGTGCTAGAGGCTGAATTTACCTGAATGAAGTGACGCGGGGCTGATTTTAAAGAACGTTGGCTACCAACTGAGCCTCATCATCCCAGTACCTCGCATCTGTCAGCGAACATTTCGAACCAGCCAAACTCTCTAATTGGTAACGGTCAAGCAAAGACGACATCCTTTGAGTCCTCGGCCGGAAAAAACGCTGATCCGGGAGCCGATAATCCACCCCGGATACCAGCCCGGTCCCGGACTGACCTTCCAATTGAACACATTAATTCACGCACTGGGTGGATCCCCCAGCAGCTTAAAGGCAACATGACGTCATAAAACAAAGACACGGAGACCAGGCGCAACAAAGAGTGTTTATTAAAATATGGTGGTGTGCTTGACGTTCTATTAAGTGCATGGTAAGTGGCAGGGCTAACAACATTACCGTGTATAAAATGCATTGCCGTGTATAAAAACCATGAGATATGCGCTGTGGAGTTTCTGCACAAATTCCACTACTTTTCAAAAACGCCCTGCTGGGCTGAGCTAAAAGTCATCGGGTACTCATTTCCTGAAAATGGATTGCTGGGTAGAGTCATCGTTCAATCGAAATAGCTGAGGGGTACCAGCCGAGTACCAAGGAGACACGTGCTCCGTCCCAATTCCCCCTGAGTTTTCACTTGTTGGAACTGAACCTTATTGGTCATTAGTGCTGGACAACTCATCTGCTGGTAACTCGTTTGCGCACCATCGAGCGCCGGCCCTCTCCCCTCGGGGCCTGCTGTTTTCGTGTCCTGAACTGCCACTTCTGACAGCTTGAGAGATGCCAGTTTTACAATCAGGCCCAGCTGGTTCTTGGAGGGAACGTTAGCGTCAGTGTGAAGAAGGGTAGTCGAATAGAACGAATAACGCGCAAATTAATGAACGTCTATGTTAGTTAGTACTTAGGTAATTTATATTTGCTATCAAAAGGAATCTAGCACATTTATTGGTAAATGAAGTTAAACTGAGATATCGCAGAATAGAGTATATCGTAAAAAACGCAATTGAGAAATTAATTTGTCCTAGAGTTCACTTGCAGCCGCCTCGACCGCCAAAAACCGCCGTTACAGGCATGATCGGTGTACGGACACCGTGGTGGCGGTACTGACAAAGAGAGCACAGTGTTAGGCAAGGCAACGAAAGAACAGGACAGACAAGAACAACAATTATTACCAAATGCCCTTCCTTCACCCGTTTTGCACTATCAATATCTAGTGCATCCAGAGGCAAGAGGCTTTTCCAACTGGCCACCAATCCAAGAAATTCACAAAAGGGTGGTCATTGGCCCAGCAAGCTTGGCATTAGGGAAAAATAAACATGCACGATACTGCAATAGATTTGAGTTACAATCCTGGCAGCCAAAATAAATTAATTAGAATACGAATAATTACGTACCGGCATGCTGCACCTCTGTGCCCTGGTGACATTGATAGGAGATTCCAGACACTGATATTGCGTGGCAGCGCTAAAAGCACCCACCCCCAGGAGTGGTGAGACTCTTCTGGTTCAACATCTCGAGGGCCTCGACCTATGACGCAAAATTTACCTAAATCATGCGGTGACACATGGGAAAGTCGATGTAAGTCAACGTAACAAACTAAAACAACTCAAACATTAAACCACTCCAAAAGCTGTTCTCATAACCAGAACTGTTACCGTCTCACACTCTGTGCCAGATATCACTGAACTGGCGCAGTTTTTGACTGGCTTCTGGGTCCTCTATGCCCTATGCTTAAACTAAAAAATATGAATACTTGATTTGACCCTCGGTTTTTTATACCCGAAATGTGGATCTGTGAGGGCTCACAAACTATGTGTGTGGTTTGATCAAATGACGTGTAGCTTCCAAGGTGGACTTTCTTCTATGCGTGTATTTAGAATGCACGTAGTATATGTGCCTATGGTCAAACAAGAATTATTCGAATTGTGGACGGTTTCGAAGGTCAAACCTTGGTCGCTAGGCAACGGCGCTGCGTTGTATAAACAATAATATTACGCATTGATGGGATAAAATTGCGTGGAAGCAGACCCGACACTCATATTAAATAGGTACTTATGTACACGTATTAAGCATAGGTCATGTAAAGAGATCCCAGAGGCCCTTCAAGGTTACACCAGGTCAGTGACGTGACCCTTTTGTTGAAGTCAGTGACGTCTTCTCAAATTTTACAGGTATAAAGTCGAGGTCAGTCTTGAATCACTGCGTCACTCTTCTTCCAAAGCGACTCCTGCCTGGCTGTCATTAAGAAAGCTAAGTAATCGATATGATGCTTCAAACAGATGTGAACCACAGAGCCAGATACATGGGAAGGAAGAGCCTGAGAGAGCGCAGCCACCCGATATAAAAAGGTGGGGGCCCCCCCCCCCCCGCACTATCACCAATTTTTAGACCAACCGACGATTTCCTACAAAAAAGCAGCATATTTTAACTGTATTGGTAATTCCTTGCCTCCCCGCAGAGTCTCGCTTGGTCTGGCGCGTATTCCCGTTAGTGAAGCATTCTCGAAACTGCATAAAACAAATCCAGTTCAGAAAGTAGATCTCACCTTGCAACTTTTCCAGACCCCTCCCCCTCGCGTGCCATCCTGAATAAAGTTCCAACGTCCTTTCACTTAGCTCTCAGGAATGTGTTCGGGGAAAATTCAGGGTGAAGACAATCGGTGCGAAAACAGATGGGCTATACACCCGTGTTTGATTAATATTTGTCATATTTCTATTTGATTATACAAGCCAATTTTTTATTAGAAAAATATTTCGGTCAGAAAAACTATCTTCAAAAATACCTGTTACACTTTTAGGGTAAAATAAAACTTCTTTAGCCGTATGTGGGTCTTAGAAAGTATGATTTAACCTTATCTGAGCGTGCTAAAGCTAGCAAGATATACCCACCCGTATATGGATAATGATATACCCCCGTAGCCCTGCCGGCCAAGAAGCCAATTGCCCTTTACATACCCACCATATGCGTACACCACCATATATTGTTTGTTTTGTCATGTTTAGAATCAAATACCCAGGGTTTTTATTATTGATTCTAGTACTTAGAAACATGAATTTTAATATGTTGCTGTCTGTATTTAAATCCACGCTGTAGAAAATATTCTTACAATTTCTTGAGTTTTTAATTATTAAAACTATTTTCCGTAAAAATAAAATATTTCATAACTGTATCTATTGCTTTCATTGGGTCATTCCAAACATTTTGATACTTAATTTTACCAATTTAACATTGAATTAAATAGGCATAGACGACATTTGCTGCGTCGAAAAGTGTAAAATTGCCGGAGGCTATAACTCCTGAACCGTTGCACCTAGCGACCTAAGAATATCACAGACGTCTTTTGAGCTGCTGTTAACCCCATGGACAAAGTTTGAAGAAATTCGAAGACATGAGGGTGTAACATTGACCATCCGGTGTGCTGAAGTGTGGTGGAACATTTCAAGAATTATAATATGCTAGAATGAAAAGTGTCTTCAGATTCAAGATTAGCACCATCAATTCATTCGAGTATGTGCATTCATATCTCAAGCTCTTCAAGGCCCACCTTTGATGTTCAGTGTTATGCATAATATCTGCCTTTAAACATAATCTTCCAGATCACTGCAGTCAAATATATGCTCATCATGGTTACGGGAATTTTCAATCAGTCGTACAGGATTGCAGGCTAGCATGCCATTTCACGCTCATGAAGCTCAACATTATCTGATAATGAAAATGAAGCCTTTGTGTGAATCGTGTTTACTCATTTGAATGCAGCTGGGGCGTCGGCCTAAGCCTCATCCCCGTACCATCTGCTTTTATCAAGTCTCCGGTCCTCTCTCCGAGGCAAAGTGCGTCAGCCAGAGCGTGGCAGCGTCATAATGAATGCAAACGAACAGCCGCCATCGTGCGCGAATATCGCGCCTATCTGAAGCGTTACCCGCCCGCGGCGGGACGCACGTGCCACGCTGCGTGTTGCGCCAAATTCGCTGCAGCAGCGGCGATAACGGCACAGTGGGGATGCTGCGACTCAGAAAACTCGGACATTATGCCGATGTAATGGCAACTGGTGATGCTCTCTCGCAGATAAGGCGTCAATTCTCCGGCGGTTTGGTTAGGCTGTGTTTAAACCAAGTACGTGCGTCCGTGGTGTTTACGGTACTCATTGGCTTTTTTCTGCGCCTCAGAAAAAAAGATAAGAGGAGATTAGAGGAGGTCGGAGTTGGCGCGAAAATTGGTGTCCGCTGGAACAAACTGGCAGGAGTTTGGAGGAGGATATGAGCTGTTTGCAAATGATCTACGCCAATATGGCAGTTTTAGCGAGGGCAATGAATCATCTAAAATTGATCAAGACCTCCCATGCTCATTTAATGGGTTTTAGCGGAAATTGCAAACGGAGAAAACAGAAAAATCACAACTACGAACTACCGAAAAAACGTGCATTTCTCCCTGTAAGCGCTTGGTGTAGTTTATTGATTAAAACTCGTACGCCAGATTTGTGCTCCTTCAACCTCCTCCGAAAAACCACGTCTCGTTTGAAAAGAGATAAGAGCAGGTTTGAGATGAGCATGGAGGAGGTTTAAGGAGGCACTGGAACGCGCGGGAGGAGGTTGTAGGAGTTTAGAGGAGCATGGAACAGGTTTGAGAAGGCGCTGAAACCTTTAGCAGGTTGAGAACAGAGTCTCGGTCAGCCCAGTAGCCGGCCCAGAGATCTCGTATACACCGAACTTCAGTCTTTGCTGTAGCTCAGCCCAGTGATGAGCTCTGGCTGAGAAGTTATCTAGTTGCCCTGTTATCTTATGAGACCTCTTCTAACTTCTATTGAGCTCTTAGCATGGACCGGAGCTAAGAAAAGAGCTATGCAGTTCCGAGTATTTTTTTCTTGAGCTATCCTTCGTCGATTGGCTTTTCGCAAGCTTGCGCAGGAGCCGAGATTAAGGAGTGTTTTGTAATTGTATTCTGTGGTTGCATCATCAGCCATTTGTGGCCCAAGAACAGATGCAATTGAGTTGGTAGCGAAATGTTATGCAAGTCAAAGATTCCGCTGGATCAGCAGGGTGCTCTTAGGCAGTGCTACATCGAACAAAATAAACACAAAAAGGCATCAAGCAGATTAACTATGTACAAAAAAGCGTCAATAGTCACGAATTATTCCATCACACCTTTTTGTGAATAGGGGTCTCCTAACCACCTACCACTGCCGTGGCCATGCTACGTGCCGCAGAGGGACACAGCGTCCGTGAAAGAGCAACATGTCTGAACAGCTCAGGATTTGGCGGCATTAGCAGGGCAGGCCGGTTGAAACCGCGCTGCACCATGGTCACGCCGGGAGTAAGGCATTGCATACGGCCCAGCTCCACGCCATGGCAAATGCAATGGGTTAAAGTCAAGTGCTGGCAGCAGTGTTTAACAGTCTTGTTTTTTGGTAGATTAGATCATACAAGCAGCGCGGGACCACGCTCTGTTTAGTACAGCTTTATACTATGGATATTGAAACTATATAACAGAGAGCTATAGTGCACACCGTCCAGCGGTTGATCAGATAATGAGTCAGGCCAAACCAACGGCTTGTGCTGAGACCATTCATGACGCTGGGAGGGGGGGTGGGTTACAGCAGTCTCTGCCCAAACACATCGATCACACGTGTGCATTGAAAACAAAAACACGCCTAAGGTGTGTTTGAAAACCCCCCAGCGTGGCTTGGTAGCAGACCCGCGGCGGAGGATGGTACTCACTTCCTGGATCACACTGGTAACTATTAGGCCACCAACATTTATCCTGTTCATTTCAGATCTTAAATACGGAAAAAAACTTGAAAAATAATAAATTTTCCACCTCTAGTGACCTTGTTGTTGACCCGACAACAGGGAGCGCGGTGATGTGGTAGCTAGCACGCTCACTTTCCACGCGACCGACCCGGGTTCAAGGCCCGGCGAATTCCCTGAGCTAAGGGCAATCTGACTTTAAAAAAGAAGAACAAAGGCAATCTGACCCCCGGGAAACCCTTCCAATAGGGAAAAAGTTGGCGACGCCATACGAGTCCTAGCAATTGGTGCGTCGATAAACCTCAGCAAGTATTGTTAAAT
This sequence comes from Lepas anatifera, assembly GCA_034440635.1. Taxonomy (NCBI): domain Eukaryota; kingdom Metazoa; phylum Arthropoda; class Thecostraca; family Lepadidae; genus Lepas; species Lepas anatifera. The sequence goes on from JAOTON010001320.1 coordinate 112,945, forward strand.
GGTTGACGGCGTATTGATTTGTTTTGGAAACAGTTTTTAGATAGTACCCGACAATTTGTTTAGATGTTCTGGGAGTTACACCCTTGTTTTTGTGCCACCTGGGATAACACAGAATCATAACGCGGCAGCTCAGGAGCGACTTCACAACTCGTTGACCTGACCTGAAGCCAGTTGTTGGCCAAGTGTGTGCTAAGTTGATTCCTTTTGGTAGTGAACGGATATTTGGGAGGGTGACTCCTGACGACGACTGAAAACGCACATTTTGGGACGTGAGGTCAATTTCAGTTTCTTTAATCGGTTTCCTAACCTTTTTCCATTGACAAAACATTTGACTTCTGAGACCAACATCAACTTTGAAATCCTCAAGGCCCTTATGGTAAGCGGTTTTACTATGATGTCCTGAATTCACTTAAAGCACGTATATCATTAAAAACACGAGGTCGAATGCACTGGCACTAATATAATTTCTAGCAGGGCTGCCTGCCAAAAGAAAAGTTTGACTCGCCTCCGGTTCAACTTTGACTCTGACTCATCTCGCTGTTCCCAAGCTTGTTTGACTCGAAAGACTCTGCAACCAGATTTGTTCATTAGATTACCTTTTTCTGTCACGAACTCTAGATTTCAGCCAGTTGCTTGAAACTCTTGAATACCGGGTGCCGATCTGGGACTGAAAATCGATTTGATAGCCTTGCGGTGAACCCATTACCACTCCATCATATTACAGTTTCCTATCTCCACCTGAATGATGACTGAATTGACTTCTGAGCTGATCTGTTAATCATATGCGAGTCGGCTGAAGGTCACACCGCCTCTTACCCAGTGAGCAATATTCACCTTTCTGTCTCATTTACCATAAGCCTCGCAGCTGTCTCACATCTTTGGCGGGTGACCCGTCTGCTCTGTCTGTGTCCTCGCCTCCTCTCTCTCTCTCTCCTCTCTCTCGCCGCCGCTCTCTCCGTCGTTCTCCGGTGAAGAGCAGCACTGGGTCGGTGGTGTCTGCCGATCAATACGCGGCGGCGGCGGCGGCGGCAGCGGCAGAGCGTCCCACCGCCGGCTCTCTGCCCGCGCCCACCGCTCGCAGTCGCCGCCTGTTTACTGCTCTCCCCTTCCTGACCCAGGCCGTGCTGTCGCGCTCTCCCCACCACCCGGCGCTCTCTCCCGTCGCGGCCGACGACGTCCACTATCATTGACTGACGGCGCCTGCGGCTGCTGACCGCAGCGACGTAAACGGACACTTTTGGCATTTCCCAGGCCAAGCGGTGATTGGCTGAGGGACGTAGGAATGTATGGGTGAAAGTGACGGATTGGTAGAGTTATCACCGGATGGCAGCGGCTGAATGAATTACAACGTTTATTAAGTTACAAAGAAATCGTTGATTCTTTGATATTTGAATAATTATTAACATAACACTGTGAGACTAAAATGACAGAAAAACTAGTAATTTATTGCCACTCCGGGATGAAATATTTGGAGTAAACCTAAGAATCATAATTGTTGGAGCTTGACGACGCACCAGGTGCCAAAGTTATACGGCGTCGCCAACTTGCCTCGTCGGGAGAGCCTTTGGGATTCAGGATAGGCTGATTTAGAGAACCTGCCGGGATTTGAACCCAGAATCTGTGGCTCATGGGACAGGTGTACTACCATTGAACCACGCAGCCCCTTGGGAGTGAGCCTAGTGTTGTACCTAGTTTAATGTTCCTTTATTCATATCATTCTAGTATGTGTTTCTTGTGTAATCCTCTAATCCTCATGGAATTGCGACCCTCTACAGTAGCCTTCACCTGAAGGAAATACAATAAAACCTCGGCCTGCGGCCTCGGATCACGACCCTCAGGGCGCAGGAGAGCCCAACAACAATGGGTGTATACAGAGCACGTTATCTTTAAAATTACCGCCCCATAAGGACACAGTCAGCATAAACAGTCTTTTCTTGAAACAAATGAATAAACTCAGCACAGTCGGCCCGGGATTTGAACCGGACTTCTCCGTCCAGTGTCCCGTCATCCTGCTCAATACATCACAGTGCGAGCACTGGCATCGCCCCTAGCTTCACACAATTGACCCGTCTGGAGGTCACGTGAGGCACCAGTCGTGCCGCCGATTGGCCGAGGTTACTGATCAACTGACAATACCGGTCAATGTGACAGGGAGCTGGAAGCGGCTTAGGAAATAACATCGCACGCTAAATGTCCCTGAAGATGAATCAAATCTTACATCGAGATGCAGCCAGCTCTAATCGTGACACATGGGTTAAGGCTAGCTACCGGCGAAATATCTTCTCCGATGTCTTCTATATTTATGAAATTATGGAGCGAACATATCTTTTTGCATGAATGATTCAAAAGCCCTCAATAGCACGTGGGAAGTACCAGTAGTTGAGATGGCGACGAGCTTCTTCGCTATCTGACGGTACCAATTTTAATTTGGTAGTTTTCATATGCTGATTACCATGCACCACTGACTAGCCAGATTTTGGCCAAAAATCCTATCTGCCCTTACAAAACAAATAATTTCAGCGCCAGCCTTCGTGTCTCCACACATACGGAGGCGTAGGTAATCCACTCCCTGTAATCCGAAAGCAGAAGCTATTATATATCATAAGAGTTTCTGCTCGGTGGTCTGTAGCGAGCTTCTGCTAGCCATTATAGCAGCCTCTGGGGAAAATGAAGGTGCAACCTTGAAAAAGACATTTGAACTTGACCTTGACCTTGATTAGTCTTGACTATGAAGTCATAGTATAATATACGCCATACTGAATAATGCCATCTGACCGAAATACTGGGATTAATGACCTTGAACTGTGGCCTTAGACCTTGAACTTAACCTTCATGTGGTTTGACCTTGACATATAACCTGATAATATAACGTTATGACGTCACCACTCGGTCTACAGTGCAGGCGATTGTGACCGCGTTGTCTCCTCACTCAATTTGTTTTTTTTTCACAACAGATCAGACCAGAACAGCTGCCTGTTAAAATTGAGCACATCATCTTTGGCGTCTAAGCTCTGCTTCAATTGCGAAGCGTGTAAGCCTGAGGTATGCCAGCCAGTTTTTATCAGCTGTTTTTAGAGATGCCTTGGACTAACCTTGGTAAAAGAGCCTTTGCTTATCAGGGCTACTCGTAAATTTGATCGCTTACGTCACAGGAACACATTAGGATACCCATCGCTTAAAATTTTAGCCATGGATACCGTGAAAGGGCAAATTAACTAAGCAAAATGCAAAATGTGCAAACTGTGCAAACTGTTTATACAAGTCTTGGTATGAGCCTGTATTAGTACCTACTTATTTCGAGGTGACAGGTTTGTACCTACCTTGGTTTGTTTATTTTTATAACTGCATTGTAACATGCATAAAATGACCCATGACCCCTTACTGTGTGTAATGGTCTGCTCATATATAGATAAACAAACAAATAAAATAAGCAAATCCCCCCAAAAAATCACAGGAGGCTGATGTAGAGATTCCTCTGATACAGGACGCCAACTGATCCCAACAGCATCTCCGTCTTTGTCAATAATTTGTATTTTATTAGCTTCTCACAGTACTCTCTTCCTCTCTCTCTCTCTCTCTCGCTCTCTCGCTCTCTCGCCTCTCGCCCTCTCGCTCTCTCTCTCTCTCTCGCTCTCTCTCTCTCTCTCTCTCTCTCTCTCTCTCTCTCTCTCTCTCTCCTGTGGAGGCACTTATCTGTATCTAATACAAATCTGTATTGGTGTGGTGGTGGTCTTGTTCTTGGCAGCAACCATTTTCTTTTTCCTTAGCCACTGTCAACACTTGTTCTCTTGGGGACACCTTATTCTCGGGGAAATTGCTCTGTGTTGAGGACAAACGATATTTTTCGACCACTGTCCTTCTTTTATTTTTTGAGGTTTGACGGCAAGATGATCATAGTGAAATGCATTGTTCCCAAGTTTTGGGATTTAATTGCCGCTTAGTTTGGCTTTAAAAGAATGATGCTGAGCCACTTTTATTAAGTTTTCTGATGAATACCGTAAGAACTGGAAAAATTTAACAAAGGATATGCAGAAGGGTGAAATAATCAGGATGTCAGAGCTCTGGCTGGCCTTCTCAGAATATTGCTTTATCAAACACGAGATTTTCGACAACGAACAGGCCTTTCAGACTTGTCCAACTTTGTGCTACCGAGTTTAATACCAAGGTTGCGTGGCGCACATAAAGCTCACGTGATGCGTGAGAGGCATACCAGTGAACAGAATGCCTGCTTGGCTGCCCAAAACTAAATTAGAATTGTCCATTTGTCAGAGCCTTAGCAATCTCTAGATTAATTATATAAAAAGTGTGGTCGGGGCTGGGCCCGGCATTTTCATTTCCGAGCGAACGGATGTGGCTAGATTGCCTGAGATGCTATTAGCATAGCTCAAGGTAGGGCGCTTGACAGTCTACCCACCTGCAACGATCCTATTGCAAGTTAGCCCAGATCCTGAAGGAGGCAGGTATTTCCATCCCACATCACACTATTTTGTTTAAAAATTGTATAGAATAACTTACCGTTCAGATAACGTGCTGGACATCCTAAAGGTTACTCCGCTCGTGCCACTATCAACCCAAAGCAGGACCTCCGGTATATATGGTAAGGGCATGTCCACTGCTAATGATCGAGCAAGTCATTTCATTTTCATTTTAGCAAGTCATTTCATTTTAGGCCCCTTTTTAAACTATGTCCTCTATGGGCTTTACATAGATTACAGTTTCCTATAATCCTGCTAAAATGGATGTATCCAGCAGCCATGAGTAATTCTTCCATTGCAGATTTTTAGATTTTCCACTGATCAGTACAAATAGCGAAGCAATATGCATCCAGTGCACCCAGAGATGGTGGTTTATAAAACTTAAAGGTAATGGATCTAAAAGCATGATATCTAGTAGAGGACCAATTAATCTTCATCTGAAGATTCCCTAATTCACCATACCTCTGCATGCACAGTTCCAACTTTCCACCCCATAATGCCCAAATCAGCGTGTCAACAAGTGGTAACGTGGAGCCTGCGTCAGAGGTCCCACGGTGTATAGCGCCTTGGCACGTACCGCTTATATTGAGCCGCAGTCCGACCAGGGGTCGCCTCTGAGTGCCAGGCCACCACACTCCTTGAGAGGACACGCTTCGGGTCGCCTGCTGGGCACAGATGCTGGGGACCATTAACACAGAGCGTATCGCTTCTGCAGTCCCAGAGGTCACTGCTTCTGGTCCAACGGGTGAACCTTGATTCGGAAGTTAACGCTGGTCTGTAGCGATTCATCGTCTCCGCTGATGATCTGTCTTAGTCACTGTGGGTCTCATCTTGGACGGACATTAGCCTGTGTCCGTGGGGAGACATTTCTCCTGATGATGATCCTGTACTGTGTTTGGAGGACACAATTAACGCTGGTTTGATCGTCTGATTTCTAGTCACTGTGTCCCATCTTAGGACGGACATTAGCCTGTGTCCGTGGGGAGACATTGTCTCCGCTGATGATCGGTCCTAGTCACTGTAGGACCCATCGTAATGAGGACACGGAAATTAACGCTGGTATGTAGCGAGCCATCGTCTCCGCTGATGATCTGTCTTAGTCACTGTGGGTCTCATCTTAGGACGGACATTAGCCTGTGTCCGTGGGGAGACATTGTCTCCGCTGAGGATCTCTCCTAGTCACTGTGGGTCCCATCGTAGTGAGGACACGGAAATTAACGCTGGCCTGTAGCGAGTCATCGTCGTCGCTGATGATCAGTCATAGCCACTGTGGGTCCCATCTTTTTCCTTTTTATTAGGACTACTCCCAACAGCTACACTTTCCCAACTACAGGGAGCATTGGTGTGGTGTTTAAAGATTCTCTACACCGGGTCAGATCAGACATGGAAGGTGGTTTCCCACCCTGGGAATTGAACCTACGTTAATCCATGCGCTCCGATCTGGAGACGGGCAATGAAGCCATTAGGCCAAGTGGCCCAACAATTTCTAGCATTCTTTTGCGTCAAAATTCTATGAATTTGCTTTTAAGTCTCGAAAATCTCCTTAGATTCATCTATGAAGCATATAAAAGGAAACCAAACCTGTAAAAGGTGGCCTACAATCGTCAAACTCACCGGTCTGGGTGAGTTTACGCCTGTCTCTCCTCAGATCAGCGAAAGGTGTCTTGTTAGGTTGGAAAAGACATCCCCGAGTGCTTTTACACCCTCTCGATTCCGGGGCCCTTTATATGCAGAGGACGTTCCATATAAATCATCGTCTCCCTCATTGAGGTCACCACGGGGATGCAATCGGCTGATTGTTGCGTTATAGGACTCACCATCTGAGCTCGTCCAGTTCGGAAACCGTAGAAGAAACGCCCTGTCAAAAATCGGTCAAAATGGCTTCTGTCCATACATTCGTGGCTATTTTGAAGATGAGCGATATTTATTTTTTACCCATCATTGCAACGCTGTCATGTTATCTATGTATCTTTTTTCATTATCCTGTCATTTTCATTTATACTTTCATTATCGTGAAAGCATCCAATAATTCTGATATGCCATGTCATTTTGAAATAAATTGCGTAGAAGTAGAAAAGATAAAAGTATAACATAGAACCCTTCTTACAAACGCTGGACCATTAGCATCTCACAGGTCCAATATGTGAGTGCAGACTTTGTTTGAAGTAGGTTACGCAACTGTTTACAACATCGGTTGGAAGTTAGCTGTAATGTTGCTCTTCTCAGAAAATAAGCGGCTTCCTTCCTCTCTCTCTCTCTCTCCTCTCTCTCTCTTCGAGTTGATACCAAACAGGAGCGTCGCTACAGAATTTTTACTAAGGTAGAGAGAACTCGGATAGGCAATAAACAGGGACGGGGAGTGGTAGGATGGGGTCTAAAGTTTGAATATATTGGATGTCGTTGGAAATATTACGGACGGATTTCACTAAGGCTAAAATATTTACTTTAGCTTTTGAAGGAAAGGAGATACGGAGGGGGAAATACGCCCCCCCTCCCCAGCAGGGTGCGTCATACCAGGGACTCCAGCCGGGTGCATTTTAAACAGCTCTACATTCCCCTTGAGCTATCTCGTGTTTCGTAAACTTTTACTTTTCAGCCTGGGACTGGGTGCCAGCCACCTAGTTAAGCACAAGGCCACTTCAACTGTGGGGGATCATGTGCTATTGAGCACCTTTTTAAGGGTTGCTGCCCATGCTGTACAAACGACATTGGGCTATCATATCCTGTTTCAAACCAGGGCAATAACATGTGTGTGAGCGCTCAGAAATGTTCTGCAGATAGATTGTCTGTTGTTGAGCATTACATATATCGATTTACGTATTTTTCTAAGTTTAATCGGACTTTAGATTCGCAATGGAACTCGATTAGCATCACACTTACACACACAGGCCAGTAGTATAAATATTCTCAGAAAGAAGGGAAGGAATATATCTAAGCGAATGGAGCTGCTAAAGCTTATTTTAACATTTGACTTGGAATTATATTTTCAAAAAGTGCCGCAATTGGTCCGCATGCCCCGACGCATCCATCACCAAGCGTTGCTTTCGCGTAGGCACTTGGTCAATGAGCCGGGCAGATGAATCGTCCTCTTCGATTTAGCGAGACACATTTGGCCGAGGGCCACTTTATCGTGGGTCAGCGATCGGAGAGCACTCCGCGCGCTGTCTGACTACCCCGCCGGCGGAATTTGAATGGCCAATGGTAGCCCAGCCGTGCAATTCAACAGGGAACGGATTGGGAACGGTGCCGGCCCATGCCAGCCCCGAACGAGAGGGCGAGCTGGTCGTTCTGAGTAGCATTGGTTCACAAATCGGCGTCCAGAGGGTGCGGAGTCTGTCTGCCGGCGTCCATCATGCTGGATAAGATCAGTTGGCCGTCAGACGCCCGGGAACGACAAGTTCTGTTCATGAGCCGGCTAGCGCTCCGGGAGAATGTGACTGAAAATGTGATGAATTTGCAGACAAAGTAAGGATATGTGGATGTATTCTTATTTGAATATCTAGGAAAAATATACAAAGACTCATTTGAAAGTTTGCGATGTTGGAAAGTAGAGAGTGATGCTAAGCAGCATTTAATTTGTTACGAATTCATGAAAAAGCCATTAGAGAATATAAAAGATGAGGTGGTATTTTGCGATTACATTAGATGTGGACGTGTTGGTAGTAGAGCACATACAGTGAAACCCAACGCTTCCTGACTCTTGCATGCCTAAACCCGACGTTCCCATCAGATGAGGGCTGACATTTTACTTAACCACTCCGCGCGTGCCGCAGTGCTGAGTCTGACCTTTGCCCGGCAGCATGAACGTCGTCATGGACGACTACAACCGCAAGCTGGAGGGCTACGAGATGCGGCGACTGCAGCGCATGGGCCCGTCGGGCGCCAGCCTGACGCACACAGGCTCCGCGCGCGAACTGCAGCACATGGGCTCCTCCCTCTCCAGTAACCAGCCCTCCAACGCCTCATCACCGCCGACGTTACGTATTTCGCCGGCCGGTCTGCCGTCGCTGCACAAGACGGGCAGCGCCAACCGACACCACCACAGGCCGCACAGCAGAAGCTCCGCACCGGACACCACAAACGGCTTCGGCACGCGGCTGCAGCGAATGGGCTCCAGTACCACTGACTCGCCCTCGCCGCAGCCGCAGACGTTTGTGTCGTCGATGACGGTGCCGGTGGGGGCGCACCGGCCGGCGGCGGCGCATGCCAGCAGTGCAGTACAGCTGGCGGGACTGCCTCCGGGACCGGCGGTGCACCGCGCCGGCTCCCACGGCAGGCTGGAGACGGCGGTGCCGGCGCCGTCAGCGCCGCCGCCCCTGCACCGCGGAGCCGCCGGCTCGCGCGGCTCGCGCGCCGGCTCGCAGTCGGTACTGACTCGGATGGAGTCGGGCGAGTCGGAGCCGCCAGCCACCTCGAGGTCGGCCTCCACCTCCCACCTGCCCTTGCGGAGCACCTCCATATCGTCGCTCAACTCCTCCGAGTCGTACCCCAGCCAGGAGCAGCAGTCGCACTTCTCGCTGAGGTCTCATCACTCCCACCACTCGGTCCGCTCTCTGTGAGTACCAGTGCAGTATTCCCGTTCCCTGTCAGCATTGATCTAGACTCTAATGTGGTCAATACTGTAACGCATTTGCATATTTTGGGAGCTGAAGAATGGTTTTGTGCTGCATATAACATTAGTTCATGGATCTTCAGGAAAGTCTTACCAAGTATTGTTTTATTTTTATGTATTTTATTTTACCAGGGCCACTCCCAACAGGCACACACTTGCCCAATTACAGGGAGTAGCAGAGAAGTGGACCTAAGTAGTGGACCACCCGGCTCTGGTAATTGGTCATACTGCAAGTTGCGACAAAAGCAGATCCAGAGTTGCCGATCTGGAGGGCTGATGGTTGGGGGCGCCATCCGGGCCAGTGGCCGCCAAGTTCTACTGTGGAGGCACCGGTACTCGCATTCTAAACGGCATCTCAGGAGGTGACATCGACATTTCAGGGGCGCCGAGGGTCAATGGCGGAAGTGCCCTCCTTGTCCCCTGGATCCGTCTATGTATTGTAAAATTAACGACTTATAACAAAATCATAACATGGCTGTCGCCACCAGAAAAAGTGAGGGAACCAATCAGACTTTAGCCTGTTGCTGACAACAAACTTCCCTCTTTGGAACCAAAGTTTCATCTGATTGGGGCTCATTGCTGCCTTTCTCAATTTCTTATCACAAGGCTTCCTGTTTTTGTTTTGCTGAAATCCGGATTTCCTATGAAAACTGGGGGGAGGAAGGCCGCCTGCCCTTCCCCACCCCTATCCCGACGTGTATGGATACATAACTACATTTCAAACATTGAGGCAATCTTCTTTTCTATAAATCGTGGTTTCGATTTTCAGATCAAAATTCATTACAGCTTTGTGGTCTGAGCTTTGAAAAATTTGAGATGTCTCCTCAGAAACCAATGTGTAGGAGTAAAAAGTTGTTGTTTCGAGGGTCAGAAGTCTGCCTAATTTTCAAGATTGAAAGAGTATTTCTACGGTTTTAGAACGATTGGATTTCGGAGCATTTAGGACGGAGGATCAATGGATTATCAAGTTTCGGTCACATTGCTTCCACAGCAAATTTGGCTCGCATTGTTTGCTCGCTCGGATCGTGCGTAATACTCACGATCTGTTGATAGACAAAATCACTGTCCACAGTGGGAGCCCAAATTCACAAAGGTAAATAATCAGAGTCTATTTATTTATTTATTTATTGGACATTGTAAGACGTTTCCATACACCGCATGGCTATTCTACGCCTCGAGTCGTAAAGGGTAAAATAAAATGGATGAGGGATGTAAAACAATCGCGCATGTCAAACATTCACGCATACACACATGTCGAAATGGTTGATAGGAAAATGATGCTAAAATATCTGAAACATTAATATAAAATACCGATAAGACAATACAAAGTGGTCACTGGAAGCAAACCCTAAACTTCACCTTGTTCCACGATTCTGTCGCCGCGTCTCAATCAGGTGCCTTTTCAGCTCGCACTTGAATCTTCCCAGGCCGTGTTGGCGGATGGCCTGGGGAAGTTCGTTGTACATGTGTACAGCCGAGTATGAAAACCTCCGTCTGCCGGATTCTGTGCGAATCGCTGGCGTAACCAGCATGCCACTTTGTCGGGTATTTCGGCCATACATGTCTAGCCTAGTTGTCAGGTGTTCTAAAATGCTCTCTGGCTCACCGGTTAACAAAACCTTTTTTAAGACTGTCAAATGATGGTATTTGTACATATCATCTACAGTGAGCCAACCTAGCCTATCAATCACGTCACTGATGTGATCGTGTCGTCTTCGCCCCGAGACAACACGCGCAGCATGGTTTACCACTCTTTGAAGCCGCTGACGCTGGGTTGCGCAGCTGGCGCCATACACTGTCAGGCAGTATCTGATCAGAGGCATCACCAAGCCCTGAACCAGCGTAATCAGTGCTGGCTGAGGGAGACTGTGTTTGCAATGGCTTAGTCCGCACAGCAAGCCCGTACAGCGCCGCACCACGTCATCAGTGTGAGTTTCAAATGTGGTCAAACCAGACGCCTAGATTTTTAGCAGTAATAGAACAGCTTAGAGTCGAGCCCATGAAATTTAGGGAAACAGGTGGGAGTCGCTTAACCATTTGCCGGGTACCGAGGACAAGAAGTTGTGTTTTGGCCGCGTTGATTTTTAGTCCGTTTTTGCCATACCATCTAGATAAAAGTTTCAAGTTGTTTTCCATCTTGCAAATCATCTGGCCGAGATCTCTGGGTGAACCCGTGATATATACTTGACAGTCGTCAGCATACATCATCAGACTTGCAGTTTCTGAAAAGAGCGGGAGGTCGTTCGCATAGATGCTATACAGCAAAGGTCCTAAGGCTGAGCCTTGAAATGTGCCAATAGGATTAAGAAGGGCTTGGGACAGCTCAAAACCTATTCTTGTGCTAGAATTTTGAATTTTTACTTGTTGGAAATGATTTTTCAGGTAGCTCTGGAACCACCGTATATCCACACCGTATAGTTCTAATTTACGCAAAAGTGAGGCGTGAGGAATGCAATCGAAGCAGCGCGAGCAATCAATTAGGCAGAGAAGCGTAATTTGACGTTCATCCATGGCCCGAAAAACACGGTCAGTTACAGTAAGAAGCGCTGTATCGGTCGAGTGGTTCGCTCTGAAGCCGTGCTGGCTGGCGCTGAACATGTGATGCGTGGAAAATAGGTGAACAGCTGATCGTAAACAACACGTTCTATGATTTTTCCTATAGTTGTTAGTATGGAGATGGGCCGGAAGCAGCTGAAATCGTTGGATTTGGCCGATTTACGAATAGGGTGAACTATGGTTAGTTTCCAAGTATCGGGCACAACGTGGCTGGTGATGCTAGTGTTGACGATATGGGTTAACACACATCTCAGAGGGTGGATAAACATCTTTATAAATCTAATACACAGTCCGTCGACACCACAGGAGGAAGAGTTCTTCATTCGGTTGACTATGGACTCCAGGCAGTCCGGTGTGATTGGACACAGCTCCAAAGCACCAGTGTGAACGCGAGGGAGGCGCACAGGTAGATCGGGGCCGGATGAGTCTACGGATCGCGATGTGTTTACACCAATCTCGGCAAAGTATTTGTTGAGCGCGTTGGGGTCCACGTCGTCTGAGCTAATGGGTTTAGTCGTCTTTTTGGATGAGACTACCGGTCGTACTGCCCTCCACACTGACGCTGGGCCGCGCTCGCGAATGTCCCGTGCGACGGCATCACGAGTGTCACACCGTATTGCAGATTTCACGCGCCGGTCAATCCCCTTGTATCTCTCCCGGTCGCCGTCCCGCAGTGCCGCTCGCCTCTCGGCCATCAGCTGTTTAGTGGTGTCTGTTACCGGTGGGGCTGTAGGATTCCGAATCTTGGTTCGTTTCAATGGAGCTGCTTCATCCAAAATTGGGCGTGTAACGTTAAGAAAAATTTCCCATTGCTCGGCTGGGTCGAAACTGTTATACACCGGCCTCCAGTCAATGTCTTCTAGGCGCTGACGTACTTCTTCCACGTTAATTCTGCGCCAGCTGCGAGCCGTCACAAAACTCGGCTTCTCACGATAGCCCGGCAGTGAGAAGCAGGCACGCACCCAGTTATGTGGACTATAGTCGCAGTGGAGAGTTCCCGCTCGGAGAGCGTCCTGGTTACTGCACATGATGTCAATGGTTGATCCTGATGACTTAAACGTTGGCTTGTTGATATGCTGTTGCAGTGAAAAGGCGTTGATAAGTTGTTGAAATCTGGTATTGGCGGGACTGTCCTGGCTCATGTTGATGTTCACATCACCAGACAAAACCACCAGTCCGCTGTGCCTAGCAGTTATGGAGCGTAACTGCTCTTCAAGGTCGTCCAAGTCAGCGTCGACCCGGGCACGGGTCTGCGAGGGCGGCCGGTAAAACGACCCGAAAATTACACTCTGTTGACCGGCGCCCACTCGCACCCACATCGACTCCAACTTGGAGCCGGGGCTGGGCAGTCTGGCACCGGTCTAACACCGCTGGGCAGTCTGGAGCCGGAGTCGCTTGAAAGCATTGCCTTGTGAAGGCCTAACTTAGCACATCTACCTTCTGTCATCTCTAGAAGTTTGAAATGATGCTTGTGGTAAGTTTATGACAAAAACAGCACGCGAATAATGCCATTTTAGACCACCGGATGCGTTCAACTCACTCGCACAATACGCAAAACTCACTCACAGGTAGTTTACAAAGGTAGCTTACAAAATACAGATTCAAACTGATTATCTTATCGAGTGTCATGAGCGCAAAATCTGTGTGAGTTAAACAATTTTATTACCATGTACTTCAATAGCCCTCGCATGCGATTTTGGGAATGTGGAAACTGTGAACAGGCCTTTAAGCTCAACGGCAAAATGTGTTGCCGTGACACAGGTGACGCTCTCCTCCGGCTATCACAGATTCATGATGTGTTTGGGAAACTTCCCAGGATCCCGTCGTTGGAAATGTGTCGCGTTGCTGTAGAGTGGGTGACCGGGCTCTAGCGTTAAACTGTTGCGAAGCCTCACGGGTGTCAGGAGGCTCTGAAGGGTAGAGTGCGGGTGTGAGCTCAAATGGACGGGCGCTCTAGAGATTACAAACTTCACACTATCCGGTCTCCCCAGTGGCCAGAAAGGATGTGCTTATCAAGTTAGCTCCCGCATAGGTACAGGCAGATTTTGCATTAGTTCTCAAGACAGTGTTGAGTGGCATGAGTAGACCTGTTGACACAAGATTCGTTTAGCTGGGAGAATATTTCCGCACATGTCTTTGTGACTGTGTTTGGCACCACCACGGGCTAATTGGCCGCCGAGCCGACGGCTCAGCGATGGCACCTGCCGGCCTGAACACTTGTACATACATGCACACGCGGCGCGCCCATCGCGGGCGCCGCGCCCTATAGTTAACGTTTATATCAGGGGATGGCGCGTGGAAATCGGAACGGAAGCACAGTTACGGTGTTAAGCACCAAGGGTACTCAAGTACTTTGCAGCTGGTCCAGACTCTCCCTTGAAAAATTGAGGGGCGTTTGGTGCCTGGTGTTTTTTTTCAGGAAATCCCTACAGACCATGGAAAATACCCAGGATAAATGACATTAAAGAAATGTAAATGATGATGACTAGCAAATAATGATGACTTGCCTAGTAAATGATGATGTCAATCATGAATAACCTGCTACATTATTTTACATCATTTATCTTGGGTATTTATCGTCAAAGCACCTGACACCAAAATCTTCCGGTTTTTTCGAGAGAGGGTCTGGAGCAGACCCCTTGTCTATTGTTTCTCTGAGAATGTTATGAAACCAGGCCGCTTGCTTCAAGATCCAGGAGAAGAAGCCTCTAATTGAGTTTGCTATTTGCTGCTTGCACTTATGTCAAGGCCATATGCAGCGGTTGGGCGCAAAATGGCCTGGGATGCCGAGGCACCCTAAAACCCCGGAACACAAACACACACGCACTTATCAGGAGCGGTCAAATTTCAGTCGCACGTGTAGAGCAAAAGTAAAGAGGCAGGTACTCGACATTCACTCATTTGAGAATGTTTCAAGTGATGTCTCACTTTCTTTAAGTCTCAGTTGTTTTACGAAATATCTTAAAAACGATTACACTTCTCACAAAAGATTGCGTCTCTAGTAATGTATGTTGACGAGCTCTTCAAATGCTGGACCCTACGAACTAAATGACACGTCAATTTGGAAAATTATGGACAAAAAACTACTTTCGCCGATCTCGATGATTTTCTATGTTTTTTTCTCAATTACTTCAGAATTTTAGACCTGATGAAATATTTTTGCACCTCAGTTCATGCATCCAGTTAGAACGCAGCAGGTAAGGCAAAAATGGTGTCGATAGGGACCATGACTTGAGAGATAATTCGCAAAAACGACCGCAGCCTAATACCTACCAATGAGTATGGAACCGGCTGTGCCTATTAATGGGAGCGTAGGTAGTATTCGAACTCCGATCACAGCTTCCCCCACTACCCACTATTCCAGATTTCAACAAAGGGGGATAACAATGTCAACAGTTTGTTGGGTCATGGACGCATGGACGTTGAAGGCGGGGGGGGAGGGGATGGGGTTATTCCCCTAACTCTTGAATCAGGAAGGGAAGCTCTGACAAGACAAGACATGTATTTTATCAATATACGAAACAGATTATTTGAGTTTTATACGATTGGCCCATAAGCACTAGGTGCTTAATTCGGAGCGCCTCTAATGTTGCACAAAATTAGACGTCACATGCCACGAATCCAAATCACCATAACAGAATTGATAATGCATAGCAGAATTGATCCTTTTTCATCAGGCTCTATCGGGACCAGTCGTCTGGGCCAGAGATCAAATAGTCTTTCCAATTTTTTTCACGACAGAGGGCTGCTGAAACTTCCCATTGTATCTTAACACGCGCATTGACGGGGCGCGGGTACCCGCCCCCTCCTCGGGTTTATCGGAGATAGCAGAAAAACGGTGGCGCGTAGCGCCGCCGTACTTGGCATACCTTTTTCCTCATCATTTTTACAACTTCTGTGAAAATTTTAAGGTTAGGTCATCTCAGGTCAGGTCACCAGTACAGGTCAAGTGACCCGACCTAAAAAAAGTTTAAGATAGCATAAGTCGGAGCAGGGTGAACTTATCCGATTGAAACTCATATCACATAATGGCCCCACCGAGTTCTCTAAAATATTTTCCGGTATTTTTGATACCGATGACCTAAGGTCAGGTACGAGGCATGACCTCTCCATTGGAAATACATGGGAAAATGGTTTTTACGGAATAACTCAGTAAAGCATGGTGATAGAACATTTGTTTTAGCTGCATTAGACTCGCCTGGGCTTTGCGGTTCTAATGATATGCATTTTATATAATTTGACCCTGACCTGACCTCAGGTCAGGTCAAATCTTTGATTTGACCTAGCAAGGTCAAATTATATATCATTTGATTCGGCTTGCTGAGAGGATTCATATAGTTCAAGTCGTTTTGCTCTATCTTTACTTGTTTAGATGTAATGGCCGAAAAACTGAATTTACATGTTATCCCTATGACGGCATATTTTGACCCTCGTGACCTTAAATGTGACCTGACAAAAAAATGGTACAAATGTTTTCTATGGAGAAGTGGATGGGCAGCCCAACGCCGTTTACCGTTTTTCGCTACCTACCGTGGTTCTCGAGATCTTAGGGGGCGGGTACCCGCCCCCGTTAATGCGGAGGTGGCTCAGACCCCGTCAATGCGCGTGTTAAAATGCAGGAAAACACCAAATAAGTTGTCTAGTAATTTCCATCTGTGTTTAAAATCAGAATTTGTCCTTCATACTACTTCAGTTGTTGTCTGCAGTTTTGCGATGCCAAGCTAACAGCTCTCTCCCCATCTATTTAACACTTTGTAACGCTGATAGTCACTCGCCCAGCCCCTTCATGCGTTACACAGCTTATTGTGGGCCCGCCAGCAATCGTCAGGTCGTTAAAAGTAATGTGGCACCTTCAGACGATTTGAAATGAGACATCGGTTGCGTAAAGCCCACCGAAAAAACCTTGCTTCAGGGTTCGTTTTTCCGGAGCTTACATTTTAAGAAACGCTTTATAAGCACACTTCTTTTTGAACTCACTGATTGCGCTGCTACTAAGCCCTGGGGAGATGACGGGTGGCGGCGGCAGCGAGGGCTTCCAGGCTAAACCACGCAGATATCTTTGATTTTTTAATGAAGTTCATCGTGAGATGAATTGATCCCACCTTGAATTCTTTAATCGGACGGGTAGATTTTGATATCTTAGGGGGGCCGATTTCCCCTGACAGGAAAAGGGATAGCCAAGAGCCTGACAGGAATAGAATCAAACCAGACCACAAGCAGATGCATTTTTACAGGCATAAGTAGGTATACTGTTCCGCTAGACTTGTGAGTGTGGCGGTGCAGCGGTGCCGTGTCAGCTCCAACATACCTGCATGGTATACTGTACCGGAGGGCTGTTGAGTGCTGCGGTGCAGCATAGAAGCCGTATCCGGCAAGAGCGCCATGCTCCGCGTCGGTTTCGACGTAGACATTGATGACCCCTTGATGAATCAGCGGAGCAGGGGTATAACTTTGGCATTTGGGGTCAGATTGAAGATTCTGAAGGGGAACTTTTATCTACTAAGAGCCGCCCAGCCTCGCACAGCGGGGAGCTCTGCCACTCGCACCCTGGGAAGGATAAGGTGGGGGAGTGACATTTTCGGGGGTCGCACGGAGAACATAAGGGATGCTCACATCGCTGGGGATGCCAAACCTTACCATAGGTGGATCCAGGGGAGGCAAAGGGGGACAAGTGCCCCCCCGATCGAACCTCGGCGCCCCCTGAAAGTTTGATGCCCCCCCACTAAAACCAGAGCTGCAAAAAGTCGGGCTCTCGGGTCATAAAGTGCCCGACAGATTTTAGGGCACGGTATGGTCCTGCGACAGATCTTACAATCTGTGAGAAAAAAAAAATATTGAAAGGAAGCAGAAAATATTTTTTGTTCTAAAAAAAACTCAATATTAGAATTGTCACCTCTTTCACTCAACAAGTTTTTCATGAATTTGCACCTCTCCCATATCAAGCCAGTGTGCGGCAAGAACCGATGGAAAATCGAGGGCTTATGCACAGAGGGTCTTTTCGAGGGACTTATGAATCGAGGAACCTTTGAATAGAGGGCCTTATGCACAGAGGGCCTTTTAAACGTCACCCAGAAAATCCTCTGCTGGAAAAATTCCTTCACCGGCCTGTCGGGCCCGATTTGTATTCCATAGCACGCGACAGCTTGGCCCGACAGGCCGCCGTAAAGGTAAAGGCGACAGGCAAAACAGTTTTTTTCCTTCGTTTCCTTCGTTTGGAAGTACGCTCAACGCTGCCGCAAGGGCGCTGTTTGAACAGCGCCCCTGCGGCAAAGCCGGTGTAAAAGGTATCTGGTTTGAAGAAAAGCAGCCCTGCGGTTTGGTGTGTTGCCTTGTGAATATGGCGGAGGCCAAGGCCCTGGTTGTGTTTTTGATTATTTTTCTATTGCATTACTTTGGTATACATCTTGAGTAAACTGGTTGGGCCTGGATTTCATCGTCCATAGTTGAAGGGCTGATAAATGGCTCCGATTAAGCTGAAGCCCCTTCCACCGTCCCGTGTCAAGCTTAAATGTGGATTTGAGGGATGTGGGTATTTTGGCGAGAAACGTTTTTTAAGGAGCATCAGCGAATCAAGCATTCTGGGCTGCCCTGCAAGTTCAGGAACAGTGGTTTTGGCCAAGGAGGTCGTTTTGAAGCATGGATCAAACAGCGGGCAGATCAGAACAGTGTGGGGAGAAAACAAAGAAGTAAGTGATGTGGTGTTCGTTGTAATTTCGGCAGCTTACATTTATTCCCACACAGTATGTTATGTTCACTGTTGATCAATAATTTTAAATGATATTAATAAGGGAAAAATGAATTTTACCAGCAGACTGGTCAAATTAGACTAAAGCATTTGATTTTCCCTTCCATCTTCTTTTAAATCCAATGCCTGTTTGTCCAGAATTAACCACAAAAGTTGCATACCTTCATCAGTGGATTTGTAGATGCCAAAGAAACAAAACTCTTCACCTTTCCACATTAATTTGAGTTTTAAGTACCAAACTATTTCTCCTATTTCATTTTATTCACTTACCTAAATATGCCTATGATCTATGTCAAGGGGACAAAGATATAACAAAAACACAGCCTAGTGCAACCTTTACTCATTCCGTTTACTCTTAACTTCCTTGGAAACATGATATTTATTTGACATTTACTATCTAACTGACTTAAGGTTATTTATTAGCCTCATGAACTTCAGATCCTAAACCACGTACCCTCATGGAAATGAGCACGGCAATGCATGAAAAACTTTGAGATAGCCAACAGCTTCAAAATTTAGGATTTTTCATGTAAACATGCATTTAAAGTCATGGAAAGCTAATATTACATGTTTGTATTCAACTACAAGTAGCCATGATCCTTAAAAACACTTTCGAATATCAAAAAAGTACCCCTCCAATCTTGTTTGTCTGGCCATCAGAGCAAAATCCATATATAAATTTTGGGGGTTCCTTCCAAATTACCCCCTCCCACCTCCAAAAAACTGAAATCATGAAAATCTGCAGAAGCTGGCATAAGTAACCGCATGGTATGGGAACCAGGTCAGCTTTCTTCCATTGCAAACTATATTTTTTAAGTATTCTGGGCTGGACTATGTAACATAATAACAAAATATCACTTATTCTCATTCTAGTGCAGCATTTTGTGTCAATGGCGGCTGCAGAGGACTGAAAAAGGGGGCTGCTTTTCATGTTATTGTATATTTCCACCTGTGACCTAAATCATCTGAATTCAAGACCGAGTCTTATTCAAGAACCAGTCGAGCTGACTTTGACACACACTATTGGTATGCTGTATGTCCACAAATCTCAAATTACATCCAATAATAAATTTCCTTTACCAATGGTGACTCCAGAAAATGAGAATTGGTGGTTCGGTATTCAATTTGTTATAGGTTTCTGCCGATAACCTGAATTTCCTGAGCGAGTCTGATAATTGAAAACCCGAAGAACAGTCTCAGTTATAGAGTTTTGAAAATTAATAGACTTGTGTCATTCCACTTAGATTTGCCATAGGCGGC
Source organism: Lepas anatifera (assembly GCA_034440635.1). Lineage (NCBI taxonomy): Eukaryota > Metazoa > Arthropoda > Thecostraca > Lepadidae > Lepas > Lepas anatifera. Next base: position 132,593 of record JAOTON010001320.1, read on the forward strand.
TTCAGAGCACGAAAAATAAGGATATCACACATATAAGGATCAGAGCACAAAAATAAGGATAATGATATCCATTGGTGCCAAACTTGAAGTTTTTAATGCTAATTTTAGTATTTTCTATTAAGAATGTGGAAAACGAGTAGGAACATTTTACCAATTGAATGGGTTTTAGACAATTTTAATAGTCCTATCCTAACCACCCGACAGATTTGGAGTTTTTTTCGAAAGTGCCCGACAGATTTGAGATTTTTTGCAGCTCTGACTAAAACATCGCTTCCCAGTCCCTCCCCCAGGATGCGAAAATCGTTGCCCACCAATGGACTTTGCGTCCAGGTTTTTTTATATATTTTTTCCTGTCAAAACTGGAGTCCCCTGGTCCGGATGGTGCCCCCCCGATTGACAATCCTGGATCTGCCTATGAACCTTACATCAGGATTACACTTTCATCCCAAAAAGTTTACAGAGTGACTGCACTGCTGCTGCCATGGGTGGAAATTCCGGGGGAAGGTTGGGGGGTCAGGACCCCTTGGATTTTGGGTCTTTCACAGGCTTTGTATAGGGTTTGTATTGCCGTGCCAGCGTGCTGTGCCACCGTGCCAACGTGCCACCCAGGACCCCCAGGAAGTTTGTAGAAGACGTTCTAAATACATGTGCCACCCAAGATGGGAAGATTCTAGAATGATGCGATGAGCACATTCATTCAAGCACGTTCAAAATATCACTATTGGGCTCCTGCTTTACTTGGATAAAATTCGGTGTATGATTTCTCACCACAATTTCGGCCCCAAAAAGTATTGTCGTGTGTATTAAATTTTGGCATAGGCCCCAATGCACTCTTTGGTAGCCCTTATCCTGTCAATAGGAAAGCAGAATTCGACGAACAGGATTTCGAAAACTGCAACATCCACAGAGCTTTGTCATGATCTTTGTTCTCGAAGTGCATTGACCACTAAAGCTACTTGGAGCCTGTTTTGATAACAAATAAGGCAATATTTTCTGGAGCAGACCAAATTAGACAGGATTTGTGGCGTCACTTGTCATAAACTTGACGTGCTATCTCCGCTTATTGCATGGAAGCTCCCTCCTTTAAACGAGTTTTGGTAACTTTTTCCGCTTCACTTGCTTTGGAGTGATGGATGATCACGTGAATCAATGTTCTGAACATAAAACCCCATGAAGTGGCAAGTTTTTTCATGTGTGTTGGAATATTTTTAATTTTACTTTTCACCAGGGCATAGGAATAGGGTTCTGATTTCCCCGAACTGTGTGATTATCGTCACTTACGTCGGTTCTGATGAGAACCATCTCGATTGATTCTTCTCTGAAGTGGTCTGAGCCAGCGCTGAATATCAGGTGCAGTGACTGTGGGTGAGTGAATTTGGCGGAGAAGGAATGTGACTGGTGATAAGCCGTGAAGCTTGACCCGAGCAGAGTCCGGAGGTAGTCTGGTGGTTTCTCGCGGAGGTTTCAGTCCGACGGCAGCGAGATAAGCCACTGGACCCTGCAGCGATCCCAGCATCTCTGCCTACGGTCCGGAGACGGTGCAAGGCTCCAGTGGTCTCCAAACCGGTGTTCCTAAGTGCAACGATTTGTAACCGCAGTTTCCACATCACTGACGGTGCTAAAGCCTATATTTGTCTGTGATAGTGTTTGTAACGAACGGCAGGACTACCACCACACACCAGATTTACAGGGGTCAAAAAAGTGTTCAGTATGTCACAATTGAAAATATCAAACCATAAATGTGTCACCAGCCCAGGCTGCAAAATGTGACACGATTTGCGTTATTAGGATACCAACGGATACTTCTGGACCATCCTAGTCGTTGAAAAACATTGCGAGTTCAAACCACAGGTTCCAATTTCGGCGATTTGTTCCGTTATTGGTCTGGAGGAAACATGCTGGAAAATTTTTCACCTTGCCCAACTCGGGTTGTCACCATTTAGAATGTCAAAATGACAGGTTTTTTTGACCAGCGCAGATTTAGATTAAAAACTGCTTTCTGAGAGGGACAGGCAGCGTCATCGCCCCAGATTTATGTGTACGTACCCGGCCCGGCGGTGTGAGCCTCTGGCCACACTGCCGAAATTCACTGCTCAGCCGGCCAAACTGGGCATCGCAACGTCTTTGACGTCTCCAACAGAGCTGCAGTTGCATAAAATGGCGAAAGAGGATCTTCACGTCTCAAAGTTTGACATTATTTCCGCTTTCAGGCCATATGGTTATCCAATTCCTATTTTTCCAGAACCCAGCCATCCCCCTCTATCGGCGGTGAGGCTTGGCTGAACTGGTAAAAATAGATTTGCTGTTTTATGAGCATTTGTCCAGAAACTGCGTTCACCACGTGCCTAGTTGCACCGCTGATTGTGAGAATGCATTTGCAGGGGTGTTAAGTGTCAATACTCGAGCCACCACAAAAAAATTGAAATTGTGTCACGAAGTCAGAGGAAAGTGGAGAATTGTTCAATTGAGGTTTAAAAAGCCTGAGGCCTGGAACCTTATAAAGCAACTTGTTATTCATGGTAACCCGCAGAATCATTCGGGCGTCTTATCGCCAATGAATATTAATGGTTTTGAATGCCTTTCTCTCTTAGGCACTTGATAAGTGTATTCAAAGAGTAATTTACGATGAATGCATAAATATCTATGTGGAGTGGCACCACAATTTAAGCAAATGCCTTTGCGACAATTCGTAACGGGTTGTGTGCCCAACAATAATGGTCCACCGTAAAGAATATTGTAATTAATGCTTTTGAGACCTGACATAACAGCATTTGAAGACCTAACCATGATATCTCTGATATATTTTCTTTGTTAGAGCTAAGCCTGTCTGATTTGATGCAAACAAATGTGTTGAAATATATTTCAGGCGCTCTTCATGTCAATGCGCAAAAACAGCGATTATGACTGACGTTGTGACGCCAGCGGTACCACCAACTGGTGGGCCTATTTGATTGTGGACGGAAAGCTCACGCTTGACTGTACACAAATAGTTTTTCGCCAGTGCTAACACCAGTAGAAGTAGCAAGACCTCCCAGTTATCTCGGCTCCCCCTCCCCCTCCTTACCCATCCGACCTCCGCTTTAGTCTCTGTCAGCGCACAGTCCGTGCCTATCATCCGGTTAGTGCGTCACTCCTCCACTGACAGTCGCGTCAGGCGGTGTTCGTCGACATGCTTAATTTATCGAGCGCGTTGCAGCCGTGAGCTAGCAGGCCTCTGGCGTTAACCATAACCTCCTTACAGCTCTGTCCTCGGTGCGTCCGGCCTGGCCTAACCAATGCATATGTTACCATACGTATTCCCTGCCTCCTTTCATTCAGGTGAGGTGAGATAGCTTGGTTTAATGCAAAATATATGATACGATACCTAGCTAACGGCGCGGGTGCAAGGAGCGCAGTGAGCCTACGTCTTATTACATGATTTTATTGGGATAATAAGGAGGCACGTTCAAAACCTCCTGTCTCGGGAAAAAACATCAAAGCTTCGCAGTCAACGCAGACTTCAGCCCAATCAGTCCAGAAATGTCTGTACAGCGCACTGGCAAGTGCACCCACCGAGATGGCGGGACCTGTAAACATGCCTGGGAAAGGTACTGGGGCTGATTTGAGTTAATCGGCTCCATGCGTTGTATTAGACGCCACTCCCTATTTAAATTCGCCAGGAAAATGTTTTGGCATTCCGGTATTTCTCCCTCGCCCAGAAAAATGGTATTTGAGCCGCTGCGCTGCTTCGGGTTCACTTCAGCAGTCAAGGCTTGGAATAATGAAACCATCTTGGGCCAAATCTTATACTCATGAGGTTTGTATTTTTAAAGGAAAATATTTCCGTCGGGCATGATCGCAGAGCTGCCAACGCCTGTAGTCAGCCAATATGATGGCCTTGTTTCAAGGTCCATCTAGAGCGTCGAGACGAGCTCTCGAAGTTCTTGATGGAGCCTATCTAGCTCTGAAACAACCTCGACTATGCTTCGACGGGGGAGCCTACATCTTTGCTCCAGTGATAGCAAATAAGCCAAAAGCTTTGCAGCTCCTTCTTCCAGCTTGAACAAATTCTGTAGCGAGCATGATCCAACAGCAGCACTTTGAAATAAACAGCATCAGCGTTAAATGGTAAATTTTTAAAGCAAGTGAGCAATGATTGACCCAGCCCGTAGGAGTCACTGAAGTGAGCAGGACAGGTTCTCCCATACTTAACGACGTAGGGAAACAAGTGACAGGGGTTAGGCTGGATCACTTTTACGATTTTTCTTCCATATTGCATTACATCTAGGTACCAAAGTGGTCAGCGAACGTTCTTGTGAGACAACTTGCCTTGTCAGATAACATGATTGAATCCTGCTATATGAGGTGCCTGGTGCTCAGATTCTGGTCACTGCACGTGCGGACGACCGGCTTCAGGCACCGGTGAGACGTCGTCACTCACCGCCGGACATTCCAGAATTGGTTCTGGGGCGATGATCTTCAAAACTTTTCTCATGGATTGGAGATTTTGGAGTGGAGGATTTGGAGTTTGTGTGATTATTTGTTTGATATAACGCGTGTTTATTTGCATGCGACACAAGTTTGCTTTATGATGGGTTCAGTAAGCACAGACTGTAGTTGTTTTAATGAAAGTATGATTACTGCATTTTTCGGTTTCTTTTTATTTCAGAGGAAATTCTCAAATTGAAATCGAGGGTGACGGGCTGCACAAATGATGGTTTCATAACATCTATCCTAAGCAATTCATCTGCTAAGCCATGCTGTTTTTCCTCTTTGGTTACGGAATGGTCAGTTTTAAGCGTGTGCGTTACTTAGTGTCCAAAAGCACAGGTGGGAGCAAGAGGCGAAGCTTACAGGAATGTTTTCTCAATGCTGTTCGTGAGGGTTTCTGAAATTTCAAATCTTTTTGCCATTCATGTTCCTATCAGCAGTGAGCCTCCTCCTTTCCTTACTTTATCCCATGAAACCGTAGACGAACCCATTCTCTTAAAGAATGGATTAAAATCAAGCGTCTATCTCGTGTCCAACAATTGATGTTGAAGTTGATGAAGTCGATATGAAGCCGATGTTATAGACGTGGTTTCCCAACGACAGGGGTGGATCCAGGGGGAAATATGAACATGAACTACCCTTTTCCCCATGTGATCAAGCTTTGACTACTTTTAGCTAACCTTTCCTGATTAAAAAAAACTGTGTTCTGTCGCCCCGTGTGGTCGTGTTATGTGCGCTCCAGCTAAATTTCGGAATTATGGCTGTATAAAACAATAAAAAGGTGCTTCTAGTGAGGTCGAAAGATGGAACTGATGTGGTAGTTTGTTATTAGATTACCTTCCACTCAGTTAAGCCAGTGTACACGGTCCACAATAGGTTTGTAGTGTCGGCAGTGGATGAGGGTGTACCCGTCGGCCGCCATACTGCCGGGAGTGCTACAGGAGAACACTACGGAAGAGAAACCACTCGGAGATGGAAGACCCTCACAGCAATAGTTGCCGTAGCCGAGTGGCATCGCGGATGTGCAGCGTGTCACTAAAAGCTTGATTGTCTAGGTTACAGGTTCAAGACCGTAGGCGGAGGTAACTTTTAGCACTGCCTCACTTGGCATTGAGGATTTTACCCTGCTGGAGAAAGTTTATTTTTTCTGAACTTTTCTGCATTTCAATCGGCCAGACAGCAATAGAAGATATGGGTAAACGAAAGAATCACCGCCTGCTTCAGAAGGCTAACGAGAAAAACCCACGCGCAGAAACGAACGAAGATGCTATGGATGAACACGAGTCGACGTCTGAGAATGTAAGGATAGACGATTTGAAGAGTTTCATTGCCCTGGAGCTAGCCCAAACAAAAAGAGAAATCACTGGGCAAGTCAAGAAAGAAATTGTTAACAGAATAACGGCAGTTGAAGAGTCCATAAACTTTGCGCTATCAACAAACGAGGCAGTGTGTCGAAGGCTTGCTGAAGCTGAACGGATGGCCTCCGAGGCAAAAGAAGGATTTGAGCAGTGCCGGACTCGCCTTCGAGCAGTGGAGGGTCAGCTGGACTCATCTGATCAGGAAGAACTGCTCGACTGGCTCATTTTCTCAGGGCCAGCGATTCCGAGACTGACACGAGAAGACCGGCCTCGAGGATGCACTAAGCCTTCTACACGGAATGCTGATGTCTCTGTTGGGGTTCCGCCTCGATCCGAATCAAGTCAGGGAGGTCCACCAAAAGAGGGGAGAGATATGGGTGCGCTTCACGCACAGCTTTTCCGGATCGAACAGAGATCAGATCTTCCGGAGCAAGACCAGACTCCGAGGTACAGGCCTATTCGTCCGCGAACGGCTTACCGGCAAGCGTCAAGACTGGTTTGCCGAGCTGATGAAGCTGAAGCGCAGGGGTCTTCTCATGGTGGTGTGCACCCGTTCTGGCTCCATTTTTTATAGGAAAGATCTATTTGCAAACCGAGTATTATCATGTACGTTGCGTGTTTCGCAACAAGGCCGTTCGTAACAATATTAAGAGTAGCCTTTTTCAATACTTTTGCGTCCCCGACCGGGCGACAGGACGTGCTCTGCTCATTGCATCTCACACACATATGCACTATGTACACGGCTTTGTTTCCACTTTATCGGTACCCTTGCTTGGCAGTCATTTCTGCACGGTCTCTTTCCCGTACTCGACACCGGGGCCATCCTGTTTTCTCGGATCCGGCAAGACATAAGACTGCTCCGGTGACACGGGGCGAGGCCGTGCCCTCGGACTATGTGAATGAACCGCTGGATTAATTCAAAGTATGATCAAACCCGTGCTCACAATAACAAGGGGGCTGACCCTCTTTGGGAAACGCGAGAGCCTTTGGTGCCCGGCGTTTTGTCAAAAATACTCCAGGCAAATGACGCAAAATAATGTGACAAGTGAGTCATAGTTGTCAAAATCACTGACTAGACCATAATAGCACATTTTTTACATTAATTTTTATCATTTATCTTGGGTGTTTTTGGACAAAACATCCAGTACCAGAACCCTTCGGTTTTTTTTTAAAGAGGGCCTGGAACAGCCGCAAGGGTTGGTCAGCGCCATTCCCGTGGACTGCCTGTTGGTGGGCACTATCCAGTTTACTGTCATCTCCCGGGTAGGAGGCGGTCAAGGAAAAGACTTCCAGGGGTCAGTTTTGATCAAGGGACCCCCAGCATGCAATGGAAACGCCTAAACCAACTGCGCAAGACCAGTAGAAATATTGCGAGCAGTTAGAATGTTTTAATGCTCTGAACAAGATGTAAGGATGTAAGATGCCAGCAGCTCAAAATAGTGGCTTCAAATTAAATTTGATTGTACTCTTGCAGAGCCGAGCAACAATTAGAAACTCCATTTAGGCCAAATGTTTTCGGTGCGCCTTATCAGCAACAAGACTCAGAATTTTGATTTTGCTGAAAAACAGACGTAGGTATGCTCCACATTTCAGTTTTGAATGTGTGTTTCAACGCTCTTATCGAGTTGACGGATGGGATAGGGCTTCCTCTGTCTGGAAAGGGGTAACCCTAACGGGAGGGCAGAGGCTCTCTGTTCTAAAGCGTTTTTTAAATCACTGCTAGCCCCTGTAACTACTAAAGCTATACACAGACTTGCAAAATATGACAACGTTGACTGAGAGGGACAAAAAAACTAACTCTGGAAGAGCGTCAGCATAATCAGTGCCTCCAAAACTTCGTTTTACTGTGCATAGTATTTACCTTTAGACTGATTTTTCGGGTATCCTTTAGAAATGATGACTTTGTTACCGAGCTTAACAGACGGATTAAATAAACCGGCTCGAATTGTCTCACGCCATAGTCTTGAAGCCATCTCATCTGTTCCAGTAATCGAATGAATTACCTAAATAGAAATTGTTCCAAGAAAACTCAAGCTAAAAAGAGCGCAACAATCGATCTGGCCGCAGCTTTGTTACCGTAACCTCAGACCGACCGGGGAAACTCCCGGACATGGCCGCAGGCTTCTGTGTAAGACCCTCAACCAAACTTGAGGCGTGACCGTTCCACGTGATCTGTGCAGATGAAGGGAGGTTTCGGGTATAGCAGAAGCGTGCCTGGGAGCCAACTAATTCGTTTTATGTGGAATCTGCATAATATCTCTCGAATTTCGTTAATTTATTATTGAAATAGGAATATATCTTAATTGTATCCAAGGTATTACAGGTTCAGTTTTGGGGATAGACGCCCCACTAAAGTCATCAAGGGAACCCTGGGCCAACCATCCGAACGAGCAATTCTGGTAATGACAGGTTTAATTTAGAAGCCACAGTTTCACTTCCCACAAAGCTCAGGGACGGCCGCCCTGGTCACCCTCTCACCAGTCAGTTGCCAGCCGACCTACGGCGGTTAAATATTGAACGCCGGAGTGTCTCAGGAGAACTGATCCCAAGCTTTCATATGCGCATTTTCACTGAGATGTTTACTGAGTGGGTGGGAGGCCAACGCTCCACCAATTGGGCTGTCAGGGGAGCAAATTATTTTTAAATATTTTAGATAGATTCAGACTTAAGACTATATAAAATTTCTTTAGTTTGTGTGCGTACACTTTTGCAAGCTTGAGACATGGGTTTTGTGACTCAATTTAATCATGTTGATGAATTGCGATGATCGCAATTAGAATTATCAGATAACACAACAAGCACTGTATGGTTCTCCACCGTCTCAACGTTGTGTGTTCCTTCTGGTTTCTTGTAACGCATAAGCTGATCTTAGCAATAAGTACTTTTGATTTTAAAGATAGATATATAGATAGACGGATAGATATTTGAATAGATATATGTTACAGATGATAGTACTTTATACTATATATATATATATATATATATATTATATATATATATATATATTATAACTTGGGCGATTGAATCTAAGCCCGGACAAGTACAAACACGTCTGCATGACTGAAAAAAGCCAGTTTTTGCAACCTATTCTGTCGAAAATAAAGAGCTGAAACATGTTGGAAATATCCGGGATATGGGCGTCATTTTAGATGCAAAACTCATGTTTGGTCCTTGAATTGAAAACAATGTGAAAAGACCAACAGAACTTTGGTTTTTTAATATCATCATTCAAAAAATCCGGTGACGAAGGAGGTATTGGCTTATCAGCTGTTCTCGTATTATACTATACACACGTTCGTTCGGTACTCGAGTATTGTAGTGTTATTTAGGGCGGAGTAGCTACTGTTCACTTGACTAGAGTTGACAGGGTGTCACACATATTTCTTTTATGGTTGCACGCAAACTGTCGTAACCAATCTTGATCATTATTGCGAACTCATGAATCATTTTAAAGTCGTATCATTGCCATCGCGAAGAATTCATCATGATTTGATGTTTATGCACAATGTTCTTAATGGTAGGATCGACTCATCTTCGGGCCGGGGTGACCTAGTGGCTTCGTTGCCAGACTGCGGATCGGATAGCATGGATTAACGTGGGTTCAATACCCACGGCGGGAAACTGCCTTCCGTGTCCGATCTGACCCGGTGGAGAGGATCCTTAAACACCCACGCTAATGCTCCCTGTAATTGGGCAAGTGTGCCTGTTGGGAGGGGCCCTAATAAAATAAATAGATAAATAAATTTGGTTTAGTACGGCGTTTCTCGCTGTATGTGCCTATGGGAACAACTAGGCAGTTAGCGTCGTTTAGTGTGCCATACGCAAGAGTGAATATCGTTAAGGAAAGATTGTTTGTTTGATTGCCCAGCATTATGAACACATTCTTAAACACCCAGCCGCAAGCAGACATATTTCATGACACCTACAGCCAATTTCGAGCAAAGGTCATCACCTAGATCGTCACATTATTGATAAGATTGCTCCTGTTGGTTCCAGTCTTTTTTTTTTGGCCAGTTCTAGTTTTTTATATCGTGTATTTCTAGCGCCACATTTTAGCTTTACGCTGCTCATCTTACTATTTTTGACATAGTTTTCCTTCTTAACTTTTACGGAAGCTTTTAACTTCTGCCTTATGTGGATCTTATGCGTGTAACACCTTCTTAGCCTATTTCGACATCCGATTTCTATGTGACTTTGCCTGTAAATGGGCAACGTTCCGTGGGCGATATGATGAGTAAATGAAACAAATGAAAGGAAATGTGGGACGTAATGCCGGCAGCAGGGTGCCCAGTAACAGCAGCAGCCTTGGTTGGTAGCGGGGATAGGTGGAGGGTAGGGGAGCCGGACGGGGCCGGGGGCGGCCCTGAGGCAGACCGGCTCCGCGGACGGTCCTGAAGACCAGTCGGGCGTACACAGCAGCAGTCCAATGACACAGCGCCAGGCCTGATGTCTGCAGCGCTGGCTGTTTGAAGTGCAGTCGGCGTTCGTCACAGTATCATTGATCTGTCGCTGCCAGAGACTGCCGTCAGTGTTGCCGCCCAGGGCCCGCCGCCGGTCCAGAGGCGCAAAACCGCAGCCCGCCGCTTCTCAGGCCGATTGCCCGCCAAAGTGCGAGACATGCACTAGTACGTTAAATGCATCCTGCCTCATTAAAAGGCCGAGACGGCATTCTGGGTTAGCTTACTTGGATATGTTTGACTGCGGTGTGACATATCAGGATGAAAACGACCTTGGGATGGCACAGTGTGGCGGTGTGAGACCTCGAAATAACTCAGTGTGGCCGTGTGAGACCTCGGAATAACACTGTGTGGTGGTGTGTGAGACCTCGGAATGACACAGTGTGGGGACGTGAGACCTCGGAATGACTCAGTGTGGCGGTGTGGGACCTCGAAATGACACTGTGTGGTGGTGTGTGAGACCTCGGAATGACACAGTGCGGGGACGTGAGACCTCGGAATGACACAGTGTGGTGGTGTGTGAGACCTCGAAATGATACTGTGGCAGTGTGAGACCTCGGAATGGCACAGTGTGGCGGTGTGAGAGACTTCGGAATGGCTCAGTGTGGCGGTTTGAGACCTTGGAGTGACACAGGGTGGCGGTGTGAGACCTCGGAATGACACCAGTGTGGCGGTGTGAGATCTCAAAATGACAGACTGCAGCGGTGTGAGAGACCTCGGAATGGCTCGGTGTGGTGACGTGAGAGACCTCGGAATGACACAGTGTGGTGGTGTGAGACCTCGGAATGACACCAGTGTGGCGGTGTGAGAGACCTCGGAATGGCTCAGTGTGGCGGTTTGAGACCTCGGAATGACACAGTGTGGTGGTGTGAGACCTCGGAATGACACCAGTGTGGCGGTGTGAGAGACCTCGGAATGTCACACTGTGGTGGTGTGAGAGACTTCGGAATGACACAGTGTGGCGGTGTGGAGACTTCGGAATGGCACAGTATGGCGGTGTGTGAGACCTCGGAATGGCACACTGGGGTGGAGGAGCCGGCCGGCTGCGTTTTTCCACCTTGGCCGGCCTGCCACCGGGCCGGTGTTGCCCGGCGGCGGAGAGGCGCTGTCCTGAGTACACGTCTCGAAGCCGAGCTGGCAACGGCTGCTGTCGCTACAACCACGTCCCGCCGCGCCGCTGAAAACGTCTGTCTTTATCGGGGGTGGTTCCCATAGCTAAATCAATCTGTTACAATGCACCGTGAGCAGTTCGTGGGGATGAAAGGTCATGTAAGGATAGCTAAGCTTTTGGGAAACAGGACTAGGCTCTGGGTTAGATTTTCTAATTATATTTCTACAAGTTGTTTATGTTGTCGCTAATAGGTATCGGCCTGCTTCAATATATAAGCTCAATAATATCCCTTCTGTTATGGATGAGTACCACAAGGTAAACACGATACAATACAATACTATTACCTGCACCGAAAGAAACACTTGGAATCATAAGATTCTGTTCTGCCATGGAAAACAGTTATAATGCGGTAAAAGCTGGTCTTATCCACGGTGCTCCTAGCTGGTTCCACCGCCCTTTTCTAACAGTTATTTCGCCACATTACTATTAGCTTCATTGATGGCGAATTGCAACACCAACGGTCCATGTGGAATATCACCGTAAGCGAATCGATCGTTATGGTGCTTGACTGCGTTAGGTACTATTTGTGTACTATTCGGGCCCCTAAATATGCTGACAGCAAAAACAGCACACGGCTATCAACGCAGTCGTGGAAAGGCGCAGTGCACCTTTACCGCGGTGACGTCAGCAGTCCGATGTGATTACTTGATTAACCGCTGAGCAATGGAGGCGACGCCGCGCCGTGCCATTCAGCGCGCGACGCAGGCCAACACCCGCCACCCTCTGATTGCTGCTTTTCAGCTGCTCTGCAACTGTGCAACATGATGGCTTTGTTTAAACTCTGCAGACAAGAATCAGGCGAATGTCAGGTTAAGCCAGTGGTATGATCCGGCGCAGTGATGCATTTAGGGGTGTCATGGGTCAGGGTCTCCTTTTTGACGCTGAAGACGTCTTACCGAATAGTGACTGCCCCACCCCCCCCCTCTCCTCCCGGCAACACTTTGCTTCCCATTCCGCTCTACTGCAGTGCCACGGCCCACCACGTAGTGACATTGTCTGTCGTTGTTTGTTTTATTGGTTTCCCCCTCCCGCCTTCACCCTTGAGAGAGAGAGAGAGAGAGAGAGGAGGGAGAGAGAGAGAGAACATAGCTATTTCCTTATCACAATGGAAAAGACGTTAGAACTGAGTTACTCACAGCATCACCAGGTCCTCTTTGTGTAAATACTGCTATACATCTGATGGCAAACTTACACCATTTCTAACATGGCTGGCTTTCTCATTCTGTTTTGGCATCTCGTTGCCATAGGTTTCCGACAGAAATAGCCGACCCGCGCGTAATGTTTGGCACCGTCCATTTACCAAACATGCCCCGGACCTTCCAGGGGCGTAGCCAGGATTTCGTTCAGGGGGGGGGGCGCCCCGAAAAGAGCCCCTGCGACAGCGCCAAAAGGACCCTGATGGGTAAAAAGGGCCCTGCTTGTTACAGAATATAGTGCTGAAGAGAGCTTAAGAGGGCTCTATCTGGTATGAAATGTCAAATTTGGCCACAGAGCATAGTGCGAGTGAGCCTCGCTTCGTGCGGCCTGTGTCCTCAGGGGGCCCCTTTAGGCCCTCAGGGGGGGGGGGGCGGCTGTCCCCCCTCCCTTGGCTACGCCCCTGGGGCCTTCTAACTAAATACTAGACTCGCTAATGAATTTGGCGTGCATCTGAACAACTTAGTAATGAAGTGCGTCAGCTGCTGCAGCTGCTGCAGCAGCCTGGCCGCTGCTGAGCTGCTTGCAGCCCGGCCGCTGCTTGCCAGCGGGGCTGTTTGCTAGCCTCCACGGCATTCACCTGCGATACAGCCTGTCTTGGCTCTCTCCTGCGCCCACACAGTCAACTTATCAGCTTCTCAAATGCCACTTTTGAAACTCTGAAGCTTCTCGCAACGCTTAAATGAGTTCTTCCGAAGCGCATTGTGGAAGAATTCATTTTCACCGTGGTAAATAGCGTCGGAACTCAGAGTGGGACCAAGCGCTGCATGTTGGAGGAAGAGAAGCTACAGGTAATACGCAAAGGACAGAAGGGGAGATGTTCTGTGGCGCTAAACATCTCAAAGAGTGCCAACTAAAACTGATGCCCTCTCGCTTCCTTTTGTTAGTGAAATCACTACTTTTCTTTGTTACTAGGACTACATTTGTCATTCTGTAGAAAGTACCACACCTTGGATTTCTCAAGGTAGGTTTTTCAAAGTCCTACAGGAGATGAAGACAAGGAAGAGCTATGTGTGTGGGGAAAATGGTGGTTACATGGGCTGTGTTCTCTAACGTAAAATGAATTTACTGAAGTTATTTTAGCAATGTATCTAAAAAATTAATGCAAGGGTTCTTCATACTTGAAGCTTGAATAGTTCCTTTTGGGGACAAATCGAATGTGGCCATTCTTTTATAAACGCCCGGCATAATTGTTTGAGAGAAAACATTGCAGTTGGCACATATAGGGACGCCAATACTTATATTTAAAAAAATTTCCTGATAGTGGGATCCTTAAAAATGTTTAAAAAAATTGCATTGATACTGCTGAGAGATACAAATATATTCGAGTTGCATCGTTTCAACATATGAATAATACTGCAAACTCCGCGTTCCCTCGTCACCTGGCAGAAAAAGGTCGCGACTACATTGCATTCTAGCTCTCAACGTTGCTGAAGTCGAGAGCTACTTCCAAAAGATTTTCACATGGGCTCACATAAATATGACCTGAGCGAGGACTCCAAAGTGGCTTTCCGTTCTCTCTTTTGGACTCCACCAGTTCTTTGCTTGGGTTCAAAGCGAGTTTTGTGGTGCCTGACCTAAACTAAGAATGCCAACGGACCACTGATAAGGTCAATTAAACGGCTAACAAGTATATAGTTTTTGGAGAAGAGAGAAAGAGAGAGAGAGAGAGAGAGAGAGAAAGAGAGAGAGAGAGAGAGAGAGAGGGGAGGAGAAGAGCAGCTTAGACAAATAATTATACGATAAAGATACAATTTGAGCTGCCAAGGGAGGAAAGAACCGACCCCAGCTCCTCGGTCTTTTCAAGCTAGACATAATTTTAGAGCCCCAGCAAAGCATGTTTTTAATGTTAGCAGTGTTTTCTTTAAACAACTCAGTATTTTTGGAGAAGTATTACTTTTATTTCTTGACAGTCTCAGAAAGGTAAAAAGAATCGTTGGGAAAGAAAGCAAACTGTTATTTATAAGTAACGTTCTTTCATGGAACATAACTGGATGCAAGCATTTACGCAAACATCTGTCAAAAACGCACCTGTTGAAATTGCGTGGGTACCGCGAGTATGGGTGTGCACGTGTGCGCCGGGTTTCTGGGCTTGCAATGCTGACGTGGCTGTGAGCTGGCGTGGGGTGGCGGTGCCTGTGGTGCGGCTGATAGCGGAGACGACTGAGACTCCTCGACAGCGACATCAGCGCCACTTAATCCCGCCCCGGGCCAAACACCGACAGCGCCGTTTGGCCTTTACACGCACACCCCTGCTGATCCGCGCAAAATCGAGGTCCAAAGGCTGCAGCTAAATGAACGGACGTGCTGAGAGGCCGAGTGTTAATTACGTCTACTTGACGCGTCTAATTACAGAGAGAAAGAGGAGAGCTTAGGAGCTAGAGGACTAAGGCGCGGGACCTAAATGATTACACAATTGTTGCTACCTTCTTTGAAAAATTCAACGGTGAAGTAAGTTGAATAAAGGCCATCAATTTTTTGGAACCACGCTTGTAACGATTTTCATACGTGTTGTTTGAAATTGGGTTCGATCACTTATGCACATTGAGCATATCAATAACATTGGAACGCTTACCAACATTATTTTTACTCGCACCTCTGCAAATCTCTTGCATCTGTGTTGATTTTATACTCAAAGTAGATGGCATACAACAGGTTACTAAACACTGGTAAGATTTTTATCAGTGTCTTTATTTCTTTTGATTCTATTTCTCACGATATTTGTCATCAGTTCATGTGTCCTTTTGCTTTTATTTCATCGCAACAAGCGTGCACAATTTTTTGGGGGAATCTTGAATAAATTCTTATTGAAATTTTGAAGGACACGTGTGCCATGTTTCTTAATAGTAGTGCTGATTGTGTAAGCAAACATTTTCGCTCGTCAACTCCGATTAAATATACGGATTATTCTTAGATTTGCATTTTGTTACTATTCGGACTGTCCTTTTACAATTATTCGAGTGCAATGGATTACTTGTTTAGCGAGTTCTGTAGTGCGTGGGATTGTGGTGATATGGTACACGACTCCTGAATGTGTGAAGTGAATTGTCCACGCATAAAACTTGACAAGGAAACTGAAAAGCCTGACAAAAGGAGGATGTCTGCAAGCATCAACTAGACCCTAGCCCGTATCGTCTGGATTTTGCTAGCTGTTATGTAGAGTCAATCTGGTCTAATTCACTTTGTTCAGATCCTGCCGAGTGGCAAGAAGGGTCAGCTAGGCCTTGTACTACATGGCTTGGATCCTGCTGAGTGCCAGCTAGACCTTGTACCACGTCACTTAGATCCTGCTGAGTGCCAGCTAGGCTTTGCACCACATCGCAAATTCCGTAGAAATTGGTCAAGAAGTCTCATATACAGCCTAGCCCAGGACTTGGTGGACAGCCGTTAGTGCGAAAGCGTTGCATGTAGAGAAGAAGTCTGAACAGGTTGGCCTCAATCACTGTCAATATGGGCTCGTAAAGAGCGTTTAGCTTCGCATGGTTTGCTTTATAGTCGTGGTCACACGACTGGTCGGTATAACTGAGCGATCGTTACTCGATATCAAGCAGCCATGGTAAGGCGAAGGGTTTTGCGAAATGTGTTTTACCTACATTCATTTATTCCATTGGGGCTGCACTTTACTCCTTTAATACATTGTGCAGAAAATTGTGTCGCAATAAGGACTGGAGGTTTGTGAAAGGTACACGGGAAGGGACGATATCTTTGGTTAGCGTCACGTGCTGGATGTGGAAGACCTAATAAAATGCCGTGCCCTGCCGCAGAGCTGCCAACTAAGGATGACACATGTAAACTCTCAACCCTATTGACTGTTGCCCTCCTGCTGACTATTTTCCGACCAAGCCAAGCCCTTGTTTCTCCTCCCACGCCGTATTTAAGTTTCCCTGCCAGCATCGCAGGCGGGTTCGCCTCCGCGACTGTGCGAGGTGGCCAGTGTCCCCCCGCGCCGCAGTCCGCGCCAGTGTCCCCACGCGCCGCAGTCCGCGCCAGTAACTCCACGCGCCGCAGTCCGCGCCAGTGTCCCCCCGCGCCGCAGTCTGCGCCAGTGCCTCCACGCGCTGCAGTCTGTGACGAACCGGCGTCCCCACGCGCCGCAGTCTGTGCCTAAGCGGTGTCTCCACGCGCCGCAGTCTGTGCGGGGAAGGCGGGAAGTCGCGTCGTGGCCGACGTTCGCAGCGTGGCAGCCGGCGCGCTGACGTGTGGCGCCGGAGCCGGCGGCAGCACTGGAGCAGCGCTCAATAGTGCTCCACCGGCGGCGCCGCTCACACCGCGGCCACAGCGAACCGGCTGGCTGCTGGACCCGACAGTCAGCTGCCGGACCCAACAATCAGCTGCCGGACCCAACAGTCAGTTGCTGGACCCGACAGTCAGCTGCTGGACCCTACAGTCAGCTGCTGGACCCGACAGTCAGCTGCCAGACTCGACAGTCAGCTGCCAGACCGGACAGTCCGTTACCGGACCCAACAGTCAGCTGCCGGACCCGACAGTCAGCTGCTGGACCCGACAGTCAGCTGTCGGACCTAATAGTCAGCTGTTGGACCCGACAGTCAAGCTGCCGGACCCGACAGTCAGCTGATGTACCCGACAGTCAGCTGCCGGACCGACAGTCAGCTGCCGGACCCGACAGTCAGCTGCCGGACCCGACAGTCAGCTGCCGGACCCGACAGCCCGTTACCGACTCGACAGTCAGCTGTGGACCCGACAGCCACGAACCCGGTCCCGCTGCTCACAAACCAACACTGATGGTGCAGACTGGCAACCCATGTCTACTGCTGATTATCAAAGAGCATTGTAATCAGTCGGCTGGAACCCATTTGAAACGCTCGTTTGTTGCACTGAAGTGTGGGACGCATCTCTCTGGACGTAGGATATTGTCGACTTCATTGCCAGGATCAAACAGCAGATGGAGAGGAATCTGAGTCTGCAGTTACGATGTCCTGTAAAACTGATCTGACAAGGCTTAGTACATTTTATAAATCTCTATTTGCAGTTTTTACTGAGGCATTAGTATTTTTCAAGTTTTTGCTGTGTTCTCAAAATGCATGACAATGAACAATTAGTGAAAAATGTTCCTCGTGTTGATACATTCGAAGGGAATATTTCCTCAATCCGCTCATGATGCTGTCCATGTGGTAAATGTTCGGAGTCCTCAAAATGAGAGCCCATGCCTTTGTATTCGTGGTCCAGAATGATGCCTTTGAGCCGATCGACGACACAGGCTACCCTCAGACCTGGCAGTAAACCTTTTTCCATGAGTTTTGTTCGAAATAACTGCGCCACGGCACCAAGGAAAATGCTGTGGCTACGGGGCCGTCCTCGTGGCGTATGACAAATGCGCTTGATAAGTGGTTCTGTGAGATATGCACGTGCAAAGTCCGCTGAATAGTGTGATGGTCGGTGAATGACGTGCAGCGGCCAATGGGGAAGCCCCCAGACCCTGATCCTGCCCATGGAGCTGTGCTGTGACCCCAGTAGTAACACTCGTCGGCGGCGTAAGGGTAGCAGGCGCGGCACGCGCGGCCGGCTCCGAGAAGCCGGGGGTGGTCGAGGGCGGCACGCGCGGTTGGCCCTGAGTAGGCGGGGTGGTCGGGGGCGGCACACGCAGCCGGCCCCGAGTAGCCGGGGGTGGTCGGCGTCCCCCAAGATACCTTTACTTATCCCCGGCCTTATGGCGCGTTCACGTGCATCGGCTCTTTGAAAGGTCTAAGAAAGTAATGGGAATAATGAAGCTGTGTTGAATCGGGTGTAATTATGAATGATGATGGTAAGTCATGACACTGCTTATTATTAGAGGACAAAATAAAATATGGTTGAAACTGTGGTGAAAACTGTGGTGAAGCCCTGACAGTAAGTGCCATTGCCAGGTTGGGAGTGTGTCCAAATTTATACCAAGCATCTTTGAAGGCAAACTTCACATTCCAAAATCGGTGAGGGACTCAGGCTGATTCTGATATCGCATGCGACATTCTAGCATAATTTTATGACTCTCACAGAAATGTGTAACCAGTTTTAGGTGCTCCAGATTTCACGCACCAGAGTGTTGTTAAACTATCACTGAACCCTTCTGTCTGCACCGCAGCATTTTGGGCGGAGTGGGAACTCAAGCAGCCAGGGTCCCGTCCATAGTGATCACCACCCTGCAACGCCTCTCATTCTGCTGCGCTGACATGTATTTAAACCTGTCGAATTCCCTTCAACCATTCTTTGCTAGTCTCCGCTTTCACTCACAGCACAAGTAGTCTGCAAAGGTGCGATAGGTTTCCACAAAGTAGAAAAGATAATTGAGAGGAGCTCGGTAGTTTGTTTTTTTCTTAGCCTCCTAGGTAAAACATTTCTGCATTTGTGCATGGCAATGACCGACTAATGCCTACATCCGGTAAATAAAACATCTGGTCCTTATATAAGCAAGAAAAATGTGAGTGCGAAGGCTAGCGTCTATGGGCGTCGGAGGCAGGGGAGGTGGGGACTGGACTCTCACTCCCCCAGCAATCTCTCCCACCGGGCAATCCATGCAGGGCCGCATTCGACATAATAATATATCAGAGCTCTATTGGCTTTTTTCGTTGAGGTATTTTGTCTTTCCCGAGTTACTAGTGAGGCAGTGTTTTAAAGATGCTATGCCTTAGGGAGGCAAATGAGTTTTTTCATCCTTCTCTCCCCCTTCCAGGTAGCCTCCTGGCTGGATTCTTCTCCCAGAAGAACATGGGAGGTAGCCTTCCTTCTCAAACCCACCACACTCTCCCATCCTTATAGTTAAGCTATCTCTCAATAGAAACTTAACAGGCGCAGTGGAGAGGGGTCTCCCGTCAACCTTCAGTGGTGGGAGGGGGTCCTAAAGTGCCCTCCTGAGATCTAAAAAAACAAGAGGGCTAGAAAAACTGCCTTTTGGTGCTTTGTGGGGTTCATGGTGATCTACAATGTAGCCAGCTTTATTGCCCTAGGTCAATATCTTCAGGGTCAGACGAGTTTGTAAAGGTCCAATTTGGATCATTCTGGAGCCTATAAGAAAATGTCATGGCTATGCGGTAAAAACCGGAAGTAAACTGGAAGTGGACTAAGGTCATGGAATAAGGGTCCCAAAAATTGTCCTCGGAAATTTTGGGGTCAAGGTCATTCAAAGCAATTAACCTATGACGTCACAATATTATTAATTCTGAAAAAGTACTCTATAACTGGCACTATAGTATCCGTTGGACGGGAAATGAGGGCTTGACCTTGATCAAATATTTGAAATTAGACCTTGGAAGCTAGACTGTAACCTTGATCTTAATATTGAGTAAACTCAACTATGAGGTAATGGCATAACATACTTCATTCGGAATTCTGAATAATGCCATCTGATGGAAAGCATTTTTGGTCTCAATAATCTTGAAAATATTTGCATGACCTTGACCTGTGACCTTTGAATTACCCTTGACGCTCATGTGAGTTGACTTTTACATTTCATCCTCATTATAAGGCGCTATTACGTCACCACAACCACGCTATACCACACTTCACAAGTCTACAGCGCAGTCAAGCTGGTGCAACCGCGTGATTGTGGCAATGCAAAATATAGGTCTGGCTTTGAAAGCCTAAAGGTAAAAATAACCAACCGATTGTAAAAAGAAATTCACCAATCGATGTGCCCATCAATATTCTCAAATGTAGCAAAGTAGCATTTCCTCTTCGGTTACCTCAAACAAATATGTGGGGGATACTGAAGGACCCGACCCCCTCCCACCCCACCCCACCTCCTCCACTGCGCGTGTCACCCCGCCCCACGGGGGCCATCGATAGCCCTCCTAAGGTTTTTCGATAGCAAAGAAACGACGAGGCGCAGCACCGCGGTTAGAGCTCTATCTCTCACCCCATCATTTTCCCATCATCCCTGAATTTTTACTCCGGGTCACCCAGGTCGGTCACCAGGCGAGGTCAACCAACGTGACCTCACTTCAACTTCTGAGCTTTATAAGAGCTACACTTCTTAGTCGATCAATCTGAAACTTCCCACACTTCCGACCCTCCAGGGTCTCACGATGTATATCCAGGATATTTAGATTTCGTGACCTGAGTTCGGTCACAGGTGACCTCTCCCATTGAAAAGCATGGGAAAAGCTTTCTTATGATCTAAAAATACACAAATGGTTGCAAATGATCAGCGTGCTCAGAAAAGTGTTCTTGGACACCCTTTCACGGATCACCGGGGCCATATTTGCCCTTTGACCTCTTCAAGGTAATCCAAGGTCACCAGGGGTCAAAACAGTATTTTGGCAATAACTTTTGACCTAATTAAGCTAGAGCACTGGATTAGACACCATCGTGTATGTCTCGTCACTAGCTTTCATTTGACATACGGCAAGGTCACTTTCTGACCTTTCGCAACCTTAGGTCATATCAGGTCACGAGGTGACCTCTGGAGGTCAAACTGCTGGCCGGAGGTCATGACACTCAACTTAGCGGAAAAAGTTCTGGTCTTTTCGATCAAATGCACTTACCAGAACACAATAGCTCTCATTGCGTAAGAGTTATGCCTAGTTTGCTTAGCATTGCATATTTTAGTGAAAATAGCCTATCGTGACCTAACTTGACCTCTGAGGTCAAACCATTGACCTGAGCGCTTAAACATGTCACTTACTGTCTTACTGAATTCACTGAGCTTTCTAATTCACTTTGCAGATTTTCGCTAACCCTCATAATTTCGGAATTAGAGGGGGCCATCGATGGCCCCGGTGGGGGGTGGCGCCGACCCGTGCGCGGGTTAAAATGTGGCCTTATCATCGGCATGTTTGCAGAGTCGGTTTCTAACCGGGAGCTGGCAGTCCAGAATGTGGAATGAGTCTCTGCTTTCCCAGCTTTCAGTCGATACGGTATGTGGCCTTCCAAGAATAGCCGTCTGCCGGGAGGCCAGCTCTGCTGGCGCTGCCAGCTCCGGGCCATGGCACTCACTTCAGAGCCAGCTCCAGAGGCAAGCTCTACTACGAGTCCCTCTCTTAAACACGGCGCTGGATATACTTCTTTATATTAATATGTTTTTTCTGTATGGGCAGTATGGCATGTGATTTTGTATGTCAATCCTTCTGTTTGATATTTGAGCTGACCTCGACAGGAGAATCAATAGTGATAACATTTTTTACTCCTACGCGGCCGAAAGAAGTGGAAAAATGCTGGGCCAAATACCACATTTACACTGCTCGGATACACGAAAGGCTAGTCCTGCTGGAGTAGCTCAATAAAAGAGACCCCATGTTGCTCCATGTTAGGTTAAGAGGTGCCCTCTGGAGGTCAAACCACTGGCGGGAGGTTATTATGTTCCACGTAGCGGAGAAAGCCCTGGAATTTTCCCATCAAATGTATTTTACCAGACCTCAACAGCTCTGTATCAAAAGCATTGTATCTGAGATGCGTTTGAAGCACTCCGAATCTCACGAAGACTTAACTATGATAGCGTCTGCTGTATTGCAGCGAGGAACATTATTATAAGCTCATAAGATTTTATTTGGCCTATCTCCTGGAACCTGGGATAGAAAGTCGAGTAGAATCAGATGTTATAGATTCAGTCAGAGCCCTTCATCAGAATCTTGATGTAACCGGTGTTTGCAAAAAGGGTCATTGGTCATCGTGACCATGAATATCAGTCTGAAGTCGGTGGCTACGCGAAGACCGATGATTGTTTTTGCAAGGACCTGCAACATCTAGATTGTGGTGAAGAACTATGCCTGAATGTATGATAACTGAATTCTCTCAAATTTCCATCTCAGATCCCAGGAGATATATTATCAACTTGATACCTTATTTTCATAACGTCTCGTGAGGATTCAACAAATGTCTTTACGGTGATGTGTTTACAGAAAGGTGGGCCCTCAAACGTTCCTGGTAGACATTGCTCTGTTAGCGGAAATATTGTGGGCAACGTAAAATGCTTTGTGCTGTAATTGATGGACAGTTTTGTGTCTCTTTCGTTAGATTTGTGGTAGATATGAACTGCTATTACACTATATTGAACCTGCTCCATCCTTAGGCACTGAAAAGGGGCCAGGTGGGGCACGAGCCCTAAGACGAGCCCTAAGATTGTTTAAGGGGGGAGGTGAGGGGTGTCACATTCACCAGGCCATTAAGCCAACCATATTGGAGGCTAAATGACCATTTTTCCTACTTTGGGATACCATGACCTCTTCGGCCGCTAAGGTCATTTTTTCATGCAATTCTATTGCTAGAAAAGGTCCGCCATCCATTTAAACGGGTAGCCAGGCGTGCCCCTCCGCGATCCCAATGACAACAGTACCCTTACGTTAACACCACCAGAACATAAATATTACAAGTCGCGGCACGCCCTGCTAGGAAAGAAAGTAACTTAAGAAAGCATAATAAATATCATACTATTAGTAAAACTGCTAGTAGTGCTCCCTGTAAATATACAGGGAGCAGGAATACAGGTCTATTTAGTTAAATGCACAATAATTTAGTCATTACCGGTTAGATTGTTAGTCTTTTTCCAAACGGGACTACCCAAAACTGGAGATTCGTGTTAGCCCCTCCGAGATTCTGGCGAAAAGATAGAGGCCTAGTAACATTCGCCAGAGAACTCGGAAGACGAAAGCAATTAGGCAACATGCGGCATGCGCAGCAAGCAGGCAAATAGCAAGCAAGCGCAGCAGGGAGTCGACACACGCACGCACGCACGCACGCACGCACGCACGCACGCACGCACGAAACAAAACACACACACACACACACACACACACACACACACACACACACACACACACACACACACACATCCGAATCCACGCACGCACGCCTGCCTAAACATCCCACACACGCGCACGTACACACCCACACACACCGAGTACCGCAGTCACCCACCCACGCACGGCAGACATCCACCTTCCCACCCACAAGTACTCCCTCTCGCCCACCTCAAGCACACTATCCCACTCACATACACGCACGCCCACACCCACACCATTGTGCTCCGTGCATCATCACCACCATCAGGCGTCATCGAGGCTTTATTAAGAATTTATAATTCAAAGAATACTTTATATATTTTTCAATGTTTGTTTTAGCGCGCTAGCCGACATCCGATGTCTATTTCAAAGAAAATAATCGACTACATACATGACATACATGCTTTAACATGTGCTAGCAGAACACTTTCGGGGAGATATCCACCCCCGGCTCATTGGTGACGAAGGGTAGTTGTAGGCGGTATCCGCTATAAAGCCGAAGTGGGCGGTTTCCTCTGGGGGATTTACCTGAGATTGCAGGGTGAGCCCCGATGGGCCGGTTCACTCAGCCCAAATGTGTTTTGTCAATGGGAGGTCATCGATCCCCAGGATGGGAAGACAAGTTCGATGGGCGTGAGCCAGAAAAGAACACACTCCATCCGCCTTCCAGACGTCAACTCTGACACAGGGGGGGGACTTAAAGGTACTCAGGGGCTGAGTGCATCTAGCAGTCATTTTAAGGTCGCTACGTCGGCACTTTTGATGAATATTTTACTGTTTATGAGTGAGCCGTATATTTTGTTTTGATTTGAATTATTGTATCCGTGAGCAAGGCAGATGGGTTCTGACTGAAAAGTGGAAAGAGATAGGGAGGGAACCACATTTCTTAAATCAAAATGAGGATTGCATAACCATTTCGTCGCGTACTTTTGATAGTTCCCACGGACACAAACAAATACGCCATCCGGTATGGTTTGGATGGAAACCTGCAGCAGATGTCTAATTAAACATCTGAAAACTATTCCAAGGAATAGAATCGGAATTAGAATTGATCGTCTCATATTGGATTTATGCATACAAAACGACAGCCTCCGGATCGTCCTAGCTAAAGTCACCAGACTGCCTGTCTCGGCCTTGTGAATCTTAATTGTCATCATAGTACTATCTGTTTGCCAAAATTTTCCTTTGGGAAGCTCGAAGAAATGATTCTCATAATTTTTGGGCCTGCCTATAAGCTTTTCTTTCCTTTTGACATAAGCATGATAAGTTCAAGCTATACTAAAGCTCCAAGAATATCATCCAAAAAGCATTGCTGTAGCTTACTTAGATAGCCCTATCTAGCTCCTGAACTAAACACAGCTATTGGGAGTGATTTCTGTGGAAAATTATTATAAATAGATAAATAAGATTACTGGAAACAGCAGTGAAAATTCAAAACGTAAAGAGAGTAATTTGAAACAAATAGGATGGGAGAGAGGGAGAGAGACGAGAAAGAAAGAGAGAGAGAGAGAGAGGGGAGGGGGCAGACAGAAATAAGGAGCGAGGGAGAAAGAAAGAGAAAACAATGCGAAAGATGACATTAACTCATGGCCTTTTGTATATCATAGCATCCATCCGTGGCAATCAGTAGATCAACGGAAAACTGCACATACAGTGCAGTAAGCCAGACCTGGCCCAGCTGTAAACGAGGGGCCATCGTTATCACCGCAGCCACAGGCCATACATGCACGTCAGCAGGTCGCCCTATTCATTTGCCTGTTCCGAGCGACTGCTTGCACGATTTCTCACCGTGGGCAAGACGATTTCTCATTCGGACGATTTGCCGTGTCCGGGAAAATTCTCGGGAGATGGCGGCAATGTATGCAGATGTGTATCCCAAACTTTAGGACACCACTGACAAGAAATAGAAACTCTGCGGCCGATTCAGTTTTGTGGGCAAGAACCTGAGTGAGAGCCATTAAATGCAGTTTAAGCAGGGACTGATCAAATCTTAATAAGTTTTCGGAAAGCCTGCTGAAGATAGGGTGCCTTCAACTTTATCAAGTTTCGTGGGAGTGACCTAAAATCCTAGAAAGATGATAAAGCAAAAGACAGTAAATGAGCTAAAATTCTTAAACCAGTATGAAAAACCCACCCTTCCGAAAAATACCAAAACAGACCAGTCAAAATACAAAAGGCTCCAAAAGCGTCCAAAAGGCCGAAAAAGACTAACTAAAATGTTTAAAACCCCTTCTAAAAGCCAAAACATTCAAAATGGGTAAGACAACGCAGGAGTTAAGAGAGGTATAAGCGGAGGGAAAGGTAAGCACAACGTTTCGGTCGTGGATCGTCAGCTGGCGCCCCATCGCCTGACGACGGTCAGGTGATGAGTTTAGGTATTTTAGCTGTTTTAGCATGTCTTCTGCTTTATCCTCTTTTTAGGGTCCTGCTCACTCCCACGAGACTTAAGTCCAAGCTTTTCCGGACCATGCATCACTGTCTCACCCTCTTGCTCAGAGGCGCAGGGAGAAGCACGGCACGCCAGTCGTCACCGGCCAGCCTCGTCACCAGGGGGAGTTTCCACTGAGTCACGTGCGCCCGCCCGCCGCCTGGCCCTTCTCCCCGCTGCTGGGGCTGCCAGTGCAGCAGGTGGGGACCACCGTCTCCGGCCGGGCGGGGCAGCCGCCCTCCGCCAACACTCACAGCGACCGCGGACAGGTGACGGCCCCCACCTGAGCAAACGCCGGCCGCTGCAGATTCGGCCAGGGCTGCAGCGTGTGGTGGAGCTGGCATACTGGCCTCGCCTCAGGAACAGAGCCTGTCCTCGCCTCAGGAACAGAGCCTGTCCTCGCCTCAGGAACAGAGCCTGTCCTCGCCTCAGAAAAAGAGCCTATCCTCGCCTCAGGAACAGAGCCTGTCCTCGCTTCAGGAACAGAGCCTGTCCTCGCCTCAGGAACAGAGCCTATCCTCGCCTCAGAAACAGAGCCTGTCCTCGCTTCAGGAACAGAGCCTGTACTCGCCTCATGACAAGAGCCTGTCTTCGCCTCAGGAACAGAGCCTGTCCTCGCCTCAGGAACAGAGCCTGTCCTCGCCTCAGGAACAGAGCCTGTCCTCACCTCAGGAACAGAGCCTGTCCTCGCCTCAGAAACAGAGCCTGTCCTCGCCTCAGGAACAGAACCTGTCCTCGCCTCATGACAAGAGCCTGTCTTCGCCTCGGGAGTATAAGCGGCACGACCTCTTTAGCTATTCGGAAGTTCCTGGTAAAGATAGAATAGAGGCATAAAGTCACACTAGGAAATTGTTTAGGACAGTGCCCACTTTTTCCGATTTTTAGCTAGGTAAGCTTAAATGAATATATGATTAATGCAAAAAATAAAAATTATGAGGCGAGGGCTTGCAACACACCTTTACGCGATTACAGTGAAGCCATCACACCGGAAATCAGATGTGGATGCTAGAATTATCTAAGAAGCATATGCGAAATGTTCTTTATCTTTACAAATATTTGACATATCGACGATTTTTGCAAGAAACGTAGCCATCACCATGTTAAAAGATGGTGTGTCGTACATCTTATCATAGCACCTGAGGTGATATTTTGAACGGGATACCTAAAACCCCATTCAACTTTCTTAAGCGTGCTGAATTGCCCTGGGTTCTGCCAAAAGAGAATGTATCAGCACTAAAACATTGTGAAAAGAGGCTCTTAACAAAACCTGTAGCTTCCGTCTCAGTAACTAAAGGTCATACACCGATTGGCTTATTCAACTCAGCTGACTTTCCAAAGTTCAACGGAAAGCACAGCCTAGAAGCAGGCTTTTGTTGATCTCCCTGCATGAAATATTGAGTCCAATGAGCTTGGAGCTATATTAGTCCAATGCGTTGGCAGCGCTATGCTCCGGGCTGAGACTCTACGTCACGATGACGTCACGGTTGAAGCGCCGGCGGCGTACTGACAAATCTGACTATTCTCTTTCAGCTAGATTGCCAACAGCCTGAAAGAATCGTGGGGGACCGCATCACGCGGTCCCCACGATGATAAACAATACAATATGATAAATAATACAATAAATTATTGTTATGACAGGATCGAACCATTTTTACTGGTACATTGGAAAACTATTTACAGCACCAAAAGTCAAGTAAGTATGTTAGAAAATTATGCCAAGCCCATACAGCGAGCTGATGTTTCAGCTGAACTGCAGGTGCCTCTTGCTTCAGGATTAAGCTCGCCTTCTATGGACATACATACATACATACATACATCACAACTCACAAGCAATCACGCATGATATGGCGTACTGCACAGAAACGCAAGCTCTGAAAAGTCTAATTAAAAAAGCCCCGCATCTTCCACTCTAGCTTCTGGCTTAAATATGTCATTTGAAACCAAAGGTCACCTCAGATTAATTAAAACCTTCGGCGGGGGGGGCTGTCTACTGAAACGAACAACAGCGCCACAGGTACAGTAACGCTTTTATGATCACGCCGTTTTACTGCACTGCCAGCTCCTTGCTATATGGCTGGTGCGTTGGCTTTCTGCCGCCAGTACTGCCGACCTGAAGCAATTTGATGGAAATCCCCGCAGACTTGAGCAATTTGATCGCTCAAGCTGAGGAGACAGATGTGACTTTTTCGCTGCTTTTTGTACCTTTGCTGGTGACGGAAGTGATATGAGGCGAGATTCATCAGGGGGCGACGGGCACTGCTGCCGGTGGCAGGTGAAGAGCCTGCCATCTGGGGAGAGGAAGCTGAACGCTGTTTTATGGTGTTTACAAAGTGCCTGCATTACTTGATTGATTGCACTGGACAATCAAAATGAGGTCGTGAAATGAGCCTGGTATATGAATTAAGTATGGTATGAAAACAGTATGGTATCCGATTAGTTGATGGCGCTGGTTTTCAAATTTGACTTCAGGGCCGGTCCCGGATGAAGAAACGTGGCAAATCCTACCCTCCCCCCCATAAGCGTGATGAGTTTTGTTAACATGGGCTGTTCCGCCCCAAAATTGATATGAACAGAAAATGGACACATCAGGCGTGCAGTCTACCCAATCTCGCATGGATGGCCGCCCATCTGGATTGTTTCCCAGTCCCCTGGCTGCTGAAAAGGGGTTACCGAGGTGAGAGGACTGGGAACCACTGTCCTAGGCGTTAAATCTTATCACTTTGAACCAGATGAGCGCAAACGTCTGCCTTGGAAGGATGGGACCATCTCTCATCAGATACATTTCAAATATCTTAAGGATGCTTCGTATTTGTCGCTGTTACGGGACATACCAAATTTGGACTTTTTTACGCGCTGACCAAACCTTTGTGCTTTATTTTTCAAAACCATAGCAAAGTGAATTACCGAGTCTGTTTTCAAAGTCGAGTCTACCGGACTATGGTAGCGTAGTTCTATGCTCCCTGTTCAGAAAAAATAGTGACTTGACGTATATATCGCATGCTTCAGCGCCCTGAGCTGTAAGAGCAGACCCACATGTTGTAATTCAACCGCTCATTTCATTACATACAACTCTTGATGGGTGTTTACCATGATCCGTACTGATCTAAGGCCCTCGATCAGTAGCGTGCCCCAAACAGAGTGAGGCAGCACGCTCAGCTATCCTGGTCGACCAAGTCAGAATGGCAAGTTTACACAGCTACACATACTAACCACACACCCTCGCACGTAAAGCGCATGGCAATCGTATGCTGAGATCCTCACAATTCGTAGAAAACAGGGTGAGTGACAAGATTGGATTAGCTGTCAATGGTGGCCCTCTGTCTGTCACCATGATCCCTGCGCCTGTGATGTATAGTCTGTTGCGCAAGTATAGTTCCAACCGCACGGTGTGGAGCAGTCCAGAATGCAGGATTTTTTAGGGCTCCGTTCCTAAGCATCATCACTGGGGCTAGGTGACACCCCGGTGATAATGATTAGGCGCAGAGCTTTCAAACCTAGTTGATTGGACGGCTCAATACCCGAGGACAGGAACGATACTTATGCAACAGAATTATACAACCTCGTGCAAAGGGATTGAGTGTGGCAGCAAGCAGGGAGTGTGACGTCAGCTGTGTACGGCAGGGACGGGGTGTGACATCAGCCGTGTATGTCAGGGACGGGGTGTGACATCAGCCGTGTGTGGCAGGGACGGGGTGTGACAACAGCCGTGTGTGGCAGGGACGGGGTGTGACATCAGCCGTGCGTGGCAGGGACGGGGTGTGACATCAGCCGTGTGCGGCATGGACGGAGTGTGACATCAGCCGTGTGCGGCAGGGACGGGGTGTGACATCAACCGTGTGTGGCAGGGACGGGGTGTGACATCAGCCATGTGCGGCAGGGACGGAGTGTGACGTCAGCTGTTGTGGCAGGGGCAGGGTGTGACAGCAGCCGTCTGTGACGTACACCCGTGTGCGGCAGGGGCGGAGGGTCGCAGCAGCTGTCGCTCTCGGCTCTGCTGCCGCAGCCGGGCATGTCGCCGCCGCTGGACGACTGGAACACGGACCGGGACAGTCCGCTGGCCGGCGCTGGCCTCTGGCGCTGCATCCTGGCCTGCCACAGCAAGGTCGGACAGCAGATCGCCAGAAAACGGGTCAGTCGCGGACACATTCGGACAGTGGTGTGGACAGTAAATCGGCCGCACACTCGTGCGGGAGGTCGTTACTCAGCCGTAGTTCGGTGTTTCGATACACACACGTCAAGACTGAGATGAATGTGAAGGAGGAAATGATGACACTTTGACCCTCGCCCTGCCGCTCTCCTTGTACCCGAGATTTGTAAAGATTTGTGGCTTACTGGACTCACTACACAGTACACACATATGCTTATGGGAAATCTGGTTATTTTGGTTGATTGTAGTCAAGATACGTAATATCTTTAATAATCATATAGAGCGATACCAGAATGGCCAGTTTTGAAGACAAGGAAAAGCCAAAGATATCTTAAAATATCAAAAAATGTATTTGACAGCCAAATTGTTGCGAATCTGGATGTTTTGATGGTCATCGCTTCACCGAACTAGAATCATATGAAATAGTTTGGTAGAAAACTGATTTCCTAGGCTTCACTTTATTTCAAATATCTTTCCACATCATATCTAAAGAGATGAGCAAGAGTTCCAGGACATATCTATGAGAAGATTTGGTTGTCTTCCCTCATATATCTTTTGCACCCTTTAGGGGTGCAATTTTCAAGTTTTCCTTCTTGCTGATTCCCTTTACATGAGAAGTAAATAATTTTTATTTACTTAGACATTAGTGCAAAATGACCTCTAAAGTCATCTCTACCAAAACCTCTGATTAACGGGTTTCCCTAAGAAGTACACCCA
Source organism: Lepas anatifera (assembly GCA_034440635.1). NCBI lineage: Eukaryota > Metazoa > Arthropoda > Thecostraca > Lepadidae > Lepas > Lepas anatifera. Next base: position 163,244 of record JAOTON010001320.1, read on the forward strand.
GGGGTTTCCTATCAAATGCAAAACAAATCATAGAGACAAGGTTCGGGTAAATTTCGAATAAGAATAGAACGGTAATTCAGCAACATCAGTACTGCTTATTGTGAGCTGGGTTTCACTTGTTTCATGACCCCTCACAACATATGCTCCAGATGGGCGCCATGTGACCTTGGTTGTCGGTGCGCCCGAAAACCCCAAAGATGATGATGACATATGCTCCAGGCGAGTTGAGTTACATATTACATATTGTATAACTTACTCAATTACATATATTAATCAATACACATATAGATGTAACGTCGAGTTACATGTGGTTGATGAGATTCTTACAGAAGAGCGCGTCCAAGAAATTTATGCTCATGTCTTCTCCTGTTTTATCCATTTGAAAGATGACATTAAGGTATTGGGGATGCAACATATACCAAGGTTGATTTTGGGGTGCAGAATAAATCTGCCCAATGTACGAGCATGCATATGAAATTGTTCAGTCACCTATGAAAACTAATTCACTTTGAAGTTATTTTTCTGGGATCAGTTTAGACTAATAATTTTTCCGCTATTTTGTATTTTTACCAACTATTTGTCGTCAGCGAACATTCACCGCTTCATAAGCCACACATGATACTATTAAACGAGCAACTCATCTCTCAATTATTGTATTTCATGAGTTTAACACTATATGTTTTGCCAAGCCAATAAGTGAAATTTGAATTCCTCATACAGTATTCTATAATCAAAAATGTTTTTCTCCTTGCCTCATATTTACCGGTCATTATTTCACATCCGCAGGATTGCTCCTAAATGTCCTGCTATCACGTATACATGTCTTCATATATTTATATCATATTATTAAGATGGATACCAAACTGGAGTCATCATCGAGCTCGACTTATGAGTAGTCGTGGTTATTCAGTGAAACAGTGCTTTCATTGTTGTGCGAAATTACTCTCCCTTCCCAGCATATCAAATTTCATTCCCGTTATAAGTAGACTAATTTTCAAACGTTTCGAAAAGTCTGGCTTTGAGGAGCGCAACAACTTCCTCGCCTCCACCCTGACATTTAGAGGCTTTGCACAAGAGAACTATCATACTTATCACAGGGGAAATCAGCGGGGCGTCGGTGCCCATAAAATTTACAACTATCGTCATGAGCGGAGTTAAAGCCCCACCCATTACGGCAAAACGAGCGCGGAAGCCAACTGGATACAGAAACTTCCGTATGCTGGATAAATGTGAGAGTTAATGCTTATGTTACATTACACATGTTTATATCCCAAGTCACCTCAATTGGGTGGTGACTTTGAGCAAAATGAGGAGGTAACCAGGCTAAATAAATATTGCTCTGTGTTCTGCGACAGAAGCGATTGTCTTTCATTCCCAATTCACATTAAAGGCGAAGGAACCGGGCGCCAGGAAAGCCACTGGCCTTCCCACTTTTATGTGGTGGACTCCCGCAACGGATACAAAAATATCACCAATTGCAATATAAAACAAACCCAAACGGGCCCGATGGCTTCTTTGGGAAACATCTTAAGCTGACCTGGGCCTCTGAGCTTATCTGAGGTTCTATGAGTCGATATGGGGCACTCTGAGCTGAATTGAGGGCTCCTGAAGTAGTTTGGGCCCCCTGAACTGTTTTGGGGTCACTAAGACACCACTTCCGTAGTACGCCTCTGCAAGCCCAGCGCTCGTGAAAAAGGCCAAGGCAACCGAGTGCTTCCAGATGGACCCCGAAAACTGGATCCAATCAAACTCTAGTCCAAACTGCTCCCAACACAGAGCACGAATTCGGACTCGCACCCCGTACCAAACGCCGAGCAGCAGCCGTCCTCTGGACATCGATGTGCGTGACGAGACTGGTTGTCTTCCACTACGAAGTGAAAAAAACACCACGGAGCTATTCAATGTGATGAAACGGCGCTAAAGAACGTAATAAGTAATGTATGCAAATACCTATTGTATGCCGGTGCGCATGTGTGCCTTATGGGCACCAAATGAGTGGTTTTAAAACTCTTCATATTTATGTACCCCCTTGAGCTGGGAGCCTCCTTGAGGTGGGCCCTCTCTAAGCTTCCTGCCCCGTTCCCTCGTTTCAAACGGTTTCTACGCCCCTGATTTATATAAAAAAAGGAAACAGCACCTTAATGTCTATCCATTGTTGCCCGTAGGTGGAGCAGGGAATTAAGCTGTTCAACCAGCAGAGGCACCAGGAGGCGGTCGCCAAGTGGAAGGAGGCGCTGCGGAAGATTCGGCGGGAACAGGACAGGTTCATCACGCTGGGATACCTCTGTCAGGCCTACATGTACTGGGGAAAATACAGGTGAGGCTTCTGAAAGCTCCGGTAGCTTTTGGTATATTTCTGGTAAGCTAATCCTAACGTTTGAAGCTTGTGTGGGCTTGAAGCTTGTGCTTCAGCGTCAGCTGTTTCATTCTGCATGCTAGCACATCTCATGGCAGTTAAAGGCTTTGTCAGGGATGGAAAAGTTATCAGGTCTTGTTTCAGAAATATTTAAGAACAACAGTCCAGCTATTGGTCATCCTAATTTGCTACGTCAATATCTACGGCTTCCAGCTAATGTATCTGAATAATCCAAAACATTCTAGTCATTGTCACGTACCTAGAACGAATCACAAGGACAAGCTTTCCAGCCCGTTCCCATAACCAAGACGCAACTCAGCTTAATGGCCGAACACGACCCCATGAGGATGTCAAACTTGTACACTACATCGTCTCGCTTAAGTGTCTGTACCCCAGATTAGAGTCCACCTAGCCCACAGAGTCTCTGCTGTTGTGCGCCCCGTGGCGGGGATCGCAGAGAGGCGCGCTGCTGTGTGTGCCCATGCTCGGCTTGGTTTGGAGAAGCTTTTTTCAAACTGTGAAACCAAAACTTATAGAGCCGTTGACAATCTTATCTTTCAACTATCCAGTTAGAAAGATGTCAGGTTGACGGTATTGTTGACGAAAAGATGGAAAAATCAATCAATGAAATGTAGAAAGTAATATGCAGAGTTAACTCTACTCCTGTCAGGCTCCCGGCTACCTCTATTCCCGTTAGGCGAGGGCGAGGGGGGCGAATTCGTCCTGCCCTCGTCTAAGAACTCAAAATCAGTCCATCTGATTTAAAAAAATTCCAATCTGGATCAATTCGCTTTGCGCTGAACTCCATTAAAAAAATTAAAACAAAAAAATAAACGAGTTCAATTTTTTCAAAGATTAAAACAAAACTTAAAAAAATTAAAAAAATAAAGAAAATTTTTTAATCGTTTTGAAGATTCCCCATGCCTTACTAATAGCCCTGTCGCTTGACTGTCACAAAAAAGAACATTTTAACAGACTTAATGCTCAATTGTCATACCTTCAGCTGTGTGAAAATTTAAAATTCATTGGTGGATGTAAGGCCAGAACTATATGGTGAAGCATATATATTTTAACCGTTATTTGTTGCATAGGTTAGCAAACGCCAGACATTGTGTGACAACTTTCACGTAGAGAAAATATAATAATGACACAAAATATCGGAGGGGGATGCAGGAAAGAAAAATAGTGCTCCAAGATGCATATTACCAATGTCTCAGAGACAATGGTAATTAATTGGACATCGCTAAAAGGAAAATTGTCATTGTCTAAAAGGACATTGTCTAAAAGGAAATTGGTAATTGGACATTGCTTACTACCAATATCTAAACAAATTTATGCACACAAGCTCCTCAGCTATTGCTACCTTTCTATTGCCTAACCTTTTCCGCCCATGCCCAACCCGGGGAGATTTCGAATAATATTATCACCTTGATCCCTCTATGAATGGATTTCTCTCTGTATGGTCCCGGATGTTGGTGTCATTCATTGCACTTTGTATACTAAAATATGATTGCTCATGCGTGAAGCCCCTGAATTAAATTACCGGAGCATGCCTATGGTATATTATCATCGCATAATATAGCAGTTGGAGTACGGTTTGTCACTTTGTTTCTCCCGGCTGTCCGGCACAGTCTATTTACTATGCAAGAGTACAATCGAATTACATTTGAAATCCCCAGTTTTGAGTTGATGGAACCGCCTCTGTCAGTTTTGGAATACAAATATAAATGAACTAGCACCTGAAATATTATTCATAACATTCGAACGTTCTTACTATTTTCAATATTTTTACGGACGGCTTTTTGTGCGAAGAACGCACCGTGCCTGATAATACTTGGATTGCGAGCAGATTCTCCCTAAATACCGAGCCATAGCTCCGCCCCTGGTGTAGTTATTGCACAGAGCTTTCAGGAAGCTGTCCCATTCAAAACAAATCCAAAAGTTTCAAAGGCATGTTAGACAACATTTTAGAGATAATTTGAAAACAATATGAGGGATAAGCAAATCCCTCCTTGATAGGAATAGGGCTAAAGCTTTGCACGTGTTTAAGTGACCATTAAAGTTCAAAATGCATCATGAAAGAGGCACCTTAGTGAATTTTTAATGGATCTTCAAAAATATAGATCGTTACATTATTTTTCTTCATAGTTAGTCCTGGTGAATACTCAGACATTATTCGAACGGAAGATAGCAATAACTTATGCGTTAAACCTTTCTTTGGGTGCTTTTTATTATTATTTTGGAATAGATAAGCACCAGGGCTTAAGGTTTAAATTACTTTGGCTTTTTGGCTGACACATTTTTAGGTTGGTTCTAGTGAGCATATATTTTCGGGATTACATGGATATCCACAGTATATGATGGGGGCGACCAAGAATATTCATTAGCCGTTCCTCTTCTTGTATCTTAGACATGCTCGTATAAACTTCCGCGAAGCCGGACATATTTCCGACACGCACTGCAATTGCTAGCCACAGCAGGATCCAAAATTTCAGTCTCTGCCTCGCAATCAACTGGGTGCAAAACATGTGCCGGTTTTACCCAAGCACATATCTGGGCCGAGAAGCGGCATACAAATCATCTCCATAAAGGCGTTATTGAATTCCCTCACGCCTCAGCAGGCTTCAGGCTGCAACGTGGCAAACATGTTGAACCTCATGTTTTCAGGGGCAGCACCAGAGACTTGAGAACATTGGCAGACATTTGCGCTAAGTCGGAGCAGCCTAAATGGTACCCCGAAGCATAGGTGGATCCAGGGATGAAAGGATAGGGGCGACGCCTTTCGCCGATCGGAAGCTCGGCACCCTCACACTGCGCCCCCGGTGCTCCTGCAACGTGGTTTCCTACTCCCCCAGGATGTCGGTGCCGGCGCCCCTCCCTATATTGGCCTGCTGTGATCGGAAACCAGGTCGTAAATGTTAAATCTAGGCCGTGCTGGAAACCAACTGATAAATGCCGTGATTATGCAGAAAGAAGCCGGGAGTACATTAAAAGCGGACCAAGGTCATAGGGGGAAGATCCCACACAATGTCCCCTGAAATTTTTAGGTCAATGTCATTCTTGGTCACTGACCTTTGAGGTAACATTATGATATTTTCCCCATAATTTGCAATATAACTGGTACTACAACAACCTTTGGGAAGGACATGAGGGTTTGACCTTGAAAAAGACCTGTTATCTTGACTTATGACCTTGACCTTGATATTGAGCAGCCTTAACTATGAAGTCATAGCATATCATGCATCATACTGAGTAATGGCATCTTATAAAACACTGGGTTCAATGACCTTAAAAATGCTTGCATGGCCTTGCACCCTGACCTTGACCTTGACTTTGACTTTTGACCTTGACTTTGGCCTTTGACCTTGACTTTGACCTTTGACCTTGACTTTGACCTTCAGGTAGGAAGACATTGCCATACAATCCCGGTTATATGGCGCTATTACGTCACTAATCGTTCTATAGTGCAGGCGCACTGGTGCGAGGCGCGATTGCAACGGTCCCAAAGTATAGGTCTGACTTTGAAAGCCTATAAGTAAAAAAAATATTGACAGATATTCAATTTTTTCTTCAGTCTGCGCACTCATAGATTTTCTCAAATTTAGCCGAGTAGCGTTTTCCGGCCGCGAACGGTTCTCCGGTTACCTTGGAAAATAGGTGCGGGCACTTAAGGACCTCCTCTACTGCGCGTAATAAAAAATGATATCACATGCGTATTTCATTCCTCAAAGTGGCCACTCCCCAATGTGTCACAAGGCAAGGCCCCTGTATTTATTCTGTTTAGTGCCCTAGTTGTTGTGTTTTTTTTTTTTTTTTTTTTTTTTTTTTTTTTTTTTTTTTTTGTTTTCTCTCTCTGTCTCTCTCTCTCTCTCTCTCTCTCTCTCTCTCTCTCTCTCCCTCCTTATATTACACATTCCTCTCCAGCCACAGTCGATGACAGTTCGTTGGACTCCTTATTGCGCTTCTTGTTGTGAGGAGAGCTCATTGATGACCACTCCTCGTTGCTGCTGAGTGACGCTCTCTCCCCACTCCCAATATCAGGCCGTCACCGCCAGTCGAGGCCCGGCTGGGCGCCGCCTCTGTCCTACATTCATGACCTCTCCACTCGGGCCACGCTCTCATCTCGGCCCGGTGGGATAACACTGGTCTTGGCAGCAAGATAGCAAGATGCAAGAACTGGATGAAAATGGCGCGCCGTAGATATATCTCGCCTGTTTCCTGTCGCCGCTCAGCTGGCAATGAGCTGCTCCGCTGTAATCGATGTGATGCTGGTCCTTTATATGGCCCCATCCGTCAAATCAATGGCTGCCGGGCCGATCCCGGTGCGTTGCCCAACACACCGGGCCGGCCGGGGCCGGTGCACCTAGTTTATAGTGTCGTTCGGCGAGCGGGGGTCCCGCGGGACAGCCGCCTGCGCCGGCGCCGCCGCCCTGCGCCGCCTATCGTTCTGTTTCGCCACCAGCCGATAGCCCTGGGACACGCGATCCTCTCTTGATGGCCCCAGCCGCGACTGACATCAGGCGGGGGGCTGAACGAGCGGCAACGCCATGGACGGAAGAGATGAACGGAAAATGGCCGGGCCTCTCAGCATGATAAGGCTTTGCTTTACTAAAACGGGGCAGAATTGGCTATGCGTCCTGATACCAGGCTCATGTGCCTTTAAAACCAAACACAAGGTCCACACTTCACAGCAGCTAGTGTCCAGGAGCGTGTCTGATTCAGGATTGTGGCATGTTGCGCTGACAACGCACAATACCGACCATTTCTTTTCTATGTGAATAATAATGAAGAACCATTTTTGGTTACGCACGTGGCTGAAGCAACATACGAAAATCGGAATTTAATAACATCTTAGTTTACAGGTTGGTAGATTTCACAGTGCTACACGAGGAGCATGGTTAAAAGCTGGCAAGTTCTTACTTGCGTCTTTCTTATCCTGGAATCCTGGATGCAAAATTACATTATGTGGAATTATATATTTTGGGTCCAGCCCTTTATCACAGTCTTTATATAAGCCATAAATGATCACAAGAAATTGTCCTTCATAGTAGCATCTGCGACCTCAAACCCTTGAATTCGAGACCGCGTTCGATAGTTTTTCAGAAAAAATACCGGACATAGTGTAAACCGAGACCTTGGATTCCAGCTCGGGGCCGAAGAATTTTTGGTCATTCATTGCCTACATAATGATTCTGATAAAGGGCTGTGCTTGAATAACCACACTAAACTTGCTAAAGTTTGCACCCAGGACTCGAGAAGACAGGGCAATTAACAGCCTATAATCTAGATTTAATATGCTGGCCTTACTAGTGGCGCGTATACGGACCCTGGTTTTGCCATGAACGGGTAGGACAAGCTTGCAACATCCCAACCAGGCGTCAGCCCTTCCCCGCAGCCTACTTTCACAAATTGGACGCTCAAGTTTTGATTACTTTTCTATGCAGTGCATGAGTTTTCAGAGAAGGGCTAATATTGCAATGCTATTGCCTCATTGGACTTTGGAGCACCCCATTTTGCACTGGCCATCGCAGAATTAGGTCAGTGGTGGGAAAAGGCGCGCGTGTCGACACCACCGATCGCAGGCACTTGGCACTCTCGGTGAAACGGCGTGGTCACACTTATTTCACTGACATGATTGATCCCAGCTATTGAAGGTTACGGCCATTAAATAAGTGTGATTGGGTTGGTATGTAATGCCTCTTACAGATATGCATTCATACACACACACACACACACACACACACACACACACACACACACACACACAGATATATATATATATATATATATATATATATATATATATATATATATATATATATATATATATATATATATATTATATATATATAATATAGTTATGATTTTATTTCAAAACTAAATTTATAAAAACATTATATTGAAACAATTTTAACAACTTAGACAATACAAGTATATTCTTGTATTGTGCTACACACTGATGAAGTTGTTACGAAACGCATTTGTTTGATGCAATATAATGTTTTTATTAAATTTAGTTTTTGAAATTCACCTAAACATCATTGTAACTTATATTTGTCACTATGAACACAACATATATATATATATATATATATATATATATATATATATATATATATATATATATTGGCGTCCTTGGCTCTCGGTAGACTCGAGTAGCAGCTGAAATTAAGTCACCAGCCTTTGGCCTCGAAACTGTTTGAAGCTAGGGTATCGCCTCACTACTTTTTTGAATTAATACCTCATCTATGTTTTCTTGCCTGTTTTGGTGTGTATTTACCCCACTGTGATAAGTGTTGACTACCCGTGTATCAAAGCCTGTATGGTACTGAACAAATTCTGCAATTTATGCACGTTTACTTACCGCACCTAATTAACGCCATGGGGTTAAAAATACACACAAAGAGATACATACCTACCAAAACAAAGATGAAGAATAGAATAAGGAATAGGAAGGCGGTAGCCTACATCCGCTCCTTCGGCACCAGGCGGCCGGTCTACTGCGGGCTGATCTCACCGTAAAGCTGACCCCTCTCCAGAGTGTATTCAGTGGTGATGACAGGTGTTTAAGCGGATAGTGCTGCCGAAATACCACGTCGACACTGTTATCCCGTTGAGGTGGATTTCAGGGGCTTTACTGCTGTTCATAGAACCCGATGCGACTGTAATAAAACCTATGGTTCAGGAAGCAGACACTACCATTGAGCCACGAAGCTTCCGGGTTTTTGTTGCTAGGCCACAACTGTCATCGTGACTTGGTTTTATGGGGCCTCACGAGTTAAATGGTCAGTCTGGAACCGCGTGGTCTGTCCTCTGAACTATCATCCCATGAGCGTGGTATGGCGACATCGTTTCGCCTTGCATTCTGAGGCGGTCTGGTGACTAAAAATTTGGGTAGGAGGCAACAATGGCGCTGTATAGTTACAACGGCAGATCCAAGGGGGTAAAGGGGCATTGGCCCCCAGCAAAGCCTAAGAAAAGTATCTTTTGGCCCCCAGGCACCAAGTTTTGACCTTTTTTAAATACCATGTTTTGCAATTATTTCTCGATTTACCCCCCATCTCAAAACTTTGGTTTGGCCCCCTCCAAAGTTGCTCCTGGATCTGCCAATGACAGTATATGCCTCACTTTAGCTACAGGTTTTTAGAGCTCTGGGGCTTCCGTCATTGTTCTGGAGGCTAAAATATAGATATTGTTGGCCCCCAGACTTACCTTTTTGTTAGACAGAGGGCTGACAAGAAACGTTCAGGCTACTTCAAGAAGAAAGAAAGCAGTTTGGTTTCAAGCTTTTATAAACAGTACTATTTCCACACAAATCCATCGTCCGCCACCCAACAATGATGCTTCTGCTAGCAGGCAGTTTTCGGATGAGGTCGGTGGTGGCTTGGTGTGTAGGTGTATGTAGGGTTTGTGGTGGCTTGTTTAGGTGTGGTTTAATAGTGTTTAGGCGGTGTTTGTTTTATTTTGTGTCTGGTGTTGTGTGTTTTGTTGAGATAGGGGTGTTGGTGGTTTGGTGGTGTGTGGGTTGGTGTTGTGTGATGGGGTGTGTTGTTGTTTGTAGTGTTGAGATGTTTGGTGTTTGTGGTTGTTTGTCGGTGTGTAGGTAGGTGGTTTCGGTGTAGGTAGGCGGTGTCGGTTTAGGTAGGTGGTTTCAGTGTAGGTAGGCGGTGTCGGTGTGTAGGTAGGCGGTGTCGGTTTAGGTAAGCAGGTCAGGTTTCGGCACTGCTCCACCACCACTGCAACTGCAGGAGCGGTGAAGACCTGTGTCCTCGCCAGAAATATAAAAGGAGGAGGAGTGGGGGTCAGAAGTTGGGGATTTAGGCTCCTGTCTGCTTGTCCGTGATTGCAGTCGGCCAGAGGTCAGTGCAAAGGTTCGGTCTGGTCAAAAATAAATTCAGACGAGTATAAATATTAGAATAAAGCTTAACTTCTTCAAACTGACATGTCTGACGATCTCAGGACCATATAATAGGTCTATGGAATGTTTTAGGCCGCTAAAATCAAAACGGAGGATACCACCTCCCCAACCACTCCCTGGAGGGTGCATTTATGGTTCAGAGATATCAAGGCCACTGAGTATAGACGTGAGGGGAAAGTGGAACCTCTGCCGTGAGTGTTTAAGGTCCAGACAACGGTGCAGAAGGCGGACGCAAGCCTTTACCCGCGTTTGCAGTGATGGTGGGACGATCTAATTTCCTGGCTGACACCTCTTCCGTCTGAAGAGAAGATAAATAGTGGATAAAAAGAACGGCACCTGGAAATTGAACATAAGCTTTAGGAGGCTTTTCTTAGAGACAGAATGGTTCACATTAGCTCCAGTAGGCCTAAAAGTTAAAGTTAAAGCAACACGTCTCCTGCGTTTTAGCGGTTCTGGTTTTGTTAGTCACTGAAAAGAATTTGATGCTCATGCATAGCTGACTGCTAGACTCTTTGAAAGTTTGTTTTGGAAACGAGTTTTCTTCACACATAATTGATTCAGAGCATTGCATAGATGTTTAGAAGAATAACACAAATATTTTTTGAAAAGTATGTCTCAAAATGATCACATATGGAGATTATGGCAAGGTAAAGTATTGCCATATTTATTCGAAAAAACCAGGCCGATTACCATGTTATTTCAGCCTCCGTAGTTTCGGCAGTATATTATGTATGAGGAAAAGTTTTTCATGCTATTTTCGACCTCAATTTGGAAGGTACTTGACACACTCCTGGTAACATAGACCTGACTTGAACAAGGTGATTGTAAATATTTTTTAGGAGTCTGGAATGAAATTTTCCGGAGGATAGCACCTGTATAGTTCCTCATGTACTGCTGCCAGATCCTTGAGAGACGATCTGTAGATCATCCCTCGACTGACGTCACTGAGTCGGCTCAGTCGGCTGGTGCGATGCTGTTAAGTGCGATGTATAAATGCGATATATGGTGCGATGATATAAGTAAAGTAGCCTTGGGTGCGATGTATGTACGTACATTCAGTGGTGTCAGCAGATATGCTTCTTGGATAGAACTTGGCAAGTGTTGCCGACACCGCCGCCCGCAGATGTTATTGTAGTGGACTGTATGTGATGTTCGGTGCGGTGATGCCGGGCAGCATTGGAAAATGGCCGTAGCGTACAGCCCGAGAAGGAGAAAGAGTATGGAATGAAAATGAATACAGAAATTATTGAAGAAACAGCTTCGGCGGCTAGACAGAGCACATCAAAGGGTTAGAGAAATAATTACTCTCTCTACCGACAAATAAAGCAAACCCGAGCCCTGCATTCAAAATCCGGAGAAAGGGTCCGTCTGTGAGACCAGGAAACCACCCGTCTGAGTGGATAGGAGGGTTTAAGAAGGTAACCTAAGTGGGTGGGGAAATTTACACTAGGGCGTTCCCGGTCAGGGAAACGCATAAGGGGCCCGCGTCAGCGTGGCCAAGGAGCCCACCGATCGAGGTGAACAGGAGGGAAGGGTCACTCTTCGAGTTGACCTGGGGTGAGGTAGAGCACTCCCCGTCAGGGGAACGCATAAGAGGCCCACGTCAGCGTGGACAAGGAGCCCACCGATCGAGGTGAACAGGAGGGAAGGGTCCTCTTCTGAGTTGACCTGGGGTCGAGGTAGAGCACTCCCCGTCAGGGAACGCATAAGAGGCCCACGTCGCGTGGACAAGGAGCCCACCGATAAGGTGAACAGGAGGGAAGGGTCACTCTCTGGTTGACCTGGGGTCGAGGTAGAGCACTCCCCGTCGGGGAACGCTGAGGCCCACGTCGCGTGGACAGGAGCCCACCGATCAGGTGAACAGGGGGAAGGGTCTCTCTGGTTGACCTGGGGTCAGGTGGCACCCCGTCAGGGGAACGCATAGAGGCCCACGTCGCGTGGACAAGGAGCCCACCGATCGGGTGAACAGGGGGAGGGTCTCTTTGGCTGACCTGGGCTGTAGGAAAATACAGGGCTCTAAAATATATAACAAGCTTTAAAGAAAGATCTGAGAGCAGGAAATAAAGTGAACAGAGCAAAGTAAGAGGAAACAGTGCTGTCAGTGTAACACAGTGCGGTGCGCTAGTTGCGTCGAGCGATCCCACTATTGTCTCTTTAATTTCCTGTATTTGCTGACACCCTCACGTTTTTTATTAGTCCACAACGACGCGATGTGACCGACGACGGTCCGAGAAGAGAGCGAGGGGGTGTTGAGCGTGCTTTATCAATGATAAGAACCGGAGGTGGGGAAGAAAGGGTATCGGCCGCCCTGCGGGCCCCTTCTCGGCTCTCCGGCAAGAGCAATTGCGGCCGTGCGGCGCGGCCGCCACGCCGGGCCGGCCTCGCGGCACCGCGCCGCGCCGCCGGCCCCTTTTCTTGCTCAAATGGCAAGTGTCTCAGCTTTTAAGATTTGTACGTGCCTGCTCTGTTGATCCTCCAAGAGAAGAATTTTGACTACATCGTAGGTACGGACTGGAGAAAAATACAGTGCCACCCTCAAACACATCAGCAATTACATGTACCCGGTGGATTTCTCAATCATGATAGTGAAGAGGGCATGAACTTATGATATCGTTTAATACCGCAAAATACCAGTCGAGTTCACGATATTGGGCACTCAGTCTGACACCCAACACTCAGTCTGATACCAAACACTCAGTATGACGCCCAACACTCAGTCTGACGCCCAGCACTCAGTCTGACGCCCAACATTCAGTCTGACGACCAGCACTCAGTCTGACACCCAACCCTCAGTCTGACACCCAACACTCCGTCTGACGCCCAAATTGTTCTAACTACACCTTTTCAGGCAACTGTTGTGTCTAAGCTTCCTATCATTCCCTCGTTGGTGGGCAAATGTAATTATAAATGTTGTGCGAGTGGCAAGGATGCTTGATTGATCCGTAACAACGGAGTTAGCTCTCAACCATGGACAGAGGCTATTCTAGCGTCTTCGTTTCAGTGACGTGAATTCAGTGTTATTAGGTGGTGACGAGTAGCCCAGGTCGTGAGCGGAAGAAGAAGACAGTGACATGTTATTATCATATAAGAAGAGGAAGTTTCCATGCACTGATAATGGTCTGTGAATATGCTTTGCGATGCGCGTATCTTTTCCTGTCGCCGGGAAAGTAGGTAATTTGTTTTCTTTTCTTTTAGAGGCATCAATGGAATTTATTAACAGTTATAAATGAAGGAATTGTAATATCCAAGAGTAAATGAGCACGCATTAGCCAAACACCTTTGGCCCACATCCCTCAACTTTTTATAAGCTATTTTTGTAAAACGCTAGACTATATTTCTGGACACTCACAGAAGTAGATCAAGTGCTTTTTTATTTGTTTGGTAACTACGCTCTACGTAAAAAGTGTTTTGTCGTATGATGACAGACCGCTCGTGTTTCCCTGAGAATGGTTTCCTGCACACAATACAAGAGGCTGGCTGTTTTTGCCTCCGCTACTTCTGAGCAAACGAGACTTTATTAAGTTTGTTGAGGAATGGGAAACTGATATGACGAACTAGTGGATGCTTCTTTCAACGGTGTTTCACTGGAAGAAATTCGGCAAAGGCGTAAAAAATAAGGAAAGACTGAATTCAATTCTTTGAGGCTATTGTACAAAGAGGAAACAAACGACTGCCTTATTCAGTGCGTATCTGCATGATATTCTTTCCTGATTTTCCAGTCCGTATCTGCTGGAGACGTTTTTTGAACGACCACTATCAGAAATAGATTGATCCAGTCGTCGACAACTCATGTTTGACACTCATTATATCAAGACGTACCTCGTATCATCGGTCATTAACGTTTCGGCTACGCATGCCGCATGTGTTTAGTCGTGCTGCGCGGACGCAGCTGTGGGGGTGGCTATTCGTCGGCCGCCGCCGCGAGTCTGTTTAGTCAGCTGAGTCACATCAGCCGCGCCGCCAGACGCCCCATCTGGCGGCGCGGTGTTCCCACGCTGTCAATGCGGCCACTCCAGCCGCGCCGGCGGACCCCGCGCCGCAGACATCGGAAATCCAATCATCCGTGCCGTCGACGTTAACGACGCGTGCCCGGCGGCGGCGCGTTGCGGAGGCGGCATGCAGGCAGTGGGCGCAGTGGGGGCGGGGAGGGGGCGGCGATATTGCATCCCTGGGTGGCCGCACGGGGTCGTTACCGCGCTAGGCTGTCGCGCTGGCTGCCACGCCGGCTGGATGGATATTAATCAGCCTCAGATACACCTGGCTTCTCTTAATGGCGCCCAACCTTCGCCAGGGCGGCGGGCATAAGCCATGCTCGCCACGTTTGGGGGGGGGGGGGATAGCGCCTTAAACTCGATAATTGAACTAGAAAGATTGGGAAACAATCGAGAGCGCGATGGAAATGAAATCAAAGCTGTTTTGGACATTTTTTATCAGGTCAATATTGAGGTCACTCGAAGTTAAAGGAGATCAATTGTTTTAATTGCGTGTACTTAACCTTGTTAATCTCAAAATAAATTTAGCTAGACAAGCTTTCCGATTCCCTTTCGGAAGTGTTTTGGTTGTTCTTGCCGTTGTATGGCACCACTTCTAGCGCCAGGTCAAAGGTTAGGCCACCACAGGTCACTGAACATCACGACCTTTCATAATGCACTCAAGCAGCAGCATCACGCGGACTTAGTATCGACGCCATTTCCCATCTAAGAGGAAAGTACAGAATTATTTTGGGCCATTCAAAAGATCTTGGATAAAGAATATATGCATTTGGTATGATGTTATAGTGTGTTTGTCTTTTTTCTCTAAGACCATCAACACCCAAACATATAAAAAGAATACTGCGACAGCATTTGTCATAACAAATCAAATGATACCTGATTTTACCGTACTATGTCAACAGTAAAAGGGCCTACTACGGATGTGAAGTAACCAATCGAATCGCTATGATCGGATAAGTACAATGAAGGCAGAAGAAGAGTTCTATTTTTTTTTAGATTAAATTAACTGGCTGAGGTATGGTCAATAGGTTAATTAACCCCAAACGGCCTGTCAGAGATGCCAGTTCAAATGTTTCAACTTGAACATCGGAAATTAGCCTCGAACTCAAGGTGCTGACATTTTTAAGCTGATTTGAGATGTATACACTGAAATAAGAACACTTAAATTTTTATAATAGCATTCATATTATAGGTTACGGACAGTGACGGAGACAAGGGGACTAGGGGGACTCAAGCACCCCCCCCGAAATGTCACAGTGCCTTTAGCTAATGCCTAGCTGGGGTTTCCGAGCCAAAGGCAGGGAGGTTCGAGCCTCCTCCCCCCCCCCCAATGTTGTCCTGGATCCTCCACTAGTCACGGATCTTACCTGCCTTTAGGTCATATCAATGGCAAAGCCCGAATAGCAGAATTTGTAGAGCCGGCCACCCTCACGACACACAAGGGGTTTCGGATCATTCAGTTGACATTTGTGGAAGCAATGCAAGCTGAAAAATAAATTTAGAAGTGAGGTCACTTCATCTGGGCCCGTGACCTGACCTGACCTGACCTGACCAGACATGACTTTGACTTGAAATTCGGGGGACGCATGCAAGAGGTATAAAGAAACAGCTTAATTAAGTAGGGCGGCGTTGGCGCTGCCACCGCATTTCAGCCAACTTAGAAGAGTAGTAGGGGTATAAAAAGGCGGCCACGGGGAGAGGGGATGATGCGCCGCAGCGTGTGTGGAGGATTAAAATGAATGCATGTGCTGAATTTGGGGATAAGGCAGGTCTTCTATAACGGCAGCATGACAAAACTTGTGTTTTATGGTCAAAGTTGATCTGACGCTTACAGCACTAGCCAATGATATCCTCCACCCATGCATTAGAGTAATGCTAAACAAGAGCTGTCGTTTCAAAGCTAGAGAGACAGCCTTCACTTCAATGTTCCTAAAAAAGTGACAGATAGTTCAGTTATCAATACAAAAGGGGATAACACTTAAAAAGTCTATCAAAAAGGCACACCGAAGAAATCCTCGTATTGTTTTCCCGTTGTGCCAGAACTCACCGTTTGAGCTGACGTAGTGCATATTTAGAGCAGAACCCGGCCCCTCCCCCAAGTCTCCTTTATAGCTGAATCGCCACCCCCGGCTGCTAGGTCCATGGGGTTGGGCATATTATCCGTGCGCTTTAAGAAGAAGTGCGCTTACGAAGCATCGTTGTTTCTTAAACTGTGAGTTCTGAATGGAACGAAATATAGAACTAGAGGTACTTCGGTATTCTATACGTGATTGATAGCAGAGTTTAGACCCTGCAAATGTGCAATATTCTCCTAAACGAGTGGTATTATCGGGAGTTTAGCAGGTTGCGCTGAGGCGAGCTAATTAAGAAAGTTAGAGAACATGAGGTTTCCCTGTCTTTCCTAAAGATATCCACCTCGGTGTAGTCCGTTCCAATGTAAAACCCCAGGATGACAAGAGTGGTAAATCAGCACTTGTACGATTGAGCTGCTGTCTGAGACAGCGCTGGTGCGACTGAGCTGCTGTCTGAGACAGTGCCGTCAGTGACCTGCGTGCTCTGTCTGAGACAGTGCCGTCAGTGACCTGCGTGCGCTGTCTGAGACAGTGCCGTCAGTGACCTGCGTGCGCTGTCTGAGACAGTGCCGTCAGTGACCTGCGTGCGTTGTCTGAGACACTGCCGTCAGTGACCTGCGTGCGCTGTCTGAGACAGTGCCGTCACTGACCTGCGTGCGCTGTCTGAGACAGTGCCGTCAGTGACCTGCGTGCGTTGCATGTGCGGCTCCACTCTGCGCGCCTGACGGGCGCGAGGCCGCAGGTGGCCCTGGCCGGGTCGTCCCGCGCTGCTCGCCGGTATCGACACATCGGTGCCGACGCGGGCACGCGCGGCGGCGGCCGGTGATGGAGCTGCCGTCGGCGTCGCCGTCCTCATCCAGCCCCCGCACACACCCACCCCTCCCGCTAGCATAACGGTTACCGATGGCGGCCGCCGGCTCATCTCCATGAAGGCAGCCGTATCGAACGTGGCCGCCGCAGGCCCCTGGGCTAACGTCGCGGGCCGGCGCTTCAGCGGCGAGAAGACGCTTCATATGCGTCTTAAGGGCACATCACATTGAATGTGCGTGTCATGTGAGGAAAGTGTGTGTGTGTGTGTGTGGTGGGGTGTTGTGTGTGTGTGTGTGTGTGTTTTTGTGTGTGTGTGTGTGTGTGTGCTTTTTTAATGGCATCATCATTTTTGCTAAAAGTATGCGACCAAGATATGGCAGATAAAAAGTGTTTCCGATAGCTGCAAACAAGCTCTTGACGCTCAAATTCTATGGCTAAACTACGGATTTGTCCCTTCTTGGAGTCATTTCTTGATTCAATTGCCTGCTCAGTTTTACAGGTGATAAATTATATGGAGAAAAATTATGGAAAATTGATACATTTTTATCAGGCGCAGGACTTGTACTAGATTCCATGGAATTATGTTTCTTGGTCATTTATGCCATTTTTTATTCGGTGAGGAATGACACGGGGAGATATCGTAAAGCAGAAGACTTACACAAGATGTTGCAAAATTGATATCCCCTTGCTTACATGCAGTCGTTATTGACCACACGCCAAAATAAACATGCGTGACAGATTCATCAGGCCATACGAGAATGTTGTTTGATCACGTGACCTTGTCCCACTTATGACAGAAGGTCGGAGGCCTCTTTCCGATGGGCTTCCCTAGCGTGCAGAACCAGTAGTCCAGTCTATACGCAATAACATTGACCAGCTCCCACGCTCGGCAAAAGCCAACCAACATGCATGTTGTCAGGCCTGACATTTTTTGGGGGCAAGCTGGAAGAGGGTCTAGAGCACGAATAACTTTTGTCTTCTTTTATACTTAAGTTCCATCTTGTTTAAATATCTTATCCAATTTTGCCTTCAAACCCCACTTATACTGTTGCTTGGTGCGCTTAGCAGACAAAGGTAAGCGCGCCTCTAACGCTGTGATGACTGGGGTCTAAAACAGCGCTGGATTTGGTCTTTTAAAAGACGGAAGCCGAGTTCATCAGAAGACACCAGCCATTCGCGCTGTAGCCCAATCTACCAGCTTGTCTCTCCCGCCCCAAAATTAACCTTGGCCCGTCATGTTAGCCAGTCAGCCGGACTGGCCAGTACCGCTGCTCGTGCAAACGCGGCTAGTGTCAGCCATGGTGGAGGAGCATTATTGGTTAAGGCCCTGTCACGATTTTGGTATGGGACGGAAAATTAGCATAGAAATCGGCAAGCCATAAAATGCCAGCCATGATGATGATGGAACATTATTGCAGCTCTAAGAACATCCAACCGTGTATACTGCCTATTCAGATTGGCGGAACAAAAAGGGAGTGTTAAGAATTGGAATTAACAGTGTTGCACATGACAAATTCAATATCTACAATTCGAAGTTAGGCCGGTTCCGGCGCGGTATTCTCCATAGAGTCTACTGTGTGTTTCTGTGTGACGGTGCGGTGGCTCACCGTTATAACATATAATTTATCAACTTTAGCATGAGGAACAGCCCAAACATATTTGAAGCATAGTCGGATCCAGGATTGCTAATCGGGGGGCCTTCCGGGAGGGGGGCACCATCCGGACAAGGAGGCGCCACTTTTGGGCGGCAAAATCTATCAGGTGGGCGCCAAATCCTATCGATGGGCGCCAACTTTCGCATCCAGGAGAGCGACATTTCAGGGGGCGCCAGCGATCTTCCAGGGGGTTCCGTAACCATTTCAGGGAGCGCCGAGGGTCAATTTGGGGGGGGCACCTGCCCTCCTTTGCCCCCTGGATCCGCCTATGATTTGAAAGTGGATGGATGCCAGTTCGACGTAACCAGGCCGTTATGCCAGGCCTCAGAAACGAGAGGTCGCGCACCACATGGCATTTGTGGTGACGAACGATTCGGAAAATCCTGGTAAAACGTATTTTCTGTAATTCACTGGTCTATTTTGAGACTCAACTGTTCTTTTTACTTTTTTAATTTTGTTTCCTGACTGAGCATTAGCAATGGAACCTTTATATGTTTGGCGGGGCTAGTGTCTAAATAATGCTCGAAAAAGTATCACAGATGACTTGAACCAGATTAATGACCTAGCAGCAAATGAATGAACCTATGTTGAAAATTTTATACATCAAAGATCACTTCCACTCGTTTCTTGTTACGGTTGAGAGCCTGTCACCGGGGGCTTTGCTCGCATCTCTGCCCAGGGGCTGGTCTAATAGTTGGACGGCCTTGTCGGCTGGCACGACAGGGCAAAGCGGAATCATCCAGCGTGTTGAACAGGGCCCCCGGCGATGGTGCGACCTGGTGACCCAATGACCCGAGCGTGCGTCACGTCCCGTCAGCCGCCAGCGGCACGTGTCCCAGACCCCAGTCCACATGTGTCAACCGACACGTCGTGTCCCAGACCGTAGTCCACATGTGTCCACCGACACGTCGTGTCCCAGACCGTAGTCCACATGTGTCCACCGACACGTCGTGTCCCAGACCCCAGTCCACATGTGTCAACTGGTGCGTCGTGTTCCAGACCCCAGTCCACATGTGTCCACTCGTGCGTCGTGTTCCAGACCCCAGTCCACATGTGTCCACCGACACGTCGTGTCCCAGACCGTAGTCCACATGTGTCCACCGACACGTCGTGTCCCAGACCACAGTCCACATGTGTCCACCGACACGTCGTGTCCCAGACCACAGTCCACATGTGTCCACCGACACGTCGTGTCCCACACCCCAGTCCACACGTGTCCACTGGTGCGTCGTGTTCCAGACCCCAGTCCACATGTGTCCACCGACACGTCGTGTCCCAGACCGTAGTCACATGTGTCCACCGACACGTCGTGTTCCAGACCACAGTCCACATGTGTCCACCGACACGTCGTGTCCCACACCCCACTCCACATGTGTCCACCGACACGTCGTGTCCCAGACCGTAGTCCACATGTGTCCACCGACACGTCGTGTCCCAGACCGTAGTCCACATGTGTCCACCGACACGTCGTGTCCCACACCCCACTCCACATGTGTCCACCGACACGTCGTGTCCCAGACCGTAGTCCACATGTGTCCACCGACACGTCGTGTCCCAGACCGTAGTCCACATGTGTCCACCGACACGTCGTGTCCCAGACTGTAGTCCACATGTGTCCACCGACACGTCGTGTCTCAGACCGTAGTCCACATGTGTCCACCGACACGTCGTGTCCCAGACTGTAGTCCACATGTGTCCACCGACACGTCGTGTCCCAGATTGTAGTCCACATGTGTCCACCGACACGTCGTGTCCCAGACCGTAGTCCACATGTGTCCACCGACACGTCGTGTCCCAGACCACAGTCCACATGTGTCCACCGACACGTCGTGTCCCAGACCGTAGTCCACATGTGTCCACCGACACGTCGTGTCCCAGACCGTAGTCCACATGTGTCCACCGACACGTCGTGTCCCAGATCACAGTCCACATGTGTCCACCGACACGTCGTGTCCCACACCACAGTCCACATGTGTCCACCGACACGTCGTGTCCCAGACTGTAGTCCACATGTGTCCACCGACACGTCGTGTCCCAGACCGTAGTCCACATGTGTCCACCGACACGTCGTGTCCCAGACCGTAGTCCACATGTGTCCACCGACACGTCGTGTCCCAGACCACAGTCCACATGTGTCCACCGACACGTCGTGTCCCAGACCATAGTCCACATGTGTCCACCGATACGTCGTGTCCCAGACCGTAGTCCACATGTGTCCACCGACACGTCGTGTCCCAGACCACAGTCCACATGTGTCCACCGACACGTCGTGTCCCAGACTGTAGTCCACATGTGTCCACCGACACGTCGTGTCCCAGACCGTAGTCCACATGTGTCCACCGACACGTCGTGTCCCAGACCACAGTCCACATGTGTCCACAGACACGTCGTGTCCCAGACTGTAGTCCACATGTGTCCACCGACACGTCGTGTCCCACACCCCAGTCCACATGTGTCCACCGACACGTCGTGTCCCAGACCATAGTCCACATGTGTCCACCGACACGTCGTGTCCCAGACTGTAGTCCACATGTGTCCACCGACACGTCGTGTCTCAGACCGTAGTCCACAAGTGTCCACCGACATGTCGTGTCCACACCCCAGTCCACATGTGTCCACCGACATGTGTGTCCCAGACCGTAGTCCACATGTGTCCACCGACACGTCGTGTCCACGACTGTAGTCACATGTGTCCACCGACACGTCGTGTCCCACACCCCAGTCCACATGTGTCCACCGCACGTCGTGTCCCAGACTGTAGTCCACATGTGTCCACCGACATGTCATGTCCCAGACTGTAGTCCACATGTGTCCACCGACACGTCGTGTCCCAGACTGTAGTCCACATGTGTCCACCGACATGTCGTGTCCCAGACCCCAGTCCACATGTGTCCACCGACACGTCGTGTCCCAGACCGTAGTCCACATGTGTCCACCGACACGTCGTGTCCCAGATTGTAGTCCACATGTGTCCACCGACACGTCGTGTCCCAGACTGTAGTCCACATGTGTCCACCGACACGTCGTGTCCCAGACCGTAGTCCACATGTGTCCACCGACACGTCGTGTCCCAGACCGTA
This sequence comes from Lepas anatifera, assembly GCA_034440635.1. Taxonomy (NCBI): domain Eukaryota; kingdom Metazoa; phylum Arthropoda; class Thecostraca; family Lepadidae; genus Lepas; species Lepas anatifera. Next base: position 185,127 of record JAOTON010001320.1, read on the forward strand.
GTCCACATGTGTCCACCGACACGTCGTGTCCCAGACCACAGTCCACATGTGTCCACCGACACGTCGTGTCCCAGACCATAGTCCACATGTGTCCACCGATACGTCGTGTCCCAGACCGTAGTCCAAATGTGTCCACCGACACGTCGTGTCCCAGACCACAGTCCACATGTGTCCACCGACACGTCGTGTCCCAGACTGTAGTCCACATGTGTCCACCGACACGTCGTGTCCCAGACCGTAGTCCACATGTGTCCACCGACACGTCGTGTCCCAGACCACAGTCCACATGTGTCCACAGACACGTCGTGTCCCAGACTGTAGTCCACATGTGTCCACCGACACGTCGTGTCCCACACCCCAGTCCACATGTGTCCACCGACACGTCGTGTCCCAGACCGTAGTCCACATGTGTCCACCGACACGTCGTGTCCCAGACTGTAGTCCACATGTGTCCACCGACACGTCGTGTCTCAGACCGTAGTCCACAAGTGTCCACCGACATGTCGTGTCCCACACCCCAGTCCATGTGTCCACCGACATGTCGTGTCCCAGACCGTAGTCCACATGTGTCCACCGACACGTCGTGTCCACGACTGTAGTCCACATGTGTCCACCGACACGTCGTGTCCCACACCCCAGTCCACATGTGTCCACCGACACGTCGTGTCCCAGACTGTAGTCCACATGTGTCCACCGACATGTATGTCCCAGACTGTAGTCCACATGTGTCCACCGACACGTCGTGTCCCAGACTGTAGTCCACATGTGTCCACCGACATGTCGTGTCCCAGACCCCAGTCCACATGTGTCCACCGACACGTCGTGTCCCAGACCGTAGTCCACATGTGTCCACCGACACGTCGTGTCCCAGATTGTAGTCCACATGTGTCCACCGACACGTCGTGTCCCAGACCGTAGTCCACATGTGTCCACTGGTGCATCGTGTCCCAGACCACAGTCCACACGTGTCCACCGACACGTCGTGTCCACACCCCAGTCCATGTGTCCACCGACACGTCGTGTCCCAGACTGTAGTCCACATGTGTCCACCGACATGTCGTGTCCCAGACTGTAGTCCACATGTGTCCACCGACATGTCGTGTCCCAGACCCCAGTCCACATGTGTCCACCGACACGTCGTGTCCCAGACTGTAGTCCACATGTGTCCACCGACACGTCGTGTCCCAGACCATAGTCCACATGTGTCCACTGGTGCGTCGTGTCCCAGACCACAGTCCACACGTGTCCACCGACACGTCGTGTCCCATACCACAGTCCACATGTGTACGACGCGTCGTGTTCCAGACCGCAGTCCACATGGGTCCACATGGGCACGTTTTGACTGCTGCCCAGGCTGGTCAAAGGCGAGACTCCTCTGAAAGTCTGGTTAGTTTGCATTGAACCAGTACTGGATGTTACGATATCGAGTGCACTCTGCACCACTTTTCCGCTATCTCTTTGTCTTCAAACCCAGGTCTGTATTTTTCTGGGTCATTACAAGTGTTGCCTTTGGAGATCAAAGCCTGCTTAATAAAGTCACCAAGGGACCTTGTCTCGGTGTCTGTAGAGCAGTTTACACGGTCATTTAGACGGCACGGCACAGTAAGGCGCAGTACAAGCACAGGTGCCAACGATGCCAGGGATTAGTTTTTTTTTGGGGGGACAAGTGGGAAGATAGGGCTACAGCGTGTAAATCTGTACCTTCCCTCTGGTAACAATTTGCGTTTTCTTTTAATACCGTATCCAGTATTGTCCCAATACCTTACTGGATTTGTTGTTTTAAAGAACACAATATTTCGCTAGAAACCACTTCACCTTTCGTGCCGCGGCCCTACCTTACCAGATGCCTCGAAAAAATTAATCCCTGGCATCATTGGCACCTGTCTCTGTGCCATGTCGTTTCCTAAATTGACATGTAAGCTGCCCTTCTGACCCCGCCATCCGAGAGAGCAATTCCCCGCAGGACGGGTTTATTTAGAAGCCGATGTAGAACGTCCCACAAAACAAAAGGACGGCTACCCCGCTCAGGTCACCCTCTCGCAGGAGCTCGTCGACCTACGACGAGTAAATATTGAGCGCCAGAGCTTCTCAGAGGAATTGATCCTCAGGGTTCACTGCCGATACCCAGTTTTCTGAGTAGCAGACCGGAGCCCAATGCTCTACCAACTGAGGTACCGGGCCAGCAACTTACCGCACATACCGAAGTTGGATTCCCACATCGTCCATTACGGACAAGTTCCTATAGTGAAAAAAGTATGAGCATTGTCTTGATAGGTGCTGATCGGACGATTTCTCTGTTCTTATCAATAGTGACTTTACCAACAATTTAGCTCACATGTGAAATTAACACTTAAACATGCTCATGCATGGGTATAACATATGTCGAACTAGAGCAAATGTCTAATTCCTGGAAGCCATCTTCTACGCCTTTTATAATTTCTTCTTTAAATAGCAATTGTCCCATACCGAGGAGACAATCATCCCTTCCCTTTGCCCTTGGAGGAGACAAAGGGCAAGGGGGACTTTGCTCCTCGGGGGGACAAGCTTTTTGTCCCCCGAGGAGATAAACGTCCTTAGTCGGTCCGTTGTCCCCTGTAGAAACAAGCGTCATTTGTCCGTTGTCCCCCGAGAAGATAAGCTGCAAACATCCTGTGTGAGCGGTCGTCGTGTAACACCTTTAAATTGTTAGGGCGGAGTTTTCAAAGCTTGACCTTATGTTGAAACGAGGGGACTGTAGAAGCTTGTTCCTGACGAACTGTATTGAATCCTATCTCATGGCACTGAAATCTGAGGCATCGGGGAGGAAGAGCACCCTGGATGCTTCATCAATCAACAGATGTTTCAAATGTGCGAATTGTGGACCATCCCCATCAATCGGTATCCTTTCAGCTACAGACATCAGAAATTAAGAACAAGATTACTCAGCTCTTGGACAATCCTCAATTCTAGGCTTTGTTACCGGTAATGCACATCAAACAATTTTCGATTTAGTTTCCTATGGTTCCTCAGTATCGTATTGGTGATCACCCTTGTCGAAAAGCGCGCTGCGCGCAGATAGCCTGTCGGTATCAGCCTCTTTGGTATGGGTGGGAACATTTAAATCACCCAAACTCTTTCAAAAGAATTATTAGCAGGTCTTTCAAGATAATCCTTCCGAATCCTCCCCTCATGACAAATAGTTATGCATTCGCAGCGGTATCTTCATCGTTCAAAATGTGTTCAGGTCTGGAAAAATATGCTGAGGGTAGCATACCATGAATCTTTCAGGCTTAAGTTAATGGGGGTTGTATCAAAGCTGTCCTAGCTTAACATTTATAGCTCAGATTCATAGGCCTTCGTGATCCCTGCAGAGTGACTGCATCACCCCAAATTGAGTCCCAACCCACTCTTTGGGAACCAACCACTAATCTAAAACGTGTATGTGTGAGTGACAGTATTGACACAGTCCATCTGAGACAGATGAGTGTATTCGCAGTAACACACATCTGTCCCACCTCCAGCCAGGGATGTGTTCCTTTGCAGCGACAGCCAGCTTATAATGCTGCAGCGACAGCCAGCTCTTGTGTTCAGCAGTAGTATCTGTACCCACCTGTCTCTGTTTCAGGTAACCACCTGCTTCTTTTGCAGGTAGCCTTCTGTCTCTGTTGCAGGTAACCTTCCTTCTGCTTCTGTTGCAGGTAACCTTCTGTCTCTGTTGCGGGTAACCTCCTACCTCTGTTGCAGGTACCCTCCTGCTTCTGTTGCAGGTAACCTCCCACCTCTGTTGCAGGTAACCTCCCACCTCTGTTGCAGGTAACCCCCGTCTCTGTTGCAGGTAACCTTCCTTCTGCCTCTGTTTCAGGTAACCTCCTACCTCTGTTGCAGGTAACCCCTTACCTCTGTTGCAGGTAACCTCCTGTCTCTGTTGCAGGTAACCTCCTACTTCTGTTGCAGGTAACCCCCTGCCTCTGTTGCAGGCAACCTTCTGTCTCTGTTGCGGGTAACCACCTACCTCTGTTGCAGGTACCCTCCTGCTTCTGTTGCAGGTAACCTCCCACCTCTGTTGCAGGTAACCCCCGTCTCTGTTGCAGGTAACCGCCTGCCTCTGTTTCAGGTAACCCCTGCCTCTGTTGCAGGTAACCCCTGTCTCTGTTGCAGGTAACCTCCTGCTTCTGTTGCAGGTAACCTCCTGCCTCTGTTGCAGGGAACTGGTAGAGCTGGCGTTCCAGCAGCTGGACATTGCCAACAGCATGGAGGACAACGTGCTGCGGGCCGAGGCCTACCTCAACCTGGCGCGCGGCAACGAGAGAATGGGCAATCTGGACGCGGCGCTGCAGTACTGCCGACACTCGCTCTACAGCCAGTGCGACCAGTCACGCACCACCGGCCAAGTCCACCTCTGCCTAGGAAACATATACGTCACCTATAGCAACTTTAGCAAGGCCATCGAACACTATGAGCTGGCACTAAAGGTAGCGCGGTCCATTCGTGATGTGGGCCTGGAACTGCTTATCTATGTAGGTATGGGACAAGTATTTAGCATTCTCAAGGACCATAACCGTGGCCTTCAGCTAGTGGCGCGAGCCTTTGAACTCTCCAAGAGCTTCCAGATCTGCGACCTCAACATGCGGCACCAGCGGCTGGCGCTGTTGCATCTGGTGACGCCGCTCAGAAAGCTGGGCAGGATGTCGGAGGCCTACGAGTGTTGTCAGGTGAGACCGAGATCTCTCTTCGTGTCTGCTGTATGTGTGTGTGTGAGAGAGAGGGAAAGATGGAGAAGAAAGAAAGAAAGAAAGAGAGAGAGAGAGAGAGAGAAAGAGAGAGAGATAGACAGAGAGAGAGAGAGAGATAAAGAGAGAGAGATAAAGAGAGAGATAGACAGAAAGAGAGAAAGAGAGAGAGAGAAAGAGAGGGATAGACAGAGAGAGAGAGAGAGGGAGAGAGAGGTTATGGAAAGAAAGAGAAATAGAGGAGGGATTATGGAAAGAGACAGAGAGAGGGGGACGATGAAAGGGAGAAAAGGGTGATATATCACTAAGGAACATGGCTTAGCTTGCTAAGTGTCCTTATTCCGCGCGCATTAGAGAGCGTCACAGACCAGATGTTCGAAGTGATTCCTGAAGACTGGCAAGGTAGACCGGATTCGTCGGTACATTTAGGTAGCTTTGGGTCTGGGTATGGATGTGGGATCTCAACTATTCGTATTATTTTAGACCAAAAACTAGGTGCCGGCCTCCTGATAGCTTTCTCGTGTGGCTAAGCACGCTGGAATTAAAATTAGGGATCTTTACCACCGCAAAAGCATATAACCATGTTATTAAATCGCCACTATCCACAATTAGTTTGCTCGTTAAGGCCCTATACCCTGTGCTACTTATTTCAATGCCAAAGAACAATAACCATAGATAAAAAATTCAGCATACCAATATATTTCAACGTCGTAGGCGGACCCAGGTCGTAAAGGAGAGACACTTTTCTCCACCCCCCCTGATCGAACCTCGTCACCCCTAAAATGGTCACAGTACCCCCTGCACCCCGTATAATGTCGCTTTAATGTCGCTGTACGCCCTACAATGTCGCTGTATTAAAAATAGCCTGGGCTGATGTGGTGTTAGGAATAATTATTTCCCCGAAATACGTCACCAGCTATAGGGAAGCGATGGGTGGGAAGAGCCAACCATCATACAACCAGTATATCAGAAGTAAGACCGTAAGGTCAGTTAAACGTGAAGGAAAAAAACAACGACCATATTATCTCCTTCCGTTCATTACATCTCCTTTCATGTGGTGGCTGTTGATATTGTTTTACATTTGGGCACCCTACTAAGTTTCGGAAATCCAAACCCTGACTCTTGGCCCATTTTGGGTGATTTACTGGGAAAAAAGTTTAACAGTTTTAACCGGGTTTCCATCCCCTCCCCAAACGTTTCATTAAGATACACTACCTCTGGTCTGCTAGGGCCCTTTCAGGAACATAGGGTTCATTGTAGGGGCGTGGAGTACTTGGTCGTGGGGGGAGGGGAGTGTTACCTGCCTATTATGCCACGTGGGGCAGCATATGTTTTTGATAAATATTTTCCCTTATATCGTGTAAAACACCACAACGTTAAAACAGTTTACAACAGTTTACAAAGTGTTTACAGCCCTGTACAAGGGAATTAATACTTGCCCCAGATGGCTCATGAAAGTGGGGATAGCGATCTCAGAGTTAAGGTGCGGTTGGGAAAAATGCAACACCGGACTACCGGCTTTATGGTGGTTGTTAGAGGTTGTTGGCGGAGTTAAGCACCAGTTATTCGCGCCGGCTCAAAGCTGCCTTTTGCCCTGTCGGATTTTGACCTTGGCATTGCTGTCCCGATTTGCACGCGCTGGCACGCAGGTACTCTGGTGCCAGTGTCGGGTTCTGGTGGAGGAAAATGCATCCCTGGACTGCAGGACGAATAACTGGTGTTTTATTCCCACACAGCCTCCAACAGCCACTTTTCGTCTGTCGTTTTGCCCAATCGAAACTGGACCAATGTCCTGTTGTCCCCTTTTGCGTGCGCTATCTGGGACAAACACCAAGCCTCCAAACACTGGGGATGGTCGAATATCCGGCTTTTGACTTGATAAAATACAGCAAGATTATGAAACTATGTCCCAAACGAAAGCTCTTGTGATGATGGTCCGTTGCATCTTTGCTTCGTAGCTCCAGCTAAATTAGTGGCGATGGTATTGGCAACAACACAAAAATCCGTCGTTATAAAGAGACAGTATTTCACGAAAAAGGCCAGAACAGGCAATTCAAAGATGCTGCTAACGTTGGTTCCATTAAATTCAATGCAGATGATCACACGTGACCGCTCGGATTTTGTCGTGGTCGGGGCGAAATGAGCCCAGCCGAATACGAGGATTGCTGGTAGGTACGACGGTACAGCCTAACACCGAAGAAAAACGCTGCACCGCTGGACTCGACGTACTGCGGTACAGCCTAACAACGAAGAAAAACGCTGCGCCGCTGGACTCGACGCAATGCGGTACAGTCTATCAACCACATACCTGCTCAACGCTCGCCCCACGGGGCCATCGATGGCCCCCAAGATTTTTCCGGATAGCAGAAAACGACGAGACCGGACCAGTTAAGGGCTCTATCTCTCATGCCATCATTTTCCCACTATCCCTGAAAATTTTTTACCCCGGGTCACCCAAGGTCAGGTCACCAGGCGAGGTCAACCAAGGTCACCTCACTTCAACTTTTGAGCTCTATAAGAGCTACGTTTCTCAGTCGATCGATTTGAAACCTCCTACACTTTATGACCCCGCCAGGGTCTACAAGGTGTATGTCCGGGATTTTTCGATTTCGTGACTTGAGGTCAGGTCACGGCGTAACCTTTCCCATTGAAAAGACATGGGAAAAGCTGTCTTATGACCTAAAAGCCACAAAAACGATTTCAAATGCTCGGCTTGCTCAGACAAGCGTTTCTTGGACACTCTTTCACGGATCCCAGGGGTCATATTTTCCCTTTGACCTCTCCGAGATCATCCAAGGTCACCAGGGTCAAAAACAGTATTTTGGCAATAACTTTTGACCTATTTAAGCTAGAACGCTGAATCAAACACTATCGTGTAAGTCTTATCATTGGCTTTCATTTGATATACGGCAAGGTCACTTTCTGACCTTTCGTGACCTCAGGTCATATGAGGTCACGAGGTGACCTCTGGAGGTCAAAACACTGGCGGGAGGTCATTACGTTCCACATAGCGGAAAAAGGTCTAGCATTTTCCTATCCAATGTAGTTTATCAGATCTCAATAGCTCTAATGGCATAAGAGTTGTGCCCAGTTTTCGTAAGCATTGCATATTTTAGTGAAAATAGCCTATCGTGACCTAACTTGACCTCTGGAGGTCAAACCATTGACCTAAGTGCTTAAACATGCCAGGTAATTTCTTACTGAATTCATGCGAGCTTTCTAATGCACTTTGCAGATTTGCGCTAACACCCATATTTTTGGAGTTAGAGGGGGCCTCCGATGGCCCCGGTGGGGCGAAGGTGGCGCCGGACCCCCGGTGGGGCGCGGGTTAATGCGGCACAGTATAGTTCGCCCCGAGGGAAGTGCGCCACGTCCAGCACGTGTTTCGCCGCGCTCTGACCCGGGGAACGGCATGGCAATCTAAGAGAGGAGCGCGGCCCTAGTTGGCGGAGGGCAGAAAAGGGGCCGCCCACCGAGTTGACGAAATCAGTCTAATTCAAACGTCCCGCTGGGTGCATTCCATACAACCTCTTGAATTCCTGCCTCCCACCTTGGCCATTTTCTTGATCCATCTCAACCCCTGACTCGCTGCCTGAAAGGCGCAGATGCCGTCGCGTGCTTCGTATCATTTAATTTTTTATTGGCTTCATTGTTTGTAAGAAATTGAAGCAAATATAATTTTTTTTTTCACATTTATTCATCAAGTTATTGACATTGTACACGACAACTCATACTCTTATATTCCTAACTACGGATGTCACTGACATGATGCAAGTCTTGTATCTGACACTAAGCATCACTTAGCCCCTATCCACAGTTTCACTTATGGCATGATTCGGAACTGCTGCCGGATGCTCCAACCAAACCACTCGCACAATGAACCACATATGAAGTCATTCAGCGACACCAGTTAATCCTATACCAAATATAATGGGATATACAAAACGAGATGATAGATCGTCGTGGCCTGCTCAGAACCCCACGCACCGAAGTGTAGTTAGTGGAGACGTTCAACAGCTCACCTCACTGATTGATGAAAGTAATTCCCGTTGGGTATTTTTGTATGTACTTTTCAATATCGAGATAGTCCATGAAATGTTGTTTAGTCGCGCACCCGTTAAACATTCCTGATGGTCTCTAATTTCCATATGAACTGGTTCGTGAGCATAATGATTGTATTAACCCGTGACTATATCTGCATCGTCTACATTAGCCCCCATGAAAATATTCCTGTCCAAAAACTATCTGGAAGTCTGAGGAGGTTTTGACCTCACGCCAGAGCATACGAGTTGAGGGGCAGAACCAACATTTGTGACTATTGATTCGTACATTTGACATTTTACTTTATCGCTGTCTACTAGTCGAACATATACAGGAGTCTATTTGTTGGCAAATTCTCTTAATAATACGATATTGAAGCCATTTTGGTTACGTTTCTGATTGGTGCGCCTTGTGTATCCGCGACCTCCTCTTGTGATTCGGTCCCCCGCTCTGCTTGCTTTTTGCGTTTTCATTTCCATCTCGGGATGGTTGGTGTATTCTGTCTGCCATTTGGGGTTTGATTGTGGACCGCGTGATGCAAAATCTCGATCTTCGGCACGTTGGCTTCTCCTCGTGAGCTGCTGTTTCCGTTATGTGGCATGACGATTTCGCGCTTTTTGGATGGATGCAATTTCCTAGTACTTCTGCTGGTGTCAAAGTCTACTTTCGATAAATGTAAATATCCTGAATGCGCAAGGCCCAAAGCAAATATAATATTGCAATGGCAGTTGTTTTTAAGAGTCCTACGATTATTTCACTAATGTGCTACGCTTATTACCAGGCGAAGATCCGTTGAAGTAGACGGTGGGAACAGAAATGTTGGCCCCTACCCACTTGAAATAGATAAATTTCGGCGGAGGCGAAAACATTTTTGTTGTTGATGTGGGGACACTTTAAGACCCCGGCCAGTACGAAGGGCAGTGCGCAGTCATTCCATAGTCCTGAAGACATCAAAAATGGATTTATCATGGAATACTGTTCCTGATAGAGCTGATTTTAGGTTAGCACTTCAAGTCTCGAATATACATGAAAAATTTCGCCAAATGCGAGCAGAGACTGAGACACTGCCGTATCCAGGGCATGCCAACCAAAACAGCGATATTCTATCGCAGCTGCAATGGGGAGTGCATATTTTACTTCATATTACCGGAGGGCATCTTTCAGCACAAAGCAAGTATTCAAAACTGCCATGCCGGAGCGAGAGGAGAGGCAGCTGGTCGCGAATGCTGAATTTGGGTTGCAGAACATGGATAGACTGGGCGGTATAGATCGGATTTTATTTATTTTACCGGTGATGGAGGGTTTTCCTGAGTGTATGGGAGACACACCGCAGTGTGCCAAGGCAACGAACCACCTGTTAAAATTCCGGCACAAAGGAAAAAACAAGACGGCATTCGGCTCCAGATACTTCCTCGTAGCATTTCATTTCATTTCATTTATTTATTCAGGTTTATCAGCAACAGGTATGTGGAAACCCAATTACAGCTGAAGTCGAGCAATAAAACAGCACACCAATTAATATTTACAATGCAACCGTGTAACAATGTAATGCAACCTATTCCTGCAACAGTGGTATAAAACACTCGATATAAAATATACACAAAGCTATGAATATGAAGCATATAAAAATACATCAGAAGCACTGCAATACATTAACCTTTTCGGCAGGGGGCTTTTGCCCCTTAGGTTTTCGAGATATCTCCGAAACGGCTTGCGATAGAACTTTGAAACTTCCGACTTTTCCTAAAACTAGTACAGGCGGTTTTCTGAAATTTTCAAGTTATATATTTACCAGGGGCGGAGCTATGGCTGGGTTTTGGGGAGGTTCTTCCACAACCAAGTATTATCGTTGCGATGGGTTTTTTGTAAAGGAAGCCGTCTCTGCTGATCCTGATACCGTTTATGGTTTTATTATATCATTTTATGTGGATGATAGTGCATTCCAATTGTCCTTTTGTATTCATCAGGGGCGGTTACGCAGTTCAAAATGGGGGAATGTTATCAGAAGGACTAAACGTTAGTAAGTGGAAGACTGCTTACAGCCGTGTCAGGGCGAATACAATTGAGTATATGAAAATTCAAATAGTTATAACCCATTCTAGATTACCGGGCGTGTCCGTCTCTTTTCAAATGTATATTCCCAGCCGTATCCCGCCGCGACTCAATATCGTTGTTATTGAAAATGTGTTTCCAATCACCCCCATCCCCCGACGGTCTTGATCCGCCTATGTCCCCTTTCCCAGGCTGCCATGGGGGGTAAAATTATCGAATTAATTTCACTAGTCAGGGACTAATATACTCATGCATACCATTCGCATATTGTTGATATGTATTTTACCCCACTGTTTTACCTTACTGCATCCGCCCCTGATGGTTTTTCTTTTTTTATTTTTTATGTGTAAGATGCCAGCAGTATATGACGGCTTCTAATCCGCGTAACAAACTTTTGGTTGTTATATTTCCCTTAGTCCTGGTCCTGGAACTGCCATTGATTTCAATTTTGGTACTCAGTATTGAAATTTTGGGTCAATTATTTGTAAATCTGAACTAGTTTTGTGAAAATCGTACACGAGACAGGGTTATGGAAAATCTAAAAATACACAAAATTGTATATTTTGCCGACCTTCTCCTAAAAATAAAATTTTGAAATTTTCTTTTTTCAAATAAGTTTATCGCAGGGAATCTTGGCACTTTGATTTTCAAATCGGCCGGTTAGATTACGAGATCTTGGGCTTCCCCCTGGAAATGGCGGCCTAATGGTTAAGACATGAACAAACGGCATAAAATAAGATAAAAAGCCTAAAATGGATGAGCTTTAACATATTTCCTCACCCTGGCTCTAAAACTGCTAAAGGTGGAAGCGAAGGGGTCTGCCTCAGGACAGCGTCCAAGATGGTCATTAAAAGCAATCGCTGCCCTGCGAAATAAACCTCTTTTGATGGTCTCCACACGAGGCAGGGAAACATGTAAAAGGTGGCTTTGCATCCAATCCAAGTAACCCTATTTTTGTCTAATAGTAACACTAAAATTAAGCCCAACCTTTAAGTGCCCGAGGCGAAGAGCGTTTACTGGTCAAAAATTCTGAAAACTGGATCAAATGAAGCTAAAGTACTAAGAAACGGGATTACCAAGCACCCATGTGGCTACCTCAGTATTTTATTTTTGCAAAGAAGGACGTCCTAATGACCACCTCTAATCTATACACAAGCATCTGCTTTCAAACGAAAGAGTTATCATCCATCGTAGCAACTCTTGCCAAAATAAACCTTTTTACTTCGTTAATGGCTTCCGACAACAAGTCAAAACATTTTATCTGTGGTAGTTACTGACACACTGTGTCTTGCTTTTAACACCTGCACTGGAGAGGGGTCCGGCACTAACGCGCACTGGAGGGGCCCTAAGATCTCGGAAACTAAGAGTCTTAGAAAAGCGCCGGTTGGGATAGGGGTGGGTGGGGTCTATGGTTATCTACAGCATAGCCAATTTTCATTGATCTAAGTCAATATCTTCAAGGTCAAACGGATCATTAAGGCCAGATCTTGGCCTTGCTGGGAACCTATTGGAAAATACCGTAATTGTGCGGTAAAAGTGGGGAATAGGCTAAAGGCGGACCAGGGTAATAAAGGAAAGGTTGCAAAGATTCTTTCCTAAGATTTTTAGGTCAACATCATTCAAGGTCATTGATCTGTGACATCACGGTATGGTATATCCCCTATAAATTACACTATAACCAACACTAAAGCATCCGCTGGGCAGGAAATGAGGATTGACCTTCACCTATGACCTTTGACCTTGACCATGATCTTTACATTGAGGTGCCTTAACTATGACATCATAGCATAATATAGGTCAGACTGGGTCACGCCATTTGACTGGAAGCACTGGGGCCAATGAACTTGAAAGTTCTGACATGACTTTGACTTGTGACCTTCATGTGATGTGACCTTTAGTTAGTTAGTTAAGGGCTTTTTATAAGGCGTTCTGTGCAAGGCACCTTTGCCCGCCTCTAAAGTATGAGGGAGAATTTTGCGGGAGGGAGGTTTACTTTAATGTCACAGAACAAAGGGTTGAAGCTTATTTCAAGGAATGGGTCGCTAAGTGTAGCAACACTTGCGAGGGAAGGGGATTGCTACGGCGGAGATGCCGAGCCTGGGGCACATGTATGATTTAAAAGGTTAAGTGAAGAAGTTTGCCAGAGCAGAGATTAGTGTTTGTTTGTTTGTTTGTTTTTTAATTTTGTTCCCTGTTATCGAATGACCGTTTTGTTTACCTTACTCGAGTTCCTCCATTGAAAAATACTAGTTTTGGGTAATTAGAAACACCCGCGAGCACCATGACGTGATGCTGCGGGTCTTTATCCTGCAACCAGGAGGTGAGGTTGCAGCACCTTCTCCGGCTGGGTAGCCGCCGCATGGAGGAAGAGAGAAGGGTAATAGAACAGATAGAGTGTTAGGGGGGTGTGAGTTGGTTGGTTGTGTGTCTTAGATATGGTTAGTTATTAAGTAATCCTTAAGTTAGAGTTAGTTGGTTAGCAAACATGAGCAGAGGGTTAGTTAAGCTTAGTTGGTTAGTTGAACTTTTTGTTTTGTTTTTGTTTTTTATATATCAGCCCGTTTATATGGCTTTATGACGTCACCATTCGGTCTCCAATGCAAGCAAACTGGTCCGACCGCGCGATCGTGGCAATCTCAAAAGGTAGGTCTAACTTTGAGAGCGTATACGTAAAAAATTGCCAACCTATTTTCAAAAAAATTAAACCAATCGACGGGCCATTTAGTTCTCTCAAAGTTAGCCAAGTATCATTCTTCGGCTACGAGTGGCTCTTCGGTCATTCCGGAAAAATAAGCGGGGGGCCTCAGAGGCCACCCTCCAGTGAATCTGTTAAGAAAACGGTCATGCCTTTGGGAAAGTAGCATATGATTAAATTAATTATTACATTTAGAAGCACGAGTGTGGCGTAAGTGCACCACATTCCCGAAGGATGCATTCAGCGAAGGGTCTTACGAGGCTTTCGCCGCGTGACTTCCATTATCCACCCTGCATCTTAATGTCTATTTAAGACTCGGCTGAAATACCTATTTCACGTTAATGGCCATGAAGCATCTGAATTTAAGGAGAAATGTTTCGGAAAACTCTCATAGGATGTGCAGTATAACTCGGCATCAGTTTCATGCTTGAGTTTGGCTGCTGACTCTCTCTCTCTCTCTCTCCCTCTCCCTCTCTTCCTCTCTCTCTCTCTCTCTCTCTCTCTCTCTCTCTCTCTCTCTCTCTCTCTCTCTCTCTCTCTCTCTCTCTCTCTCTCTCTACTTAGTCCACGGAGAAAACCGGGTGTCAGCACAGTATAGACCAGAGAATCGATGGCCGTTTTTTGTTACTATCTACGCACCGGATTTGTATTAAGAGCTAGGCGGATATCTATACACAGCCCGGGTCTAGGCACGCAGGTATATCGCCAGTTGGGTAAATGTCTCAAAGAACTCAGACTTTTTCTCGGAAATCGATTGGGACCGTTTTCTTTACTCTAAATTATAATCGGTATGAATAGGAACCAAATAACTGGGGGCAAGTAGCCCTAACTGTAATACATTATCCTAAAATGTTACAAAACTATCAATTTTCCCCTGATCAGTTTTATACAGGTTGCACCTATTTTCCCTAAAAACAGCTCGGACTGTGAAGCAAAGTATCACGCGACGCACGATATTGTAGCGTCGAGCCATCCAGCGCGTACCCAGATCCCTCATGTGGACCGGCGCTGTCCGGCGCGCTGTCAGCTCGTCCATCCTGACCGCCCCGCTCTCAGCAGTGGCCATCTCTCTCGCCGCCGCCGCCGCCGCCATGTTGGATTCAGTCAGCTGCTGCAATATACAGCTCCGGCGCCCGCCACATGGTCGCTCATGACTTCACAATGAACGACAATGAAGGCCCCCATCGCCGGCCTGTTCGGCGCAGCGCTGTGCCCTCGGGGCGTGCTGGGTTCACACAGCAGCGGCTGCAGGCTGCGGCAAGGCCACGCGGCTCATTGTGATTCGGCGGGCGGCGAGGAAGGCGACTGGTGCCGATAGGAGTTATTGTACCGCCCCCGCTCCAGTGCCCCTGCCTGGCTGTTATAGCTCGCTCCCGGGAGAGTGGTGTGCTTGGGAGAAATGGCACGCACCCTGCCAGTAATCGGCGTGGAAGGCATCGGTGTTCGTAAATGTAACGCTTCCTGATAAACACCAGCCGCTTACGTACAATAATGCATTCTTTTGTAATGAAGGTCACAGGGCTTCAAGCAAAAAACTATCTCATCAAGCTAGTTGAAAAATAGGAATAATGCAAACCGTGAACTTGATCATCACCATTCTTATGTATAAGGCAGTCCATTTTCTCGTGTGTTGCGCGCCGCAATGTTTGTGTTGTGATAGTGCATATCATTTCAGTCAAAACTGTTTTTGCTCATCTACATGATATGAATGCCTGAGATGCGGAGTATTGATCACAGTCTACACTCCAGGTCTATTGAGTTGAATTGTTGCTATGTATCAACGTAGCCTTATGCTCGATTTCTCCTTTCGTCTAAGCGGAGCAAAAAACACCGATGGTAGATGGAAGGAATTCAGAGATTATTGGAACTTTTTCTTGCAGGTGAAGGCCAAACAGATAGTTTTGCTGGAAAGTAAACAAATTACGCAAGCTTTTAGTGGTTTGACTATCCTTCTTCGACTCGAAACTCCAAGGAAGTGATGCGTTGTCTGCTGTCCAGAAGTGTTTTTCTACCAAACACATCCATCCTTACTTTACGAATTACTTTCCGCCGACGCTCAAAGCTCTATTCTGACACCTAAACTCAAGCTTCGTAATGAATATTTACAGAACGGATAGTACGCCTAAAAAAATTGCGAAGTTGGCCTACTCTACGTTGATCAGTTACCAGCAAATCAGCTACACCTTGGTGGCTGCTCCTTAGCGGTTGCATATGTTGTGTTGAAGCAAAACCTTAATGTAGCTGCCAACTTTCGAAATCGTCCATTGTCACGGGATATGTTCAACTTCGAGCAATCTGTGTAAGGGAAGAACTCTAAGTTTCTCAGCTTTCGGACAAACCTTTCATATCCCAATACAGCTAATATGCTAGAACTCGTAAGCACTTAGATGAAGACCAAAAAGATCTGACAAATTTGCGGTGGATGAAGCTATGAAAACTAGCTTCGAGCATCAGCCTCTAGTTGAACTTGAACAGTTTAAATTATAAGTTCCTGTGCTCCAAACCATGCTTGCAATGTTCCATAATTTTGTGTGATAGCCACAGGGGATGTTGACTGACTTAGTGCTGGTGCCTATTCCTGAGTGAGATATTCTGAAGGAATTACATCGGAAGGGGGAGAAATGTTGGGTGCTGGGACTCTAGTTTTGAAGTTGCGATTTCAGCGTTTTCTTTGAGTGGATTGCCTTCCAGATCCAGATATTGAATAATACAATTAGTACTGTTAGACAATCTCCTTGGTACGATATCCACCAGTTTGCCGACGAGCTGTTTGGCACATCCACTAGTTTGTCTGGCGATCTACTTTTCTAAGATTGGAAATAAAAAGGTTGATCGTTGTCATAGTGAATAGTCCTAAAAATAACCGTCTTACATTCATACTTTATATTGAAGAGAAAAGGCCAAGATAAGATAAGTTTATTATCTTGGCCTTTTCTCTTCAATATATAGTATGAATGTAAGACGGTTATTTTTAGGACTATTCACTGGCGATCTACTTGGCACGGTATCCACCAGTTTGCCTGACGATCTGTTTTGTGCCGTATTCGCCAGTTTGCCTGACGAGCTGTTTGGCGCGGTATCCTCCAGTTTGCCTGACGGGCTGTGCGGTATCCTCCAGTTTGCCTGACGGGCTGGTTGGGGCGGTATCCTCCAGTTTGCCTGACGAGCTGTTTGGCGCGGTATCCACCAGTTTACCTGATGAGCTGTTTGGCGCGGTATCCACCAGTTTGCCTGACGGGCTATTTGGCGCGGTATCCGCCAGTTTGCCTGACGGGCTGTTTGGTGCGGTATCCACCAGTTTACCTGATGAGCTGTTTGGTGCGATATCCACCAGTTTGCCTGACGAGCTGTTTGGCGCGGTATCCACCAGTTTGCCTGACGAGTTGTTTGGCGCGGTATCCATCAGTTTGCCTGACGAGCTGTTTGGCGCGGTATCCACCAGTTTGCCTGACGGGCTGTTTGTCGCGGTATCCGCCAGTTTGCCTGACGAGCTGTTTGGCGCGGTATCCACCAGTTTGCCTGACGAGCTGTTTGGCGCGGTATCCTCCAGTTTGCCTGACGGGCTGTGCGGTATCCTCCAGTTTGCCTGACGGGCTGTTTGGCGCGGTATCCTCCAGTTTGCCTGACGAGCTGTTTGGCGCGATACCCTCCAGCTTGCCTGACGGGCTGTTTGGCGCGGTATCCTCCAGTTTGCCTGCCGAGCTGTTTGGCGCGGTATCCTCCAGTTTGCCTGACGGGCTGTTTGGCGCGGTATCCTCCAGTTTGCCTGACGAGCTGTTTGGCGCGGTATCTTCCAGTTTTCCTGACGAGCTGTTTGGCGCGGTATCCTCCAGTTTGCCTGACGGTCTGTGCGGTATCCTCCAGTTTGCCTGACGAGCTGTTTGGCGCGGTATCCTCCAGTTTGCCTGACGAGCTGTTTGGCGCGGTATCCACCAGTTTACCTGATGAGCTGTTTGGCGCGGTATCCACCAGTTTGCCTGACGGGCTATTTGGCGCGGTATCCGCCAGTTTGCCTGACGGGCTGTTTGGTGCGGTATCCACCAGTTTACCTGATGAGCTGTTTGGTGCGATATCCACCAGTTTGCCTGACGAGCTGTTTGGCGCGGTATCCACCAGTTTGCCTGACGAGTTGTTTGGCGCGGTATCCATCAGTTTGCCTGACGAGCTGTTTGGCGTGGTATCCACCAGTTTGCCTGACGGGCTGTTTGTCGCGGTATCCGCCAGTTTGCCTGACGAGCTGTTTGGCGCGGTATCCACCAGTTTGCCTGACGAGCTGTTTGGCGCGGTATCCTCCAGTTTGCCTGACGGGCTTTGCGGTATCCTCCATTTTGCCTGACGGGCTGTTTGGCGCGGTATCCTCCAGTTTGCCTGACGAGCTGTTTGGCGCGATACCCTCCAGTTTGCCTGACGGGCTGTTTGGCGCGGTATCCTCCAGTTTGCCTGACGAGCTGTTTGGCGCGATACCCTCCAGTTTGCCTGACGGGCTGTTTGGCGCGGTATCCTACAGTTTGCCTGACGAGCTGTTTGGCGTGGTATCCACCAGTTTGCCTGACGAGCTGTTGGCTTTGCTGCGGGTCCGTAGTCATTGCCACTTGAGTGGTCATGTGCCGCAGTGTCCACCATTCGCCTCTCGGCTGGCTTTGTTTCGCGGAAGGGGCTACTTCAGCTGTGCTGGTCCCATATGGAGGTCCTGTCACTTCTGATTGGCCCTGTTGTACGGTGAGACAGCTACAATTTCCCACATGACTAGCCCTGTTAGAGGCGGCCGCCATTCCTGCTCTGTGATACACAGTCATTCCTGCCTGGCCGTATTGCGAGCGCAGTGATCCTACCCCAGAAGCGGTTCTCAGCGGTGGGTCATGACCCCAGTTGGGGTCAAGGAGTACCTTAGTGACCCCCAGCTCTGCGGGAGTCATGAAGTTCTGTGAAGTTGAGCTATAAATTTTAAACAAAAACTGCTTTGATACAGGCCTCATGAATACAGGACTGATAGGTTCAGGGGGTTTAACGACGCACCAACTGCCAAGGTTATATGGCTTCAAGGTATCTAGGATATATAGGATATAGGAACAGAACTAGTTGAATAGTCCATTTAGGTATCTTTTATTTTGACTAGGTATTTGTTTGTGCAATAGGCCACTAGAGAGATTTTGAATGATGAAGGCATTGTCCCAAACGCAGAATTAGGGCTGAAAATTTATTGCGGCGCTATGTCATTCCCGACAAAACATCTATGTGAAGTTTTTGACCATGCTTAACAGCAAAACAAGGCTAATAAGCAGTCAGAAGCTAGAAAAAATATTTTTGGTGCACTTTTTCGATGACAAAGCCAGAATTACGAGGCTGTGCAAGAAACTGGGCTAGATGCTTGCACATGTGCGCTGTCTGTTCCCGTTTCTAATACCAAAGGCCAGAAGAAGTATATTAATTAATTTTGGGGATTTTAAAGACGCACCAACTGCTGAGATCATATGGCGCCGGAGGGGAAGGTAAGTGAGCTAGGTTTGAGCTGGGGTAGGGTATCAAATCCTGCTTTTGAGTGGGCTCGAATCCGCGACACCTTGCACATACAGAATGCCGCAGGCCGAGCCGATAGCGCGCTAACCGACTGAGCACACACCTCGTCCGAGGAAGTGTGTTAACTGGAGAAGAATCAGATCGGTGAAATAATGATCGCATTTTTAAAGAACATAAATTATTGTTTGGTCATACAGTCCTCTCACCGCTGAAATTGGGCTGGGGTTGGAAGGACAGTTTAGGATGATGTGAATTAACCGAACTGAGCTAGGGACTAATGCTATTTGCCATTCGACTAGCTTTGGAGTATGTCGACCGCCACTCACCACCTGAGCAGCTCAGATGAGTCATTTCCGTCATACTAGTTCTGTTGTACTGTGGCAGCCATCCCGTTCACCTGTATTGTGCCGGCTGTCCTCCCTGCTCTGGTGGTCCCCGTTCGACTGGCTCTGTGGCGCCGGATGTCCTCCCTGCTCTTCTGTTCCCCGTCCGACTGGCTCTGTGGCGTCGGCTGTCCTCCCTGCTCTGTGACGTGACAGCGGTGTTCCCCGTTCGACTGGCTCTGTGGCGTCGGCTGTCCTTCCTGCTCTGTGACATGGAAGCAGTGGTCCCCCGTCCGACTGGCTCTATGGCACCGGCTGTCCTGCCTGCTCTGTGACATGGAAGCAGTGGTCCCCGTCCGACTGGCTCTATGGCACCGGCTGTCCTGCCTGCTCTGTGACATGGAAGCAGTGGTCCCCCGTCCGACTGGCTCTGTGGCGTCGGCTGTCCTTCCTGCTCTGTGACATGGAAGCAGTGGTCCCCCGTTCGACTGGCTCTGTGGCGCCGGCTGTCCTCCCTGCTCTGTGACACGGCAGCAGTGTTTCCCCGTCCGACTGGCTCTGTGGCGTCGGCTGTCCTCCCTGCTCTGTGACATGGAAGCAGTGGTCCCCCGTTCGACTGGCTCTGTGGCGCCGGCTGTCCTCCCTGCTCTGTGACACGGCAGCAGTGTTTCCCCGTCCGACTGGCTCTGTGGCGCCGGCTGTCCTCCCTGCTCTGTGACATGGAAGCAGTGGTCCCCGTTCGACTGGCTCTGTGGCGCCGGCTGTCCTCCCTGCTCTGTGACACGGCAGCAGTGTTTCCCCGTCCGACTGGCTCTGTGGCGCCGGCTGTCCTCCCTGCTCTGTGACATGGAAGCAGTGGTCCCCCGTTCGACTGGCTCTGTGGCGCCGGCTGTCCTCCTGCTCTGTGACACGGCAGCAGTGTTTCCCCGTCCGACTGGCTCTGTGGCGCCGGCTGTCCTCCCTGCTCTGTGACATGGAAGCAGTGGTCCCCCGTTCGACTGGCTCTGTGGCGCCGGCTGTCCTCCCTGCTCTGTGACACGGCAGCAGTGTTTCCCCGTCCGACTGGCTCTGTGGCGTCGGCTGTCCTTCCTGCTCTGTGACATGGAAGCAGTGGTCCCCCGTCCGACTGGCTCTGTGGCGTCGGCTGTCCTTCCTGCTCTGTGACACGGCAGCAGTGTTTCCCCGTCCGACTGGCTCTGTGGCGTCGGCTGTCCTTCCTGCTCTGTGACATGGAAGCAGTGGTCCCCCGTTCGACTGGCTCTGTGGCGCCGGCTGTCCTCCCTGCTCTGGTGGTGCCCGTTCGACTGGCTCTGTGGCGCCGGCTGTCCTCCCTGCTCTGTGACATGGCAGCAGTGTACCCCGTTCGACTGGCTCTGTGGCGCCGGCTGTCCTCCCTGCTCTGTGACATGGAAGCAGTGATTCCCCGTTCGACTGGCTCTGTGGCGCCGGCTGTCTTCCCTGCTCTGTGACATGGAAGCAGTGGTCCCCCGTCCGACTGGCTCTGTGGCGCCGGCTGTCCTGCCTGCTCTGGTGGTGCCCGTTCGACTGGCTCTGTGGCGCCGGCTGTCTTCCCTGCTCTGTGACATGGAAGCAGTGTTCCCCGTTCGACTGGCTCTGTGGCGTCGGCTGTCCTCCCTGCTCTGTGACATGGAAGCAGTGGTCCCCCGTTCGACTGGCTCTGTGGCGCCGGCTGTCCTCCCTGCTCTGTGACATGGAAGCAGTGGTCCCCCTTTCGACTGGCTCTGTGGCGCCGGCTGTCCTTCCTGCTCTGTGACATGGAAGCAGTGGTCCCCTGTTCGACTGGCTCTGTGGCGCCGGCTGTCCTTCCTGCTCTGTGACATGGAAGCAGTGGTCCCCCGTTCGACTGGCTCTGTGGCACCGGCTGTCCTGCCTGCTCTGGTGTTCCCCGTTCGACTGGCTCTGTGGCACCGGCAGGATGCCCTGAGGATGGCGCTGGAGGCGGGCGACAGGCCGCTGAACGCCCGCGGGCTCTGCGCCATGGGCGACATTCTGCGCCAGAAGAGTGATGGTCAGGTGAGCCCTAAACGGCCGTGTTGACACGGCGCTTTACAGACTTCTTTGGTGTGCTTGCAGTGTGCTGCTACTGAAATGTCACGCTTAGTAAAGGAATAGCCAATAGAAATGATAGGTGGAAGTCTCATGTAGTTTGTAGATTCACCTTATCGGCGGAAGGCACCCTTAAAATTTTGTATTCCGCTTGAAGCAGGCCCAATTGAGCTGTTGTCACCGGCGACACAATAGAAGAGTCAAATGGCTCAGATATTCAAATCATTTTAGGAGAGTTTGATGCCTTCCCAAATCCGATTTTTTAGCACCAGTGGTAGCTGAGGGTTTCTCGTCACCCATGTTTTCACGTATAATTTCATCCATGTTTATCTATGCCTAGTCATGTCTATTTACCAGGGAAGTCGGCAATTCGACGTTCTACCCTGCTTTCACTTTTATCGAAAAAGTAACACTTGTCTGACGCCTAGCTCTGCGACTTTACTTTCAGCATCCCACCAGACTCTTAGCTCCTCTATAAAGCAATACTACCGAAAATGCAACGTCTCTGTTCCAATGTGGCGTGCTGTTTGTAGTACACCACCTTAACTTGACAGCTGCGGTCATGTCAGCGGCAGCGTCTACTGTCGCTCCCGCCTCCCAATCTTGGTTACCAGGCGCCTCAGGGCGAATATCGCGGCGGTCTCCCTGACCCCTGACCCCGGAGCACGCCATTTTTCTCGGATGAGGCCGGTCATGCTTTGCTTCCGATGTCAACGGTGAAAGCGCCGTGGCGTATGTTGTAAAACTGTTGCAGGGGTGGTATTGTGCGGGGGATTAAGGAGAGCTCATGTCTGTTGGTTTTGTACATGATTTCAATATCAATATAGTTTGCAGGAGAAAGTTTCAGTATCCTTAATATAAGTTTGTGGGTGAACCTACATACATATGTGAAGTCAAAGAGAAAGCAGCACAGTATGATTATGGCTTTTAACCCTATTTCCGTCAGGCTCCCGGCTACCCCTATTTCCGGCAGGGGGCAATATCGGCCCCCTAAGATCTCGTAATCTAACCGGCCGATTTTGAAAATTCAAAGTGCTATAGATTCCCTGACGCTAAACTTTATTTTGAAAAAAGAAAATTTGAAAATTTTGATTTTTAAGGAGAAGGTCGTGCAAAATATACAATTTTTGTGTATTTTTTAGATTTTCCATAACCCTTGTCTCTGTTGTACGATTTTCACAAAACTAGTTCAGATTTACAAATAATTGACCCAAAATTGTCATATACTCGAGTTACGCAAAAATTCGAAATTCAATGGCAGTTCCAGGACCAGGACTATGAGGGGAAATATATACAACCTAAAAGTTTTTGTTACGCGGATTAGAAGCCGTGATATACTGCTTGGCATCTTTGACACGTAAATAAATGAAAAAAGTGAAAAACTCATCAGGGCGGATGCAGTAAGGTAAAACAGTGGGGTAAAATACATACCAACAATATGCGAGTGGTATGCATGAGTATATTAGTCCCTCGACTAGTTGAAATTTATTTCTGATAATTTTTACCCTCCCATGGCAGCTCTGGGAAAAAGGGTGACATAGGCGGATCAAGGACTCTCGTCGTGGGGGGCGGGTGGGGTGATTGGAAACACATTTTTAATATACAACGATATTGAGTCGCGGCGGTGATACTGGCTGGGAATATGCATTTTGAAAATGTGTAGTGACTGGACATGCCTCTGGTAATCTAGAATTTGGTTATAACTATTTTGAATTTTCATATACCCAATTGTATTCGCCCTGGCACGGCTGTAAGCAGTCTTCTCACTTACTAACGTTTAGTCCTTCTTGATAACATTCCCCCATTTTGAACTGCTGTAACCGCCCCTGATGAATACAAATAGTGACAATTGTGAATGCACTATCATCTCACATAAAAAATGATATAATAAAACCATATAACTGGTATCAGGATCAGCAGAGACGGCTTCCTTTTACAAAGAACCCATCGCATACGATAATACTTGGTTTGTGGATAGAACCTCCCCAAAACCCAGCCATAGCTCCGCCCCTGGTAAATATATAATATTGACAATTTCAGAAAAGCTGCCTGTACTAGTTTTAGGAAAAGTCAGGAAGTTTCAAAGTTCTATCGCAAGCCGTTTCGGAGATATTCTTGAAAACCTGAGGGGGGCAATATTAGTCCCCCTGCCGGAAATAGGGTTAACGGTCTAAGGGCTAAAGTGACGTCTAGAATGTGCTATTTTGTATCCAGCAGGAGGGTTGCCACTGGACGGGGCTCGAAAAAGGGGGCAGCACTATTTTCTGGACAGACAATACATATATCAGACATGGACCAATGCTTCAATCGGAGTCATCCACAGTATGATATATGCAGCCGCGGCTATTGTTAATGGGGATGGATGGACGGACTCATTTGTTCACTGCTGAGCCGGTGCTAATAAAGTTAAAATGCAAACAAGCATACGTTTAGAATACACTATGACCATAAAAACGGCTAAATCGTTCTGAGAATCACCACATCTCAGCGGGGTATTTCTTACATAGAAACTGGGGACCATCTATGGCCCCCAGTCCCTCACAATAGTCCCCAGCACTTCAGGTTTTCATGCACTGAGGACCAGTGCCCTTCTAGTCCTCAGGCAGCTAAAGACCTGTTCCTTGTTTCGCAACAGCTATTGCGTCCTTCGCTAAGGGACTCTGTTGCCCCCGAACCAAGTCAATTGTGCAAAACAGAAAACACAGGTGCCCGTAAAGTAGATAAGAGTGCCATACAACTATTAAAACGTGTCCATTCGAGCTATCATAGTGTCCATTGCCATTCCTCGTCCCCACAAAGTTTTCAGACAGAATGCTTCGGCACTGCGAGCACCCTGATGATGCTGAGCTGTGAAATGAGGTGCACCGTCCAGACACGATAGAATACATGTCTAGACAAGCGCCTCATTTCCGCCGACATGTCGTCGTCATGGCTCTGAGAGGAAATCCCGTGAACGGAAGCTCTGCTGGCCCATGCTCATCGGTGAACATAGAACGCTGATATTTCAGTCCGTCCTGTCTGGCACTGCACTCCCTCACAGACAGCACCTTCATCAATCCCCAAGACCTCTGTCCCTCTCAAACACTCTGTCTCAGTGGAGGATCCAAGCCCCCCCCCAATGTCCGAGCCCCTGTAGGTTAATACATAAGCAAGGGCCTGTCCGAGGTACTGGCGGGTGAGACTCGAGCCCCCTGCCCCCCGCCCCCCGCAGTGAATTCCTGGATCCACTCCTGTTCTGTCTTCACTACAATTGCGATCGAACTCTCTGCGGCCGAAATCACTTTTGCATCATAGTTGATGCTCTTTTGAAGCCGAATGTGATTACTTTGGGTAGTATTACCTGACACGCTAATGCAGTACCAGACCCGGGAGATAGCCAGCGAGCTGACTATCGTTCTGGTGACACTGGGAGGTAAGCAGTGCCTAGGCTACTCAGAGTTCTGAAGCAATGAAGAGTGGGAGGAGAAGTGGGAATCCCAACGGAGGGAGAGGACGAGAGTCAGTCCGGGTTTTTATCCCATGGGGAGGATAGACTATAGCCGCAAAATTCAAAAGTAAAATCACAAATCTACCAAATGTTTGTAGCACCACCTATCAGAAGCAGTTCAGTCTGATCAGCGTTTGCTTTTGGCAAGCTCAATCTACGCAAAAATAAAAAAGCATGTGTCTCCCAACGCGTTAAGGGTCTGAAAGTGCGACTACTGACCGTTGCCAAGAAATCGGATATCACTTTCGTTTTGCGCCACGACCGAGTCACCCCAAAACGGCTCGAGCACGGAATCCATTAGAAACTCCAGAATTAAGGACAACACAACTATGTCTGACATTTTTCCGCGGTCGCAGCCAGGATCGTTATCCCTGTTTGCTGCCGTCTCTACCGCCGTGCACCGGACGCCCTGTCTTCTGCTCCACGCCCCTCTGACCCCAGCGACGCTGGTGGCCGACAGCGGGCGTACCGGCGCTACGAGGCGGCCCTGCAGATGCTGACAGACATGGAGGACGCGTTCGGCCGGGTGCTGGCGCTGGACGGCATGGCCAAGTCCATCAGCCTGCTGTGTCGGCAGAAGAAGGTGTGCGACTGCAAGCCGCTGGAGGCGTACACCAGGCTGCTGGACGCCGTCACCAGCTGTGGCAGCAAGGTCAGCAGGTCCAGCTGCTGCTTCCACGCCCCTCTCCAACTCCCTTCTCGCTTGCGCAAGACTATAATTTGTAGATGAATTGAATTGTATTAGATTAAAGTGCAATATCTTTAATTAGAAGCAAATTTTTATAATCTTTTGTCCAAAATTTTAGCCAAAAAACAACTTTTTATGATACATGCCCTAAGAAAAGTGCTTTCTGGAAAAGCAACGTAACGGAGATCACAAAGACGGTTTAAAACATGTTTGAGCGTGTACCTTAATAAGTGTGGTTTGAAATAGCTCAGAGCTGTGTTGGTAAATGTAAAGCAGCAGCTGTACAAAGCTCTGTGCTTGCGGCTTTCGTCTGCGCAAAACTAGAAATAGCAATGCAAATGTCGCTGGCAGCCTGCAAAGCTTTCGATGGTAACGGTTTCCATGGAGTCCATCAGTCGTGCGCCATTTTAGACCACCGCTTTGTGAGTGGGTTACCGAAGAAATATGGATTGACAGTCCCAAGTGGGTACGCATTAGGCAGCAGCTGAAGGATCGTCCCAATACTCCTCTTGTGTCAGCTCGCTCTAGGAACCAATTGATCGCCAGCTCATAAATATTTATTAGTCGATAACCAGCTACGTTCAGGAATGCAAGAGAGGAAGTTGATTATTCAAAACTGCCGAGGAAATAAATTCAAGTTATTTAAAATTAGAGGCCATTGATTATGGAACACTAGTTTCTTGCCCTTTTCCACTATGCATCATTTGCATTGCCCTTATCTGCAAATCACACTTCTTGTGGAATTGAATGTATGATGATTTCATGGCAAATATTTCCGAGGAATCAATTAAAGAAGTCCAATGTCAAGAGACCAGCCTTCAAAATTGGACGGCCTTGCTTACTTATTGACCTCATATGTTTTCGTCAGACATTTTGAAATTAATGCCATATCACGAGGCCTTATCATTTCCCATGCGAGCGTATTCACAGCCAATACTGAGTAATAATGAATTGATCAAGAAATTGCAGCCTTCTTTATTCCGGACCATTATAAGCAATTGCTCGTATATATTTATTTGAATACCTACCGATCAGATCACTGACAATGGGATTCCAGCTTAATCGGAGTTCTCAATTGACTCATCGGAACTCTAAATCTGCCCTGGGCTGCTCATCAACACTGGAAAGTGGGTTAACAGCATAACATGTTTATCTGGCGTCACTTTCAAAACGTCTATCTCTGAAGGCCCTCAGAAGATTGTCGCGTACTTTGCCTGTTCGGTTTTATCACATCTTAAACTGACTCACTGAGTTACACTTTGAGGAGCTACAGAACATGAAAAACTAAACATGGATCAGACCATGTTGTTTGGGTAAATACTCTGTTTAAAACTATTACTTTACCAAAGAAAACCAGAGGAAATCTCTCAGGTAAGGTTAAATGGAAAGTGAAATCGGACCAAACTTCAATCAAGAAAGCTATAACACAATTTCAACGGCCTCAAAGGCATGGAAAACTCATCGCAAACTTTCTACTGCTGGACTCACTGAAGGCCCACATTTTTCAGTCAGCATCAAAGTGGAAAGGCATAATAGCGCATTTAAAGATACAGGGAGCATCCAGATGCAGTTAATACTTCGCGGAGGAAGGTATAGAACAGTAATAGTGAATATGTTCTGAATTATTAGTGAACTTTTCAAACATTCTGATGCATTTTACTGGACATTTTCTCCCCTTCTGAAAATCCAAAAAGTATTCATAGCTTGGTGCTGTCGCGTGCTATGGTTTTGAGGAAGGTTGTAGAGCATTTGGCAAAAGGGTTCAATGCTTTCAGTCTGCTTCCAATCTAACAATTTGATTGGTCTCGTTGCCTTTGCTGGTACCGTTCAGAGAACACATCTAGGACAGTTTGCGGTAAGAATAACAGACGAGGTAAGTATGCGCGTCGGAAAAGGGTAGGAGGGGCCAGGGAGGACTGCCCTCTCCAATTTGTATCCAAAGACTGACCGATTTCAGCCAAATTGGGAAGCAGCCAGAATTGTTCAACCAGCTAATGTGGACGACAGCAAAAAGCCCATTTCCGATGAGTTTTTGTTTCTGCCGGGAATGTTATCATACACAGGTTGCAGATAGGCTGGCTCAGTAACTTTTTGCAAGAGGCGAACTTTTGGTGATAAGCGAATTTGGTGAGAAAAGGCGGCCTTACCGGATAGCGCTCAAGTTAATTTTTCCAAACTTAAAGCAGGGTAATTGAGGGCGAGGGGGCTCGTGGTAATTGGTAACATTGTAATTGACGGTCTCACCACCCCACTGCACTCTGGTATCATGGTCCATGCTTTTAAAAAATGTTAAAAGCTAGATGTTTCCCCGTGCACTTCCTTACAACTTTAATGGGACCAGTCGCATTCGAGGAGAGCACGAATATTGCTGGTTTAGTACATTGTTGGGTAAAAACTTCATCCCGACCGAGAAAAATCACCCCGGTTACCAACAAATATCATAAATTGGGTCGGATGTCTGCTCACTCCTTACACAAAAATAAACATCAGAGCTAACGCCCGGTCCGGAGTCAGAGCTTGAAAACTTATACCATAAGAAATACCCAATCTCCTTTACGGTTATCCATAAGGTGAGCAAAGAAGCTAACTCGGTGCTACAATCCTAAGATGCCAGAAATTTATCAGATGAGCGTCTCCTCTTTTGTAGTATCAGAGGTCAGAGAACACAGCTCCCGGCTGCCCAAGTGGGAGGCATCTAACGACATCGATCTGGCTCCACTTTGGTACGGCTGACAACTTTGGTGCCGCCGCGGCCATAACATGGTCTGGAGCCTCGTTTGTCTCGTGGTTCGGGCAGATCCCATCTCTAATACCAAATTGCCCGGGCCATAAGCGTCATAAATTGCCGAACCGGACACAGGCGCTCCGGCGCTCAGGTTTAAGGTGCCTGTTTCAAACCTTTATCCTATTGTACGGATTCATGCCTTCCTAAGGTTTCAAGCTAATTAGAAATATAAATTCTTATAACTGCTGGCAAGCTGAGAACATGTCTGAATCAGGGGTCGAAAAGAGAGGAGACAAGCTCAACGCGATTCAAAGTGAAAATGTCTGATGAAAGACCGAGTTCGCTGAAAAGCCCAAAGATTGGTAGGAATGGGCGTGACTTTCAAAAGGAGATAATTCAAAGAAATTGACGAATTTTGAGAAATATGTTTACGTCATGGGAAACCAAATTTTTTCTTCCATTTCCTCAGTTACGACACACTAGATAACGAAAATGAATGCGGTCGGACCGTCTTCTTATAACCCACTGAAATACACTTCGGTGACATCGAGGCATTCCTGCACAGGTACAGTACTGCAGTATACTATCAGCATCGGAGTATTCCAAATTGGCTTCAGCCGGGATGCTTTAGTTGTGACACTGCGCCCCGTCTGCGGCAGCTGCTCCTGCGGAACACGCACCACCACCTGTCTGCCATCTACGCCGCGCTGGGCGACGACGAGAACGCCCGGCTGCAGGAGCGGCTGGCCTCGGTCCTCACCGAAGAGATGGAGCTGTACTGCGCCGTCTGCAGCCAGCCCATCGGACAGGAGTCCGGCAACAGCCTGGAGGCACTGCCCTGCTCACACATCTTCCACCAGCAGTGAGTGCCGCTGCCTTCTCCGCGAATCTTTCAGCAGAAATGGGTAACGCTCTCGCATTTCCTGGCGAGACAGAGTGGTGCTGCACAGCTTCCAAAGCCTTCAACGATAGCAAGTGGCGCTGCCACGCGCCGCTATATCCCAAGCCAACGAGCTCAGCCGACTTAGTCTAAATTTCGCGCCTAGCCCAGCCCCAGGGCTCCGATTTAAATTCATTGGTTATCTCGCGGTCTCGGAAGATTTATATCAGCTATCAGGCCGGAACAGTCGCAAATCTCCCGTGAGCGAATGAGAGTTCAGGTCTCAGATCACGATTGATCCTTCCAAACGACAGGCACTTCGTGGATCAAATGCGAACCCGTTAATTTCAGACATTCTTCGTATAAAGTTCAACTTTCTACAGAGAGAAAGAGAGAGAGAGAGAGAGAGAGAGAGAGAGAAAGAGAGAGAGAGAGGGAGAGAGGGGGCGACGGCGATATATTTTTTCACAAATATTCGAATTAAGAGACCCAGAAATGGAGCAAAATAAGAATATTTCAATTGGTAAAAGCATGCAGTCTCCATACCGATTCAGCAATATCCCCATGTAGATGTCACTTAAAAATTTACTTATTTATCTGCAAAGCGTGCATGTAGGCGTCGGAAATAACCAAATGATTTGAGGAGTATAACAGCCTAATCCAAGAGGGACCGATACCATGTGTTTTAGTGGATGTGTTCGCTTATGCGATTGTGATTTTACTTTCTCCTTAACCAATGCAGTGATTCACGAGACAGCTGAGCTCTTAATCTGACCTAAAATCCCTGCCAGCCGACCCAGGGCATAATACCCTTAAGCCCTTTTATAACCCTGAGAGAAAACTAAACTACCGGTTCAGCAGTTTCAAGTGCATTTTTTCTAGGAGTGCAGCCCAATATTAATGTCTGGAGAGGGCTGCAGACAACAAAGTGCCCCGCGGTGGGTGTGGCAGGTCTTCCATGGGAAGGGCCGTAGACAAAGAAGTGCCCCCGCGGTGGGTGTGACAGGTCTTCCGTGGGGAGGGCCGTAGACAACGAAGTGCCCCCGCGGTGGGTGTGATAGGTCTCCAGTGGGTAGTGGGGCTCACAAATGGTTACGATGGGCGCACATCGGCTGCGATGGGCCCCGGGAGGACTCGGTGGCACTCAGTCGGCCGCCGACGGCTGCAGCTGCACCATATTTATGGCTGGCCTGAAACTGCGACAGAGCGCTCTGGTGGTGGGTTCATGGCCAGCATGGTGAACTCTGGTATGCTCAGGGGACCAGGTGTCGTGGGTGGGCCTTCCTCGGAGAATGTGGTAAGTTTCCAGTGGATGGTGCGGGGATAAGATAGGGAGACCAGCCGTGGGTAACACGTCATGCAGGCCTACAGGCATCCGAAGATCGGTTGGGGGAGAGGCTATGGGCTCACCGGCTGATCACGCCACTGACTCATTCTACTCGTGTTTTATTACGGTAAACATGCTTCTTAAACGTGCCACCCAGTCTTTCGTGACCTCAAAAAACGTTACGGGAAACACTAGTGCGAGCAATCGTATATTAAATATACGCCAAACCACCCACCACCACCACCACCACCACAGAAGCGCCCGTGGACTGCCGTCATGTCCTTGTCTGACCTTCCCTGGCCCACAGGTGCGTCCGCAAACGGACGTCATGTCCTTGTCTGACTTGTCCTGGCCCCACAGGTGCGCCCGAGAGCTGATGGCGAAGGGTGAGCGGCGCAAGAAGAAGCGCATCTGCCCGCAGTGCCGGAAAACGGTCAACTCGCGGCTCATGTTCGTCTGCTACGACGACGTCAAGTACGACGGCCACTACCCGGCGTTCCTGGCCAACAACACCACCCACGTGCAGGCGCCCGACCACCCGTTGTGATATGTGCAGCTCAATGGCGGGAGCGCGGGCGGCGCCACTGGTGAGGATGAGGAGGAGGACGCGGCTGACCAGGAGGGAGGCCAGCTGCAGGACGCGCTGCTGACGCGGGCCATGGCGGCGCACGCGCTGCTGCAGCTGATGCTGACGCTTTGGCGGGACAAGTGACGGCGGCTGCGTCAGCTGACGGCGATGACGTGCCCTGGCCACGTCCGTCGTCAGTCTGACGCCACAGATAAGACGCTTCAGACCTCCGGCTACTACCGAGCTCTGCACTCATGATTCAACAGGCTCACAGTGTCTCACCGCACTCCAACATGTTCAACCAGCAGCTGTGCAGCGCCGGTGTCCGCGAACCAGCTGTTGGCGGGTCCGCTTCAGACCGACCTGCCAGCAGATGAGGAGGGAGACAGCTCCAGTGGCTTTTGTTGCCTGTTGCTACCATGGAACGGAATGGGAAACAGATATTCCTGAGGCGGATCTGTGTCACACCAACAGTTTCGCTGCAGGCTTAGGGGCAATATGGCATTGAGTTGAATCATGCTGAATTCATCTGGATGCAAGACATAGGGCGTGTGTTCGATACGGATTTCGCTGTTGCGGGTGATTGGAAGGTTGGCGGGAGATTTTAAAACGGGAGCCATTGTTTCTGCGTGTCGGTGTGGCGCCGTTGAGCCGTGCTCCGCGCGACACCATTTCCATAATCGCTGCGCGAATGGGCGACAACTGTGGCGCGTTGACGCCCGCTCACCCCGCGTCCAGCCAAAGAGCTGGGCATTGCTGGCATGTCCGATTTCGCGGTGGTAGTCTGTTGTGTGTTCGATGGTGAAGTTCTTTTCTGAATGCTCAGATTGTAGTAGACAGCGCAGTCGATACCATTGATAGGTCTGACCAAAGCAAAGTCGGGTTTGGGGCTTGACAGAACGGTGGCGTTTGGTTCAGGCCGGTAGCGGGTGGACTCAGAATTTCACAGCAGCGTTTCTCGGCAGCTGTTTGTTGACGATAGATCACCGAAAACGAGGGTGTGCAGTGTCGCCACTTGTTGCTTTGGCCGCCGCTCATATCACAGGGTGGAGTGGATGTGACGAAACTATTACCTCTGGCACAACCTCTGCCGAAGCCGCTTGAAGACTGTTGGTACGGTGCGCAATACGAGTGCCGCTCGTGGCAAACGCTCCGTGCACGTTTCAATCGAGCAATACCCACTTCCAGCTGAAACGGACGCGACCGCCGATTGTTTTGCTAATTGTTACTGTTTGTGTACATGACCAATGCAGATTTACTTCTTGCAGTTTGTTAACAAGGCACAATGCAACCGCGATTTCATGCCGCTCGTGCTGTGCGGACCGGAATATGCTTTGTACTCTGATTCAGCGGAGCGCACCACAGCTTTGCTCAGTTGATGTACTCGTAGTTGGAACGTTGGGCGAACGGGTGCCGCCCAGAATTTGTTACTGAGCGCAGTTCACGTGCATCACGTGGTTATGTGGAAGGTCCATTGTTCTGAAGAGGGGCTTTCGTACGGAAAAAAACTATGACAAAGAAGTGTGCCAAGAACGAAGCAGTGGCGTCGTGGAAGCCACGGCGAGTGAAGGGCGTTTCGGTAAGCGCGGCTGAAACAGGGCGCTCCTGCTCGTGCCAACCGCACCCATGCTGAGGAAGACTGCCAATACGGTTGCTCATTACCTTGCCAACTCTAGACCAGTTCTGTAAGCGTAGCTGTAGTGAACCCCGACGCCACCGTGGCTTCTGAAAGCTGGCACGGCGCAGACGCGCACACCGGGATACGCATAACACGTGTTCATGCACATGAACATGCAGCCAGATAGATAGCGGTCAATGGTGAAACCCTATTCCTTTCCCTTCGCCCACCCTCTCCCTCTCCTGTGGAGTAGACTCAACTTTTGTACATGATGTTTTATATGAGATAGCTATCTTCCGTTCATTCCACTCCAGGTCCCCTGGCTGCCAGCGCACCCTTTAATGTTGTGGTGAGCGCAGGTGTTGTTCTGTTGCGTACCAGCCAGTCTCATCAAACACACATGGCTTCTCTGCACCCCGAAATGCGAGGTGTGTCAAGGGCCAGGAGCTCCGGGTGTGGATCTGAGTGGCTCTCTGATGAGTCCCGCTGGATCAGGTGACTCTCTGGTGGGTCTCGCTGGATCTGAGTGGCTCCCCAGTGAGTCTCACTGGATCTGAGCGGCTCTCTGGTGAGTCCCGTTGGATCTCAGTGGCTCTCGGTGGCCGTGGGGGTGTGGTGCCCGCGGGGGGCTGTTTGGGTGAGTGCCACGGTTGGTGGCTCTGGTGAGTCCTGCTGATCTGGTGGCCCGGGTGGATCTGTGGGGTGCGGGGCGCCGATCAGTCCCACTGGATCTGGGTGGCTCCCTGGTGAGTCCCGCTGGATTTGAATGGGAGGGCGGACGTGCGTTCACACTGGTCACGACACTCAGGCGGGACGGTGGAATGGGTGATTGCGATGCACTGTAAGAAAATGTGAACTAGGGTGTGAGTGGGCTTAATTTATGAGCGGTTGCTTAATGAGCCATATGATGTTCTTGCCAGCAATTTTTTAATTGGTATTATGGAAGCCCCAACGTCTCACTGACACTTCAGCTTAATAATAAACTGAAAACCAAACCAGGCGTTTTCCCGAAATATGCTGAAAATAAATCTCTTGTCGGGACTATGTATAGCTTATAACTTTACATAAGATCACATCAACACCCAACCGGAATGCATCAGAGACATCGCTAAAGCGCATCAACTCTATCAGAAGGTATGCAATAACTGTGATTGGAACACATCAGCACTCGACATTTTTGGGGCTTAACGACACACAACTACCGAGGTTGTACGGCGTCGCCAACTCCCACCCTGTTCGGAGGGATTTCGGGGATCAGATAAATTTATTCGGAGGGTCTGCCCGGACTTGAACCCAGTACCTGTGGCTCAGGAGACATGTATGATGTCCACTGAGCTACTCATCCTCCTCGACACTCAACTAGAGCTCACCAATAAACACAGTTGCACGCATCGAGACTCAACTAAAATGTATAAAAGACGTACTAGAATGTGTCAACACCACAAAAACACCCAACAGCAACGCTAAAATGCATAATCACTTAACCAGCAAATACCGAAAACCACCCTAGAACACTTGAACACTCATAGGTTTATGAGAAAAAGGAAACTTGGGCCCATTTGAGACATCACAGTTGGTATTACGCAATAAGGAACCAAAGTTTTATGCGCAGAGAGCCACCAACAAATACGTTTTGCCACACAATTTTCTAACAATTTAAGCCAGTAGTTCCCAAACGGATGGTCGAGATCACATTTAGCATCACGGAGCCATTATTGGGGAGGGGGAGTTGTGGTTCTTTTTTTTATTGTGAGTTGGAAACTTGAATGTTGAGCTAACATATTTATTCCCATCCATCTTCAGTTTCTTTCTGTATCAGTTCCTGCAACGCCATCGGCAATATGTTGTATAAAAAACGCATTCCCTAAAGGTTTTGTTCTGCAAAAATGCACTTTTCCGTATAAATGGTACAATTTGACAAACTAATTGACCGAGCAGTGTTGCTGTATTACAAGCATAAGGAGTGGCGTCGCACATATGTTTGTCCGATAAGATGTCACGTCAAAAATTTACCTTTATGATTTAGCCCTTTAGTGGTGAAATGGTCATAAGGAGTTTCCAGCTATAAATGCTTACCAAGGATGCTTTGAAAATTTTGGTGACGCAATTTGTCGAAAACTACTAGAACACTAAGTAAGATACGTCATAATCATCACCACCATTTGTAAGCGGTACGGTTTATAGTACTCCCCAAAATTAGAGACCCGTTGGAGGTTTTATTCTTTTATTTTTCCAGCTAAGTGAGGAAACTGCATACAACCACATCATTATCGCACAGCATAGGACAGATTCCCGTTATTAACAGTTAGGATGTACAATGAACATGCATACATATCTTATCACATATCTGTTTACCACAAAGTCCTAAAGACGAAACTACAGACTTCATGCCGCATCAATACCTTAGAAAACTAATGCGGTCATAATACCATCATTTTAGCCTTTCTATTTAGCTTAGCCTAAAAACTACTAGGAAACTGTGTAAATGTGCTCAATGGAATACAGTAAGTTTACAGGTTACACTCGTTAGTAGAACGTTACCAATTACTGGAGAAGCACCCACAGCAATGTGCATCTCGATGACGTCATTACGGGTTGAAATTGTAACATGATCTTGTATTGATAAGTATCATGTAGTGTCAATAGGTGCCCAATGAATTCAAACTAAATGTTACAAAACACGGGAGCATTTACAATCGAGTAATACAAATGACAACGGAAGTTTTTCAGAGACGCGAAGTATAAACACATGCTTGTCTAAATATTGGTGTCATCAAAACTCGCGATAAGAATAAAGAATCACGACATCAAATATCATGAGCTCAGACATTTCCGCACATTACGTGTCGGTTACCTTTGACGTTAGTGGTGGTGAGTGGTCGGCACTGGTGACGTGCGATAGTTGATCTGCCGACGCATTGCATCACTATCTGCACCTAATCAATCATCGCGGCAGCTGTTCACACCCCACTGACGCCAAACTAAGTATCCGAGCAAGCATCACGCCAATATTGGTTTATTTGTTCATAAATTATTCATTACCAGGAGATATCTGTCCACTGAGAGGAAAGATCAACAAATCAAGTCACAGTCAACACGCAGTTATTCGCATATTTGGTTATTTAGTACGTGCGAGCAATCTTCCAACGTTGACATTTCGTCATGAATGGTTGCAAGTTAAGATAAAGCTGTGTGAACCATATCAATATCCATATCAATTCAAATCAATGTCATGCGAGTCTTAACAAGTGCTGTAAGTCCAATCCAATACCTCTTCCAGATTTCTGTCCAGATCGATCGATAATTGCCGGGGTTCAACTAAGAGACACTAACTTTGAAACCACTGGGCACGGGCAGGTGGGTAAAGAGTTCAAAGGCAACTCTTAATGGCGGTCTGATGTCCCAGCGGATCGCGCCAGCGAAAAGTTTGGGTCTCAGACCTCAAAGGACCATGGTAGATTCTGAACTGTTATAACACTTCCTGACAAGCAAGACAGAAAGTGTGCTATCAATGACTTCAGTCTTGATGAAGCCCGCACTTCCGTATCGCCCAAGAAAATCACGCACAAATTAACAATGACAGCTGTATCCATTATTCACAAGGTCCGATGCAAGTAATCTGTAAAAGGTTCCATTTTATATGCGTGCAGCAGAGACGAGACGCGAAGCCTGCATCACTTACTGGTGTATCAGGTCAGCGCTGGATTTCGGAATGGTGTCTGCGTTAAAACCAAGCCATCGCACTGTGTGTAAAAAAGCTGAGCTGCTTCCACGCATAAGCAATGTTTCGCGTCGAATGGTATTTGAGCTTCACTATCGGTAGATTGGAGCATACCGAAAAAAATTCCTGTTCTCATACCTCGTTGCCCCCAAAACTCGCGCTTTTACGGGGAAAAGCCGTTTCATGAGCGCAATACTTGCAGCGGACGGATACCAAGCGGAAGAGTTTTAGGGCGCCTCAGCTGCAGAGGCTATAGTGGCAGATACCTGACCCCGGCCCACTAAGGGCCTCACGGCTGGCGGCAGCCATGAGGCGATGGAGGGGCAATGGTGGGGCCAGATTCCACTCCCAGTACAAACTAATTTAATGCAAATGATGTGTTCTGAGACAAATAAAACATCCACCCGAGAGATTTCGGTATGCTCTATCACACAGCTGTCTCAGTCCAACCCCGTAGG
Organism: Lepas anatifera; assembly: GCA_034440635.1. Taxonomy (NCBI): domain Eukaryota; kingdom Metazoa; phylum Arthropoda; class Thecostraca; family Lepadidae; genus Lepas; species Lepas anatifera. The sequence continues at coordinate 222,003 of JAOTON010001320.1, forward strand.
ATATGCACATTTCCTTTAATAAATGCTGACGACTTTCAAATGAGTTTACCATTCAATTTGCTATAACCAAGCGATTATTTATGAGCGAAGAAGTGAAGGACGGTGAATGCTATGAATGGCAGGCACAGTACACGCATCTTAAAACAATCTCACTTATTGTACTTCCACTTTGACTGCATTCAATTCTATTAATTCGTATTTATAAATGTCCTACTTACTATTACATCCAGCTTCTCCTCCAGAAACCCAGCGCTCGCAATATCGTTGGGACGCCACCTTTCCACTGCTGCGAACATCTATCGCCCAACCCACAGAGAGCCAGAATCGACGCAGCACACGCAAACGCATCATAAACCAGCAAATAGCCGTATGGTTACGTAAATACCTGTTGAAGAAAGATGCATTGACATTTTTGCAGTCTCTGATTACAAGGAATTTTCCATCCACTTCGTGTCGCATCGACGGGGCAGACTCTGTGGGGTCAAACGTCTCGACATTGGCCGAGAATGATGCCATGCCATGATGATGATGATGATTGGTGTTTGGGCACTTCAGCTTCTTTGGTATATGTGCCCAGCATTGTCACGTTAGGTCAGTTCAAATGATCTTGGTTAGCTAGAATTTCCTTTGTCGGAGGTGTCGCCGCTAAAGCGCTGTGAGGGCTATAAACGATGTCATCTTTATTTTTTCAGGTAAGATAAAACGTGTTTGATGTCTACGACGGGATCGTTTCAGACACTGCTCTAAGGAGACCGGTGGGAAGAATCGACGCTTTGCCTTTCAGATTGTCACAGCAGTCTACCTCGGATAAAACATGCTGGACAGTAGGCGGTTGCACAATGTCACACAGGTTAGGGTAGAGCTATTCAGGTGGTAGGCATGAGTGGCTAACAGTGCCCGATGGGAGTCTGGAGGGCCACCTCCTCTGTTTTCTGTTGCTCGACCCATTTCTCAATGGAGGTGCACAGACGTTTCATAAGCACTCTGGCTCTGCAGCCCACCTTGACTGTCATTCGGTCTCCTGTAGTGTTCTGAACGATGCTTTGAGGTCTGAAGCCGGAATCCTAAACTGACGCGAAGGGGGTAGTCGGACGCCTCTTTCGCAACCTTATCGACTTTTTCGTTCCCTGAAATTCCAATATGGCTCGGTACCCAAGAAAGCGCACATCAGTCCTCTGGCGGAGATCGCTGTCGAAGCCTTCTTATAGATGGTATAGCCAGTTTTGTGTGGGTGATGAGATTGAGTGCTGTCAGTGAGCTAGCAGAGTCCGTTATGATAAGATATCGATCCTCTTGAGAACGCTTGATGTGTCTTAAACCCCGGAGAATGGCATATAGTTTTGTGGTAAAACCGAAACAGACTCTGGCTAAAACCCTGACTCAGTCCCTCCCTAAAAGGCGCTTCCAGCACCGCCGGTAGACTTCGGCCGTGGTGTAGAACCGGGCATGACCTGCATAGGAGCCGATTTTGGCAGCGCTAAGGCCAGAAATTCTGAGGGTGTGTTGCTGTTTTATGGCGCATCAGATCGAGATCGCATTGTGCAGGGATGAGTCGCCTGGTTCCGTACGTTCTGGTCGCGTTTCGATTACTTCGGTAACGTCGCTGCCTTCTAACCACAGAGATACACGCAAACAGGAGCTCGTGAAGATGTCTGTCGCACATTCTGAGGGCATAGTTTTTCGTCGAAATCCACCTGTATGTTGGATGGGACGGATCCTGCCTGATTTTGCTAGCGTATGATAATGCCAACCGCTTCCTTTCGGTCTGGGAGGTTCGTTGGCGTCTACTAGAAGGCTTGCCCTGCGGGACGTACAAGCGCCCGTAGCCACTCTACACGGCGTGGTGTACGCGTCCGAGGCTGCTTAACGCTGCTCAAGCACCATCATATACTACTGGCCTAATCTATACGGACCTGATGAGAGCACGGTACAAACGAGTATTAACCTATCGGCACCTAAGATGTGCGGAAATCACCTTAGGTTTGATCCGTTTACATGATGCCAGCCAGTACGTCGTGAATGTCTTCACGGTGATGTAACAAATGACGATACAGATGTCTTGCTTCGCTAATATTGTTTAGTGGAAACCGAGTCCGAGCTTGCTCTTGCATTGTAGTGACAAGCAGCGCGTGCACGATCCGGTTCCGGCCGTAAGGCTGCCGGAGCCCGCAAGCGCCGACCCTTCCACAGGTCAGCGGCCAGCAGCGCGCATGCGCACTGCCGGCCAATATCTCAAGCTGATACAACAGCCTTAGTGCAACGAGAGCACGCACCACGGCGCCGTGACCCCGGCCCCACAATACAAATACATACATGCAACAGAGGTAAAATACCACGCGAATCACGTGTGCCGTAAATTGACGTCAGGAGCTCACCATAATTTCATGTTATTTTGAAACTACTGAATTACACCATTCAATAATTTTACGAAAGCCGAACAGCTCGTCGAAAATCCATTCAAGAGCGCAGCCAGTTTCAACTCAAGTGTGCCAAATTCCACCAAAATATATCCTAACATGAGATGTTTTCCTCTCTTTTCCTCCAGTATTACTAAAAAAAGGTCCTAGTCTGTCTTCCCACATGCATCCGTAACAGAATATCTACCCTCCAAAATCAATAATCAAGCTGTTGAGACTTTCACGGCCTTAAAATTGTCTTTGTGTGGCCAGAATAGTGCCGAGAGCAGCTTTCATTTTGCTGGGAGTATGTGAGACTTACCGGTGCCGCAACCAACAATTTTACAAGAAAGGAAGCCGCCTCACTAGCTTAGTTAGTAGCCTCAGGATTCGCCCCGTCGTTCAGAAACATACAGTGGCGGTACAACTGCATGCGTGATGCATTGGGATTGTTCCTCTGAAACGCTCCGTTCAATATTTACTCGACGAAGGTTGGCTGACAACTGAGAGACTGGGTGGGAGAGGGTGTGAGAGTGACCTGAGCGGGGTGGCCATCCCTATGCTTTTTGGGACGTTAAACGTTGGCTTCCAAATTCACCAGTCTTTGCGTGGTTCGTTCAGGTGCTGGGTTCTGGGTCTTTGAGACAAAATCATTGTGTGAGACTATGATAAAAAGCCGAACTAGCAGTAACCTGGAGAAAATAAAATAATCATGAAAAAGTAGAACATCAAAACAAATCAAGCTGGCTAACCGAATTAGAAGGATAAAATGTTGTTCGGCTTACTCCTCAAATCCAGAATAGAATAAAAGTAATTGTATTTTCGGGCAGCACAGGCCCTCTTCACAATTTGGAAAACAGATACAAACAATGAGTACAAAATCAAACGCAGGTGATCTGATGACAGCCGACCTTTATTTGATGGCTCCCTGTGGCAGCACTCCGGAATCCATTCTGCGACCATAATTAATTGCATCAAATTTACAACAAAAAGTGGATCAAGTGTAGGTGTTAAGAAAAAAGAGGCACATGCTCTATAATCACCCACATTTTTCTGACACAATCTTCCAAAGATTCGGGGAATCAATATGGCACAAAAGACATAGGTGTTGTATTGTATGCAGTTTAGGCTTATGCTAACGACCCAGGGGTATGGTCATATCTTTAAAATAACGTCAATGATATTTACCATAGTGTAGTGTCAAAGGCCCCATGCAAAATGGGCTTCCGGTTCCAAACTCTGCCAAACACCAGTGGTCAAAACGAACTCGTATTAGCATGAGAGGTGTTATAATTCACAGTCCGACGTAGGATGGCCACCATCCTTGAAAGGAACCCTGGAACGTCTGCCTTAGCGGTGAGTTTCTTGCTGAGTGTTTTTACATCTACGGTAACGTGGTGCCACTTTCCTGAACCACAAGGATCTTTTAGTGGTAGTTGGCACAAAAAGCATACAAAGCAATACCTGTTTGCAAGCCAATCATTGCTTAGGTATGTATTCTGAGTATATTTGTTAAAGTAGTTCATGCGCATTAGGTAAAGCACACAAGCACAACTCGACAGGCAACCATCAAAATGTTGTCGGCAGAAATATTACCCTCCTCTAAAAATTATAATCTTAGACCATAATCGACAGCGTATAACTAGCCTGAATATCGCAAGACTCCTACGTTATGATGGTCTGTTTTGCCACTCACCTGAAAAAAGGCGTCACTTCTCAGTTCAAACCTAAGAGCGGGAAGATAAGCTATTCTTGCCTGAAAGCTTTCTCTGGAACGATCAGTATTCCAGACTGGTAATGGAATCTCAGGAGCTTGCTCAGTGTAGGTGACGACTGGGAGGCGCTTCCGCTACTAGAAGTCATCTCGCGATTAATTGCTATGCAGTCAACCGCCGTATGTTTCAATCTTTTAGGCAAAATGTTTTCAGAGAATGGCGATGAGCTGTTAGTCGCATTAACTTGATTTGCAATGGCTGTGCGGCCTTATAGAATTATCAAATCAATCGGAACAAAAATCGCTGGAAGATGAGTAACCAGCAGTTGGAACGGAATTCACTGCAAATACTGCAACTACAAATTTGTCACTGCAGTGCAGACACAGTTTCGGAAAATTTCTGGCGTAATTTCATTTTAGGTCTAATGCACTTTCCCTTCCTTTATTTAAAAGTTTCAGATTTCGATCAAAACTGGGAGAAATAATCTTACGTCGTCCAACATATACAGGGCGATTAGAGGAAAGATCCAAGTGGGTTTCGATAGCAAAGTTTGTTTTTGTCAGAATGGAGTCAGGATTTTTCTGACAGCCGCAACCCCCTCCACCTACCTTTTGGTCAGTTGCAGCGCTCTTGCTCAGCAATGTTCTATCGGAATTTCACATTATGTTCGGAAAATTTGAAGGCAACGCAATGAAGGAAATTTTCTTCGGCAGTTTCAGATTTTCTTTTCACGGTTTTAATTTTTCATTTATTCCGGCGAAAATGTTGGCACAGTCCTTAATTTTCAGCATAAGGTGTCACGGATATCAGTCTCCACACTATGAAAGCATGGATTAACGTAGGTTCAATCCATACAGCGAGAAACAGGCCCACGTGTCCCATCTGGTTCGGTTGAGAGATTTGTTACATAACCATGCCAATACTCCCTGTATCTGGGGAAGTGAAACTGCTGGGACTGGCTCTAATAAAATAAAAATAGCAGGACAGTTTGGAATAATTTTACTTTGAGGGGGGGTGTTCACGCCTTAAACTAAAACTGGAATAATTTTCTTCAGACAATAAACCACAACCTGTGTAGCCCGACATCCGGTGAACAGTAGACTAAGTTACACACACCACCGGCTCTTCCATTACCATCCTCACGAAGCGAGAGCGTACTGGCCCAATCCGATTTATCATCAGTATATGTGCGGTGTTGGGGCGCACTGACAGCCTGGGCCATATGGCGACCATAGCACAACATAAAACATCTCCGTGGGGGTTTCAACAGGTCAGGTGGTCAAATCAAACGGTTATGTCTTAAGTAAACATTTTAAAGTCGACAGCCTCTGTAGCCCGGGTGTCACGGCCTTACTGCAGAACGACACTGCTGGAGCCGTCTGCGTACTGCCATATCGTTACAGATACCGCATCCTCACAATTAGGGAGCCGCCACGGAATTTTTACAGGGGGACGGACCCGGGCTTTTGCTGACCGGGGAGGCGAATTCTGGCATATTCGGTACCTGACAGATTAACGACGATAGACCCAAAAATTTTGGGGAGCCCTGGTTGGCCAACAGGGGGAGAGGACACGTCCCCGCCGTCTCCCGCTTTCGGCGCCCATGTTCAATGGAAAATATTTTGCAAAAATGGACAACTGCATTGTTCTCTCGAGTTACTGATCTTAAAGCATCATATTCTTTCTACCAATTGGGGCATGTTTCCAAACCAAAAACAAAGTTTAAAAATGATTACAGGAGGAAATCATAGGAGAGAGGAAACGTGTACACCTGAAGATGGCCGTGTATTTCAATACAATACTAACACTCTTGCCTGCTTTGAATTCCTTTTTACACGCCTCCTGAGGCGTGCCCGGTGCCTTCCTCAAACGTCGCCCACCACTCTCCCTCGGGATACAAGAAGCGTCACCCCCCTCCCCAGGTGCCATTCAGTACCCCCTCCCTTAGGTGGAGCCGACAGAAACCGTCGCCTCGCTGCTTTTTGCAGCCGCCAGTGCTTTTTCCCAAGTTGTTGGCCCTGACCTCAATGTTTTTTGAGATGTCCTCTAAAAGTAAGAAGGACCGAGGGCAACAAGTACAAATTTTGTTCGGATCATTATATTTATGGCACAAAGGTAATATTTTACCCGAATCAATGGGGCATTTTTATTGCAAAAGTAAAGAAGGGAGCAGTGAGGTTACTTAGTTATTTGAACTTAGGGGCGCACCAGCCTGGTAAGGCCATATAGCGCCCAAAACAATACAATCGCTAAAAGTGCTCCATCTAGGACTAAGAAGAACGCGCGATTCAAAGATTCCTTACCAATTTCGGTGCCAATACCTCGCTGTGCGAATGAATGGCAGAGCAAAGAGCGAAAAAACGAAAAACACACAAACTGCAAACGTCAGCGCCTCCTTTACTGAAAAACCAACACCCCACAAGATCCCCGGCAAGCCGCGGGGAGCGCCCAGCACGGCTCGGGGCGCGTCTCCCCTGGACGGAGACAGTGAGGGATTTGTACCCTGTTGACAGCTACTGACTGCAGGGCGCCGTTACAGGTAGGCTCTGTCCCTGCTGGTCTTCCTCTGCGGCACCGCTGCAGCAGAGCCTCCGTCCAGCCGGGCTGAGTCTCAGGCCCCAGGCCTCGCGTCACACGCCGGACAGCCGCTGCACCAGTACGACGGCCTGCCCGCAGCCGAGCTGGGCGACCATGGGCCCAGTCTGGGGCCTCACCAGCTGCAGGACGACATGCTGGAGGCGCCGCCGCAGCCGGTGTCGGGCCGGCAGCCGCAGCACAAGCTGTTGTCGCGGGTGTACCGGCCAGACCTGACCCGGGGAGGCCTGCTGCCAGACGCACTGTGGCCGCCCGGCGCCGACGGCTGGCCCGAGATCCCCTTCTACATGCAAACGGACCTGGAGGCGGACGTGCGGGAGACTTGGGAGCACGGCCGGACCCACTGGGAGACGCACACCTGCATCACTTTCAGGTAAGTCCAAGTACAACAGGAGTAGTACTGCACCGCTGACAAAGACATAATCTATTTAATAACGTTTTACGAGTCTTGCAGTGGTGGCGATTAGGTCCACCTCCGTGCTGTTGGCGATAAATCGACTGGACCGGGCCGGCAGGGAGGTGGAGCAGCCGGACCAGGAGTGGATGAACTGCAGCCGCCCCACCCGACAGCCGGTGGTCTGTGTGCAGGGCGCGCCCAGCGGCTGCTTCTCAGCGGTGGGCCGCCAGCACCTGGCCTCCTCCTCCCGGCCCGGCTGGCTGCGGCCCCAGGTGCTCAACCTCGACCCCGAGATGTGCAAACAGACCTCCGTCATACACGAGATCGGACACACGGTGGGACTGGTGCACGAGATGGCGCGCACGGCGGCGCGCGGCGCCCTGGCCATCAACTACCGGCACATGCGACTGTCGCGCCACCTGTGGGCCCAGACGCAGCTGTGTCCGCTGGACGAGCCCCGCGTCCCCTACGACTACCTCTCCATCATGCACTACGGCACCTTCGCCGGCAGCAGGGACGGCCAGGCGGTTTTCGTCACGCGAGATCCGCGTTACCAACACTTGGTCGACCACAACGATGACGTCAGGTTTGTGCCCGGTCTGCCCACCTTGTCGCATCTCGATCGTTACGTCATCAACACCGAGTACGGGTGTGAGCAGTTGTGGGCTCAGCGGATGTGTGGCGGCCGCCGCGTCGACTGTCTGAACCGGGGCTACATGGGCGCCAACTGCAGCTGTCTCTGTCCGCCCAGTCACGCCGGCACCCGCTGCCAAACGCGCGTCGGCCCCATGTTTCCTCCGCCGCGATGCTGGCGCCAGATACGGCAACCGACCGAACTACAGCTTGGCGCTGCAGGCCTCAGACTGCGCCACCAGCAGAGGCCCGAATCCTGCACGCTTCTCCTCCGCGGCGCCGCTCTAACTCAAGCCCGGGTCACCATACAGGCAGAGGAGTACGTCAGACTGGCGCTCCGGGGCGTGGACGTGGAGCGCATGTCCACGGACGCCTGCAGTCTCGGCCTGTCTGCACTGGCGCTCCGCAACAGCAGCGGCGACGGACGAAACGAGTGCGTGGACGCGTTTCTGGAGCAGCCGACGCTGCAGCTGCGGCTTCCAAATCCCAACGCCACCATCTACATCCGCCTGCACCAGGTGACGACGCGGCTGGAGCGGTCGTTGCGGCGCGTGCGGGTGCGTGTGGAGTTTGAGGAGGACGCCGGGGAAGTGCTGAAGGTACGGCCGGTCAACAGGGCGGCCCAGATTGTGGCAGTGCTGAAGTCGTACCGGAGGCGCCTGACCGAACTCGCCAGCTCCGAGAGAAACAGCACCGGGAAAACTGCCGGGGCGTGCACGAACAGGCAGTCGCCGTTAGCTGTAGTCGTGATGTTTCTGCCGTTAGTACTGGCAGGCTGCGCCAGATGATGACAGAGCTAAGCGCAAAGCAGATGAAAAATGCCGCTAGAAGCACTCCTGAAGCAAACACAAGTAGTGCACTTACAGGAGGTGGGGTGGGGGGAGGCGACTCCCCGGTGCCAGTTTTGATACGCGTCCCCTATATGGTTATATTCGTTCCTGGTCGCCTCCTGTCTGGGCCGGCCTCTCACGAGGGCTGATGTTACAGATACCACCAGAAACCTTTCCAGAGAGGATTCCCTTCGCTCTTTATCCATGCCCGTCCAATGCCCCCTCTAATGTTCCCCTATGGTAAGTGCATCATCAATGTCAAACGATACTGGAGGGGAAATTATGAGCTGAAGTGCTAATACGTTTTTGCGGGTCGATTGGCGTTGTACACCTTTTCTGGGCGACAGACAGAAACAAGCATGGGTGGAAAGAGTTTGGCGCCGTTTTGTTAGAACAATGCCAAACAAGATCCAATGCACCGCAAGTGTGTCTAATATAATAGTTATGCAATATGACTGCACGAGGAAGACACTGAGAGAGAGAGGAGAGTATGCATGACTGTGTTCCCTCTACAAAACCCTGTCCAGAACCGTACCGTGTTTATTATAAAACAACCGAAGCGCAGCATGAGACACGAGGAGCTATGACGGAGACAGCCACCAGACAAGTGAGATACAATGCAGGAGAGGGGAGACACTGAGCAGCCAGCAGACACACGTACACCTTCGACACCGGCACCACCGAAGAGGAGAAACGCAGAGCACTGTTCAACCCCACAGGCCTCTACCTGGCCAGGACACTACGCACACACTGGGGCTTACAGCTAGGTCAAATGAAGTGTGACATTAATCCAGACGTACCTCCTCGCGGTTTCCACCAGTCTCGCATTATTGATTCCTGAGTTGTGCTAACTGGCACACACAAATATCAAATAAGCCGATAAAACCGAGCTCAGGGGAGATGGTCATCATTTCGTTGACACGAATTTCAAAACGAAACGCTTTACCACTTTTTGGTACATACGCGTCGCAGAACCCTCAAAAAGTAGCATGCGCCACCAGAGGTCGTAGAACTGGAAACTCAAAGCAGCAGATTCGAGGTCTGCACAGAGTTGGCGACATCAATACTAGACTTCGCGACTGACATTGTCAGGATCCTGGGACTGTTGCCTAGTAAAGCCGTTATTCAAATTGATTGTTGTTTATCTGCATAGTATACACACCTCAAATTATAAGGAATTTACAACAGTTGCAAAAACATGACGTCAACCACTACTCTGGATGGTTGAACCACATCGGAGGGGCGGTGAACGGGGATGTAGTGGTCCGCTTTCCAGATCCAAATAAATAAAACACTACCATCTGGCTCCACCTGAACAATACGAAATCGCTGAAAAGATACAAAAACACCCAAAGAACCGTTAGATCGTAACTCTTGTGCACAAAACCTGTCCAGTTTGGGGGCATGGACATAAGCAGTGGGTTTGGTTCTCAGTTTGAAGGCACCTGGTTTTTCTACTTCATGGGACAGTGATCCTGGTGAACCATGCAGAGTCACTAAGTGCTCAATCTGCTCTAGATTCAAACTCCAGCGTAGCATTTCTTTGACTGGAAATTGTTACCGCGGTAGCTGTGTTACCAAATTAACGTGAAATTTGGACGAGCACTGTTTTATACAGACTTTCCAGCGCATTCACTGGAATCTAAACCACGCAAATTTAAATTGGCACTAGCATACCATACAGTGCATGCCGTCAGATATATCGAGCAACTAAATGAATATTTCCTCAACCAGAAAGGTGCGATAATACGAAATGAAAACATCCAAGGCCTATTTTGAGCCCTACCAGTCCCGTTATCTTATATTTTCCTCATCGAATGGTCTTTTCTATACGGCGAAAGGTTGGTGTTTTAGGGTGTTTCAGCGACTAAGGCCATATCGACGAAGATGTTGACAGGAAGAAGTCCTCGGACACCGAGACATCTGGCTGAGGTCAGCTGTTATTCCAATGGCATCACGCAGGCTAGAAAATCTACCCGAGGCCGAGGACTTGGCCTTCGTGGCCGCGAGCCCCGTCCACGCGCTTACTTAGCCAACGCTGATTAGTACACCCCTTACATGCGCTACCCCTGAAACTGATCACCGCCGAGCGTTTTCGTTCAATACAATATGTGCGGTACTTCTGGGACTCCTCTGATCTCGCGGGGCGCGCCCCGTTCTGCCGTCTCAGACAGCGAAGGGTCGGCGGGTCAGCTGGCCAGCGTTCTTCAGGTTCTGGTGCATCGTCTGCTGTCGCTTCTCCTGGCACTCGTGGCACACGAACACACCGCCGAAACCCAGGCTCTTGATGCACTCTGCAACCAAGGAGAGGGGGGGTTCAGTGCTCCTGGCCAGGCACTGCTGTTGGGCTGACAGACCAGGCCGTCAGCATCCTAGTTACACCGCAACTTTCCAAAAGCAAAGACATTAACACTGCAATCGCATGATGGAGAGATGAGTCAGTGATGAAACACCTCTCCATCACTGGACTGCAGTGTTATCTTGACATTTGGAGGGTGAGTCAGAGATGAGACAGAGAGTTGGGGAAGGTGGAACGGTGAATCATTAAGTCATGCAGACAGGATAAGCTGTTGAGCGCTAGCGAGTCACCGAACGCAGTCACGCCGTCAAACAAATACAGGCCCTTCAGAACATTTTTGTTCTGATAAACTGCCGTCAACATCAGATATTTTAAGTCTGCCCTTAAGCGTTTTGATGCCATTGTGTCATTTTTTCAACGAGTTGCGAAATACATCATAAATACGGATAGTATCAGCACAAATGTATCACAAAAGACAGCAAAGACACAGAAGAGACGTGAAAAACCAAAATATAAGTTAACAGCCTAGAAACCTCCATGAGCAAATGCAACTACTTGCTTTACTAGACTACCTTCCCACTTCTTGCCAAGGGAATGAATAAAGCCACAGGAAAGGCTCGGTAAGCGGTTCTAATAGCAACAGATTCAACAGCCCATAACTTCAAAGCCGGCTTCTCTAAATGGGTCACTCTCGATACTAAAGATAACAATATTACGAACGTCAGTGTCTCCATTAAAACATCAAGTGAAAACTGGCCCTAAAGCACGTTGGCCAAATCTTCGGATCTATCAAGTCAATCAACACAGAACACCGATCAGACGGCTCCTCGTTTCTGGCTATATTACTCAGTTAAAGGGAATGTGGCACCTTCACCGTGATTTTAACTGAGATAGCCAGTTGTAAGGCAAGTTGGAAAACCCGGTGGGCCATATTTATTTTTCTTGGAACTCGATATTTCCGTAGAAAAAGCTAAAACCTACCTGAAACCAGCCCCCATCGCCCGTCGCCGGGCGGATTGTTGTGAGCTGCTAGTGTGCGACATATGCTGACGTCACGATGAGCATCAGCCAATCGAGCCCTTGAAGCGTTTCAAGTATGGTAGTGGTTGCCGATCGTGACATCATCCACAGGCTGATATTTATTTTTTTTTAGAGGGTATTTTTAAAACAAATATTGAGCTTATTGTATATTTTTCGGAATCATGAGTGGTTTCATTATTTTTGGCTAAAGTCACTTAATTTCCTCATTTCAGTTCAACCAAGGTGCCATTCGTTTAAAGTGGAGTGATCTGGGTCAGCATTGTATGTACCTTCTGCTCGTGAAAATATATCGCAACTACACTCCGCCGCAGGAGAAGCATGAGAATAGCGGATTTTGGGTGCGCAAAACACTTCACGGCTAAGGCGTGAACGTGATGGGAATACCGTATCCATTGTTCCGGGTACCGATCTGGATTCACAAAAGGTAACAGTATAAACTCATGACATTTATGGGAATGGGACGAACCTAGCTCATGCAAGGCACCGTAAAATCAACGGAACTAATTTTTCCAGTTTAGAAAATAGGCAGCACTTTTGCAACGCTCAAAAAGCTACATGGAACTAATTACATGAACAAGAAAAATGGTACACCTTTCATCCACCATAAATACATTTATCTCAAGTTCCGTTCCAACATCGATAGATAACGACAAATCATTTCGCCCCACCCCAATAAAAAACGTTATATTGCCATTACGAGGGTTATTTTCCAGATACGACACATAAAAATTACGTATGTTCGCACAATTGACTCCACGGCCAAGCCGATAAGTTGAGAAGTGGGCGTTGTATCAACGATTAGAGAGCACGAAACATTGACATCTATCAGATAACGCAGACAAATTTCAACCTTTCCACCATTCCTTTCAACACCTTCTAGCTTGAATATTGTCTGGGTGAAGCCCGAATTCCCGTGCTATTGCATTGACGATCTACGTATGTTTCGTTTTTTACCTTCATCACGAGCTGTAACGACATATAAAATGCAAACTTAAAAACAGAAGATGTAATCGAAATGGCATGTTTTCGTTAAAAAAACAGTGTTTTTTTCTTTGTATTTCATATATTTTATATCAGCTGATGAAGAGCTTCAAGAGTTGACAGCTCTGTCAACAAGAAACATTTGGTCATTAAACGCATACACAGTGAATGTACTACAAAAGTAATTTGACCTGCACCTACCCAATATTCAACCTTTTTAGCCTATCGCCCAGTCTAATTCCTGGCCAACAGACTCGTGCCGAGCTATTTTCCCAATCAATGGAAAGTTACGATATCAGCCGACTTTTTAAACCTCCTGATTTGTCTTGCTAAGCATCACTTAATTTCATAATCGTGTTATCTTAAATACATGAATTAAAATTTCCTAATTTAGGAAAAGTTTGCCTTGCAACCCTTATTTAGATCAAAATCCAGACGCCAGATTAAAACCCTTGCAAAAACGCCTCTGCCAACACCGTCTGGTCTCGGTCTACTTGCTTTACCAATTATTCTCACCTTTGATATTGCGGACTTTTGCTCAGGAATGAAACAGTAAAAACTGCATCTCAGGACAGGTCCCACTTATCAGATGTCAACATCTCCTATGGTAAGCACAATGCGAGACAGGGATGATGTGCATGTCAAAGTGGATGTCGAGACATTGCCAGCTATCGTTTCTTCAGAAGAACCAGGCATGGCCCGGCAGATGCGGAACGGCACCGAAAGCGGGAAAGTTTTCCTCCTTAATAAAAATACGCTTGCTCAAATGCCAGATGAGCAAATATGGCCAGCGTCTTCCACAGGCTAATCACAGGTCAAATGACAAAGTCGTTTTCCCCGGTTAAGTAAACCCAATTACAGAATCTTCTGAGTTTCCGAGAGAAGAAATACAATATTTCCGGAATGTTTTGCAAAAATTAGAGCGACGGAGGAATTAGTTATTCGGATCACTAGCGAAGCAAGATGGAAATAGCTTGTCAGCTTAGAGACAGATGGCGAAGATGAATAACATCTAATATAAAGAGGCATCTCCTATAACCTGAGCAAAACGATCCGATTTCTTCTATAGAATTTGCGCATCAACATATTTATCTCAACTCAAATGCCACCGCATCTCTGTTTAAATTCCGAACAGATGCACAGCTTCACCTAAGGAATTCGATCTGGAATTTCAAGAAGATGAATACATATTTTCGCTGATATGTCGTCTAGGCCCTCCTATATATATTATTTTAATGCTCAACACACGTGTCACGATTACATGGAACCCTGTGCTACTTTGCGATCGTACTTACACGATGTAAAAATGCATCAGAATAGCTTAATATTCTTCCTGCTCACGCTAAACAAGCCTGGAGGTGCATTCAGTGAATACAAACAGACCAGCAACGCAGCATCCCAACCGCAAATCCCCCAATTATTCTTCTGAAACAGAGCTCGCAAGTTAACTACAGTGTAGCTCCACTTTGGACTATTGCAATCTTGTAATAATTCAAAATCACACGGAACTCAGCATCAGCTGGTAGGAAATTAACACCAGAGCTTCGCCAAAGCTCTGAGAAGAGTAGGTGTGTGGATGATGGAGGAGCTGGTGCCAGGCAACATCAGCAGCCAGCACTGCTGTGTAGGTAGACATCACACGGTGCAAGCTGGTGAGTTGATAGAATCTCAAATAGGTAATTGCATCACCTATTCGTTTGCAAATATGGAATGAACAGCGTAGCATACTCCAATAACAGGTAAGGAGAAGTGAGACAAAAATTCACACTGTTCATTTCAGCCAATATCATTCAGGTACTCGCACCGCCCTCACCGTTAAAAGGCAGGGCATAGGTATATAAATGCGAACCTTTCTCGTCGCTGTTCAGTCGGAAAGCACCTGTACAGGGGAGATTTATACTAGCAATCGCCGAATTATCATTAAGCCCCAAACAAAGCCTCCGCCCGCGATCGGGGTGCCTCACTCGGCCGCCCAGCATGCAGGAGCTGGAGGGAGAAACAGAGGCCGCCAATCCAGGTGTGGCGCTGCTCAGGTTGTTGGTCCCCGAGCTGATGGAATTTATTGTAACGAGCGGAGCCTTATGAGGGCGCTGACTCGCAACACCAACTACAGGGCCCGAGGCCACCGTGCCAGCGCTAAAGCACCGGCAGACGCCCAGAGAAACATATTGCAGAGACGTACAGGGAAGATTTATACGGTCAGTTGTGAAGTGGTCACGCCGGTTCGGTAGAGAGAAGGCCCCTAGCGCATGGGCGACGCCACGGGAGAGGGGTGACAAACTTACCCTGCCCACTGCCTGACACGAGATATTGCAACACTCATCATATGGTGTTGACTGGAAGGAAAGACGTTGAAAAGTCCATGTTGCCCTCCCCTTTCCCCTGGAATCCTGACTCTCCACCGCAGCTACCGACGGCACTTATGCAGAGCAGACACTGTGTAAATAACGTGGCGTTTTTCCCCGGCGGAGGGCGATTTCGCGTCCGGCGAACAAAGGCACAGGGGCCCAGGTCATAGCCCTGCTGCCGATTAGCAGTCAACTAGAGAAGCAGCAGTCGCCGCAGGGCGTCGCGGTCGGTGACCGCCCCATCGGATCAACGCCTGCCGGCGCCGCGGCAATTCCCGGTCATGAACATATGAGGTTATCGCGAGCATCTCACCTATCCCACTGAGGACGCTGACCTTCCGGGGTCAAGCCGTGCAGCGCCCCGTCCCAGGTGGGCCCAGCACCTCTGCGTCTGATCCGTACATGGACTGTGCTCCGACTGTGCGTGCGTTCGGCTAGTCAGGAATATTAACAAGGTCACGGGGAAAGTTTCACGAGCCCTCACCAAATGTTTGAGCCTCGCTTACTATAGTCAACACCCGGTTACTATCCCAACGAAAACCAGTTCACCGTGCGGCCGCGGCAGTCAGTAAGTGGTAAACACCCTCAGCTCCCAGCCCAACACCACGCAGTCCTAAACAGCGCTCCTGCCTACGAGCATTAGCAGCCCAGCGGAGACGGAGCCGGCAGCTCTGTGCTGCCGCGATGCCGGTCTGGGGCCCGGCGCCGGCGGCGGGAGCTGCGCCGAGGCTGCTGTCGCGCAGGGCCGACGCTGGCGGCTGGTGCCCCTCAAGGTGATCCGGTGCCATCTTCGCCCGGCACACCGAACCCCCCCCACCGCCCTTTTTCAGATCCCCTCCTCCGTCGGTAGTCGTCATAACAGCGTCCGGGCACGCGGAAACAAATGGCCGCCGATCTCGGTGCGAGCGGCGCCGACTGCGCAGCCGGATGTGGAGGGCTGTGTCAACCTTGAGAGGTCACCAGGCGGCCACCGTGCTGCGGCTCTAACCGGTCAAGGTCGCACCATGACTAAGTGGTTGTTAAACGGTCTTTCGCTGAGTTTGCACAAGGGGTTCATCAAAGCGTACAAACGGAAGGCACTAAAATGCGAAACCTTCCGCAGTCAGGCAAAAAGATTTGCCCTTGAGACCTTTGTTAAGCTTTTCAACTCAGTAGCATTTCTCATCAAACCCTCCCCTGTATCTTTTCCAATCAACACCAATCCAGCCTGATAACTACTGGACAAGGCCGAATCATTTAGCAGCATTTAGGGAAAAGGATTTCAGTGTAGCTCACTCTCTTTTTGTCGATCAGACCCCTGTTCTCTTTCATGTTTTCTAACATATATGACAATAGCCCTCCCATCCCACTTTTCCTGAAACCTCTGATAACTTTCCAGATATTGAGATGCTTTATCCTTAAACGTTAACATCGGAAGTGACGCTCCCTAAAATTTGGACAACGTTGTAGCTAAAACTATATTTTTAGAAATAAAAGTTTACAATCATAAAATTGTTCAGGTCTCCGGAAGTTCAACAACGCAAAAATAATCACATACGAGCGGAGATCGCCAATGTAGCTAGTCTTTCACTTTGTCTATTTTCAAAGGGTGTTCATTTTCGTAGACATCGATCTAAAAATCCAAATCCCCACCAGTTCACTTAACCATTCCCGATCACATCCAATCCGTCGCTGGTCAATCATTCTTAACACTAGGCACTCGTGCTTCTACCCATTGGTCAAGCAATATTCATGTGACTACCGGTTATTTGGCATAATGAGCAAATACAATAAATCAGAAAAATATGAGAGCAAAGGAGGTGAGCGTGAACGATGGTCGTTCATCTATATTCTGGAGTCGTCCCTCACGGCCCATTCCGTCCGCGAGCGAGCATTATGCTGTCCACTCATGGGAAAATATTTTAATACCTACGGTATTATTTCCCTTGCTCAAAATAGTCTCCATCCATCGATAAATCTTTAAATGCAGTAGGTATCTCAGGCCTACAGAAACATATTTCAACAATGTTCAGGGGTTGTGCGCAAATTGAAATCCAGGCCCAGGCCTCCTTGACCGGGTCCAATCGTCTAATAAACATACGGTCGTCGAGGGCTTCGATATTGAAACTAGAGCGGGGACCAAATTTACACCACCGTGAAAGGGAATATGACACCTTTCTGGGCTCTGAACTGAGCTGTCAGTTACGTGATGCATGCTAAAAAAATTCACTGCTGTGGTGCCTAGCAAGTGATATAGTTAAAGGGAATGTGGCACCTTGGTCGATTCCTGGAATTTAGTGTATTTATGGGTACTTTTAGCCGAAAATCATGGAAGCGTCCATGATTTTTCTGGAAAATGTACAATAAGCTCAATATTTTTATTTTTGAAATGCTCCTCTAGGGAAAGAAATAAATATCTGCCTGTGGATGATGTCATGATCTGGCCATCACTACCATATTCAATAGGCTTCAAGGCCTTCGATTGGCTGATGTTCACCGCGACGTCTGCATATGTCGTTACACCAACTGCCATGACAACTGTGGCCTGCTGCTAAGGGTACATGAGGGATACATTTCAGGTAGGTTTTAGCTTTTTTCTACGGAAATCTCGAGTTCGAAGACAAATGATATACTGAGTACCGGGTTTTCCGACTTGCTTTACAACTTGGCTATCTCAGTTAAAATCACGTTATGAAGGTGCCACCTTCCCTTTAAGAAAATTAAACGCCAAGCAGGCCCTGTACAAACTGTACTGTCAATTATTTTCTCATGAGCACATAGGTCGAATTTCCCACATGATGGGGATAACAAATGCCGTATCAGCCCCCTGGTGGTCCAGGTACCAGGGCCAGGTTTTCCCTGCAGGCATATCCTATGCTTAATACTTTAAGCTTGTTGGGGCTGCTCTAGAGCATATTGTGTGCTTTTAAAGTCCTTAATTAGGACTCAGCTGTGTACGAACCTGTATCTAAGAAGTTGGCACCTGGATTCTGCCATGCTAAGTTAAAATGCGAAGTTCTACCAATCCATACATTAGCACCGGGGTTTTTATGGACGTTATTTAAATATCGTAGCGCAATTGAACTCTACCTTATGCAAGGTTTTTGGGCGCACCGACAGCCAAGGTCACTTGGACTCTACCTTATGCGTACCTGCAACTCCGTAACACCAAAAGCCATCGAGAAATCGTAGCGAAATTCCGAAGCATTGTTTTAAATGCACCACAACGTAACATGGCGTAGCTCCGTGACATAGCCAAGGCAAAGGTCACCTCTGATGGTCATTTACCAGTACTGCCGATATGTGTCATCATAAGAGACCGCAGCTATTCGCTCTGTTGACGACCGTCGTTTTAGATGACGAATGAATCCTTCATGGAGGTTCTGCGCGGAGTGACATCCATCCCTCTTCAATTTCTTTTGCGATTTGTTTAGTGAATGACAGTTAATGATATAAGAATATTATCATTTCAAGGCACGTATGAAGCTGCATGCAGAAGTTGCATTCTCGTAGGTTTCCGAGCACGAGCGATAATATATGGATAGGCGAAACACATCGACTGCGTGGTATTAAAATGGCAGCAAAATTATCCACTATCCGATTATTGCGAGCGGTGCTTAATGAAAATACCTTGCATAGACACGCAAGCAAAGCCTCTTGTAGCCATTCATCCGCCTCCAGCACACCATCATGTGTTTCAAACACTTCTGCACTTGTAAGGCGGCTTTTCAATCGTTGTACGGAGGAGACGGTATGGATGAGGATAGGTGAGAACGAAGGAGTGTGTACTAGTTTCCAGACTAGTAACGGAAAGTTCCGGTCCGCGGTGTTGGGTAAATGAGTGGTGAGAGGGATTCCGCAAGATAACTATCACCTAACCGCATCATCAGCAAACAGAGACAGTCCACGTGTTTCGCCACCACCTGGCTCTTCCTCTGCACAGTAAACAACATCGGATGTGTTGGAGGATCCCGGCGAGTATAGATTGGACTACACCTGCGTACACAAAAACCGCTGCATCTGTCATCGGACCACTGCACGAAAACCAAGCCTGGAAAACAAACACAAACAGAAAAACTTGACTCATCCTCTTCATCCCACCATAAAGGCATCTAATATGTTAGAGCAGGCACAGTTCAGTCAGCATTGAAAACACTTGGGAGATTTGCTCAGCTATCAGGGCAGTGCAGGTAAGCCGATTGCGCCCAGCAGGTTGGAGGGCGCTGTTGTATCAGGCGGTGTACTCTCCCGCCACTCAGCACACACGCCTCCGGCTGGTACGCAAACACCGCCTGGAACCTCACTGGGCACAGCAGCACGGACCCCAGCACCGCGCTCGCACAACAGGACCCACCCAGCAAACACCGCCTGGAACCTCACTGGGCGCAGCAGGACGGACCCCAGCGCCGCGCTCGCACAACAGGACCCACCCATCAAACACCGCCTCGGAACCTCACTGGGCACAGCAGGACGGACCCCAGCGCCGCGCTAGCACAACAGGACCCACCCAGCAAACACCGCCTGGAACCTCACTGGGCACAGCAGCACGGACCCCAGCGCCGCGCTAGCACAACAGGACCCACCCAGTAAACACCACCTGGAACCTCACTGGGTGCAGCAGCACGGGCCCCAGCACCGCGCTAGCACAACAGGACCCACCCATCAAACACCGCCTGGAACCTCACTGGGCACAGCAGGACGGACCCCAGCGCCGCGCTAGCACAACAGGACCCACCCAGCAAACACCGCCTGGAACCTCACTGGGCACAGCAGGACGGACCCCAGCGTCGCGCTAGCACAACAGGACCCACCCAGCAAACACCGCCTGGAACCTCACTGGGCACAGCAGGACGGACCCCAGCGCCGCGCTAGCACAACAGGACCCACCCAGCAAACACCGCCTGGAACCTCACTGGGCACAGCAGGACGGACCCCAGCGCCGCGCTAGCACAACAGGACCCACCCATCAAACACCGCCTGGAACCTCACTGGGTGCAGCAGGACGGACCCCAGCGCCGCGCTAGCACAACAGGACCCACCCATCAAACACCGCCTGGAACCTCACTGGGCACAGCAGGACGGACCCCAGCGTCGCGCTAGCACAACAGGACCCACCCATCAAACACCGCCTGGAACCTCACTGGGCACAACAGCACGGACCCCAGCGCCGCGCTAGCACAACAGGACCCACCCATCAAACACCGCCTGGAACCTCACTGGGCACAGCAGGACGGACCCCAGCGCCGCGCTAGCACAACAGGACCCACCCATCAAACACCGCCTGGAACCTCACTGGGCACAGCAGGACGGACCCCAGCGTCGCGCTAGCACAACAGGACCCACCCATCAAACACCGCCTGGAACCTCACTGGACACAGCAGGACGGACCCCAGCGCCGCGCTAGCACAACAGGACCCACCCATCAAACACCGCCTGGAACCTCACTGGGTGCAGCAGGACGGACCCCAGCGCCGCGCTAGCACAACAGGACCCACCCATCAAACACCGCCTGGAACCTCACTGGGCACAGCAGGACGGACCCCAGCGTCGCGCTAGCACAACAGGACCCACCCATCAAACACTGCCTGGAACCTCACTGGGCACAGCAGGACGGACCCCAGCGTCGCGCTAGCACAACAAGCACGGACCCCAGCACCGCGCTAGCACAACAGGACCCACCCATCAAACACCGCCTGGAACCTCACTGGGCACAGCAGGACGGACCCCAGCGCCGCGCTAGCACAACAGGACCCACCCATCAAACACCGCCTGGAACCTCACTGGGCACAGCAGGACGGACCCCAGCGTCGCGCTAGCACAACAGGACCCACCCATCAAACACCGCCTGGAACCTCACTGGACACAGCAGGACGGACTCCAGCGTCGCGCTAGCACAACAGGACCCACCCATCAAACACCGCCTGGAACCTCACTGGGCACAGCAGGACGGACCCCAGCGCCGCGCTAGCACAACAGGACCCACCCATCAAACACCGCCTGGAACCTCACTGGGTGCAGAAGGACGGACCCCAGCGCCGCGCTAGCACAACAGGACCCACCCATCAAACACCGCCTGGAACCTCACTGGGCACAGCAGGACGGACCCCAGCGCCGCGCTAGCACAACAGGACCCACCCAGAGATGTTGACCCAACCTCGAAATGTTCGCACAGCTGGAAGACCAGGATTTTCGGGCTGATAGAAATATAAGTAGAGGAATCCTCTCCAGTCCTTGCAGTTCGATATAAGTGTCGATTTAAGCTTTGATTTCCGCTTTAAGAAGAGGACGCCCCTCCACTCCTCCTTCAACTTTTAGAGGGGGCGTGGTACAACTTTCTACCTGAACAAATGGATAAATGAGATCAAATATCAAGACAGGTCAATTTTAAGAACAAAACTACGATGAGTGAGAACCTGTTTGTTTTGCTATTGCAATTTTGCTCAGACTGCCTGGCTCTAAATATAATGTCACTCCAGGGAAAACGTTCAGTTTTCTTTTTGCTGCAGAAAAAGAACGCTTCATCGTAGTATAAATAATATAGTGCCATTTCAAACAAAAGCGTTAGTGTTTTCAGTTGGATACATAGCCGAATCTGAACCAAAGGCATTGCACTTTGCCGAAGAGCATACTTTCAGGTTCTGCAATCTCCCGAATAATTTTACAATTGGGTCAGCACAAACCCTAGTTTTCATTTTCGCAGCAAAGCCAATACAGAGCTGCATGATTTGAGAGTCAGAGCTACCAGATACCATTTTGAAGAGGCCTCTGCATAGCTCCAAGGACAACGGCGCGCCATCCGCTACAAGGGCATCGTCGGTCCCTTTTGAAGAGAAGGGCACGGCCGTTATCAGTCCTGTGTATACGCGATGGTATTGACTGAACACTTGGTGGCTCGTGCCAGTTTCTACGCTCTTTCTCAGCACGAGGCAACCTGCTAGGACGCAGCAGGCGCGCGTTCAGCTCTGCGATGAGTGGGGTGTAGAGACAACATTCGATTTGGAGTTCTAAGAACATGGAAATTGAGTCCAGAAGCAGGCAACAGCTATTCATGCTATTCATGCTATTCATCTTACGGTTTGTACCGACAAAGTCAGACTTGGAACCGTGCCTGCGGGCCTCTACTTCAGAGCGTGGGACACGGCGCGATTAACCAAGTCGTCGGCCAAATTGGTCGACTCGTTGGTCAGTAATTAAACCCGTGTAAACCGGACTACCATCTCACAGCAGCAACGTAAGGGAACTCTGAACAGGTTTTGAAGCCAGCTTGAAAAGAAAGTTTTGGCGTAATCCAGGTAGTATCCCACCTTCCTTTACCCTCATCCATCCTAATCCTTGCCCCCTCCTTTCACAGTCTTCATCACTTCACGTTCATTACGACAGCGCTTGAAAAGCCACGGTATGTGTGGAAGTGCTCGGAACTAAAACAATACAATGCAATACAGTACCTAAGCCGTGTCTGGGTGCAGCAGGACGGACCACCCCGCACATATCGGAGTGGCTTAAATGGCTTAAATGGCTTAAATGACTTAAAGCACCGCGCCATCAGAGGAGGAAAGCTTGGCGAGTGCATTCCCCACATTTGTAATGGCGAGGATTTCTTAAGAGCTGAATCAACCAGAGCGCTACCCAAGATGTTCCAGCTGGGAGGTTTTTCACGCAGAAAACAAATCACATCTACCCCGAGATATTTTTAGAGGTCATGACGATGACGACAAATACATAATCATGCAAGAATATTGGTGAAATGCAGGCAAAAAACTTGATCTGTGTTAAGTGACATGGCATGTACGGTGTCACGACGAATAGTTTTTCGTGAGTAAAAAATGTAGTCATCCTTTTAAAGCACCCAGTATTTATGTTTCGAAAAGTGAGTTTAGATCTGAACCCTGAGCTCCCGTGCTTTTCGGTGGCTCCGGCTCGGGAAAATTAAGGGGCTTCGAGTGACTTGAAAACCCCATTGAGAACACTTCAGCACGAAAACTATCAAATTAACTAAGTCCCAGGAAATGAACGGACTTCTTCCCAATATCAGGTGCCGGGGCCAAAGGCACCTCCACTCAAAACTGTATACTGGCGGACTATCACGGGGCTCTACATCATCAGGTATCGGATCTGATGTTTCTAGGTACCTGAGCGGTTTCGAACCAGCACTGTTGACACTCCCGGTGTATTCTCCTCAGAGCCCCATTACATCACATGAGATCGATGTGCCACCTGGCCAGACGGCGGTCAATATTAGACCGATGGCGCCTCAGCACCAGTCACGAGGCGCCTGGCACCGGGCGCTAAGTGATGGGAACACAGGCAAACCCACTTCATTCCATCAATCAGCCATTGGCAAACAGTGCTGATACCACGCAACAGGCCTGGTCTCCGTCCCACACGCAGAGGTCACAGGTCCAGGGGTGCTCTCTTACACACGGCAGCTGTGACCATTACCAAAAGCGGCCGTACCAGAGTTCCGCATTAGCGAGACGAGTCATCACGCGACACCACGACTCCGCGGTAGGGAAACGACGCCCAATCAGCGCGCTGGCACCAGACTGCGAGATGCACGCATGTCACCCACCAGCCTCAAGTAAGATATAAAACCGGTAGGATGAACATACAATATCATGCTTCGGTATTCAGTCAATACTGACTGGTAGTGACAGCGTTGATGTCATACAAAAGTCAATACGACCTTCTTTCTCGCCGATTAGGGCTATATTAACCTTTGAGCTCCTTCCGTATGTTTCCTTTTTTATATATCTTGTAGCACCTGCTTCCTTCCAGCCGGAAAATTAATTGAATGGGGGGGGCGCTGTGGAACGAAGCGGAAAATGTGTCAGACTGTGTCCGGGAACAGGGTCAGACACGAGGGAGAAGCGATGACACGGAGAAGACCTTTCACGCAGCAACAGCCGTGAAAAGTCGTGGGTTTAACGGATTCAGAATTTGAACGTCAGCGCAATGGAGAACAGGAAACCATTCAGACATGCGGTCATCATCGGCTTATCAAATAGCACCAGGGTGCCGACTTTTCTAGTCGGTCTTCGATCAGCTCTAAGACATCCGCTTGGGACATTTTGCCAGAGGACAGTCATAAAAGCCCATCACATCACGACCGCCAGCCCCTTCACCCATGAATTAAACCCGTCGGCTCAGATGATGCACTTTTACTCTTCCTGCCCAGCCTGTGGCGCAACTGATCTCCATCTACGGACAAGTCCGGCGCGAAACGTTCTCCTCCGAGACGATGGCGCCACTCACCTCCTTCATCATCTCCAAAGTTTGCTTATTGCCCCGGTTGTGTCACTCTGTCGCCTCCAGATCAATCTCCCCCAGCATTCGTCCCATCATTTAGACCCCATATCAACACTTAAGCGAAAAGCAACGGAGTTGACAGAGTGAGCAATGTCAACAGAGCGGGGCGATGGCGACACCCCAGAGCAAACAGCGCCGGGAGGGCAGCGCGGGCGCAGTTCATCTGGGCTGCACACACCACGGACGGCCTTGCCAGCGCGGCAGGCGAGCACGGGCAATCCATTGACGACAGCGCTGAACGGCGGCGGCGGCAGCGCTGATCTTTGTCGCGGCCTGGAACACTCCCTTACACAATGCGCTGACAAACGACAGGGCGATACTGACGCGAATGCAATCCGCAACTGGTGCATTTTATTTGCATATTGATAAGGTTACCGGCACAGCAGAGGCGAGCCAGACTGGGTGGCTTGCTGCCAACAGAATGGGGATGGCTGCAAAGTTTTCTGGCTCTTTTAACGAGCCCCGTCTTATTATCAACACGCACCACTCCGCCGTGTAGCGCCCTCAGTGTTACACCAGCACCCCGCGTCTCCCGCGATCGCTGCAGGTGTCCGGGATTTACCGGCTGCTAGAGAGTCAGTCGAACGCCCCCTGTCACACAGCACCTAAGTTCGGCCCTGTTGCCTTAGTTCGGCCCCGATGACCGGCCGGGGGAAAGTGACACGTGCACGCTGCCCCGCCGTGTATATGAATTGGGGGGGGGCTTTCCTGCAACTGGCTCATGCCCGCATCGGAGCTCGGACACCAGTTCGAGGCGGGAATTGGCCAAATGAGTGAGGCGGGAATCTCTGAGTGAGGCAAGGTAGTTTGTGCGCCTCACCTTGCCGTACTTGAAGGCTGACGATTCAATATGGCAAAGCTGCCGAGAAGCGAAACAGCCAACCTAACGCCGTGGGAATCCCGGGATTCGAAACTGGGACCTCTTGCTCATAAAGCCGCATCATTCCACTGAGCTTAACGGGCAGTTG
Organism: Lepas anatifera; assembly: GCA_034440635.1. NCBI lineage: Eukaryota > Metazoa > Arthropoda > Thecostraca > Lepadidae > Lepas > Lepas anatifera. The sequence continues at coordinate 247,491 of JAOTON010001320.1, forward strand.
CCATTTGGCATTAAGAATTCAACGTTGCGAGGTAAATCCGGGAATCCGACAATTCAGAGGAGCCATCCTTGTTCCAGCTAGCATAAAACCACAAGAAGCTTTGTTGCTTGCCACAACGGTTTAACCTAAAATAAGCACGATGGTCTCCACAAATATTGATATTAGAACCGAGACTTCGGCCAATAATACAGTCTCTCCAAACTACAATTCAGACTTCCAAGTTGGATACATTACCAAAGGGAACAAAGGAGGCAACTGGAATCTCGAAAACCTTTAACAGCGATTCCCATCCCCTTGACGGAAGAGCTGTCCGATCACGGGTCCAAACCTGCAACATGACCCTGGAGAGCGGCCCAAATACTAGGATTTGAAGAATAAGATGTTCTAACCGTATGCACAGAAAAAGAGCCATTTCTCACCAATTCTCATTTACCCCATATATTTTCAATGGAGAGGTACCCGTAACTCGTACCTGGTTATACCCTAGGCCATCCTCGAAAATCCCATAACCAAAACTTGTGGTACTTGCTCGGCTCATTATGAGGCATGAGTACCCGATCAATAGATTAAACTTGTTTCCACTAGTGTCACTTAAAACATTTTTTGAGGTGGGGCCACTTCACAAATGTCAGAGTTGTGGTTTGGCACCAAAAATTAGCTTCCGCTTCCAAATCAGCGCCCTCAACTCACTCGAGAACGTATGTTATAAGAGGAGACTAAGCTCATGACCTTATTGCGAATGTCCTTTGTTATTGACCGATTGCATTGTTGTAAAGTAAGAGAGGGAGCACTGAGTCCACTGCAAGGTTGTTGTACGTCCGCTGCAGCAGTCCATCGCTAGCTTAACCGGACGTCACAGATGATGAAGCAGCCTCCGGCGGGCCGCACACGTCACCTCGTCAGTCGCCCACACTGTACCGACATGGCGGCAGAATGGAACCAACTTAAAGAGAGTGGGAAGGGAGGGGGCGTAGGATTCGACTATCACCGCAGCCTGCCGATAACATGCTCGATATGCATTCGCTGAAAATAAAGCAAAACGGGAGTGTGCCTGCTCGGGGTCGTGTGCCCATGTCAACAAACGCATCAATATCACCTGTTTCACCCCGGTTTCTTCTCGAGAACGAATCAGTCCGAAGTTTATACCAGGCCTCGACACGTGACTAACAAAGCGTCCGAAACAACTCAACGCACGTCTCACCGACGTGGCCGGTAGTTCCGATTTCTCAATCTATCAATCTGCCCCGAAGCAGACATGGGCATACTTGAGAAACACGGTGACAACACAAGACCAGCGCGGGCTTTATTGCACGCGCCACGCGATTTGCAAGCAAGGCGAGTGGCATAATACCGCAGGCCACGGAAGACCAGCGGCAGGAATAGCGACTTTCTCCGTCCGACACGAGCCGTATTATTTCCTTCCCCATTCGGCAAAAAGCAGCAGGATCGTGACCGATGGCTAGCCCCAGGCCCCCGCAGCCGGGCAGAGAGCCGGCCGCCGGCGCCGCCACACCCGGTAGTTCCTCCGAACCACCCGCGGTCCACCTGGGAAGCCTGCTGGTGTTCACGTGAGCGCAGCTGGGAACAACAGCCGCCCCACAGCCTTTGGCGGGGATCGCACCGCGGAGTGAGGCAGTTTCTACGGAGTGATGGGGAGTCACATTGAAACATTACCAGTGCTGGAGGTGGCCGACCATCATCGTTTTCCAATGCTAGACAGATATTTACGGCATGAATATCTTAACGTTTAGTTGAGCGAATATGCTTCTATACTAGAGGTGGGACTTTCTAGGCCCGGGGGCCCGGGGCAAAAGCCCGGCCCAGGCCCGCGGGCTTTGACCGGGCCTGAAGGCCTGATTTAAGCCAATGCCGGGCTGATAACGGACTTCACCCAGGCTCATTCTGGGCTTCAACTGAACTAGGACTTCAAAGTCAATTTTCTGTAAGTTAAAAAGCCTTTTTTCAGTACAGACCTAGTTTTTTCCACTGAAACATAATCTTATTCATGCACCAGCAGCTTTTGAAAATGCATTTACAATTAATTTTGAGACTTTTAGACATACATCAGGAATGTAAAAGCATGAAGCTCTAGCTTTCTATCTGTTACTCATGCCAGGGTCAAAAGCAAGTTACTTAAACCTGAATCAATATTTAAAATCAAATGTTGAATAATGCCTACAGTTGCACACATCCATGCCATACTGTCATCTTATGAATATCGGGATTACTTCAAAATCTTCAAGTCATATATGGGTGAACAAAATATAAATTGTGATAGCATATTTGTTACTTCCATATTGTCAGTATACCATTTCAAAGGAAGTCATTTAACCAATTTGCTGCTAACATATTGATATTAACACCTAGCTCTAGCTAGAAAATTCTTTCAGAAGCTTTCTGCTCCAGGTAAAAGAAAATGTTATCTATGGAGCCATTCCCATGTCCTCTACAAAAAATGGTAAAGTAAATATGTCAGGTACAAACTATCTAGTGGGAGCCCATAATTGTCAAATTGGCCTGGTAACTCTAGCTGCAAGAACAAATGTTAATAAGTTTGACCCTTCCACAGCTTCATCTTGCTCTGTCATTGCCCAAAAGATGCAAAATCCATTCAGAAAGGGCTAGTATAAGCAAGGAAATAGGCACAAAGAAAACATGTTTTTGATCGAAGTACTTCAAAACATAAATTAGTCAGTTGTGGGGAGATACTGGGGAAAGCAGTCAGCCTTAGAAGGAACCTTTGAAATTACACCAAAACATGAATATACTTGACATTATGTGTTACATTTTCCTTGTGGAGATACTTCCCTGGCCTCTAGGAAATACAACTTCTATTATAAGCTTTGAACATAAAAGCACTTCCCTCCCAAGATACCTTTACTTTACACTTCCCTCCCACCACACTAAAAATGTACAGAAACGTAGGAATACAGAACACAAAAACAGAATATCCAAATTATGGCAAATTCCGCGACCTTGAGCAGCTTGTAAAGCCTTGCAGAGCCAGAAAAGCGTGATATATGAAATAAGTGCACAAAAAGTGGCCTATTCTCAGGAACAAAAGAAATGTACCACGCACTTTGTGCTTATTTTTTAAATCTGTGAAATTTTAAAATATATTTTCAAAATTCTTGAAATATTTTCGCTGAAATAAACTTACTATTCTGGTAAATTTTGGTGAAAAATGTTTTCATAAATGATTGCTCTAATGTAGACAAGCACGGCGCTTCAGATACCTACTAAGCGCAAGCCCGTAAAATACAACAAAACAAACAGAAATAGTGTTCAAGCCCAAATGGTGATGTGGATGGGATTGAGTTTTTTTTGTGTCAGATTTACTTTTGGTGGAGATTGGTGCAATATTTGTATTCAATGTTTGGTGTGAACCTGTGGAAAACTAGTGGTTCCTTATCAAGATACTTCTTTATGGCTGGTGGTTTGATAATTGTATATGGCTGATGGGCCTTGTTCATGTTGGCCTGTTGGCTTACCTACTTTGCAGACCGGGCTGACCAAGCAGAACAATCTTTTAACTATTTTTTCAAGCTGTTTAGTGACTAAACTAAAAGAAAATGTTCACATGTATTAATTGAGGGACAATGTGAAGGATTTTGGTTCATTCACAGCCATTCCGCCATGATATTCTGAAAAGTTTTAGCTGAAAACTTTTCACTGCTCTCTCCTCTATTCATAAACATTATTGGAACTCAATTGTGAGGCTCGGGCCAGCTTTATAAAAGTGCAAAGATGGAGGAAATGTCTGACATGAGTGGACTTATTTCATCCTGATTCTTATAGCTGCCATGTGCATACCTCTATCTAGAATACCCTTTGTTTTTATAAGGTGATGCTGGTCATTACCTGAAATAAGTTTGCATCATAAGCAAGCCATGTTTCATACTGTGTTTTTCAGTATCATTTTCTGCTGAATTATTAAGATAGCTGAGGCCACTGATGCTACATGCACCTTTTAATATGGTTTTGGGTGAAACCAAAACTTTTTACAGGATAAATTGGCTTAAAACATATATTTGAAACAGCTTTAAAGTAAATAAATGTTGTATATAGTCGTTAATGGTTTTCCATGATACCGGGCCTTCCCGGGCTTGATAATCCATTTCTTCCACAAACCGGGCTTGTGACGGGCTTCTAAAATCAGCAGCAGGCCGGGTCCGGGCCCGGGCCTGCAAAATTGCCCAAAACTCCCACCTCTATTCTATACGAATTACTTAAAGACTATAGTCACCTTAGATCTACACAGGAAGGAAAGTGGTATGGTAGTTAAATCTGCCCACTTACCTTTGTGTACCCATTTGTTACACGTGGAGCAAGTGACCATGTCATGGTCCTCTGGCTTCTTGTAGCACTTGAAGCATATCGGACAGTACTTGTACTTCTTCCATAGCCTGAAACAAAAGAATGGCACTATCTTAGAACCCAGACAAAGACAGGACACCGCGGCAAAAACCAAGAAAACCGGATGGAACAGAAACGGCGAGACTGAGTCATCCGACCGCTTGACTGCCGCCGGGGCCAATGTGCAAAAACTGCCACGGCATGGCCACGATAGCGACAACTAGCGTCCGCTGACAGAAAATTATCGCCATCCAGAAGCACCGCCCCTAAAAATGTCGAATCATTTTAACGCAAGCTGGGCACGTTCGCAGTGCCCCCTCCGTTCCTGGCACTGGGTCCCCTGCTCGTGTAACAGCCGGTCGCGCGCTGGAGCAGCAGCCGTTACCGAGGCCCTGCAGCGGGGCTCAGCAGCACGCCAGCCCATCACAGGGTCAGTGTTGTCGCGATGCACCGTCAGGAGTGACAGCGTTGAAACTGGGCTTGGGGTGCATTCCCGATTGTTGGAAAATTCAGGTGGATTAGTCAGAATGTTTGAGAAAAAAATCCCATGTAAACGGCAGAACTCCCGATCAAAACATGGATTTGGACTTTTAATTCAGGCCAATTGGTATTGTTTTCTGCCCAAAGTTGTCCCTAAGGAGTTCCCCATATTTCACTTGTAATTTCCATTTACATAACTCCAAGGAGTGCTTAAAACATACTTAAACTCAGCAAGCATACTAGTCAAATGAGCTTTCGGGTAGGAATTCCACTTTGATGTATCGTCCTTGTTTTTTAATGAATTTTTCATTTTGATATATATTGATTTGATATATCTTGTTTTTTTCACTGGACTGGGCCCGGATCGCCCCAGGATAGTTCACAGTATCTCGGCTCGGATCGCCATTTTCGTATCCGAGACGTACTCTAGATTGGAAACAACTACGCTTGCATACCCTTCTTCCGCCTGTTTTGCTCGCCTGCAGCATCACTGCGGCAGCCAAGGTAAACGAAAATACATGCGAAATATGATTTCATATTGGAGCTCTCACACTGGCAAGGGGAGCCCAATACAATTCAAATGAGAAAATAAAGTCTCCAGAAGTGCACTCACAATTGAAAGGTTTAAACATGATTTTTCAATACCCTAAAAATCACTTGCATCCTATGCTTATGGAAAGAGATATCCAAGCTGTAAGCAGCGGAACTAAGCTTTTCGGGGAATTATTTCCCTTTAAGACACGACTCTTAATGATATCATCATAATTCTAAAAACAGCGTCTACTCATAATTCCAGACAATGCAAGGAAGCTGTCAGACGGCGACGTTGCAGTGAAGCTCTGAGCGAGTTGAAGTCCCCTTGGACGGGCTGTTGCTAATCCAAATCCAGCCGCAGCCCATCCACCAGCACCAACATTCTGCCACAATCTCCCCCAAAACATATTTGCTATTTTCACTATTTCTACTGATACAAAACGCTTTTGATTATCTCCTATTATAAAATGAGTACGGCAGGAGAGAGAGCATCGGATCCAATGCAAGACACCCTTCTGCCCCCAGTTGACCAGGTACAAATGCCTGACCAGACAGCAGCAGGAGAGCAGGCTGTGGCCGGTATTGTTTGGCTGAGGGCCGGGTCCGTTTGGCCGTGTCAGACCAGCCGGTTTGGCGGGCCCGTCCGCGCCGTGTGGAATTGAGACACCCACAACACCCGACCAGCGGCCGACGCCAACCCGCTACACTGCACTTCCTGGTTAGATTGGTTGACTGGTTCAGCAAGCAGTTACACAACTGCCGGCGGCGACGACAATGTGCTTACCCTGTAAGACTCAAGGTATTGGAGAGAGTTGTACTCTGACAGGATGGGAAATCGGAACCATCGTGCACCTTCTGAACTTTTTCCCTGGATTGCATGAAATCGCATTGTTCATTATGTCTGTTTGTCTTCTCTTGAATAAACACGTATCTTCAGCATGGTGTGTCTTCAACATATGTGTGATGACCACCTTTTGAGATTATCCTATGCATGAATAGACGAAACTAAATGAGCAGATACATAAGATGCCGACGAGCTCCCTACAGATGAGGTCGCTGCCTTCAAGTCCCAAGAGGATTGGATGTATCTTTTATCTGAGTTTTTAGCCAGAATGTTTTTCAATTTCAGCTTTCTAGGCGTCTGGCCGGCACCGTGGCACCGTATACATCTAATCCACATCGGAGAAACTGGGTAACTGTGTCGACCTCGACTAACTGAATCGCCCGCAACAAACAACGCACCCTCGACCAAACCACCTTCAACCAGCACTTATTATTCGAATCCATACGTTCCCCGACAGAAGAAGCCGCAAAACTAGCAGCTTCCTGAGCCGAGCTCGAGTCATCTGACCGCTTTGTTTCTTACCGCCAATGTCTAAGCTTCCCCACAGCTTACAAAATTTCCAAACCAGCACTGCGCTTGTGATGACACAAATGCATACCACCCTATTGCACGACGTATTGGCCAACGAAACGCTTGAGATGCCCGCAGGAAGACATGAATTCCTGACAAACCACACGGTGCCATACACACGACGGGAACAACTCCACGCTTTATTCACAGCCCACAATGGGCCATTAACAGGGTGATCGAGTCTCTGCCATGGCAGAGAGAGAGAGCAGAGACGACGTGACCAGAGTCCACACCAGCCTGGAACGATGGAAACCACTCATGGACGCACCTCCGACGCCGGAGAAAGCCCAGCTGGCTCTCCGGCAGCGTCGTGAGAAAACACACCAGCGCCTCCGTCTGCACAAAAGCCGGCTCCCGGAGGGACGCTGAGGCGCGAGTCTCTCCTTCCTCCGCCAACCCATCCCTGATCGGTTCTTGGCTACCAGTCATCACCAGGACCACGGATCACTCTCTGGTTTGAGGGGGAACTCGTCGGGCGGAGAGGCAGGACACGTCCGCCATATTCATCCGTCGGAAGCTGAGCTAAGTGAAGGTGTCTAAGGACCTTAGGCACCTTAGGCATCCGAGGGGCGGCTAGAGTGCAATCAAGAAATATGCCTTCAGGCAACATGCAAATAAATTTTTTTGACACCCGGAGCGTTTGCATTTTCGGGCTTGTGATCTTTTACTGATATTGTTCTAAATCGATGTTTACAATCAAAGATGCATGACTGAGGCTGGGGGAGATAAAGTAGCCGAAAAATTCAGCGTGGTCCGAGAGATGGGATAGCTTTTTGATCCAATGGAGAAATTAGTTACTATCATGTGAAAATGTCACACCGTTTGGAACTGCCGGTGACGTCAGCCTTCGGCCAGTGCGAGGAGACAAGGCAAGGTGAGCGACACTGGCAATTACACCGATGAAGCCCGGCCCGATAAACAGCGCGGCTCAGCAGAGCACTGAGGCTGCCGTGCGACACTGGCCATTACACCGATGAAGCCCGGCCCGATAAACAGCACGGCTCAGCAGAGCACTGAGGCTGCCGTGCGACACTGGCAATTACACCGATGAAGCCCGGCCCGATAAACACAGCACAGCTGAGCACTGAGCCTGCCTGCGACACTGGCAATTACACCGATGAAGCCCGGCCCGATAAACACAGCACAGCGCAGAGCACTGAGCCTGCCGTGCGACACTGGCAATAACAGCGATGAAGCCCGGCCCGATCAACAGCACGGCTCAGCAGAGCACTGAGGCTGCCGTGCGACACTGGCCATTACACCGATGAAGCCCGGCCCAATAAAAAGCACGGCTTAGCAGAGCACTGGGGCTGCCGTGCGACGGACTCTGTCCCGCAGCCACCCACTCCGGATTCTTCTGAAATTAGAAAAGTCCACACTTTGTTCTCTTTTTCCGACTATCAGCGGGGCTAGGCGAGCTCGTACTCCAAGGCTTGGTGATGACACCCTCCTCTCCCGAGAAACCTCTAGAGAGAAGGATTGGGGATGGTCGACATGCATAGGTATGAGACCACAAAGAAGGCTTGAGATGGATGGCGAATGGTGTGACGCAGTGTTTGGTGTTACCAACCGGATGGAGCCCAGCGGGACCACTGTCCCGACCTGGGAAGGAGCACACATCGGTGGTTTCAGCACCCCCTCATCTGATGGCCAGCTGACGCAGCCGCCATCAAGACTCCGGACTTTAAACAGCCGACTACATGACGCCATCAGACTGGAAGGCTCACAAACCTACTGACGAGACACATCAGACCGAAACGCAGCCCCACTGCGAGGTGAGAGAGCGGCCACTTTTGCGCAATACCAGGCTGTTTGGTGATTAGCCCACAGCTAATTCCTGACTACCTCATAGCCACCATAGCCTAGATTAAGGCTGGGATTCTATGTGGATAACGAGCGGAGTGACCAAACCCCTTCCCGGAGATTAACTCGGCAAGATGCAGAAATCGCACATAGTTAGGGAAATAAGACGTGGCGATCAGATAAAAAGAAAATGTGACGAGCATCACAGCTCCTGGACAGCGTAAATCACGGCGGTACAACAGCGTTATGACTGAATAAACATACAGTTAACTCTGCCCTGCTCCAAAAATAACGAATATATGATATCAAAAACATAACACACGTCAAAATGTTTCTTCCATTCCTCGGAGGAATGAGGTATATAATGTCAAGTTGACCACGTTATGCTATTGGTCATGTATATTTTGCTTTGCTTACCCATGCAAGTTTTTGTAGATACATACCTGTAGGGCCTCTGCCTTACTTACATGTCCAATGTAGATATTCCAGCTTTGAAACCGCGGCAACAAAGGCTGAGTGAGAAACCTGCTGCACCCAGGTCTTCTGAGATCGGCAGTATTCATATACAAACTATAATTAAATATATGACTAAATATTTCTAATATTCTAGGCGGTGCAGCCATTCCCATTTTCCAAGAGTATAACATTTTTCCCTGTGCCAGATTTTGGGCGGTTCTCGACCTATGTGTACAGAAATGTCCTCACCCTGGCGAGCTCACAGCCAGCGTATGTGTGCTGTGATGGAAACTGTGTTAATCTTAAGTTATAGAACCAGTTATACCACATCTCAAAAGTGATAAAGAGTAAAGCTTGATCGATTTAGCAAGGAGACGTGCTTTGCACTTAACTCTCGCCGTCAAATGTCCCTCAAGCCTTTTTTCCTTATATTGTTGAACAATTGTCTCCACTACGATTTTAACGCGGCATGGAACGGTGTGTATTGTCATGGTCTGGCCATGATATTCAAAAGGCACATATCAATAATTTCTGGCGTTCACACCATTAACGCCACTGTGTGAAAACCACGTCAATTCATAATTCTGTCAGTAATAACTTGCTTTGGTCACCGCCAGTGCATGTAGAAGACAGTGAGTTACGTCTAAGAACAGACGATCCGGTGCGGCTCCCGCTGAGCGGCGTCGGGTTCAGAGAGCGGCCAGCAGCCAATAGTCGGCCGGCGAGTCCGAGTCTGATCAGCCGCCCGTCACCCAGCCCGCCGGTGTACAGCCCACAGGCGGGTAGAAAGTGCGGATGCCACCCTTCTCCCGGGGCCGGCCCGGCCCGTGACGCAAGCCCGTGTGCGAAATCACCCATCACGGCTACCGAGACAAGGGCGGAGCCGCCCTGGACATCGGCGGAGCCGGCCGGAACACAGATACCGGGACAGGGGCGGAGCTGACCAGAACACAGATACCGGGACAGGGGCGGAGCCGCCGGGAACACAGATACCGGGACAGGGGGCGGAGCCGCCGGAACACAGATACCGGGACAGGGGCGGAGCCGGCCGGAACACAGATACCGGGACAGGGGCGGAGCCGGCCGGAACACAGATACCGGGACAGGGGCGGAGCCGGCCGGAACACAGATACCGGGACAGGGGCGGAGCCGCCGGGACACAGACACCGGGACAGGGCGGAGCCACCGGGACAGGAGCGGAGCCGGCCGGAACACAGACACCGGGACAGGGGCGGAGCCGGCGGGAACACAGCTACCGGGACAGGAGCGGAGCCGCCGGGAACACAGCTGCCGGGACAGGGGCGGAGCCGGCCGGAACGCAGCTACCGGGACAGGGGGCGGAGTCGGCCGGAACACAGATACCGGGACAGGGGCGGAGCCGGCGGGAACACAGATACCGGGACAGGAGCGGAGCCGGCCGGGAACACAGATACCGGGACAGGGGCGGAGCCGGCCGGAACACAGATACCGGGACATGGGGCGGAACCGGCGGGAACACAGCTGCCGGGACAGGGGGCGGAGCCGGCCGGAACACAGCTGCCGGGACAGGGGCGGAAGCCGGCCGGAACGCAGCTACCAGGACAGGAGCGGAGCCGGCCGGGACACAGACACCGGGACACTAGTGCAAGCTGGCCGGGACAGCAGTCGGCGACGCAAACTCCCGGACTGAGCGACACCTGACAAGACAGACTTCCAGTCTGAGCCACGCCTGGCAATACAGATTCCCGCCATTGCAGCGTATCGCAACCTTCAAGTAACCGTAACTATTAGTACCTTTCGCACACACAATACAAACGCAGCTAAGCGAGACCGCAACTCATCCGAGGGCCTCCTCGCCGGTATCGCAGGCAGCTCCATAATTCACAGAGACTGGAAGCCCCGGCGACGGCGGCTATCTCCGGCTCAGCGCAATGAGACAGTGTCCGGTCGGATATGGCCAGCTAGAAGTTATCCACCGCCGTCCGCAAATCCCCGGCAGCCGGCCTAAACCCGAGTGGCGCTGATTGGGTATCGCTGCTGTCGATGAATACAGAGGAGCCGGTTTCTGCGGCACCGTGCAAAGGCAATCGACTGGTAGCGCGCCTGCGCTGCAGGGTGACCCGATTAGGGGCTGTTCCAGCACCCTAAGCTAACAACGGCGGAGGTAAGGATGCCAGGTGTAATCTAAATAAACAGACCCGAAAATAGGCAGTTTGGGTAAAAAACAAGGGAGGTGGATGGGATCTTAAACATCAATAAAATGGAAAAGTAATTAGGACTTTTATGGCAGTCAACCACGTGGCTTATTATCGCCAAGAAATCCGGGAGCCTAACCTCAACCCCTTGTTCAGGGAGGGCGTCGGAACAGCCCCTGTGTTCCAACGCCCTCCCTGTCCCGGGCTTGCGGCGCAGTCAGCTGATTACCGGAGCTGCAAAGGAGTCAGTGACGTCGTGTGTTTTGTGGTTTTAGGGCGCTTCAGCGGCTAAGCTATATCGCGCCCATCAATAATGTTTCATTTCACCATTTCATTTCGATCGTGTCAAAAGTGCTACATAATTGCAATATCAGGGACGCTCCACAGTCCATCAGAGTTCAGTGTCTACTGTCTTAGTCCACTGTTGGGGGTGTAGATGATGATGACAGATGGCAGGTGATGGCATAGGTGATGATGATGATGACTGGCAGAGTGACGTCTCGTCCTCGGCCGTCACCAACCGTGACGCATACTTTGAGAGCAGAAAATGAAGCGCAGCTTTGTGTTCATCATGGCTGGCCTGCTTCAACGCCAAAAGAAAAATAACTCTGCTGCAGTGAGAAAGTCTGAGCACACTCCAAGGAGCTTTCATAACGTGGGATAGGACAGAGCGGTGAAACTCAGAAAATCTGTATTTTGCATGGTGCTATTAAATGTGAGCCTTGGGTCGTGTTAGATAAGGTCACAAACAAAACCAAGCGACCTGATCTCTGAGAAATCGACTTGGGAACACGCAAGATATGGCTGATTGATCAAAGCCCATTGCAATCCACCAAGGGCCCAATTGACTGTACCTCTGGATGATTTGGTTTTCTGTATTGATAGCCTGAGATCAGGTTAGAACATTCTCGTGCTGACAACCACCAAACAAGGTTGATTTCTTCGATGGTCCATGCAGGGCCATCTGTGACCGTCAATCTTGTTCAACTCATCCGTTGATAGATCTTTGGAGTGCTGAGGTGCGTTGAGCATGAGTAAGTTGAGCAAGATAAGCAAGTTTAGCCTGCCTCCTCGAACCCTGGATGCGAAATGGATCTAACACACTGGGATTATATATTCGGGCACAGCCCTTCATCAGAATCAGATAGGTAAGCGATAGATAATATCACAAAGTTTGGCCATGGCTCGTGAATTTTTTCAAATGTTTTAAAATGACCGAGAATTTGTCATTTGATCTATCGTTTACCTACCTGATTCTGATGAAGGCCTGCGTCCCAATATATAATCCCAGTGTAATTGACCCATTTCGCATCCAGGATTCGAGGAGACAGGCTATTAAACATCCTGTCAACTGCAATCAATTCACCTGTCAACTTCGAATAATCTTAGAGTAGTGTTCACAAGGTTGCGCTCGAAGATGCCCGCTTGATATTGAACATAGGCCTCACTTACAGATTATGCGCTTTACTTGAACTCAAACTGGCTCTTAACAAAACAAAGGCGTTCAACTATATCGTCGAACCATACCATGCTTGCAAAACTCCCCACAAACTCACAATTTAAATCCTACAACGATGGTCGGTCTCCATTTAGCCAAAAGTTGAGCCCAAGCAGTGGAGAGTGAGCTTGGCTGATTGAGAGACAAGATGTAATGGTAAAAATCATAAAAATAAATAATCATCAGGCAAGGCTTTTTCACAGAGCCCACCAGGATTTAACCAGGACCCTGTGGCTCAGGATTGCAAGTGCTCTGTACCGGAACCACGTACCTCCTCATATCACCAGACAGGCAGCCAACTAAGTTCACCTGGTCAAATACTGGACGTTGGGTTAACGAGTTTTAGAAATCGTCTGAGAACAAAATCGAGCTGTTTAAGTCCGAAGAAAAGTATAAAAAAGGAAGGATGGCCAATATTCAATCCGCCCTTTCCCTGTCGTACAAGGCTAGCACAGGGATCACAGGGCACAGGGCATAGGACGAGGGGAAAGCCCCCCCCACTCTGACGAGGCCATGACATGTCAATGCTAAGCAAGGCTCCAGGAGGCCCCATGCACCAGGTGGCACCTGAATTAATCAAAATACCCACGAGATGGGTTTTCACCAAAGTACAGAGAAGATTACAAATCGATTCAGTGATAAGACAGAAAACTTGGCGTTCGAACACGGCCTCTGCGGCCGGGAGTATACCAGCCGGCCATGGCGTTGGTCGCTCAGGCCAACTTCATTCTGCGAGGATAATACCGTGGGGCTGAGCCCACAGGGCGCTACCTTGAGACGCGGCGACGGCGTTGCCGCTCTCCCGGTGACGGTACCTGTTAGTGACGCCCCACAGCCAAACACCCACCGGGACAAACACGCAACAACCGCGTCCAACAGCACAACAACCACGTGCCATCCACCACTGTACCGGTCGGGTGAGCTCCGTGTCAACGCAATAGAGGCAGGACCGCAGATCTCGCTCCATTACGACTGTGTTGAAAAGAGTGGTCAAGGACGTGCATCGCTTTGATGCGTTCATTCGTCACACGTTACGGCTTACCGCGATCGGGAATGGATGTTAAACACATGGCTTTCCACCACGAGGCTCCGCCCAAGCCGTACTGGCACTGCTAACCCGTACCAACATGACCCTGAGGAGTAGTCTGACATCCCACGATTTGGAGAAGAAGTCGTTCTAAACCAAATATGCAAAAATAGAGGAATTTGTTTCAGTTATTTCCCATTTTCCCGTGCACTTCCAACGATCGGCGCCACATGACCTAAGCTGTCGGAGCGCCCTAAAACTTAAAATATGATGACAATGAGGCATTTCCAACGGAGTACCTGACCCAGGTCCTCAATATAGAAAATGCCGTATCAGAACTTTTGGTACTCGGTGGGACTATTATGTGATATGGATCATCAATAGATTACGCCTTTTCTCACTGCTGCCAATGACAACATTTTGGAGGTGAGATCAATTGACCTGGCCTGAGAGGACCTAGACCTGATACATCGGTAACAGTTGTGAAAAGGATAAAAATAAGGTGTGCCAAGTACGGCGGCGCCCCATACCGCTGTTATCTGGCTAGCCTCGGAATGAACCTCGGGACAGCTTTAAAACACCCCCTCCACTGGGGCGAGGCTTAAGGTGCAGAACCGTATCCTGGTGTCACAATGTTCCTTATCCCCGAGAAAGGAAAACTCTGGTTACTGGTTAGATATGAAATAACTGCCGTTTATCAACAAGAAAACTGATCAAGCACCAATCTAATGACGTCTAACATGACCTGTATGATGATGATTGTACTTTTAGGGCACTGCAGCTGCAGAGGCTACATGTGCCCGACATGACCTGTGTGTATTACATCAAGCGTAACAAAGCTGCCTTCAGCTTCAGCGTTTCTACATACAAAAAGGACGGGACACAAACACGCTCCTAAAAAAGCAAGCTTGCGCCAGATATCACGAAATAGACAACAGTTTTACAAGTGGAGCACGGCACCGTTTGAGCCGGGACTCACCCTCCACTGCTCCGACCACCCTCCGCACCAACACACCACATTTCAGCTGACCTCACCCGTAAACAGCGACCGATCAGCGTGCCGGAGATGCGACGCATCCGTTCCCAGACAGCAACAACAGCCTCACCGGACAAACAGAGCGACCAGCTGCAGCTTTAGCCGACACAGAGCACGCCGTCTCAGCTCGGTCCATTACCTCGGCGTCGCCGCCGTTGCGACAGTGCAGAGCGCGGCCCTGACATTGGGCACGGCGGCCTGGTTACACTGCCGGCGGCCGATGCGCTGGCGACATCGCGCCGACAGCCCACAGCTGGCCGTGTCACGCCGACAGCTCTACAGCTGGCCGTGTCACGACCAGCTGGCCGTGTTACGACCAGCTGGCCACGTCACGCCGACAGCTTACAGCTGGCCGTGTCACGCCGACAGCCTACAGCTGGCCGTGTCACGACCAGCTGGCGACATCGCGCCGGCAGCTCACAGCTGGCCGTGTCACGCCGGCAGCTCACAGCTGGCCGTGTCACGCCGACAGCTCACAGCTGGCCGTGTCACGCCGACAGCTCTCAGCTGGCCGTGTCACGCCGACAGCTCTCAGCTGGCCGTGTCACGCCGACAGCTCTCAGCTGGCCGTGTCACGCCGACAGCTCTCAGCTGGCCGTGTCACGCCGACAGCTCTCAGCTGGCCGTGTCACGCCAAGAGCTCTCAGCTGGCCGTGTCACGCCGACAGCTCTCAGCTGGCCGTGTCACGCCGACAGCTCTCAGCTGGCCGTTTTGTCACGCCGACAGCTCTCAGCTGGCCGTATCTCGATCACGCCGACAGCTCTCAGCTGGCCGTGTCACGACCAGCTGGCGACATCGCGCCGACAGCTCACAGCTGGCCGTGTCACGCCGACAGCTCACAGCTGGCCGTGTCACTTTGTATTGGCGACATCGCGCCGACAGCTCTCAGCTAGCCGTGTCACTTTGTATTGCCGACAGCTCACAGCGGCCGTCAGCGACCAGCTGGCCGACATCACGCCGACAGCTCCACAGCAAACCCCATCACGGCCAGCTGGAGACATCGCGCCAATAACTCACGTCGGTCTGAACGGAAACTCGTGAACTTGTATGGTCCTCATAGAGCACTGCAAAACCTTTAGCAGCCGACGTGCATCTAAACCTCAGAACAAATGCATGCAAGTCCATCACTCAGTCGGCCTCTGATACCGATGCTATCACACCCGAAGGGGTTGGTAAAATCGACAGAGTTGAACCCGCCGGCTAGCAGTCACTGGGAGCAGTAGAGCCCTCAATGAGGGAGGGGCAATTCGGCAGGCGGCGGCACGCGGACCATAAGAACGGCAAATTTCGCGGAAAGTCGTATTTTAATTGAGGGGCGACAGATCGCAGCGGGGCGCCGCTACCAGCATCACTGAGGTTGGAAAGCGGCGTTTCAAGGGGCGCTGATGCTCAATCGGGGGATGTGCCTCTCCTTTACCCTCACACCCGCCTATGCCACAAGCGAGACGGGTATGCATGTCTTTGGCGCATGCTCCCTGTTCTGTCCTTGTAGGATCATCTGAGCCATCTTATCATAAGAGCTGATCAACTATGGCAGTCGGTGAACTCCAACAAGCCTGGATGGAATACCTGAATGCACTACCCCATTATAAAATCTGGGTATATACATATCTATACTGGACCAATCCTCTTAAAATAGGGGAATCTCAACAATAAGCGGATCGAAGTTTCCCTTGTTTCACAACAGATGATCTGTGATCTTTGCTCCACATACCTAATACAAAAATGAAGGCACGTCACGCCCTCCACCGGCCGCTCTTGCCCAATATCTTTTGCGTAAACAGCCCGCACCTGTATTGGAAAATAACTAAATATTATCATTCAAAGCAGGCTCGAAGTCCTAGGCTACATATATTTTGATTGTGAAAAATAGCATCGCCAGAATATGAAACAATCAAGTGAAAGATACAACGCCAAAACCTGAACAACTGTTTTGAATCGACGCACTATCACCCCAGGCATTTAGCTCACCTGATAGACTAGAGGTATATGGCTGCAGCGCTGATGATGCCAACTCTGCTTTCCACCGTATGAGTCGCTCCTGGATTAGAACCGACTGATGATTTGTGAGAGGATTTACTTCTAGGGGGGACCAATTATGAACACGACAAACACAGAGTGATAATTAACTCCATCTCGTGAGCCTCGCCGGTATGCGCCCAGCGTGCTAGCCATCCAATCAGCCTTGGTGACTTGCGAGTCGAGATGTTCCGCAGAGATAACAACCAGTAGAGCTATTCCGCGTGACAGATGTGAGCGTCGGCCCGTCGCGGGTCTGCCCCGCACCCCAGCGCGACACTGGTACCGTGTCCCACCCGCTGCCCACGCCAGCGTCCCGGAGCGGCCGGGAGTGTAGCTACCGACGGTACGCCAGGGAGGGAATGGCATGTTCCAACCCCACGGCCACGGCATCAGCTGGAGCGCCGCCTGTTCTTCGCATCGCATGCGGGTGTCTATCGACCAAAAACATACCATACGCTCATACGAGGCAAGATGACTTGCTCCGAATAAAGGACAACCGGTGCCGCGAATGTCGCGAAAGCAATTTCAGCCGTCTCAGTTTTCATCTCCACTGGGGCTTTCCCGACTGCAAAATGTTGTGCTGAAAATCTGGACCAGATCGCATCATTGCGAGACGGGCATGATGTGCGGCATTATCTGGGTCGCTTGTGAAATGTTGAAAGACAATTCGTGCTTACAGTCTGCAGAGAAAACGTAATTGAAAACTGATAACGGCATGCCTATTCAGTCGGCCTTGCAAGACATCAGCTTACACAAGCGCTCATTTTTAACACTGAAAACCGGGTTAAGTTGCCCATTGCCAGTAGAGCTCAGTCACCCAGCTCCTAAGAGTCAGCCGTTAGCGTCATGAAAATGGGTAATCTTAGTAACAATACGATCGTGTATTGATTTCATGACGAATATGACGAGGCAATATCATTTTAACTTGGCAAATGACCAAGAAGCCTCATTTGAAACAAAAACGCACACAATATTGTGTGAATACTGATCGAGACGGGAAATAACGGCAAAATTCTACAGATTTTCTTTGTTTATAAAAGAAGTGTCCCAACATTTGGGGCTTAGAGTGGAGGTCATATCCAGGGAAGTTTAATTTTTCACTCACTCATGACGGTTTCGGACCCCATATTTAAATAATTTCCGTGTCCGATGACAGTGTTTTTGTCTCCTTGGTCTCGAGCTAACTTTATTCCATTTGAATCAGGATTTAATCGAGTCAAGAAAAAAATATAAATAGTTCATTTTGGCAGGAAATCCAGTGCGCCAAAGGGAATATTTATTGACCTCTAGGCTTCGCAAAACGGCTGAAATTCCGCAGTACAAGTCAGAACTTTCCACTCATTTACCTGAAATTTCTCCCTGAAAATCACAATTCACAGCCAAAGGCGAAACTGATTTTGCAACACTGAAAATAGGTCAAAATAGATCACCTAGGAGGATATGGCGATTACTGATAAGGCGATTACTGTTAACAAAGCTAACAATGTCAAATATGTCGTGAAAAACCAACTGATAGCTCCGGTCATCGATATAGAAATCCAAATAATGCCGGATTTCTCTAGTTTGCGACCACACCGTAAGACCCTTTAATCGCCCGTCGAGCCACGTGCCGAATGATGTCACCCAATGATCCCCCGATAACCACCTATCCACGGCATACCGGTGTCGCCAGCGCCGGAGGGCAGTCCGAGGCTTACCGATCCCCGCAGCAGGCAGATAACCCACACACCACAGATGTCAGTACGCTACAGGGCGCCTACACTGTTTGCCGTATCTAATGGCTATTTTAAATATTTGGCTATAGCCACTTACGGTTGTGATGATCAGCTTGTATCTTTGTCACATTTTAGCAGACGAAACTACAAACTTTCACAAATGATTTGATACAAATAGTTTGTATCCACCAGCTTCCACAAACGTTTTCCGGCGGATCTAAAATAGCAAAAGGTATTAAATTAACATTGTGTGAGCAAATATTGATCAAAAACAACAGAAAAGAGGAAGCATGAAGTTTCTACCTATAGGTTGCTTTGAAATTCCTTACTGTCAGTCACTTTCTCTGGTGTTTTGGGCAGCACCTGCTTATGCCCTTAAAAATATGTGCAGCCCTGTTTTCAGACCGCCACCGGCTTCGGTTCAAGATCCTGGGTCACAGCAGGAGCATCCGAATAACTAGGTCGGCTTCCGTTCTCAGCCTGATCTATCTTCTGTACGTACCAATATCCCGGTGTTTTGCCCTTGCTTTTTGCCAATATTCCGACAAAATGCTCTAACCAGTGCAGGTACGCGGCACCGGACAACAAGCTTCAACACGAAAAATTAATACAGGGTTAAAGGTTGGATTCACATCTCTTGATTACACTGTACCACCTCCAGTCAAAGTTGCACACATTGGATAGAGTTGGAACCATATATTAAAGATTTGCGACAGCAAACACCCCCCCCCATTGTGAGGGATCACTGACCATCCAGGCAACCTCCGAGCAAGACCGTTTGTTCTAGCCTTTCTAGAGAGGACCTTTGCAGGATGCTGGAATTTTCGCGGACGCTGGAACTAGACCTCATCGCGTTTTCGCTGTACCTTTCCGCGAGGAACACTCGAAAATGCTAACATTTCCAGACCTCCACCTAAAATCACTATAAAATTCAAACATTTACAGACTATTCTCGGCCATTAAAAATATAGGGAGCTTACGAAGCTCAGGCAACCTCTATCGTCTCACGTCGCGCACTGACGCAACGACACCACCCGGGTTTATCTGAGCAGCGTATTAGGGGAGGCGGTAAAGATAGACGACTTCATAAAGCAAGGGACATGCACTTTCACTGAAGCTACGGACCCAAGTAGAGAAATGGCGAAACATTCCTCAGCTGTCCCGCTCAATTGAAGTTGCTAGCTATTTTGGCAGTAATTCGACCAAAGTGAGGGAAGATAGGGGCAAACGCTAACAAATCATTGAAACTAACGGTTTCTACCCTTGCTGCCAAGTAGGTAAATTACACTGTGCTTGCTATGTGGTTATTTTTATTGCATTCGCTCGTTGGGGATTCCCAGCCTTTGCCAGCACGTGATTCTGACCAGGAAATTTTCCACAAACCATAACTATCAATGACAATATTTTCTACGTTTTGGTTTTAGAAGTCAGCTATTCAAACCAATTCAAAACATGTGCTCGGTTTGTATCAATGCTGCTGCTTTGCCAAATATTTTCCCATCAACTGCGCAACCGAAAATAATGATCAAAAGGTAAATGCTTATCAGGGCACCAAGTGATCTTGTATGAAAATGTGACACATTTCTAGCAAATATTCATGATACATTTCCCGCACATGCAGTAAAAGCTGGTGCAATCTTATTAGTTTACCCCCAAGCTGATTTTTGGACACTTCTGTCCCACTGTGATGCTGTGAATATCCCGTGTTTTAATAACTCCACGAACAGTTCCAGTACGCAGCCCAGCAGGCACAGACTGTTCCCACCAGCGGTAATCATACCTTTTTACGTAGCGTACCACGCACTCCACCTCATAGACCGAGTACAATGCCGGGAAATGCACAGCATTGGAACTGAAGTGCACATGCCGGGTCCGGGCAGCCATGTCCCCATTCCAGTAACTGTGGTTAACAACAGGCTATTCTTCATATGACCTAAGCATTGCGACACAAGCCACTGTTCGGACGCTAGATACCAAATGAGCCACTGAAACCTCATTAGTGAAAATGTGTAGGCATTCTAGTTCAGTAAAAATGCCATGTTCTGGATCGGAGAACGTCCTTCGTGTTCCCGGGAACAATTGCTGTTTCGCTGCACAGCAAAAGCGACAGTAGCTGTGAATACCAGAGTAGGACCGGTGGTCCATTTTTGACGTTGCTGTGCCATAATAAGCATGCCAACCACAGCAATAATTTCTAGTTGGGCAATGAATGGTGAGATTTCCACCAAAGCCAAACAAATTGTGCACCAATGTTGAAAACTATCACAATTGCTGTAGCATTTGAGTTTTTTTCAGGGCACCTTTAAAAGCTAAACCAAACGGCTGATTGAGATATTATGACTCCCTTCCACGGGTACTCCTCAAACAATGGAGGTTCCCACGAGTGGTTTCCAACCTTACCGGCATCATCCCGGGCAAAAACATTTGTATTTGGTAGTCCACTAAGCAGAGGGAAACACTCACCGCAATGCATGAAGTAGACCACCCCCGCCCCGGGACCATCAAAGTCCGATCGTTCGACCTCTTACAGTTTGTCAGCGGTTTTCGCAACGTTCCAGGCGCGAGCTCCAAAAGCCAGATGATAAAGATTATCATAATGGGATCCACTTCTAACCGCGCAAAGGCTTCAAGCCATCACTCTTATCGCCCCATGGTTTTCTCATAACGTCAGAGCCAAAAACCTTATCCATTTACGAAACCATTTAACCAGCCACAGTTAACGCAATCCAAGCAATCACTATCCGTTGCGCTGAAAATCACGCAACGTGGCAAATGCACGCATCCAATTTTCCGGTGGCGGTTCTCGTGGCATCACGTGACTAGACTGGTGAGTTCGCACGAACACACAGCTCCTGACAGACAGCCCTGATCTGGCGGCTCAGCCACTGGCCCGCAGACGGGAGGGCTGTCACCCTGACAGGTACTACCCGCCTCCGAAAATTGGTGCCGGCACGAACGCACGCACCCCACTAGCACGTGTACACACGCCGACCATCAAAATCACACTGTGCAGTGTACCCATTTGTTAACATCTTAACTTAGCTTTTTCGTGGTCTGCGTGAGTGACTCACGTAACCGTCGGAGGTATTTTCAAGTGCACAGTACCAAAAGACTTGTGACCGGCCCGAGCCACGTGAAATCCATTGTTGTAGATGACTTGACCTGTGCGCTCAGCAGTGGTCTCTTTTTTCTCTTTTAGCTGCGGCACTGCAGCAGCTCTTGAAACTGATCGGGACGCGGCAGAAGAACCCGAGGGGATCATCTGGTCCTCACTGCAGTGGAGGTGCATCACAGGAAAGCGTCATCATGACTGAAAGTGAGGGGGATCGGGTGGTGCCCTGCTTTTCAAGAGCGCAGGGGAGGGGGCACCACCCAGGTCACTCCCAGTGGTGACGCCCCGACGCACATAGGCCCTAAATGCCTCCGTCCGTGGCCAATATTACGAAAATGCAGCTTTTTCTAAATCATTTCCTGAGCACATATACTGATAGAGATTTCTTCACTGCACTTGAAACAGGCATGGAAAACACAAACCGTGCTCTGGAAGTCTTTGTAGAGTTGCTTGAGTAAGCACTCGGTGCGCCACCCGCGGACTAGAGATCTGCAGCGAAAACTACGTACATTTCATTATGCTTAAAATCGACCATGAAAGCAAGAACAGGTCAAAGTATGGCAATACCACTGTTGTGTGAGCCCTTTGCAATGGGTTTTGGTATAAAATAATGCAAAAATAGTTTTGACAACTATTTTATAGACCATTCTCTCAGTGTACAGCATATCTCAAAAACTGTTCGATTTACAAATACAAAGAGAGGGATTTAAAACTTGGCCAGCATCGGCCCAGCATAAGACTACCATCAAACGATTCCCCAGGATTTGCTCTACAAGGGAAAGTCAAAATATCTTGCGTCCACTTGCAGCCCCGCGCTCCAGATGACATATAATAACTCAGGTTGTGGCTCCAACCAGGCCACTGCGGTGCTAACGCAACGCCGTGGGTTACCGAATAGAGGCATGGACCGGCCAAGAATGAGCAATATGAGTGGACTATCGAGAACGATGCTATAAGAAATGCCGAGAAGTGCTGAAATTGGTTTATACAATTTCAAAACACTATAACCGTCTAAATTTGTGTATTGATTGCTGTGTTGACTGTTATGCAAATACCCGGAGGGACTGCCGACAACGAACCATTTATTGCATGAAAAATGTTCCTGCTAGGTATGCCAATCTCGGGATTGAGATCCGGCTATTTTCAAAAGCCCCAATCACGGGATTAAGCCTCTCGTGATCCCGGGATTCAGACATTTATTATAACACCTTCAAGCAATGCCGGGACAGCAAAAACGATACCTAAGTATCCTGTTTTGCTGCATATCACACGTTAAACCACATATGGTGAATACCAGTCATACCTTTTCATCCAAATGAACGGTCGCCGTAAACATCGGAGTTCCGAGGTGTCCTAGGGATCCAATCGGGAATCGAATTTCCTCGCCCTTCCCACTGTCACGAGCTGACGCAAGATGACGCTCGGGCTGCTCAGGTGACCAACGTCCCATAGTTGGCGATACCGCGATATCATATGTAGCGGAGGGTGGGCGGGGGGAGAAACGTACTGACCTTCACGGACTGATATTTTGATATGCTTTGTTGAGGAAACACAAGGTAGGGATATATTCTACCCTTTCTTCTACTCTGCGTGTTAACACGCGCACTGGAGGGGCCTCGGACACTCTCCCAACTATTTTTTTCCGGGACGACCGGAGAACCGCTCTTAGCCAAAACACGGGAATCGGTCGCATTTGAGAAAATTTAACAGCGCGTCGAATAGTGAAATAATTTTGAAAATTTGTCGAAAATTGTTTGATTTATAGGCTTCTAAAGTCAGACCTACATTTTGAAATCGCCGCGAACACGCAGTCGAACCGGTTTGCTTGCATTGGAGACCAAGTGGTGACGTCACAGTGTCATATAGACGGGATGATATGTCAAGGTCACCTCACGTAAAGGTCGAGGTCAAAGTTCAAAGTCATACCAGCAATTTCAAGGTCATTGACCCCGGTGCTTTACGTGTCCCAGTCTGACGTATATTATGCTATGACGTCATAGTAAAGGTAACCCAGTTGTAAGTTCAAGGTCAAAGGTCAAGGTTAAAGATCATGGGTAAAGGTCAATCCTCCTTTCCAGCACAAGGTTTGCTATATTGCTACTTTAAGTGTGCATAATAGGGAATATACCATATTTTGACGCCATAGGTCGATGACCTTGAATGACCTAGACCTCAAAAATGAAGTAAAGATTCTTTGCGACATAACCTCTATGACCGTGGTCCGGCTTTAGCTTACTTCCGGCTTTTTCCACGCATTATCAGGGCATTTCCCAACAGGTCCCAAGCATGGCCAAAATTGACCTTTATGACCTCGTTTGACCATGACAATATAGACCTAGGTCAATGAAAATTAGTTATGATGTAGATCACCATAGTCCCCACCCACCCCCAATCGGCATTTCTTAAGCTTCTAAGTTTCCGATATCTCAGGGGCTTACCAGCCCCCATCCTGTGCGCGTTAATGTCGGACCCCTCTCCAGTGTGGTTGTTAATAATCACTCGAATACCGGTTATAATAGAACATTCCCATGCAGAAAAGGTGTTACAATTATACCAAAAGCTGGCTTAGAAAGAAAAACCAAGCTCAAATACACATTTATGATGCCTCCCGTTTTGTTGTTCGTGGTGACGCTTATGAATTTATGGCAGACCAAGATTGCTGTATCGTTGTTCATGGATTACATGTTTATTGTTTGCAGTGTTTCAAACTACAATTTGGTCACAATTCATGGCGCCACGACAACATCTGCAAAATATTTTACGGACACCTTAGGCTGGATTAAGTTGCTCCAAATGCCCCTCTTTTCACTGTCCTGATTACGCCCATGTAAAATAAAACCTATATGTCGAATGCAAGTTTTATGCACTGTTCAATTATCTGTCAAATGAGCTCCTTTGTCCAAAAATCGGGGGAATTTGCGGTATTGCGAAGGAATTTTCCACGAAAAGTAATATTGGCCACGGACGTGGCTTTGGGCCTGTGCGACGTCTAGAGATAAGATGCTGCCCTGAATACGGCTCTGACATCGCCGGTCATGAGCTCAGATGATAACCAACCACATCCACACATACTCGAAGCCGGGTACACCTCTATCTTACTACTGAAAACACCTGTGGACACAGCCCTATTCCCCGAATCCTCCTCTTTCAACTTTCCGAAACTAGCCACACATCCTCGGACAACACTTGCTTTTTCTTTTCTTACCACCAACATTGCCAGAGTCTGCGGGATTTGTGGGACATTCTCCGATGAGGGATTTACATGGGCGTGTTTGCCTCCACCAACGATAACGGGTCTGTTCTATTCTGAGCGAATTTGTTGATTTTGTTATATGCTGGTGCCAGAAAAAATATGTTGATATAAAAATCCAATACCCGTTAGATATCTGACACCATCTAAGAAGGCCCACACCTGGCTTGCTGGGAAGGCTTAATCTGACGGCAGCGCTTACAACTTATGAATTATGTGCATGTGTGCATGGTCTGCATATATGTTGTTTGTCTTTGTCCTAGCCTTGACCCGAAAACCACACGCCTTTAGATGAGTTCTGTGTGCAAAGGACTTTCGTCGAGAACTTGTGTACTCATACTCTTTGCGCAAACCCCCATTTCCGGAGGCGTGAGTTTTGGCCGTGTATCCCAAACATTCTGCTCCTCTGCTCGGAGCTGAGCGCAAGATTTCAAACACCCCACAGTTCCCACAAATAGCCGACCAATCGAAAAGCATCGCCACTGTGTTAGTATTTGTGTTAAAACCGAACAATAACCCAATCCAACGAATACTTGTGCTGTTCTGTCAGTTGACGGCAAATGGTTGAAGCCATTGGACACGGCATACTATCGTGATGATCACCGCGAAGGTAACTCAGCGGAGAGGACGATTTCCCTCACTTGCACTCCACGTGTCGATCCCAATGAAAAAGTCCGTACGATCCGTTCCGTATGGAACGCGTCGTTCAGCTCGTCCATTCCGTACGGGGCGCACCGTCCGGACAGTCCGTTCCGTACGGAGCACGTCGTCCGACCGGCCCGTTCTGTACGAAGCGCGTAGTCCGAACGGTCCGTTCCATACGGAGCGCGTCATCGCGACAGGTCCGTCCCGTACGGAGCACGTCGTCCGACCGGTCCGTTCCGTACGGAGCGCAACCGTCGGGACGGTCCGTTCCGTACGGAGCGCGTCGTCCGGCCGGTCCGTTCTGTACGGAGCTCCGTCCGCTGTCCGTTCCGTACGGAGAGCGTCGTCCGACAGGTCCGTTCCGTAAGGAGCGCGTCGTCCGGCCGGTCCGTTCCGTACGGAGCGCGCCGTCCGGCCGGTGGCGCTGGCCGCCGCCGACTGATGGTGGCCTTTCACCCGCGACCTTCTCGTCTGTTTCACTTTCATTGGCGGCCAGCTTGAGCGAGCAGCGCGCTGAGCTGTGACGGCAGCGACACCACTGCAGAGCGGCACGGCGGTTGGCTTGCCAGTCCGTAGCCGCCAGTACTGCCGTCGACAGCGTCGCCGAGCCGTCGCGCGGCCACCCACCACACGCGGCAGCTCCTCCGGCAGCCGGACGTGACCTGACCGATCCTCAGCCGGCGACACGCGTGTTCGCCCTTGGAGGCAGGTCTGTGGTGTGCGCGGGGACAGCCGGGAGAGCCGGAGGCGGCAGCTGGCGCGGCAGCAGCGGCGGCGACATGTGAGCCGCACTCGCGCTCTGACCGCGGCCAGACGCGGGTCCTCAGTGTTGTGAGCGGCGGCAGAGTGGGGCAGGGAGCCGCAGGATGCGGCTAGTTTGGCTGGTGGTGAGTGTGGCGTGGGTGCCCGTGATGTGGGCGCCCGGCGGCGCTGCTGCCACAGACGACACCACCGAGGAAAAGACGCGACGGAAGCGGCAGGCACTCGGACCAGGTAAGTCATCACTGCTGGTTCCTCATCTAGTCTACAGCAATGGCCCTTCTCCAGTCCTTCCTTGCCGAGCATCTCCAGGCTGCTCTTATAAAGTCACCTTGGAAAAGCTCAATCCTATCCATTGCACCCATCCCACACTTCTGCTCGTATCCAGGTCTGGGTGGCGAAGTCGGTTAGGCGCGCGCTCGGCTCGCCCCGTGGCATTCTGCATGCTCTGCAGAGTGCCGCGGGTTCGAACCTAACCAGACGCAGAGATTAGCGCCCTGCCCTAGCTCAAGCCCAGGTTACTCCCGTTACCCTCCAACGCCACATGACATTAACAGTTGGTTCGTCGTTACCCCCGCTCCCACTAAAGCCCTACTCGCATCTCAGCCAGCTCTTTTTTGGACGTAAGCGCCTTACCGAGCAGCTTGTAAGATCCAAAAATTAGGCGTATAAACCCTCCACGATTTGAAGGTGGGTATCAACAAAACAATATTATCCACGCAATTTAAAGTGAGTTTATGTACGGAACAGGCCCAATGGTGGGACGGTCCAGCTACGGAGAGTGACACGGCAAACTCTGTCCGAGGTACTGCAACATTAAGCAGGAGCATAAACCGTCTTAACTAATTTATCAAAGTAAATCAAAGACTCAGACCACAATCCCGCCTTCCCAGCCCAAAAATCCTGAAATTTCTGGTGGATTTCACAGTCAGTGTCCCAAGCCCCACAAAACACAAGGAACGCCACTTCATCCAATCCACCCTCTGAGAAGTCAGATACCAGCCAACCCACAACGGACTAACGTTTTTATACGCCAGGGCATCTGTGAAAGCAATCCCGGTTAGCTCCTTATACTGCTGCCTTCTCAATGTTTCCACTATCTTGGTTCTGAGCGGGCCGGTGCCCAACGCTCCACTCAATTAAATCAGCACCTAATCACTCAGATTCAGAGAACTTTTAACAAAGCCTAGTCAATATAAATGCTTAGTTTTAACCAGCCAAGTAACTCTACCCAGCCCATTTGTTGAGACCCTTCAATGGTGCGCAACTTTGCACAAAAGCAAGAAAAAAGCGAAGCGTGTTGAATAGCACCGGAAACCTATTATAAATAGTCATTCGTTCCAAAAATATCGAAGTGGAGACAGAGGTTCCGGAAACATAACTCGAAAGTTTTGACAAATTATCTTAATAAAAACATATTCAGGTTTTTACGTACATAGACTCTAAACAAAACGTCACTAAATTTTGACAGAAGATTTGAAGAGCTTTGGTTCATCTAGCCAGGTGCCATGCCATGTTTGAACGAGCCATGTGTAAATGTAACGATTCCTAGCCTATTCATTCTGTTATCCACTCTCACAGGCTTTAATGTAAAGTACAAAACGGTGGAAGCCCCACACTATTATTTGACACAGAAATTTCCTATTGCAACAATCCTGACCCAAAAGACACAAACACGACACTCTGCCAAGATGCCCAATTTGCAATTTTCCGCCACCGGTGCAACAGAGCCGTAACTGTCGCGCCTCTGTGACAGTTTACGACAGAACCTGCTTGGCCGTCGCCGCTTGCATCTGCAGTATTTCGCAAAGTACGCCATCTCAAGCCAATGACGTCCAGAGACCGCCGCGCGCTGTCATTCAGGTAGCATCAATCTCCGGCGACAAGGGCCGCCCTTGCAACACCGCGGTGGGGTATGTCACCACCTGGCCTCATCCAGTTCTGGACGGCCCGCCGGCGCAATGGGCGCAGACATACACCCGTCATTGTCCAGCCTCTGATTTCGTGGTTGCCATACCACCAATTACCTCGTAAGCCACTGGCATTTATGCCAACGCACAGTTACTGCTTTAACAGACAGTCTCGTAATAAGCCGGCTCGTGCCCAACCGTTTCACATCTCAACAGGCCGCAATCGTCTGGTTCGGCGCTCAGCCGAAAATCACGGTCAGTGGGGCATGGCGCCGTCGCCCCCGGGCGGTAAGTGACGCCACATCAGTCAGCTGACTGAGATCTGAGAGTACGACTCCAGCCGCCGGTGTCGGCGCAACGCAAACGACTGCTCACGTAACATTTCCACCGTCGATTCTTTTCAGCGGCGGGGTTTCGGATATTCTAGTAATCATTTTGACACCTCCACCAAAACCGAAGAAAATTAATAGAATAATTCCAGCAATGTTGTTTAGCTTCCCCATGGGTAATTGTAGGCAGGTCCCTCCCCATAAACTCCCAAGCGACAACGGTAATCCGTAATACCATGGAAACAAATATGTGTAAGCTGTACAACGATGGCAAAATGAATACAGTGACTCTTTTGGATATTAGGCTTGAAGGCAACAGCCCGAATTCTACATATGGACTTCGAAGCTACTTCACTCATGATTCATAGATACAATTCATAGGTTCATCACATTTCGACATTGTTAACAACCAATTATTCCAGGAGCTTTCCTTTTTCGTTTCCAGATCCCACAAACTCATACCGTATCGGCTCAGAAGCCTCGTTCGACAGATGTGACACCATGGCCGCCACGAAAACAAAAACAAGCAAAAAACTGACCTTTGTTTTTAAAAGAGGAACATCGTCACATGCTGGTTTCATCACAAACTCGAATAAGATTAGGCTGAGCAAGACCACTGTTAATGTGTGCAATGATACAGCCAGCAAGTTTTTTTTAAATATAAACATACTTCTTTAAAGTAAAAGTGCACCCGCCGAAAACTCAGCATGCACATCACGAGGATGAACCCATCTTTCCCATGAAAAGAACCAAACTCAATTCACTAGATATCCAGTACACAGGTACCGTAAACTTCTACATGACTTACCAGCCGCCAACTAACAGCGAACAGCGATGTCTGGCCAGTTGAGCACTTTGATGAAGTCCAGCTCCATTAGGACATGATAGTCAACAGTCGTGAGCCGTCAGACACCACGAACACTCACTTCCGACATTTGGATTGCTTGGAACGCTAGGCGCCAGCAGTCAGGGTGCCTGACCTGGGGCGGCCTCAAGTGGTAGAACGCAACAGTTAGCTGCTGCTTTTCCGCGACAAAGGCGATACAGCTGGTCTCCGTGGAAGTTTGTGGGATTGTCCTTCAGTCTATAACCCTAAGTCAAATAAGATCTTTGGCCTCAGATTAACCTGCACTACATGCTGAAAATTCAAAACAGACTGCATTATTCACTAAATTCACTACCCACATCGCGTCCAAAAAGGTATCGATTGTACCGTAATTCCTGGGTAGAAAATTTGTTGACGCTCATCAGACCAGAGTCCAGTCAGTATTTAGCGCTGAAAAGTATTTCCCAAAGTTAAATGTCGCAAAAAGTTTTAACGACCACTTCTGCACCTCGTTCCAACTTTATAAGATCCAGCCTGCACAGTCTGTTGAAACGTCTACATCTAGGTTTTTATTGGCAGTTATCAGCGTAATGGTGAGCCGAAGGTACAGAGTCATGGCTACCCAACCCAATATCAACAAGGGGTCGCTCCAAACGAACCGGTTAAAAACCGGTCTACTGACGCCAGCAGAGGGCCCATTAAACTCTCTGGACGAGATATTACATTCGAATTTTGAAATCACGATCATGATATGTTATAATTTTCAACTTTATGGCGCATAATCCCCAATGACCCCATAAGAAATGACCGCAAATGAGTCCACTGAAGGCTTGTTATCAGGTCCCGGGTTCAACGCCCGGAGAGTTCTCCCAATAAGTACAACCTAATGCCAAAAACTCTCCCAACGGCGCGGAGTTAGCGATGCCGTATAACCCTGGCAGTTGGTGCGTCAATGAGCCCTAGCAAGTATTATTAATGCTTGCTATCATATGCAGTTTATAATACATCGTTTTGAACCCTTGCTGGCTGTCGGCAACACAGTTAATTTGGTGGACAAACGGGGCACGGCCCACGCTACTCGGCCTGAACTACCACAGACGGGGCACGGTCTACGCTACTCCAGCCTGAACTACCACAGACGGGGCACGGTCCACGCTACTCGGCCTGAACTACCACAGACGGGGACACGGTCTACGCTACTCAGCCTGAACCACCACAGACGGGGCACGGTCCACGCTACTCCTCCTCACAGACGGGGCACGGTCTACGCTACTCAGCCTGAACCACCACAGACGGGGCACGGTCCACGCTACTCCTCCTGAACTACCACAGACGGGGCACGGCCCACGCTACTCGGCCTGAACTACCACAGACGGGGCACGGTCTACGCTACTCGGCCTGAACCACCACAGACGGGGCACGGTCCACGCTACTCCTTAACCACAGACGGGGCACGGTCTACGCTACTCATCCTGAACCACCACAGACAGGGCACGGTCCACGCTACTCGGCCCGAACCACCACAGACGGGGCACGGCCCACGCTACTCGGCCTGAACCACCACAGACGGGGCACGGTCAACGTACTCGGCCTGAACCACCACAGACGGGGCACGGTCCACGCTACTCCTCCTGAACACCCAGACGGGGCACGGCCTACGTACTCAGCCTGAACCACCAGACACGGGCACGGTCCTCGCTACTCCGCCCGAACCACCACAGACGGGGCACGGCCCACGCTACTCGGCCTGAACCACCACAGACGGGGCACGGTCTACGTACTCGGCCTGAACCACCACAGACGGGGCACGGTCCACGCTACTCCTCCTGAACCACCACACACGGGGCACGGTCCACACTACTCCTCCAGACGGGGCACGGCCTACGCTACTCGGCCCGAACCACCACAGACGGGGCACGGTCTACGCTACTCAGCCTGAACCACCACAGACGGGGCGCAGTCCACGCTACTCGTTGTTGTTTGATGTTTTAGGGCGCTTCGACTAATTGGTCATTTCGCGCCCATCTTTGTTTCAAATGCGCACAAAGGTAAGGGGTAGCGATTTAAGTCATATTCCACACAGCGCAGGTCATGTGGCCATCAACATCATATTTGGGTTTTCGGGCGCACCGACAGCCTAGGTCAGATGGCGCCCAAGACAATAAATAAAAACATATCCGTATGGGTTTCCCCAGGTCTGGTAGCAAAACCCCGGTTATTACGTCTTAAAAGAAGCTAAGTCGCTAGTATCTAAACGAACCATCGGACGCTAACAATGGCCGTTTTAAAGTCACATGCTTAGATCAGAGAATAAATCGCATTAAAATCGATGTTTTTCAAAAACGATATGATGTTACAGAGCAACTACAACTGGGAACCCTTCCTAGAAAAGATTCCAAATATCGAATTCTTTCAAGCTAGTAGCTCGGGCCACGTACTCAGCCCCAAGCACCTCTTCTGCCCGATTTATGACCAACCCGAGGCACACATAGAGCATATTTCTGGGACCTCTCGGAATTTAAAAACAGCTAGGTGGTCGACCTTGAACCACTTTAACACTAAATAAGTCCTATGTGAACGCGAGACTTGCGATAAAGGTGTGCACCCCGCCAGACAGAGGGGACGGAGCACTCGACTTCAATCCCAGGGCGGGTATTCTGCGTAAGTCCTTCCGATCCCCTTAATACCCTCCCAGCAGGGTAAGTTGGCGACACCATATGAACTCGGCAGTTGGTGGGTTGTACAGTCCCAATATTGCTTGTTGATTGCAAGGCAGATTGAGCTAACCATTTTGTCCAGCCGACCCGGGTTCAGGGCCCGGCGGCTTCCCTGAACAAGGAGCCAGCTGGCTCCCGAGCAACCCTTCCAACAGAGAGAGAGAGTTGGCGACGCCATATGACCCTGGCAGTTGGTGCGTCGATAAGTCCCAATAATTATTACTATTAACCATTTTGTCCTCGCCTGGCGTTCTCGCTCCTGTGAGCTGAGTGTGTATACATTTCACAGATACCCACTCCACATCAACAGAGGGCGCCTAACGACAAAAAGACTACTTTCTTTACATTTACTGCTTAACAACCTAGGACGAGGGAGGGTGTCCAAGAAAAAGTGGAATACTTTTCGAGTGGTGGGCCCCAGTTGGACAAAAACTGTCACTGTCCCTCAGGAATCTGTGTAATGGTCGCAGAGGAGGGAAATGGAAGTGACCTTGTTAGATGGGGAGGGAGATAGATATAACGGACAAAAATCGCTACACGGCTGACGAAATTCAAGGTCGGTCTTGGACAGACGGCTACGGTCGAGAGTACGCACACTGGGGGCGCGGTGTGTACGTGAGTCCACGCCACTCGCACCAAGAATCCAGCAGTCACGTGACATCCACGGACGACGCATGGCAACAGCGCAGTCCCAAACGGCCAGAGGACGACTCCGGTCCCGAGCAGACGGCACAGACCCAAAACAAGCGCGAGCTTGTGGCGATCCAGGAACGCGAAGTGATAGCCTTGGTAGTTACAAAAGGCCGCGCCTGAATCTCCAGTGATGCGTATGCAGACGTAGAGCGCTCCAGCTGCTCAGGCCATAACAAGTGACGTCACCAGATCGGTGTCAGAACAGCCGTGTGACGTTATCGACCCCGTGTCAAGAGAAGCGGGGTGACGTCACAAACTCGGTGTCAGAGAAGCAAGGTGACGTCACACACCCGGCGTCAGAGAAGCGGAGGTAACGTCACCAGGCCTGTGTCAGAGAAGCGGGGTGACGTCGCAAGAACGGTGTCAGACCAGGAGCTGACGGGAGACAGCAGTTAGCTGAGGGGAGCGGCTGCAGTCAGCGAGAGCCCGAGCAGGCATCTGTACTCGCTCACAGAACCAAAGTCGGAATTCCACACCATCATTCTGACAAATCGCTCTTGTTCGAATTGGCGGCAACCCCAGAATTATTATCACAGTGAATCACTCCCGGGGGCTGCTCCAACGCCCTCCATGAAGAAATGTTGAGGTGAGGCTGCCGTATTTACCGGCCGAAAGAAGCCAAGTAGTTAACGCCAAAAAGCCAAATTACTTTTTATTCTACTCAAATTCAAGATTTAATTTGACCTCCCTTTACTTTTTAGGCCACATTGACTATTTTGGGTCTCTTTTACCAAACCAGACCTGGCATATCTGCCTCCACCGTTTTTAGAAGAGGGCGCTGGAACAGCTCCATATCTGTTTACTTTTGCTTGAGCGTCCTTCCCATTCGCTAGTCTGCCCTTCCGAGTACGTTGTCCGTCTGTCCCCTCTTCCGAGAACGTCGTCGCAGTTTACCCTCATCTCCAGGTAGTCTAGCTCTCCAGCTCCGTTCTGTACAGCGCTGGCCGGGCGGCGTCGGCGGCTGAGATGGGGCGCTACCTTGGGTGCCAGACTGTTACATCTCGGCTGGCTGGCGCGACCGCAGCTCGATCGGGCTTTACCAAGGCCGACCACCCTGAACGCTGCAGCAGACCGGGCGCGCCGCTCCCCGCCCGCCGTGTGAAGCACTGAGCTCCCGACCGCATCACCAGCCCAGTCGCGACACCAGCCGTGGGCATGCTCCAGCTATAGCTCAACCACATGCACACCGGCTGTTATGTGGTTATCAGACTCCATTGAACGCCGGAAACAGGGCTATTCTGTCTTATCCACGTTGCTGTAGGGTTCGGTTTTCATCGTCTGTGGCAGAGCTAACTTGATGAGTCAGTGAGTTCTTGGAGCATGACAGTATCCACTGGGGTCTTGGCGCTTTGTACACGTTGCAATGTTGAAAGCTGTCCTAATTGCAGAGGTTTGCAGCTTTTAGTTTTTCCCGGAGCAGGTTTCTTAAAACAGGAGGAATTTTCGCATATTTCTTCGCGTTGAAACACAAAGGGAGCTGAAAAGAAGTCCCCGTCACGTGCTAAGCGCTTAAAAATTATGAAATCATACGGTCAGGAAAATAGCACGATCGACTATAAATACTGAAATCATACGAAGATGGAAATAGCACAATTGACTGCATCAAAACATAATGGCGCAAGAAAAAGGCGCTTGGTGGATTGATTCATTCAGTGGTGGGTGTATAGAATAAGGATGCGAACTGCATCGGCAAAGCAGAAAACTGCTACATTATCGAACTAAATAGTAATCGACTGGTAAGTTGCGTTTTCAACACATTTTCGCATAC
Organism: Lepas anatifera; assembly: GCA_034440635.1. Classification (NCBI taxonomy): domain Eukaryota; kingdom Metazoa; phylum Arthropoda; class Thecostraca; family Lepadidae; genus Lepas; species Lepas anatifera. The sequence continues at coordinate 282,016 of JAOTON010001320.1, forward strand.
CAGGCTCAAAGGGGACGTTGAAACGTGGCTGGCAGAGCCAGAAATCCAGAATAGAAGGCATGAACCATCTGACGCCAGACTAGCCAGGTTGTTTTTGTTTTTGCCGGCAGTAATATCCATTAACCAGCAGACAGAGATCGCAGTGGCGATCAGTAAGAGATGGTGACGTGACTAAATGCATCGTAACAGCTCTTCCAGTAGAGCCTTAATTTTCTATGTCTGCTACCGTCTGATCGATGTTTGAGCACACAAAATCCAATGAAATATCCCTAGTCTCGTCTCTCTCGCTCTCGTCTCGCTCTTTTGTTGCTTTTTGTTTGTCGGGCGCTCTCTCTCTCTCTCTCTCTCTCTCTCTCTCTCTCTCTCTCTCTCTCTCTCTCTCTCTCTCTCTCTCTCTCTCTCTCTCTCTCTCTCTCTCTCTCTCTCTCTCTCTCTCTCTCTCTCTCTCTCTCTCTCTCTCTCTCTCTCTCTCTCTCTCTCTCTCTCTCTCTACGTGGATTCTTCCGAACACTTTGCAGTCGCAATATACAATCCAGGATTCAACCAAGAAAGGAGCATTGCATGAAAAGGTCGCCAACTGAATGCAAAGCCCTTATATTAAAAAATAATGGTCCCGGTCTCTTTACCAACATATTTTCTGTCATTGAAACCCATGAAATTGTAGGCCTCCTTACGGGTATTTGGATCAGGCCTTTTCAGAGATACAGCCATCACTAAACTGGACCAGTTAGAGCCTCCCCAGTGAGTAGTCCGGCGCACGCTCAGATTCCTCTTTATTTGGAATACCACCAACTGTGGTGGGAGCCCACACACCAACCAGACAGACCATTTTTCGGGCTCATAAGTCCCCGTGGTTACGTTGGACACGGCACAGTACACACAAAACACGGACGCCAGTTCACTTGACTGGGCCGGATGCCACCGCCGAGCGGTAGTTACCACCACTGCCGCAGGCCAGACAGGAGTGCTGCCTCAGAAGGGCCGAGATTTTCACACTTTTCCTCTCATAACTGATTGTTAGGAAACTAATGTTCCGAGAAACGGTAGCGTTTTCACATTTTCACAACACATTGTCTTTCTCGCAATCTGGGAAAGGGCAACAGGCATGTGGCACTCCCAACATTTCGGATTTTAAATCATGGCTATGGCTCCCCTGCTGTGCCCCTTGGGCGGGGCGGGATAGGAGCTGATGTTAACATGCCGCTGTTATCCTGCCCCTCTCCCATAGCCTGGAGATTCCTACTAACTTGTTATGCGCTTCAGTATAGTTTACTCAGCTTCTCAACTATCAATATGCATTTAGCCTCAATCTCCAGGCGGGTATTTCAGTGTGTTCCGAGCAAACATCACCAACGCGGCCCTCCCCGTACATCCCATTGGTATTCCGTGCTCGCTCAACCACGGCTGAAAAATAGCCTCACTAATGTTATGTGCAAGCAGAGTTTCTGGTTCAGCTTGAAACAGCTTCGAAAACTGCAGTTATCGTACAATTATATAATCACAGAAACTCCCTATTTTCTTGTTTCACTGTCTCTGACTGCCACCTGTGTTAGGCACCAAAATCAGATCAGACCCAGTTGGTCCTTGCTACCGTGAAACGTGACGAGCCCAACATACGCATTCGGTGCCTCTATTCCGAAATTCCCGTCATATTTACATGACTTGGCTAGTGCCGACGCACCAAACGAACGCATTTAAATTTAAAGGATTTCCATGATTAGAGCCCAGCTTGTAACACTATTAGTATGCTTAATGTCAGCATAACCCTTTTTAATTTGATAACTACTTTTTTGTCCAATAAGGCTGATCGCAGGGGCCTCCTAACCTTGGAACAACCAGACACCCTCAAGGAAGGCCAACGAAGGCTACGACTCCGGACAGAAGTCTCCCCAAAGATAAAACGACGCAGGCGGCAGTGACATTTGTCAAAACCGCGGACGAGGGCAGGACTCGGGACTGTATCGCGGCGAGGTTTTAACACAGAAGGACCATGGTTAGCTCTGAAGTCGTCGCAGGAGCAGACAACCAACCCCGTCTGCCGATTCTGTTTAGCCTGGTGCGACCCGTCGCGTCGCGGTTTCAACACAGGCCGCCACATTACATGCGGACAGGTGCATCTAATCAGATGTTGGCACCGTGCGAATCCATGAATGATGCTGGTCTCCGCCGAGACAGGAGCGCCGCATGTGGGGTTTCGAAACCTCACCAGTGGTTAGCGACTGTTCGGCTGTCAAAATTTACATCGGCTTGAGCAATATGCATACGAATGACAAAACATCGCCAGGTTACTCGCCGTTCCTCCGTTCAAGGCCGCTGCTGTAAAACGCACAATATTTGTGTGTTTGCATGTCATGAAGTTGTATTGTGGTGTTCGAAAACAAACACAGGTCCATGACGTTAATGCCATGAGGGTTCCGTATTAGTACCGCATCGTCACCGCGGGCAGCGTAGAACCGAGCTCTTTTCCCCACTCTGCACAGAGGCAGTGTTCGAAGCAAACGCTTCAAGGTGCCCAACTTCAGTAGCCAGAAACATAGGAAATCACAAATAGAAAATCGCTGCCGGGGGTGGGGGTCACGTGCGCACGCTATTACCCTCTCCCCCGGCCATTATCAGCTAAAAAAATCATTTCTGCCAAATGAGAAAAATCCCGGTCTTGTCGGCTGCATTGTTTGTCGACTGTGCATTGTTTGCTGCCAAAAAGCAACAAAGAGTTATACCCCAAAGGGAAAAGGTGATATTTCAAGTGAATATTTTCCCAACTCCTTCAGATTTTTGGTCCGTGGTAACGCGCATGATAGCACATTCCCAGGATTTAGCGTCACAACACCGCACATGAGGGCGCTCGGGTAAGAATCAGGCCAGGTCAGGCGTGTTTGTCGCGTCGCATTTAGGCCAGTGGTGCCACAGCGGGCGACATACGGACCTGCTGCCCACAGCGCAGCCTTCACGCGCCGACTCCGATGCATGAGATGGGCCACACCAGGCCACTGGGACGGCTGTGGAGCACGCCGTGGGCGGGGGACCAGCATGCATCCTCGCCTCTCGTCACGAAAGGCTTACCGCTCGGGCCTCGCAAGCCACGAGACGTCGGTGCCAAGCACTGACAGTTCAACTCGGCTCCAGCAGTAATGTGAGACCGACATGCAAAGACTCGGGGGAAGGATGGCCTTAGACGATGAAGTGCCCTAAAAAGCCTCACACAAAACATATACCCACTACCCTGCACTTAACACCAGACGACGACGACCCCTACACATAGAACGTGGACAAATGGACCGTCTCAACAGCCAAAAGAACCAACACACACAAATCCTCACACAAACATACACCCACTACCTGCACAAACACCAGACGACGACACCCCTACACATAGAACGGGATAAGTGGACCGTCTCAACGCAAGAACCACAAATCTCACAAACATAACCACTCCCTGCACTAACACCGACAAACGAACCCCGCATGCGAATGACCGCCACGCCAAAGAACCAACACACACAAATCCTCACACAAAACATACACCCACTGCTCTGCACTAAATACCAGACGAAGGCGACCCCTACGCATAGAACGGGGATAAATGGACAGTTTAAACAGCCAAAAGGACCAGCACGAGGCAAAACTCACTAAAACTGTCCTATCAACACCTAATCGGCTACATCCAAACATATCCCGATAAGAAGTTGAGGGGTTACAGATCTAAAATGTAAACATGCACGTAATGTTAGAGCCCGACCTTTCTTCACGACAAAGTTTATACATCCCAGGTATGTTGTCCATGCCCAGACCAAGTGAATGCCCATGCCCACCCTAAGTGAATCAAATTGTCAGAAATAGGCTTGATACCTGTGAGTGATCTGTCTCTGTCTCTGTCTCTGTCTCTGTCTCTGTCTCTCTCTCTCTCTCTCTCTCTGTCTCTGTCTCTGTCTCTGTCTCTGTCTCTGTCTCTGTCTCTGTCTCTGTCTCTGTCTCTGTCTCTGTCTCTGTCTCTGTCTCTGTCTCTGTCTCTGTCTCTGTCTCTGTCTCTGTCTCTGTCTCTGTCTCGCTCTCGCTCTCTCTCTCTCTCTCTCTCTCTCTCTCTCTCTCTCTCTCTCTCTCTCTCTCTCTCTCTCTCTCTCTCTCTCTCTCTCTCTCTCTCTCTCGTATTTGCTATGTAGTCGAAGCTGATACATAGCAAAACACCGTACATAACATCACAGGGTATATCCAAGTGATGCTTCTTCACAACATCTCGTGCCGCCTCGGCAGGCCGCGCGTTCGTGCTGGCCACATAAGCCGAGGGAACAGTGCCGGGTCGAGGGAAGCACGGTCGTGGGGCCGTCATGAGCTGACCTCCGACGAGCGGTGCCAGAACAGTCATGCATCTCACCGCCAGGTCACGGAAGGGTCACAGTCGGCCCGGCCGAGTCACGCGCGCGCTCTCAAACAAAGGCCACCGCAGTCGCCGATACTGCCACATTGCACGACTGCAAACACTTTGGGGAGTTTGCAGATCAAGGTCAGCTGTGCCGAAAATACGGAGGCGATGATGAAGAGATCAGCATTATTACTGATGAGGCTGACGAGGCTGACGAGGCTTACGGGGCACAGATAGCCTCGCTTTAGTAACGCGGTGTCTACTGAGGAGCAATCGGTGATGGTATAAGACTAACAGGCTAACAAGGACGACGCGTCCGGTAGGTAATTTTTATATCCGAGTGATGAGGTAGATCTGAACAGCTCTCGTCATAAATCTACAACTGAGGTACGAAGACAGATGCCTTCCTTTATCAGCCTCCTAGATTCAGCCCGTGGATCCGGTCCGGCAGGACGGTAGCGAGGTAGGCGCCGCCAGCTGACGTGACTCCAGAGTCCTTGGTGGCCGAACGGAGCCTCAAGGCGAACGACCCACGACTCATCCCGCGCCCATATTCACCCCTTCGTCTCCCGCCTCTCCCCACTTGTCACAACGGCCTCGAGGACGCACCGTCCGAAGGCCAGAGCAACAGCCGCACCATAGCAGTGGAGCGCACTTCACTGCCTTCGACGACACTGCGCCGACACCCCCGCACGACCATGACGACAGGTCATCTACACAGGGACATGAGCAACGACACTAAAGAACACTGACTCTGAACTTCAAGACAGAGTCCGTCACGGGCAAATGTGTGGTTAAGCTTGCAATAAAACTTTCAATGTCTATCAAATGTGTTTCCATAGGACAGCATTGTTCACCAATGCCTATCACATTCTAAATGAACTGAGAAGTCCATGTTTTAAACTCTCATGTTTACTGTGTAACCAGGTTCAAACAATGTTACCATTTTCAGTCGCAAAGACCCTTGGTCGCGTGCTTTCCAAAATTGAGCAAAAAAGTCGGGTTAAAACCGCAAGACGGACTAAAGACGACAGGCGCGGCAATTTACGGCCGTCAATTGCACGCCATACAGTCCTCTTACCTATGTGGCTTTGGCATACGTCCGTGGCAGGTACGAGAAGCCCACGCCTTCTGAGCGTAGGAGTCTATCACGAGAATCATGACCAGAGCTGAAGGTCAGGACCAATCAGGAACTGCATAATCGGAGAAGGCAGCGGGGGGGGAACATACCCGAGCCAGTCGGGGCTACAGAACTCCGCTGAGAACGGAATGGTATGCTTATATATGCCGCTGTCAAAATATGCAGCTATGCACGAAGCCAGAAGACTCACCGTTCCAGAATAAGAGACCCACGGTTTGATGACGCTTTTCATCTGTTAGAGGTATCTGATGGGTGCATCGCCGAGGTGAGGAAATAAATTTTTGCGCAAACCGAACCATGAAACGGGGATAGAAAAATGCGGCATATCCTTCATTTAAACGATACATATATATTTTCTTCGCAACAAGACTGCCGGGCCTACCATAGAGAAATGGTGTCCACACTTAAAGGAAAGGGCATTTATTCGCATAATTGGGGCGATCCCGCGACAGATTTCGTACGGTTTATTGTTGAACGAGCTTATTTCTGATCTATGGTTTCATAGATAACGAATCAAATCTCATACACTTAATCAAAAGCTTTTTGCGATGGTTTCGAAAATGCAACACTTGTTAACCTTCATCGTTACAATTCACCAACATTTTCATCGGTAAATGAGTTAGACTCTGGCGGAATCCTTTACTGTGTTTTTCTGGCCTTTACTGCCCGTCAATTCACCATCGCTTGCCGGAAGATCACGCCCAATGGGACTTCAATGCGCTCACGCAGTAACCCGGCGACTGCATTGCAGCACACAGCGCTAACTTTACTGCACTCGAGCGGTGCATTACGGCCTTAGCATCACAGCTGGCATTACAGTTTCACACGGTCGTTAACGCAAGGTGTCCTGTACTCGCAACAGTGTTGTGCCAATGTTGGAACAAAAATCCAGACATAAACCTATTACTGAGCGACAGAAGAGCTACATGGCAGTAGAAAAGGCTCTTACTCTTCCCGCCCTGAAACCGCTATAACTCAAATAACAAACTAGCTATTGGCTGCGGAGGATACAACACTTATATGAACACTGCGCCCTCGGCGAAAAATAGACCTTAGGAAATAAATATAAATATATACATAAAGATAAATACCGCTGTTCTCGGGGTCTTTCTCAACAGACGAGCCTTCCGTCGCATGCGACACCATTCACTTTTAAGCGACGGAGCACCGTTCAAATACTAACCACTGGTTGGTATCCAGTGACCTGCGACTTCTAATACGAGTCTTTCAACACACACACGCCCGTCCCATCCTGAGATGTCCCAAGACGGTCACTAAGAGGAGTGCTAACCCACCTGTGTGTAATAGCGTCAATGCCTTAGAAGCAAACGTGTTCTTCGCGACGAGGCAGACCTCGGACAGATGCCTATTGAACTTCAAGATTGAGCCGTATACGCTCCATGTTTATTTCTCACGTCGAGACACGGCACCTAATAATTCGCCTGTTGTTCCCAAAACAAACTTTTCTTTTAAATCATTTCATGAGCCTGCTGAGCCAGATATCGTACTAAGAATGGGGTGGATGAACAGTAAGCAGGAGTTCACAAACAGTGGGTTGGCCGCGGTGAGCTCCGTTCCATTTCCATGTTTTGCAGCCGTGGCGTACACAACATTTGAACGACAGAGACAAATGGCCGACCACGGCTCCTCGTGCTCTCCCCGTGTCAGACGCACTGTGTCGCCCCGATCTCACCGGACCGGATTGATTAATTGAGCGTTCATATCAGATTGTACAGCATGGCTACTTTTTGGATCTTAATTACTGTCAATGTGCCCCGATGGGCTGGGCACTCATCAGTAATACTTTTTCGAACTGAAAATCATTCCAAAGTAAAAAATGACAACAATCATTGATTTTCAGCTACTTGGAAATAGACTTTTTGGCAATCGCCCCAGAATAATAGTCGACTAATCATTTATAGCCAAACATCTTGTTTGTGACGGATCAGAGTCTCCCATTTCAGTTTTTCACCAGCCCCAGGAGGGTGTTCTTGTTCGCCGAGGCCGTGAATCTCACTAACCCCATGCTTCTCTGTGCCGGCAGGAGGCTGCGCCGACATGTCGCTCTTCAACTACCTGCTCTACTACTACCTGATCCAAGCTCAGAACGGGCACCACAAGCACACGCAGGCTGACCAGATGTCTGCCGCCCTGCTGAGGTTGAAGCAAAGGCGCGGCACCGACCCGCTGCCCACCCTCATCAGCACGCAGGCCGGACAGAACGCGCTGCTGGCCATGCTGCAGAACGTGGCGCAGAACAACCCGGCTCAGCTGCTGCAGCTGCTCACCAGCATCCGCGACGGCGGCCAGCAGCCGCTGCGGCAGCAGCCCAGCTGGCCGGCCGGCTTCGGCGGCGCGGCAGCTGCAGCTGGCGGCTACCGACAGCCGGCGGCGCTGACCGGCTTCCCGCCGTCAGCCGGCGCCTACCCAGGCCTGCAGGCCAGCTCGGCGCTCTACCGACCTCAGGTACAGCAGGCGCTGTATCCGCAGCAGGCGCCGCCGGCCACGGCCGCCGGGCCGCTGCGGCTGCCCTTCGGCGCTGGGGCGGGTGGCGGTGAGGACGCAAAATTGGACAACTCGCTGCAGTTCTCACCGTCGCTTCGCCGGCAGGTGTACGCGCCGCAGCCGGAGCTGGAGCCGACGCCGGCGCCGGCGCGCACCGTCATCCGCGAGCCGAGCACGCGGCTGCACGTCAGCACGGTGACACTCGTCACCACCGTGGTCACCAGCCGGCCCAGCCTGGTGCCGCTGCTCTTCAACGGCCAGCAGACCAGCACCGAGATCATGCACACCTCCACGCACGTGCTGACGGCCACGCAGCTGCGCACCCTGGCCGTGGTCGTCACACCCACCGTGGTAGAGGCCAACGGCCGTACCACCACCCTGTACGGTGGCGACGGAGCGCCCAACGCCGAGATCGTCACCGACCTCAACTACCACGACGACGAGGAGCACGCCACGACCACAGAGCCCACCCCGACCGTGCCCGCTGGCATCTTCTCCACCGCTGTGGTATCCCAGGCTCCACCCAGCACCGTCTACCTGCAGGCGCCCGGTCCCACCGCGCTGCCGCCAGGCACCACGGTCCTCCAGCCGCTCCAGAGCATCATCCCCACCGGCCAGCTGGTGGTACAGAACGGCGTCACCACCGTGCTAGCTGCTGCGCCGCTTCAACAGCAGACCACACCGCTTCAGCAGCCGGTTACGCCGCCCCCGCTGACCGCCAACACCACCACAACCACCAAGAAGCCGGAGGGCCGCCTGCTGGCGCTGCTGCACCGGCGGGCGTCGGCGCGACGGCGCGGACTGCCGCTGCGGGGCGCGGCGGCGCGGCGGCGCCAGCGGGAGGAGGAGAGGAGGCTGGCCATCGAGAAGCGACACGAGGAGGAGAAGCAGCGGGACGAGGAGAAGCGGCAGCGGCAGGAGGAGAAGCTAAAGCGGCTGGAGCAGCAGCAAGGCCAGGAGGTCCACCAGGGCCAGCACGTCAGCACCAGCGTGTCTGTGAGCGTGTCTGGCGAGCCGCCGGTACCGGTGGTGCAGCAGGTCCAGGCACAGCCGAACGTGACCACCACACCGGCGCCAGCACCTGTCTTCCAGCCGGGTCAGGTGCCGGTGTACGTGGAGAAGGACGGCGTGCTGGTGGTGGCCGCTGGCCCGCTGGTGTCGGCAGGGCCCATCTTCACACCAGAGACCACCACGTCGCCGCCGACGACACTGTCCACGCCGGTGCCGGTGACGGCCGCGGCGGTGGTGCAGGCAGTCACAGCGGCAGCCGCGCCTCCGGCCGTGCAAACCACGCCCTCCGCGGTCGTCACGCCGGCCGCCCCCGTGTTCGTGCTGCAGCCGCAGAGCTCAGCAGCGCCAACGACTGCTTCACCACCGCCGACTGTGTTAACAGCCGCACCCACCACCACGACAACAACCGAGGCAGCAACAGCGGCCACGTCTGCGCCGACCACCACCACCGCCAAACCCGCCAGCAACTTCGGGTTCGACTTCGAAGAAACAGTGTATGCTAGTCCATCAACGTCATCGTCATCATCGTCGTCATCGACTTCTTCGTCGTCGTCATCTTCACAGACGACGGAGAAAGTGGTGACGGAGGAGGACTTCCAGAACCTGCTGGATGGCACGTTCGTCATCCTGGCCAAGGCGCTGCCCGACTCTGGGTCGTCCACGTCGACGGCGAAGCCACCAGTGCCGGAGGAGGGCAGCGGCGCCGGCCCTCCGTCCGACTCGAACGTTAAGGTGTCCGTGTCCTACGCCGTGTCCACCAGTGTCTCCGAGGGTAGGTGATAGGCGCCGACGGACGCCACAGACACGGCGTAGTGACCAAGTTGTTATCTGGCTCCCAGTTCCGACACTGGCAGAGCCACCAGTGCGCCGTTCACCGGCCCAGAAGCCGTGACAGTGCCAGGCGTTACGGGGGGCCGCAGTGTTACGGCGCCGTATACCCTCACAGGGTGTTAATCATCAGTGATCACAGTCAGTGCCTCACAGAGCGTGTCAGTGACGGTAGCCCTGTGCGGAATCAGAGCGAGACGCGGCGCGAGAGTCGGGGAGGCGTCTCTCCCCGAGGGGAGGGAGAATGAGAGCGCCCACCAGCGGCGCACGGCCAGTGGGCCAACCAGACGGAGCCAAGAGGAAGCATTGCCGAGAGCAGCGTAGTCAGATTCAGGACAGGCGGCCGGGTGGCGGTTGTTACGTGAGACGGCAGCCAGATTTAGAGTGCGCCAGACAGGGCCAAGTGCGGGTCGGGTCCACAAGAGCTCTGCGCGTGTGATCAGATAGCCGGGCTGCTCGGGAGCTCGGGTGTGAGTTAGTGGAGGCGGCGCGGACAGCGCGTGAAGTGCGGGTAGCCACCGGACGCTGCCAGCCGCCGCCGTGCGCATTGCTCAACGCCACCGGCGCGCACCATTGCAGAGCTCGTGTTGCTCAACATGGGAGTACGCAGCACGCGTTGCCAGTGCTGAGGGCGTTATGAACATACGAGCGCTTCAGCGGCGCGGGCCGCCGCTGCCACGGCGCGCTCCACATACACGCCTACATTGAAACGTGAAGCTTATCGTTTATCTATGGTTGTGTGCGTGTTTGTGCAGTCCAATTTGTTGGTGTATGTGAGCATGTGACGTGTGCAGCACATGTCTGATATTGTCTGTGTTTGTATGTGCGCGCGTTGTGTGTGTGTGTGCGCGCGTTTGTGAGTGCGTGTGTGAGGATTTGTGCTGCAGCCATGTGAGGCGCAACATGTCAATAGACGCCAGTAACCACAGCGTGTTTGGTGTACCGGTCGGTAACTGGGCCACCCTGAAGGTCGTCTGGTACGCACTCTCAGCTCTGCCAACAGCACCGCAGGCCACCACAAACAAGCACACACTAATCTGACCACAAACGCACGTGCTAGCCACCGAGAAGTTGAATGTCGCGTTATTTCATAATGATTCTCACGGGGAAAAGCGAACGAGGCTTGAATGATTTCAGTTAATTCATTCCAGCCTGTGTGCTTATCGGATTTTTCGTCTTTCGTTGTGAAGCAAACAAGCTAGCCGCAGGAAGGCAGGCTAAATGTACGCTCAGCCCTCTCATGAACACATACATCTGCCTCAAAAACTGAAATCATGGGTTGTCGGCACCCATTCGAAACCAGTTCAACACAACAAGAACTTGCTTGGTTAACGCCCAACCGCATTCTATCGGAGCCTGGAAGGCAGCTTTTTATTAATCCAGCCAGTAGTAAGCTACCCCTTCCCAGCTTGTGAGGGAGCTTGGACGAACAGCCAGCTCATTGCGAACACAGAGCAGTGGACATAATACCAGGCGCCGAGATGATGGACACCAAAATAAGAAGCATTTAAAGTTAAAGTAGTACTGGATAGACCGAGTCTGGCTACGCAAACTAGATGTAGAAGAAATCGAAACTCAGTCCAGCATTTTAAAATGAAACTTTTATGGACAACAGAGAAAGGAAAATATTTTCCGAAACTGCTAAGCATCCCATTGAACCTTATTTGACTTGGGAAGGGAAGATAGAATACAAGATCGAATAAACAAGTAACAAGGACGAAAGCACACACGTGACAAAGACAACAGAAATAAAACCACATTGCGAATAATATATCCGGGTAGTACAAGGTAACATACCCTGACCATAAAGAAAACGAAAACTTCATTATCTGGTGGGGCAGCACCAAAAACAAGAACTCTTAATACTTTTTCATTTCACTTTACAGACAGGCAGTCGCAACCAATCCGATAAACCGACATATTAGCCACCTCCTATCAAAACGGTAGAGGTGCCATGTCTTTCAGACACCACTGTCCGATGCAGCAGGCCCGGGGGCGATCTGCACCTCAGCCAACACATCGATGTAAGTCTAACGTAACCCGGTCCGACGCACGCCTGGGTCCTTTCACCGCGTCTCGGCGCCGCTGCCGATCAGCCATTCATTCCGGGCTGGTTACTGATGCGACCTTCCCTTCGCGGCACCTGGAGGCCGTGACCTGTGACCCCCAGCACCGGGGCCGCCTGGCCGGATGAGGCGCGCCCCGACACCCGCTGCGGATGGGCACCGACGCGCCACATACCGCTACTTTTCAGGCACGGTGGCTGGTAGAGCGAGGATTGTTCCTTAAATGCTAGATAAACGACTCTTAAGTGTTGACAGGTGAAAAATGGCTTGATCACAGCACCCATTCGCTCCGTTGGAAAAAGGAGAAAAGAATTCTAGAGATATTGGTTAAGCTGCCGTATATGACTCTGTAAATCTTCCATCACTTACCAGCTTCGGAATCTTACCTAATCGAGCCGAAGAGTGATGTGGAGTAGCGTACAAACATCAGAAGTGGATGCATCTGAAACCAAGTCGCAACAGTACTGAACTACCAGCCTTCCGGCCAGGCAGCAGTTTCCAGGATCCGGTTCGTGGATCGTGGCTGGAGCAAATCGTGCCACCATGTTTCCCACTGATAACTACCCAGCTGCCGGATAATGGGTCAGAACCAGAGCTTAACATTTCAGCCCAGTCCAAATTTAGGCTGCCACATCATAAATTAGGCACTCTTATAGTAAGGCACTCTATAGTTTCGCACTCTATAAGTTAGGCACTCTTTTGTACAAGTAGAAGCCAAATCACGCGTTGAAAGGAACTCATAATGGGATAGTTTTGATAATCGAGTGGCCGTTTTATATGAGATTTTGACCCGTATCTGTGATTTTATCTGCCCTTTATACCTAACGTCTATTGTTAGGCTGGTCCCTTTTCTAAAACTGACACGGAAACGTGAAAAGCGACCTTACTGCTTTACCAATGCGTTGATCGTCTCCTAATATATGCTGATGCAGTCACGGGCCAAGTGACTGTACGACCCTGATCACTGTAGAACCACCAGACCAGAGATGTCAGGGTCCCCCGCTCGCGCCAGCTCCGCGGAGGGGGAGGGGGAACCAGCGGCAGTTTAGGCATGATTATGGGGCAAAACGCCCCACAACGAACTCTTGGTCTTTCGATACCATTGCTTAGATCGAATCCTCTTTTTCATCGCTCACCATGTTTATATTGTGTTGCTCACCCAAGTGATATATGAGCCAGCAATCTAAATCAAACAAAACTCATGCCATTTCCTTTGCATTACAGGCTTCGCGTGGTGGTCGGCACGCCGAAAAACATCAATGATGATGATTAAGTTTCTACTGCTCTCTACTCCTACCTCTTCGTCTTTCTCGGTCTCAGAATCACGGAAATTCCCCAGGCGCCTCTCACGCTGAAAGCAAAGCCACGACACGGACACTGCAGCAGACCTGAACCAAAAAGTCGAGGAACAGACTGACAAAGCAGGCGTGCGTGTCAGGTCCGGAGTAGAGAGGATTACATCTCCTCGCCTTGACCTGGAGTGCTGGGACGCACCGGTGCCGATGCTAGGCCTGAAACCCAGACATTTTAGCTTCCTGTCGGTGTGGCGGAGGATGGACGTCAAGCAATCGGCAGACCCATAGTCCACAAAATTTCCCAAATCTAGGACTAATTAAGGATCTTAACTCAGTTCTCAATTTTTCAATACAACCACAAAGCATGGTGTCTATATCCAGCTCATATTGCATGCGCTACGAGCCCCTTCCCACTTTTCTCATTATTCCAAACCTGAAACTCTAAAAACCTCAAATTGGCTTCAATATTAATCGAAATACAAAAAACAGGCCTGATGTCAATCACACATGTTTAGGGATACGCAGTGTCCTTGAAGCATCCTCAATGTACGGAAAACTAGAAAGCTTGCTAATCTTCATTGTTTTCGGCAAAATTCCTACCTTGAGGTGCACTCAAACATCAAAGAAGAATGTGAAAAGTACATTCGTTAAGACTTAAGTTCCGCAAGGCGATCGCACCATGGTTAGCCGACGAGCTTGTACGGAATTTGACGAGCAGGTACAGGCATGGACACCCCAAATATGCACATAATCAGAATTTTCAGCGGTTGTTCAGTAATTATACCTTATTGTTTCAGGACAGATCAATGCATTACTGCCCAAACACCGGACACATCCATAAACAGTCTTCCATGTCCGAGACAGATACTTCGAATAATTGCAATGCAGCCATTGGATAAAAAAGTGAAAGCAGCATTCAATCTCCGATACAATTTGAGACATTTCGAAGGCTTGTTCAGGAGTTGAACAATGTGGGTTAATGCACAAAGAAACATGTATACGTAACAGCAGGAGACTCACAAAACGATTATTTTAAATTCTTCGCACGCGTAATCCAATTCAGGGTGGATATTTTAATAAATATACGGTTCCGACAGAAGTTGCTGCTTGCACCACTTCTCAAGACCAGTAACAACAGAGACCACACGGGTCTCTCAAGCCTTCCAAAGAACAAAACAGGGCTTGTCCAAGCTATCGATGACATTTTCATCATCATATCAGTGATAGCACGTCAAATAACCGTAATGGTACATAGGTGAACGATATTTAAGCACTTCCCAGGCCGCACGGACATATCGCGTGTCGCCGCCTTCGCTAAACTATCACGCCAACACGGACAAAATAGATGTCTGTCGATTTAACGGTAGTATGGCATGGCAAAAAACCAGGCAATACTCTTCCGACAACTAACAAGCCAGCAGAACCAGTTCGGCGGTTCCACACGTTCAACACAGCCGAGCCCGAGCAGGAAATTGTCACCCCGCAGCAGCTTCTCATTTCTGCAGTAAAAGTGATGCTCTGTCCGAAAGGCTTGCGCAATGTCCCACCAGACTTACGTATAGCAGTCAACGTCGGTTGTAAATCAAGCTCTACCCATTTCCATTTGAGTCTCCGAGTGAGAAACACGAGCTGAATATCCCAAGCTCATTGGATTGTTTGAACATACGCGGCCAGGTATGTAGTAAAGTTCACGGATCAATCAGTCTCAGAATTAGCGACGGCCGGAAAAACAATTTACGTAATGAGAACGTGACTACTGAGTCAAATCAAACATGACATCAAAACCAAACGCCTTTCCTTGCTTAGTCAAACTATTCTGAGGTAAAATATATTTCCTTACAGTGCTTTGTTTTTTTACACTACCAGATGTCCTTAACCTGGCCCGTTCTCAGGGGACAGAACTAGTACACACTTGTTTGGAGCCCCAGCGGCTGGGGCCGCTAACTAGCGGTTTTGGTGTCAAGAGCGGTGCCCGAGTCCTCATATCAGCATATGTTGCAAAATCGGAGCCCAGAGCCGGAGGCGGTGACCTAGTGTTCCGACCCAGCCCCGCCGAGTCCGCGGCCGCGCCGGGGCGGTCCCGGCTGCCACCGCATGTATACGGCCGGTGCACGGGCGTGCCCAGGGGGGGCACAAACAACGGCTCCAGTTAAATCACATTTACAAACGCAAATATTTGATAATTCATTCTCAAACCTGGTCCGGAAAAATCACCGCTCCGACAATCTCTCCTTGGAAGCGGGCTCCCGAGCGGTCGCCCGTGCGCAGGCTGGCCACAATGGCTGGGAGCATTAGTGAAAGGCAGCAGGCGCCAGACCAGGCCCGACACCGGCGGCGGCCGCTGGGCCGGTCAGACGCCTGATGAAACGGCGCTCATTTGGCAACACGACAGCAGCACGGGCGGCGGCAGCGGCGGCTCCAGCGCGGCACGGGCCGGGGCAGGGGCGACTACAGCGCGGCACGGGCGGCGGCAGGGGCGGCTACAGCGCAGCGCGGGCGGCGGCAGCGGCGGCTCCAGCGCAGCGCGGGCGGCGGCAGCGGCGGCTCCAGCGCACCATGGGCGGCGGCAGCCGCGGCTACAGCGCACCATGGGCGGCGGCAGCGCGGGCGGCGGCAAGGGCGGCTACAGCACGGCACGGGCCGGGGCAGCGGCCGCTACAGTGCACCATGGGCGGCGGCAATATGGTGATGGCGGCACAGCCACTGATTGGAGCACCACCACAAGCTGGTATTCTGAACATTGGTAAGCTGTCAGAATGCGACGCTGACAAACACTAGAATAGGCGATACACAATGGGGCTAAGGACTAAAATGTAAAATGGTTAATCTCTGTTTCAGAAAATATGAATTTTCATTGCAAGCCTTCGCCATGAAGACGAACCAAAAGGGGCTGCGAAGGCGTTTAAAGCACTTAAAGCATGAATGAGCTGAAAAATTAGTTTCGACTTGACGTCACAGCCTGGGTTTAGAAACAATATAATAAAAATGTTCCAACTTTAGTTTCAAATTTTTCTGCAACTGTCTTTATTAATGCCGTATAACAGGCATAACAAAAAGTACAAAAGTACAAATAGTACATTTCACAATCAGAAACAAACTGTGAAAATTCACTCCCTGCCTCAGTATAATCCACAGAACATCATGCACCAGCGGGAGATCGCCCTGAGTGTGCATTCTGGGCCGCAGCAGGTAGCAAGCCAAGGACAGCGTCACCACCGCTGGTATGAGCCGGGCTGCCTTCCCCGGCCGTGTCGTCGGTAGATCTCTGAGCCAAACAGTCCACAGGCCGCGGTTTCTGACGGACTGGACCGGGCCGAAACTGCCGCGGCGCCGGCTACCTCCGACCTGGACAGCAGCGTGAAGGGTAGCGACGGGCCGCCGAAACTGAGCGGTCACCGCTCTGCCTGCGACCGGTAACGAGACTGCTTCGACAGGCGGGTACAACCGGTGGTTTCACTCCCATCAGTCCAGGTGTGCTGAAACCCTCCGCTGCTCTCTGCGACACTGCCGCTAATGTCCCGGCTCACGTTCTCAGTTGCGACAGGTGATGAGGCACGGGGCTCCGTCAGCACAGCTGGGCTCACAGCCGCAGCTGGGAAGTATTGCGGCACCGGACCAGGTGTGGCGGGATGGGCACCGGCTGGACTGCGACAGGTGGCGGACTGCGCCCGTCACTGGCCACCTCAGAAGTCACCGTGACACGCACAAGGTGTCAACGCGCGGCATATCCAGACATTGGATCCGATCCAAGGCGCTTGACTTATGCAATGTCAGTGTATGAAGTAGCAAGCCTCAGCTCACTTGACTGGACTTGTAGCTCGTCTCACAATGGACTGAGTTAGTTTGGGTTGCCTTATAAAAGGTGAACACCCACCACTCCGAATGGGTAAACATGATTTCACTTTTAGAACCTTTTTATTGTATCTACCTATCCAACACAATAATGTTCTGCTCTCTTTTGTGAAGAAAAAACTGGCCACGCCACCACAAGAAACATGCATCTTCTCCAGATGCACCCTCGCCAAGGATGCCTTGGCGACGCCATTGCACGCAGGAGCCCGCCATGCGCCTGCTACTGCCTCATGGCGTATGCGGTCAGACTGCGCCGAAAGGTCACGTCTGTGCAATGTTTGGTAACATATGCACTGTTGCAAAACACGGTATCGGTCGATACCGCAGCGGCCATGCAGTCCTTCAGTTTTTCCACTGATGGCGACATTCCGCCTCCCAGAAGGGAAACATCGGCTTCCTCGCGCTCTGCTCCCGGCAGGTGGCTGGTGGGGTTGCATCACGGGCCGGTTTCCGGGCCCTCCGGCCTGCTGCGGCGATCTGATCACTGCGGTACCAGCGCCCGGTCCACTGCCGACGAGAGAGTCGGAGGACCGGGCAGCCGCACCCTCACCAGCTGCTGAGGGGCTCACACCGTAACCAAGGGCGTCGGAAGCGGGGGAGGCCCCCCGCCGCCGCCGTGTCAGGAGGACGTCCTCCCACAAACCTGGGTACATATGATTCAGGTGTTTGTATTTCCTCCCTCCTGCTAGCACAGTGAGCCCGCGTAAATGTACGCAATTGCAGTGTTGGTGATCTGCTTCGGCAGCCCTTTCTAAGCCGGCCAAAATTTCGGGCTTTGCCGTCACCCCCCCCCACCACGGGGTTGAAGTCCCTCCCCCAGTCCATCAGCGCGTATCTGGCATAAAAGTCCCTGAAGCCAACATGGAGCGGCACAACTGGGTCAGAGAAAAAACGTAGAAAAGCATTGCTCCACAGTGTAAAATGTGGGTCAGTACTCGGAGAAGGACTCGGCGGCGACAGAAAGCATTTGGTGGTGATCTATGCTTCTGGGACTGACGATGTTACAGCGATGGGCGCGGCAGAGGGCCGTGAGGGAAAGGAAGGTCGCACAGCCGGTGTTTTACCACCAGGCGCTACACCTTATGTCGTAGCCGCCATCCAGGCACGAGCCCGATTGATGGGTTGATTGATTACTTGGGCTTAAGTGCGCGCCAGCCCTCGTTGTCATATACCGTCCGAGTCCGAAATACCGCAGTGGTCCGGGCTGGGTCCGGCTGGACTTACTTTAACAGAGACCATACTTGTCGTGGTTTCAAGAAGCAACACCTATGGAGTTACCAACTCTTGGCTGGAAAATGAACTGCTAACTATGGAAGCTAGTTTCATCACTGACTACTTTAATATTTTTCGCAGCCACTTGATCACGTACGTGACGAAACCACAAGGCTGGCTTTGGGCTAACTCAATGCAAGACGAACGGTTCTTTTCCCCCTCAGCTTATTTTTTGTGTTTGCCTTTTATTTACTTGTGGCCACGTATCGTAAGCAGTCCCTTTTTACGCATTATAATTTGCCTTTTTTATTTTCCTCCTTAGGTGGCATGTGCACACTATCTTAGGACTTTGCAATGTATGACTTCAGCTCTCAGTGGGTTCTCCCGTTGGTGACGACCTTGAATAAACGAGTCAACTCTCGCCCTGAAGGGAGAGATTATAAGAATCCTATTACGCCTCATTCTGGAGACCCAAATGGTATCTCTTCAACTCTTCCAGCTATCTACCGGTATGACTTGGGGCCGCCACTTTACTAATGCCACGATTTCGTGTGAGCCTATATCGTCTTTAAGAAGTTTTAATGATATCTTGAAGGGCCTAATGGCTATTTCCGGGGTCGGACTTGAGATTATAATTGTTCACATGAATTTTTCATAAACCCACTAATACTCAATGATTTATGGTGAGAAAACTATAACACCCTCTCTATAGTTTTTTTGATAGGTATCAGCAAAATGGAACCGGAACCAAGCATAGTAAACTAAGCATACCACACACTCAGAGAAACACGACGGAGGTTAGTCTCGCGTCACGTAGGCCATAGCCACCGGCTTCCTTCCTCTGAAGTGCGATTGAAGCGTCGGGCAGAACTGGCCGCATAACAGCCGCTCACCGGTGCATAGCCGCGAGGCGCATAGTGGTAGTTATAAATGTCTGTAGCGTAATTTGGCACGCATTTGGCGGAGTGTCCCAATAAGATATACCGGTGTGAACAATCCAGTGGGCCTCACCACCTTTTGTGCTGAAGAACAGCAGCACGGGAATGTGCTAACTACCACGATAGCCGCTACGCCACCCGAACTGAGTGAACCTGTCCACGGCGCGGCAGCGGCGGCGGCGAACACCGGCCTAGCCCGTCTCCAAACCAGAGGGCACCGTGCTGCTGCAGGCCTCACAAGGGACAGCTGCGGGGCAGACCGGAAAGGAACAGAACATACTAATGATGCTCGACACCGGTAGCAATCAGTATTATATACGGACTGATGTCGCTCAGGTTGTAAACTGCCGGGAGCTTGCTCCAGATAGCATTCAAATCCAGTCATTCGGTGGCGACATGTCACAACAGGAAATGAGGAGGGCGGAACTGTCACTGAAAAGCCCGAAAGAGAGAAAGATGTAATTTGAAGATCTCGGAATGGCGCGCCCGGGACGCAGGTGGTGCCAGTGAAAGCACGTGTAGAGTAAGCGTATTCTGAGCGCACACATTGGCGGACGGAGTCGACGCAGCCAATGCATCTTCAGGGTTCACAACAACGAAAAAATGTGTCGTTCCGCGCAACAATGGGTATCCGAGGGTGGAAATGGGTCAAATTAGGATTCACGCGCAAGGGCCAAGGCCTGGCAGAAAACCGCGGTGAGAGAGGAGGCACCACTACTGAGAGGGACCCAGTTCCGCTGGATACGCTAACCACAGAGGCAGCAGTCGGCGCCAGTCGTGTGCCCCGACACGTCTCCAGCCAGGATCTAGGAATGGAGATTGTTTGCCTCCGAATCCACGCACCCATGAATGTTAACACCAGCACCTAGTAAGTTTCAAGGTTTGTAACATATTGCCGGTGGTATAGGGACTGGTGAGGGATATCTTCACCTTCATAATGGAATTTAGACTGAGATAGTCGTGTGATGGAGCATGCCGAGGAACCATTTGATGGAAATTATATTTGCTCTAGAGCCTGCCACTCGCGGAGAAAGAATGTAAAAATCCACCGCCTGCCGGCCCCCTCTCCCGGTGGTCACGTGGTATGAGTTGAACTTGGGAATGTGACGTAATGATCAGGCTCGCTGTGCGGACAACTATTTCTGGCTTGGAACTCTTTAAAACCTACGTGCTGAACGCGCCTTCGGCTACTGGCGACTTTAAATGCGTATACATTTCTTCAACAACTAATTAGAAACGAAAGATATGTATAAAAATATCCAGAAAATTTGCAGAAGTCGTTGTGTCCCTATGGTTTCTAAAAAATAGCCTGTTTTAGATTAGCAGGCCTCATTTATATTCGTATTCATTTGCGGTGCAGGTCAGAGCTTCATTCTGGCACAAGGCATTACGAAATCGTAAGCCAATTTCACGTCACGCGATTTGGAGATTGCTTACCTCTAATAAAGGAGAATTGAATATACTGATTTTTAAGGTAGTTTTTTTCGGAATAAGGTCACATCTATTACTGTCAATAAATACTGCCCCTTAAAACCACTACAGTTTGGAATTGCATAAAGGTGTCCTGTTCCATTTAAGCTTTAGTTCCCCCCACCAAAAAATAGGCCAGATTATGTATGCGGGAAAAAGAGAGCCATGTTCAACTGTTTCAAATACAATGCATGACATGGTCAGGTCATTTCCTTTGAGAGAGAATTGCCCGAAACTATTCCAGCTTTACAGCAATCCGTGACGCGCATTCATTATAACTGACACTTGACGGAGGGACCACATCTGGGGGACTTCTAGTGTTCATAGCGCTAGATGGGTGGACTCTGGATTTAGCATGACCTACAAAATTTAGCATGATCTAAAGACAACTCAATGATGAAATGAGCAGAGGAGCTCCATTTCTCGCTGCTGCGCTCTACGTTACAGACAGAACATTAATGATAATAAAATGAATAAAGTGCAGGAAATTAATGAAAATAAAACCGGCCGAACTGATCCTACTGCGGAGCTGAAACACATTAAATTCATAAATTCAGATCGATTATCATCACATCAGACTCCGCAGTCTTCACTGATCAGATTGCATGAGTGATGCGCACCCTTCTTTGCGTGTATTTTTATACTGTTTGGTGTTTTCATAAATTTGGGCAGTTTTATCCATCGAGTCTGCACCAAATTTGTTCAGAAAACTAGGAAAGCAGGAGTTATAAAAAACATCTTCACCTTCATTTCAGGGCGGTTTCAAAAGAAAAATGTCACCACCAGTCGAGAGAGGCCCAGCTACAGTTAGCTGGGTGATTAGTGTTTTGGACCTCTACATATGAACTACCGCGATAAATAGCACCAAACACGATTTATCGGCCGGGAGAGAAGCCTCCTGGTTGGCTGAGCTCAGAAACAACACACACTGACCCCGCCCCCGCCGGGATTTCCAACCGATCTAACCGGATTTACAGACGCACACTGCGACAATCGCTCAGGTAACTGATCGCCAATGTGTGACTGAGAACAGACGGATCAAAAACCGTCAGAATCTGGTGCTCAAGTAAACAGCTGGCGTAGACATCAATTCCGGGAACAGCCCTTGTCCATGGTGAAACAATGAACTCAGATATGATCGCGATTATTGGCCTTCCACTTCCGCTCGGCAAGGTCGGCGTGATCGAATCTGGGTCAGAATGGTGGCCTCAGGGCGCGCCCGGGAACCACTCGCCGGGGGTAGGTACAGGCTGCAGCTGCGCGCCGCGGCAGCCCAGTTACAATCATCGTTCCAGACGAATCGTCGCCAGTTGGTCGGCACCAACGCATCGCTCTGAACGAGCATCACTGGGCGATAGGTGAAGAGCGACGTCAGTCGTTGTTAGATTGTCTACAACGCAGGTCGACTGAAAAGGCAGGAACAGTTTCGGTCCACGTCTAGTGTATGCCAACCAACGCAAGGACCAAACTAATCGTATTTGACTGTTACAAACCAGTCTCAGTTGAACAAAGAACACTGCATAGTAAAATGACAGAAAGCTTCAAAAGACAAAGTTGGCGGGACTGAAACTTGTACTATGCCAACATAATTATTCTTCCTACGGGAATATGTTTCGAGATCAAACAGCTAAACCTATGGCGACACCAATTGAGTCTGTTTCGGCATTGTCTGACAGGTTTACAAGCCCAGTTCCGGCACAGGTCAGCCCGGGTCACGTTCGCGCCGGGGTGCGGGTCCGGCCCCGCGAGCGTGCGTACGGAGCGATAGAACCCGGATACGGTCACCAGCGTACTCTCCGCCCCCGAGAGCGCTGTTTTTACCAGAGTTCCGAACAAACAGGCACGCAGTCAGCTTTCATGCATTCATTACCAGCCGGCGCAACACGGGACACCGTACGAAGCCAGAGGCACGTGACACCGTATAATGCCAGCGGCACGGGACACCGTACCATGCCAGCAGCACGTGACACCGTACAAAGCCAGAGGCACGGGACACCGTAACTAACCTGACACCGTATCATGCCAGAGGCACGTGACACCGTATCATGCCAGCGGCACGTGACACCGTACCACGCCAGCGGCACGGGACACTGTACAAAGCCAGAGGAACCTGACACCGTATCATGCCAGCGGCACGGGACACCGTACCATGCCAGCAGCACGTGACACCGCACGATGCCAGCGGCACATGATATAGCACCATACCAGCAGCACGTGACACCGCACCATGCCAACGGCACGGGACACCGTACGAAGCCAGCGGCATTTCACATCGTACTACGCCAACGGCACGTGACAACGTACCACGTCATCACGTGAAACTGTACCATGCCATCGACACAGAATCCGACACTCGGAAGAGCGCAGCCAGGAGAGGTCAGAAAGGCTGGGCGTGCTAGTTGGATGGCAGCAACATTGGACAGGAAAGGTAATCGATTTCTTGCTGTCACACGGGAAGACACATCCACTGGTCGATACGCTGCCTGCTCTGGTCTTGTAATGAGACAGGTTATTGTTGTAGATTGTTGGCGTAACGATGCTCAATTTTGGATTAATATACTGTATGCCCTCAATAAGTAACCACTACTTCAGCTTAATGCTTACTTATCGCTCACATCAACGGTCACGCAATCTTCCGTATCGAACCGTAACTCCAGCCCTGTTAAACAATCAGCCCCTCATTACACCACTTCCCCGTCACGATCAGCGCCCTCATTACCGTGGCCAGTGCCGGGCCGGGCCCTCAGCCGCTCACCAGGGCGCTCGGCAGGCGCTGGGTCGCCGCGCCTGCCCAACGCCGTGGCAACACCGCCAAACACGGCCATTACATACTGAGTTGTGCTCCCATGTCGGAGAGCTCCGGACCAGAACAACATTTTCCATGTTACTTTAAAAGGATATGATTGGGTCGCAATAAGCAAACGGCCTTACCGAGCGGGATGGCACATCTTACGAAACTCAAAAATGTAAAAACATTTCTCTGAACTTGAAAAGTTCTAGCAATTAAAAATTCACAATCAAAGATTGATGCAAACTAAACCAAATTTAACGTGAAATGCTTGAATAAAAAAATTGATGAAAAATTAACAAATACAAATATAAAATCACTAAAAAGTTTCGCTGGAAATTTTATACGTGCATGCGTGGACAGTCTGCTTCCAATCCCGTTCCAACCAAAGCCATTCAACTAGTAACGAACGGACACTACCGCCAGAAAGGGAAGTGTAGAGACACGCCCGCAGCTCTTCCGGAGCCAAACGGAACTCACACGTACAGCTTCGGTACGGATATTCCTTGAACTACATTTGTCCAATTTAAATGTACAAAGTCTGCCTGAGAATGTCCACATCCTGTCCAGCCGATGATAAAAGATGTAATTACAGGCTCCAGGCGCAAAACGGGAAGGAAGCATTTGCCATTACCAGCAGTGTTTATTTAATGGGTCATGGAAGGAAGTAAAGGAAGTAGTTAAATTCGAACCAACGCTTTAAACGATTTCAAAATCCTAGCTCCCCCGCAAGTGGCACAAAGACAAATGGAACTTTTGGTGTGGAAGCAGCCACCTCCTTATGGAAAAATGTCAACAAACCAATACACCATCATCGGCTTCCTTCCATTAAACTACGCAAACTCAATACGAGGAAACAAGATTGAATCCCAAATTCGGCATGTTGTAGGTATGTTCATAATGATATTGGTGATACCTTTTCCATCTCTTGTCTTTTTATTATGTCTCATGTGTGCATCTTTTTGATGTCGTTCTAATGTTTTGAAATACGCGTATTGACGAAAATGCTGGAGTGAGTCCACAAATTTTAGTGAAAAGAATGCAAATAATAGAACTCTGTTCCATATCATCACGTTTTCAGCCCTACAAGTCTGGACTAGCAAGGACGCGTCTCGATAACCCGCTAATTTTCATCTAAATGCGTTGTTAACTCTTCATCAATCCTAATTCGTGGTCTCTTTCGAAACGCCACGTATTCTGACCTTGGAAGTCCAGAAGACGAATGTGCGAAATCGCTTAATGAGAAGACCAGAAGTAAAGACATTAATGAAGGTTATGTTTGCCAACCATAAAAACCGTGTATCCAACGTTTTTAAGAGATATAAGCTCCTCATCCTTTCACTTTAAAGTTCAAGTCTGAAAATATGCAGCACATTCCCAAACGTATTCAGATGCATATCTTGTCAGAAAATCGGAACAGAAAACCACCAATTATAACTAACGCCTTTCCTCTCAGCTCCACGCCCATCACCTGCCAAACGCGAGCTGGTAACATCAGCGGATGGTGACGAGAAGGACTCTGTCTTTCCATCCAGGCGATAAGCTTGAAGACAAAGTTCACGTTTCCTAATTTGTCATGCCGACACCACGTTCGACTGGATGAGGCAGTCCGCAGTGTTTTCTGAGCTATACTTAAGCGGATTCAGCTAAGGTGGCACCGGGTATCCAGGACCAGAGCTTCTCAGGCAGAGATGAACATCTCAGGGCACACCTCTCTCAGTTACCAAGGAGTTGGTGAGTAATAGCGAGGGTGAAGAGACGCGGTAAAGGTCACACGACCTGACCTTCAGACAACATCTGTCACAGATGGGTCCCAAAGGCGGAGGCAAGGGTGGCGCATCTCCGCCGGAAGGGTAGGATTGTGAGGAGGATCTTCTCCGGACGAGCGCACAGAATTAAAACCACTGTCACTACTACAGGGAGAAATACGCCCACTTCCTTTTCCCGGTTCTTTTCAGATAGCTGGTATGAAAGCAGTTTGCCCCTGCAGATGCAGCTCTCATCAGCCCCTCCCCGTCCGCCACTGTCTCTGTGACACGCGGGCGGTACTTCTGCGGCATGTTCGTGACGTTGGTAGCGGGGAGTCGGGCGCTGACACCACCCTCTCATACCTATCGCGGCCCCGAACATATTCCAACCGAATAAGCAATTATCTAACGGCCAGACGTTCCCATCGCGCACAAAGGCGAGCCGTGATAGTCACGTAGATCGCTACTGTTTACGCACTGAAGTATAAGACAAGCGCTGGCTCTACGCTCTCATGACTACAGAGGCCAGACGTCATCCATTAAACCCGACAAAACCTGGGAAACGAAAGGCACGGGTTTACATAAGTCCAGATCATTAAACCAGGGCCGGGTCCACAACAAATCACTCGGGAAGCGCTTTACACACCGGAATTGGAGCCCCAGACAACCTAATGGTCAGACAAAGCGGTTAGTGACGGATCAGATTATAGGCGGCCGCACCATGTCATTGATATGGATGGTCCGGTGCTTTGGTCTCAGCGTGGGGAAGGACGGGGTGGAAGACGAATTAGCGTCGCCGTTGTTAACGGGACATTAGGTGTCACGGCTGGTGAATTTTCAAACAAAGGGTCCAAGGTGGCCAACACGGAACCAAGTTTTGCCCATGTTGGACTAATTTGAGTGTGTTCACACCTATAATAGAGACGATTACAAATGGTACGAAAGCTACAAAGTTAAACATAAACAGCCCTGGTCTGGGGCTGTGTACAAACAGAAATCGGCAGAAGGGACTTTACCCAGATTATTTTTTTATACATCTTCGCGCCATCATTTTTGCATCCAGTGACTTGAAGGTAATTGCTATGGCTTGCTCTTGCTGCTGTCGTTAGTATGCACCTGCCTTTTGAGGATATCTGAGCAAAAACGAAAGCAGCAAAGAAAAAGCATGCCTCGTCACTAGCGCAAGAGCAAAGACGTGCACATCTCGGAAGTATGACCCTCCATCAGTAGGAAATGTTACTCTCTGAAATTGAAGCATCTGTGGTCGAAAGCGTGTATGGTGTGATGGGCACTGGGCTCTGGTCAGACATACTGACAATTATCTCCGTGACTTATTTCAATGCGGTCATCGTTACAAAAATAGACAACAGGACGGTGGTCCAAATTCTGAGTCTTCGCTTCAAAGCAGCTGTTCCAAGAATGGTTTTCCCAAACTGAATGAGGGCTGACGCTGACGGGAAGTCTGGAAGCCGAGTCAAAAGGCGAATATATCTGCACACGGCCCTGACACGCTGTTAGCGCATCTCCGTACTGAGGCCACATCGATTACCACCCGACAATTACCAACGCCAGCAAAAAGTATCCTCGCCGGCACTCAAGATGAGACAAAAACCCAATGTGCCGAAATACCCAGCCGATTCCGCTGAGCACTCACGAACAGCGGCAAAAGGAGCATGACAGGTGCCAAAGGTGAGAGCGGATCTCGTGAACAACACCTGGCACGTGCCGGAGAATAGAAACCATCCTAAAAAGGGAGCAAAACCATCCACTCGGGAAGATCAGCACACATTTCCAATTGTGTAGGCAAGAATGGACCACATGAACCTAATCTGTCAGCACCACAAATCCAATGACCACGACCGTGGTAGCTGTAACATGGACTAATGTGACCTATGAGGTCCTCATGAGGCCCAGGGAGTCGCCATCTGAGCCTGAGGCCCAGACCCCCACTCAAAAAAAATGGAGATCCCCTCCCGCCACTCCCTTTTGGCCGGTAGTTTTATTAAAAACATCTGGTAGTCTGCACAATAATATTCCCGTTGCTATTTCTATGAGACTGCACAGGTGTTTGATACAACGAATGTGCGGCATACCCTCATCCAGCCGACCGATGATAGGGACAGATGGACAAGAGATTTCCATCGCTGGATGCGCCCTCCCCCCGCCCCGCCTGGAAAGCGCTCGAAAAGCCGAGGTGACACCCTTGCATTAGGCTCATGAGGCTCTGAGATTTGATGAAACTCATTAAATATCAGATTCAGTGGCAAAAGAGGCCATTCCAGATGCAAAAGAAGCCATCCTATAGTCGAGCAAACTGAGCCCTCTAGTTTTAGTCCCCTTTCCAACAACACCGCTATGATAATTGTACCGTTTGACTTGCGCTGAACTTCCAGACGACCTTGCGCTCACTCTCTTGTCTGCCTTGTCGGGAATTCCGCGTCTCAGCTGCCGTTTCCGGTGGAGCTGTTTAACCGCCAACGTCCTGCCACAAGGTCTTCCCCATGATGACTGTCAAGGTGAATACGCACTACAGCGCCAAGATGGTCCGGCGGCGACCGACAGGAATATTGCAGCAGCTGGAATAACTGCATGCCGCAAGAGACAGAGGGATAGGACACAAGGGGGGAGAGATAGAACCAGAACGCACGCATGATGAAGTATGTGAGACAGACATGAAGTGAATAAGGGAGGAAAACAGAAGAGAGAGAGAGAGAGAGAAAGAGAGAGGAGAGAAAGAGAGAGAGAGAAAGAGAGACAGAGAGACAGAGAGACAGAGAGAGACAAAGAGAGACAAAGAGAGACAGAGAGAGACAGAGAGAGAGACAGAGAGAGAGACAGAGAGAGACAGAGAGAGACAGAGAGAGACAGAGAGAGACAGAGAGAGACAGAGAGACAGAGAGACAGAGAGACAGAGAGACAGAGAGACAGAGAGACAGAGAGACAGAGAGACAGAGAGACAGAGAGACAGAGAGAGAGAGAGGAGATAAAGAGAGAGAGGGAGATAAAGAGAGAGAGGGAGATAAAGAGAGAGAGAGGGAGATAAAGAGAGAGAGAGGGAGATAAAGAGAGAGAGAGGGAGATAAAGAGAGAGAGGGAGATAAAGAGAGAGAGAGAGGGAGATAAAGAGAGAGAGAGGGAGAGAGAGAGGAGATAAAGAGAGAGAGAGAGAGAAGGGGAAAAGAGAGAAAGAGATAAAGAGAGCTGGAGAGGGCATAGGGAGATACGGGGATTTTCAGCCGGAAATTCTCTGGCGTCAGCCGGTGCATTGTTAGCACATTGGTCACAGTCAGTCCAGGATGGATCATCGTCACGATCGCTCCGGGGCGAAGAGTCGGTCCGCGTGCTGACACATCGGCAGCGTTCTGCACAGCTCCAGCGGCGTCGGTCCGCGGTAACAGGGTAGACGGCCGCCGCTGCATGACAAGTGGAGGAGATTAGCACACTGGCGGAGTGCGTCAGACCGCCTGGGGGAGGGAGAGGGCCCCGAGACCACCGTGTCCGACCTTCAGCTGCAGGAGACGCCGCCACGCGGTAACGCCGCATACCGGCCTTCCCGCACCACGGAGTGATTTACAGTCAAATCACTCAGATGTCACCTCCGCCGAACTTTGTTTGCTTTGAAAGCGGTTTTATTGGCTTCTACAAATGAGGCCCAGAGCCAGAAATGCGACCACTACCTGCCCTAAAGCCACATCACGCCCACATAATAACGCATTTCGATGTATCTACATGGCTGACCTTTGTTCACTGGAATAGCACAATGGCTTAAAAATGGGTGAATATCAATAAGCAGAACTGTTCGACCAAATAATCCTCACTATTTTACACAAATATTTTGCCCCAGCGTATGCAAAGAGACAAGCGTTCAAAAGGCATAAATAGAAGGGTTCCTGCTGTTTTTTTCAAATGCTGAGTCATCAGTATGTTGTAAACCTGTAGTTGTAATCATGTAGTATGTAACCCAACCTGACCAAGGCAGGGATGAACGTAGACACAATATACCTTACGGGCGACTGGTCCCTCGGTCCGGGTTGACTATTACGTACTCGTGAGCGTACTGTGTGTGAGGACATCCACATTGTGTGGCTAAGCGGTATGTTCCCACAGTGCACATTTATTCAACGTAGCTCCTATTTACGAGAACAGCACAGCTAAGCCTTATCCCAACACTATTAATTTTCATATGATTGCAAGCAATCCGTAACCCCGACAGAAACATCGAGATCTCTGCACGACGAATCGCCCGATCAAGGTCAAGCGGACTGCGTCGTAGTCTCGGACCGGTTTCAGAGTGTTCAAGAGTATTTCTACCCAGCTCCATCCTCCGAGGACAAACACAGCCTTCTGCACAGACGAGTTCACTAGTTCCCACACCGGGGCTGTACGGGCGTACAGGCGTGACGTCCCAGTTTAGCACCATCACCGCTCCCCGGCCATTCAGCGGGGTTACTCTGTGCGCGATGATTGCCAGAGCGCAGTATCGGTTGTATCACTCAGTCTTCATTCTCCGGCTTAGTGGACAGCACGGATGATGGAGTGGTTATACGCCGGGATTGTAAGTGAGTGCGTTCTACCGCTGGAACAAATGGCCAGCAGTCAGAGGCTTGTGCCATTTGCAGTTATGGGTGTTCTCAAATTTTCGGTTATACGTCACGCTGCGACATTCATCATGCTCCCAAGGCTGGCCACTGCAGCCGGAGCGGCAGGCTTCCAGGAACGGTACACGTCACTGCACGCGCCCCGGCTATATCCCCGTTCCAATGACCAGCAAGGTCAGCAGAGCAGACGGTGAAGGTTCATGAAACGCGCCGCAGTTTCATCACCGATGGCCTTTCCGCCTCTGTGGGGAGTGCCGGACGCTGGCGCTCCGGGCCTCGTCGGCCGTTACAACACACTTCCAATCGCGATTCAGGCTCACGTAGCTGTGTTTGCCGATGCTGTTGACCGACTGGCCAGTTTGACATGCCGCCTTGAAGTCATGCATGGAGACGAAGAGGTGTGCTCTTGTGCACAGGACCCAACAAGGGACTGTTAAGCTTTCTTGGGGAAACCAAGACACAGCAAGCATTCATGTGTGTTAACCGTAACATAAATATAACAGGTTAAATTTTGCTTACCCTATAGCTATCGTGAGTGTGCTCAGCATCTGAAAGCTCCAGAGGCAAGCGTCATACCATAGCCAAAACGTTCCAGTGAGTTCATTTCCACTCCCAATTATTGGTGCAGTTTTCAAAAATCGGTATCTTTCCCAAACTGCAATTTAATAACAAGGTACCTAGATGATGGTCCACGGAAACTGAGCACGCACAAATGCACGGAAATTGATTCCCGGGGAAAATTTTTGAGCATAAATTTGTCATGGTTGATCAGCTACGCCATGGCTATTACCATCAAAAGCAAGTTAAAACAATTTAAACGAAAACAATTCAGATGAGAAACATTTCAATCGATAATTCATCCCGCATGTTCCGTCATAATTAATCATCTAAAGCCTGATAGATCCCAGTTCAGGATGCATGAAATGCTCCTAAATACAAACCCAATTGGAATGTATGGTTTACGGCTGGTATCACACAAAAAGGTAGTGCCATCGGCAAAAATGGAGAGAGCAGGCGCTAGTATGCTCAATGAGCCTTCTTTCACCCATCCATTTACTCGTTAATGTTTTGCATCGAGCAAAACACGCCTGGGGGATTCATTTTGACAAGACTAAGCCCAAACGCTCAGAAAGTCGTATATGTCAAGGAGTAAAAACCTGAGGCGGTTTTTAGACAGACTTCAATCACGCCATCGGCGCCGCAAGCTCGTCACAGAGCCGACGAATGCTTCGAAACGAAGGCGACGAGTGGACAATTATCATGCACCACCTCTCCTAGCAAATCTCCGGTGAGGCAAGTGGAGAGGTCCGGCAATAAGAATAGGACAAAGAACGCGGAACGGGCGTCCCAGCAGCCGGCGGCGGCGGCCCAGGCGGACGTTTTTGGGGCCGGGCGCGGCGGGTCGGAGGGTGAAGACACCGACACCTTTCTCCGGCGGCGCCGCTCCGGTGTGGCATCACCGATCGACGCCGGGCGACAGTGGTCACAGGCATCCCCGCCAACGACGGTAGGTCACAGGCATCCCCGGCCGACGGTAGGTCACAGGCATCCCCCGGCCGACAGTAGGTCACAGGCATCCCCGGCCAACGACAGTAGGTCACAGGCATCCCCCGACCGACAGTAGGTCACAGGCATCCCCGGCCGACAGTAGGTCACAGGCATCCCCCGGCCGACAGAAGGTCACAGGCATCCCCCGCCCGACCGTAGGTCACAGGCATGCCCCGGCCGACAGTAGGTCACAGGCATCCCCGGCCAACGACGGTAGGTCACAGGCATCCCCCGGCCAACGACAGTAGGTCACAGGCATCCCCGGCCAACAACAGTAGGTCACAGGCATCCCCCGGCCAACGACAGTAGGTCACAGGCATCCCCGGCCGACAGGTAGGTCACAGCATCCCCCACCGACACTAGGTCACAGGCATCCCCCGACCGACAGTAGGTCACAGGCATCCCCGGCCGACAACACTAGGTCACAGGCATCCCCCGGCCGACAGTAGGTCACAGGCATCCCCGGCCAACGACGGTAGGTTACAGGCATCCTCCGGCCGACAGTAGGTCACAGGCATCCCCGGCCAACGACAGTAGGTCACAGGCATCCCCGGCCAACGACAGTAGGTCAGGCATCGCCCGGCCGACGCCGGGCGACGGTATGTCACAGGCATCCCCGGCCAACGACGGGAGGTTACAGGCATCCCCGGCCAACGACAGTAGGTCACAGGCATCCACCGGCCGACAGCAGGTCACAGGCATCCCCGGCCGACGGTAGGTCACAGGCATCCCCGGCCAACGACGGTAGGTCACAGGCATCCCCGGCCAACGACAGAAGGTCACAGGCATCCCCCGGTCGACAGTAGGTCACAGGCATCCCCGGCCGACAGTAGGTCACAGGCATCCCTGGCCGACAGGTCACAGGCATCCCGGCCGACGCCGGCCGACAGTTGCACAGGCATCCCCGGCCGACAGTAGGTCAGGCATCCCAATCAATACCGGCCGCGCCGTCAGCCCCCTCAACTGATACACACCGCGACATTTAATGGGTCCAAACTGCCAACACCGTACAAAGGAACGAGGGGCTAATATTGACGTTTTTAACAGTCCATGCACCTGTCAGTCCAAACAGCCAATAGCGGAACAGGAACAAGCGTCGTGTCCCCAAATTGGGGCCGTTTTTTTCAAATACTTTACATGGCTCTTTCATGGTATGGTTTTAAAATATCTAACAAACCCTTGAATGGCCAATTAAGCATAGCATTCCGATCCAGCCGATACGCCTTACAGCTAGGCCAGGGCCAAAAGTATTCAAGTACCACGAGTTTGAGAATCATAACTGGAATTACATACATCCTCAGGGAAGGAGGCCCTGCAATGGCAGCATCAACCGCTTGCTTCGAAACAAACTGGTTAACAAGGCTTATAGATCGTACTGCTCCAATCAAAGATCACAGCCGACCGATTCAAAGGAACGATGGTGCCACACAGAAGGAAAGAGAAGGATTTCCTGTTGTTTCGTATTCATCCCATTAGTTTCGTAATAAGGGAGGCGCGTCTGCATTGTCCGAAGGATTGCCCTGACCTCGACATCTGAATGGCGGGTTATCTTGTCAGATATGAAACACGAAAGGCAGGGAGCACTGCAAGCCTTCGCGAGGAGCATTTCCTGCACAATACACACGCCGTCATATCAAGGTTGAACTCATCAATACACTGCCAGGCCAGAGAACGGGCTAAAAGATGACGGGCATTGGTGCAATCGCGTATGGAAATCTATGCGCATCTTTATTCGAGCCCATCGTATCAAACTCCACAATGATGGCCCGTCTGTATATTTAGTAATAGCTCACCATATTTTCTGTGTTTCACCGAAAAACTATGGTTTCAGAGATAACAAAACATGAGCCTTCCGCTTTAGGAGAAAACATTGATGTTAAAAAGACCCCGCGATCTTATGATTTAAAAATTTGCATTAGCCAGTCTCGGAAAACCTAGCAGGACAATCAAACTTAGTTCACGTATTCAGTCTGGATTGACTAAACATTTCAGTGGGTGCGCTTCCACCGACACCTCTGAAGGCTCACGCGGCACGCATTTAAGAAAGGTGACGGACTCTAGAGGTTTCTTTCAGATCCGATACTGAATTCGTGGCATCCAGATTTAGCCTTGTTGTGTTTTATCCGTACAGTCTGCAAGGTGCGTAATTGCAGCCCGCGTTGCCGGACCATCAACTTTGAGCGGGTTCACGGGCTGAGTGTGCTTTCCACGGGTGTTTGGTTGAAGTAACGCTCAGTGTGCCAACCCCGTGGCGCAGCTGGCAAAGGCGCCACGCTTGGGTGTGGAAGGCCCCTGGATCAAGGCTGGCCTGTGGCAGCCTATTCCGCGGCCGCCTCCTACCCAGGAAATAGCGGTACACTGGGGAGTGCGCGCCGCAGCAGTGGAATCAACGCCGTGCCAGCCGTCG
The DNA here is from genome assembly GCA_034440635.1 of Lepas anatifera. Classification (NCBI taxonomy): domain Eukaryota; kingdom Metazoa; phylum Arthropoda; class Thecostraca; family Lepadidae; genus Lepas; species Lepas anatifera. The sequence continues at coordinate 315,783 of JAOTON010001320.1, forward strand.
TCCCTGTTTGTGGGTGCACGGGCCTGATCGGCCTTTAAAGTGATCCACCGGTCTGGTCCCCGCCCGCAGCCCTCATGTAAGGGCTCGGCCTATGCCGGGCGCTGCGGCTTGGGGAGACTGGAGCAGCCTATGGCCCGCCGAGTGCGGTGCCGCTGTCCCGTTAGAGTGCCGGCAAATGGAAACTTCCGCTCTGTACATAGTGTGAGTGCGCTGTATAAATGAGACCAAGCTACTAACACAAAATGTTCCCGAGAAGGGAACGAAAAAATATTTTAAGAAAGTAACGCTCAGTGTCGTTTTGTACACAAGAATATCACAACTAAAGTGACAGCATGCTTCTCCCAAGAGCAGACAAGAGTCGTCTGCACACACACAGACCCCAGTTGCAGTTATCCCGCAGGCCAACACTGAGCCGCGGCGTCGGTGACTGGGACCGACAGAGGCCGGTGTTGGACCAGACCAGGTGCGCCGGAGCCTGCACTTCCGACAGCTAGCCGGTGTCTCACGGCCCGGGCCCCAGCGCACGGCACCGGACCAACTGAGACCCCCACTCAGTCCAAAAACAATGCACATTCCCCGAAAACCCCATAAACAATGCTGCCGCGCGACGTGCCGGACAGCTTTAAAGTCCTGCGCACCAGGTGGAAGTCCCGCGCCGCTGCGCCCAAACAAAGGTGGCTCCACGGCCAAACGTCAGAGCAGTGTGTACTCATTTGTACTTGGTACGGGTGATGACGTACGCCATGAGCTATCTTAGAGCTGATAAAACTGGCTTAGGATCGAGCTGGCCTCCAGGAAACCTCTGACAATAAAGCTCTGGCTGAATACCCAGGTTGAGCTATCGCAACATCTAGAAAAGGGTTCGGAAACCGTTAAGACTCATCGCACATTTGACGTCGGAGAACTCGCCGTTTCACAAAAAGGAATTAAGTTGGCATTCGGTTGATGGGACTCCCCGGAGATCTAACACATCCCGAGCTGTCTATGTCTATCATACATTACAGCGCAAAACAGTGGCGGATGCAAGGGGGGCTAGGAGCTCAACCCCCCGCCTGAAATGTCAATTTCTATAGTAAATGCATGGTCGGAGGTTGATCCGGGGCAATAGCAGGCAAGGCCCGAGCCCCCTAGCCCCCCCCAAATGAAGTCCTGGATCCGCCACCGGCACACAGTATCAACATATGGATTTCGTCCAGGATTGATGCTGTCCAGATCAATATTGTTACAGTTCCCTTAACCCGGTCCTAAAGAGAGGATAAAACAGCCGAATAAGGGCACTGAGCTTTTAAACATTTCCCGCGTTGTAAGGACACATCTAGATACGAAAGGATGCTGTAACAGTAGCTGTTTCACAGATATCGACGATGTAAGTCCAGCACTTATGCTTCTGGTAGCTCTAATCAAAACAGACTGTTTTCATTGGGTCCATGTCAATGTAAGCATGGCAATGTTATCAGAGGTGGGCGCCGATACCATTTTTAACCATTTCTACTATTTTTACTACTATTTAACCACTTCCGCCACTTACGCTTCTTTAGCTAAAAGAAACCGTCACCGCTGTTAGCGCTACGTTTTACATCACACAAGCGCTAGACGCTACTTCACTATTAGTACTTTTCATTATACGGAGCTATGAAGGCGCTATCCAAAAATTGATTTCCACCACTCTTTTAAAGCATAGTTTAAGGGAGACTCCTGCTAGTCTGCATCTCACATCAAAATTATGATTTTTTGTAAGATATGCAAATAAAATCGCACAACCAGAACATTGACTCAATTCTCTTTGTTTTTTATGCAGAAAAAATTTCACGCAATCTCCATCTCCTACTTGTTTTGGGTGGCGGTCCCCTTACAGTCTGCCAAACCCGCTTCTTTATACATTTATATCAATGTTTCATCTATACTCACACATAGTATATCATATTGTCATGATCAATTATTTTACTATGATTACCATATGTCAGCACATTTTAAGTGCTAATATTTATCAACTTTATCAATCATATTAGTCTACAATTATATCAATCCCTTTAAACCATGAAATGTGAGGCAAACAAATTTCATACCCAAATTTTTGGGGTATGGGAGGCCGCGGGTAAGGCACACATGTAGGTTCAATCGCGACCAAGTTAGCAAAAGTTAGCTGGCAATGAGTCGATAACTGCCGAGCGAAGTGTGTACAGACTGCTTTTCCCAGTGCGTACGACTGGTTTTCCGGCGTACCCTGCCCCGCGTCTGGCCCGCGTCGGGCTCAGTCCCGGCCGCTGCCCGTACCCGCGTCGGCAGCGACAGACCGCGTATTGACGGCTCAATAATCGCCCGTGCCGGATGCCGCGGTGACCCCTGACCCCGCCCACAGCGCCGACGCCCCACCGCACCACGCACACGGGGTCCGGCGGGGTCAGCCTGCCGCTCGGGTATCACACGCAGCGGAGAGCGAAAGGCGCCGCGCATCAGGTGTGAAAGGGACGAAGCCGAATCAACGTAGAAGTTCTATCAACACGGATGAAAGCCATCAGACACACCGCTGGGAATTCCCGCACTCCCGATGCGACATTTTAACAACAGAGTAGCGTAAAACAAGTCAACATTCCCAAACAAACATAAAAATAGCGGAGCCGGGCGTTCCGCTACTTGAGTCTGTTTCTCTGCTACTCCGCTATTCACGGACTTTTCAAACGGCGGCGGGGTAGCGGTAACAGTCTCTTAAACCAAATACTGCGGACTCACAATAATTCAAAGTGCTACCGCTACCGACAGCCTTTAGAAGGACCACCACCCAAAGAAAGCAGGAGATGGAGATTGAGAAAAATATGTTCCTCCATAAGAAAACTAAAAGCAGACTGAACGGACGTTTCTGTGTGATTTCATTTGCACATTTTGCAATTCATCCGTAAATTTTGTGTGTAATGTACAAACAAGCAAAAGTTTTCCTCGAAATGTATTCCAAAAGAGCAATAAAAATTTGATTTCAGGGAGCACTTTGTTTGCGCTTTGAAACAGACGTAGCGACAGAGGAGCAGTAGGTAGTGGTTTAGTGATTTCGAAAAAGTATCGCCAGTAGCGGTAGCGGTTTAGAAGAATTGGTTGCGGTGCCCACCTCTGCAAAATAGTCATACTGAATAAGTATGTCAGGACTGGCAACAACTGATGCCGCAGCGCGTGCTGCCCATCCCTGGCTTTCTCCATGTGTACGAAAATAGAGTCAAGAAATCGTGTCCGTACCCATTCAGAGTTCAACAGAAAGCACTAGAAGTAAAAAAGAAACTTCAACCCGATGGGCAAAGTCCCTGATTTACAGTCAGATCTGTCGGCATAAGTTTAGGCGAATGCACCAACCGAAGGTAATCACTCCCGCAAAGCACCGGCTAAATCCCTACATGCAGTTCTAAAAGGGCCGGACTACAGTCTAGGCAGCGTTCTCAGAAGTGACACAATACAGGTATGCTAGGCCCGCATGGTAACAGCCACAGTTCTGCCGTTTTACGCCAGGAGCAGTGTGCAGGAAACGCTTCCTCTTGGAGAGACGCTGCTATATCAGGCAGCAGCCGTGAGCCCGCGAGGCGCCGGAGCCCCGGTTCACATGTAAACTGGTCCTCTTAGAGCGACACTGGCAGCAGGCGTGAGCCCGCGAGGCGCCGGAGCCCCGGCTCACATGTAACCCGGTGCTTCCGACAATTGAATAGTCAAACTAATGTTTATGTGAAAGCCAATGCCTTTTATGCTCCTTCTACCATACATGCTTTGAGTCAATGAACAGAATTTGGAGCGCCCTGAACCACGAATAATAAATCAAGACACTCTAGCATTCCCACCTCTTTTTTCAGCCAGAGGTTGTCACGTGTTGGCGGAATCTTTAGGGGCTATTTCCCTTCCATCTCTGCATATGGGGCATTCCAGGACAAAACGACCAAAAATATTTCAATTTGACACCACCATGTCTAGAAAAATCTGAAACTTAGTCTCCGGGGTAGTTTTGGGCCAGAAACACGCCTGTAAGAATATTAGCCCCTCCAACCAACGGTGACCGAGTTATAGCCCGAGGCATTTTCGGGAGGTCACGTTGTAGACTCATGTTTGATGCTTCATAACTCAACAACGCATCACCTGATTAACAAGTTTTGTATATCATTGAACTCGTCTTGAATTATAGTTTATTTTGAAAAGAAAATGTTAAAATTTGAAAATTTTTGACTTTGAATTTGTTTGACCTTTTTTTTTGACCTAGCTTGACCTTTTCCCAGTTGAAATTGCCCTTTTAGACACCTCAAAATGTTTCTTCATAAAATATCTTTTGATAGCAAAAATAAAAAAATGCGTTCTTGCTATAAGTTCCGAATATTTAGCACCTAAGGTAGGTATGTACACGGTTTTTGACCATTGCGGTAGTACAGCCTTACGTTTAACGCCGCAAATATAGCGATTGCTTTTGTAATCGGTCGCTGGAAATCATACTCCATAGTCTTTACGAAATTTTAATCGTACAAGTATCCGAATTTATGACAATTAACACGCGCCCACCGAGGGGGTGGGCAACCGGCCTCTTCAGGTCTCTACAGGTATAAAAAATACCTTCGCGCAGCGCCACCGTACTCCATCTACCTCTAACACAACATTTTGCAACTTCTGGAAAAATAATTTAGGTCAACTGGGAGGTAATAATAATTTTTGGGGCTTATCGACGCACCAACTGCCAGGGTCATATGGCGTCGCCAACTCTTTTCAACTGGGAGGTGGTAGGTATCGTAAATGCTGAAGGCCAGCAGGCAACTCAGTGGTGAGGGGGTGACCTGAGGTAGACGGTCGTCGTTATGCCTTGTGGGACTTTCAACTTTCTTTCCTTGATTAACACTTTATCGTGGGAGTTGCTCGTTTGGGTGGTGGGGTCAGGGTCTCCGTAAAAAGTCCCTTGATGACTCTAGTGAGACACCTACTCCTAAAACCGCCTCCTTGCCGCCCCGGTAGCTCAGTTGGTAGAGCGTTGGGCTCCGGCCCGCGGCTCAGAAGCATGCAGTGGCAGTGATGTCCAGGCTTGGGATCGGTTCCGCTGAGACGCTCCGGCGCTCAATAGCTTACCCGACGTACAGGTCGGCTGGCAACTGACTGGTGAGAGGGTGACCTGAGCGGGGCGGCCGTCCCTGTGCTGTGGGACGTTAAACGTTGGCTTCTAAAATCAACCCTTCATTGTGGGAGTTGCTCTTCGGGTGGTGGGGTCGGGGTCTCCGTGACAAGTCCATTGATGACTTTAGTGAGACCCCGACTCCAACAATCGAACTGAGAACAACTTGTACAAAATGTATAAAAAACTGAACTGGCAACAACTTGGGCAATATTTATAAACAGAAAAACTGCAGTCATTAAAAGTGATAAAAAGGGATTCCTTGTTTCGAGGGAGACGAGGGCAAATGAACTTATTAATAATGAACCTTTCAGCCTTAAACGAAAATTTACAAAGATGTCGCGACCTTATCAATAATTGAAACAAGTACAACTTATGCTATGAGCACCACTAACTCACACAATTACATCGTTCCCGGAGATGGAAAATAGTATCGATGCAAGCTGATCCAGTGCAGCAAAGCATATGTTTGAGAGGATTCATGCAATGTAAGCAAACGTGTCTGAAAGGCTTTCATTCCCAAAAAGTAATTTGAATCTGCTCTATATTCGACAAAATGTCCTGAAATTGTAACGCATTCGACTTGGTCGCTTGAACCGGTTGCCTCATGATATTTTTACAAGGTGATCATTTCATAGCTGACACGGATCCGAGAATCCCAGATAAATAATGACACAGTGCACTGGGAGTGATGCCGCTAAATAGCCAGTTTTAATCATTACCGAATATGTTACATACAATCGTTTGGTCGTGTCGCCTTTGAGGTTGCTCAAGGTCACAGTATTTCTTACGGGAACTAAGTGAAAACCTAAATTTTGTGGCATAATAGGTGACAGAGAAGAGCCGTAGAAAGAAAAGTTCAGCACCATTGGAACACTCTTGTTGAGCCCAAACGGATTATGTTTCTTATAATATTGCCTAGTCAAATGTCAAAATTAACCTGCTTTGATCTAGAGCCAGGCTTAGGTCTGTACGGTAAAAGAATATTAATCAAACTGCAGTGGGAAGTCAGACACGACAATGTAAAAATACAACCTCCAACGCAACTCTCGACAATTCTCAATTCTCGCAAGTTATCAAAATTTACCAATCGCCCCATGCATTTATAATGGAAAGATCATGACCTTTGCCCTGATCCCGGTTATCGATATAGAAATCCTGCTACGAAAAATTATCTTGCTAGGCGATCTTACTATGTAATTAGTCGTTATGCGATTCTAACCACGATAGGCTAAATTTGATATGATTTATGCACCTCCCAAAGTTTGAGGTTAGGTCTCTTGACGTGGGTTGGCGGTCTGACCTGGTATGACCCAGACCTAAAATTTTGCCAGAAGCTGCAAAAATTTCGAGTTGAGGTACATGAAGTACGGTGGCGCTGCGCGAAGGTGTTTTTTTACTACCTGTGGAAACCTGAGGAGGCCGGTTGCCCACCCCGTCGGGTGGGCGCGTGTTAATTGTCATAAATTCGGATACTTGTACGATTAAAATTTCGTAAAGACAATGGAGTATGATTTCCAGCGACCGATTACAAAGCAATCGCTATATTTGCGGCGTTAAACATAAGGCTGTACCACCGCAATGGTCAAAAACTGTGTACATACCTACCTTAGGTGCCAAATATTCGGAACTTATAGCAAGAACGATTTTTTTTTTTGCTATCGAAAGATATTTTATGAAGAAACATTTTTGAGGTGTCTAAAAGGGCAATTTCAACTGGGAAAAGGTCAAGCTAGGTCAAAAGAAAAAGGTCAAACAAATTCAAAGTCAAAAATTTTCAAATTTTAACATTTTTTTTTCAAAATAAATTATAATTCAAGACGAGTTCAATGATATACAAACTTGTTAATCAGGTGATGCGTTGTTGAGTTATGAAGCATCAAAGATGAGTCTACAACGTGACCTCCGAAAGTGCCTCGGGCTATAACTCGGTCACCGTTGGTCGGAGGGGCTGAGATTCTCACAGGCGTGTTTCTGGCCCAAAACTACCCCGGAGACAAAATTTCAGATTTTTCTAGACATGGTGGTGTCAAGCCTTGGTCGATCTGTCCTGGAATGCCCCATATACCAAACCAGTGTGTCCAACGCCTTCTTCCAAGCACGTCGCTGGGGTTTCCAGCAATGGCTGTATTCCATTGACGTGAGACGTATAGAGCTTCAGATCACTGGCAGATCCAGGGGGGCAAAGAGGCCGTCGCCCCCACCAAACCCTAAAACAGCTTCTTCTGCCCCCCTCCCCGCACAAAAGGACCACATTTTGACCCTTTGTCTTTAAAAATACTATGCGTTTGCCATTTTTTCTCTATTTAGCCCCGCCCCGAGACGTTGGTTTGGCCCACTCCAAACGTTACTCCTGGATCCGCCAGTGGTTCGGATAGCAACTCTCAGGAGGCTGCCGTCACACCGACTCCATCCAGGGGGAGGGGTTCACAGTGGCGCTGAGAACAAAACGCCATGCGATTGTGGTAGCTGACCAAGAGCGATAATTATCCCACGACTTCTTGTAATCTGTGAAAACGTATCTTGGTTTTCTGCGATTTGCAGTTAATATACGTCAAAACAAAAGAACAAGTGGGTAGGAAACCCAAATGGGGAAACAAAGGCGAACAGTTATCTATCCCTGATAGGGATAAGACAGATTTCCTCACGGTTTTCACTTATGCGGGGGATACAGGAGATGTTCCCAGACTCACTGTTCTTATGTGTGCGCTGCGACAAAAGCAAATTCGTGCTTTATCACGTGGATTTATCACCGAAATGTTTGCAGTTAGTTTCTGCACTGAAATGCATACATTTGCCATCAAAACTGCTCTTGTCTTTCAGAACAGGACTTTTTTATTTCCACAATCGACTCGAACACAACTCATTAAAAGTACGTGGATGGCTCTCTTCTCGGCCGGGAGGGCAGAGGTGCAGATGAGTCGTTATGACTTGAAACACCTCCCGATGCGGTGAGCTCGAGACAATTCAAAAACAAACATGCTCAAAGCTGTGGCGTTTACTATCAGGGCGCTTATTCCAAACGTGCAGCCGTCTAATGGAAGTATCAGTCGCCAATTTGGCAGACATCTGCCCGTTACTAACGGTTTTGCTGAGCGGATATCCTATTGATGAGTTGGGAAGGGGATTAGACTGCAATCAGCGGGCATCAGTTTGCAGAGAAGTATTTGGACAATGCCCATCTTCAAGATGGAGGCGCTCAATACGAGGTCGTTAGGGCTCAGCCCGGCGGCGATAAGTAAGGTTACCTGTTGGCTGCGCCTTCTCAGCAAGTGCAGGCGGAGTTAGCTAGATCCTGCTACAGAATACCAGCTGAGATCGAGCTGCTACGTTGTATCCGATGTACATAATGGGGTTAGCTATATGCAATTCAGGCATTTTCATTACTGGTTGCCCCCAATAACTGCGTGACGTTCACGCAGGGACGATCACAGATATCTTGATCGACGATAACCTTCTGACTTTGAGTGATGGTGGTGTGCCAGCACAGTATTTGTACTAAAACCAACAGAGACGCCACCAGCTATGACACGCAGATCATCCTGCGACTGACTTAAAAAAATTGCTGTCCTGGAAACTAGACCTAGTGAAAACCCATATATAGCACATGCTCCGAACTAATATAAACAGCACGAATTCTCTTGGCCTTACCAGCAGGCCGGTACCTTTCAAGCAAGACACTAAAGAATTGCTTGCAGATGGTTCACGTCAGTAGCGGACAAATTTCCAGCGAGGCCTAACCTCGATGGACGGAGCCGCTGAACACGCTCAATAATGATCGTAACGGTCACATTTATCCACGCCACGGTCCGCTCCATCCCCACCCGTTGTGGGGTCCAGCGAAATCGTGTTTAAATCTCTCCTTGCGGCCGGGCAGAAATCGGGCCGTAACTTTACAAACACTGTAAAGTTAAGGCCTACTCGCATCAAACAAACGAAACCCCCGCTGACCCTCGACAGTGCAAGTCAAATCACAGTCCACTGCCGAAACATCTAATCAGAGAACCCTTCAGCAGAAGAGACACTGATATACTGATCAATAATACAGACTTTTATTGTTTCTCTGCTTCTCACAACAAACAATGCCATATTATTGACCTGTTTCAAATGAAAACACATCATTTCACATAGTTTGTGTGCTAACTTATCCAAAAGTGTTTCGAATTCGATACGAAATCGATCCAGTTGTACAACGTATGTACCAAAGATGAATAATCACTAGTCAAACGTCATCCTGATGTCAAACGCAATATTCTCAGCCAGGTGATGTAGTGGCGTGGCACCTAGGAAGGGTTCTTTGGCGCTATTTCATGTCATTCTTTATTATCATCTCCCTTAGGAACATTGAAAAAACCACCACGGTCACGGAATGACGCACTGATAAAAACATGGTGCTCTAGTTAAACGGTTTGGAGTTAAGCCACGCAGCTCTTCTTCCTGGAACCGCACGGTACATCCATCTATCAGTCATGATATGTTGGCTTTTACACGTTTTGTATTCTCAAAGAAAACAGAACGAGACTTGCTCCCTTCCAAGCGCAGGAACAGTCTCGCATTATATGAATATTTTAAAGCATCGACGCTAGTTTCGGTGGTGAGAACTTTCCGGCGGTGGGTTGACTTTCAACCCTCAGGCAGTATCGAGCGACTTTGCAGTAGCCTTAGTATGTACTGCTCGTAAGGGTTACATGATTGAAAACTTCCAAAACTTCGAAATGCATTCAAAGTATTAATGAAGATTTCCACTACGGGTGAAAGGGCAAAAAGATATTAAGTCACACAAAGTTACAGTGAAGGAATCTAGCAGCCATCGTGTATAATAGCCAAGAAATTGTTTGGAAACTGAGACCCATAAAAGTAAATTTGAACAATAGTTCGGGGTCATTTTGCATAAGAATCAAGATGAGGTTTTCATTAATCGTACCTCAAAATTGTGGCGTTCGATGTACCAGCCAGTTTTCCAAAACTACATCGCTTCGGTGTTCGTGTGAGAGAATCAATCACTTTTCCAGCGGGAAATCCTGCATTGCATTGGTGACGTTGGATGTTGGATCTGACATTCGAAAGCGCCGAACATATTGTGATAGCACCATCAGAAAATTATAAAACAATAAAACAATATGAATTCTAATTTCGAAAATTCACCCCGCCGTACCCCGAGTTTGCACTGAGAGGCTTCACGAGGGACTAACCTGTCGCAGGGAATGCAGAGTGTTGTGACGTACACCTTGACGTTGTCCGTCCGTCTTCGGTACTGGAGCACAGGCACAGACGAGGTCAGTGGGGACAGGCGGGATACTGGTGTTAGCAGGTGACAAATCAGGCACATACGGACAAACGAGAGACATCAGACAAGTGGCATTTCTGACGGTGGTATTAAGTTGGGCCGGCGCCATGGCAAGGGACTGCAATTTATCCTGATTTAATGCTGTTACAGCATCCTTTAAGGCTTTAACTGGTATCTGGACATAAAAGTAGTTAGCAGTATTAAGAAAAATTGTGCAGAACAACAAATGAAGCTTTTTTCACGGACAATTGGGGGCTGACCACCCCCCCCCGCCCCTCTTCCCCCACAGAAAGCCCGCGACACCCTCTATATTTCGAATACCGTGAACAGGCTCCTGAACCTGAACCGTCCGTCCCTGAACCGTCCCTGACCCCATCCGTCGGCATCTGAAGCTCCAATCCCAGCATCCTGGTAGATCCAAAATACTTAAAAATGCCCTTCGAGTGTTGAAGAGTTGTTAAATTTTGACTGCGAACAAGCTGCTAACGTTGAGTGGTGTCACAGCGACCGGGGCAGCGAAGAAAATGGCACCAGTTCACGATTACGTCGGAACCATACAAGCCAGCTCTCAGCTTTTCGGCGGGGAAAGGCAGAAAATATCGAAATCTCCGGGGCAATGGCTGGGGCAGTGGAAAGGGCAGCTTTTACGTGCAAGATCAAGGCAAAATCTAGGCGGGTGCACAGCATGGTGGGAGACCGTACAACAGACCAACCCCGTCCACACCATCGTACAAGTCACCGCAGAGCTATTCCTACCGCCGGAAGAAACTGGGAAAAATGGGGAGACAAATCAAATACATTCCAGTGTAGAAAGGGATAACGGGTTATATCAGATCGTCCTCAGGGCGGGCCTAAGATGTTATTCAGAAAACGTGTTGGGATTTAGATCCGGCGCTATTAACTACGGGCGCAGGGACGCCAGCTCATAGTCAACCCTGCCGTCCCATACTGGTGCAGGAGTGACCTTCTCAGAGTGGCCTCTAATAAATGGCATCATGTCATATCAGTACCAGGGAATCCGAGGAAAGAGATGCCACCGAACAGGTCTAGTCAGGATGAAGGATGTCTGTAGCATGTCTGACAGTAAAACAGGTACAAAACTGGAAGAGGCCGGGAAGTCGTCACATGTGTGGGACAGCCGGCCCGTTAGTGGGACCCCATCAGAATCCCAAATCAAGATGATTGGGCTCTTCTCTCCAAGCTCTGGAGACACTCCATTGAGTGTTCCCTTCATAACAGCTTAGTTCGCAATGCAATTTTCCCAGATATGCAGCGTCAGAATATGAAGATGACTGGGCTCTTCTTTTCAAGCCGTGGAGACACTCCCTTGAGTGTTCCTTTCACGTTAAAAGCTTAGTTTACAATGCAAGTCTCCCAGACATGCAGCATCAGAAACACAATTGTCTGGCGATTCAGCTTTCACAACTCCAACAGAAACAAAATTTGTTACAGCAATGGTGAAGGAAGGAGAGCTAAAAATGAAGATAAAAATGAGCGGCACCCGCGAATCTATATTATTTTGAGCACTTAGATTAGAACAGCTCCAGCTCCAGTCTATGTATCAGACCATAGACTCCCAGCCTGCTGCAGAGTCGTCGGGGACCGGCCGGTCACGCCCGATGTCACAGTACCAGACCGTATCGTCACCAGGCGATGGTGCACGTAAATCCACCAGGGTGCGGGCGTACTGGGTGCGAGAGTACGTGCCCAAATACCACAACAGTGCCAACGATCCACGCTAGCGACGAAGCAGCCGCGATGTCACACCCGCAAGCAAGCGCGTACGCTGACGCGGGACCTTTGGCAGCTCTAATGAATTACAGCGTTGAGACACCGTCAACCGACCGAGCCCAGAGTTCGCAGCAGGATCGCTGCCGGTCGCCGATTTCGCCACCTCCTCAGCAGGGTTACACACGTTACTCTGCCGGCCGCACTGGTTTCCGGGCGCTCCCGGGCCGTGTCGTCAGCGGATGTTGCAGAAACATAATCGAAGCAGCTGTTCGCAACACATCCCAGCGTGAGCCATGCACGGCGGCAGCAGTCGGACAGTGTCGGGGATGAGCCCGAGACCAATTCTGGCTGAAAATTGCCCTCCAGTTTGGCTGCTCGGTTTAACAGACGAGCAAGGTTTTTTAGGGGCACTAACAGGACCAGAAGCGTTATTCAAAATCAGAGATGGTGTTTCTAGCCTTCAGGTATGTTTACATGCTTTCTGAAATAGGAAGTCTGGCGGAGTTTGAGACCTAAGCTTTTTAGAACTGGGCGGTCAGATAACTGCTCCATCGACTCTACAGCGTTTCAAAATTCCACACAGCACCACAAGGAAAGACAAGCTGAACTCTATGGTTTTCTTCAGTACAACTACAGGCAATACTGAACATTGCCTGCCAAAAATAGAAATCCAATCTTTTTCAAGTAGGGATGCAGAACATATTCGAAAAATTAGAGGCCAATAAAGCATTCTTGCCTATTGCTTTTGAGGCTTAATTGCAATAACTCCAAACGCATTTATTGAGTTATATAAAAAAAAACTGGTTCTGAGTCTAAACTTTACCCGTTGCCGATTATCAATACGTGGGTGCATCCGACACAGGGACAGTTTTCTGCGAGACGTTTTTTTTTCTCAGATAGTTCCTGAGGGCTGGGGAAGAAGAGTTCTGTAGGATTTAAGATTGGTTGATGTGGGAAAAATAGTTATGTCGGTACGGTACTACTAACTTCAAACATTTTAATGCCTATCTAAACAAGGACAGAAGAGTGAACCAAGTTCGAGGCGGCGAACTTTAAGACAAGGCCTCGCAGATTGTTCCACAAAGCGCCGAGTTCGCTACCTTTCACCCTTCAGCAGAACAGCTCGGGACGCCGGTGAAAGGTGGCCGAGTCCCGGCGGCCGCAGGTCGGGTCCTGGACTCCGCTCCAGTTGCCGCCGGCCCCGCGGGACCCCGTTACCACACCGCAGACTCGGAAGCCAGGGAGGACACGCGGGCCGGCCCCGCAGGACCCCGTTACCACACCGCCGACTCGGAAGCCAGGGAGGACACGCGGACAGGCCCCGCAGGACCCCGTTACCACACCGCTGACTCGGAAGCCAGGGAGGACACGCGGGCCGGCCCCGCGGGACCCCGTTACCACACAGTCGACTCGGAAGCCAGGGAGGACACGCGGGCCGGCCCCACAGGACCCCGTTACCACACCGCCGACTCGGAAGCCAGGGAGGACACGCGGGCCGGCCCCGCAGGACCCCGTTACCACACCGCCGACTCGGAAGGCACCGATGACACGCGGGCCGGCCCCGCAGGACCCCGTTACCACACAGCCGACTCGGAAGGCACCGAGGACACGCGGGCCGGCCCCACGGGACCCCGTTATCACACCGCCGACTCAGAAGCCGCCGAGGACACGCGGGCCGGCCCCACAGGACCCCGTTACCACACAGCCGACTCGGAAGCCAGGGAGGACACGCGGGCCGGCCCCACAGGACCCCGTTACCACACCGCCGACTCGGAAGCCAGGGAGGACACGCGGGCCGGCCCCGCAGGACCCCGTTACCACACCGCCGACTCGGAAGGCACCGATGACACGCGGCTGCCGCCTTCAGACAAGCTGACTGAGCAACGTCCAGCTCCCACTCAGCGTTGCGCCACTGCAATCTCGACAATCGACCTCGCATCAAACCCGGGCGCTGCAGAGGAGCGGACAGCCCCGCCGAATCTGCTAACTTTCACAACTGCTGAAAATTTGTCGATATCTGTCCATCCGGGGATTCAACAGCCGCGGTGACAACAATGGAGCACAATCAATAAGATAGCAGAACCATCGCCGCTCTCGCCAAAGACAAATCGCAGCAGTCACCGAGTTTGATTGATTATTTGAGCTTTGGTGTGCGCTAGCCTTCGTGGTTATACAGCGCCCATTCAGACCAAAAGACAGGTTCAAAAGTTGCCCCGGGAAGTAGGTGTGACGCGACGAGATTGTGTACAAACAAGCGTGCAGTTGGTGGTTTTCCCAGTTGAATCACGCATCAACAGAACTATACGATAATACGTATAAGAATACTCGCGTAACGGTAGCTCAGCCTCGCATCGTATGTGCATTAGGAATTCCGGTCTCTTTGGACCGGCAGTTGCAATCCGGTTTGGTACGAAATATCCACTGAATCAATTTAAAAAAAGTTAGAGGACGTTTCTGGAGATAACCATCGGTACCGTGCACAGCACAGGGGGCCGGGGTGGCCTAATGGCTTCGTTGCCAGTCTACGGATCGGATAGCATGGATTAACGTGGGTTCAATCCGCACGGCGGGAAACCGCCTTCCGTGTCCGATCTGATCCGGTGGAGAGGATCCTTAAACACCCACGCCAATACTCCCTGTAATTGGGCAAGTGTGCCTGTTGGGAGTGGCCCTAATAAAATAAAATGAAAAAATAAAGTAGAGAATCACTAATATCCCGGCCAGCTTCCTCCGACCTGTCTGAAGGGCACTTCCCGTCCTTTTTACAAATTGTGCCGTGATATAATCTCAATCAGCCACCCAGCCCTCCAACGTGCACAGTTGCAGTGGACTGGCTGGAGAGGTATGCTGAAAGCTTTCGGTCGCTGCATACCCCAGACACACAACAGGATTAAAGCAGCCAATGCGGCCCCCGGTAAGCCCCTCTTACACTGATCCCCAGTAAAGCTGTCATGTTCGAACAGCCCACACAATTATGTGCAGGCGGTGTGGTTTTGTCACTGGGGTGTAGCTGCATCAATAATCTTTTTGACAGGGCACCACTGACGTCCCAGGCCCATTAACGGATCCAGCATTATTTGCAGGTGTAATTATTTGCGCCATTACTTGTAGTAATCGCAATGACGCTAGCGATTGGTCATATCCGATACACCAAGCCATTCTGTCTCCCAAAAATTGCGATTAAACTACTCAAAGTAAAATATATTAGCATCCGCTGCTGGGGTTTATTCATTCATGAACTAACAATGAACCGGTGTACCGTGCCCTGCGCTGCGCCACAATCACCCCGCCCGTTAAACTACTTCAACACCGCCGATAGCGTGCTGGCTCTGGGGTGGAGCTCGACCGGCAGCTCGCACGGCAGATATAGAGCTGACACGGAGAGACCCGGCCTGGCTCGGCACGGCAGAGACAGAGCTGACACGGAGAGACCCGGCCAGGCTCGGTACGGCAGAGACAGAGCTGACACGGAGAGACCCGGCCAGGCTCGGTACGGCAGAGATAGAGCTGACACGGAGAGACCCGGCCTGGCTCGGTACGGCAGAGACAGAGCTGACACGGAGAGACCCGGCCTGGCTCGGTACGGCAGAGATAGAGCTGACACGGAGAGACCCGGCCTGGCTCGGTACGGCAGATATAGAGCTGACACGGAGAGACCCGGCCAGGCTCGGTACCGCAGAGATAGAGCTGACACGGAGAGACCCGGCCTGACTCGGTACGGCAGAGACAGAGCTGACACGGAGAGACCCGGCCTGGCTCGGTACGGCAGATATAGAGCTGACACGGAGAGACCCGGCCAGGCTCGGTACAGCAGAGATAGAGCTGACACGGAGAGACCCGGCCTGGCTCGGTACGGCAGAGATAGAGCTGACACGGAGAGACCCGGCCTGGCTCGGTACGGCAGAGATAGAGCTGACACGGAGAGACCCGGCCAGGCTCGGTACGGGGGTCGGGTTGGAGTGGTAAACCACCGGGACAGGGGGCAGGGGGAGGGCTATGGAAGGGTCGGCTGCAGGCCGCATCACTGGTTAAACTCACGGAATGGGGCGAGATGTGGGCCCGCTACAGCCGGGATGTGAACTAAGGGGAAATGAGGGTGTCTTTCCAGACGCTACAGCTGGGGTGTGAACAAAGGGGAGAGGACAGGTGTGTTTCCGCTGCGGGGGTTTCCGACAATGTTAAAAGTGCCAGACCGGTGAATCTAAGAATAAACATTAGTTTTGATATCAAAGAGTAGTGATATTCATAGGTGAGTAGGAAGAAGAGACTGTATGCGACGAGTGAAAAGCTCTTGCACATATGCCCCGCAGTATTGCATAGAAAGCTGGAGTCGCATCCTCTCTCATCACGAGGCGACTCATTAAAATGTAAGTCAGAGCTTCAACATGGAAGGAAGGTGCAACGCCGTTCCATTCCACATTAAGAAGAGAGAAAGTAGTAAAAGCATTCAAGCCCTGCTGGAAAGGATCATTATATAACACATTTCCATTCAGTATACTAAGGATCTGATGTGGTTTTCTTTGGCAATGTTCTGCAAAATAATCGCAATGGTAATTTAGTCAGAGCTTACCTGCGCCCCACTGGCCTTGTTAGGGAGTAAGTCAAGGCCCACTGAGCAGTACAAAGTCCCTGATCGCCTATGCACGGGGACAATACCCAGCGCCCACCGACGGCGTCTGACACGGCGACCACCGCGTAAACCAGTCATCAACTTATACAGCGCTGGTGTGTCTCCCAAATACGTAACTGGATTTGAACCAGACGCAGACTGTAGTAAACAGACAGACAGCGACAATGTGAGTATATTAGCGAATTAAACCCGATGTGAACAGACCGAGCACGTCAGCGAGGTTCTGTGGCGTGATTTGACCCGAGTTCAATCGGTGAAAATACCGTACAATACGAATGTGGCCGAAAAAAACAAATTCATGTAGACGGCTTAGAATGGCTTGTTATTTTCAAAACCTTAATACCTCAGGCCACTTTCTAGGTGCATATTGCACTTTTGGAGCTATGACCTCTGAGAGGTTATCTGGGACTACTTAGCAAGTTTTCCCACTTGGCTCAAAAACTTCGCAAAAAACGGCGATAGAGCTTTCATTTAAATACCAATAAGTTTGGATTATTATTGCGAGCCGACTGATGTGCATATTGACTAGGACTGGTGAGATAGCGACCTTGACCTGACCTTAGGTTAGGTAATTTTACAACTTGACCTAGTTCGGTCCTGCCATACATCATTCGACTCGCCGTAACGAGGAATCGAATGACGCCTTTAAATTAACTACCAATCAACTGAATCCGACGCTGGTCAAAATGCATTCTCCGACCTTTCACATTGACTTGTCGTGACCTCAATATTGACCTAAGCCAAAAGTGACCGATATAGCCTCGCCATAATGTATTAAGGGTTATCTTCCATTATTTATCCCCCATAGGAGCCGAGATCGAGGGGGTACTCGAAAGGCACCGAGATTGAGGTGGACCGAAGGCCCACTGGGGCGGGTGTTACGCAGACCATGTACGCTATTCGCCGGGCCCATACAAGTTCGGTACTAAAAAGAAAATAGAAATAGACGAATCACCCAAGAACATCAATCATATCAAATCCCCATTTCTTCACGCAGAAAGTGATTCCGTGGAGGTGTTTGGTAGGGAACTCCCCGTCAGCTGATTCACAGCCCTCCCGGTCGGGAGCTCCCCAGTCAGCTGATTTCAGCCTCCCGGTGGGAGCTGCCCCGTGCTGATTTGCCCCCGGGGGGCCGGCGATCGCCCGGTGGGCCCCGGCTGCCCCGGGGGCCCCGTCAGCTGATTTCACAGCCCTCCCGGTCGGGAGCTCCCCGTCAGCTGATTTCACAGCCCTCCCGGTCGGGAGCTCCCCCGTCAGCTGATTCCACAGCCCTCCCGGTCGGGAGCTCCCCGTCAGATGATCCAGAGCTTTCCCGGTCAGTGCGATTCAGCGACACCGGGCCGGGAGATGATTCCCACAGCTTTCATTATACCAGGGATTCTAACGGGTCCTTGCTATACTGTTAAAGCTTTAAACGGGTTAGCGCCAACCGCCCTAGCCAGATCTGAGGGGCTGCCTATGCGTTTGCCTGGGGGGGCCGGGTCACAGTGAGAGAGACTGAGGTAATGCTGGGAGGATATCTTTGTGTAGGCAGAATCGGGCTGTGCTGCAAACATACAACAGCATAATAATGTCGAAAATTTTTCTACACCACCGCAGAAAACTGCCCTGACTGAATAGTAAAGAAAACTAAGTTCGGGGAGATCAATAGCGCCTTTACTCAATATAAAGGATCCTTCAGCACTCTGGTCAGGTCCGCCCTCTGATGACTCGGCTGACTGGCCTGAGGCTCTCCTCGACAGTATCGGGTCAAACCACCACTGAGGGGTTGGCGCGGCAGCCAGCTCAAATGCCTTTTAATGCATTTATTGTATCTTTAAAAGAGCAAATCTTGGTTTCATTTTTTATGGGTAATTTCCCGTTTCGCAAAACACGCATCGGCGTCGTAGCCTCCGTGTTGCCATACTTTTCACGTCGTCAGTCCAGTGCCCCCAATCAACCAAATATAATCCTGTCTCATCTCCAGTGTTTGAGCTCTAAACTTTTGTCATCCAAGGTAAGTATTCCTGCTCGACACGGGGAGCTTAACCTTGAACTGATCACTTAACTTAAGAACTGGAGATGGTATCTCCTCCTCTCAATACTACACAGACCCGACATTCACGGACACGCCACGGTTCAGCCCCCACTGAGTTCCATCTACCTCTAGACGAGCCAGCTGCCAGCTACACCACCGGGACATTTACCAGCAGCCTGCCCGGCCCGCCTCCAGCCGCGGCGCGCCTACCTGGTGGGCCCACTCGGGGGCGCGGTTGGCCAGCTCGGGCAGCTCCAGGCCTCCGGTAGGGTCGGTGGTGCCGCACGTCTGGCAGCGGGCACACTGCACACAATGCCAGCGGCCGGTCGGCACCTTCCTCAGGCCCACGCAGTAGATGTGGTACCTGACACAGGCGGGCGGGGGTGAACCCTCGGAATGGAGAGGTTGACTGAACCGGAGAGGTTTACTGACGCGTAGATATTCACTGATACTATAACAGCCTTATTATGCCATCGCGGTGGAGAGATGTGCTACTTATTTTCAAAAAGTCCCAGTAAAACTATAATGCTAAAAGAGCAGCTAAATGCTGCACGTCCCAATCACCACCAACAATTGTTGGTTACACCAAATGTTGTGAATTGTTGTCAACAATTCTAACGACACAGCTAATGTTAGGGTCAATATGCATCACGAAGCTTTAACATGTTGGGAGATAACATTGTCGTTGGGTTTGGCCGACACACCAACTGCAGTGGCCATACGGCGCCGCAGATGTTTACCCCCATAACACGCTTTATAACAAGCTGCGAACGGACGGTATTTGAAGGCGCCAGCCCAGGACCCGACCGGCGTCCTACCACCACAACACCCTGTTCGTGCCTTGTCGGGGGCGATTACCGAGCATCGGATTACACCGAGTTCAGGCCGTCAGACGGCATTTGACTCTGAGGAATTTGGCTCCAGAAGCAGGGGCTCTACCGCTGAGCTGCCCTTATCAGCCCCCGGGAGGGCTGTCGCAGCCTCCGATTGTACCGCTCAGTGCTACCAGCACCATCGTACACCCATGTTTGGGGGTTTACGGCGTGGCAACCACAAAGGTCAATTTTGAATCCATGCCGAAATCAGGCGAATGCCTTTTTTAGTTTTCAACGAAAAACGAGTTAGCGAGAAAAAATATAACAATCAAAATTTCCCATCAGGTGCTGGTTAAATACGATTTATCACGCCGTGAGTTACGTCAAGAGTAAATGGGGTATGCAATATGTAGAGTAGCTAATGCATTAAACGATGAAGTATACACCCCGATTCAATCAGGCGTAGAAGTTTAGCAAGTGCCACTTAAAAAAAACAAAGCAGCGCGACTGACCCCCTGTCGCAGAAGTCGCAGAAGATCATCTTGTCCTCGTCGTCGGCCGAGTCGCACTGTCCGCAGGTCTTGCAGTCCATGCACTGCCACGGGTAGGCGCGCAGCCGAGCCAGCATGCTCTCCGACAGCTCCAGGCACTGCGGGTGGGCCGAGGACTGGCACCTGCCGGCGGCCGGGACACCTTCCAGAGGCTTTCACGGAACCGACTCTTACCAGCCATGTTTACCAGTATTGTTTACCAGAAATGTGGTCGGCTTTAGCTTGTTCCGGTATATATATATATATATATATATATATATATATATATATATATATATATTTTTTTTGTGTGTGTGTGTGTGCATTAAAAAAACCGCTAAGAGCAGCGCAACACTTATTTAGAATGATATTCACTTGGAACAGCCCAGCAGCTGTTTGCGGGGCAGCAGCTGTTTGCGGGGTTGCTCACTTGGAGCAGTGTAGCAGCTGTTGGCCGGACTACTCACTTGGAGCAGTGCAGCAGCTGTTTGCAAGGCTACTCACTTGGAGCAGGGCAGCAGCTGTTTGCAAGGCTACTCACTTAGAGCAGTGCAGCAGCTGTTTGCCCAAGGCTACTCACTTGGAGCAGTGCAGCAGCTGTTTGCAAGGCTACTCACTTGGAGCAGTGCAGCAGCTGTTTGCAGGGGACTACTCACTTGGAGCAGTGCAGCAGCTGTTTGCAAGGCTACTCACTTGGAGCAGTGCAGCAGCTGTTTGCAAGACTACTCACTTGGAGCAGTGCAGCAGCTGTTTGCGGGACTACTCACTTGGAGCAGTGCAGCAGCTGTTGGCCGGACTACTCACTTGGAGCAGTGCAGCAGCTGTTTGCAAGGCTACTCACTTGGAGCAGTGCAGCAGCTGTTTGCGGGACTACTCACTTGGAGCAGTGCAGCAGCTGTTTGCAGGGCTACTCACTTGGAGCAGTGCAGCAGCTGTTTGCGGGACTACTCACTTGGAGCAGTGCAGCAGCTGTTTGCGGGACTACTCACTTGGAGCAGTGCAGCGGCTGTTTGCGGGACTACTCACTTGGAGCAGTGCAGCAGCTGTTTGCCGGTGCGGGCGCCGGAGCAGACCCGGCAGACTGCGCCGGGCCGGGCGTGGGGGTCGGGCTGCACCTCTGCCTCGCTCGGCTGCACCTCCCCGTCTGCGTCGTCTCGCCGCTCACAGAACTGCCGGACAACACAACGGACACGCAGTTGCATGGAGCGCTGCTGGCTGTACTGATGCCAGAAGAGCGGATACAGTGATGTACTTAAGACATCCCACCTCCGCTGAGAGGTTCTGGGCAGCAATGTATTCCAAACAGCTCACGGAGCACATGTCAAAAGTACGTGTGAAGGAGTCAGGCTTTGGTCTAAGAACACGCACTAAATTCGTTCCCAGCGCGGGACAATACAAATTTAGCCAATCTCCTGAGCGGGAAGCTTCCATTCTTTTCGTTGTTATAATCATTTATAAATGGGTTGTCTATTGCATGAAGAATAACTGGATTGTTCACAGAATGAACAGCACCTCCCCCTCCTCCCCCTGATCCTCTCCCATTCATATATTTTTTACTCCACGAAGAGTATTACTCATATTCAGCACCGTTTTAAATCCTCCAAGAGTTACGGGCTGTTGCATGCATTCTCCAGGAAAAGTGCTTTCAACTGCAATCCGAGGCCAGGCAACACTTCCTTGGACAGTAAAATATACCTTCTTGGGTAGTGCATTTCGTTCAGTTCAATTCCACTCAAATGAAGACCAAAACGGTCCAGTCTCTTTTATCATGCCGGTCTTAGCAGTTAGCACCGACTCAAATACTACTCCTCCATGCCGCCTTCCCAACCAAAAGAAGTCATTGCATGGACGGTGCAACAGACGGTCTACCGTCAGCAGCTCCCCTCTGTGCAACAAGGTTCATATTTCATCACTCTACCCAGAGGCTTAGGTTCCGGCAGTTCCTCCCATTCCAGTGCAACGATAATCACTTCAGGGTACCCCACAGATTCGAACTGGCGCGTCCATGCAGAAAATGATGCAACGAATTGCGCAGGCACTCAACACCAAGGCAAATTATGCAGCCACGGTAGGCCACTTCTTCACCTCGATACAAAACTAATAACTAGTATATCCAGTGACCACGTTCGTTCTATCCTAGAATACGGCTATGTGGCTTGGGGAGGAGCTGCACAGACTCACCTAAATCGGATAGAAAAAGCCAGCACAAGTTTCTTTGCGGGCGCTGCCACGTTAACACATGTATTTTGAATACAAAGACCTCCTCCGGCATTTTGGCCTAACTTCACTAGCTGGAAGGAGCATGCAACATGATCTCTTCATAATCACAAAATTGACGCGTCTTTTCTGTTAGAATATTTTCCTCTGGCAGCTCCTTCCAGAGCCCTGCGGAATAGGATCCTCTTTCATGTGCCCCACACGAGAGTTAGCATTGTGAAATCAAGCTTGTTTTGTAGATTGCCGAGGATCTGTAATGTGCTCCTAGACAAGTACAGAGATTTTGATATGTGGAACACCACAACTGCTCAATTTCGAGCACACGTGATCCCTTATATGGCTAACTGCAATTGAACAGTCAATATTTCATCCGTTTTTCTGTGGTGCTTTATTCATTTATTTTGTATTCTATTGATACTAATATTTGACACGACTGTCTTATAACCATGACTCCATCTGTCATTGGAATGGTTCATGCTCACAGTGGCGGATCTAGCCGGTTGGTTTGGGAGGGGCAAACCAAAGTCGAAAAACGCCACGGGGTGAACAATATGGACTCAAGATACTTGTTTTCCTATCCAAGCCCCAATATTTCACTGAACTTCACTAACTCTGTTTGAAGTTGAGAGTTGAAGCACCAAAATCTTGCTTACAAGGTAAAAAGGAGTCGGGGAAAAGGAGGTCGATCGCTTTGGGGGGGCAAAACATGTTTTGCCCGAGCCTTTCCGTTTGGGGGGCAATTGCTTTTTGCCCCCTGGATCCACCATTGCATGCCAATGGATGATTGGACAATAAACTAAACTACGCTAAAAAAACACACACACCGGCCGTTGCATACACGAAAAAAGGCATCAAACACTGGCCAACAAAAATTTCACCGCTATTTCAGAGAATACAATTTATTTTTCAATATAACTTTTTACATTCCCAACACACCAGTCTCAAGTGTGCTGAGGGTTGTATCCGTAATAATCCCTATTCCATGACCGCCCGGTAATTTTTACTACTAAAATTCTATATCTCTCCGGCGATGAAATTAAGCAATGAAACAAAAATGCACCGGCTCATCCCCGTTCAAGTCTAATGTACATTTCTCACATCACGGAAGATGCCACACTTTTCCCACTCAATCAAAAAAGTAGCTTGACCATCTTACAACTGTGCTACAGTCAAAATAAGTCTATGTAAGTCTATAAGTCGCCCCAGCACTGCTGAGGTTTTAGTACCTACAGACATCTTAGGTAATCTGACGTTCCAGCACTGAACGCAACATATTCAGCAAAACCTGACAATGATTAGGAAATAAAATGATGTAGTCTACAAAGGTCCCATTAAAAACATGGGATGTTCAGGAAACGGCATCGATGGTTGTTATCTTTTTCAGGCAAAATATAAGGAGTAGCAAGAGAAGGTTCAGAAGCAGAAGAAACTGAGACCAAGCCGTATCTAGGCAGGCGTAGAATAGACCGCACTTTAGCTCTATTTCCCTAGATTAGGACTGAGATGCATGAAAGCCCAACCAATTGTGGACATTTCCCTATAATTACGGCTCAAACATAGTGGGCATATCACCTTAAAACAAATCAGCACTTACAACAAAACAGCGAACCATCCTCAGAACCACCACACACGGGCGTCTACTCGCAACTAGAAGGAAGGTCATCCTATTAAATGCCATAAATATGGCGGATTTTCGTGAGGATTCGTTCGGACTTCCTCCACAAGAAGATATTGGTCGGAGCTTTCGTACTGTATTACAGTGCTTCGTCAGCGATGATCGTTCGGAATATAAGGGGATAAAAATTGTCTTTTTATCCCCTTATATTCCGAACAAATAAAATATAAGGGGGATAAAAAGTGTCTTTTATCCCCTTATATTCGAACAATCATCGCTGACGAAGCACTGTACTACAGTACGAAAGCTCCGACCCCCAATATCTTCTTGTGGAGGAAGTCCGAACGAGATCCTAGAAGGAAGATCAGCCTGATTAATGATAAACATTGCGGTTTTCCGTCAAACTGTATTTATCTCCGGCACCTGTGATAAAACCAACCGACATCGCCGAGAGCGTTGTTACCAGGGACCTACTCCCAGAGAGAGCTGAGATAAGAACGGAGAATTTGCTTCATCTGGTCTCAGCAGTCCGTCACAGATAAAACCTTAACGTTAAGCAAGGGCACAACCACCGTAAGTCCCTATGTTGGGGGGGGGGCATTGGCCCACAGAACTGTGCGGGCACGAGTACGTGTGGCATGCCGGTACCCGACGCGGATTCTGGTGAGGCACACCTCTCTTCTGTTCCGCTGACCAGTCAATCTCCACTGTTCTTCGGATGGTCTCAGGCGCTTCCGTGCACTGTCGGGTCCAGCCTCCCACTCCTTGTTAAGGAACTCGTTTATGGCTGGCTTTGGGTTTTGGACAGAGCCCTTAAACTGATGTGGGGGGGGGGCGCTAACGTCTTTTTCGCGACTTCGTCCACCCTTATCCCGCTTTTTCGAGCGCTCAGTCCCGGCCCTGAACAAGCGCGTGTTCGACCGTCTAACGTCCCTCACGTTGCGGCGGATATTCTGATCTTACCCATGGAAAGGTAATCATGTGTGAAGCAAGTATGAGCCCGGAGGATCCCGCTAACAAACAGTTTCATTCCCCCTGTACTCGCAGTTGCACACGACAGTCACGCAACTGAGATTGCTGCCACCGACCCAGCGCCACTGCCAGACATCGGCCAGCTGGTCTCTGACACAGGGGATATATCACGGCAAGGGACAGCGATTCCAGAGGGTGGAGTCAGTGTCAGCCATAACGGCCCCCGTAGTATATTTACCTGAGGAATTCGCCCTCCCGTTCAAAGTGACAGGAACGTGATTGGGCCCCATGCAACCAACGTGAAAGCCTCCCACGGCATTTTGCCTGCTAAATATTTTTGTCTAATTAACAGTTACAGGTATGAGAACAACAAAGTACTGTCCAAATGTGAGAACATTTGGTGAGACTGTTTCTATGGCGATATCATGAAACCATCAGCATGCGCTTTGTATCGCATGGTCCGCAACGTGTCCCGCGCTTGTCTGGCCGTTTTCCCCTCACGACTCGCTCCATACCCAGGTGCAAACAGTACCTCCGAAATGTGTCTCGAAGATATTATCAAATGCCGTCGATTAAAACTTTGAGAAGTCCTCGTAATTCCAGTCCTTGCATTTTAACTGAACCCTTTTAGTATTATTACGCCTTTTTCGTTATTTTGAATTCCTTTGTAAACTAAATGCAATTGTATTTTAACAATGTAATTTGGCATGAACCATTCGCGAGATTCGTTTGTTCAGTATTAGTATTATTGAGAGTATAAGAGGAGATAAGCCCCGGGATATGCGGAGGTAGCGTCTCTGCCTCACCAAACATGGCAGCCGCCCCCACTCGTTTCCTGGAGTTGCTGTTCTGCCTCACTCCCACGTCACGGCCCAGTGATTCATCTACTCGCCCGCGGTCATCTCGCCCTTCATACACCACCTTACTTCCAGTCACCTCGGGATCGTGGAGCTTGGAGGGCGGCGGGGGGCGTGATCTCTTCAAACGCGATTTGTTTCGTGTCGGCACAGTTCGTGATCCGTTAATGATCAAAGCAAAGTCGCCGCAACTGCACTGTCGAATTTTCCCGGATCCCGAATAATCAGAAAATCGAATATGGGCCTGAGATCGGAGCTAGAGAGGAGGCATTCAAAAACATGGCGGTGGATTTCCTGGATTTTCAAGCCTTTCGGACGGATACAAGGGTACATTCAGGAGGATCTTTTAGGGCCCCGGCCTTTTTAGGTTCGCTTACCAAAACCAGGCGTGTAAGTTTGTAAATAGCATTAAGGATGCAAAGCCTGTGATGAGCCCTGTTTAGGCGGGTTGAGAGGCCAGGATCGTATTCCAGGGGGCACCGCTACTCGCACGTCCTGGGGGGAGGGGTGAAAGGCAACGTTTCGCGGCCGTAGACTGGGGACGTTTTACAGGCATACGAGGAAACATTGGAAACGTTAACATGGTTCGGAATGTGGAATCTTCCATGGGGAGGCACCCACATATCCAAAAGTATGCATAGTTACGCTCCGAACGATAGCGGTGTTTCAACGCAGTTGTTCCAAGAAGAAGCTTTATCAGGCGAGTGATTGCCTATATGTTTCGACGAGTTGGCACAAGCTTCTAATTTTCCTTCAGCTCAAAAGTAGGAAGTGAAAACAACACTCACAAGAACAGGGGCTCGTGTTTTGGGTGAGATTTAATGTGGCAGCATTCGAGTAATAAAACGAAAACAGCGGCAACGCAGCCATGCAAAAGCTACCGCAGCATCATTGAAATTAAATGAACTTTGAACCTTGTGTTTTGAGGCTCAAAAAATCGTATTTGAAAAGAACATGGTTAATATTTGCCGCTACTTCAAGGCTTTAAAGCTTCCAAAAAACATACCCTGCAGAAAAAATATATAACCTATACCACAATGTTTGATAAGTAAAGTTCCTTGACACGTATAAAAAGTCAGAGTTTTTAGTGGTGCAAGCAAAAAAAGTCACCGCTCCATTGCCCAGCAAAAACTATAATTGCATGGGAAGCAGGAATAAATTGAGTCTGGCGAGTTGACTGCGCATGCTAGTTTTCCCTCAGGTATATCGGTCTGCTTAACGATAACAAAGCCTCGTTGCCCAGGGTAGCAATGCATTTCAGCCCCAAACTAAAGAAACAGCCTGAAATTCGCAAGCTTAACACTGCCGAATATTTATATATATATATATATATATATATATATATATATATATATATATATATATATATATATATATATATTTATCTGCCCAGCCACACAATAGCGGACGCAGAGGGGGAAGGGCAGGGGCCATGTCTTTCCCAAAATGGCGAAATTTTGGCCAATCCCCCAAAAAAACACTGTTTTTACTATTCTTCCGAGTCCCCCAAAACGGCGCTGCTGCAGCCGCCCCTGCCCAGCCCATGTGATTTTTCATTCGACGACACCCATATCAAACACCAAAAAGAAGTGAGCCATTCCATATGAATCGTCATGACCGTAAGTTACCCCAGCCGTTAGAAGTCAATGTAGGGACAATAAAAAGAGCAGATGAGTGGGTTTGTTTCAGCATTTGTTGGTCACAAAGATAGGCGCACTCCTCAAATTAGGCGCACTCCTCATTCTATCCTGATCAATGACAAGGCAACTAACATCAGCTGCACGTCCTGGTATTTATGGAGGGGGGATTGAGGGGCCTGTTCGGCCACGGGTATCTCTGCGATATAGCCTAGATGCTGAAGGCGCCCTATAAACCCCAATACACACGCCACGGGTATCTGTCACAGAAAAACACCCATCGTCCGGAGGGGTATCTGATCCTTATGACTCAGGTCCACGGCAATCGCTCTTCTATTCTTAACAGTGTGAACCCTGACTGCCTTCTTCTGGCATTAGTTCAAGAGTCCAATCAAGAACTGTGCTTCCTACCATAATAATTCAAAATTCCAGTACATCATCATAACAGACTGAATAAAACAATATCTACTGCGATAAAAACAGCCAGATCAGGATTTGAAGATCGAAGATCCACTCTGGGGAGCATGTTTCGAACTCAATGAACACGCACTAACACAGCGCATGCCGCAGAAGCCAATCACGGCGCAGACTCTCTTCTTTACCATTTCGCCACGGCTGGGACTACGCCTGTGGGCGGGCTGTACATCTAGTACATCCTGGCCTCCATTCCAGCACTGAGGCGCGCATCGCCACGTTTTTTGGCGGGGGGCCACGCCAGGTGTCTTGAAGCAGCATAGATACGGGCCTCCTCTAAAAATAGCCAACCCACGAGCAGCAACTCCAACTACGGGAATACCGTCCCAGAATTTTAGACTGAGCCTGGGCAAACGGGAACTGTAAGGAAACAGCAAAATAGGTTTGGACTCAGGGTACTACTGTGGGCATGACCTGAAATTCTGGCCCGAGTCATGTCACTGACAATTTTTCCTTCTTCTGTTGGGATTCCAGGATCTCTCTGGCGAGAGCTTGCAGCTGCTATCGAAAGCTTATCAAAGCTGCGACAGCTCCCAGCGAGCTTCATCCGGCTCCGTCAGCCATGCCGTGTTGGCACGCCGCGAGGGCCCCGGCGACGGACTACATGCATATCACATACTGGCGACGGATTGCACCGACATCTAATCTCCCAACAATAGCACTTGATCCGCCGACAAGGGATTTTCGATCGAACATGGCATCCATCTACAACGGGACTCAACAACGGACAATCTATCAATCAGCCAGACTTGTCATTTCACAAGTAATCGACTAATGGGTATTTCTAACGTATTTAGAGTTCGCGTACTTCTTGTGAGGGAGCCAAGATTCATATGATGTGGATGAGCTATGCAAATACCACATTACATCAGTGTTTGCTGGGCGCCATATGGCCCTGACGTCGGCGCGCCCCAAAACCCTAACCATGATGATGATCAGTGTTTGCATTGTATCGGAAACCTCTGGGTTAACAAGTGGATATATCGGGCAGCAAGGAAATACACTTAAATACTAACACATAAAACAGAAAAACAGTGAGGGAAACGGGTAAAATACAGTCGAATTCACTCTTAGCCGCATTTTCATCGGAAGAACTGACGTCCAACCAATGAAGTTCGTGAGTCCCTGTCAGCGCCATACTGAAAGTGAACAAAAGCCAAAAAAGCCCAGACGTCCATGACAGCACGCCTGTTTTCCCACGGCCTCAGCTCGCAGGCTGACAGCTCGATGGGCTGGGTGGGAAGATCAGTCGATACCGCACCTGGTCGTCAGATGACGTAAAAACGCACCCGGAGCCGGCGTGCATTTTTGTTGACGACTGCACGAGACGGCCAGTACGGCCTGCAAACGCGACACTGGTTCCACATTTGACCGCAAGGCGGCGCTAGTTGCCGGTCAGGCGGCCCACACTCCGCACACCACCGATTCAGACAGCGTGTCAAAAAGCCGCTCTAAAGCGGCCTGTTTAGAGCAGAGCTTCTCCTCCTTTTGCAGCTTGATTCGCACAGTGAAAGCAGAAGCTCTAAATCTATCCTTATTTATCAAAAACATTGTTGAGTGGTGTTTGCCTGCGGTCTCAGAGCCGAGTCTCGACCTCCTCCCCAGTCAGGCGTCCCGGACTGAGTGTGGGACCACGGCAGCGACGGCCTCTAGACCGAACAACCACGGAGGAATAAAACTTCCGCACAACTTCGGCTTACCCCCGGCGGCCCGCACATTCTCCGTGGTGAAGGAGTTCCCCGTTGGGAACCAGTGGTATTGAGGAAAGCAGTTACAAAAAAAACGCGGGACCATGTCTGAAGACCTCTTACAGACTCAACGCACTGAGAAGCACAACGCAGGACCTAGACACCTGAATCCACCAGTGAGAAGGGGAGGAAAAATAAATGTCAGTGCAATATGTATGAAATAGCGCCGTGCACAGTAGAAAATAATAGCAAAAATAATTTCTGAGACTCAAACTATGAGATATATTTCAACCAAGCAGGAAAACCCTATAGGCCATTTGCACCACACACCAGCACAGTTACAAGTGAGAAGTCACCCGCACAGGGTAGGACGTTGCGGTTTCCTTCTTCATCTGACGCCTCTGGCACTCGATGTGAGGACTGTCGAAACTCAAATGGGACCGCGTTCAGCTCCATTATTTTTCGAATAGGTTGTACTTCGATAATGGCCTACAGCGGTGACTTGTTATCTGCCCACATCGTCATGAAAATTTTCGGAGTGGACCACTAAAAAAAACAGCACAGCAAAAAAATACAAACCTTAGTGCTATGCAAACAGTCAGATACTTCAAACAGCGCCTTTTAGCTCCTCCTGTTGTACATACCAGGACAACTACTATGCATTTAGGGACAAAATCACCATAAAGTCCTGCGAGATTCGGCACGACTACAGCAGATACGGCCTCTTAAGGACGGACAATTCCTAAGCAACCTGATGCCAGTCTCACAAATATACAGATAAAGTAAAACAAAGCACAGAGAGGAGTTCCGTCGATCATGTCTCCGCGCGGTACACATGCCTCTCTCCTGCTATACAACGGGCCCAGCTCGATACGTTCCCTTCCCTTACAAAACATACCCTCATAGGACCTGAATTGAGACACCAGTCCTACAGGACACACCAAAAAACTGCTTTCGTGTTCTGTTTTCCAGAACTCACCTTTTGGCGAACAATAAAACTGTATTGATTGGAAATTAGCCCTCCCCCTCTCTCCCATCGCCTGCGTGGCGTGTCCCGACTGTCGGTTGGTCGCGAAGTGGGGCAGACGGGACACAGATCCTCGCTCTGACAAAAACGCTTAATTATCAGCAAACGATCAATCTTGGCAACGGCTAAACATGAAACCAAGGGTTTTTGGCGTGTTCTGCGGTACTACAGTCCCGGTTCCAACACAGTTGCAAAGGTGCCACGATGCCTTTCAAACCTGGTGCAGGATCTGCCTGCAATTCAGCTCTAGCGGCAGAGACAGACCGAAATTTCACTCCACACTGAGTAAGGGGCGTAAGTCTGTCAATATCGCTGCGAGCGCATGCGTTATAGCTCAGCTTTCTATAGCGCACCAGAAAGCTCGTGATAAAACTGCTGCGAGTTCAGATATGAGAAAACCTTCCTTAGGTTCTCCCTGCTGTTTGCAAAGTATCTCAAAGTATCGGAGCTAACTGTATTTTTAGTCAGTAGTCGGGTTTTTTCATGTGCATATCATCCATAATAGATTTTTACCCGAGTCTAAAAGGTATCAAGGGTCAATTAAAGGTTCAACTTACTTGGAAGGGAGAGACCATGCCTCCATCCACAGTCATTATAATATGGTTCGGGAGCATACACCTTTATGATCTCGCGGTGTGCCAATAAAAGCTTTACATCACCCCATCAACTTCAAAAAGTTGTTTAAAACTTCAATAAGTTCTAAAAACAAAAACATATTAAGTGTGACAAACAAATTACATACAGGCCGAATGCGTGCCCGGCTCATCCTCTCCAACCTTCTTCGGAGACCAACTGGCTCAGCATCTTTACGATGTCTCAACGTCTTAAATATGTTTCCAAAATTGCGAGAAATAGCCACCTCTGCCTAAGGGAAGCACATCGCCCAAATCCAAAGCACCAGGAGAGCAGACCACCACAGGATGCAAAAAGGCTCGCACGATGACACAGACAGTTGAAATAAACTCCTGGAAACATAAACAACTAAGCTACAAGGGCTGCCAGTGAGTGTGGCGTCTGCGAAATACAGGCATCATAATGATTTCTGTTGAAAGGTATCCGCAATGGCCAAAGTATTAGCCCAAAGTTCCCATCACCTCACTTTGCGGTAGAGAGGGACGCCATCAGTAAGCCTTTGCAGGTGACCTGCGGGCCAACATGTCCTCACAGTTTACAGACGGCCCAGCCACAACAACCAGTTCAGCTTAGCATGCACCACCCCCAACATATGTCGCATCCAGGTCTGGGCTCGTCACCAACATTCCAATGTAGAGAAAAACAAGTTTGGCCACAGCGCCAGATAATTCGTACATAGCTATACCAACTGGTCTGGTTCGTTGGCTTTAGAATGATACAATCAGTCCGTTCGTCCTTAACTGGTCGAAAAAAATCGGGCGAACTCCTTAAGTAAATTACGGGCGAGTACAGCCACAGTTGAACGCCTTTCAGTAGGAGACAGGCCAGAGTTCACAGGTCAATGCTAAGTCAGCACGCGCACACAGCGGCGAGCGCGCAGCCAGGTCAGCAGGGACACCACCGCGTGGGCCAATCTCTGAACCCTCCCGACGAACAAACACCGCCAGTGATGCAACCGTGTACCAATGTGGCAAACAGAGAGTGTGACAGCTCAGAGAGACGACATGAGGCAGGCGACTAAGGAGCAGAGCGACACAGCGGCACTAGTGGCGAACCCTGAGCTTCGACGTGCCCACAGCATGGGAGGTGGGCTGTCGTGCAGAAGAGACGGAAGAATGGACCCTGGGGGCGGCCTGAGAGCGAGCAGGGGGCGCACCAGACGGCTGAAACAGCGAACGGCACGATAAGGGACCCTCCACGGACCGAGCAGCAGAGCCAACCAAGACCGCCCCAGTCTAATGCACTACACAGGCGAGAGAATGGTGAAAAAATGAATAAACAGCGCGTGCAAAGAAAAGGTTGGTACCATAGCGTGGAGAATAACGAGAAACGACAGAAGCTAATACATACGCAAAGGCAGGTCTACGAGGAGGCCAGAGCAGACAAAACACAAAATAAACAGAACAGAGAGGAAAGAAATGAGCAGGAAATGCATTGTTCACAAATCATATAAAAAAACGGAACGCAATATGTCCACCATTCGCCGACAGACTTGTATTGAGTTGTAAGCCTTATTGAGTTGTAAGCCCCTTTTATTCTCTCCATATTAGTTCGGTCGGGTTGCAAAGTTTGAACAGTCTGAATCGTTACGGTCAGAAAAATATTTCATCTATTATGTAAGTGAGTATGTTTTCTAGAGCAGCAGTCTCGCCATTCGGCAACAAATTCCTTATGTAGCCGACTGCTGACGAATGCCAAGACCATGAAGTCTTGTCATCGATCGACTTTCCTACAAAGTGATGTAAAATAACCAAGTCAGCGTTTCCGGAGCTCCCCAGACAAAACCAGCCCAGCGCCACCGACCGACCCCATCACAGGGTCACCGCCACCCCCGACCGCACCACTCCCAGCTCCGCTCCCCGGCTGGTCCCCAGTCCAGCTGCACTGGCGTCCGGCCACCCCGTGCCCCGCATGCGGTGCCACTCGCCCGCCGGCCCGCGCAGCGTCGCCGCCCGCTCACCTGGCACCCTCGGAGCCGGAGTCGTCGGCCTCCGAGTCGGAGCCGTCCGAGTTGAGCTCCTCCACGGGCCGCGTCCCCATCACCGTGCCCACCGGCAGGTACTTGAGCTCGCTGCTCGTGTACCTGACCACGGGGCGAAGTCAGCGCGGATCGAACCGCGGCGCACCGTGTGTGCCGATTTAGACCAGAGGTTTACGTCTCAGAGAGCATGTAAATTTCACGGTCTTGAAAAGATCGTTTGGATGACGCTCTTAAAGTGGTCAAAGACAAAAGCTACATTGTAGACAATGAGCACTGGATTATCCATCCTATTCAAGAAGCATTACAAAGCACAACTCCGATACAGGACGCCGTCGCCGGTGTTTTCACGCTCCTCTCTCGCCTGGTGGCCGGGCTGGGGACTGACCGTCGGTAGTAGTCGGTGTACTGTCCGGGCAGCACGGCCACCGGGTAGTGGCCCAGTCTGGCGGCCGGACGCGGCGGCGCCCGCCGCTGCGGGTAGTGCACGGTGAAGGTCTGCAGGTCGAAGGAGGCGCGTCGCTCCTCGCGCCGGTCCCGGTTCAGCTGGGCGTTCCAGGAGGCCGTCTGTCTGGCAGCCTGCCTCACCAGGGCCTGAATCCGCGCCCGCTCCAGCTCCGCCGCCGACGCTGCCGACGGGGCGGCCGCGCTAGCGCAAATACACCCGCCACATCTCGGCAGAGCCAAACCAGTGGCTTCGTGGATAGTGGAGAGGCATGTGCACGAACCACACGTGGGTTGGGATCTTAAAAACAACCAGTGCTGTTCTGCCCATAAATTACAACATAAATTTAACCTCTCTGGAATGAAACGTGGGGTCAACAATTCTTACTTGTTTCCCAGGCACGAGCGCACGTGCGATCATCTTCATCAGGTATATCTACTATTCTCAGCGCAAACTTAGCATATTAGATAGCCGTCGACACATTGAAATGGCACCCAGTGTTCACGAACGAGCACTGATGGCGAAACCATCCCAGCGCTGTAGGTACTTGGTCTTAGATGGAATTGAGTAAATATGCACAGCCTAACAAACGGCAAAGAATATTCCTATATACTAAGCATGGGGCCACTAGATGAGCCAAAACTCAGTGATGGCGACAAAATCGCACAAGGAAAGACGTCATTTTGTCGCGCTGAATGCGAAACCAGTGCCATTGTGCACTGGCTCGCGCCGATCCACAAGTTTTATAGTATTGGTTTTTTACACGAGCACAGACTCAAGCACATGTTCCTTACTCAGATTTGCAATGAACTCATGTGAAACTGGCAACAACTAAAAACTCAGCCGAAATTTCCGCGCTTCCACGCGAACAAGGGCGTGATTCGGTTCTCGCAAATTTACAGAGATGATTACCACAGATTTCGCCCATAGTAAAAAAGTCAATCGCTGGAGGCAAAGAAAAAAAGACGAGAAAAACCACCAGAAACCTACAAAATCAGATTACTCAAGTCTCACCAAGACAAAGATAAGGACCATATTAATCATTTACAACCCCAAGCATCGATGCCCACCACCACTCAACCCGTCATTTCGCGTTGGTAGCGAGAATCGCTGGTGTAGCTTTCCCGTGGCTGACACGGCATTAGCCCACAGCGTGGGTCGCCTGACCAGTGGGAGACCCGTCATTACGCAGTGGTAGCTGGAGCCTCTGGTCCCCGTCTACACTCCGGTAACAGTCAGAGATGCACCCGGCTCACCCTCCTGGCGGCTTACCCTGGGGCTTCAGCGGCGGCAGGGTGCGCCGACCCTCCACCAGCTGCTGCAGCTCCGGCAGCTCGCGCAGCAGCCGCTCGGAGACCTCCGAGCTGCGCAGCGCCGTCAGCTGCGGCAGCCGCGCCACCGCCTCCGGCAGCGCGTGCTGCTCCACCAGGAAGGCGCGCTCCTCCGCCTCCACCGTCCGGCCGGTCAGCTCTGACGGCGGAACGGCACTCAGGTTACGGATGAGAACGCATACTCCTCTCAGCAAGAATACACGGGCTTCACCAGCGACAAAAGTAGTAATGATAAAGGGTAACGTTTCACAAACGGTGTAGGGAGGCGGAGTGTTTTCCACCAAACTCACCTACGAAATTACTTCACATCCAGAATCACACTTCATTAAAGCAGTGACTTTTGCACGAAACCAACATAAAAATAACCCAGTGTACAAGTTGGCCGATCAGAGCCACATGACGCAATGCATGGAGCCCAGCGTAATAGTATTTCTCAGAGCGGTTCTACACTGGCTGTTTTACCGGTCTCGTTTCAGACATGGGATTATAAATTAAAGTTCTTCCACGAAATGATCATATTCCACGAATTAAAATCATTTTATAGTAGGAGTACTACGCTCTGATAGTCTTGTCATCTGATTGTATATCACAATAATCTATGGCGAGACTCAGTTCTTGGTGTCATATGCCACTTCTACTTTGCTTTCAAAAGCTTTGCCTTTCATCCAACGTACCCGAGTTTGTCAACTCCATAAATTAACATTTTCGTAAGGACATTAGACACATCGCACTATCACATTCATCCAAAAAAAGAACTACACCAGAAATGGAGAATATTCTGCAGCCAAACTGGAGTTTTTGGTTCCATGAGTCTGACTACAGAACGTACCTGGGAACCTGAGCTGATGAGTCCGACTACAGAACGTACCTGGGTACCTGAGCTGGATGAGCCGGACTACAGAATGTACTTGGGAACCTGAGCTGGATGAGTCCGACTACAGAACGTACCTGGGAACCTGAGCTGGATGAGCCGGACTACAGGACGTACCTGGGAACCTGAGCTGGAGCGGGGCGCCGCCCAGCAGCAGGTTCAGCTGTTCCTGCACCATGTACAGCTCGCCGGCAGCCTCCTCCCGCGGCCAGTGGTACTCCGCCAGCTGCAGCGGGGCCGCCGGCTGGGCAGCCTCCTCCACCACCAGCCTCAGCCTCTGCCACCGCAGCGTCCGCCGGCGTCTCAGCCGCCTCCATGGCAGTGTCAGTGGCGCAGGCGGGCGCCTCACCCACGTCCATGGGGGTCTCAGACGAGCCCGACAGCAGGTGGGGGCGCCCGGTGTGGCGTCGGCAGCGGGCGGGGCCGTCTCAGGGGGACAGGTGGGCTCCCGCTGGGGGGCTGGGAGGTGGATCGGCAGCCGGCGGAGGTGGCTCCTCGGAGACGGGAGGTGAATCCTCCGACGATGGCTCGGCGAACGCCGTTGGCGGTTGTGTCAGAGGCTTTTGGCTGCAAAACAGAACAAATGCACTCATTTCTTCTGATAGAAACGTGTAAGGATAAAAGCATCCTATCAACAGGACATATACGATGAGATCTAATCGAAGCGGATATTGATATCAAGCAAGACATAAGGTTTTCAGCCCGTAGCATAGCCTAAAATAGATGTAATATCCAAACTGGATGACAAACAGCACAGGCAATGCAAGATTTCACAAAATACTAATTAATGAAGAGCATCTTGTGCTGTTTAGCGCCCGCTTTACGCCAAACCCTGCTTAGAAAAACCTTCCCTCGCATCAACCCTGGCGCCTTCGGCCGGGCGCTGTGCGCAGTTAACACAAGTAAACAGGTGAGAACCCGCGGCGCCTGACAGTCCGCTGTATGTTCTTACACTTCGCTACCAAAATTGGAGGTCCTTCATTTAGCAAAGGAAATATACATATTATTATCATACGTGACGATTCCTTAAACATATTCCAGTGTGTAGCCAGTGTTCCCATTTTCCCGACTTTAAGGTGTTGACCAAAGGAGCCCCGCTTCTCCCAAGAAACAGCCACAGCAGGCTATGACCGCCCACCTGCTCAGGTCGAACACGCGCTCTGGCTGGGCGGCGCTGGGTGGTTTGGTATCGTCGACCTGCGGCTCATCTGTACCGGCCGGGTCCTCTCCAGCTGCCGCCGCCTGCACCTCAGACGCAGCCGTGACCGGGCAGGCTGGGGCAGCCGCCTCGGCCGCCACCGGAGCCGGAGCCGGCGCCGCCCGGCCCTGCGCCTCCTCGGCGTCCATCAGCGCGTTATCGTCGGCGGGCGGGGGCGGGACGGCGGCGGTCGGCGGCTCTCCTCGCTTGCGGCGTCCCCGCTTCTCCTGGCGAACGGGATCGCCCGGCGAGCTGGCCGCCGCAGCCGGAGCTGTCTTCGGCTTCGGGCCCGGGGGCTTCGCTGGAGTGCCATCTGAAAACACGCAACATCAAAGTCTATCTGTAGCATGTAATGGCGTTGCGTATGCACCTGTAGGAATTTTCCTAACATTTCTGTGCCCAAGATTCAGTAGCCAGGTGGTCTAGCTATCGGTCAATAATCAATTTTTAGCAAAGGTCAACAAACGGGAAGCCAAGCATGTTACTGACCTAATTCCAATCCTTCACACTTGAAAATATTTCCGTTTTGGCACGGTTACACCAGCACAGAGTCGATATGTTGCATTGCTACCTCAACCATAGACACTGACCTTTCTTGAGGCGTATTTTCTTGACGGGCGGCTGCTCGCCGGCGGCGTCACTGGCGCCCCCTGCCGTCACCTGCCAGGTGGCAGTCTCTGGTTTCTGTGTCTGTGGATCTGTCTCGGGTTCCGGCACCGGCTCCTGCTTCACCACAGGCGCTGGGGCAGGCGCGGCCGCGGGGGGTTCGGCGGCCGGCAGTTTCCGCTTCCTGCCGGGCCGGCCTTTGACCGGTGCCGACGCCGTCGGTGCAGCTGCCGGGACAGCAGCCGGGACAGCAGCTGCAGCAGGCGATGGTGCCGGCGCAGGCACGGCTGGAGGCTCGGCTGCAGCCGCAGGAGACTTATCCACCTTCTC
This sequence comes from Lepas anatifera, assembly GCA_034440635.1. Classification (NCBI taxonomy): domain Eukaryota; kingdom Metazoa; phylum Arthropoda; class Thecostraca; family Lepadidae; genus Lepas; species Lepas anatifera. The sequence continues at coordinate 353,791 of JAOTON010001320.1, forward strand.
AGTCTTGCCAGCACGCGGAGACTTCGTCGGCTCATCTTTACTACCCGCCTTCTTCATGCGCCTCTTCTTCTCAAGAGACGGTTTGTCGTCATCGCTCTCCTTTTTGGGAGTCTTCTCCGGTGAAGCGGTCGGTGCGGCCCCGGTGGAGTTGGTGCGGCCCCTGCCATCGGTCATCCGTGCCTTGGCGTCCAGCACACGCAGTCGGTCCAGCTCCTGTCGCTCGTCCTCCGACAGCTTCTTCTTGCGCGGGCGCCCACTCTTGCGGACTGGAGCGTCAGACGAGCGGGCGGCCGCCGCTGCCGCAGAGGGAGTAGTGGGAGGGGCGGCGGCGGCGGTGGTCTCGGCTGCCGAGGCAGGTGTCGAAGGAGGCTCAACCGCCGCGCAGGAGCGGAGGTCGGGGCGGGGGGATGGGACGGGGGCTGAGGCGGGGGCCGGGGCCGGGACTGGGTGCTTGCGCGGCCGACCCCGCTTCCGTTTGACGGGCGTGACTTCGGTGGAGGTGGTGTTGCTGGGCTTGGAGGGGGCGGCGGCGCCCGTGGAAGCGACCTCATCCCCGCTACCAGAGGGAGCGGTACTGGCGCGTAACTCGCGTTCGGACCCTGAAACGGCTTTGTCCGGAGAAGCCAGAGGAGGAGCCACCTGCGCTGACTCCTTTGCACTGTTCCCAGGAGTCGCATCTACCCTGTTCAAGCACAAGACCGGTTTGGGGGCCGCAGCTGCAGCCTCTGACGTCTCCTGAATAAAAGGCGTCGATAGCGGCGATGCCCTCGCTGTCTCGCGACGGCTGCCGTTTGGCAGCCGTGCCTTCCGACTCGGAGTCACGCGAGACACTCCGGTGCGGAGAGCGGCCGGACTCAGAGCGCAGCGGCCCGGCGGCATCCGCTTTGGACGCCTTAGGAGCGTCAGAATGGCCCTTTGGTGACTCCGGGATCGAATCCCCAGCACCACGCGGTGACTTTGGCACTGGCTTTCCAGCATCAGGCGGTGACTCTGGCACTGGCTTCCCAGCACCACGCGGTGACTTTTTCACCGGGTCCCCAGTACCACGTGGTGACTTTTTCACCGGGTCCCCAGTACCACGCGGTGACTTTTTCATCGCGTCCCCAGCACCACGTGGTGACTTTTTCTCTGGGTCCCCAGTACCACGCGGTGACTTTTTCTCCGGGTCCCCGCTGGCACGTGAGGCCTTCGGTGCCGAACCTCCACTTGCACGCGTGGACTTCGGGGTTGCATCTGCGCTAGCACGAGGGGACTTGGGAGCCGAGTCCCCGCTGGCGCGGCGCGGTGACCGTGCCGGATCTCCACCACCTCGCGGTGACCTCGCAGCAGGATCTCCGCCGGCTCGCGGTGACCGTGCCGGATCTCCGCCGGCACGCGGCGACCTCGCAGCAGGATCTCCGCCACCTCGCGGTGACCTCGCAGCAGGAGCTCCGCCGGCACGCGGCGACCGGGAGCCGTCCTGTCGCGGTGAAGACCTCTCCGCCTCATCCCGCGGGGCTTTCGCCGGCTCGGCCCGTGGAGACCGTTCGCGTCGAGGAGACCGACCGGAGTCATCCAGGGTGTCTCGGGACGAGTGGCGTCTGGGCCTCTCTGGTCGGTTTCTCTCAGCCACCGGAGGTTTGCGAACATCCACCACCGTCACAGCTGCTGACTCCGGCGGCGGCATCGGCTCCACTTCCACTAGACTGGGCGCTTCCACAACGCCGGAGTCAGGGCAGTTGGAGTCGACCTGCTTCTCTGCGCGAGAGGCGGTGGCCTCCACTTGGCTCGGAGCGGGTTCACGTTTCGCGGCTGGTGTGGAAGACTCGGTACTGGGCAGCTTCTTGATCTGCAGGTCCGAAGGACGAGCAGACAGTTCTTCGGATATTCCTAAGTTTTCCGACGGGACCCTGGCGCCTGCTTGGTTTTCAACTGAACTGGCCACTTCAGGCTCTTTGACAACCGTGGCTGGGTTATTTTCTGAAGCTGCCGACTCTCCTTTAATGGCAGAATCTTCTTTATCCACGACGTCTCCTACCTGAGTCTCCACAAGCGGCTTCTCGGGCGGTCACAGTACTCGGTATGCCTTCGGTGGGTGACGAGACCGGAGGAGAAACCGCTGCATCAGGCTCTATCCCAGCCGGGGGAACTGGCTCTGACACTACTGCTTCCACTGGGGAACTCTTCAGCGCCGAATCAGCTGGTGCTGAGGCCTCTGATGGGCCTGGAACGGGGTCGACAACGTCGGATGTCCTTGATGGAGCATCTGGTTTATCTACCACGGTAGGAGACGACGCCGGGATATCCGCTACGGCTTCCAATGACGTGACGGAACGGGACGCGTCTGACGCAGTCGATTTATCTTCTGGAACAGTCTCAGAGAAAGATGTCTTTTTGGGTTGCTTGTCTACCTCCTGAGTCTCAGCCTCTGTACCGGGCGGTGGCACGTCGTCACCTCTCGTTGCCGCTCCTGACTCCACTTGCGCAGAACTATGTGATGTATCTGAGGAGGCGGTGGCCGTGGCTGTGCCCGGTCCGGCTGGGGCGAGGAGTGGTGCAGGCACTGGGGTGACATCGGTGGAAACCGCTCCCAAGTCAGGTGCAGTATCAACAGCAGGGACATCGCCAGCAGCACTTGGCGAGCCTTCCGAACGGGACTCCGCCACTGGCAGAGTGGAAACGGCAGCGGGAGACGATGCTGGAGCCGCAGCAGCAGGTGCTGCTGACACTGCTACAGCAGCAGGCACTGATGCTGCATCACCAGAGGGAACTGATGCTGAGGAAGGTGGTGGTGTTGGTGCTCGGGGAGCAGGTGGCGAGAAGAAGCTCCCGTAGCAGGTAATGTTGTGACTGGAGCAGGCGGTGATGCTGCTGGGTCAACAGGTGGTGTAGAAACCGGACTAGCCCGTGGTGTTGATGCGGACGGAAGCACTGTTGACGCTGAAGCAGTACACGCTGTTGACACAGCCGCTGGCTTTGCAGGTGGGACAGCAGGACACGGGGATTCAGGGACCGAAGGTTTCGTTGATGCTGGTCCTGACGCAGCGACATCAGATGTAGATGCACGACCAGTGGATGCTGATGCAGGCACATCGGGCGCCGCCGCCGGGGCAGGGGGCGGTTCTGATGCCGGACCAGCGGGCGGTTCTGATGCTGGACCAGCGGGCAGTGTGGATACACCAGCAGGCGGTGACGCCGATGCCGATGCAGGAGGTACCGCTGGTTCCGGTCCGGTATCGCTGGCAGGCGGGGACGGTGCCGGTGCAGCGGGAGCAGGCAATGGGGACGCCGACGCCGCAGATGTCGTCGTTGTACGTGTGCCCGGGCTGGACGACACTGGAGGAGAGGGAGACACGGATGTAACAGCACCGCTCGGCGCTGATGCCGTCACAGTGACGATGGAGGCGGTCACCGACGGCGGTGCCAGCAGGGCGGCTCCGTGATGCGATGATACGGCAAGCGATGAGGCCGAGCTTGTACATGGCAGTGATGCTGCTGTGGGTACCGCCGGCGGCAGGTCGGAGGGCAGCGATGATACAGGGGTTGCAGATGCAGTTCGCAACGGTGCCGAGGCGGTTAGTGACGTTGCTGATGAGCCAGTCGACGCCGATGATGCAGATGGCGATGAAACCACGGCGACTGATACAACTGGTAACGATGCAGGTGTTGATGAAGCTGGCGTGGCGGGTGCGGATGAGACTGGAGCGGCGGGTGGTGGAGGAGGTGGGGCGGTGGAGGCTGGTGCGTCCGGTGTCTCTCCCGCCCCAGCTGGAGAGCCGGACGCCTCAGCGTCCCCCGAACTCTGACACGTGCTCTGGTGATCCACCTGCGGAGTCGCCACCGCCACTCCTGCTGAAACTCCCACAGAACTGACAGCCCCGCTGAACCCGTCCGGGGAGGCGAATCGTCTGCATTATCGTGCGAGTCAATGCGAGAATCGGAGTTCTCCATCGAGTCAAGCCGTGAGTCGGTGTTATCGACCGAGTCAGTGCCATGCGAATCAATTCGCGAGTCGTCATCCAGGGAATCCACGGGACGAGGCAGCGCTGCCGAAGCCACCGCCGCGCCACGAGCTCCCCCGTTTTCTTCGTCGTCGATGTGTGAGTCGATCCGGGAATCGCTGTCCGCGTCAGCGTCGGCGGGAGCTCGAGACGGCAGAACGTCGCTGCTACCGCTGACGGCAGGCTCCGGCACGTCCCAGAGCCGCACCACCTCCTCTCCGTCGTCTCCGGCCCAGGCCGCCACCGCCTCGGAGCCCTGCTGGTCGCTCAGCTGACGCGACGTCAGCGGCGCAGAGGAGACCACCACCGACGCTGCCGGCGACACCGGCACGCACGGCACCGCCGGCGCCGCCGAGGACGGCTCTGAACCATCCGGACTCAGCTCGGCGGCGTCAGCGCCGGCGCTGGTGGAGATGCCGGCCTCCTCGGCGTCGCCACGGCCGGACGGGCCTCCGCCGTCCGCCTGACTGGTCGATATCTCTTCCTCCAGCCGCGGCGCCTTAGCACTCGGCGACGAGCAGCCGCTGCCGCCGTCGCTCTCCTCAGACGAGGAGTCCGAGTAGTCGGGCACCAGCGCCGGCCGTTTGCGCACGGTGGTGCTGCTGGTGGCTGGGCCGCGGTCCCGAGCGCCGCCTGCCGCCCGGCTGAAGGTCGAGTCGGCACCGCCCGCGTGGCCCGGCGACCGGCTGTCCTTGCGGGCGGAGCTGACGGCGCCGCTGCCGCCCTGGCTGTCGGCGCCGGCCGGACTGCGCGCGCTCTGACTGCCGGAGGAGCCGCTGCCGGCCTCCGAGTCGGCCGCCGCCGGGCTCCGCGCACTGCGCGGCGTAAAGGATCCGTTGCCGCCTTGCGAGTCGGCGCCTGCAGGGCTGCGCGTGTTGCGCGAGGAGGCTGCAGACGATCCGGAGACCTCCTGGTGCTGAGAGGTGGGCGCCGCTGGCGGCTGCCAGACCCGTGACGAGCCCGATATCTCGCCGTGCTGAGCTGTGGTGGGAGAGGTGAGCCGAGGCCGCGACGCGCCTGAGCTAGAGATGGCTGCCTGCTGGTCGCCGTTGGGTCGCCACGGTGCCGGCTGGCAGTCAGCGCTGGATTCGGGCTGATCAGCGGTCACTCTCAGCCTCGGAGTCGGTGGAGCAGCCACTGCCGCCGAGTCGTTGCTGCCCGCCACCTCCATGGCCTCAGCCTCTGAGTCGTGGCGGCTGCGGTGTGCAGGCGACGTCAGCGGCGCCGCGCGGCCGCCGTCGTCCGGCTCACACGGAGACTCGTCGTAGCGCGGCCGGCGTCCGCCCAGCTGCTGACTGGAGGAGGGCGCGCCGTCACCGCAGTCCCTTGACGAGACTCCGTGCGCGGCACGTCGCTCTTCCGGAGGCGCTGGGTCAGAGGAGCTGGCCGCGTCAGCCGAACGCCGCGCCAACCTGGCGTCCAGGTCAGGGTCGGCCGAGGAAACGTCGCCAGCCGGCGATGGCGCTTCGGAGTCAGGTCGCCGGGGCGGACCTGTGTCTGAAGAGCTGGCCGCATCTGCCTGAGGCCGGCGCAGCGATGAAGGACGGTCGCTGCCGGACCCACGGGCGTCGGAAGAGCTGGCGGCGGCACCAGCAGGCTGTCCCGCCGCCGTGATGGAGGGAGCGGCGTCGGAGGAGCTCGCCGCGTCCACAGGACTGCGCGCTACAGAGGGTCGGCCCACCGCCAGTCCGTTGTCAGATGACGAGGCCGAGTCTACAGGCCGCCGAACAATCACTGGCCGCGCAGCGCCGGAGCCCGTGTCCGATGAGCTGGCAGCATGCCCAGCTGGTGGCTGTCGGCGCGCTCTCGCCGACCGGGACGTGTCGGAGGAGCTGGCATCGTCAGGCGCGTCCGGTCTGGCCGAAACAGGCGGACCCGAGGTCGGTGCAGTCGACGTATCTGAAGAGCTGGCAGCATCGGTCTGTCGGGCCCCGTCCGAACGGGACTCGGTATCGTTTCCCTGAGGTGCGTCAGACGAACTTGCCGCGTCTAAATGGCGGCCTCTTGCAGGCTCTGAAGCGGGCGTGGTCCTCCTCATGGCATCTGAGGAGCTGGCTGCATCTGAGGACGCTGGCAACGCGCCGCTCGCAGCGCCCACTCGCGGTCTGGAGTCAGACGAACTGGCCAGGTCGGCCGCGTTAGCCGGCTGAGGCAGCGCTGCCACCGGGGCCGCGTCGGAGGAGCTGGCTCCATCCGCCCCGTCACCAGACCGGCGCGCGGCGTCGGTCGGCGGCCCGCCGGCCGGCGCCGCGTCGGTGGAACTGGCAGCCGTGTCCGACGCCCTCCTGCTGGGAGGCGACGCGGCTACTGCAGCGCCATGGCCGCGGGACTGGACGGGGCCGTTGTCGGAGGAGCTGGCGGCGTCGGCAGACGGCTGGCGCACGGCTGGCAGCTGCGCCGGCGACGGCTCCGCCTGCGCCTCCGAGTCCGGCCCCGGCGACGGAGAGGCCGCCGCCGGGGGCGCCGCCGGCTGGTCGCTGCTCTCCGGCTGGTGCTCTGAGGGTCGACGGCGGCGGGGAGGGCTGGCGCCGCGGCGCGCCTCCGGCCGACAGGTCGACGTAATGGTCGAGTCCGGCTGGTCAGACATGCCGCCTCACCTGCCTGAGAAAAACGGGTTTGATATGTTTTGTCATTACCTGAGCTAAATGAGGGTACAAGTATGTTATCAAGCAAGAAAAATCGAGGTGGAACATAATGAGTCGCTCTCATGTGTTTAGCCTTGCAAAACGAAAATACTCTTTCAGCATTGAAGGTACACACATACAAACGTTGAAGAAATGCATCTAAAGACCTAAGCTGACGTTGGGTGCATCACAACAAATCCAGATGTCAACACCAAAACAATATTTAAATCAGATAATGTATTTCCGACCACACATCTCATATAAACAAAAGACCGAGACATTATATTTGAACAAGTTACAAGAAAAACCAACCTTTAAAAAGGCCGGCTACGTGTCCATCGCATTAGAAAAGTAGCAGATATCAGTTACCCTTAAATGGCTGAGGGAAAAGGTTCATTATCATCAACAACAACAAAAACGCAGCAGTTAAGCTTTTCCATCTTCTCATTCAACCTTATAACCAGCAGAACTCCAACAATGTCCTTCAACATAGTCCAAAACAAAAGTTGGCAGACTTCACAGTGCTTAGCCGAGGAGCATGACTATAAGTTGATACCAGAGGGAGTTTGTAAGGAAACCAATTCGAGGTCCTGGCTCAATGACCAATAATTTGTGTATTCATCTATTGTGTAATGAAGATTCTGATAAAAGGGCTGTGTCTAAATATAAAATTACAGAGAATTGCTCAATTTTCCATACCGAATTCCAGGACACAGGCCAGTTAACAGCTGCAGAAATTGTCATATCCCGGAGCATTGGTCTGAAAGCTAAAACAAGTGAATTCTTATAAAATAAAAATATATCTCTCTCCCTGTCGCTGTAAAATTATCTCAAATGTTTAAAGATATTCCTGCTCAAAACGTGAGCTCTGACCCCAATTAGGATAAGAGAGGCAATCTGAAAGGATTTTGAAGGCCTATGAGGTTGAACCACGAACGCACTGAGACAGCTTTGATACAGTTCTTATTGATTAATATCGGCTGATACCACCCTGCCCTTGTAGAATTCGCATCCATGGACATATATTGATCATTACCATACACTGTACATGATAAAAGCGACCAGGGATGAGATGCGCAGGGGCCAGCTCGCCAACAATATGTATCAAGACCATACAATGTGGGGGAAGTATCGACGTTAGATTTTCTGGTGGGCGGAGACACGACGTAATTTGGTACAATATGTGTTGCTGTAATAGATGTGTGTGCCATTTGGTGGTGAGTTGGGCGGCTGATTCGGGCCTCCGCAGGTTGCCTCACTCCGACTAAAGTGGACAGCTCGTTTTCTCATCACTGAGGTCAGCTATCGCTGGGTCAGGCACAGGTGACCGGTCCACCCACAGGGCCGAATCGGAGGAGCCGCCCAGGTGGCCGGCTGGGGGTGCACGGGCTGCACGCGTCGTGCTACTCACCTCTCTGACGTCCCCGGCATACGATCACCCTTGGTCCTGTGACCTGTTCAGCACAGTATACCATCTACGTCTCGATATTGGTGAAATACTCACTCTTGCCCTTCACTTAGATACACGGTAAGAACATGACCGAGTCCAACTAACTGGTACCTCGGAGAAGTTTCGGCACAGTGAGGCTATGCGCCCTGAGTGGGCTGAGAATTTATATCCTTTGACTTGGTAAGTGGGTCACTTTTCGGGTCGGTACGGATCGCGTGTATTACATGGTTGCGCATCGTGTTGTCATGTTGCTAATGTTCAACAAGCATATATGGTGAGAAACCGCTTCAGGGAAGTGACGCCAAGGTACGCCCAATAAGCTGTTACCATTTCCGATTGTGTATTTGAGCAGCGTCAGGTTTCGGGAACGTTTGCCATCAAAACGAGATTAATGAGCCATGTAGACATATAAAGTTGTGTTGGATGTATTTTGTTACCAAATAAACCCTGAATAAATAAATTGGTGAAGAAAGGGAACAAATTCACGTACAATCACAGACTTTAATTCGAGCATTATTTGTAGCACTTGAAATATGCATACCAACAGGTGTAGCCAACAGTGCGAAAAATGTATCACTCTGGCTGGGAAATCGATATACATTTTGAAGATAAGACAGAGTTAATTATTGTTAGATAAGACAGAGTTAATTATCGTTAGATAAGACAGTGATCATTAGTTTGCGGGTGACCGTTATTCCGGGTCCCGCGGCACCTGCCTTCGCCCCTGCTCGCCCGGACACCGTTCCTATCGTCCTCCCCAAGATAAGAGGTCAACTCGAAATATATACCCAATCCGATAATAATAATAATTTTTGGGGCTTATCGACGCACCAACTGCCAGGTTTGGCGTCGCCAACTCTTTCCCTGTTGGAAGGGTTTCTCGGGAGCCAGCTTGCTCCTTGTTCAGGGAAGCCGCCGGGCCTTGAACCCGGGTCGGCTGCGTGGCGACAGCTACGCTGACCACTCCCTACCCTATATATACCCAATCCGAGATTGCTAAGATCCAGCAGTTCCGGGAAATAGTGGTCGGGTCCCATGATGGCAGCTGGCGAGCCTCCCAGGTCGATCGGTGAGATCGCCGGAACGAGTGTATATTTCAATTTTGTGGTGGGCGAAACATCATGTGGCCCCTTCGTCTAACTAATGTGTGTGACGTGTTGATGCAATAAGTTTGATGCAGACGAACAATTCTTGAAGCCAGCAAAAGATAACGACATTTCGATGCAGTACAATATCCCAGAGGAATTTAGAAAGCACATCCATTGTCCATCATGATCCAGTGCATTTTGCATCAGACCAAAGCAACGTAGGCAGTTTAATAGCATTTAGGGTCGTTTAGAGACCAAGATTACCTGAAATTAGCACTAAAGGTGAAGGGAAAAATCTTCCACTCTGGGTCATATTTTAAATTTCCAATTTTGGACAGCAGACACAAAAACCAAGGTCCTATTCCTGTTTGCAGTGCCCAATTTCACTGTTTGCACCAGCTTGCAGGTGCTCAGTCAACCTGCATAGAGCAGCAGTGAAAGGGAGATCAGGGTGTCATGTCACACTGCCTGCTGCTGCAACCCACCTACGGTCAGGACAACACACAGGAAGCATGCAAAAAAAACTTCTATTCCTATGATAGCTTGAGGTAGACCTTAAATGAATGGTAACTGTTGCCCTCTGGTTTCTTCTAGCTGTGAATTTCGCAAATTACAGCACAATTCATAAAAACAATGTCTTGTTTTCAGATGAAATCAGCACATTCTGTCCACGCTAATGCCAACATACTAATAGCATTTTAGAGGTTTAATAACACACCACCTGAAAATAGATGATGTTCAAAGTAGCTACGCACAGTTTAAAAAATTAATATTAGTTAAAAAAATAAGAAGGTAATTGTTCGTTTTGGGGCTACTGTTCACTGTTCTAAATTTACGTTGTCTCACAAGAGTATCAGTGACCATGGACAAATACCAAAATGACAGAAAATTTATTATAAAAATGAAGTTATATGATCTGGGTGAGTAATGATCTGGGTGATTAATGCTCTGGGTGAGTATATGATCTGGGGTAGATGCCACCCCAGCATCAAGATCCCAACATACCTATACCCATACCTAAGAATTACAGAAGATTGTTAGGCTGTCTCGGCCTGTTGGCTCTGGTCTCTGAGGAGCTCATTCCAGGCTGAGTTTTTAGTCAGTCTTTCTCAGATTGAAGCGTCTGAGAGAAACGGAGGCCCTCATTTACCGACCGACCTGCCGAGAAGTGTTTCTGGAGTGTGTATGGACCTAATGAGTTCCTGTGGAGATTTATGATTCTGGAATATCGAGAGGCCCACGGACCTCCCCGAGTTCGCGTCGATTAATGATCCTCGTCGGGTACGTGGAACATCTGCTGGCCCAGTGATCGTCCAACCGAGACTTAAATGTATTTAATGACGGAGCAGCTATCACATGGGCTGGCAATGCATTCCAGTTGTTCACCATCCGGTCCCCGAGGGACGCCCCACGCACGCGCAAGACGGCTTCCGGCTTTGTCAGCTTCACAGAATGCCCACGCGTGCGAGATCGGCCATCGAGATGAAAGAACTGGGTATAATCCTGGTCGATGGCGCCATGTAAGAGTTGGAAAACTCTTACCATGTCTCCTCGGAGTCGACGATGGTAGGGAGAGGGAAGATTAAGTGCACACAGTCTGTCCTCGTACGAATATCCTCTCAGGGATGGTACCATGTGGGTAGCTCGACGTTGGATCCTTTCAATAAGCCTTTGATCTGCCCTGTTTAAAGGTCCCCTGACAGAATTTCCGTATTCGAGCAGAGGGCAAACCATAGTTTTGTATAGTAGTGGAAGTGAACCTGTCAATGTTAGCAAAAGACCTCCTTATGATCGCCAGTACTCTGGATACCTTAGAGGCTGCAGTGGCTGCCTGGCATCGAAATTTCAAATCCCTAATCCACAAAAACTCCCAGGTCCTCAACTTCCAGTGCCTGGACTTTCTTGCCCTCCATTAAGTAGCTGTGCTCTTGGTTATTGTTACCTAAGTGAAGCAAACCGCACTTGCTTAGATTAAAGGGCATCTGCCAAGTGGAGGACCAGTCCAGTGCCATTTCCAGATATGATTGGAGGGATGCAACACAAGTGGAGGAGCCTGCTCTGGCGCAAAGCTTGGTGTCATCAGCAAAGAGTTTGATCCCTGAGGTGATGGTGTCCAGCCAGTCTGCAGAATGCGTCAGATTTCGACGAGATCTCGTTGGGGCAGCCTGGGGCAGACCAACCAATTTGGGGCAGCTTTTGGTCGAGCTTGGGGCAGAGGAGGGCGCTTGGGGCAGGAACTAGTACTTGGGGCGCAGTCGGTCCGGGTAATCACAGAGGGAAGAAAAATAATTAAAAAAACGACAATCATTAGTTAAACTTGCGCTGGAAAAGCTGATTTGTCTCAAAAGCGTCATATTTGTCATCAAGTGAAATAAGGTTTAAGAGATACCAGACTAAGAAAATCTATCATCGCGTAAAGTTCCTGGAAGTGAATAAGAAAATTAGGCAATGGGCGCCTTTCAAAATCAATTTACGATTATTTTCTAAATTTTTAGTCTAAACTTAATTTTAGTCACATAAAACTATCTAAGAACTCGAAACAAAATTTCCTGTATGTAGTTTTTTCATTTCCTCCGCTATGTTTTGATTGCCAAAGGCCGGCAAATACCAGCCCCCTCCCCAAAACGAATGCCGGTCCTTGATGTGACGTCACACGGGCGTAAGGGGATCTTTCTTCAATTGCGTCTTGTGAAAATATTCCAAATTTTGCGATGCTTTCATGCAAATTTGAGAAAAGGGGACAAAATGCTTTAGCTGTGGGAAAATATTATATTCGAATATAGTTGTCAATTGAAATATTTTCTTTTAAATATCGATTCAACAGGAGTAAATGCACTGTACTTCATGTGGGAACCAACAACGAGCAGCATACATACGTAATGGGGGATACCATGCTTGCCCATTCCGTCCAGGAAAGAGACCTTGGAGTCCTTGTAGATGCAGACCTCAAATTTCGTGCTCAGGCTGCTTCTGCGGTGGCAAAGGGGTCGCAAATTCTGGCACTGATTCGGCGATCATTTAGTGTTATAAACCGGTGTCGCTCCATTCTGTTCAAGGCCCTCGTCAGACCTCACCTGGGTGCGGTAACTTAGTCTGGGGACCCTTCAACAGGGGCGGACCAGAGGATGGTTGAGGGAGTCCAAAGGCGCGCTACCAGGCTGATCCCCGAGATAAGACACAAATCTACAGCGAGAGGCTGCAGGACCTGCAACTTCCCTCTCTGTACTACAGACGGCGCGGGGTGACATGATCCGAGGCTTTCAGATATTCCACGGTGCCAATGATCTCGATCAAAATACTTCTTCCAGCGCGACGAGAACTCGCGGACGAGAGGACATGATTACAAGCTGATCAAACCGCGCGCTGAGTCTAGAATCCGTAGAAATGCATTTGGCACCCGTGTTGTCAATGACTGGAACGCTCTTCCCAGGCACGTAGTCTCCGCACCGAGTGTCAACTCCTTCAAGACCAGACTCGACAACCATTGGAAGGATATCATGTACTTAGTGCCAGACACCGACTAGGTTGCGACACCACTTGTACACGAGCGCGTTGAGACCGGACCCTACAGGCCTGAGCCTCCTCCGTCCGTATACTTCAACTTCAACTACTATGGCTTGAAACCATGGGCAAATGACGTCACTAGGGAAAGACTTCGCTCGTAAATATACCTTTCAATAAAGGTATCTTTGAAATCGTGCATCATGAATGCTGTGCGTGAGTTTCTCTGCTGTGGTGCGTGGAGAGTCGTGAGTACCGTGTCGTCGTCGGGTCGGATGCACGGTTGTATTTTATTTCTGTGTGCTTTCTTTAAAATGGAGTACATAAAATTTGTATCGCTAAAAGTTACCCCCGCTGGAGGAGTCTGCCCCAGCAACCAAATTTCTGCCCCAATTGGGGCCGGCTTTGCTGCCCAGGCCTGTCGAGTCGCCTGCCAGTTCTGAGACTGGGTGTCCAGCAGGTCATTGATATACTCTCAACCAGGCTAGCAGTCCTCCTTCAACACCATAGCCTTTTAATTTGGTCAGCAGACGCTCATGCGGGACCAAGTCAAATGCCTTTTGGAAGTCTAAATAAACAGTGTCAATAAGCACCAAACACTGAACACCAACATATGCACCAAACAGCACAAACGAGTTCACTAATGCATCTATACAATTTGGGGTGACAACTCATCAATAACAACAAACACAATTCCAGCAGCCACAAAGCAAGATAGGAAGGTACAGCCCCCTGTATTTAAATCTGTACACACTAGGCTCAGAAGTTTTTGTTATAGTGTGAGCAAACTACTGCTTCAGCTTGCAGAGTCGTAATTCAACATTCAGCTTGTGTATTTTGCTCCCAGCTATTGAGTAAGTACCCACTAATACTCAGCAGCCTCATGTTTTAGAAACTAATAGCAAAAAAACTAAATTATCATGAGACATCCATAAAAATATTTTTGCAAATTATTATCAAACTAAGAACCGGCACCCGTTTTTTAACAATATCTTAAGCCAAGGGCAAAACACACATGCTGCATATTTCATCATGACCGAGGGAGTAATAGTGGTCCAGAATTTAGGCCAAACATTGTCAAGCCTAGTGTGTACAGATTCAATTGCAGGGGGCCGTACCTAGCCTGGGTACCCTTTCTTTAGTCACAAATAATGCAAAACCAGTCATTTAAGACAGACAAACCAACAGGCAGGGGGGTGTGGGTAACTCAGACTTAACATGAGCAGCACTTCTCCAATCCATATATTTATTTGTGCAGTGACACAGGTGATTTTAAGACATGATATGAGCATTGAACATTTAATTATGGTGATTGCCAATGAGTATCAGAGGATTCAGGCAGGTAGGAGGGAAGAGGGCCACAGTTTTAGGTACCTGTATGCTTTACGTCCTGTCCTTTTTGTGTCAATATACATGCATGGTTTCAACTCTTCTTAGTTTCAAATCAGTCAAGGGGCAGATAATTTTCAACCAGCTAAATATTTGCTTATACGCCAATAACTTCACACGGTAGCCTCACACATAGACCAATTAATTGATGTAATCTCATTTTAATGCATACACCACCAAGAGGGCTTTACAACAATAGACAAGCAACACGGGCATGAACACAACCTATTCTATTTATTATTATTCCCAAGGGCGGCCTTGATATTATGACTGACTGGCTGACAACTACAGCGAATGCCAACAAACTAATTCAAACGCTATGCACAAAGTGGCAAAAAACGTGGGCGTTGCGGCAGATTTTTGGAACAATAAACCTCTAGGAGGCGGTGCTCCATTGTCCAGTGGCGCAGCTAGGAATGGGGTAAAAATAGGCTCGGGCATGGTGGATCCCAAAAATATGGATACAGCCTGCAATTAGACCAAACCGTGATAATTTTTTTCATTTGTAACGAAATTAGGGAATATTGGGGTTGGGCACCTGGGTGTGGCATGATTCGGTGGAAAGACGCATAACAACATTGGTGTCGCCACGGGGAAGAGCAGAGGGCGGGCTCTCCCCTTTCCCCTTGCATTTTCCTCTTTATAACAAGCGTTTTTTTGCTGGAAAAAAACTATGGGAAGGTGGATTATATCCCCCATTAAATATTGGTCTATCACCGCCACTGCAAAAGAGCGGAGCCGTGGGATCCGGTGGGCTGGCTGAGAGCCTAGCTCCATAATTTTCAGATTCTTATTGTATTTTTTTAGTTTTATATTCATTTTGAAAAGAACAAATCTGAGAAATATTCCATTTCCATATTTCTCTGTGCAGGCATTTTCTCTGACCGCAGCATTTATTTGCCCACGACGGCGCTGTCCTTTTCCCCGTAAACAAGAAATGGTAAGTTCGTATTAAAATGTGTCCGGGTTTTGATAGGTGATATTATCATACAACCTGGGTGTAATTTTTAATATTACATTGAGGCATCAAAATGGTGAGTCATTCCCAACTGAATCGAGGAAAAGCGTTGGAACTTAATTCGGTGTCGTGTTCAAAACCGTTTCTTTACTGGGCCTTACCGCTTACCTATATATATTTCCTAATTGGGACTTGGGGGCTGAATTTCATATAGTGTGGAAACGTATTTGTGTTATGTATGACTAGGGCATGAAAGCATGCTTTTTGGAAATAGAAGGAAGGGTGGCCTGTCTGATGAAGATGGGATGAGGCCCTTTCCCTCCAGCCAGTGTCAGTGTGCAAAGTATGTCATTTTCGATGAAATCTCGTTGGTGTGAGATACTTTGGAGACAGGAATGAGTGGTGTGAGTTTTATGATCTGGTGCGAAATTTGTGAGACTGCTGTGAGGGGAGGTGACTCTGACTATCAAACTAATAATGAATGAATGGTTATAAAGACAGAGGAGGGGCCTTATAAAACTAACTAATAGAGAGGTAGCATTGCATTGTGTGGGTAGGAATGGGCACATTTTTCTCCCTGGTATTATGCGGATTGGTGTGTATTTTAGGTGGCTGGCGGTGCAAATTTGTGCAAGAATTTTTATGGCTGGTGTGATTTGTCGCCTGCTGCCATACTTTGCAGACTGGCCCTCCAGTGTGTATGACAAATTTGTATTGCAAAAGAAGGCAAAGTGCACTGGTGGGGTAGTCTGTGGCAGGGTTCTCTTTCATTGAAATGTAACGGGTCCTCATTGCTCATGTAGTGGGTAGGGCGATGTACAATTGGGATTCTTCATAAATGGGACAGTTTTTCAAATATGGGAATGCCTAAGGGTCTTCCATGAAGCTCTTCAAGCCTCAGAATCAAGGCTGTTCTCTTGAAAATGTTCACAATTTGATTTCACAGCTGTGTGTTATCATTGCTCTTAGCACATAATATATTCAGGGATGTTTCATGACAGTTGTGTGATTCATGCTATTTGTACTGCTTCTGAAAGCAATCCAGTAAATATATAAACCCTATTAAACAGGAAAGATAGTTTCAAGTTGACTCTTACAATTGAATCATGAAAATCTATGCAAATTTGAGCATGTACACCACTTTAACTAGTTTGTTTGGGGCTATGTTAGGGAATATCACCTGGTCAGCTAATTGGTTCTCAGTTCTCCAATCAAAATTGTCTAGGCTCTTATATGGTTACTTTCTTGGGTAGCAGACCTCTTTGTCCTCCCCCTTGTAGTGAGAAGGATTTCCTCATGTCTCTGTATAGTTGTTTTCCAGCATGTAGCACATTGAAGGACAGTGCCATTATATGGTCACTCCAAAGTGTTACTTCCAACTCGTATCTGGCTGCAGAGAAACTGGGGGGCTTCATTGTATCATCCAGGGTTAAAGATAGTTGGAATATCATGTCCAGCACTCCTATGCCTCATAGATATTGTTTGTACTTGATATGACTCATCTGCAACTTGTTCAAATGAGGTCTGGTCTAGTGTCAAAACTATTTATTTTTGTTGCCATAGTAGAAAAGGGTCTGAGATGTCACTTTCATGTATGCATTCACATGCACAATATTTCTTTTTCAGACAAAGGGGACATCCAGTTACGGAAAGAGACACAATAAGTCTCACACCTTGTGCAGAAGATGTGGGAGGTCATCCTTCCACATCCAGAAGCACAAGTGCTCACAGTGCGGCTACCCTGCTGCTAAGATGAGGTCATGTAAGTACATGTACTTAATGCTCTTAAATTGTTGTACAGCTGTGATTAACTTAGATTGTTTTAATATTTTTGTGCTCCCTTTTCCCAGAACATTTTGTGTTGGTTGCCAGCATCATTCATACAACTCACTCACTACAGAGCTGAAGCTTCCGTTTTCTGGCAAGCTTACAGGGCAGCGGCACTAGATTCTGTGGCCATGTGCTGCTCCAGTCTCTGAGCCGCAGTGCCCGGCACAGGCCGAGCCCTCACCGAGAGACTGCACCGGTGGATTTCTTTAAAGGTCTATCAGGCTTGTGCTCTCTCAAACCAGGGCGCCGGTTGGCACGGCGTTGATTCCATTGCTGTTGCGCTCACTTCCCAGTGTAGCTCTATCTCATGGGTAGCAGGCAGCCACAGAAAAGCTTGCCACAAGTCTGTCTTGATCCAGGGACCTTCCACCCCAAATGATGGCGCCTTTGCCAGCTGTGGCATGTGGGGTGGCAATTAATGTATCATTTAGCAAGGTTTTGTATTGTGTGGCAGAAATGTTAACTCCACCCCTTTCACTGGGAGGCTGCCAGCCCTATGTAGCAAGTCAATGAGTGTTGGGATTAGTGAAGGGTGGTGACCATCAGTACCGGTCTAGTACCGGAAACACAAGGACCCCCCCCATTAACCCTCGCCCCACTGGGGGCCATTGATGCCCACCCCTAAGGTTTTTTCGAGATAGCAGAAAAACGACGAGACGCAGCACCGCGGTTGAGGGCTCTACCTATCATTTTCTCACCATCCCTGAAAATTTTTACCCCGGGTCACTCAAGGTCAGGTCACCAGGCGAGGTCAACCAAGGTCACCTCACTTCAACTTTGGAGCTCTATAAGAGCTACATTTCCTAGTCGATCGATTTGAAACTTCCTACACTCAATGACCCCTCCATGGTCTACAACGTGTATATCCGGGATTTTTCGATTTCGTGGCCTGAGGTTAGGTCACGAGGCAACCTCTCCCATTGGAAAAGCATGGGGAAAAGCTGTCTTATGATCTAAAAGTCACAAAAATGATTGCAAATGCTCAGACTGCTCAGAACAGCGTTTTTGGACACCCTTTTTCGGGGATCCCAGGGGTCATATTTGCCCTTTGAATTTTTCCAAGGTCATCCAAGTCACCAGGGGTCAAAAACAGTATTTTGACAATAACTTTTGACCTAATTAAGCTAGAGCGCTGAAACAAACACCATCGTATATGTCTCGTCACTGGCTTTCATTTGATATACGGCAAGGTCACTTTCTGACCTTTCGTGACCTCAGGTCATATTAGGTCACGAGGTGACCTCTGGAGGTCAAACCACTGGCGGGAGGTCTTCACGTTCCACATAGCGGAAAAAGAAGTGACAATTTCCTATCAAATGTATTTACCAGATCTCAATAGCTCTAATGGCATAAGAGTTATGCCCAGTTTTCTTAAGCATTGCATATTTGAGTGAAAATAGCCTATCGTGACCTAACTTGACCTCTGGAGGGCAAACCATTGACCTGAGCGCTTAAACATGCGAAGTAATTTCTTACTGAATTCACGCGAGCTTTCTAATGCACTTTGCAGATTTTCGCTAACCCCCATATTTTCGGAGTTAGAGGGGGGTCATTGATGGCCCCCGGTGGGGCCGGCCATTGATGCCCCCCCCGTGGGACGAAGGTGGCGCCGGACCCCCGGTGGGGCGCGGGTTAAATCTGCATGGCCATGTGGTTAATGTTAACTATCGGTATGGTTAAAGGAAATGCGGCACTTTCATAATGAGGTGTGAACTGAGATGGTCGTGTGATAGGGCATGCCGAGAACCATTCGTTGGAAAATTAATTCGCCCCAGAGCCTACTGTTTGCAGAGAAAAAAAATTAGACATTTCACCACCTACCTTCCCTTTTACTCCCCCTGCGGTCTGTGAAATGAATTGAGCTTGGGAACGTGATGTAGTGCTCAAGTCTACATTTTGTGCTTGGGCCTTTTTAAAACTTATGTGTTAAGTGCCTTTGGTACTGGTTACTAAAGAGGCCTATAAGATTCTTCAATGACTAATTTTATCAAGAAAAGCGGTCAAAATTGAAGTGTCACTGGGTTTGACTCCCTTTGTGCTTTTAATTAAAGTTTCGATCTGGCAGAAAGTATTATCCGATTGTACGCTGATTTGACCTCAATTTGGGGACTTAATCTCTAACAGAGGAAAATTAAATAAAATGGGCTTAGTAGCAATTTTCCGACGGAAATGGGCCATATCCAGTATTTGCATGAACGATTGTCCCTCAAAGGGAATGTGGCACCTTCATAACACGATTTTAACTGAGATAGCCAAGTTGTAAAGCAAGTCGGAAAACCCGGTACTCCATATATCATTTGTCTTGAAACTCTATATTTCCGTAGAAAAAAGCTAAAACCTACCTGACACCAACCTGTCATCAGCCCCTCGCCAGGCGGTCATTGTTGTGAGTTGCTGGTGTGACGACATATGCTGACGTCACGATGAGCATCAGCCAATCAAAGCCCTTGAAGCATTTCAAGTATGGTAGTGGTTGCCAGATCATGACATCATCCACAGGCAGATATTTATTTTCCTAGAGGAGTATTTTTTAAAAACAAAATATTGAGCTTATTGAACATTTTTCAGAGAAATCATGGGTGGTTTCATTATTTTGGGATAAAAGTACGCCTAATTACACTAAATTTCAGGATTCGACCAAGGTGCCACATTCCCTTTAAAACACTGTGATTGCACCAATATACCATATCCTCCTAAAGCTTGGACTGATCAATCAGAATCAAATTCATGACGTTACACTGATTCCGAGCAGTTTGGAGTGGTTGACGGTCGCCCTTGTGAACACAAATTGTAAAATGTTAATGGAACACTCCGTTCTGTACCTGCATGCTCTGACCCGATTTAGGTGACCTTTGAACTTAAAAGTGTGGTGTGGGTATGTGACACAAGTATTGCGAGCCATTTTGTTACTATGTGCTTGTTCTATGCTTGTTCTGTGCTACTTGTATTGAAGCACTTTGGTTCCACTTGTCCCACCAGACATGAACGGAGACGTTGCTTAAAAGTTTTTTTCTTAAAAGTCATAATAGGTGTAGAAAAACTGCATAACTTACGGAAGTTCTTTTTAACTCCGCTAAAGCTGGTGCATTACCGAGGTCCATTTTGACACGCCAAGGTAGCCCTCGGTACCAGTTGACGGAAAAGGTTTACTGGAATTATAACGGAGCGACAATTTCTGTATGTTACGCCGCTTTTCCATAACTTAATAAATTTGGGCCTTGTCTGTATGTTGCAATAAGAATGTGACAGCTGTGCTTGTGCTTTAAAGTGCACCCTCCGTTTCTTTCAGACAACTGGAGTGTGAAGGCCAAGAGGAGGAAGACCACCGGTACCGGCCGCATGCGTCACCTGAAGGTCGTCCGAAAGCGCTTCAGGTGCGTAAATCGGACGCCGAGCTGCCATTTTGGTTTCAGACTCAGCTGGACGCTGGTTGTGAGCTGAGGCATTCTCTGCAAATGCATGACTACTTGGGATTAATTATCTGCTTCTGTATAAGAGGTGTGGTTCTGGTGTTCCAAATAGGTACCCATGGCGAATCCGAAATCGTTAGGATTTTGGATTTGCCCTGTGGGCCCTCGGTGGCCTTTGATGCGCCAGTTTTGGTGTGAGTATGTTGGGGTATAATCGAATGGAGGTCAATTCTTGATAGTTAATTTGTTTTGGCACTAGGTAATTAAATGTTTAGAGAAAGCATCCTAAGTAACAGAATTCGACACTTTGCTTTTGATCGTCATATGTTATAGCTATTGTGACTGAACACGAATAGAACATGCATCATTTGATAGTGGGATCAGAAACGCGGCGAAAATTTCCAGGGCCTGTAAAATCGCAATTGTGGGTCTTGGTGAAAAACTTACTTCATGTTCGAAATCAGTGCCATCGATGTAGTATTCGCCTACAGGTCAACGCCATGCGTATGTTCATGGCCCGTTTATTATCCTTTGTGGCGTAATGATATCCCATTTTTTCGTTATCGAAGTGAGGGTTGAAATATGTCAGTATGAGGACTGAAGTCTTGTAAATGAACAGTACCTGCCTGGGATACTGATGAAATGTTGGGTGTGGGCGGAATGTTGTAAGCGAGCTATGCCATTTAGAGATTGTGGATCTTAGAAAAAAATCCTGACATCCGAACTTAAACCATTATGGGAAGAATGTACGTCAAAGTGTCGGTTTTTAGGATTTGGTATCGTGTGTGCTCTGTCTTGGCTGTAAGGCAGTCGGGAAGCCTGGCTGGAAGGCATGCTTTGGCCCGAGATGACCCTCCCTCTATGACCTTTGGTGATCTCCATCGTGGCTGTACCAATTGTATTTGCATTCTTACTTTTTCTGAAACAAAACCAACTTAAAGGGCTCAACAAAAGTAGGGTATGAAATGGAAGCGCATGGTTCTTCTAGTGTTTTTTATGATTATTTGGCTGAAAATTTATTCAATAAGAACTGGAGACGAATTTGTTTGTTCCAAGGTCAAATCAGTACCTATTTGACCTGACCCGATCAGTAGTGAGCTTTCGTGGCGGGTAATCAGATTTTCGCTGCAAAGGTTTACGCCATCAGGGGCGAAACGCAAGGAGGTCGCAACTTCCTCCTCCCCTGTATGTTGACAGTTTTCCAGACTCACCTTTTAAGTCGTGTATTTGCATGTAAACACAGCCTGTGTGTTTTTCTTTTCACCGCTCACTCATTTCAGAAAAGGAAAAGGCACGTCTAATCTGTTTTCAACCACCTCCCACTCCCCAGTCGCGGAAGTAATGAGCTAGTTTTATGGGTTGATGTGGCGGGAAACACGAATGAAGTAGTTTTTCTCGAATGACCATTTTTTGTCTGATTTGCGCCGTTTAGGAGCACTGCCGTGTTCACCTCGTGAGAAGAAACTGTGAATAACGTACTTCGTTTATGCGCTCTGTCTTTTGAGATGTATGCCGGAGGAAGCTGAGGCCCTTTCCGTCCCCGTAATAGGGATGCGGCCTCATGGACTGGTTTGTTCGAACGCGCTTTTTCAGGTCACGGATTCATACTGGTTTTCCGTTTTGTTGCAGGTACGGATTCCGCGAGGGAACGCAGCCTAAGCGTCAAGTGAAAGCTGCTGCTGCCGCGAAATAATGTGTGAGCCCATTAAATAAATTCAAAATCGTGTGGAATGTTTGTTTTTGGTCGGTTCGTTATCATGGTGTTGCTGCTAGTGCAGAGAGCGACGTGGTCTTCCAGGGGGGATAGTGCTTGTCGTTTGAAATGGTACAACCAATAACGCAGAAACACTCACGAGGACTCGAGCATATACCTAAATATAGACAACATAAACTGGCCGTGGCGATTTCAAAATGGCGAGTGAGTGCTGTGCTGTTATCGAGACGAACCACACCGCACATTCACCGCCGAGCCTCCAGTAAAACGGCACGGAATTATTGGATTGTCTTGGAAGTGGGTGACAGTCGAAGGTAACGAGACGCCGTTATAGTCTGATTTGAACTGAGAGGGTCACGTGAAGTTGACTACCGAAACTCGGGCTGATACTGCTTTCCAAATCACCGGTTACGGAGAAGAAGCGTGGGTTTGGAGCAGGGTATCGACCCCGCGGAGTCCAAATCTCCTGCCTGGTAGTCGGCTGATAGTTTTGGGCCCATAAGCAAGGCCCGGGAGTAGATGGCCGTGCGCCCAAAAAGCAGCACGCGTGTGAAATTTTTCCGTTTGTGTTACTTTTGTCGTGCATCGTAAGTTCTGAAATATGATATGGCGTGTCCCTGACCGCTCAGTCCAAACCTCATGAATATGTCGCATTCCTTCGAGAAAACACTTTCCGACGTTAGGGACAGAATGACGGAACTCAACGTCAGAACTGGGAGAGCAGCCCCCGTCCGCTTTGGGGCCATCATCTGGGCCATTGGGGCCATTGATCTCTTGGGGGCCGCCTCTCCCCAATTCAGGGGCGGACGCAGACCCGAGTTTTGGGGGGTCAAACCCATGTCTGCCTCTCCTGGGGGGAGCGAAGATTTTTTGGTCTACAGACCTAGTGTAAACACCTTTTTTCAGTCCTCGACAGACCTAGTATAAGTCTACCTCTCCAAGTGCATGATCGCTCTCCGGGGGGGAGCGAAGATTTTTGCTCTACAGACCTAGTGTAAACACCTTTTTTCGAAAAAATGTCCGGCGTGTGGGGGGCCAAAAGATAGTTTGCCCCCCTCCAGCGCTTTGGGGGGCCATGGCGGAATGCCCCCCCTGCGTCCGTCAATGCCCCAATTGTCAGAAAACTTAAAATCTGGATAAGAAAAGTTTTTTGTGAAATTCCTGCCTTTCATGACAAATTTGAAGTCTTGAAATGGCTGTCTTTATATATGTGTATCTTCCTTTCAATCGCGGGAAGGATTTTCAACAATTTCTCTGAGCCTCTGATCACATTGTATTATTGCCGATATTTTAGAGGCGGCTCCACCTTTCTAAACTGGTCTGAAAGGCGGCAAGCCTCAACAGGTCCTGTCAAGACCCATTCTGGTCCTGGCGAAAAATGTTTTAAAGGGAATGTGGCACCTTCATAACGTGATTTTAACTGAGATAGCCAAGTTGTAAAGCAAGTCGGAAAACCATTACTCCATATATCATTTGTCTTGCAACTCGAAATTTCCGTAGAAAAAAGCTAAAACCTACCTGACGCCAGCCTCCTCATCAGCCCCCGCCGAGCGGCAATTGTGAGCTGCTGGTGTGACGACATATGCTAACGTCACGATGAGCATCAGCCAATCGAAGCCCTTGAAGCTTTTCAAGTATGGTAGTGGTTGCCAGATTGTGACATCATCCACAGGCTGATATTTATTTCTTTTTCTAGACGAGTATTTTAAAAATCAAAATATTGAGCTTATCGTACATTTTTCAGAGAGATAGTGAGTGGTTTCATTATTTTCGGCTAAAAGTACGCCTAATTGCACTAAATTCTAGGATTCGACCAAGGTGCCACGTTCAGACCAGACTTGTCCTTGTGTCCAGTGACTTCCTTTTCGGCGTAATTTCACTGACACCGACGTGAGTCTCCCCGCTCATGAGTCTTGTGATCTACAACTTGTCCGTTTTCGTGGATGACGATCTGCTAGATGGTGCCACCGGTGCCTTTGTAGTGATCCGTCGGCGACTTCACAAGGTCGCAGACGAAGCAGCAGCATTGATGGAGCACTTCTGCCACCCCGTGCGGTGTGGCCTTCAACGTTCCTGTCCCTTACAAACAATTTCATACGATTAAAAAGAGGGTATTAAAAGGATCAGTTGAAGCAGAAATTTGGAATAATGGCTTCCTGTGATAATAATTATCATTTGAACTGAAATAATTTAACCTGACCACTTCAAAATTATTTCAGCCGTTATTAGCTCGAGTTTTTGTCTCGATGGTGGACAAACCCTCGCCAAGTGGCATCAGTTCTTTCCAGGGTAAACGTTCGGGGGCGTTGCTCGGAAATGACGCAGCTCTGGAATGTCATTTTTAATTAAATTATGTCAAAATTGTTGCAAGTTCGGGTTTTTTATTCGGACCTCCCACTAAAGTCATCAAGGAACTTTCACGGAGACTTATCACCCGAGCGAGGAAATCCTGCAACGGGGGCAGGGGGTAATTTAGAAGCTAAGGTTTCACGACCCTTAAAAAGCAGTGACGGCCGCGTCACAAGTAGATAAATATTGAGCGCTGACCGTCTCAGGGGAATTAATCCTAGGCCTTCCCACCAGTATTGCCACTGCGTGTTCTTCAGCAGGGGACCGGAGCCTAACACTTCCGAGTTACCGGGGCGACAGCTGCACATCCAGATGAATTCTAATCAATATCAGTAACACGGAACTTCTCAGGAGCAGCGGTGGGCAGATGGTATATTCCTGTCCGTGCATATTGAGCTTAAGAACAAAGGGATCGCTATCACAAAATGTTCAATATCCAAGGATGTTGAAATACCAATACCAAGAAATTTAAATTTCAATACTAAGAAATATTGCGGTGCATTTAACATGTATCGCAATTTTTCTCGGATTCGTCGTGCCAAGTGTATATCTGATAGTCTTTTTGCTACATTTATTGCCTTGTACCGTGCCACATACGCTGTGCCTATTGGAAGTTCTTCCTAGATGTCATTGACCTGCCAGTATTTTCACACGTGAGGTTCTTCATTCAGGTATATCCAGGGGCGCCGCCACGGAAGTTTTACAGGGGGGACGAACCCGGGCTGATCCGGGAACGGAAACATCTGAAAATATGTTTTGTCGAGCGCTCTGACGAAGGCTGCTTTTTCTTGAACAGTACCGTGAGCTGGGGCACCAGGTTGGCCACACACACTTCAGAACTCCGTGGGCTGTCCTTCAATAAATCTTTCATCTCCTTTGCACAACTGCCGTTGCCGGCGAGCAGGACCTTCTCGACCTTAGCGTTTTCTCTGATCCCTTCCTGATCAAACCGGTCTGCTTGTTGCGTGCACGCTGCAGCCAGCACCAGCACTCCCTGCGGAGGTACTGCTGGGTGTTCGTGGCAGGATGTTCTTGGCCGACACCGGCGTACCGTGCCGGCAGGTGCTCCTCTTGCGGAAGCGTGATTTCCACATCGTAGCTAGATGCATCCGCCTGCTGAGCATATTCCTGGATACAGCTGTCGGCCTCTTCACGCACGGCCTGCAGCAGCTCTTTGGTAGCCTTTACTCCACTCAGTAGCTGGTAGACGGAGCACTGTGATTTCTGCAGTGTCTTGCTCAGGCTGTCAAGGGGAGAGAACACGGCACGCGCCAGAAGCGCCAGCGTTGACTCCTTGCGCAGCTGAGCGTAGAGGCCGGTCGCTCTGGCTGCGTCGTGGCTACGATGAGCACCGAGCTCCTCCACCGTTCTCAGCACCTCAACGTAGATGTCGAGGGCAGCTTTCAATTCCTGAAGGCGCACTGCCCAACGAGTAGGGTACAGCGATCTGAGCTTTCTTGGTGAATCACCCTCGCTAATAGATTTCCGTGCACTGATCATGGAACTTAGCGGACTCGCCGAACAAACGGCCGACCTCGTTCAGTGTGTTGTGTGTCTCGGATTAGAATAGAGGCTTCACAGCTGTCCTTGGCCACCAGGTTGACGCAGTGAGCGCCAGGGTGAACAAGAGGCCCAAAGGCTGTTTTTCGCGGAGGACTGCCTGAGCACATCGGATGCTCCCAGCCGTGTTATATGATAATAATAAGATAATAAGAGAGCTAACGAACTGAAAATTTCATAAAAGGCGCATAAATACACGCATTGTACGACTAAATGTCGCCGTGGAATGCGTTTTCCAAACATGGACTAGAAGGAAAGCATACTGGGAAGCTCTCAAAAATTTTGGGAGACGTCCCTCCTGGTTGGCCAACAGGGGGACGCTTCCCCCTCCGCTTTCGGGTCCCATGAGTATATGGTAGCGCAAATTTTAGATCAAGAGGCTGGATACAAAGCATTCAACGTTGTTTCCACTGAATTACACGGAACAAATCATCAACCATGTAGCTGACGTCCGTGGAGAGCTCCTAGGGTAGCACAATGCCCACTATCATTTCATTGGGTAGTTGAATGTGGATATTAAGAACGAACGGATAAAGAGGCTGCTTTTCCCTCTTGCCCCAACATAGGCGGATCCAGGATTGTCCATGGGGGGCGCCACCCGGACCAGGGGGCGCCACTCTTGACCGGCAACTTATCCGATGGGCGCCAAACTATGGTGGGCGCCGATTTTCGCATCCTGGGGGAAGCGATATTTCAGGGTGCGTCATCGGCCTTTCAGAGGGGCGCCATGACCATTTCAGGGGGCGCCGAGGATCGATCGGGGGGCATGTGCTCCCTTCGCCCC
This sequence comes from Lepas anatifera, assembly GCA_034440635.1. Lineage (NCBI taxonomy): Eukaryota > Metazoa > Arthropoda > Thecostraca > Lepadidae > Lepas > Lepas anatifera. Next base: position 380,428 of record JAOTON010001320.1, read on the forward strand.
CCTGGATCAAAGCATAGAAAACGAAGCCTTATTAAACGTGCCTTATTCCTGTACAACACAATTTATGTAAATTCGGCAAGGCTCAGGCAACAAGCTTTAATGAACAAAAATGAAAAGGCGGGCAGTGTTGGGCGAGTGTCCTTGCAGCTGTAGGTACTGGCGATTGTTTTAAAAATTTTAGTAGTAAACGTACATTAAATATGTGCTCAACCATGTTTCCGTTCATGAGGACGTGCTCGAACACTGGTATGCGATTTGTTGTGTTAAGGTCCGCGAGAAGCGCATTGTCAACGGAGCCTGTGAATACATACACGTCATGTCGAGACATTCCCCGGATCCGCACATGGCCGGCGCTCTTTATTGGCCAGCGAGAGGCAGCGGCACAATTCAAGTCTGCACCACAGGCCCTAGCCCGCATAGATAACGCAATATTTTCAAGAAGTTTATTTGATGAGACCAGGCGAAACTATGATCCATGGATGCAGAACCTAACGGTGATGTGAATAAAATGTTATGATGTCATGGCGACGCATTACGTGGTCTTCAGATGGCGCCAGCGTCATTTATAGGTGGACTGCGTCGCCCACAATTGCCGTCCCGTCGGACGATGCCGGCGGATGGGGTAGCTACATTAACAGGCCCGAGCCCTGCACAGGTGGCATGGACAGAAAGACACCCACCCGTCAGCCAGTCCGCGTCACACCGCGACTACGTCACACGCCAGCCCTCCCGCCGACCGGCAACAGCACAACTGTCTAGTTTGTACACGTGCGCGCTGTAAGCGCCGTGGGCACTCATGTCACGAACATACACACGCTCATCTGTCTTCACTCGTCATCCTCATCGTCATCTTCCATCTCTTCTTCCTCTTCTCCGTCCTCCGCCGACGCACCAGCTGCGCCGCCCTTGAATCCCGCCATCTCCTCGCCCTTGTATGCCGCCATCTCCTGCGCAAAATTAGCACATCAATGAAGACAAATCCCACCTTAAGGGAAAGTTATTGGAAGGTCAGTGAATGTCAACGCGATCGGGACCGCCATTTTCACCACGCGAAGCAATTTAAGCAGACAATTAAGACATACACTTAGTGGTAACGACACCAGGGAAAGGATCTCCGGCAACTCGAATGAACTTACCCGGGCGTATCGCGCTTTGTCCTTTTCAGCCATGGCCTCATATTTGGCCTTTGATGTCTCGTCGATTTCAGCCCACTTCTTGCCAAGCATTTTGGCAATGTCGCCGACCGTGTGGTCCGGGTGGGCCGCACGCAGCGCGGGCCTCTCGTCGTTGCAGAACCAGAAAAATCCGGAGAGTGCGCGCTTAGGCGCATTCGGGTCCTTGGGCTTCCTCTTGCCCTTCTTCTTGCCGCCCGGGGAGGCACGTAGTGGCGCATCTCCGCCTCAAAGCGGGACTTGTCCTTTTCAGCCATGTCCACGAACCGCTTCTTCTCCTTGTCGCTCATCACCTGCCATCACAGCATTCAGTTCAGGTACTGCGTGGTCTTAAATGAGAGGCTTTGGGGTTAAGAGCCACAACTCGGCAAGTCGAGTTTAAGTTGGAACAGATTGAGTAATGCGTAAGTGAAGGCTAAATTACGTAAAATTACTGTATTATTCTAAGCTTTTACTCACTAATTAGCCTATAATTTCGCTATAACAGGCCCATCAGAGGATCTAAAATCAATTTTGAAAACACTTGTGAAACGAAATTCAAAAACACACGAGACCCAGGAAATGATCTCATCCAATCACATCACACTTCAGAAACAGATTATCTAATTAGGAAGAGACAATGATCTTCGTCTACACTCACTTTTCGCCCTAGATAACTGATCGCCTACATTTTTGACTTAATAAAGACTGCAGATACTTTCGATAATTTTATCCGATGAAGACACGGATGATAAGCATCATTAATCTGATCCACTAGCGGATCCAGGAGGGCCAAGGGGCCACATCCCCCCAAAATGGCGAAGTGTGGGCCAAATTTCTTCAAGAATACTATGCTTTTACGATTTGTCCCGAGTTGCCCCCCCCTCAAAGGGCGCTCCTGTGTCCGCCAGTGATCTGATCCAAACAACCCTAGCATCAAATACTTATACAGGAGTAAGGACGTAGGAGGCAGGGGTAGCGCCACCCCCACCTTCGTCAGGAGAATTTTTACCAAATTTCCACTCAGGCCGAATTCATCTGTTTTAAAGCAGAATGTTTGTACATTTCCTTGCAGTTTCCGTGCCACGCGCCGCTGCCTCTCGGTGCATTAGCGCATTCGGCGATATTTTCCAGCTGACCGCCGACTCGCCAGCGAAGCTAAGTTCGCTGCGCGTGGCTCTGCTGAAGCAACCCGCCGCTTGGTTGATTTTAGGAACATCACAAATAAATGCGTAGGGCGTTTTGAATCCCACTGTAAAAATCGAATTACCACCCACACCGTCAACGGGACAGTCACGATAGTAAGGATAATTCCAGTGCCGTCAGCTTATGTAACAACCTACCTACGTTCAAGACCAGTCACCACCACCTTCCACCGCTCGGAGCATTTCTTCGAGAAGGCACAAATAAATGCGTAGGGCGTTTTGTATCCAACTGTAAAAATCGAATTACCACCCACACCGTCAACGTGACAGTTACGATAGTAAGGATAATTCCAGTGCCGTCAGCTTATGTAACAACCCACCTACGTTCAAGACCAGTCACCACTCACCTTCCACCGCTCGGAGCATTTCTTCGAGAAGGCTGAGAACGCTATGGCTTCATTGGGATGTTTCTTGCGGTGCTCGTCGCGGCAGGTCTGCACGAAATAAGCGTACGAGGACATTCGTCCACGTGGTTTGTCGGCTTTAGCACGCGGCATGGTTGCAGTGATCTGTGAAGAAAACGCATTCAGTCAGAACCAACATAGCATCACCACAAACGTTAAAACTCCAGCTTCACCGAAAACAGTGAAAGGGTCGATTTGGCGACATGTTCATTCCCTCTAAGGTGGTCAACATCTCATTATATTGGGTTTGACTGTTGTCAAAGTTATTATTGCTTATCAGAATTCAATTGTCAACTTAATTACCTACGCATTGGGTAAAACCTTTCGATTGTTTGATCAAGTCGATATGAATGATGGATGCGATTAGGGCCTTGAAGAATCCTTGGGCCCATTGGGACACCCTGACGACGATCACAAGTGGTGCCTTAGGCTCGGAGAGATGAGGATGGGGATTTCTCCTGGGATTTTTTCTTCCTACTGGGATAAATCTGCCATCTAATTGAGAGTAAGTGCTAATATTGCTGCTGAAAATGGGGATTCCATTTGTTGACTTTGCTGGATGCCATATGCATTTCTCTGGGCTGCCAAAAGGGAATCGAAGACATAAACAAGCTTGAGCTGAACATTGTTTTGATGATTTGTCGGGTTGATATTGGAGCTGTATTAAATAGATCAACACGTAAGTTTGAAGGCTAATCTGCTAGCCAATGGAAGAAAAGCGCAGGTCACATTTGAAATACTTTGAGAGCGTCTTTGCGTTAGTGGAACCCGGGACTAATGTGAAAAGGCGATAGAAATCGAAATGATGGGCAAAATTTGTCAAATCTTTGATAAGTACGCGTAGCTCGACGTTCTGCATAAAATAATACCCAAACTTCAAAATAGGAAATTATGTAAGTACACGGCGCATTTTTTGCAGGATGTTCGTTCTTTTCGTTTTATAAGGATTTTTCTTCACCGAAAAGAAGTCCGCGCCTTTTAAATGCATTGGGCAAGCCACACTGCACAAAATGAAAAAAATAAAAACGTCCTTAAAAACTAAAAGCGTCCTTGAAGCTGACAAACTACGAAAAGTTTACATATCTGAGCCTGTTTTTGCTTTTTGGCGATTATTTGCGGGTGCGGCGCAACTGCTTTAATCATTGGAGTGGTCTTGGGAGTAGCGAGCGCAGAAGCGGGCTGAACTTGATCACAATTAGTCTCGGCTGTCATGCGCATACTAGATTTGCATTTAGTGTGCTCCGAATTCTTCAATGTGATGATAATAATAATTGGACTCAGCGGTCAACACACGTCATAAAAAGCCAGTATTTGCAAACTACTACTGCATTTCATGCCATATGTTTTTGTTTCTTTGAGGATGATTGCTGACCTGTTTAAGATTGCTGTTTGCACTTTTTTAACATGAATAATTGGATGCAACAGTTTTCCGGGCTAAACTGACTTAAGACATCAATTTTGAGGCCCAATAATTATGTTTTTTATATAGTCATCTTAAAGATTTTTAGGAGGCTAATGGAGACCTGAGCGGGCTTATTGAGGCATTTTTCCAAAGGCCGGGCTTGCGACGGGCTTCTGAAAACACATCAGGGCGGGCCTGCACAATTCCTCAAAACTCCCCAAGCTCTCATAGAATGGCATACTGTTGAAATATCTTAAGATTAAAAATTGCAAACATGTTTATTTTTGGCATCACCCGCACTACCAACAAACACCACAGAAAGGCATACGCGGGCACGGCCAATGTAGCTGGGATGTTCAATCTTGTAAGGTGGGAATTTGTTTTGTCCATTTCCAATCGGCATAATGACCCAAAATATTAAAACACACCTGGCATCGAAGTCGAGGAATGGGCTTCCTGCCCCTTTCGATGTCAACCGATAGTTTCTCAAACAAGAATAAAGCGAGGGCCGGCCCCCAGCCGCCCGTTTGGCGCGAGTAGTGGAGAAAAGCAAGGAACTCAATCCAGTAACTATATCTGGAATTGTCCAGAGACTTAATTAGAACAGACTCCCTGAAAACAAATTAATAGAACTGGCTGTGTATGAACATGGAATTTCTCCCTTTTAGGCCTGCACAACACTTCGGCTTCTCGTGCGAGCGAAAATAGATTACCGCATATAGCGCAACTGGAGGTTTTTCTCCGTGATTTCTGAGCAACATATCGTCACAACATCAGGACAATGGTGCTGACAAAACTCAGCCAGCGATCCCATGAGCTGCGTTCAGCAATGCTCAGACTGGAGATGTATTTCGGTAGCCTCGAGCGCGTTCGCAGCCGACGATGCCGTGATGACTCAGTCGACGGCGAGTGGGCGCTGGCCTAGGGAAGGACCCGGTCGATATGGTGGTGTCAATTCCTCCTCCCCGCCGTCCCGAGACACACAGTTTGTTCTGGGGTGGAATTGGAAGTGCTTAAACATAAACCTACGATCGTTAATTTCCCTCAAGTGTCGAAAGCAGTTACGGCCAGAGCGCAAGAAAGTTTTTGTTTCATTCCGTTGGCCAGTCTTCGAAAATAATACGGTGGTGTAAACATTTCGTGTTAGTCGCTGCACCAGCTCTCCAAGACTATATTGGTGACCCCATTCGTCCTCGAGATGTAAGATTCGGATAAAAGTATCAAGTGTCGGTCGCATTTCGTGCTTCTTCGCCGCACAGGTGGTCTTTAAGTGTACGCAAAGAAGTTCTTAAAAAAAACAGCGATATCCCAAGCTACCCCATTGTAAAATGGCTAATCTAAAATAGTTGTCAAAGGGTCACTGTAGTTGAATCCGTAATACCTACACGAGTAATTACTAGGTGGGGGGGGGGTAGTAGCGGCTGCCACACCTGGCGCTGCGTATACAGGGCATTGAGGTCGGTTCTCTCCGATTGCACCATTCCGTGATGAAACGTCTTAAAAGAGAAACGGCCTGGTTTTGAGAAAAAATCGAATTGGTTTTGGGAAAAGGTGATTGACGGATCGATCGGCCTAGTTTAATTTCCCTTATCTAAAAAACAAACAAACAATAGATACATAACAATTGTTGGTTCAGGAGAGTCATCGCGTTTTTGTTTCAAATATGTTACGTTACCATTAGAGGTACTGCTTGTTTCACTTTTCGCCCCGGCTGCGAGAAGCTGGAGATGATCCCGGTACGGTAAAAATTTTACCCGGCATTGGTAAGGACACGCACGAACGATTTAATGGGCATGCATTAGTCAAAAAGATACAGTGACGAATCTTGACGGATCTTGGCGTGGAATTTTCTTCGGAAAGCAATGTCGTAAAAAAAACAGGAGAGCCTATTCAATATTCATGTTACAAAAACAAGGTTTAAACTCGATGCACTGGGCTTTCAATCCGGCGGAGACACAGCCATGCGCTAGTTGGCTCTCGTCAAAGTTACAAAGGCAACAATTGCATGTCGCTGATGTATATACACTAAAAAATTAGTACACCAACTAGCATCATCAGGTCTTCTCTGGTCCCGACCCAGTCCTACGGACCCAATTCGGCACGGCAAAGACCTGGCCAGAACAAAATGTTCCAACGCTGGAACCGAAAGTAGTAAAAAAAGGCGAAAAAACTTCACGCCTGTTTGATTCCAAAACAAAAAAGACGAACACTAAAAAAGTGCAATTTTAAAAGTTGCACCGTAATTAACAAAAACCTACAGTTAAACCGGCGAAACTATGCTGAGCATGCCATATCGTAGACACAATCTCCTTACAGTAGATTTGTGGATTCTGATATAGGATTACATGCTTTCTAGAATTGAGTTAGTGTTATCAAGCCTTAAAATAATTAACAAGCTTTTCAATTCCCGCTTTCTTACCGACGACCAAAGCGGTCGCGATCTCCGTGACCCAACATAAAGTGCCGATGAAACCGATATGAGAAATCAAGCGACAACGTGCGGGGTCAGAAATGAACAAAGCGGGGACCATACAAGAAGGTAGCCGATGAACGCGTCATCGAATATTCCGAAGCCAGCGGCGAATTGAAAATAGCGGCCGCCACCGGCGGAGACGAGCCGTCCATGCTTCGGAATTACTGGGGGGCATGGTATTTGGGAAGAGAAAAAGAGACGGGCTAGAAGGCTTGCCGTTAAAATGCTTGGATACAAAGGTTCAAGTCAGTGTGATACATCGAGAACCCCAAATCACCGTGAGTGACATGGGTCCTTCCAGCCTGAATAACAAAATGGCCATGGGGTAATTTTCAACATTTGTAAAGTGAAAGCAACCATGTCAGTGTCCTGAAATGCATGATTCCTGGACAGGATTGGATTTCATGATTCCAATTTCAGGACACTGAACCACGTCCATCGTTGATATGTGAATGAGGGTCAGAATTGAATTGAACAGAAGTTTTTGGTACAATCTCATCTATACTCAAGGATAGGCCAAACCAGGGCACTTGAATGGCCGAACGTTCCTAAATAGGCCGCCAGGCTTCGCTCAGTCCGCAGTCACCTCATCTTTCGGTCAGTTCGGAAATACTGTACAGCACGCATTCATTTGGCTCCCTTCGCACCCGTGCAACAGCGAGAGTTGGTGACGCCATTAAGTTTTAGCAAGCAATCTGCGCAAGCAATCGGTGCGTCGCAAAGCCCCAAGGCTAAGCGCCTGCGCAGCCCTAAACGCCCTTTTCAATGGTCAACAGAGCAGGTCCTGTACAGCGTTGCCCGTCTATGTGGAAACCCAGTAGTCTGCCAATTTAACATACATGTAGCTTTCTAAGTGCTGTTTCGGTGTTCAAAGTCTAAACGGAAAACAAAACAAGATTAACCTCCGAATTAGGAAAATCCAGGGTGCATAGGGTATTCATGTTCGATTACTGTCCGTGGAAAAGAAGTATTAGAGGAACTGTGGCACCTTGGTGCCATTCCGGACTGGTTGTTTTAGGGACAATCTATTTTGAAAATAATGAATTTGGTCTTATTTCTGCTTAAAAATGGACATATTTCCTTTTATTTCGCTTTCTTCTGTTCACAATGAAAAGAATCCAAACCAGCGTGACGTCAAATGGGCGTATTACCTGGCAAGACCTTGTGCCAGATTGAACCTGTTTCAGTTGAGTCCATGATGAATACGAATACAAATGAAGTTCTTTAATTAAAGGAGCTTACCATTAGGAACAGAAGTGACATTCATCAATTGCATTTACTTTTATTGATCTATTGCAACACCTTTCACGCTTCAACTTTGCTAATAAATCACGTTGTACGCATTTGTAACCAGCGGTACCAAAGCCACATTTAGCACCTGTTTTTTTTAAGAGGTCCGCGCAGCACGCGCAACTGAACTTGACCAGACGTCACTTTCTTGAGGCATGACGTCACATCCGGGGGGGACGGGGTCGGTAGGGGTCAGGGGGCGGACATGAGATACTTCTCTAGAATTCTGGAGGTTTTGAAGGTTCCACTTCTGGTTCTAACAGTTTTTTGGCAGCAAAATTTAACATGTAATTCCAATGGGACTGTTTGCAGGGGTTTGGGGCACGGGCCAGTGGGAAAATGTAAGTGGTGCTTAAGGGTATATATATTTTTTTTTGGTATGTAAAATTGATCAGGCTATCTTCTGGGTGCAGCTTTTAGTCTCTAAAGCGCTTTTATAACAAGGAAAATCCACGATGAACTTCATGCTAATTCCTTCAGAATTCTGTTTCAAACGTTTCGATTACCCAATCAAAACGCTGCATTCTACCTTATGCTAGCAAAATTAAAGTTATCTTGAACAAAACCCTTCAAAATACTGCCATATCCTCAACGTGCTGCCAAATCAGGCAGTCAGCTGGCTGTCATGTCCGAACCGTATCTATAGGAACCGTGGGTAGGGGTATACTTTTTCTTTTTTCTCCACGAAGTTCTGGGTCGAATGAAATATGGATCAGGTGGCCCCTCGGTGTGCTCTATCACACGGCTATCTCAGTTCAAATCCCATTATGAAGGTGCCACGTTCCCTTTAACCTTTTAGTTAGATGAATCTAACTTGCATGGTTCCCCTTTTCTCGTTCCGGAAACGGCCAAACCCCTTCGTTATATTTTCAGACTTATGTCCCTTCACACGCGCATTGACGGGGGGGGGGGGGGGTGGCGGGCGGGCCCCCTCGGATTTTTGGAGATAACATAAAAACGGTGGAACGTAGCGCCACCGTAGTTGCAAACCTTTTCTTCGATCATTTTTACAACTTTTGACAAAATTATAAGGTTAGATCATCTCAGGTCACCAGTACAGGTCAAGTGACCTCAGCTCAAAAAAATTTAAGATAGCATGTCAGACCAGGGTAAACTTATCACATTGAAACTCATCACATAATGGGCCCACCGAGTCCTCTAAAATATGTTCCGGTATTTTTCATATCGATGACCTGAGCTCAGATACGAGTCATGGCCTATCCATTGGAAATAAATGGGGAAAATGTTTTAACTGAATAACTTAGTAATGAATGGTGATAAAGCGTTTATTTTAACTGTATAGACTCCCTTGTTTTTGCAGTTCTAATGGTATGCATTTCGGGAGGCGGGTACCGCCCCCCCTCCCCGTCAAAGTGAAGATGGTTTAGACCCCCGTCAATGCACGTGTTAAAAGACCGGTTAAGCCCGTGCACCCACAAACAGGGGCGCCGACTGGCACAGCATTTTCCACTGAGGCGCGCACTCCCAGTGTACCGCCATCCCCTGGGCAGGAGGCAGCCGCGGAAATCTGCCACAGGTCAACCTTGATCCAAGGGCCGACACCCAAGCCTGGCGCCTTTGCCAGCTGCGCCACGGGGGACAGCAGTACGTTTTCGATATCACCTGAATACAGAGAAAGCTATTCTTTTGTACGCCTTCGGCGCAAGTTCCAAAGTAAGCTCTTTTCATCCTTCCGAAAATTTGGATTTATACCTATAAATGGGGCTTTCCACGACAAATCGATGGGTTGAAATAACACCCTCATATCTCAGGTTTTCATGAAAATGTGGGACTAGGGTTCTCAGTGGCGCTGAAAACGACTGTGGTATTTTTAGTCTCGTCCGGATAATCGTTTCAGAGTTATAGCCTCGGGCAACCCAGCATCGGACGCGTGCATCGGACTTTTTCGCCTATTAATTTAAAGGTGTTCCTTCAAGAAGTTACATGAAAATAATTACAAAAGTCTGAACAATACAAATATGTAAGTTTAATTATATTAATCGGCAAGAATATGTATAGAATATAATTCCAAACTTTTGGAAAGACAAGCGTACATATTTCCTATGTTTTTAATTGACTTCAAAACAACTTCATGTGAAAGAGCATTGCTTAAAGGGAGATACGCGAAAAAAATTATTATTGTGGTTTCCTGCTATTTGACAAATCCTGATTACGAAACTGTCAATTATTTTTGTATCTTCGGCAAAATTGCGGGAGGCCACTCACTTATTATCGAAATAGGTTAACAGTTCCGATAAAATGCTGAAACCTTCACCCAACATTTACTTTTCGAAAACTATTTAAAGTTGAAAAGTAATGTATTTTTTGTAATAAAAATGTTTTTCCTCCTGTATTTGTATTTGAATTAATTTTACAAAGCCTTTAAAAAATATAAAATAAATTAGATTGCCCTAGAAACGGAAAAAACATAATTACTCAAGTCTTCAGCCGTTTCGTACCTCGGGTCTTGAGTCGTTTTCTGCTTCAGCCCCAGGATGACAAAACTTTTGCGTAAGAAAGGTCACGTGACCCCCTATGAGGTGGCTATACGTTCTGATTGGTCAATTATCATTTCTTAAAAGTCCTATATTTTTGTTTTAATGGTATTTTTGGCTGCAGTTTTTTAAATAACTTTTTATTTAATAGTTTTAAGCTTTCAAGTCACTGCTTAGGAAAAATGTGAGCGGTTTTTTTAGAGAATTTGATAGCCTTAGCCGGGGGTACGTCATTTACATCGATAAGAGGTGTACCGGTAAAGTCGTCTAGAAATGTTGACTTTGAGAGCAATTTTAAGGCATTTGCAGGCCGAATTCGCAAAAATGAGAATAGGAATTCTGAAACAACCTTTTGTGACCTTTTAATCTAGCCAATACAATTTTTTTCGCGTAACTCCCTTTAAACTACATATAACGCCAATAAAAAGAATGGAGACTACAGACCAAAATCAGTAACGAGCACCGCAGACCAAGCCCAACACCGTCGCCGGCCACTCAGCCTGCAGTCGGCACGCCGCATAGACGCGTCCGGTTGGAAGTGGGGTAACGGGGAGGGGAGAACTGAGCAAGACTGCGCTTCGGTGACATTGCGAATGAACTAGATGTGGTGTGGAGGCTATTATTGCTAACATAAAAAATTTGAGCCGTTCGGAAAAAAACTGAACGTATTACCGGAACATTCGGAACAATTCCTGATACATTTCGTGGAAAATGTAGTGGGAGGATTATGCGTCAGAAGCCGATTATAAATGTTGTCTTAGGTTTGTTTTAGATAGTTTTCTTTTTCTACCCATACCCTAAAAAAGTTGCATATATCCCAGTCCAATTTATATTGGAAAGCACACATCACCAACAAAAAGCCACATAGCGGCCACGCCGACAACTGCTTTTCGAACATATAAAGATTAAGACATGCTGCTTTGTTTAAGATCTGACCCACGGATCGGAAGAACGACTCCATCACATGGTACCATTGAACTTCACAGATTCAATTTGAAACTCGAACCTTCTGTCCCTCATCATTCGAGAGCTCATGGACAATAACGGTCTTCCAATTAACAGGTACAAACTTGTGAATCTTCAATATTCCTTTTCTCGCGACTGCCTTGTTGAAGCGTTTTCTGAGCTCAGTAGCTAATTTGAGTACTTTTTGTTAGAGCATTTTGGGTAGAGAGGTCGAGGCAAGCAATGGAACACTGCTTTCCGTGTCCCCTTCCGAGCATGTTTGCTGAGATCGTAAGGGGATGGGTAACCCTCCTGCCAGTAAAGGTGGCCCGGGGCCTCATACCAGCGCGTGTTAAAAAGCACACTGCAGCAGAGCCTCAGAAGCCCCCACCTACTTTTTCCTAGGTGGCCGGAGAACCCTTCGTGGCCAAAAAAATGTTATTTTTCTACTTTTGAGAATATTCAATGGCACGTCGATTGGTCAAATAACCTTGAAAATCGGCCCCAATTTTGTCATTATAGGCTTTCAAAGTTAAACCCTTTATTTTGAGATCGCTGCAATCGCGCGGTTGCACCAGTACGCGTGCATCAAAGACCAACTGGCAACGTTATAGCGCCATATAAAACGAGATTAAATGTCAATTTCACCCCTCATGAAGGTCAAGGTCACATTTCAAGGTCATACCAGCATTCTCAGTAATTGGTCCGGTGCTTCCTGTCGCATGGCGTTACCCAGTATAACGTATAGTATGCTACGACGTCATAGTTAAGATAACTCAGTGTAAAGGTCAAGGTCACAGGTCAAATTAAAATGTCATGGGTACATGCTCATTGGTAAAGGTCAAAGGTCAACATGCTAATGGTAAAGGTCAATGCTCATTTCCTGTCCAACGGATGCTATGGTGCTAATCATGGTCTAAATAAGGGGAATGTGTCATATTGTGACGTCATATGTCAATGACCTTGAATGACCTTAACCCCAAAAATTAGGTTTACAATTCTAGGGACGTTCTCGCTATGACCTTGCTCTGTTTTAGTGCATTCTGGACTTCTTTGAGCTTAATCACGGCATTTTCGGATGAATACCCAGCACAGCTAATACTTTACCTTTATGACCTCGTTTGAACTTGACGATACTGACCTAGGTCAATTAAGATCAGTCATAATATATACATTTCAACAGTTCCCACCGAGTCACCAACCGGAGTTTTTCTAAGCCTCCTAGTTTCCGAGAGCTCAGGGGGCCTACCAATCCCCCTCCAGTGCCCGTAAGTGTCGGACGCCTCTCCAGTGAGGGTGTTAAGAAATGGGACATTAATTACAATTTCTTGTTTTAAATACATCCTTACCCTCATTGCCGACCAATTCCACCATTGAAACCTTTTTCGTGACCAGAGACGTTTGATAGTTGCAGGGACGGCGGGCCGCGCTGGCGCACGAATCTCACATAAGTGGGGATCGGGACGTTTAGGAGCTCAGATCTCGCTTTCTGTTCAAGTCTCCATTTTTTTATTACTGAATCTTATAGAGAAAAGTATAAAGAGTAATGTGAGCCTCAAGAAGTTTGAAATAAGCCATAGGAAAAAAGTTTTTATAGATTTTGAAAAATTTAAGAACGTATAATATATTCAAAATTTAATTTTTTGAATTATATTTCTAATGACCCAGAATTCGTAATTCGTCCTTAAGATACCTAGATCAAGTTTTTATGGCATTTGTAGAATCATACGGATAAAATTTCGTCTTTAAAAAAGACATGCAAGTGGGTATGGTCAAAATGCCTGATGCTATAATTTTCAAACCGTAAATCAAGGAGGAAAATGAATACGAAAATCGTCATCAGCTCCATCAATAGCCCCCTGACAAAAATACACCTAAATCTGCGAAATTAGGGTGTTATCGACTTGTCGATTTGTCGCGGAATGCCCCAAATATCACATTTCCCAAAAACCCATGAAGAAGCCGATGTTTATGAGCAAAAAAATTCGGACATTGCAAGTCGAAGAAAAATGCACGAAATTTAAACATAAAAATCGCTGCAAAAATGCCGTCCGCATCCTTCGAATTGCGACTTAACACGCGCACCGGGGAGGGCCTAGGAGGGCCCCCGCCTATTTTTTTCCGAGGTGGCCAGAGAACCGCTCGTAGACGAAAAATAATACTCGGCCACATTTGAGAGAATTTAACGGTGCGTCGATTGGTGAAATAACTTTAGAAATCGGATTTTTTTACTTGTACGCTTTCTAAGTTAGACCTGCATTTTAAGATCGTCACAATCACGCGGTCGGACCAGTTTACTTGCATTGGAGACCGAATGGTGACACCATAACACCATAGAACCAGGATACGTCGATGTTACCTCACATGAACAGCAAGGTCAATTTCAAAGGTCACTTGCAAGGTCATTTGCAAGGTCAATTTCAAGTTGTTCCCAAAAGTCCAGTAAAACCAAGATTACTGCAAACCCCCCAGTTTTCCACCGCTCACCTTCATTTCACGCTTAATTCCCCTCCCCCTGGCCAAAGGGTTAAATTATATACAAAAGTCGTAATCATGTTACATTACGTTTTACACTGAAGTGCAAACAATACCTGAACAGACGACAAAGGCAAAACTATCAACGGGGACGAAGAAACCGCTGTAGTGAGTTGCGAAGTTCGAAGCAGTGAAGAGCGCATTTCATACATTCGCGAAAGTTAACAACAAAAAATGGGGGGGGGCTATCGACGCACTTACAGCCAAGTCCATATGGCGCCACCAACTCTATTGAAACGGATTCCGCAGGATAAAATTATGCTCCGCTCGGGTATCCTCCGGTCCTTGAACCATGGGCAGCTGCGTGAAAAGCTGGCGCGCTAACCATTCCAGAACCGCAGCCGCCGAAACGTTATTTTTCACGGAGAGGTATTATATGAAATTACCGCTAACAAAGAAACTGAGAAACAAAGACAGTTTCCTTTTGTGTGACAATTTCGTTTAAATTCTGGCTTGAAAGCAGATGGCGCTGCAGGAAACGTTAGCTTGTCTGGAAATGTAATATAGTTTAAACTTAAACCTCACATTGTGATGTTCCAAGCCGTTAAGAATCCGCTTCGACTCAATCTCTAAAGGCAATTGATCAATAATTAAATCTGGTGCTTCCAAATATGCAACTTTGATGCGGTTATCTAACAATACTCGGGGGAAATCCTCGCAAATGATCATCGTGCACAGAAAATTTCAATTTGGGTCTTAAAAACAAGAGCACCGCAATAAAACACAGTCATCCGGCCCGGGCAAACAACTCTGCAAAAATCAAATACCAGAGCTGCCATACAATATTATTTGCCTATCGGATGTCACGCCTTTACAGCGCTTCAGTATAGATTCACAATCACACAGGTATCCCAACAGATCACCCTCTCTTGCCCCCCCGCGCGCGCGATCTCCCGCTGTTGCGTTCGAGCTCACCTGCCCGGCCCGCAACCCGACGTAGCGCAGGCATTCACGTGAGCAGCCCATGCCCACCACGGTTCCCCTCCCATTTGGGCTACCCGGCCGCCGGCCGCCGACCACCTTCCCCACGCCAGGCCCCGTCGCCCGCCAACCGCAGGGAGCCTTGGCCTGCGCTGACGAGCCGGCACGGCCGGGCCCGGTACGGCTGCTGGCGCTGTCAGCGGGCGAGTCCAACAACCGCCATGTTGGATTCCGGTGAAAATATCGCGATAACACGTTCCGCACTGCCCTCCAACACCAGCGCCGCTTCTCATACCACCTTTGAAGCCACCATAGAAAAGCAAAAACTGTCTCTGAACCCCGGGAATATGTTTCGTTCATGGCTGAGCGCAGCCCCACCTCACTCTAAAGTAAATTATTTTTTCCTTGTTCCCGTAACAAAGAAACCAGTTTCAGCCACGTCATCAGCACTACAAAACCATCCAGGCCAAGTACCTTCCAATATTATACCCTGCCGCTCACCATTTCGCTTAGAACAAGCAGAAACTCTCGACCCCCCGCCACCATAGCTTTAACATGGGAAGCAATGGCACGGCAAGCTATGCTAGGTTTCCCATTGCCAGATGCGGGCCGGGCCAGCGATGGGCATCCCGGATCAGGAGCGTCGACTTCAAACGAATATTTCTCTCAGACAGTTCCACTAATATCCAAAATAAAGTCACATTCGGAAAGATAAATCAATAGATCTTCATTTAAAACCAATAAATCCGCGACGGAACGCCCCAGAAAACCACCATCGCAGGTTCAAAACCACCTTCCGCACGCCCCATCTCTTAACAATGGCAGCCATGCTAAAGCAATGGAGGCCGCGAAGGCGTCGGACCATCGGAATAAGTCGCAAAATAAAACACGATAACCATCTCGGAGGAGGCTAAGTAAGAAATGGAGGACGGAGAACTTGCCAAAGTTTCGATTTCTTAAATAAAACACACAGGTTCACATTGGAAATTTCACTTACCTTGGCCTTTCTCCAGCGCCGGAATCCCAATGCTTTCCAATGGAGACGCAGTCACACAACAGGCAGGGTATCAGCCCGTACTAACGCAATGGGGAAATACGCGGCTGCTGATTGGCTACTCCTCAAACCGACCGCCCTTGGTGACCAATTGGCGCCGCGTGCTGTCGGCAGAAGATATATAGTACCAAAGATGAAGTCCTGTATGACATTAAATCAAATTTAAAGGCCACTGTCTGCTAAAGAATAGCTTCAAAAACGTTATATTGCCGTTTTATTTGGCATATCTTTGACTTAACCGACTTAAATCGTTTTCTCCATCCCGTAAGGTGCTCATGCGCTATCTCATCACTGGCTTGTGTGGTAAGTGTGTTCGGAGCGTTAGTACATCAATTTATTATACTTGTGGGTATTTTGATATCCTTAGTGATATCTGAAATAAAATTTTTGTCCCTGAAAATGATTGTTAGGGAAAGGATAATATCGACGTACTATTGTTCCTCCTGTCCGCGCATGCGTGTGAGGTTATGCAAGTGGGTTCCATATCTGGAGGTATTGGCGTAAAACCTTTGTACTTGTTTTGAAGGTAAATTATTGGTTGAGAGCTTAGGCAAAATATTTCGCAATCTGGAGCTAATCCATAAAATCAGAAGATGGTATTGTTCACAATATCATGTTCTGTGCGTTAGTTTCTTGGGGTTTATTCTTTCAGAATAAAGATGTGTAAATACAAATCCAGGGAACCTGTCATAATAGCTTAATAGAGATGCTGTTTTTTAAGACCAGGAACGAGGAGCCGAGAGGGCCCATGTCACAGGCAGATCCAGGATTTCTGATCGGGGGCGTGGGGTGGGGGAAAGGCATTGCCCCCAACGGAAAGCTCGGGGCAAACTATTTTCCCCAAGGACGCCTCCTGTTTTTGTGTAGAAATTTGGTGCTTCACTCTACTAACATAGTTGTGTAATATTGGGGCTTGGATTGGAAATGTATGTGGCGTATTTGTGATTTTTTTGTTTTGTGAATCCTCAGGCGTTTTGGTTTTTGTTTGTTTGTTGCAACTGTCGGGGGGCACATGGCTGGGGCGCCATCCGGACCTGAGGGTGCAAATTTTGGACGGTAAACGTATTGGGTGAACGCCAACTCCTACCGTGAGGTTGCCGATGCATCCTGGGGAGGCAAGCGTCCCCCCGTGAGGGGGTGCAGGAAGCGAAGTTTTTGGGAGGTGCCAACGAGCTTTCGGGGAAGCGCCGCAGCGATTGCAGGGGGCGACAAGGGTCGATCAGGGAGGGGGCGCAATTTCCCCCTTGCCCTCTGGATCCGACTGTGACACATGCACCCTCCCCACAATTCCGAAGTGGGGAGAATCGCCACTCCCCGCAATTGTGGAAACAAACCGGCTGGTTTTCTTCCAATGGATTTTCAAAATTTTAACATTACTGAATCATTCTCGCTGCCATTTATCTCTAGGTGTCATAGGCGGATTCAGGGGGCAAGCGGGCACGTGCCCCTGATGGACCCTCGACGCCCCCTGAAAGTTCGATGGTGTCCCCTGAAATTTCACTTCCCACCCCTCCCCCCAGGATGCGAAAACCAGCGCCCACCGATAGGATTTGGCGCCCATCTGATAGATTTTCCCGGTCAAAAGTGGCGCCCCCAAGGTGTCTCCCCGATCGGCAATCCTGGATCCGCCTATGCTGCGTGTATGCCTACTTTAGAAGCAGTTTTTATTAGATTTGTCTCATGGCAGATCCAGGGGAGGGGTACATGAGCATTGGGGGTACGTTCCCCATTCGAACCTTGGTGTCCCCCGAAATGGCCTCAGGGCCCCTTGAAACGTCTTTGCACCCCATGAAGCATTGCCGCACATCCTCCTCCCAAGGATGCGGATAGACAGATAAGATTTGGCGCCCTCCTGTGAGAGGTTCTGTGAATTCGACCAAGGTGCCACATTTCCTTTAAAACGGTGCAGAAAGCCTTTACCGTCATCCACTCTCAGGTCGAGTTTAAACCATATCCGTTGACCCGTGACGTCCTAGATGGCCAAAATCTGTAAATGTTTACCCATTTAGGAAATCCTGTCTTACTCGGGAACCATTAGACCAAGAACAACGACAACGACATCAATGTGTTCGTCTTGACCCAAGGATTCGAATGATATGCAACAAAGCTTTAAAACCTCATTTCGTGACCTTGACTTCAGATAAAGGTCAAATGATGAGGCATTTTCAGGGTCATGCTCAAAGTTGCTGTTGTATCTTATCTCGTTCAGAAGTTATAGACACAAACAATTTCAACAATCGTGAACTTTGGTTTTTATCCTTTCAAGAGCTTTTGAATGTTTAGAAACCTGATCTAACTCTTCCAGAAGCCGAGTTACCCCCTGGTTTTGACAGCCTCATTTTTTAAGATCATTATCGCTTTACATGGGTTTAGAAATGACGTCACAACTCGTTGACCGACCTGACCTGATGCCAATTTTTGGTTATAAGTTGTCAAATTGGTCGCTCTAGAGGTGTGCAAAGTGACGAGCCTCTCATTTAAATCGGTTCGGAATTATTTGCGAGAAACCATGGGGTGGTCCAATCGGACCCCCACCCAGGCGGTAAAGGGTTAATATCGCACTTTTTGTGTGAGGTAAAGCAGAGTTCATCACTAGCGGATCCAAGGGGTCCAAGGGGGCCGTGGCCCCACCAAAGCCTAAAATAGCATCTTTTGCTCCAACGACCAAATTTTGACCGTTTTTTAAATACCATGCTTTTGCGATTTTTTCTCGATTCAGCCCCCCAAACTTTTGTTTGAACCCCTTCAAAAGCTGCTCCTGGATCCGCCAATGGAGCTCATGGCGACCATACATTACACTTTATCGACCACAGCCGACTGGAATCTTATGCTTCACAGCTTTGACTCTTTGCTATGAGATCTAACTAAACTCTATGGTTGAAAGGTAGCGATTTTTAGCGCTCTGCTCTGTGGTACCTAACAACTAGACAGGTACGCTCCTAAAACGTGAAACGCTAGCAGTGAGACGCCTCGTGACGTAGCAGCTCCTAGCTGTGTCTTCTCATCCACAGGCTAACTATCCCAAAAGGTTGTGTTTACGTCGTCGACTTCTTACTCGCGCTCGGTCGCCGTACCCGTCTCTGTCGCCGCGGGTTGAAAGTCCAAGGTGTGTCGTCGCCGTAGTCGGCCGGGGTGGGGCGGTGATGTGTCGCTGTGAGACACTGTTTCGTAGTTCAGGGGTGTCGCGCCGGGTCCGCGGCGGTCACCGATCGGTGCTATCTGGCGACGCTGAGCGCTTGCTCTCCACCTTTGACCCTGCTCGCTCAGCGTGAGCCTTGTTTGCATTGCGGGGGCAAAGCTGCGACCGACAGAAATGTGGCATTCTTGTACGAGCGATCGGAGCACGCAGTGAGTAGTGAGACAGTGCGACGCGGAGGCTCGCTGGTGGTGAACATCGAGCAAGAAATTGTATTAACGAGACCAAGAGTAGTGATATTATACCGCCGGCGCACTTTTACGGGTAAGCCCGGCTCAAAAAACGTTATGTGAATATAAATACCTGCGACGGGTCATTCACGCATCGCAAGTTAAGCCAGTTACGTCAAAGCACCTTGCTACATTTTCTATCCAAGATTTTTGGAAGTTAGTTAAAACAAGTGATGTCCGCATTAGAACATCGTCGTTGCAGCAAAAGCTTCAGCATTTGATATCTGGACCGTCGGCCTGTGCCATTTGGCGTGAGGGAGTACTACCAACAGTGCCGCGGAAAAACGTAGTGTTGCATAAAGAAGGAGTGCCGTTCGCGTGCGCACGCAAGTAAAGGAGAAGCGCGGGACAGCCATGGAGCGATCATGCATAATTACCCTGGACAGTCAGCCAGCAGCGGACCAACTGCTGGGCACCACACAGTAAGTATGTCTCACCGCCCCCACGGATCCAAAGCCTGGCATATATGGGAGCCTTTACCTGTTTCGGATGCCCATCCATTCAGTCTATTTTGATGTGTCAATTTATCAATGTTAGATACTTGAGTCATTTTGCTTGGAACAATGGAAGAATCTATGACAGTTTCACATGCCGAGAAACTTGATGCTACTGGGGCGTCACTTTGTGGGCCGAGGCAGAAAAAAGTGTATAAGTGTCAGCAACGGAATTTCAGACCAATCTTGTGTTACCGAAAATATTGTGCTTTGGCACTAAAAGGGGATTATTTTTCAGGCCCTTGAGTCGTTTTTAATATCAAATTATGAGCCTTTTTAAAATTTGAAATGGCGTATTTGTAGACTGAGCGTCAACTCCTCACTCTGAAGCGTCCACAATATTTCCCATTTTGTCAACGACTTGATCAACTTATTCCCAAACATTTTTGGCGAGTTGGCAGATTTTTCTACCTTTGGCCCGTTCTACAACGGAACCATCGTCTTCTTCCTCACTCGGCCTCATGGCAGTGGCGCTAAGGCTTGATAAAGGTAACGGCGTAAAAACTCTAATCAGTTGAAAGAACTGAGACTGAAACAAATCAAGTTAGTGGTCTGCGAACTTATGATTTTGGCCCTCCGCTAATTCTTCGCTGCTGAGCCATTTTCAAAACGCTAAATACGGCATTTGGATCGGTGGCTCAGTGGATAACGTTCCTGTCTTCTAAGGCGCTGGTCCCGGGTCCAAGTCTCGGCATGGAGTCTCTGAATGAGTTGGCCTGATCCCCCAAATCCTTCCCAACAGGCGGAGAGCTGCCGACGACGTTAACGTTGGCAGTTGGTTCAGAACAACATGATTTTGGTCATGGGGAATAGCTGGCAGGGCGGGGCGCGTGTGTGGAGCGTATTTTGCGCGGATATTGCTTTGTTCTTTAGTTTTTCTCTGTGTATGATTGTGGAGTGGAGATGGTTCCTGCACTCTTCCCTCTGCAGCTCTGTTTGTAGCTGGGACTGTGCCGGTGGAGACGTTGCAGGAGTCGACGGTGTGGTATGTGAACGCTCTTAGCCCTGTCCCATGCTGTGGGTCAGTCGCACGTCCCTCGCTGGGCATGTGGAGTGAGTTTTATTGTGGTTGAGGATGGGGAATATCATGCACCTTAACATCGTGCTGATGCCTCCGCTATTCCTGTTCGTGACTTTGAGCATCAGATGTGACACGTGCGGTTGTGGATACTTGTGACGTATCATGGTCCAGACTTTATTTTTTGTCTTTGATATGCGGAGCGGCGACGTCGGGTTCCTCTGCTTTGCTTAGCTGCACACCAGGAAACTATACCTGCCCGGGGGATAGGCAGATGTTCATCGGGGTGAAATAAAGTAGGATAATAAGCTGTGGAGATTATCTGTGGTATGTAGTCATAAGCGTCGCCACCGACAAAGAAGTGATGGTTACCAGTAAATCTTCAATATCAGCCAATGACAATTTAAACTTTCTCTTCTGGGAACAAAAATGCGTCGGGGAAGAGATCCTTCCCGACATTTTGGCTCAAAACCTCTCAGACTTTTTTCATTTTGGTTAAACCTGGAAAACCTTTCTATGAAAAGAAGGGGGCCAGAACCCAGCTACTCCCCCCTCTCCTTCCCACGCGTACTATGGATGCATTCAGGTGTCATGGGCGGATCCACGGGCAGGGGGAACTTGCTCCTCTCCCTGATCGCCCTTCGGTGCCCTCTGCAATCGTCACAGAGCAGCCCTGGAAGGTCAATGGCGCTCCTTGGTATACCGCTTTCCACCCCCCCCCACCCTCCTCCACCCCCAGGATGCGGGTATCGATGGCCCCACGATAGAATTTGGCACCCACCTGCAGGTTTTCCTGACAAAAGTGGTACCCCCTGGTCCGGATGGTGCCTCCTCAGCCCTGTGCCTCCCCGGTCGGCAAGTATATATACATATAGTTGTATGTGCTTTTATGTATGTAAGACTTAAATACCCGTATAATATAGACTATACAACATAAGAGACTTTAACTCAATTCAATTTTGCAGGGCAGAATAGTAGGTCCAATCGCATAACATTGGATCTGCTCATGCAGTCCTACGTACGTTGGTCACGCGCCTTAGTCATAGGCGGATCCAGGGGTTTAAAGGGGGGCAGGTGCCCCTCATCGATCCTTGCCGCCCCCTAAAATGGTCTTGGTGCCCCCTTGAAAGGTCGATGGCGCCACCCCCCCCCCGAAATTTCGCTTCCCATGCCCCCAAGATACGAAAATCGGCGCCCACCGATAGGATTTTGCACCCACCTGAAATGTTTTGCTGGAAAAGGTGGCGCCCTCCTGACCTGGATGGTGCCCCCGGAGTTCCCCCCATTGACAGTGCTGGATCCGCCTATGCGCTGAGTTGCTTCTGTTGCAAATGTATTGGAAATTTCAAACCGGGTTGGAAAAGAAACACATTTTCCCCCAAAGACGACCATTTTTATTTATTGAAGTGACAAAATTGTCTTCCATTCTAGTTGCATGTTCCTGTTATGGGCTAGAACTGGTCATTGCGTGATCAATCGTATGGTATCTTGAATCGTATGAACTAATTTGTCGGAGAAGAAAAGTGGCATCTCTACCAGGTGAGTTCCTAGAGGGATTAGTATATGGCAGCAATAAGTCGTGATGTTAGCGGGGATAGAACATGGCGCGCTTGCGGCGTTATAACCGTAGTTTATTCAGGGTAGTAGATAATTAGGTAAGATAGGAATTAGGATAATTAAGTAAGATAAGTAGGTTATAAGTAAGATAATTAGGTAAGATGATCAGGTAGATAATAGGTTTTATTCATTTTGATTTTATATCTTAATGTTATTACCTGCTTGCGCTGCTGATTTTTTGCCCCAAAGGGGCGTGCAAATGGGTGGAGCCCGGTCGTTGCAACTGTGAGAAAAAAACTATTAAAGTGATACGTATCAAGCTTATTTATTGCGTTTAGCCCCTATTTGCTACATCAACGATCGTCTTCAGGTCAGTTACAGTGTCTGGGGAATAAAGGGAGATGTGAATGGAGAGTCCATAATGCATACTTTGGGTATGTTATCGGCGCAAAATAAACCAAGTAATCAAGGTACATTAAAGCTCCAAAAATTATGATAAGAGTCCCTAATGCTGTGGGCGATTGTGCCCCTTGTGATGGCAGTTGTGAGTGCAGCGCTGTAGTGCTTTTGGCACTAAAGTGCCAAAAACGTACATATCTTATATCCCATTGGCTTTTATTTCAAAGAATGAATGGAATTTGACTGACTGAATTGACCTGCCCTGTCATTTTATTGCACTCATGCTGCCAATTTTTTCTTAATGCTTGTGGGTGTGGGGTGCAGTTGGGGCCTTTCTTGTTGTACTTGTGTCTTTTTCAATTTTGTCTTGTGTGGGCATTCTTTAAAAGCAGAAGAAAAATTAAGATAAAAGAATATCCATTATTTTTTATTTTGCCCTAATATTTTGGAAAATTTGTCTTTACATTCTCAATTTGTCAGCTCTCAAATCTATGCTGAAGAACCTGTTTGTAAATTGTTTTTTTTTACATTAATCAATGATTATTTTACTAAAAAGGGACAATATTTCCAAGTTGTTACTAATGTGTTTGTGGGGTAAAACTTGACTCACACTTGTGTGTGCATTTTGCTTTTCCTGCTTATAGTATTTTTTATAGCCATGCTTTTTCCTCTTTTCCATTTTTCAGTTTTGTGTTCTGCCTCCTGTTTTGTTTCTAAACATGTCTTTTTTCTGGACCTATTTGACAAAAATATATGAGAAAATAACCCGGTTCTTTTGACATGTTGGCATATCATTGACAACAGTAGCTTGATGGCACAATGAGCTTGCTTTAGGCCATGGGCCAGTCTGCAGAAAATGGCAGGCTTCTTGACAAGGTTTTTGGGGCAGCTCAAATCTTGATTGTGTTCCAATTGGGCTTAAATTTGGTTACTGTAGCATAAATTTTATTTTAAAATTTAGGAAAGCCACTTCAAATAGTTATCACCATTTCTTGTCTCTGTTTTTTCTTCTTTCCTGTGCCCGTGTGTCATCAATGTGTGCAGGTTAGTTTCTGCTTGAAGGTTTCTTTACCTGCCCATAAGATGGGCAAAAGCTGCCCCAGACCAGTAGGTCTGCCTCAAGGCTGTCCTGTGAGATCTTGTTGAAACCTGCCACCTGCAGACTGGGCCATGGGCGGATCCAGCTAAGGAGAATACTAGATAGTACCATCTTCCCCCCCCACTCTCAACTAGCCTGGTGCCCCTCTGAACTGTATTCTCCAAGCATGGGCAGATCAAGATGCCTCAAAATGGGAGGCACCCAGTCAGGGGGCACCAGTTCTGGATGGAGCAACCCAGGCACCAATTCTTTTCATTGTGGCGCCTATGCTTGCATCCTGAGGGAGGTGGGTGGGAAGCGATCCATTTCAGATTGGTACTAATGGGGTGTTCACAGCTATTTTGGAGTGTGCAGTTCATAAAACCAAAATATTTTCTATGACTAGAAATGATGCATCACTGGCATCAGCTTGTTTTCACTCTTTTTGTTTCAGTAGACATAGTCAAGAAACTCCTAATACAACAAAATTGTATGGAACACATTCATGTTTGCAGTTCTTTAACAAGGTACAAACTGGATATCACACTGACGCAGCATGGGTGTTGCTGCTCAGGTTTTTTTAGTGTAGCATAAGCGTTGCAAAATCACACCGAATCTGTCTCTAAATGTACCAGCTAAATAGATAGCAGGCGAATGCAGTGTATGAATAGGTCCACAACATGAAAGTGAAACAACACGCTCGCGAATCGGGACAGAATACAAGCGAAGCAAGCGGATTTGAGTCCTGGGAGCCCGGGTGAAGGAGCCTGCGGTGGAGCCGCGGCTGACTAAGGCGAGAATGCCACTGGCAGGTTAGGTGCTCTGCAGGTTGGCTCACAGAATTGAGGCAAGATTAGGTCAGACTAGGTTCTTTTCTTACGTTGTACTGAGTTATGTGACTTGTCAAAATACTAGAATGTCAAAATTATCGGTTCATTGTATCTCACGTCGTCAATATCGACCACGCCCTGGTCGCTTCGGTCACTTGTTGGTAAGCTCCAGCAAACGGACGTTAGCATCAAGCTGGTAGGTACTACCATGCAAGCAGAAGTGCCTTAGAAAATAGCATAGGAGCAAAGTCCGTATTTGCCGACCGCGCTTATGTAGGGCGGGGGCAGTCCCCAGGAAGTTAGAAGTAAGCGGTTTGAATCGTATTTTAAGATTGGATTTTGCATTGATTTGTTCATTTTTTTTCGAAAAACGTAGTCTTAAGACGTTTTATGGTGCTTGGTATCGCTGGGTTAGCGGAGTTCTGACGTGCTACTGTCTGTTTTCATCACGTGTCTCTCAAATATTTGTGCCTGTGGAATTCAGGACTCCTATTTATTTTACGTTATTTAATTTTTGAATCCTCCCGGCCTGTTTATTTTATTTTATCCTGACGTCAGCCCGCCCTGACTGATGTGCCGCTGTGTGGGCTGCGAGCCGCCCGCTCGCCACGCTCTTGCTTGCTGCGCCCCGGCAGTTACCCGACTAATGTGTCATAACTGTTTTAATCTCTCCTGTCTGGACGTCTTGTCCATCCGTGTCTTTCTCCTCCTGGGAATTCATGTTTGACGGAAGATGTGGGCCCTGCCTGGGCACTTGGCCGCTGACCCATGCGTATTATGGCCCTGCTTTAGTGTACGTAGTGTGTGATGTGTTTGTTACAATATAATGTTGGATGGAGTTTGACGGTTGTGTTGTCCGTTGCAAAGAGAACATGCTTGGATGCTATATAGCAGGCTGGTAAGAACAATGATTCCTATGAAGCAGAGTGTGAGGATGGTGGCCAATATCCTTGATATTTTCTCAAGAATATTCCGAATCTACCGATAACTCCTGGTGCCCTCTACGATCGCTTGCTACCATCTGGCGCTCTCTCCGGCTCCCTCCGTCACTGTATCATGACGTCACTTTATCACGAAATGGAAAAGTCCCAGATATAAATTTGGTAGACCCTGGAAGGGTCATCAATTGTAGAAAGTTTCAAATTGACCAGCTGAGAAATATAGCTATGGTATAGCTCAAACGTTGAAGTGAGGTGACCTTGTTTGACCTTGCCTGGTTACCTGACCTAGTGTGGCCTGGGGTAAAAATTTTCAAGGATGGTGGGAAAATGATGGGATGAGAGGTAGGCACTTCAACCGTGGAGCTGTGCCTCGTCATTTTTCTGTTATTCTGAAAAAAACCTAAGGGGGCATCGATGGCCCCGTTGGGGCGAGGCTTAAGTGATCTTACTGAAGTGCAGACAAACCATTCAGGTTTAAACCAAGCGTGCGTTGAAGCAAGAGTTCGCGACTTTAAACCACCGTTCTTCCTGATGACAATGTATGGTTTGCAGGCTCGGAGTTCCTCGGAAGCGTCCTGTGATCATCATGCCGCCAGCGGGACCCAGCACCCGGCAGTCTTTCATTGTCTTAGGCGTCATCTTTGCCACGTCGCTTCTTTGCTTAGCTTATGTCTATACCATATTTCCTGCCATGACTGAGTAAGTAGTATTCAGACTGTGATGTCTCACGCATTGTGGATAAGTAAATGAGGTGGATCCTGTCTAAAACTCTACATATTTATGGGTATAGCTGACACGGCCAGGATGAGTTCCACAGTGTCGATAATGAGCCAGGAAACGTCAATTACCTACATTCGTAGTCCCTGAATACGTTTTTTCTCGAACCAGCACCAGTAAAACCTCTGTGGGAGGGTTGGGGGGGTGCAAGCCGGGTGGGCACATGTTATCGAAAAAATGAGGTTAAAACCATGGTTGAAAGGATAGTAATGCGACGGACCCCTAGTAATGTAATACTTTCACTTTCTTATGGCATCGACGATGCTGAAGTGGTTGGAGGTCTAAAAATCTCAATTGATAATGAAATTCACACATTCACCGCAATTTGGAAAATATTTGTTCACTGGTAAGAATACAGATTTTGTTTTATAGCTTACACTCTGGACTTTTTGAATATCATATTTTCTGAGGATTTCAGTCAATGCAAATGCTTTAAAATAAGGGGGGAAAACACTTGGATGAAAAGTTGTAGCCAGGGAGGTAATGTGGTAGTATTAACCCTCGCCCCACCGGGGGGCCATCGATGGCCCCTAAGGTTTTTCGGGATAGCAGAAAAACGACGAGGCGCAGCACCGCGGTTGAGGGCTCTACCTCTCACTGCATCATTTTCCCATCATCCCTGAAATTTTTTTCCCGGGTCACCCAAGGTCAGGTCACCAGACGAGGTCAGCCAAGGTCACCTCACTTCACCTTTAGAGCTCTGTAAGAGCTACATTTCAAAGTCGATCGATTTGAAACTTCCTGCACTTCATGACCCCTCCAGGGTCTACAAGGTGTATATCCGGGATTTTTCGATTTCGTGCCTGAGGTCAGGTCACGAGGCGACCTCTCCCATTGGAAAAGCATGGGGAAAAGCTATTTCATGATATAAAAGCCACAAAAATGATTGCAAATACTCAAACTGCTCAGAACAACGTTTTGGACACCTTTCACGGATCCCAGGGGTCATATTTGCCCTTTGACTTTTCCAAAGTCATCCAAGGTACCAGAGGTCAAAAACAGTATTTTGACAATAACTTTTGACCTAATTGAGCTAAAGCGATGAAACAAACACCATCGTGTTTGTCTTGTCACTGGCTTTCATTTGATATACGGCAAGGTCACTTTCTGACCTTTCGTGACCTCAGGTCATATTAGGTCACGAGGTGACCTCTGGCGGTCAAACCACTGGCGGGAGGTCTTTACGTTCCACATAGCGGAAAAGTACTGGCAATTTGCTATCAAATGTACTTTACCAGGCCTCAATAGCTCTAATAACATAAGAGTTATGCCCAGTTGGCTTAATCATTGCATATTTGAGTGAAAATAGCCGATCTTGACCTAATTTGACCTCTGGAGGTCAAACCATTGACCTGAGCACTAAAACATGCGAAGTAATTTCTTACTGAATTCACGCGAGCTTTCTATTGCACTTTGCAGATTTGCGCTAACGCCCATATTTTCGGAGATAGAGGGGGCCATCGATGGCCCCGGTGGGGCGAAGGTGGCGCCGGACCCCGGTGGGGCGCGTTAATCGAACCTGTGCTTCACATCATAACTGACTTTGACAGTTGTGTCACTCACATTCTTCCCTGGAAGCTTCATATCATTGTTACATCAATTATGTGAATTATATGTCATGTTCAGTGCTACATATTATGGTCAGAGCTGTACTGTCTTCTTCAGGGAAGAGAGACAAGACTTCAAACTGCCCAGAGACATCGAAGACGCCAAGAGGCTGGGCAAGGTTCTCAATGTCTACAAGGAGCAGTACTACTTCGAAGTCATGGCTGGCGTATTCATCACCTACATATTGTATCCTTTCACACAGGCGTCTGTGGTTCGGAATCACTAGAATGAAGGTTTTAAACCAGTTCAGAATTTATCTTTTTCGGGGCAGCTTTCCGGCTTGACCAAGTAACACCAGTGGCAACTGGTTACCTAACGGTTCGGTGATCAAATTTTAAGAAAAATATTAAGAAAAAAACTTAACTGATGGTGATGCGCGCCACGAGTGGTCCTATTCCGCTATTCCCATTCCATGGTGTTTAATGAGTTAGAAGTAAATACATTTGAAGTGTTCTGCACATGCAATGGCAGGCTTAATATCTTCGGAGGTCTACAAATAACCTTTGCTTCTATAACCTGACGAGTTCTCGCTACCCGGAGTACGCGGGTTACAGTATTATCAGCAAAACGGTGTCCAACGTGCTTATTTGTTTTACCTATACTGTTGCACAGGAAATGTGATTATTGTTAGCCACTGGCACTCAATGACCCTGAAAGGTCAGAGGTCATTGAATCAGCCAGGTGTCATCCATTTGTTTCGTGAACTGATGCTAGAGACGTATGGAAATGGGCATGAATTACACCGGTAAATGTTATTTGAGGCCAACGGCCTTCTTTAACCGTGGGCGACCTCTCGTTTACAAATTGTCAAGTGCATGGCAGTCACCAAGATGTGTGATTGTGAACTTGACTCACATGTTCCGGGCAGTATTGCGCTAAACCGAACCGTTTTTTGTTTTGTTTTACAACACTGACAAATGTGAATGGGGTCGGGTTCGACCTCTCCCGCCTGGTAGGGCGAGTACTGAGCGCAACAGCTCTCTGCGAAGTAATCTGGGCTAACATCCTTGCCAGTTTTAGTCAGCACAATGGGTGTTTACTTTCATAAAGTTATATGGGGTCACGTACAGTTGTGTTTGCGTACCATTGTGCGGGCATTGTTGGTGCACCCATAAATCCAAATAACAACATCTGTGTGCGCTATTATTAAGCGATGGAGCGTAAGCCACGTGCTTATCATACGTCATCTCACCGTGTGCCTCGCGTTGTGAACGAAATGTGAGTAAACTGGTAGAGATTAACCGGACCGAAATAGTGATGCGGCAGGTCGAGCATGATACTCCTAATGATGCTGCCGGACTGTTGTGTCTGGATATGTTTTATGAATATGACTGGATATGTTTCCTTAACATTTTAACCGCAGTCTGCAGACGTTCGCGATTCCAGGCTCGATTTTCCTCTCCATCCTGACGGGCTTCCTGTTCCCGTTCTGGGCGGCGCTGGTGCTGGTGTGCTTCTGTTCAGCCACCGGCGCGTCCTTCTGCTACCTCCTCTCCTACATGGTCGGCAGAAAAATCGTCCACAAGTACTTTCCGGCCAAGGCCAAGGAGTGGGCTATGAAAGTAAGACTTTATTAATTTCAGGAGCCGTTGAGAAAACGAAGGAACGTCGTGTTTAATCGAATACATTGATTAGTTAGTTTTGTGTTCCCTTTACAAGCCATGGGGTTAGAGAACAATTCTTGTAAAGTCGTGTAGCTCATGATACCAAAATGTATCCCTCTATCGTTGGTGGTCTTCTGCTCCAACTGTTAACCGGAACCACTCGCCTTAGTGTGCTGTTTTTACAGTGGTTGCCCTGAATGGGAGGGCTTGTATTGTTTCGGGGTCTCAAATTCACACCGGTCTGGTGAGGATTTCCAGCCCAGAGAAATGTCAGACCTTGAATCTTGCAGAAAATCTCATACGAAAGAAAAGCTAGCACGGAAATTGTTTTGGTTTTGGGACATCGTGTCGGGCGCCTTTAGTGTTCTACGCTTGTTAGCAGTATGGTGACGCTGCGTTTTCCTATGCCCAGGTGAATAATCAGAAAGACAACCTGTTGAACTACATTATCTTCTTGCGGATCACGCCGTTCCTGCCCAACTGGTTCATCAACATCACATCTCCCGTCATCGAGGTGCCCCTCTGGCCCTTCTTCGTGGGCACGTTCATCGGTAAGGAAGCCGCCTCTCTCGCGCTGCCATGGAGTTGAAACTATGTGAAGTTTAACGTCTATGACCGGTGACATCTCAGGAAACGACCACGGTTTTACGAAATTGTGTGGTGACAGGGTGGCGTGACTCAATAAACTAGGAACCTGTTAGGTTTGATGGGAAAAATGATTGTTTAAACTGTTTGCAAGGAACTTGATACCTTATGTTAAGGTAAGCAATGGGAATAACTTCAGGTATCTGCCGATTTTTCATATCGGGGAAATTTTGGAACACTAAGACTATGGAAACGGCGAGACCATTTCGGAGGGTTGGCAAACATGTATATTTACGGTCATTTAGATATGGTGGGGCTCGGAATAACGGCAGCAGGACATAGATAATAAAAATAAAGTGTTTTTGACTGTGAAGTTTTAGTTGAACCTCTTTGTGTTAAATTTGTTTGTAAATACTTTTAGTGTAATGTAGCTTTTTTTATGTTGTAATTGACTGTTGTTTTTGTTTCAATCACCGTCGGTATGTATCTGAAATCGTAATACACTCGTCTCGCCTGATACCTGTCACGTGGCGTGACGTCACGTCACGTCTGCCACGCGCCGTGATGTCACGTCTGCCACGCGCCGTAAAGACGCTCCGTCTAACCTGTACCGTGTGGCGCGCAGGCGTGGCGCCACCGTCGTTCGTGGCGATCCAGGGCGGCACCACACTGCAGCAGCTGACCTCCTCCAGCGACGCCATCTCGTGGTCGGCCATCGTGTGGCTGGCCGTGTTCGCGCTGCTCTCCATAGCGCCCATCCTGTTCAAACAGAAGCTGAAGCAGCGGTTCGACTAGCATTCGGCGTCGCTGGGGCGGTGGTGCGGCGGCCGGGAGGGGTGCTGGGTGTGCTGCAGCTGCAGCGGAGGGTGCCGGGACCAGGCAGCCGAGGACGGGGCGCCGGCACCGCTGGCTGAGAGTGACTCCGAGGAGGAGGCGGCGGCGGAGCAGGAGGAGGTGGCTGTGGAGGAGACCCTGAGCGAGCTGCTGGGACGTGGGGTGCCGCTGCCGGAGGTGATGGTGATGTGTGAGGGTCTGCCGGAGACCGCCGAACAGGCCCAGTCGACGTGACCACCGCCAAAGCATGCCGATACTGAATAGGATCTAGGGACGTGTTAGCTGATGATTTTCACTGCTTGTTAGGTGATTGTAAAGGTTTTCATTGGAAAACTAGGAGCCAATGATATACGGAAGCCTGTGGGAATGTTTTAGTCAATCAGGTTGGGAGCGGTTCCATGTTTTGGTTGTGCAGCTGTTTTGATATGGTGACAGTCCTGGAAATTCCCCCGAGGCGGCACACGCGGGAAGCAACCTATGTGTGGGTGAGACGCGTGACTGCATCAGGGGAGAGGAGCGGTGTGGTGGTCGAAGCCCAGAGTTGGACGCCATTATATCAGTGATATATTCATAGCGTGGAGCTGGTGGGGTGTACGGGTATTTATAGATGCTATAAATATTCCCGACTCGGGGCTGAACCTGCTCTATCGGTTACTATGTAATCGATAGCATGTGTTTTGGCTATCCGTCTGGTTTGGTCAAGTTTTTATCATCCTTCATTCCACAGTCGAAGACCCCTCTGGATGTGCGGGCTTTATTGTAGGAAGACTCGTTCCAACATTCCTGTAAAGTCATAATATTGATGTGCAATTGCGGCAAGTCAAGCCGATAAATATTCAAGCATGAGACATGATTGCCTTCATGGTGTTTTTTCTTGTGGATAAACACATTTCTTCACTTCTTCACTTGTAATCACTCACCATTTCTGAGTTCAAGGCGACAGTGTTTTGTCGCCACCTTGAGGGGCTCGGCGAAAAGATCAATGGTCAGATTTTGTCCCGCGGATCCTGGATTTTGCACCCTGTGTCACTGCGCTGAGTGCCCTCACTCCTGGTTGTAAGGGATATGATTCTTGCCACAGAGACCCAACAATACTCTTACTCTTGGGTGTGGAGGGAAATTGAGCTCGAAGGTCCAACAACTGAATCATAAATTCCAACTTCAGATTAATTGGGATATACACAATGCCAGCCTTGCATGCTGCGTGTGGGTTAATGTTTTAGTTCTACCTGTTTCCTGTCTAATTAACACCATATCTCGTTCACTCTTCTCGATGGATTCCGCTCATGAGAGGGTGAAGTAGCAATGATACAGCGAGATAATAGAATATAATCCGACGCGGAAGTGGAAAATCACGGTAACACCGGAACGAGTTGGCGAAAAATGGACCTTTCTGGGGCGTCGAATCCCTCCGAAACCCCCGGTTTTGGGGCACTATCTTGTCACGTCTCCACACCCGCGAACAGTGCACGCTGGTTGCGGCTACAGTCACCAGGTTTTGATCCGTCGCGAGGCTGCGTGTCGCGCCTCGCCGTACTCTCTCCGCTCTGCTGCGGTGGCCGGTGCGCCGTGTCGATGCTAGGCTCGGCAAGTCAGGAATTTATGTTTGACGTGTGACGCAATATCAATATGTATTGGGGTGGAGCGGTGTCGCTGCACCTTTTTGTGATCCAGTGTTTTCTGCACTTCTATCGCGCGGCTGTGCGCCTGCTCCAAAACGCGTGCATGATACATTGCCGCATACGCCGCGCAGAATCGTGCAATGCCGCAGTGTGCCCACGTCCCCGGCTGAGCTGGGCGTCCCTTACGACCTTGTGTCGGACGCCTGCGTTATGGTTGGTGTGAACATGGCGTGTAGATGGCATTAGCGGCAGAGCCGCGTCTGAGGCAGCCTAGAGGGGATGCCGCCACCCTCGACCCGTGTTATATTGACTAGGCCGAACTCTGATACAGTTACGTGCCTGCTAAACAATGATTTCTCATGTGGGGGAGATACTAGCCTTTGGCAAGGCCCGCCGGTTTTTACTCGGGTCTATCCAAGGTCGCTTCTAATTATGTGTGATCATGTTGAGGCGGACCCGAAATTCACTACGATGTTGGCGTGGAGGCTACCTTGGACAGCTGAAGGATGGTGTCTGCTTTCAAGCATATCGAATTGGAGTGATGGTGCACTTGCACGAGTTTGGGTTGGAGTGCGCCTGCGCCAAAGCTATTTATTGCCAAATACATCAAACGCGTACAGCCGTCTCATTTCCGATGATCTATGAGTGGACTATTGAAGAGCAGTTCGGGGACGACTGAGGGGAGCTTATCGCTCTGGTTCATGCTCCAGAAAACTCGCCACCAATGCTGTATGTGGAAAAGTCGTAAACTGTTACTTATGTACAGTATACTAGCTTTTGAGCATTTGCAATTTTCTTGAGAGGCCGTGCACTAAATCGTTAGATGTGTTACAAGTCATTTTAAATACAAATTAAAAGCCTCGTATTCCACTCGTCCATAAACTTCCGATTTAAAAGCGCTTGATCCCTAAATATCAGGAACAGATTGATCTTCGCACAATGCCGAGTGAACCGCCTTACCACTTGATCACCGCTGGTGGCGGAGCACATTTCGGGCCTAAATGACCATCCGATACCGGGAATAATGCCTAGTAATGCTAAATATCATATTTGAAGTTCCTAGACTGATGTTGGGAATCGTCTTTCCTTTTGAACTATGCTTATATGGATGTACTTAGTGTACCGGTTAACTAACGAACCTGGCTCCGGCAACTTGCGGTGACTGGATGAAGGGTTACGGTCACTGCAACACAATCAAGGGCGCCCCAAGGACGATGTGGGATGTTGGAGGGTTCAGGACTGGGGAGGCAACGCCGATGTCACGGCTTTGATTTCCAATACAGCGCAACACTGGCAACACGCACATTTAATGTATTATTAGCAAACTCGGTGACATAATGCCTCTCATGCGCCACCCACCAACATGGCTTACCAAAGGATCGGCGCCGGTCTAACGGGGTGCAGACATAAACACATGCACAGTTGTGAGCAGGCCAGTTGTAAATTCACCAAGCACCGCTCTGGGAAGACTAGAACCGTGGGGTTGCGACTAGCGAACAGGTGACTAAGCTTTCTGGCATAGCCTGGGAGCTCCTTGATGCAAAACTGTGAGACAGTGGTACCCTTGCGGTGCAGGCAGCCGCTGCCGCGCGGCCCGCCACGGGCATGAGGTAAAACCAAGCTGCAACTGTGCACAAAAAAGCTGCCGCCGAAACGGTACACGTAAATCCACACTGTACGAAAAAGCTACACAGCCCACAACTCTCAAGGCTTTTCATTGGTATACACCGTCCTAGTATCTAATATATGACACAAGTGAAATGATATCGACAAGCACCAACGTAAAGAAGAATTTCCCTAGATACCTCAAAACAATAGGGAAGACCACGTGCAAAGCTGCCCTTCTGTGAACGTCTAACAATCGTCTTTGGCCCGTCTTTGGCAGCAAATGAGGCCCGTATTTGGCAGAGTCCTGGGCCCGTCTTTGACCCGAGACTGGACTAAGCTCGGCGCTATTTCCTAAATCTACTCGCGAACAACGCACAAGGAAGCTCGTTTGCCCATCACATCAAAATGCGATTAAAATAAATAACATGTCTTCTTTACAAAATATTCACTGAGGTATTCCTCGCGATGGTATTCAAAATAAGCAAGCCGTTAAACCTTATATAAGGCTTCTCAAAGAACACGGCCATATCAGGACCATTAAAAACCGTAAACTACCTACGGTACCAACAGTTCACCCAGTCGCACTAAGCTCTGGGTACCTAAATACCTGCCTCGATGGCTCAAAATCAACACCACCGATAAAAAGCTTAATCACTCGACTCATATAAATCATTAACTGCTATTGCTAAAGTAGGTACATGCCGCGAACAGCCATATAGTTGCCATGTGTAATGCACAAAATGACGCGAGAAAAGCCACAGCGCAGCTGCGTCCATCTCGAGGAAGAATGCTTTGGTCTCGGTGTCATTGCATAGAGCGACCCATTTTCCCCACGGAAGACCTCTGGTTCCGACTATATCTTCCAAGCAGCCACGTCAAAGCCGCATTCAGTAAAAGGAGCCGACGAAGGTGATGCCGACCTCTGGCTGGGGACTGTCTCTCCGTTTTCCACCGCCCGGCGTCTCTGGCCGCGGACAGGTCGGCAGCTGTGTCCCGGAGGGTTCCAGCGAGGCGTGGAGGCGCTCCAGCGGGTCGCACCGGGCCAGCGGGACGGAGGGTGTCGCCGCCGGCAACTGCTCCGGCACCGGCAGCGACGCCGCCCGCCAGTACCGCCAGTTATAGAACACTGCCGACAGTCAAATAACAAATTTCGCATTTGCCTGGACCTAAAAATGTATATTCATTTTTGCTAATGGATCCGATACATCATTCACATTTGACATTAAGATTAATCCGGGTCAAAAATCAAACGACGTGACCCTACGGTCCAGAGACAAGAGTTTAGGCTACACACGCCGGTGGCTCTAGCAGATCCAGTCATCGGAAGCAGACGCAATGGAGGCGGAATCGGAAGCGCCGGTGACCAATGGGAAGGGGGAAACAGAACCGGAAGCGTTTAAAAAAGTCTACCGCTTCCACGGTCCCATTACGGGAGCCAACCACGTTGCATAAGTGCCACCTGAGGCAAAGCATAGTTACAGTATTTTTATATAAATGTTGTCCAAGTTTTTCCTAGTTCGGCTGTTGGAGTCGGAGTCTCACTAAAGTCATCAAGGGACCTGTCACGGAGACCCCGACCCCACCACCCGAACGAGCAACTCCCACAATAATGGGTTGATTTAGAAGCTAAAGTTTAACGTCCCACAAAGCACAGGGACGGCCGCCCCGCTCAGGTCACCCTCTCACCAGTCAGTTGCCAGCCGACCTGTACGTCGGGTAAACTATTGAGTGCCGGAGCGTCTCAGGAGAACCGATCCCAAGCCTTGACATGCACTGCCATTGCATGTTTCTGAGCACCGGGCCGGAGCCCAACGCTCTACCAACTGAGCTACCGGGGCGGCCCAAATACCACAAAGCCATTTGCTAACGACCCTACCGTTGTCATAAACCCACAAAAAGGACAAGCACTCTTTATCACTGCAGTACTGCACTGTATAAAACTAAATGTTATAATTTGATATTGACTTACGATATATTTTTAGCACACTGCTCATCTCATAAGCCAAGTCCCTTCCAACCCGACCAATGATTTTATCCACATAATTAAACAATTTGTTAGCATCATCAATTATCT
The DNA here is from genome assembly GCA_034440635.1 of Lepas anatifera. Lineage (NCBI taxonomy): Eukaryota > Metazoa > Arthropoda > Thecostraca > Lepadidae > Lepas > Lepas anatifera. The sequence goes on from JAOTON010001320.1 coordinate 416,758, forward strand.
TGCCCACCACTCCCCGCTAACATTTGATATCTTCTGCTTTTTCGTGAATTGTTTTCTTGAACAGGACGATCCATAGGCAGATCCAGATTGCCAATCGGAGCACCTCCGGACGCCATCCAGCACGCCATTTGACCGAAAATAATTTGATACAATAAATATTAGGGCAGGTTTTCAGTTTCCCGATTACGTTTGAAAACACGTTGTTCCCGGCTCTATTCCACGCACGTGTGTCCCCCGGGCGGAGTAGTGCCGAGACGGTCCGGCAGGTGTCTCTGCACTCGTCGCTCGGCCTCAGCTGAATCTGCCGCGTGCCGCTGTGCTGGGCAACCCACACGTTGGCGAACTCCGTCATCGGCTGCCGAAAAAGGGTCCTGTCAGCGACATCCACGGGAGAGGGTCCGTCACCGACATCGGGGGAGGGGGTCATAGTTTTCCCGTCATAGTTTTCCGGGGCAGGGGTTCCTGCCACGGGGCAAAGTTGCGTGCAGCCGCCCTGCTAAATATACACTGAAATTTATCGATAGACACTTTAAAGTTACTTCACTTTCATCGGAATACAACACGACATTGATATTTTCTGGAGTGAAAGAGTCCAGTTGAATAACACGACGTCTCTTCCCCGATTTTCACGTATTTAATATTTGTCTTTATTCTTAATTCTTAATGTCTTCATATTTGTCCATATTTGTCTTAAAACAATAGAAGTACACGCTGGAGACTGGAATTTGGCATCTCTGATATAGGTACGCACAAAAGACTGTGCGAGATTTAATGCAATTCAAGAGTACCGGGTCAGCTGCTCATGTTACGAGTGCTAGACAGCTGTCCGCAGGGTCGTGAAATCGCGACGAAATGGAGGGAAGTTTTCCTCAAACCACTGGCTGAAAATTCGGTAAGTTTGAGTGAGCGAGCTAAGGAGTACAGATATGCGATTAGAACTCATGATGCTTGTATATTTCTGTTTACCTGACTTTTGTACATATATTGTGCCGTATATGGGACGTTCACCTAGACTCCTACGAGCGCACCTCTGAAATTCCGGGATGCTAGCACGCCTCCGAAAGTTTACAATTGTACAGACTCGACAACCTGGCGCGTGAGTTCCCGCCGGCGGCCACTCCTGTGTGCTGTGCTACAGAGTCTAACGGCGCGGCATCTGGCGGGGCGCGCTTGACTCACCAGCGTGAAGCGGTCGGCCTCCTGAGCGCAGATGTAGATGAAGCGGTGCAGCGCCACCTCGGTCTCTTTGGAAACGAAGTAAGGTCTCCGGAACAGCTCTCGCAGGTGGCGCACCGCCGAAACCCGGAGCAGTCTCCTGCGACAGCCACAAACACCGCTTCAAAACACCACGCCAGTCAAACAAACCTGGAACACAACCACAGCTTGCAGAATATTAACTTTTGTCATAGATGATTGCCGTACCAAAATCAAAGTACCAAAAATCAACCCACCAAAAGAACTATCGATTTGGTTTAAGTTACCCCAGCTGTGACAGCGCCAGCTAGCAGAGCCTGAACGGAGGCAGACTCACCACTCCACGCAGTCCAGAAGCTGCGCCAGCTCGCTCTCGTCAGTTTGCATCAGCTCGCGTGTACTGCGCATGCGCAGCCCGGCCGGGCGGAGAGTGCGCGCGGAGCCGGCGTCGATGTCCTCCCGATGGTCAGCGTACACGCGGGCCAGGTCCCGCCACGATACGCGGCTGGTGACGGCGTCCTGACAACAGCAACCCTCTCGGAAATTGGCGGCAGGTAACCGTTCCAGCTAGGTTTAACTCTGGCGGGACCAGGGCTGCAGTTTGGAGGGGGAGCCGGACCGGGATCTTGATGCGAGGGAGAGGTGGACTGGGTGGGGCTCCTTTACAGGCTAGGTAGCAGCCATCACAGGGTAGACAAATAAACAGATGAGTTTCGCCCAAAACCGTACAATATTTGTACACAAAATTATGCAATCCAGAACGGATGGGCAATTCGATAGGCTATCCACCAGTATAATTATATTTTGAATATAAAGATTTGACAGCCAGTGCAAAGCAATTCTAAAAACCAAATTATTTTTTATATCAAAACTTGGCATTTGTTACGGTTGACCTGACATGTGAAGTTATTCATTCACACAGTACCAATAAAATATGAATAAATCGAAAGCTGATTATCTAAAAACACACTGGAATTTACCTGGGCCTTCTAACTTTATTTTCTTATTAACTGTAGAACCTAAACGCATTGTTTTTTTGTAACGCAACGCACGCACCGAGATTTTTGGAAATCCGGAAAGCACCACATCCCAGCGCCAAAAGCCGCAGTTCAGGCCTCACCTGCACGACGACAGGAACACCTTTGTGATAGAAGAGCCGCTCGAAGTCATCCGCGTGGGGTAGCGTCACCACGCCCACCCGCTGACAGAGGGTGCAGTCGACCTCCCAGTCCCAGTACAGCGGGTTCTCCAGCAGACACGTGTCCTCGTGCACGTCTGGAGTAGGACAGGCAGAAACACGCTGACCAACGCACTGGAGTTTAAGGTCTAGTAAACTGGACTGCCTGTGATATGGCACGCACGTATTGACACAATAGCTGAGAAAGGAAGAGCTTAAAGCGATAAGATATTGATTTAAAATGAGTAAGCTTTGTGACAAAGGTGATCTCAATGGAAACTATAACCCTAGAAAAAATGTACTGGGTGAGTGATTGCATGGGGGAATATAATCTGAACATGGCCAAAAGCTCCCCCCCCGGGTGAGATGCCCAAAGAAGTTTTTCGGATGTCAAAATAATATTCTGCAATCCCCTTCCCTGCAGAACTGCTTCTCTGACTGCAGCACTCCTGGCATGACTGACAAGGTGAGCAAATTTGAAACTACCTAACATTACTTCTTCTTTATTACATGAAATACAGAATGCGGATAAAAACAGCATTGGAAAACATGAAATGTTAAATTAAAACCTAGCACGAGCAGGAAATTTTCGAGCAACAGTCTACATGCGGGATCAACATTCCAAGCAGTGCAATATTTCGTCGCCGTGTTCCCCGCTAGCTCTACCTCTCTGACGGGTGCGACTCCAACATTCACGGGCCCCGACTCTTCATCTCCTACATTCGCTATTCACACAGGCAGGCATTTTCCTTTCAACTGTGATGTCCTACTTGTCGCCTACCTGTGTAGGATGGAAAGAAGTGAATGACATGCAACGAGGTAAGTCTCACTGCTCTCAACACAGGGTATATCCAGTCTTGAATATTGTTGTTCCAGCAAAGCTTGAAGGAGGTTCCCTTGCAGCAGACATATTTCAACGTGAGATACGCAGCTAAGCATAAACAGCCGAGAAACAGAACAGTTCGGGAGCCCAACTCTCTTCTGGCGGCAGGAGGCTGAGCTGGGGGCGCTGGCTTTGTGTCAGGCTCAGTTCCATTTCGCCTGGATTTCGCATTTAGTTTTGAATTCACCACACAGCCGAAGATGAGCTTCCGTTTATTCAAAGTTGTGGCCTCATTGCATTTCAAGAATTGTTTTACCTCCTTCTCCCAATTAGACTTCGGACTTTCTACCTTTTCATTCATAATGAACCAGGAAAAAACAGAAAATCTAAATGAAGGCCCAGAGATGAGTGAGTACTAGACCCATCTACTTTCATCATCTACTATGCGCCGTCTTTCATGCTTGTAGCCATCCTGTTCCTGAAAAAGAAAAAAGCCGATGGTAATGTAGCAGCAGACAGTTCAACATGCACAATGACGGGGGTCTGAGCCACCTTTGCTTTGACGGGGGCGGGTACCCGCCCCTAAGATCTTGAGAACCACGCTAGATAGGGAAAACGGTAAACGACATTGGGTAGCCCATCCACTTCTCTATCGAAAATATTTGAACCATTTTTCTCAGGTCATATTTAAGGTCACCAGAGGTCAAAACATGCCATCATAGGGATAACATGTAAATGAAGGTTTTCAGTCATTGATACCATACATGTATATTCACACTACAGGACAGGGGGTACATGATACATACAGTGACTCTAAAAACAAGCCCCGGCCGTGGTGGGCAAAGAAAAATTACACACGGAGGCGCTGGGCCCCGAACCCGTGACCGCCGACGGCGCGAGCGCTCTAAATTACGCCCAGACGGGCACGGGCTCGGAGCCCGGCAGGCGTCCTCCGGCCGGGTGGGTGGACAAATAATTCAGGATGATAATGAACGCATGAGCGGTACAAGCAGCACACAGCTAAAGCGTGAGCGACACCAATAAAATATGGAGGCGGTCTCACACCGTGCAGACACCGCCCAGAATTAGCAACGTAGACTCGGTCGACGGACAATCCACCACGCAGCCCCGGCAGAACGCAAAATGCCTCGTCCACCTGGACAGCAGAAGCCGGGCTCCCCAACCATTTTTCTCAGGTCATATTTAAGAACAAGTAAAGATAGAGCAAAACAATTAGAACCATATGAATCCTCCCAGCAAGCCGAATCGAATGATATATAATATGACCATGCTAGGTCAAATCAGTCAAATCATAGATTTGACCGACCTGAGGTCAAGTCAAGGTCAAATTAGACAAAATACATATCATTAGAACCACAATGACAAAGGCAAATATAATGCAGTTAAAATAAAAACTCTATCTCTATTCATCACTAAGTTATTCAGTTAAAACTATTTTTCCCATGTATTTCCGATGGAGAGGTCATGGCTAGTAGTAGTACCTGACCTTAGGTCATCGATATAAAAAATACTGGAACATGTTTTACAGTACTCAGGGCCCTTATATGATATGAGTTTCAATCTGATAACTTAACCCTGTTCTGAATTATGCTATCTTAAAGTTTTTTTTTAGGTCAGGTCACTTGACTTGTACTGGTGACCTGATTTGACATGACCTAACCATAAAATTTTGACAAAAATTGTAAAATGATCAGGGAAAAGGTATGCCAAGTATGGCGGCACCACAACTTTTTTAAGCGATTCCCAAAAAACTCGAGAAACCAATAAACTGTAACACATAGATACATGCATCAATAACAGTTGACAACAGACAAGACTACCAGGCGCAGCATGAACTCTCCATTGAAATTTTTGACTGATTCACTTTAAAAGCACTCGCTCGGCACAGCCTTACATGACCACAACCCAGTGTGCAAAGTGTGGCACTTTCGACGAGACCTCGTCAGTGCGCGTGTTCTTGGAGACAGGAGCGAGTGGTGCAAATTTTATCAATCTGGTGCGAATTTGCAAAACTGGTGCGAGCGAGGCAACACTGAAAACCAAATAAATAATGGATAAATGGTTATAAAGACACAGGAGCGGCCTCATAGAACTAAATAATTAATAAGAGAGGCAGCATTGGATCGTGTGGGTACGGATGAGTGCATTCTTTTCCCTGGTATATTGCGGATTGGTGTGAATTTTAAGTGGCTGGCGCTGCAACAATTTTAGATGGCTGGTGCGACTTGTCTGACCTGCTGCCATACTTTGCAGACTGGACCACAACTGGTCGAGCTGGGCACATAAGTGGTTTGTATCATAAAAAGACAGGGAAAAGGGAAAAATAGAAAGTAAATACATTCATGGGTTAGTGTTTGTTCACAGCCAGTGTCCATCAATGTTTTACACAGCAGGTGAAATGACGGTAATCATCTGGTAGACGTCTCCGCTCTCTGGCCTTTTCCCCAAAATATCCCGAGATCTTGGAATAGCAAGAAACAATCCAGCTTTTGTTCCAAATAACCCCAGAGAGAAATAAATCCTCATTTCCAGGAGTAAAGGTGTGCCTAGGGGAATTGCTGACAGGGGGTATGCATTATTCAGAGGTGCGCTCAGACTGTTGTGGAGGACAGGTATTGTACAGAGGTGTGCTCAGAGCGCTGAGAAGGGATGTATTATGCAGAGGCGTGCTCAGAGTGCCAGGCAGGCGATCAATTGTAGAGCATAGGCGGATCCAGGATTGCCAATCGGGGGTACCTTTCCGGGGGCGCCATCCGGTCGGAGGGTGGCGCCACTTTTGACCAGCAAAATTTATCAGATGGGCGCAAAATCCTTTCGGTGGGCGCCGATCTTCGCATCGAGGGGGCGGAGGTGGGAATCAAAATTTCAGGGTGGGCGCCATCAACCTTTCAGGGGGCGCCGTGACCATTTCAAGGGGTGCCGAGGGTCTATCGAGGGGCATGTGCACCCTTGCCCCTAGATCCGCCGATGGTACAGGCGTGCTCAGACTTGCAGGAAGGGCGTGAAGTTAGCAAAGGCACTGCTGGCAATGGAATATATCATACAGAGGTGTGCTCAGAGTGCCGGGCAAGAGATCAATTGCAGAGAGCATAAGCCATGGACCCAGGATTGCCGATCGGGGGGCACCTTTCCGGGGTGCCATCCGGTCCGGGGGTGCCACTTTTGACTGGCAAAACCTATCAGATGGGCGCAAAATCCCATCAGTGGGCGCCGATTTTCGCATCCTGGGGGGTGGGAAGAGACATTTCAGGGGGCGCCATCGACCTTTCAGGGGGTGCTGAGGGGTTGATTGGGGGGCACATGCCCCCTTGCCCCTGGATCTGCCCATGGTAGAGAGGCGTGCTCAGCCTTGCAGGGAGGGCGTGCAGTTAGCAAGGCGTGCCAAAGGCACTGCTGGCAAGGGAGTGTATTGTACAGAGGGGTGCTCAGAGTACTGACAAGGAGATGTATTGTACATGGGTGTGCTCAGGGTGCTGGGAAGGGGATGTATTGTCAGAGGTGTGCTCAGATTTCTATGGATGGAATGTATTGCACAGAGGCATGCTCAGACTTACTGGAAGGGGGGTTAAGTTAGCAAGGTGTGCCAAGGTCACTGCTGGCAGGGAATGCATTGTACAGAGGCGCGCCAAGACTGCCATGAAGTGGGAAGAAGTTAGCAAAAGAGTGCCCAAAGGGATGTATTGCACAGAGGCGTGCTTAGACTACTATGGAAGGGATGTATTGTACAGAGGCGTGCTCAGAGTGCTGGGCAGGGGATGAATAGAGGCGTGCTCAGACCTTCAGCCAGTCTGCAAAGTATGGCAGCAGGCCAGACGAGTCGCACCAGCCATCTAAAATTCTCGCACCGACGGCTACCAAAATTCCCACCAATCTGCCACATACCAGGGAGAAAACCCACTCATTCCTATCCACATGATGCAACTCTACCTCTCTTATTAATTAGTTAATTGAGGACTTTTATAAGGCCCCTCCTATGTCTTAATAGCCATTTAGCCATCTTTTGTTTGGTTTTCGCCCCTCCTATGTCTTTATAGCCATTTAGCCATTTTTTGTTTGGTTTTCAGTGTCACCTTCCTCGCACCAGTCTCACAAATTTGACCAGGTTGATAAAATTCGCACCACTCGCTCCTGACTCAAGGGCACTCCCACCAACGAGATCTCGTTGAAAATGCCATACTTTGACGCTGGACCTTCAGTAAAGAGGCATGCTCAGACTCCTATGGAGGGATGCTCAGAGGCAAGCTCAGAGTGGTGGGAATGGGATGTATTATACAGAGGCGTGCTCAGATATCTATGGAGAGGATGTATTGTACAGAGGCGTGCTCAAACTGTTATGAGAGGATGTATTGTACAGAGACGTGCTCAGAGTGGTGGGAAGGGAATACACTGTGCGACATTATTTGTCGCATTTTCCCTGTGGGGATACCTTCCTGGCTTCTGTGGATCCATACGTTTATTTCATTACACACCGGCATACATATGAGCGTAACACACAATACAGGATATAGTCACTAAAGAACGAGGTAACCGCATTGCGAACACCAACACCCCGCCCAATCCAGTTGGTTATGGTGTCAGGAGGGAGGCCGGGTAGATGCGAGTAGCACTTTATTTTGGCTACCCTTACGGGGAGTAGGATGCGGGGACCGCGCACTATTGCCTACTGAGATGGCACCCTGTGTAGAAGTGTAGGTTAGAATAAAAAACGTATATAAATATTTGGCAAAATTGAGTAAAAAAATAAATAAATAAAGAAAATAAGCAGTGCTGCGGCTGCGGTAGTGCAGTCAGTGGTGTGGTAGCAGTCAGTGTGGTCGGTTACACAGCACATGCACCATGCCGGAATCTCGCGTGCGTGCCCTCGTGTTTTCCTGAACGTATTCGCAGTAGACCTTGCCGAGACGCGGGCAGTGCGTCCCCAGTCATGTAGGAGCGACCGAATAAGGAGGGGGGGGCGGCCAGGCGGCCAACATTGGAGATAGGAAGGCCAGCGGACGGCGGCAAGTAGGCTCACATCGGCTCAAGCATTCCAGACTGGGCGTTTCGGCCACTTTCAGATGGTTCCAACCGAGCATTTCGGCACACTTCAATGGTTGATTAGATACAACCCGCATAGGGGCACCATATCGTGGTTCTGCTCGGCTGCTGCCAGCTGGGTAACAACACCGGGCCCGAATGGCTGGAATTTCGATTACCGGAGTGGCATCACCGTCCCCAGTCATCATGATGTTCTCAAATGAATATTTGACCTGGGCTGGAGCGGGCTCGGTAAAAACACAGTAATAAAGCAAGACGGTGCCACTCCTATTTGTGTGCATTGGCGCCGGGGTCAAGTCGGAAAACCTTGCCGGGGTAGTCGGAAAACTGTGACACGGCATGAATCATAGGACGGCCAGAAGACGGTCGGATTTCAGCGCTGCCCCCCTACAGCCGGCAACGGCGCGGTGCTGCCACATGTCACAGAGGCCGGGCAGCGCGACAATAGAACATTAGTGAACTGACACGTGATAACTATTGTAATGCATGAATGCTAGGAATGATAAATGCATGATAACCATCAAGGCGGCCAAGCATGACATCGCGCGCTTCGATCAGTTCTGTTTCCCCGAATGCGGTGAGGGACATTTTACCATTTGGTAGCTTCACAGTGTTGCGACGGCCGCCTCCCGCATCGCACCGGTCACAGCATAAGGCACTGCCATTCACAACTGGCATTTGCTCCTTAATTTCACAACAATCCATGATAGCGAGGTCATAGAGCAGTCGTGGCAGACAAATAACGGCGCACGGGGACGTGGGTAGCCGAGCATGTGATTGAACCATGAAAGTCCAATATGGTTTCGAGCCGCACACCCCGACAACCGGTCGACAGCAGGTTCTGCCACCTATCGCAATCGACCATTGGCAGCGACGGCAAATAACTATGAAATCCAACAAATAGTGCTTATCCAGCGGGATCACGGCAGCCAAGCATGAGAATGGGTTATTTAAACCGTCCTGGGATCCCCGAATGCAGTGGGTCTTACATACTAGATCAGTTTAACGCAGCCGCCACCCGTCGAAACAGTCACACACCAGGCGCCGCCACCCTCCCAACCGGCCGCCGCAGCACGTGCTCTAATTTTCAACCAGTCACGGCAGCGAGGCTACAGAGCAGGGCGCTCCGACAAATAGAGGTGTACTCCGATGGGAACGACGGCGGCGAGGCATGAGGGTGAACCATTAGAGATAGTCTGGGTTTGAGCCACCTCTCCTGTTCACCGGCAGGGCGCCGGTGCTGCCACCTCTCAACTGGTTATGCTAGTGAGGCCATGGAACAGTTGCAGGCCGATAAATACATACTATCCGCAAGGTCGAGGGCGCAAGCATGAGAATGAGGCGTTAGCTAATCTTGGAATTCCTCGATGCGGTGGTCTCACTAAAATACAACTTCTTCTATTCTAGACTTAAAACATAACAGCATCCCCCGTACCACAAAAAAAACACAGAAACATAGAAACACAAAAAACAGAAACGGAAGAACAAAATACCCAAATTGCGCGCACGCAACTTGTGTACTTTAGATACGCCAAATCCGGCCATGAGAGGAGAGCGCCTTGTAAAGCTTTTTTACAGAGCCAGAAAAGCCAAAGCGGCATATATGAAGCAAGTGCGCAGAATATGAGATCTATTCTCAGGAACAGAAACAAATACCCCAGGAACTTTGGTTTTATTCTTTTAAAATAAATTTTTAATTTTTTTAATAAATAAGGTTTGAAATAAATTTAAGAAACTTTTTAAATATTATGACTGTAATAAACTATTTTTCTGCTAGATTTATTGTGAAAAATATTTCCACTAGTGAGTGCTGGTGTAGACAAATACGGCTCTTCAGATACCTACTAAGCGCAGGGTACTAAAATAAAAAGAACAATAAAGAGTCTTCAAGCCATAAGAGATACCCATAAGCAAAATCAAGACCCTAACAGAGCAAAACTGTCTACTACCCTGAGCAAAACCCTAAAAGGTAAAGCCCATAAGCTGCTGTGGCTCTCAAGACCCTAATTGTCTCAAAGCAATAGAGACAATAGACCCTTTATTCCTTATAGTACCTTTATGTTTTTTTTTTTTTGGACACTGGTTTTACCTGTAAAGTAAAGGTATCTTGGGTTTTACCTAGTATCTCCATTGCTTTGGTTCAAACCCGAATGGTGGTATTGATGATATTTAAAGTACGATGGTATTGATGTACTAGCGCTAGAGCTGTTTTTTGTCATTTTTACTTTTTGGTGGGGATTAGTGCAATATTTGTGTGCCATGTTTGGTGCGAACTGGTGGGTGGAGAACTACCTAGTGATACTTAGATGGCAGGTGCTTTGATAATTGTATATGGCTTGTGCGTCTCGGTCTTGTTCGCCTGTTGACTTACTTTGCGGACCGGACTGACCCAAGCTTAACAATATTTTGATTATTTACCAAGATTTTTAGTGACCAAACTAAAAGAAAACGATCATAACACAGTGTCGAGACTCGAAAAGGAAGCATTTGCAAATGATTTCTTATATCTGAGAGCATTTTGGCTACCACTCTCTCTTTCAACATGTGCTGGATTTTCCACAGAATACCTCCATATCAAGATGTTTCCATGCCCTTATCCGAGGTCGTTCAGCACGGGCCTAGTACGAGGTAAGTGTTCTTGGAGAACATGTGTGGTAGTTATTTATCTTGAAGGCCATATCAGCAATATATGCTGTGGGCTGGTTGGCGTGAAAAACCGTGGGAACCCTAAACTGCAGTTCCTGCTGTAGGTCGGGATACTGCTCTGTCCCAAGATCAAGGCTTTTGGGCGGAGAGGCTCAACCTATACAACTTTGATCTTCCAATCATTCACCATTGTTCTGAGCTTCATTTTCAACTCGCTTTTCCATGTGACTGTTTTTCACCTCACAATTTGTGTGGTCATTTTTTGTCTTGGAATGAGGCACATTCTAAACTTTGAAGGAAAAAATTGAGATGCTACGCATACCAAAAATCTACCCCTTGCACACAACATAGTGTTTCTGGAGTTTTTACCATCCCAGTATCTGGATTTGGTGTTTTCCTCTTGCATACTGAACATTCTACCTTCAATTCGCCCTTCACACCCAGGCTGAACAATTATTTTTGGAGGAGCGGTAGCTCCCTTGCGCTCTTCAGGTTTGATAAATTGATAACTTTACGATTCTTAGGCCAGCATTGTTAATAATTGTTTTCTTAAAATACAATTTGTATTCCGCTCTCGTCTAACGAATATAGACGAACGAATTCCAATGCACTGACTTCAACATTTTTTTAGGTATCCTGAGGAGATGCTACGCCAGTGGAGCCAGAAAGACGTAAGCTTCAGCTACAATACGCTGTGGTGGAGTTCATGTTTCATGGATCGTGCGCAAATACAATTAAAAAATTATATTCCCGCCAATCTTACGTAAAGTTGTGAAATTACCGTTGCATTCTATCTTTGTTATTCCACCGTATGCGATATACACTAAACATGGGGTGGGCGTGTTTCCATCGTATGCAGTTAACATGCGACGGGTGTTAGCTGTGAGAAGCACGTCTCGAATGGTGCATTTAGGTTTGTTTTCTGTTTTCTTGTGACGAAACCTGTTGTAAATGCTTGCAGAAATGACGAGCACCGGGTCGTCGTCACCGGCAACAGATCAACCATAGTCTGCTGGCATCCCCAGACAGAGTTTCCTTACGAATGTTCAAAGGTGAGGTCCATCACTAACGAGAGTCAAACTACAGAACAATGATATCAATGCCTCGGCTTTGACGTAATCTAAACCAGCGTACAAAGCTGTTATACACGGAGAGTGAAATATGTTCCTTGTTTCCTCCCTAATTATCCGAACGCTATAGAACTATACGCAAAGTACATTGCATCGAAATGTATATTTTCCACTCTCCGCGACAAGCGTGGTCCGCTGAAAGCTGCGAGTTGGAGCGTTACCGTCCCGAACGTTCCCGATGAGATAATGCGCTTGTGCAAATGCATGTTTGTACAGTTCGTTGGCATGGGCTCATTCACTGAAACCATATGTTTGATATAAAAGTCCAGCTTATACTATTGTGTAAAAAACACGCATTACTACGCTGCAAAACCGCCGCCGTTAGCTGAACTAAGTCCTTCTCCGCGTCGTTTGTCATTTTGGAGCTCTGGATAGTGAGTGTGGAGAAATCTATCCCTCGCAGCATTCTTGAGATCACCTCGCACATTCTTGAGATCAGTTGAAGAGCATGCCTGCATGCTGTGGGACGTTCGTGGACTAGATATTGAGCGTAGACAGTTTTAGGACCCATAGGATAGACCCAAACGGCAGGTGGATGCATGTCACTAGACAATAGAGGTGGGAGTTTCAGGCAATTTTGCAGGCCCGGGCCCGGGCCCGGCCGGCTGCTGATTTTAGAAGCCCGTCACAAGCCCGGTTTGTGGAAGAAATGGATTACCAAGCCCGGGAAGGCCCGGTATCATGGAAAACCATTAACGACTATATACAAAATTTATTTACTTTAAAGCTGTTTCAAATATATGTTTTAAGCCAATTTATCCTGTAAAAAGTTTTGGTTTCACCCAAAACCATATCAAAAAGGTGCATGTAGCATCAGTAGCCTCAGCTATCTTAATAATTCAGCAGAAAATGATACTGAAAAACACAGTATGAAAACATGGCTTGCTTATGATGCAAGCTTACTTCAGGTAATGACCAGCATCACCTTATAAAAACAAAGGGTATTCTAGATAGAGGTATGCACATGGCAGCTATAAGAATCAGGATGAAATAAGTCCACTCATGTCAAACATTTCCTCCATCTTTGCACTTTTATAAATCATTATATGCTGGCACGAGCCTCACAATTGAGTTCCAATAATGTTTATAAATAGAGGAGAGAGCAGTGACAAGTTTTCAGCTAAAACTTTTCAGAATATCATGGCGGAATGGCTGTGAAGGAACCAAAACTCCTTCACATTGTCCTTCAATTGATACATGTGAACATTTTCTTTTAGTTTAGTCACTCAACAGCTTGGAAGATAGTTAAAAGAATGTTCTGCTTGGGTCAGCCCGGTCTGGAAAGTAGGTAAGCCAACAGGCCAACATGAACAAGGCCCATCAGCCATATACAATTATCAAACCACCAGCCATAAAGAACTATCTTGATAAGGAACCACTAGTTTTCCACAGGTTCGCACCAAACATTGAATAAAAATATTGCACCAATCTCCACCAAAAAGTAAATCTGACACAAAAAAACAACTCAATCCCATCCACATCACCCTTTGGGCTTGAACACTATTTCTGTTTGCTTTGTTGTATTTGACGGGCTTGCGCTTAGTAGGTATCTGAAGCGCCGTGCTTGTCTACATTAGAGCAATCATTTATGAAAACATTTTTCACCAAAATTTACCAGAATAGTAAGTTTATTTCAGCGAAAATATTTCAAGACTTTTGAAAATATATTTAAAAATTTCACAGATTTAAAAAATAAGCACAAAGTGTGTGGTGCATTTCTTTTGTTCCTGAGAATATGCCACTTTTTGTGCACTTGTTTGTGGACTTCTTATTCAAAAGGTCTAACTTTCACAGGGTAGAACCTATGAACATTAGACCCTTTGATCAGTGGACCTTCTGATGTAATCCTTTTGAACCGCGAGATGTGATCCACCTACTGCGATAATTCCTTTAGTGTGGTGGGAGGGAAGTGCTGTTATGTTCAAGTTCAAAGCTTATAATAGAAGTTGTATTTCATAGAGGCCAGGGAAGTATCTCCACAAGGAAAATGCAACACATAGTGTCAAGTATATTCATGTTTTGGTGTAATTTCAAAGGTTCCTTCTAAGGCTGACTGCTCTCCCCAGTATCTCCCCACAACTGACTAATTTATATGTTTTGAAGTACTTCGATCAAAAACATGTTTTCTTTGTGGCTATTTCCTTGCTTATACTAGCCCTTTCTGAGTGGATTTTGCATCTTTTGGGCAATGAAAGAGCAAGATGAAGCTGTGGAAGGGTCAAACTTATCAACATTTGTTCTTGCAGCTAGAGTTACCAGGCCAATTTGACAATTATGGGCTCCCACTAGATAGTTTGTACATGACATATTTACTTCACCATTTTTCGTAGAGGACATGGGAATGGCTCCATAGATAATATTTTCTTTTTACCTGGAGCAGAAAGCTTCTCGAAAGAATTTTCTAGCTAGAGCTAGGTGTTAATATCAATATGTTAGCAGCAAATTGGTTAAATGACTTCCTTTGAAATGGTATACTGACAATATGGAAGTAACAAATATGCTATCACAATTTATATTTTGTTCACCCATATATGACTTGAAAATTTTAAAGTAATTAGGATATTCATAAGATGACAGTACGGCATGGATGTGTGCAACTGTAGGCATTATTCAATATTTGATTTTAAATATTGATTCAGGTTTAAGTAACTTGCTTTTGACCCTGGCATGAGTAACAGATAGAAAGCTAGAGCTTCATGCTTTTACATTCCTGATGTATGTCTAAAAGTCTCAAAATTAATTGTAAATGCATTTTCAAAAGCTGCTGGTGCATGAATAAGATTATGTTTCAGTGGAAAAAACTAGGTCTGTACTGAAAAAGGCTTATTTAACTTACAGAAAATTGACTTGAAGTCCCAGTTTAGTTGAAGCCCGGAATGAGCCTGGGTGAAGCCCGTTATCAGCCCGACATTGGCTTAAATCAGCCCTTCAGGCCCGGTCAAAGCCCGCGGGCCTGGGCCGGGCTTTTGCCCCGGGCCCCGGGCCTAGAAAGTCTCACCTCTACTAGACAACCGACCGGCTAACTTTTAATAATTTCACATCTATCTGTGGTTTCGACCGCAGTGACTGAATGCGTTCCAGCGCTATGTCTCAGTCATCTGCTGTCGTTGACACCTGTGATTGGGACGCCAGCCGCTGCCAGCGGAGGATCCTGCAGCCGACGTTTCCGCACTCAAGGCACCCTACACCGACGCGCTCGACGCTCCCCTCAAAGGAGTCGACCGCTACAAGACCATGTTTGTGCGCAAGTCGGATAAACAAGTTCGCGAGGAGCTCATGAAGCTCACTCAAACCAACAAACACATCTGGTTCCCAAAGTAAGTGATGCATAGTATTGACAAGATATATACTGGCCTGTCTCCCCGAATTCTGGATGTAAAATACACTCAGATCATATATTCGCGCACAGCCCTTAATCAGTATCAGGCAAGTCAAATATAAAATTATCAGTCATAGTGTAGCTAGACCTCGAATTGAGCTTCATACAAAAATTTTGTATGAAGCTCAATTCGAGGTCTGGCTACGCTATGATTGAGAATCTGAGATTTGACCTTCCTGATTCTGATGAAGGGCTGTGTTAATTGAGTACGAATGCACCTCGCCTCAGCACCCCGAGCCCATTGATGCTAAGCATTGTCAGACAACCTAGAGTGGTGGTCTCAGTTCCATTATACACTATCGCTACGTGATATTACAATTTGCGTCTTTGGATATCCCAACTGGAGTGTTGTCTGGAACAGACACGAGTCGTACCTATCTATCTTAGTTCAGCTCTGAATCAAAGCTATTCGAATGCTTTAATCATCCTTTCGCTTTTTTGTTCGTATAAACCGTATTGGGAGTGATATGTTTGATTAAGCGCTTACGTAACCGACTGTGTTTCGTTTTCAGCAATAAGCATCTGTACCAAAAGAAGCCCGCGCCAAAGGACCGGGAATACTTGTGATGCTTTATTGTGATCTCTTGATGTGTGCTATTGTGTAGGACTGAACAGATGACGCAAGCAGACGTGAATTGTGTCCATATTGTGCCAGATAATATACTGACATACTTCGAATAATTTCGCAAAAGTTTTCCGTCTGTCGGGCACGTGGTAGCTGAATCAAATAATTTCGCAAAGTTTTCCGTTTGTCGGGCATGTGGTAGTTGAATAAATGAAATGGCTATGCCGTGCCAAAAGCGAATATTTTCCATCACTCTCGTATCTTGCACGTGACTGGTGTGCCTCAGGATCTGCAACCTGAGAAGAGCACCACACAAGAGAGCATTCAGATGTCTAAATAATCGGCAATGAAGTGGAGCTGACACAGCGCGGGAGCTGGATATCAGTACCCAACAGCGCGTTACCCCCAGCCATTGTTTTTCCAGAAAGCTTCTTTTCGGAGTTAACACCAGGAATATGTAGGAAGGGTTTACTTGTGAATTTACCCATTGTTTCCCCAGCAGTAAGAGGCCGTCTACGGTAACCTAACTAGAAAACAGGGTCCGCGAGACGCACCTTTCGACCAGTGAATCATATGCCGCGCGGGTCAAAGCGGCCCCACGGCACGTCACCCACGCTGGAAAATACCGCCGGTGATAGTTGCCCAAACATGACCTATATTTTATACATAAGAGGCACAAGTTACTGAGCTGATGCACTCTCGGGACATTTACCGGTAGGACACACGATGATGCCACCGGGCCAGCCTCACTGCTCTGTTGTAAATCCCCATATTGGTCATCTCAGTTCTGAATTTTATCAGGCTTCTAGCAATGAATAGGTATAGCACTCCCCAACATTGTCCTCGTCCGAGTCTGCTGGCTACGTCCCCCGAAACATTATTTTGAGTTCGATCGGCGCGTCCTCAAGTATCGAGGAAAGTGTATTGCAATATATATTTTCACGGAGGCAAGTCATTCCAACTTCAAGCACAATCTTATCCGATCAAATTCTCATCGTCAGGCTCACTGTCTCCAATTAAAACGTACTATCAGTCCCGAGCGTTGTAAATAGGATTATGTGAGTGGTGCACCCTACTTTATTTTAAAAATTTACGTAGATTCCCTGCTGCTGAAGGGAATATACATTGTCAGCCTTTGAACTTGACCTTCTTTCCTCATAATGGAGAATAAGATAAGCTCGGATGCTCTCATGCACTTCAGGCAACAGAAAGTGCATAAAGACGCACCACCCATTTTTGGTAGAAATTAAAGTTTAGCTGAGAGGTGTGCCCGACACTGCTGGTCATCGCCGTATCAGATCGGAGCCGTGAACATAAACAAGAATTATCAGAGCACTTTGAACATAAGCATTTGTATTTGCACGAATCCAGCGTCTACAGATATCACCAGCAGCCCCACAACAGTTGCAAAAGAGGGCCGGCCGCACCAGAACTGCAAGCTACCATACCATACCATACAGAGAGTGTCACCCCAGCGGTCACACGTCTAACGCCCCGGCAGCGCCGCCGGGACGGCGGCTCGGGCTTCATCTCATTAGGCGGTTCTGAAAGCACGGAAAGGGTCTGCTTTAGCATCTCGTAGTGTAACGCCAAACACTTCTAGCAGTTTGTCATGCTGTTAAATTATTGGACAATTTCCGTGGCAGGTCCAAAAATATAAAATCCCGCCAAATTGTGGAAAAATATATTAAAATCCGGTTCCTCTGAACTGGATGGTTTTAACAGATTCGAATAGACATTTACTAAATGTGGGGCAAAGATGAAGGCTTGCCGTTTTCGGAGAATCGAGATCGAAATCCCAGGCTCCGAAATTTAGGAGGTACTTCTTTTACGCTAATGATCTGATACGTGCAACACGTAGTATATTAGCACGGAGCCAGCGATTTATTCCAAGGATAAGAGAGCATATTGGTAGGCCAATCATCTCGGGGAAAAGGCTCCCAGAGGCCCGAAGAGCAGCCTGGGCGTTCATGCTTAAATGTATTTAGCTACATATTACTTAATACGTGTATTTTTAGATCGGCGTAAAACCCAAAGTTCCAGTACATGTACTATCAATATACACATGTGCAATACACACAGACTGGCGATTTCACGCTTCAACACACGAGACAGACACACTGACTTGACGGACGACCCCAAACTGCCGCTCGGGCACCGGGGCGACCAGGGGCGCAGGTTTAGTGCTGCCGCTGCCAGAATTTGGAGAGCCAAGTGTTTTCGTAATTGGCGGATAAAGCAATACGTTTTTGGTGCGAACCAAAAAGAATTGGGTTGCGTAAATAATGGTACGTTTGCTCCCGCTCCCAGTTGACTACCACGTAAAAATAGATTTGCAACGAACGGACAGGTTTTGCGAAATTCAGTCCGTGTATTTGTGAAATTGAGCTGAACAGTGATTGCAGTGAGGCGGACTTGCTCACCAATCGGGTGAGATCGACGCACTCGGAGAACTGTTGCACCTCCTGTGAGCACCGCAGGCTCTGTTTGGGGTTCTCCGCGTAGCACTTCATCACGCGCTCCTGGAGAGACAGCGCCACCACGTTACCAGTGGGAGAGGGAAGGGATTCACTGAAGACAAGGACCTTACGCATGAGATAACGACTCGGAGGAAATGGCGATGGTACATCGACATACATCAGCTTTTCATCACCGGTCATTTCAGTGGGGAAGACAGGAGGGCATAAAAATAGTACCCAAGAAATGGATTTGTCGATTCACGTATGGTGGGCTCATTCAGGAGCAAGCCATCATAATCCAAAATATAGGTACCTAAAAACTCCAGAATTAGCGGAAATATTTCAGAAGGCGTTTACAAGCGCAACAAATCCCAGCTGGCTCATATATTCCCCCAGACTGAATTTCATTACCTCCCGCCTCTACCCGGGCCGAAGTAACGTTTCTGCCACGTTGGCAGGAAGCCAGTATGCATAGCACGTGATTACAGGCCAATAACGGCTCACAACTGCCACAACACACTACCACATTCTATCATCTCCCCCTGGTGTGTGAATCACCTGGCCATCTTGGCAGATGGGGGTTGTGGAGGCCTTCAGGAAGAGGCCCTGCACCTCGCCGAGCGTCCTGTGGAAGGCCTCTGTGGTGAGGCCCTGCTGCTCGGCGTGACGCTGTTCCATGTCGTTGATCTTGGTGCGCCAGCTCTGCTCCATCTGGCGCAGTTCGGCGTCCTGCAGCGGCACCGGCCCACCTCAACTCCCGCGCCGGTGGTTCCCACGCATTTCTAAGCATTTATATTTCAAGAAACGCTTCTGCCACCAGTCACTCCACCCACTAGTGTGTAGGTAATTTTCCACACGTAAATTAGATTCCATTCACATGCGGTAGCAGAATTCGTCTTTGATCCAACAGACCTTACATCTACACCTACTGTAGCTATTTGAACACGGCGAAAGGACACTTTATAAGTGTACAACAACAACTCTGAACCGTTTTTAGATGTTTTTGTCAACATTACCGGGTCCCAGAAAGCAACGAACGCAAATGCATTCGCTCGTATACTGCACATATCCCCCACTATACATTAACCACCTTCTAAATGTATTTCAGTCAGAAACCTGGCATTATATTAATACAGGTTTCTGCTCTCTGAGACTGCTGATACCTTTTCCTCCCTGAGTTTCATGAGTGAGATGTAGGCATCCTCGGAGTAGCGGGCAGGTGGCGCTGGCGGCGGCGGCCTCCTCTCCACAGCTGCTGGCGGCGGCGGCGGCGGTGGCGGAGGCGCCGACTTTACCGGCTCCGGCGGCGGAGGCGGCGGGGGGCCTGCTGCGGCGCCGCCTGCTTAGGCTGTTCCGCCGGCTGGTTCTGAAGCTCGCTGCGAATCCGATGGACGACAGAGTCGGATATCTGGCCAGCACAACGGCGTGTCAGTCTGTGCTGCAACTGTACAGCCTCGTTTCCAGGCACCAGGCTTCGTCTCGTGGAAAGAAGACGTGAGTTCTAATCCTACAACAACATGTAATATACTTTTTCTTAGACCCAAAGATGCGTTGTGCAATGGCATTGCAAGCTAGTAGAAAGCAGTACGAAGTAGGCGGAGAAACACCAACAGAAGTCTTGGGATAAGAAAGCTGGACAAACATACCAATCGGGTGATTACCCAAGGCTGATTTTAATCATCAAACAGGTTGATCTAACAACTTGTCACGATTTTAAGCATACGGTGGTTTAGTCACTTCTTATTATTCCATTGTCCAGTCCGAGGTCAGTTGCTTCAACCCACAAATGCAACAAATCCATTGGCTACTGGGGTTAGCGTTTTTAATAGGCTTCTCCCCGATACCACCTATGAAGTAAACAGTGACAAACAAAAATACCTGATATTTAAGATACAATCAGAAATTAACGGTGGACTACAGGTAACTACAGATTGTATTGAAACGTAATGCGAAAAATGATAGTTTCCGGTCATACCTTTATTACTCCTGTCATGTCTTCATTGTCAACACTTATTCTTCTTGTACTTGCTGATCCTCCCATGATGGAAACCTGAAAAATTCCAGTGTTAGAAAACCCAGATAGAACAGAACGGATGCTGTTTATGTGGAAAACTCTGTCAAACGGCAGGATTATCGATTTTTCAGGGGAAACAATTTTCGACAAAATGGAACACCGTAAACATGGATGAACTCTGAATAAGATAAAAACACGATGTAGCACAATGAAAGAATGAATGAATAGCACAATGAACTAGGTCATCACATCCAGTCAATTACCAAATCTTAGTGTTTATAACCTTCAGGCCACATAGACGTCCCTTTCCAATATCCTCAATTTCAGCCTCTAATCCTGGCTTAAGCTGCTGAAACATCAACATGTTCCCTAAAATTGGTAAATTCGGACTTGTTCCCGACAAATTACAGTTTCCGCACAACGTTTTGATCAGTTACTCTACAACAGTCTTTAGGTGATTGAAATTAGGAAAGAAGTTAAGTTATTGTTCAAGAAGTCCCAGATGTACGATTTTTTGTTTGACCTGCTATGTCGGGCTGGTGAATCTTCGTCTTCCTTGATTCAGAAATTTCGTGGGAGCTTGTGGAGCTCGGATCTCTTGCTCAGGAATCCAACACAACGCTGGCGGAGGTCTGTTTTGGCGATATTAACATATTTCACTTGCCTCGATTTCCATATTTTTAGCAGTAAGGGGAGCCATGTTGAGTCTATTTCTGCACTGATTGTGTCTCCACCCAGTGCTATTTGTACAGCTTCGAATTTTAAGTCCCAATCTTTTAACAATGTTTATGTAGGGCAGATGCAGTCACCAAGAAATTAAAAGTGGTTGTAAACATGTTATGCTTGGATTTCGATTTGATTTGTTCATTTTTCAAAAATAAACCAAATATTGGTATGAAATAGATAAATGGCTACAATCAGAAGTTTTGCATTTGTATTACAGTGACTTGTGTTCTTAAAAATCTCCTTTTAAGATACCAGTACAGGTAGGACATGTGGGAGATGTGCACAGTTTTGCACTCCCAGGCTTTGCCTAATACCACTTCAAATCTGGTAAAGGCCTGGGTCTCCTACATCTACCTGGGTAACCCCAGTCTAGGAACTTAAAATAAAAGCATCGAAATCTCAAAATTTGTTAAAAATTTTCCAAAATAAAATTGTCACACCATTTACCTAAAAGCAAAGTTATAAACAAAATTTCAGGAAATGACTTACAAATACAGGTACAGGGGCCCCGAAGGACCGGTTCAAGTACCTGCTGCCGCTGGTTGCTACTCCAACGCCGGCCCCTGGCGCAACATTTGGGTGCGACTGGGGTACGACCCGGGGAGTGACCTGACCGCCTGGAGGTACCACTCGTCGACTTCCGCACACGCAGTGCAGTGCTGGAGAACAAGATGGCATTGAAGCGAGCGCTGAGTGTGGTGCCTTACGCTCGGTCAACGACTCCTAGTATAAGCTCTCCTCCTTCAACACCAAGCACCTGGACGGCGGCTCCGAGGTGAGGGAGATGCCTCCCAGTGGCGCGGACTTCGCTTTTGGGCCAGGAATGATCCCGAGTGCGCGGCCGATCTTCTTCCAGTAATGGAATTATAATCTGCCGGAGGTAAGCCGACTGGCAACCGAGGCTCCGACTGAGGCCCACCTGGCCGACCACGGCTGGATCCAGCCCGGTGCCGAGGACAGGGTGCTCGCGCTCATTACGCAGCACGTGGACGCCTTCGTCAGCGGCACCAATACCGAGACCGGCGCGTCCGGAGACATCTCCGACGTCTCAGACGTCGGGGCGGATGACGAGAAGCCGGACTTTGCCGAGGACCAGGAGACTGAGGACAGTGAGGAGGCTGACGTCACTGGTGCCAGCGAGGAGGTGGCTGACGTCGTTGGTGCGGACGCTCTGCTGGAATGGCATTTGGAATGTCACTCTGGTCACTGGTGTCTGGAATGTGTCTTGTTTTGGCCCCACCCCTTCGTGAGCTGGTTGAAGCTTTGCTGAGGTATTGTTTGTCACCAATTCATCACGTCATTCATAGTATCAAATCTGCACTGATACAATCTCTATATTGATATCGAGCCATCCTTGATGCTGTGTGCCTAAATAAATTGTCATCTCCACCCAGGCCCCGAACACCAGAATGCCCCCCCCGACATCCGGACTCGTGCGCCGTAGAACAAAACAAAATGACGTGCCATCCGCCCCCGGCGTCGCGCACCCTCCGCCGCTGCGCCGCACTCCCGCTGCCGCTGCGTCGCATTCCTTTGCCGCTGCCTCTCTTCGCCGCTGCGTCGCGCTCCCTATGCTGCTGCATCGCGCTCCCTTTGCCGCTGCGTCTCTTCGCCGCTGCGTCGCGCTCCCTCCACCGATGGGTTGGGCGCGCTCCGCTGCGCCCCTGGCCCCGTCGCTGTCTCGATTCTGGTGCGTCCCTCTGGTGTCCCCGTCCACATCGTCCTCCCTAAGGAATGTCGGCACCTTGCAGCTCTGCTTAGGTTTCTCTGGCTCTAACAGCCCTGACAGCTCTAACAGGTGATCGGTTCCCGAGATACGGCTAGCGGGCTGCCCTGGGCAATCCGTGGGTTCGCCGGAGCGCGGCCCACTTGTTTCTTATGCTCTTTGCATTTAAAGATTTGTAGTGGGCGAAATGCTGTTTGGATCTTTAGCGTTCCGATGTGTACATGTAATAAACGTGTACGGTATAAAATATGTTTCAGAGTAAGCTATCAGCGGCTGACACCAAGAGCAAAAAGCCCTGGGCTTAAACTGAGCATGTAAAGGAAAAGGGGCACCTAGCAATTCCAGACTGTGGTGTTTCAAGGATAACCTGCATTGAAAATAATAGATTCAGCCTTGTTTCTGCTAAAAATGGCTCATAAGCCTAAAATTTTGTTTTACATTCTTTTTCTCTATCAACAATAAAGACTGAATTGGTGTCAAATCAGCATACAAGCTAGCACTGCTTTGTGCCAAATTAAACCTGTGTGATTTACATTGAAAATGAATATGAATACAAATGAAGTCTTGTCAGTCAAACAATGTTACTGTGTGAAACTAGGGGGCTGATATCAAGGATTAAGGGCTTGATATCTTTAGGGCTGATATCAAGGATTAAGGGCTTCCTGAGACCCAATCACCTCCTCCTTCTTTACAACTCATTAGTATTATCACATATTATGTATGGAATTCAAGTCTGGGGTTCTACCTTCCCTACTAGATTAAACCGGTTAATTACTCTTAAAAAAGGTAGTCCGAATCATTGACTCAGCTGACCGTTTGGCCCCCTCTAGTCCCATATTTAAGAAATATAAAGTTGTTAAACTAGTCGATCTAATCAAAATCACCCAAATGAATATTCTCCATGATTTTCTCACAAATTCCTTGCCAACACAATTAGCATCTAAATTCACACTTGCAGGATCGACAAGAGATAGGCTAACGAGACAACCAACCCACTTTGAGGTTCCGTTCACTGCCTTTCTTTACCGGAAATTTTCAATATTTCTTGCGGCACCAAAAACGTGGAATGAAAATCTTGCACCAAAAATAAGGAACATCAATGACATACCCAAAAGCAAATATTTCTTCAAACTAGTCCTCAAAAAGTTATTTATTGACCATTATTGATATGACCATTCGCCCAAAACTGTTAGAGTTAGATAAGATTACACCACCTTCTCCTGAATGAACTAGCTTATAGGCTGTTTTTTTCTTCTTTTTTTCTAAAGGCAGAAAATTAACAGAGCTCCTAAATGTGAGATAGGTCTCCAGTTCACCAAAGTTACTACAAATTTGCGGCAGTCTCCAATTGAATATTGTTATTTTGAGCATATATTGCTGTCCCCGGAACTGTAGTGTCGTCCCTATATTGTAGCTAAATTAAGTGCACCGGGGGTGACTAGCTGCAACTGAATCTCTGGCCCCTAATAAATTAAAGGTTAATGAAAGTCGTAGACGGGCTTCGGCCTCCCGTCTTTTATCACCAGCACCACCGTTTTTCAAACCATGCCAACAGTCATACGCTGTGATACCCCTCTCAAACCCGGGCGACACAACCCTGATCCCCCTTTCACTCCTTAACATTGGTGTCCGTCCGCCAGATCCGCTGCCCGCTGCCACTGTCTTTAGAGGAGACACAAGAGGACCGGCTCAGGCGCGCCGCTCTTGTACCATCCTGGTGCTGAGTTTCATCACGGTGTCTGGCGGCGTCCGGCACCTTCATCTGGCACTGGCCGTGGGGGCCTGAGGGACCGATTCAAGTGACTGCTGCCGCTGGTCGCCTACTGCTTTGATACCGGCCCCGGCGCAACGTGTGGTTACGACTGGGGTGCGACCCGAGGGGAGACCCGGACACCTGGAGCTGCTGTTCGGCTGTCCAACTCTGTTCTGTCCAACCTTTGTTGAAGTCAACTGATACCATCCCGGATATGCCTACACGTCGTCGACTGCAGGAGAGGATCCTGCTGGAGTTGCGATGGGGTGATAGTCGTGGCCTCTCTTCTTCGCCTGCCGGCTGCCGGTGGTCCCTGGGGCCCGGTGTGGTCCGCTAGTGCCGCGAGCGTTGTCCCGACATCACACATCTGCGCGGACTGGAGTTTCTCCTGTGATGGAGGCTCGGCGTAAAACGTTTTTGGCCGGGGCAGGCCTTTATCTGTCGGCGCGGGGATCGTCGTGCACCGCTGGCTGGCGGCGCCTTCTGGCCGGGCGACTCCTGCGGTGTCTGCCTCTGGATGCCTGCTCATGAGGTGCCTGTCTCTGCGCGGTGTCCGGAGAAGAAGGGGATCATAGAGTCCGACTTCTCAAGTTTGGCGGTGTATCGTCGTCTCTGCCGCCGCCGATCTCAGCGATCGCCTCTACCGGTGGCCCTCTTGGCCCCGACGTTGTGCGCTGGCGGCGCGGGCAGCGCCCCCGGCGTCGCCGATCTGCGGAGGATAAGGTTTCTTCTGCGGTGGGGGTGCGGCGTCAAACTTCCTCGGATACGGCGGTCTTCGTCTGTCGACGCGGGACTGGTTCTGCGCCTCCGGCTGGACATCGGGGTGGCGGCGCCTCCTGGACGGGCGGCTCCGCGGGTTCCGGAGAGGGGAGATCAGGGAGTCCGCCCCCCTCGAGTCTGACGGTATGTCTCCTGGGCGGTGGGGCCGGTGGCGAGGATTCTTCGGAGGGCCCCGCCGCCGCGGGACTTCCCACAGCGGAGTCGGGGAAGTTCGTGGGCTGCCGAGCCGTTGAGTTGTCCTGCGGCCGATCAGCCGGGTCCCGTCCCCGGCGGGGGTCGGCTGCGAGTCGAGGGGCCCGGCTTCAGAGTCCGGTTGTTGCTGCCCGGGTGGACAGAGCGTTGTGCGTTTCGCCGGGGCGGTGTGGTGGATTCGCCGGGTCTACGTTGCTGATGCTGGGCGGTGTCTGCGCGGTGTGAGACCGCCTCCGTATTTTATTGGTGTCGCTCACGCCTTAGCTGTGTGTTGCTTGTACCGATCTTGTACCGCTCATTATCATTATCATTCTGATGTATTTGTCCACTCACCCGGCCGGTGGGCGTCTGCTGGGCTCCGAGCCCGTGCCCGTCTGGGCGTAATTTAGAGCGCTCGCGCCGTCGGCGGTCACGGGTTCGGGGCCCAGCGCCTCCGTGTGTACTTTATCTTTGCCCACCACGGCCAGGGCTTGTTTTCTTGTTTTTTAAAATCACTGTATGGATCATGTATCGCCCCGTAGTGTGAATATACGTGTATGGTATCAAACCTGAGACTGAGACTTGTTTCAAATTCTTATTTTTCTTGATATATTGAAACATATTTTATGTATCCAACTTGTCAATAAAGCCAGTTATGCATGTTTATAATTGACAGCACCAAAACCTTGTTTAGCAAGTGGATTTTAAAGACTTCCAGGCAAGAAAGCCCAGCGCTACATCTAGAGCGCGTCGTTCGTCATTTTCAGTCCGCGTGGTGAATGACTGGAACGCGTTGCCTACATCAGTAGTAGAAACCACCACGGTCAATGAGTTTAAGAACAAGCTCGACTCTCATTGGTCATCCCTGATGTACCTTGTCCCTGAATGCTCAGAGTAAGGTCTTTTACTTTCTTTTCAACTGCTCTCACCAACTAGTCAACTCCTCAGGCATTATGGCCTGAGTAAGACTGAGTGTAGACTCATTGAAACTGAGCTTGTCAAAGACCGGATCCAATCAGGCCGACGTGGCCTCCAAAATTCCGACAACTATAGATAGATAGATAGATAGAAGAAAAATGTGTCAATGCAGCAAACTCAGTGGTGCTTGAGCATGACATCACTTTCCAAAGATTGACTCTTTGCATGTAAGCACCCAGGCATGTCAGGGTAGGAAGGAGTTGGAAACACACAAGCCATAGCAGCACAAGGAAATGGCTAGCCACTACAAGTTGATAATACATAGCACCATGAAAAATATGATGAACAAAACACATTTAGGCCAGACAATCTCAAATAATACGTGAAATGTCTGATATGTTAAAATGTCTGATAGTGTTAAAGGGAATGAGGCACCTTGGTCGAATCCTGGAATATAGTGCAATTAGGCGTAATTTTAGCCAAAAATAATGAAACCACTCATGATTTCTCTGAAAAATGTGAAATAAGCTCAATATGTTGATATTTAAAATACTCCTCTAGAAAAAGAAATAGATATCAGCCTGTGGATGATGTCACGATCTGGCAACCACTACCATACTTGAAACGCTTCAAGGGCTTCGATTGGCTGATGCTCATTGTGACGTCAGTGTATGTTGTCACACCAGCAGCTCACAACAATGGCCGCCTGGCAAGGGGCTGATGAGGGGGGTTGGTGTCAGGTAAGTTTTAGCTTTTTTCTATGGAAATATTGAGTTCTAAGACAAATGATATATGGAGTACCGGGTTTTCTGACTTGCTTTACAACTTGGCTATCTCAGTTAAAATCACATTATGAAGGTGCCACATTCCCTTTAAGTGAATGCAAATGTCACCTTTTATAGCTCTGTAGTATGTGGAGTGAATGTTATGAATGTAATGTAGTGTGTAATAATAAACGTGCACGGTACCAAAATACCAACGATTAAATTGAAATCAGTTCTTAGTTCATTTTATATTTTATTGCCGTCGTGCCCTATTGTCATGGAGGACAAACATCCACACTTGAACGCTATCGTGATTCGTGAGGCTAAGATTATTTTACAGCCTTACAGTTATAAATTTTATACTAAAAAAAGCAAAATAAATAGAATGAAGGCATACCTCCCCCACCGCGCCGCGAAGACCGAATAGTAGTAAGGAGAAGAAGAAGAATTGCGCTTGCTGCGCTAAACAAACTCGCACCGCAAGAACAGTTTCCTATCTGGCACAAATTTTTGCTAGTTTTTTTTATAAGATTGCTAAAAGGCAAATACGACTAACGGCATGTGATCTATTGACCCCGGTCATGCTCACCAGCGGCGCTAGTGTGCCCTCTAAGATGGCCGCGAAAGAGGGACTCCAAAAGGTAAACAACGTTAGTGGGCCCCGGGAATAGCATGGTAAGCGGTGAATTATACGTGTTTTATGTTTGGTATGTGGCAGCGGCTTATAACCAGCCACTGCGGAAGGCAGAGAAGAATGCAAATTCGAAAAGTTTTTGGTCCCAAGGAGCAAAGCTTGTAGTCAGCATCAGGTTGAAGTTTGCTGCCCCCCCCCCACTTCTTTGCCGGTGGCGACGCTTGTGTTTGGAAACGCATTTTCCATTGTACATTCAAACCGGAATTTCAGACGGCTTGAAACAAATAAAGGCGTATATCTACCGAATTATTTCAAGATGTCAGTTTTCCGGGCTAAAAAGGAATGCAGCCACAGGCGGATCCAGGGGGACGGCAAAGTGGGCACATGCCCCATAGGCAGATCCAGGGGGCAAAGGGGGTATGTGCCCACCACCATCGACCCTCGGCGCCCCCTGAAATGGCCACGCCCCCTTAAATTTCCCTTCCCACCACCATCCCCCTCCCAGGATACGAAAGTCGGCTCCCACCGATAGGGTTTCCCGGTTAAGAATGGTGCGCCGCCCCCCGGGAAGGTGCCCCTGATCGGCAATCCTGGATTCGCCTATGATGACGGCCCAAGGATTAAGGCTTACTCCTGCTAGAAGCAGGCTCAAGGGAGTGGAAGGAGGCATAAGCGGAACTGGAGATTGCCTCACAGCCAGTCTGCAAAGTATGGCAGCAGGCCAGACAAGTCGCACCAGCCATCTAAAGTTCTCGCACCACCAGCCTCCAAAAATTCGCACCAATCTGCCACATACCAGGGGAAAAATGCACCCATTTCTACCCCTACAATGCAATACTACCTCAATCACTAGTCAGTTAAGGACTATTTATAAGGCACCTCCTGTGTCTTAATGGCCATTCAGCCATTATTTGTTTAGTTTAAGTGTCACTAACCTCGCAAATTCGCACCAGGTTGATAAAGTTCGCACCACTCGGTCCTGTCTCCAAGGGAACTCGCACGGACGAGATCTCGTCGAAAATGCCATACTTTGCACACTGGCCTCACAGCCGCTTACCAGGTGGATGTGAATGGAAGTCAGATGGCTGAAAATGTCTGCAACAGACAGCAGCATTTGAGCCCATCTTCTTCCCAATTATCAGATTCGACTTCCACTGCTTGGACAGCACCTTATCCTGAGGAAACTTGTGAAAGCTGAGACTTGGACACTTTCTTCGGAAGGATACACACTGAGGAACGCAGCAGTTCTGATTGGATGTAATGGTTATCCGTCTCACTTTCATTTTCTTTGAACTTTCCAAGATTATAACAAACAAGAAAATAACGCCAGTCTTCAATATTCACGTCCACCCAACATGAACTTCACTTTTTCAGAGCAACGAGTTCACCACGACTGAAAATAAACGTTCAAAATCTATACCGCGTTCAACAATGCGCCGGATATGAAGCAGCCACGCCAGACGTCAGTCCCTCTACTGGCGTTTTCAAAAAAATCCGCCAGGTGCCAACACTTTCGATGACCGGGGCCAATTGTTTTATTTGATATCACACTTGTAAGCCACGTGATAATAAATTATCTAGTTCTAACTCCATGGCGCAGGAAATACGTTTCTGGCGCAAGTATCAGTGCCGTTGTTGATTCCCATTTGTTGTCAGTTATTGCTGCTGTAAAGTAAAGATATTTTGATTGATGCCACCCAAAACATCAACAACAGCCGATGGCGTTGTAAGGTAAAGTCACATCAAGATACATTTATTTAAACATAAGGTAGCATATGTTCTATGTGTTGTTTTCATATTCTATATTACTGTGTAAAGTAGAAGCACCTGAAGTCGCTAAATTCTGTCTTCCGTGATTCCATTCCAGTTCTCGTTTATTTGTTGTTGAAAGTATATAATTATGCTCATTCCTGTCATGCATATGCTATATTAAATTTGATTCAAGGAAGTCTCATTGGTTTAGGTGAACATTATGGGTTGCTCTATTGCCTCCAGAAACTACTCCTTGGTATGTGGTGACAGTTCTTGTGACTTAAAATAGCCAAATCAACTAGAAAGGGTCAAATTAGTTTCAGTTTTCTGGTTTTCGTTGTGGTCTTTCTCTGGGGTGTGTATTGGATAAACACCAAATTGAAGTAGTGAGAAAGCAGAAACAAAATGATCAAGCTTGCATACTACCTAATAAAAGTTAAGGGTAATGTGCCACCTTTACAATGGTGTTTCATCTGAGTTACCCATGTGATAAAGCATACCCCAAATCCACTTGATTGATTTTTTATTTGTCCCAGAACTTGCCATTCACTGAGAAAAATTTAAACCTCGCCCTCTGTTGAATCTGCCCGCCCTGGATAGTCACATTGTATGAGGTGACCATTAATAATTATGGCAACATGATGTATGTAATACTGGAAGCCCTGCCCCACTGAATGAATAGCCCCTTTCCAGGCCCTAGGCCATATAGCTAGTTTTGGAGGCTAGAGGCTGAATAGATTCTAGGTCTGTCTTCCTATTTTCTTCCAAATTATCTGCAAGCTGGTACCCAAACCATGTCAAGCAATGTAGTATCTCTGTCATCATATCCTTTACTGATTTCCTGTGTTGACTAAAGGATTTTGACTTGAGTGCAAGGAGTGATACACAACCATCTTCTGTTTTTTGTGTCTTGTGAAGAGTAGTTTGATGAGGAGTTGATCTCTTGTTGTGACTTTCAGAATCACCAAACCAATGTCCTCTGGTGTTTTTTTTACATGTCCTGTGAATATATGATTTTATCAGAGAGATCTGCTATCTGGCTGAGATTTGAATATTAATTCAAGCTGAGTGATATTTGGATAAGAGCCTGCTTTGTCGAGCTGGGTTTGTTACAATCAGGTGACATGAACTAGGCATTCAAAATATGCAGAAACATTGTATTGGATTAGTTCCAAAACTATGGCCTGGATTCTGCCACAGGCATGGGTCCATAAAGTCACTGGAGCCATTAGTACAGACCCTTTTTGAAGGGCTAAATTCTAAAAATAGATCCAGCCTTGCAAGAGCAATCACTCTTGTGGAAAGTACAAACTCTGAAAAGAAGAACCTTGCTCAAAACCTGCTCTCGCTAGTTTCACAAGACTTGAAGAGGAAGCAGGAGGAAAGAAATGGTGAACCCACATCTTTCAGAATTGGTAGGTAGTTCATTGAGTCTTACTTTGTTTGAATATTATCCCATTCAAAGTTTTCTTTGAATCGTTGACTTTTTTCGTGCCTGTTCAGTAGCTGTGGCCATTTTCTTCCCTAACAGATTAGTTTTATCGAATGATATTTTAGCACCACTGATTTAAATTAATCCTTCTCACTTTGACGACATAAAGTAGGCACATCCTGGCAATAATACTTTGTTTGGAACTGGGCCTGTGACAGCAGGCTTCATCGCTGAACTTCGAATTCGCCGTTCCCTGCTACAGGTCTATCTGGACCGCCCGGTGCGGGCAAGTCCACCTTTATCGAAACCCTGGGCAAGCGGTTGACGGCCGAGGGACACCGGTTGGCCGTGCTTGCTGTGGACCCGTCCTCCAATACCACCGGAGGTAGCAGACACGCCTGCTTTGTATCGTATGGCGTGATGATGACAGCAGTAACACACGGCGAAGGTGCTGTCTGTTTTGGCAGTCCCTGAGAAGACTGGAATAATTGAAAAGCGTGTGTGCCAGCACGGCTGCACCGGGCTGTAGCACGCCAAAAATGGTCACTGCGCACACGCTCCCGTGCCACACAAATCTGACTGACCACTATTACGGGCTGGCACATGGTCACACGTGGAACCCGAATTGGAACCCCCGATCGCCACGGGATAGCTGTTTGATTCTTTTTGTGGTTCAATTTTTGGTTCGTTATTGAGTCTTTATTTATTATTGAGTCTTTGGTTCGTTTCCGTTAGTACCTTAATTTGATCTCACTGAGCGCATCTTTTTTTGTTTGCCTGCTTAGATGTGACTTTGCTTTGCTTGTGTTTTTAGCCTGTTTTTCGTTGTTTTGTTTCCTTTTTTGTTCGCACTGATCACATGCTTTTTATTCGCACTGATCACATGCTTTGATTTAATGTTTGATAGGTCCCTGGTCTGATTAGGTGCTTGTACTTACTTACTGTTTTTGTTACCTCTACTAATGGTTTTTTTTAAAGATTTAATATGTTCAACATATGTGGGCCCTATACTTATAACTACTTATTACTTAACATTGCTTATTTTGTTGCGTCCCCTGTTTTTGTTTGCTTGTTGTTTTGCTGCTTTGTTTTATTTTGCCTCTTCAAGTATGTTTTTGGCGTTATTTTTCTGTCCAGTTCGTTCTTTAATGCTCTTCTTGTTTTGTTATGACATGTCAGTCTCTGTTTTGTGTTACTTTTTCTGTTCATTCCCGCTCCATGATTACTGCCTCATGCCAGGAACTTATGTCTCGTTCATTCTATGTTAAACATTTGCTCTAATCTGATTCTGTTCGCTTACTTCCTCTTGTTTTATACTGTGTGCCTGTATAGTTCTATTCTGTTGCTCCTTTTTGCTTTGCCTTGTTCATGTATTCTTTTGCTGGTCTCTTTATTTACTTCTATCCCCTGTCTGTATATAAGAAATGAAATAAAAAAAGTTGATGATGATGATGATGAATTGAGCCTACCTTGAACTCGGCGGCAGTTCGACTCTGTCGCCGAGTAATCCAACAAGCGCAAGTACTTACCCGCCACTTTTTTACCCGGTCGTTAACATGTGACCCGCTTCAAAAAAGGAGACTGCTTTGCGCTTTCTTCTCGTCTTTTGAGCCGTAGCTTCTTTTAACTTCTCGGGGAAGAACCTCACAAATATTTTTTCCCCGCCGTTGCTCCGTAAAATGTTTAAAACGTGAGCCCTGGGGGCACATGTGTCACCCTGTAAAATAAATATGTACTTTCGTGCATTCTCACCAACGTTGGTATTGACATTGCTGGGAGAATTTTCGCACAAGTAGGTATGGTGTGCCTAAGGACGGGTGACCAGCTGCTATTTAACGTACTGGCTATTAATTAGCAACTTTGAACGTGGGTGAATCCAGAATTTGTTGTGGGAAGCAGTACTTTAGTCAGGCGGCGCCACTTCGGCCTAAGGAGGTGCCATTACGGCCAGGGGAACGCCAGCTTAAGCTGCAACCTCTCGGATGGGTGCCAAATCGCATCGTGAATGGTCCAGTACACGCACCCTGGGGGAAGAGGGAAATGACGCTTCAGGTGGCACCGGGGTGGTTTCAGGGGGTGCTGAGTGCTCTATCGGGGATGGGGCACGCGATTTCCGGATCTGCCAATGGTCTGACATGAGATAGACTACCCCTCCAGTGGCCGCTTGGAGTTCCGTTAGTTAATCCGCGAGTTGACGGCCGCGCTGGGTGCCGTTAGCGGCAGGACCTTTCACGCTCCGCAGGGGTACTGTGGTGGGCGGGCGTGGACCATCATATCGGACGCCGCTGATCGACGGAGTCTCTAAAGTACAGTTTTTATTTTTCCTATGGAAAGATTATCCCCCTGTTGCAGCCTGCTGTGTGGCGTCGGTGGCCTGTAAAAGCTAGCAAGGAGTCGCTTCTCTTTTGTAACATGCGTGACTTTGAATATGATGTATAATTTAAAAATGAACCAATAAAGGATGTAGAGCTTTTAACTGATCATTGGCGAAAGTCAGTCTTCCAGAGAACATTTCAGGAGTTCATCGCACTTTAAGTTCCGTTTCATTCCCCATGTTTGTATTTTAGCTTCATTATAGCCTGTCCTGTCGCAGATATGTTGTATTGTTGGTTGGCGGGCGCCATGACAGCTCTCTGTGACGCGGCAGGCTCTCTGCTGGGAGATAAGACGCGGATGCCGCGGCTGACCGTGGACCCGGCCGCCTTCATCAGGCCCTCGCCCACGCGCGGCCACCTCGGCGGCGTCACGCGCTCCACCAACGAAACCATCCTGCTGTGTGAGCAGGCGCAGTACGACACCGTCATCGTTGAGACGGTCGGTGAGTAGCCGCGGGGACGTCTGTCTGAGGCGGTAGCGCTGGAGCTCGGTGTGTGACGCTGGAGCTCTGTGTGTGACGCTGGAGCTCTGTGTGTGACGCTGGTGCTCGGTGTGACGCTGGAGCTCTGTGTGTGACGCTGGTGCTCTGTGTGTGACGCTGGTGCTCGGTGTGACGCTGGAGCTCTGTGTGTGACGCTGGTGCTCTGTGTGACGCTGGTGCTCGGTGTGTGACGCTGGTGCTCTGTGTGACGCCGGTGCTCGGTGTGACGCTGGTGCTCGGTGTGTGACGCTGGTGCTCTGTGTGTGACGCTGGTGCTCTGTGTGACGCTGGAGCTCAGTGTGTGACGCCGGTGCTCGGTGTGACGCTGGTGCTCTGTGTGACGCTGGAGCTCGGTGTGTGACGCTGGTACTCGGTGTGACGCTGGTGTTCTGTGTGACGCTGGTGCTCAGTGTGTGACGCTAGTGCTCTGTGTGACGCTGGAGCTCAGTGTGTGACGCTGGTGCTCGGTGTGACGCTGGTGCTCTGTGTGACGCTGGAGCTCGGTGTGTGACGCTGGTACTCGTTGTGACGCTGGTGTTCTGTGTGACGCTGGTGCTCGGTGTGTGACGCTGGTGCTCTGTGTGACGCTGGTGCTCGGTGTGTGACGCTGGTGCTCGGTGTGTGACGCTGGTGCTCTGTGTGACGCTGGTGCTCGGTGTGTGACGCTGGTGCTCGTGTGTGACGCTGGTGCTCGTGTGTGACGCTGGTGCTCGGTGTGTGACGCTGGTGCTCTGTGTGACGCTGGTGCTCGTGTGTGACGCTGGTGCTCGGTGTGACGCTGGTGCTCGGTGTGTGACGCTGGTGCTCTGTGTGACGCTGGTGCTCGGTGTGACGCTGGTGCTCTGTGTGACGCTGGAGCTCGGTGTGTGACGCTGGTGCTCGGTGTGACGCTGGTGCTCTGTGTGACGCTGGTGCTCGGTGTGTGACGCTGGTGCTCGTGTGTGACGCTGGTGCTGGTGTGACGCTGGTGCTCTGTTGTGCTCTGTGTGACGCTGGTGCTCGGTGTGTGACGCTGGTGCTCGGTGACGCTGGAGCTCGGTGTGACGCTGGTGCTCTGTGTGACGCTGGTGCTCGGTTGTGACGCTGGTGCTCGGTGTGTGACGCTGGTGCTCGGTGTGTGACGCTGGTGCTCTGTGTGACGCTGGTGCTCTGTGTGACGCTGGTGCTCGGTGTGTGACGCTGGTGCTCGGTGTGTGACGCTGGTGCTCGGTGTGTGACGCTGGTGCTCTGTGTGACGCTGGTGCTCGTGTGTGACGCTGGTGCTCGGTGTGACGCTGGTGCTCGGTGTGTGACGCTGGTGCTCGGTGTGTGACGCTGGTGCTCGTGTGTGACGCTGGTGCTCTGTGTGACGCTGGAGCTCGTTGTGTGACGCTGGTGCTCGGTGTGTGACGCTGGTGCTCGGTGTGTGACGCTGGTGCTCTGTGTGACGCTGGTGCTCGGTGTGTGACGCTGGTGCTCGGTGTGTGACGCTGGTGCTCTGTGTGACGCTGGTGCTCTGTGTGACGCTGGTGCTCGGTGTGTGACGCTGGTGCTCGGTGTGTGACGCTGGTGCTCGTGTGTGACGCTGGTGCTCTGTGTGACGCTGGTGCTCGGTGTGTGACGCTGGTGCTCGGTGTGTGACGCTGGTGCTCGGTGTGTGACGCTGGTGCTCGGTGTGTGACGCTGGTGCTCGTGTGTGACGCTGGTGCTCGTGTGTGACGCTGGTGCTCTGTGTGACGCTGGTGCTCGGTGTGTGACGCTGGTGCTCGGTGTGTGACGCTGGTGCTCGGTGTGTGACGCTGGTGCTCGGTGTGTGACGCTGGTGCTCGGTGTGTGACGCTGGTGCTCTGTGTGACGCTGGTGCTCGTGTGTGACGCTGGTGCTCGGTGTGTGACGCTGGTGCTCGGTGTGACGCTGGTGCTCGGTGTGTGACGCTGGTGCTCGGTGTGTGACGCTGGTGCTCTGTGTGACGCTGGTGCTCGGTGTGTGACGCTGGTGCTCTGTGTGTGACGCTGGTGCTCGGTGTGTGACGCTGGTGCTCGGTGTGTGACGCTGGTGCTCGGTGTGTGACGCTGGTGCTCGGTGTGTGACGCTGGTGCTCTGTGTGACGCTGGTGCTCGGTGTGTGACGCTGGTGCTCTGTGTGACGCTGGTGCTCGGTGTGTGACGCTGGTGCTCGGTGTGACGCTGGTGCTCGGTGTGTGACGCTGGTGCTCTGTGTGACGCTGGTGCTCTGTGTGACGCTGGTGCTCGGTGTGTGACGCTGGTGCTCTGTGTGACGCTGGTGCTCGGTTGTGACGCTGGTGCTCGTGTGTGACGCTGGTGCTCTGTGTGACGCTGGTGCTCTGTGTGACGCTGGTGCTCTGTGTGTGACGCTGGTGCTCGGTGTGTGACGCTGGTGCTCGTGTGTGACGCTGGTGCTCTGTGTGACGCTGGTGCTCGGTGTGTGACGCTGGTGCTCGGTGTGTGACGCTGGTGCTCTGTGTGACGCTGGTGCTCTGTGTGACGCTGGTGCTCGGTGTGTGACGCTGGTGCTCGGTGTGTGACGCTGGTGCTCGGTGTGTGACGCTGGTGCTCGGTGTGACGCTGGTGCTCTGTGTGACGCTGGTGCTCTGTGTGACGCTGGTGCTCGGTGTGTGACGCTGGTGCTCGGTGTGACGCTGGTGCTCGTGTGTGACGCTGGTGCTCGGTGTGTGACGCTGGTGCTCGTGTGTGACGCTGGTGCTCGGTGTGACGCTGGTGCTCGGTGTGTGACGCTGGTGCTCGTGTGTGACGCTGGTGCTCGGTGTGTGACGCTGGTGCTCGTGTGTGACGCTGGTGCTCGGTGTGTGACGCTGGTGCTCGGTGTGACGCTGGTGCTCGGTGTGTGACGCTGGTGCTCGGTGTGTGACGCTGGTGCTCGGTGTGTGACGCTGGTGCTCGGTGTGTGACGCTGGTGCTCGGTGTGTGACGCTGGTGCTCTGTGTGACGCTGGTGCTCGGTGTGTGACGCTGGTGCTCGGTGTGTGACGCTGGTGCTCGGTGTGTGACGCTGGTGCTCTGTGTGACGCTGGTGCTCTGTGTGACGCTGGTGCTCGGTGTGTGACGCTGGTGCTCGGTGTGTGACGCTGGTGCTCGGTGTGTGACGCTGGTGCTCGGTGTGTGACGCTGGTGCTCGGTGTGACGCTGGTGCTCTGTGTGACGCTGGTGCTCGGTGTGTGACGCTGGTGCTCGGTGTGTGACGCTGGTGCTCGGTGTGTGACGCTGGTGCTCGGTGTGTGACGCTGGTGCTCGGTGTGTGACGCTGGTGCTCGGTGTGTGACGCTGGTGCTCGTGTGTGACGCTGGTGCTCGTGTGTGACGCTGGTGCTCGGTGTGTGACGCTGGTGCTCGGTGTGTGACGCTGGTGCTCGGTGTGTGACGCTGGTGCTCTGTGTGTGACGCTGGTGCTCGGTGTGTGACGCTGGTGCTCGGTGTGTGACGCTGGTGCTCTGTGTGTGACGCTGGAGCTCGGTGTGTGACCCTGGTGCTCTGTGTGACGCTGGAGCTCGGTGTGTGACGCTGGTGCTCTGGGACTGGCTGTCTAAGACTGAGTGAGACGCTGGGACTGGCTGTCTAAGACTGAGTGAGACGCTGGGACTGGCTGTCTAAGACTGAGTGAGACGCTAGGACTGGGTGTCTAAGACTGAGTGAGACGCTGGGACTGGCTGTCTAAGACTGGAGTGAGACGCTGGGACTGGCTGTCTAAGACTGAGTGAGACGCTGGGACTGGCTGTCTAAGACTGAGTGAGACGCTGGGACTGGGTGTCTAAGACTGAGTGTGACGCTGGGACTGGCTGTCTAAGACTGAGTGAGACCCTGGGACTGGCTGTCTAAGACTGAGTGAGACGCTGGGATTGGGTGTCTAAGACTGAGTGAGACGCTAGGACTGGGTGTCGAAGACTGAGTGTGACGTTGGGACTGGGTGTGACGCTGGGACTTGGTGTCTAAGACGGAGTGTGACGCTGCCCCCGTGCCGCAGGTGTGGGACAGTCGGAGATCAGCGTCTCGGACATGGTGGACGTGTTTGTGCTGCTGCTGCCACCTGCCGGAGGTGATGAGCTGCAGGTCAGAGCCGGAGGCCCGGCTGCATCGGAGGGGATGATGTGGAAGGGCTGGCCACAGCTTCCTGCTGGGTGTCTTTAGCCCTGTTCCAGCTGTCAGCACAGTTTTGTGAGCAGGACCTCTAACCTCTCCTCCAGAAAAGTAACATCAGTGCCATAATCGCCTCTTGTTTGTGCTAAGCAAAGGGAACTTAATCCTTTATACCATTAAAAAATATTAGGCTGCCGCTTCGTGCACTTACTATTTTTCATCAGCGCAAACAGCAGGCCGTCAGCTTGTAAAACATCTAGAACTAGTTCCCGAGGAGAGGCTTCAATCCTGTGACGTAGGCGCAACGCGGCCCGCTGATTGGTGCTGATAGCCGGAACAGGGCTTTTAATTTTTAGATTTATCAGTAACGTTGAACCTATGTAGAGTAAGACCCAGTTGGAACTCACATGACGTGTGCTTTAGCCTGTGGAGAATGTAGGTGCAGTTGGTTGTGTTCTTACCTTTGTTTTTTTTTGTAAAATGCATGTATTTTTCGCAGCCTACTTTGACTAAAGGATGTGATGTATGCATGTACATGCCTTTTCCCACACCTTTTATTAGCTATGGGAAGCTCATTTTTGTTTTTGAATGATATATAATTCAAATTTATGTAAGGCATTTGGGTCTAAGGGCGGGCCAACCATTATAAGAATCCAGGTAGTGTCCCAAGTTTTTTCTCCTGCCTTGACTAATGTTTACACTAGCTCACACTTTGCTCTTGTACCGAGTCAGGATTGACAATTTTCTTCACTGGGTTTGCTAATGCCGCCAGTATAATAAGAAGCCTACATCAGTCATTTTTGATGACTTTTCTTTGCTCTCGCTAGATTAGTCGGCAGGTCTGCCATTATGCCTGTGTCTCTGAGCTAGTGCCCGATGGGCCAGCCTTTCCCGCTGTTTTTTTCGTAGTTTGCCACTGTGCTTCGCTGTTCTCTAACCAGCGTATTACCATGACCTGACGATTGGCTGACGGCTCTTCACCTGACCTGCAGCGGTCATGTTGGTAACCTGCCGTGACCCGCCTGCAGGGCCTGAAGCGTGGTATCGTGGAGCTGGCCGACGTGGTGGTGATCAACAAGAGCGACGGCGACCTGGTGCCGGCGTCGCGGCGCATCCAGGCCGAGTACCTGTCGGCGCTGAAGTTCGTGCGGCCGCGGTGGCGCGAGTGGCGGCCGCCCGTGCTCCGGGTCTCCTCCCAGACCGGCGATGGCCTGCCGGAGCTCTGGGACAAACTACAGGGTACGTGATGGCGGGAAGATTCTCTCTCTCTCTCTCTCTCTCTCTCTCTCTCTCTCTCTCTCTCTCTCTCTCTCTCTCTCTCTCTCTCTCTCTCTCTCTCTCTCTCTCTCTCTCTCTCTCTCTCTCTCTCTCTCTCTCTCTCTCTCTCTCTCTCTCTCTCTCTCTCTCTCTCTCTCTCTCTCTCTCTCTCTCTCTCTCTCTCTCTCTCTCTCTCTCTCTCTCTCTCTCTCTCTCTCTCTCTCTCTCTCTCTCTCTCTCTCTCTCTCTCTCTCTCTCTCTCTCTCTCTCTCTCTCTCTCTCTCTCTCTCTCTCTCTCTCTCTCTCTCTCTCTCTCTCTCTCTCTCTCTCTCTCTCTCTCTCTCTCTCTCTCTCTCTCTCTCTCTCTCTCTCTCTCTCTCTCTCTCTCTCTCTCTCTCTCTCTCTCTCTCTCTCTCTCTCTCTCTCTCTCTCTCTCTCTCTCTCTCTCTCTCTCTCTCTCTCTCTCTCTCTCTCTCTCTCTCTCTCTCTCTTCTCTCTCTCTCTTCTCTCTCTCTCTCTCTCTCTCTCTCTCTCTCTCTCTCTCTCTCTCTCTCTCTCTCTCTCTCTCTCTCTCTCTCTCTCTCTCTCTCTCTCTCTCTCTCTCTCTCTCTCTCTGTCTCTGTCTCTGTCTCTGTCTCTGTCTCTGTCTCTGTCTCTGTCTCTGTCTCTGTCTCTGTCTCTGTCTCTGTCTCTGTCTCTGTCTCTGTCTCTGTCTCTGTCTCTGTCTCTGTCTCTGTCTCTGTCTCTGTCTCTGTCTCTGTCTCTGTCTCTGTCTCTGTCTCTGTCTCTGTCTCTGTCTCTGTCTCTCTCTCTCTCTCTCTCTCTCTCTCTCTCTCTCTCTCTCTCTCTCTCTCTCTCTCTCTCTCTCTCTCTCTCTCTCTCTCTCTCTCTCTCTCTCTCTCTCTCTCTCTCTCTCTCTCTCTCTCTCTCTCCTCTCTCTCCTCTCTCTCTCTCTCTCTCTCTCTCTCTCTCTCTCTCTCTCTCTCTCTCTCTCTCTCTCTCTCTCTCTCTCTCTCTCTCTCTCTCTCTCTCTCTCTCTCTCTCTCTCTCTCTCTCTCTCTCTCTCTCTCTCTCTCTCTCTCTCTCTCTCTCTCTCTCTCTCTCTCTCTCTCTCTCTCTCTCTCTCTCTCTCTCTCTCTCTCTCTCTCTCTCTCTCTCTCTCTGTCTCTGTCTCTGTCTCTGTCTCTGTCTCTGTCTCTGTCTCTGTCTCTGTCTCTGTCTCTGTCTCTGTCTCTGTCTCTGTCTCTGTCTCTGTCTCTGTCTCTGTCTCTGTCTCTGTCTCTGTCTCTGTCTCTGTCTCTGTCTCTGTCTCTGTCTCTGTCTCTGTCTCTGTCTCTGTCTCTGTCTCTGTCTCTGTCTCTGTCTCTGTCTCTCTCTCTCTCTCTCTCTCTCTCTCTCTCTCTCTCTCTCTCTCTCTCTCTCTCTCTCTCTCTCTCTCTCTCTCTCTCTCTCTCTCTCTCTCTCCCGTCAATGTTTCGGGCGCGGTAATCTGTTCGTAGAGTACCGGCCGGTGGCAGCAGTGGTAACTCTGCCCCCTCTGTTTGCAGAGTACCGTGCGCGGGCGGTGGAGGCCGGCCGGCTGCAGCAGCGCCGCCGGCAGCAGCGGCGCGCCTGGCTCTGGTCCCAGATCGGAGACAGCGTGCTGGAGGCGTTCCGACGCGACGCCGAGGTGGCGGCGCACCTGCCGGCTCTGGAGCGGCAGGTGCTGGACGGCGGCCTGCCTCCCGGCGTCGCCGCCGACCGTCTGCTGCAGCAGTTCCTGCGGCCCCGCAGCTGACCGGCAGCTGCAGCAGTCCTGCGGCCCCGCAGCTGACCGGCAGCTGCAGCAGTTCCTGCAGTCCCGCAGCTGACCGGCAGCTGCAGCAGTTCCTGCAGTCCCGCAGCTGACCGGCAGCTGCAGCAGTTCCTGCGGTCCTGCAGCTGACCGGCAGCTGCAGCTCTTCCTGCGGTCCTGCAGCTGACCCGGCAGCTGCAGCAGTCCTGCGGTCCCGCAGCTGACCGGCAGCTGCAGCTGTTCCTGCGGTCCCGCAGCTGACCGGCAGCTGCAGCCAGCGCGAAGTGACGGTGGCTGCCCAGAGCTTGTCAGACGTGCTGGTCGGCGTGGTTCAGGCGGGTAATAATGGTGAACTATGATGAACTATTATTGCGTTTATATCTCTCCTACTCTTTGTGCTGATCTAGCGAATTGGTGAACTGCGATATTGTCAACTAATGTAGAACATATTTTCCGCAAGGGATATAACTTTCTAGGCCCCATGTCAAAGTCTGTGGGATGTGGATTGTATTAAAAAGTTGATGATAAAGGAACTCTGCATGGCTATTACCGCAAACAAAATCGGCACCATGAGAGGTATTAAAGTATCGTTGCTGGTGTCACCCCTGTCGCTGAGCTAGTCCTCATTTTGGCTGATGAGGCTGAAGCCTGGCCTTCTTTTTTAAAAGACATTGTAGTTATCTGTGTATGTACTCTTATACAGGTATCCAACCGGGTCTATCGCGCCGCCGCTATAGAAGACTGCTAGGGCTGGTGTCTTTTGAAAGCCGTTAGTGCAAAAAGAGGGCCAGAATTTGTGTCTTTTCGTTAGAACTTGATTTTTCAAAGCGAAATAGCTATATATTTTTGGTAGATATCTGCACTGCTCACAAGGGAGTGTATTTTGTTATGGGTCGGGGTTTATGATATAGACTATTGTGCCTGTTAAGGTATGTTGGGTCTATATTGAGGTCACCGGCGCTGTATTTTCCGCCTAAAAGCCGATTAAAAAGAAAAAACTACGGTTGTTGAAAAGAACGTGGAAATCGGCAAGTGGTGGCGGGGCCTGGGGTCGTCGGTGGGTCTTTGATAGGCGCTGAGAGAAAGCTATCGCCTCTAGATGAAACTTTGTATTTGGACTCCTCGTTTCCTTCCGCTCATATTTGCGATGAGAATTTGAAATTGTATCAGAACTCAGCTAAGAAAGGAGATTTTTCGGACGAAAGGTGTTAGAACCGAGCTTCCCTGCCTCCCCCACCCCCTGCCCGTGGCTGTTGATATCCTATCACCTGCTGCTAGGGACAGAGCTGAACAGTGTATTCCGTTCGCCATTTCGCCATCTTCATACAGGCCACACTTTCTATTCTGTCTGGCGTAGAACAAAAAGAAAGAAGCCTGGAGCCGAAAAAG
Organism: Lepas anatifera; assembly: GCA_034440635.1. Taxonomy (NCBI): domain Eukaryota; kingdom Metazoa; phylum Arthropoda; class Thecostraca; family Lepadidae; genus Lepas; species Lepas anatifera. Next base: position 459,225 of record JAOTON010001320.1, read on the forward strand.
AATAAACATTGGTGAGAATAATCGTTAAATTACCTCTAACAGAAGAAAAATAAATAAAACGAAATATCGGGCGCATTAAGTATCTGTCTGCCGTAAAACAGGGTCAAGTTTATTATTTTCCATACAAAATTTACCCTATCACCACTTCAATGTGGAATTACACCAACATGTCAGCTTCTCTAACTGAAAATCATAATACAATTAGGCATATATTTTCTATTCAACGAGTCTGTATTGGGTCTATAATTCATATAGAAATGGGCATGTGGTCCGTTTTTACTCCGTGCTGTTGATTGTGAGCAGTGCAACCTCCGCACCATGTTGCTCCACTGTCCCGTGTTCTAGGTGCTCCACTGTCCCGTGTTCTAGGTGCTCCACTGTCCCGTGTTCTAGGTGCTCCACTGTCCCGTGTTCTAGGTGCTCCACTGTCCCGTGTTCTAGGTGCTCCACTGTCCCGTGTTCTAGGTGCTCCACTGTCCCGTGTTCTAGGTGCTCCACTGCCCCGTGTTCTAGGTGCTCCACTGTCCCGTGTTCTAGGTGCTCCACTGTCCCGTGTTCTAGGTGCTCCACTGTCCCGTGTTCTAGGTGCTCCACTGCCCCGTGTTCTGAATCCTCGTCAGGGACTGCCGCAACGAAACACGCTGTTGTTTTGTTAGTGCGAGTTGGGAAGGACAGCACCCGCACTAGACTCTCCGCCGGGTGTCTTTGAAGCATGTTAGGACCCGTTGTCTGCCGGTCCGCGTTACTGAATCCGCTGTATACCGTTACTAAGGTGCAGGTCCGCGTTACTGAAGCCGCTGTATACCGTTACTGGGGTCGCAGGTCCGCGTTAGTGAAGCCGCTGTACCTCTGCTTACTCGTGTCAGTCGCCAGTGTGGAGTGCAGACGGTGGTCGTCAGGTGCCTCATACTGGTGGTCATCAGGTGGTCGTCAGGTGTCTCATACTGGTGGTCATCAGGTGGTCGTCGGTGCCTTACTGGTGGTCATCAGGTGGTCGTCAGGTGTCTCATACTGGTGGTCATCAGGTGGTCGTCAGGTGTCTCATACTGGTGGTCGTCAGGTGGTCGTCAGGTGCCTCATACTGGTGGTCATCAGGTGGTCGTCAGGTGTCTCATACTGGTGGTCATCAGGTGGTCGTCAGGTGTCTCATACTGGTGGTCGTCAGGTGGTCGTCAGGTGCCTCATACTGGTGGTCATCAGGTGGTCGTCAGGTGTCTCATACTGGTGGTCATCAGGTGGTCGTCAGGTGTCTCATACTGGTGGTCATCAGGTGGTCGTCAGGTGTCTCATACTGGTGGTCATCAGGTGGTCGTCAGGTGTCTCATACTGGTGGTCATCAGGTGGTCGTCAGGTGCCTCATACTGGTGGTCATCAGGTGGTCGTCAGGTGCCGCCTACTGGTGGTCATCAGGTGGTCGTCAGGTGCCGCCTACTGGTGGTCGTCAGGTGGTCGTCAGGTGCCTATACTGGTGGTCATCAGGTGGTCGTCGGTGCCTCATACTGGTGGTCATCAGGTGGTCGTCAGGTGCCGCCTACTGGTGGTCATCAGGTGGTCGTGGTGCCGCCTACTGGTGGTCGTCAGGTGGTCGTAGGTGCCTCATACTGGTGGTCGTCAGGTGGTCGTAGGTGCCGCCTACTGGTGGTCATCAGGTGGTCGTCAGGTGTGGGCGCGTGACGTGGACTGTTGTAGTTTATTGCGGTCTTCCGTTTCATGACAGGTCTTACCCGCCGCCCAACGCCCAACGGGTCTGTGTATTTTGAATCTAAACAGCGGCCGCTGGTTTTGGACCTGTGAGCGTTTGACAAACTCGGTGTGTATTTTGCCATGCGGTGGACCAATGTGCTCTGAGATTGGTGGTTATACTGAACTGCTCAGGCTGTTGAGGTGTCGGCTGCCGGAGTGCCGCTGGTAGGGAAGGTGCGCGTTGGTATTGCTGTTGCAATAGCTGATTTTGCTTGCTGTGACTAGGAGGCTTCTGAACCATTGCGTTGAGGAACATGGCTGTTGGTGGGTAGTGTTTCACGTGTTCGGAAGTGGAGCCGGGTTCGCAATGTGCGTCGGGGAAAATGTGATATCCTCTGCCTTCTGCCGCTGAATGGTGGTGTAGTTTTTTGTTTAAGTTGGTGTGATTTTTCACGAGGTTATATGAGGCATGAAGTGCAGTAGTATGCAGGGAGGTTCCAAGTGCAATACAGGGCTAGTGATGTTGAAACTAGTTTAGAGATTTTCAAGACGAGAGTGAGCTCTGAAATTAACTGAAGTCATCGAAACAGCGTACCAAACGAGTCAGTTCGCAGAAGAAAAACAAACTACAAATACAGTCCCTTTGTATTTTTTTGCTCAAGTAGGGAACTCCGAGATCCTATCTCATCTTCGGCAGACATGAGTGGCATTTTAAACATGCAAACCTTATACTCGTGGAGTAATTATCATCTTAATTTGCTGCGTTCAGTCAGCACATGTTTTTAAGGAGATTCGCTTTCTTTCTCCGTTTAAAACCGCGATGTCGGATGGTGACGAAATATGGCGCTTAAAACAGGAGTGAACTTTATCAGATAGCAAAGCTTAAATCTGAAAAGCTTTCGGCAGTGTAGCATGAAAAAATTTTGATACAATGATCCAAAATCACGCACTTGATGCAATTCTGCACTACTGCAGATTGTGCAATGTAATATATTTACCCATAGATACCACGGAAGCAGATAAATGCGTTCTTGTCGGAGATCACAATCAGTCCGTCGATTGCAACTCCCTGGCCTTGGCTGCACGGTTGTATTTCTCGAAAAGTTCCAAACTAAAACTTGGCCAGACGGGAGTGCAGGTGGTGCGATGACTCGTCCCCTGTACGTACAGCCAGTGCCAGACAGGGAATTACACCCGCTCATCCGCGCCCCCGCCGTCGGTGCCGTGTCACCTGTTTTACCCGGCGGCACCTGCAGTGGTGGAGTTCATGCTGCTCGCGCCGCGCAACGGCGCCCCGCTGCCAAGTTGACTACCAGGTCAGAATTAGCAGGCGGCGGCGTGGCCGGCCGGCGCGCTCCCAGTGTGTCGGCAGGTGTGGGGCGACAGCCGCGAGGGGGCCGGTGTCGCCCGCGCCGCCGCCCACCGCCTCCCGATCGGACATTCACGGCAAGAAGACAGGATTCTACTCTGTCACAGAGCGGACAATTGTCTGACACTGCCTCACCAGCCCGACAAGCTCGAAAGCTCCGGCGCGGCGCGAGCTTTGCAAGAGGGAACTGCGGGACCAGTGTAGGCTGTGGCGGGAGCTCGTCGGTGCCAGTGGCAGCTGAGTGCAGTGGCTTCCTCCTCAGCTGGCAGCGACTCACCTGTGGGGTCAGCACACAGTTAGAGGTGAGTGTCCTGCGGACCCAGATAAACTCGATGTCCCGTGCATTGAAATCGCAAAGAAATAGCATCACATGTTCGTCCAGATCTCAATGCTTAAAGGGAATGTGGCACGTTTATAACGTGATTTTCACTGAGGTAGCCAAGTTGTAAAGCATGCCGGAAAACCCGGTACTCAATACATCATCTGTCTTGAAGCTCAAAATTTCCGTGGAGGGAAGTTAAAAACCTACCTGAAATGTATCCCAAATCTACCCCAGCCAGGCGGCCACAATTGTCAGCTGTTGGTGTGACGTCACGGTGAGTAATCAGCCAATTGAAGCCCTTGAAGCCTATTGTATATGGTAGTAGTTACCAGATCATGACGTCATCCATAGGCAGAGGTTTATTTTTCACCCGAGAAGAGCATTTAAAAGATAAAATATTGTGCTCATTGTACACTTTTCAGAGAAATAATGGAAGTTTTCATGATTTCCGGCTAAAAATACCCCTAATCACACTAAATTCCTGGATTCGTCCGAGGTGCCACATTCCCTTCAAGTACCTACGGCTCTTATGCTGTAGCAAACTGTTTTTATCGGGTTATGCTGATTTTTTGCATATCATGTGCTCCACTAACGAAAATTGTCCGCCTGGAAACCGTCCCACTTAATTTCAGAAACCTACCGTGGGCAAGCTTAGCGCCAAATCGCGGCGCAGAGGCGCAGGGGCGCGATTGCCTGCGGGTTTCCCGGCAGAAGTGACGGTTTATAAGGGCGCTGATGTTCAGCTGGGGAGTGGAACACCTGTCCCGGGCTGCTCCTGGCTCCGCCTATGTCGAATTTTCCTGAGAATCATGTTATCCATGGACAGGGAGCAAAAAAACTTTACTCGTCCCCAGTCGAGTACTTATATGCCTCTAACGATGTATGGTTTGGTTTCTACCCCCCCTCCTCTCCTCCTTACCAGCAGTTTCCCCTTGAACCCTACTCGTTCGTTTCATCCATGTTCATTTAATCAGAAGGAAGTGAAAATGTTTACTCAAAGCCAAAATGTATGCCCGCCGCTCCTACCACGGCATTTGGGCGATGTGTAGCAAGTATCCTGATATAATCTGTACTGCCCCTACCTATTAGTTGCTATTCTTAAATCGGTTCGGGGAAAGCTATACCGTTCGATGACGATTTTCCTCTATTGGCGGTGTTCATAAAACTACGCCGGGACAAATAAAGATAGGATAGACAACCATATGAAATCCAAATATCCAAAGCCCTGTGGTGCCGCTAGTGAAGAGCAGGCTACACAGTCCGCCGCTATGGACCGCGACACCGCCTCTGTCGATGCACGCCCGCGAAGGACACGTGCAGGCGGTGCAGGCTTACTTACCTGGGAACAGCACCGTTACTGGCAGCACCGTTAGTGTCCCCCCAATACCGGTTACTGATGACACCTACCTGGTGACCCTCAACCCCGTGATGGTACTATCAGAAGGCGGATGATATAACAGCGTATGAATGGTCAACCATTGTAGATACGGTAAAAAATTATGTTCCATTGCGAGAAGTTCATTTTTTTAACACTTCCATGCCTTTTGTTTTAATTGTTTGTGTTTTTAATTGTGTTTTAATTTACACCTAAAACTCTTTTAAGTGACAGTCTCCTTGAGGTTTAAATGGCAGTTGATGTATGTAATTTGGTGATTGTGCCTTTCAAATTGATCATGGAGGATATTGACGTCGGCCAAGACCCTGAATAGTTTGTAGTTCTTATAGCATACATAACGAGGATGTTTTCTGACCGGCGACCATGAACTCCTTGGGCTGGGCTCTCAATGGAGCAGCTGGCGCCTGATTTTCCCGGAGTCGTCTGAAGCGCTGCCAGGCGTTTTTCGGCGGCAGGGTTTGGCCACGATCTGTGGTTCTGCGTCAGAATCCTTTGTTTTTATGCTAGTGACGCGGAGCAGCTTGTTTTTATTGCGTTGCGTTGTTTTCGGAACGGTTAGCGTCGGGACTCTGACACCGGCTCAGTAATCAGGGTTCTGGTGCGTCGTATATGTGCTGATTGATTAGATTTCTGCTCAATGAGGGTGTGTACCCTTACTGATGGAACACAGTTTTAATACAAGAGATCTGAAAAAGACTGTGTGCGACAGAGTGAGAGAGAGAGGGAGAGAGGGAGAAAGAGAACTGAGAAAGCGAGAGTGTAGAAGTATTTCTTTCTGCCTTTGCCGAGGGAAGATGGAACTTTATATCTGCCAGGTCATAAGCCATAAACATGTTATCCAATTTTCCGTGGCCTCGGTCTCGGCAGGGTTTATTCGAGTCTGATCTATGCCATATCCGCTCGGGGGCATACAACATCAAATACTGAAAGTGGCATCTCGGCATGCTCTTCTCTGCGTCTGATACTTATATTCCGTGGCAGAACAGATCAGAAGGCTCAGCTGTCACTCTGGCTTGTACAGCTGTAGTCACTACACGCTCTGGGGTCAATTTCTTCTCCTGTCAGTGTTTTGGTTATAAAACTTTCTCGTAGCGGCGCTTCCATAGAAGCACATTAGACACTGCCTAGCCACTTTTAATTTGCAAAGTAGGTATGTATTATATGAGGAATGCATTTAGTTTGACTCGATGTTTAAGTTACAGAGAATATTCCTTTTTCGGATTACTGGGTCATAGAACCGATGATTTGCATCTCTGAGAATCCACATCTGCAGCGCACACCGTCAACAAATACCAGATGAGGCCCTTCGCGATTCAGCTGAATCTGCCCAACCCCGTGGCGAATCTAACGTCTGCTTTTTGATTGACATCTCTAATACCTCATTGATTTGGACGTGAGTACTGAATAGTCAAGCCAGCAAATTAGGCATGCCTAAATGGCTCTTTAACCCTCACTTCGGTGGGGGTGTTTGAACACCCGCCCTCTGGTTTTTCCGGCGGCACGAAAAACGGCGGCGCGAAGCGCCGCCGTACCTGGCACACCTTATCCTTGATCAATTTCGCAACTTTCCCAAAAATTTTGTGTTTGGGTCATCTCAGGTCAGGTCACCGGTGCAGGTCAAGTGACCTGACCTCCAAAAATGTTTAAGGTAGTATAAGTAAGAAAAGGGTGAATCTATCGAATTAGAACTTATACACATAATGGGCCTACCCAGTAGGTACTACAACATATTTACATTACATCACATATATTTCCGGGATTTTTCTATCGATTACCCAAGGTCAGGTACGGATCTTGACCTCCCAATTGGAAATGCATGGGGAAAACAGGAATTAGGCTGTATTTGTGTAGTAAAGCTGAGAATGCCTCTATATTCTCCGAATCGTAGTATCCGGGGCTCTTTTAGGTTCATATTGTTTACCTGTGACCTCTGAGAGGTCATTGGGTATTTTACGTTTGACGTTTATGGTCATTGGGATTTTCAGACTTGGGTCAATAGCTTTGCAGGAGATGACAATAAACCTTTATTTTGATTTCATTATGTTTAGACTGTTATTGTGAGTCGATTGATTGCGTATTGACTTTGCTAAGTCGATAGTGACCTTGAACTGACCTCAGGTCGTATTTTTGTGTTTGACCTAGTGTAGTCATATTATACATCATTCGATTTGCTGTAACGAGAGGAAGCGAATGGTGCCTAAAATGATTTCAACTCTACTCTGTCAGACGCTAGAGCCCCGAAACTCTTCTCTAACATGTCACCTTCTTTGACCTGTCACGACCTCAATATTGGCCTGATCCAGCTCTCGTGTTTTTTTCGCTATCCCGTATAAGAACCGAGTTCGAGGGGTGTTTGAACACCCCCTCCATGGCGAAGGTGGCTCGGATGCCCACCGGGGCGGGGGTAAATGCGGCATTTGTGGCATGCACGCTGTCGCATCTTTGAGCTTGACAACAGCTTATTCGTTTATTGACATTCTTGTATTCGTGAGTTTCTAGCCTTCACGTGTGCGTCACAGTTGTTTGGCAATTATTGGCAAGATATTTAATTTATGAACCCTTTATGAAGGACGAGAGTGATGGAACCCAATTTTTTGGATGAAATTCTAAAAATCCGTTCTCGAAATCGATCGTACCCCGAAAAATCGAACGTCATAAAAAATGAAGTGCCAAAGCCGTCCTTTGAAATGGAAAGCTCTCCTTCCCGAAATGGAGTACCTTGTCCTTCCCGGGTTACTTACCTACCTACCTATCCTTCTTGAATCTTACCACTGGCGAATCCAGGGGGACCAAATGGGCCGTAGCCCCCTCCAAAGCCTAAAATAGTATCTTTTGGCTCTCCCAAAAGGACCAAATTTTAGCTGTTTTCCTCTAAAAATATTGTTTTCACAATTTTTCTCAACTCAGCCCCCCAAATGTTGATTTTGCCTCCTCTAAAGCTGCTCCTGGATTAGCCAATGATCTTTCCTTGTACCTGCTTACACTGCCGCATAACCGTTTCCACAATCCACTGAGCGTTTTTTGTTTTTGCTCATCGACTTGAGTTTGTCCCCTCTCCAGCCGACCTCCTGGATCCGCCCCTGTCCCCTATCGGGTAAAAAGCCTGTGCGACGTCCTTATCTCTAGCCAATCGTACCTAAGCTGTCATAATATTCAATCGCCGCCACTGAACCTTTCATCAAAATCTTAACTGCATGGGCTTATGATTTTGCTAACTACATCACTTTTTCTTCTCTTCTTCTGGTCAGCCCGGAGGCCCCGTATTTACGTTGTAATTTATGCATTTGCCATAAGAACAGCAACACACAACTATCAGATCAGTTCACAAGTTTTCGTGCATTTTTTCACAGTAACAGGCAATATACCTACCTACTCTTTCAGCACTTCCCTTAGAAGAAATAAAAACTCATCACGCTTTTCATTTTCTGGAGGGCGTAGTAAAATATCCGATAACTTTTGGACATCAATATGATTAAGTATTCAGTTTGCCTCACTTGCATCCGATTGTGGGTAAATTTGACGACCCTGTCTCTCAAATAATCCGGTTGTTTTCCTTGCCTTTTTACTCCCCCAAACATAGCATTTTTTATTGTTTTTATTTTTAACCCGAGTGTGTTGAGTACCTACCTAATAAATGTGTGATGGCTTAAATTCCGTGGCCACCCGCCATTTTCTTTACCTAGTGTTAGAGTGTATGTTTTACCACGTACTGCGTTTTTACTGTTAATAAGCGTATGGATACAAGCAGGTAAAGTACCTGTCTCCCAGGGAGAGCCGAATCTCTCTGTACCCTGTGAAGCAGCCTGGCTGAACCGTTCCAGACCAGAGCCTTCACTCTCCTCTTCGGCAGGACCGGGATGAGTCGGGCGGTGCGGTTCGACGACGCGGCCTCGGCGTCGGCGGCCCTGAGGCCGGAGCCGGAGCCGGAGCCGGTGGTGAAGGTGCGGGTCCGTCTGCTAGACGCCTCCGACCGTGATGACCGCCGCCGCGTGGTCGACCAGTGGTGGCAGGACTGGCGCGACGGAAAACTGCCGGTGAGTACTGACCACACCAGCACGTGGTCGCGTGGTTGACCAGTGATTACAAACTGCCGGTCACTACTGGGTGACCCGCCAGTTACAGCGATCCCCTCGAGTTACAGGTGCGAATGAGACTGGTACCAAACGCTCTGGAGTCTGGCGACCCAGGGTGGGGACCTCGTGTAGTTGTTGGTACGTTTGCATAAGTATGCTTACACATTCAGATCACAGACCACTCGCAGGTTTCACAAGACCTATCACAAGTCCAATTGTGAGGCGTTCTCGGGCGCGCCAACGCTGTAGCTGTAAGTGATCTCTGAAAACTAGAGCATGTAACTCGGTGACTGGGCACAGTTCAATGGGAGCACTGTGAAGTCCTCGCAAGGCTGCAACACTTGTAACCTGATAAGTCAGTGGCGGGTCTGCCGGTTAAAAAGTGCTGGAACCAGTGAACGTACAGTCATCGCTGACCTCCCCACTTCATATCGAACAGCTAATTTATTTGAGTGCATTGGTACCTACCTTTATTTGGGCGCATGCTAAGAGAAAAGTGCACGGATTTGTGCTAATTTGATTTAAATTCGAAGGCTTAGAGATGAAAAGAAGAGGATTGAGTCCTTTCCTTTTGTGGAAGCAACGCGTTTGTGATAAGTCCATTGAGTTTGCTGTAAGCATAATTTGGAAATTCTTATGTCACAAAAATAGTGCTCATTGGGTGAATACGTTCAGTGATTTTGAAAGCACTTAAAATAATTCAATGTTCTCCCATGGCTCACTATTTTCCCACACAGGCATCTAGTCTAGACCTGCCGTTACCGATTTTTTTATAGCAAGTAACTCACCATTTCACTCTGCAATATGTCCTCATATTCCTAACCTCCACTAAAACCAGTCACGTTCGAGACATTTCAACGCCATTGACCATTTCCGCACTAGTTCTGACGGACCGATTCTGTCCGGTCTGCCTGGTATATCGCCTCAGTATCTTATTTCTCCCTTCGCGTGCCGCCACCCCCATGAACGGCCCCGATCGTGTATCCGTCTGTTTACCTCCCGGTAGTGGATCTTGCGTGACACTCCTGTCTGCCACCTCCACCGCTAATCCCCCTCGTTCCGGTCCCATTTGTCAACGTCAACAGCCAGCATCTCTTGTTCCTGAGCCACTGAGTGTCATCTGCATTAGCAGACCAGCGCGGAGCCAGGTGGGGGCGGCTGGCGACGCCTCCGGCGGATTTATCTCTGCGATGACGCGCTACATCTGTTCAGACGTCGTCATTGGTGGCCGACGTGTCTGCGGCGCGGAAATGAGGGCAGATGCGGCCGCGGACGATTCGTCATGTGTGTGTGTGTGTTGCAGTGTTGGTGTCGGCGCCGCAGCCAGCACGTTTCTGCCAATGAAGCACAGCTTCAAAGTGCAGGAAGGCAGAGGTCGATTTTCTCTGCATTAGCTCCCCGAGCTTGTGTTTTTAACCTGCTCTCATTGGAGAAAGGAAATGCGATCCTACTATCTTGGCCAACTGACGAATTACCACAAACATACCGGCATTGGCGGATCCAGGAGCAGCTTTTGGAGGGGGCCAAACCAACGTTTTTTTGGGTTAAATTGTGACAAATGGCAAAAACATAGTATTTTTAAGAGAAGAAACAGCAAAAAGTTGGTTCTTTTTGGGTGACCAAAAGATACTATGTCAGACTTTGGAGGGGGCCACGCCCCCTTTGCCCCCCTTGGATTTGCCAGTGCATACCGGCGGCTTCAAGCGTTATTGAACAGTTCTCTAAACTTTTCGCCAGGAATTTGTTCGACATGGAACCTTGGCTGTCGGGACGCCAGAATTATCTTTGAATGATCTAATGCGTAATTTCAACCAATAATCCGGGGAATTATTCAAAAGTTAGGTTTGAAGTTCTGTGCTGAACTCAAAAATCAATTCAGCCGATTTAAACCTGTTAAGCTTTTAAAATAAAATTCCCGGTCCAAGAAAACAAAATTAGAACCTGGAACGAAAATTACATGATATTGTTGCGCTTTACGAAAACTGTCGAACTTGAAAAGAATCGAGCCGTTGAGCCAGGGAAAGGGTGGGGGTACTTATACTAACGCGGTCCTATAGGACTGTGTTAAAAGCGGCGATCGCCCGTGGGAGTTGTGAGGCAGTGGAGAGGGCGGGCGCGTGCACCGCAGTTCGCCGCACCGCGGCCAGACTGGCCACACCTCGGCGGCGCCTCTGCGGCTGAATCTGACTCCCTTGGCACTGCATTCTGCCACACTCCGGTACAATTTACGTGTACATGGGCTGCTTACGCTGACCTAAAAGCGCGGCCAAACAGGTTCAAACAGAGCAGGGCGGAACGCAGCCGTGTGGAGGTCTCTGTGTGCGTGCCCACCAGTCGCGGCGGCCCCCACCGGCTGAAGCCGTGTCAAGGGAGGACTGTAATCGCTCGCAGGTGCTGTGTTTGCAGAAAATGCTGGATGTATGTAAAAATGAGCTGAAGAACAATGTCCCTTACTTCGTATCGGGTGCAATGTTTTAAATAATTTTGTTTGAGATCTGCTGAGACTAGGTAGGTATGCTGTCTCAAACATATCAGCAATTTCTGGGAATCAAGAATGCGGTCTAAATTTCAAATGTTTGACACATTTTCCTGAGATTTGAGATATTTTGGTTTGATATGTTTTGAGGTATCTTACTATTTTTAGGCATTCTGAGTTTTGACATATTCTGCTCAGACGGAGGCACAGTGATGCAAATACTTTTAGGCACAGTAGTTTGATGCGAGCCAAACTTTGAAATAGAAAAAGATGAGAAAAACATCCAGGAGGAGAGATTCCCGCACTCCCTTCCTCCTCCCATGAACGTCGAAAGTGGGAAGACGGGGAGGGCGGATGTGTCGTCCCGAACGCGCGAATCTGAGGGGTGACGTCCGCCCGAAATTTGGGTACTCAACCTAGATTTTTTGCATTTTCTACTTCTTACCTGTGTAGACTTCCGTAAATTTGTTCGTGAAGTGTACAGAGTTATCGTTTTCAGAGACAGTCAAAATACTCCAAATTCGTCTCCATCTATCGATCCGAGGGTGATGGCCCGGTCTGTCCGCCATCCCACCCAGTGCAGTTAGAAGTCCATGGCGAGACCCCTGCTCCTCGCTTACCGAAGTGCAATCCAGTGTGTCCGAAAAAGCACCTCTGAACTTCATCACAACTTAGCCTTCCTCGCTTCTTTAAGATTCCTCCCTGCACCGTACTTCAGCCTAGTGCAAACCACACCCCGATGCAGCTCCCCTATAATGCTCTTTCTTTCCCCTTGATAGACAACGAGACAACAGCAGGAGATACACAAACATACTTTTGCAGGTCCTGTTGTATAAATAAAGGGAAATCGTTAAAAATTTACAATTCGCGTTTTTTTCGGCGTTTACAAAGGAATCATATCAAAGTGATTGTTTGACCCATTTTAGTCAACCGAGGCTTCAACGTACTCTCTTTGTTGAAATAACAAGGCTGTGCCGGAATTGTGCACCGTCAGCAGTCCATAGATATATACCAGTTTGTATGTTTTGATTCCTCGGAAAAATAGAAAACTTTGTCTAATATTTATATATTCTGCTTTCTGTGTTATTTGTTTAGTTTGCTATCAGAATTATGCGGCTGGACTTTGACAAAACATGCTGAAATCGTTTTGGAGTCATCAAATCAAACTATTCAAAAAAGGTGCAAGCAAAATAGTGTGAATGCTTAACACTCAGCATTCGTAAATCGGCTGCTTCCTATCACAAGTTATGAGCTATTTGTGCTGAATTGTTTGCTACAGCAGGCATTTTGATCATTGTCATCCAAAGTTTTACAAGCTGTCAGTCCCATAACTGGTAAGTATTTGATAACACTTTGGTTTTAAGACAGGTACTCGGGAGCTCGTGAATGCCAGCGGTGTATTTTTACAGAGCGCTGCTCCGCCTCGCCACGTGACCTTTATACGAGTCGGTCAGATTAGCAGACGGACGCCACTCCGCCAGATCGATAGGCTACTGCAGCAGAAAAGTGTCTGGGCCTATCCTGGGATAAACGCTGTTCGCCTCCCTCCACGTGCTACTGCGTAGTTTTCTTTCGCCTCAGGCTCTTCCATATAAAGCTTCAGGATTGTTAAATATAATACATACGATAAAAGAACGTATATATGCGCTAATAAAAGAACGTATATATACGTTCTTTCTTGTGAAAGCTTTTAGATATTTAAGGCGGTGGAAAGGTCACACATCCCCGTGGAGTATCCCGGGTCCGCTGTCCTGAATTTCGATCAGAGGTGTTGCAACGTGGAAGGTGCCGAGGACCGGTACGGTCGCTCTTCCAGAACATATCTATTTTAACGAAACCGAGCCAAGATCCCAGGGCTTTGATGGTGGTCAGAATGTCAGACAGCACCGAGTTCATTTATGAGGAAATTGGTGCTAAAGAGCATCTTAGTTCAGCATGTGATTGGGGCATCACTTTCCCCGGTTCCTATGCCTGCATCTCCCAGATAGAAATGCGCGATTGACATTGTTTTTTTCATGAGTGCGTTGAACGGATGATATAAGGATCATGAGTGGGAAGTGAACGCCGGGGGAGTTTCTCGGGGGTCACATTCCCCATATTCCGGGCGAGAGGGCAGCAAACCCTCTTTGCATGCACATTTTTAGGAGTACTTTATGAATAAAAGGCCCATTTTTTCTTTATATTTCTTAACAAAAAAATTCACTTGCTTATCAACCACTTGAGCTTCGTCATGCTTTACAGGAAAGTCACTCTCTTACAACGGTCATAATGCACAGTTGCGGGGTGGAAATGGATGCCGGACCAGCTTCAGATCATTTAAAGGGAATGTGGCACCATGGTCGAATCCTGGAATTTTGTGAAATTAGGCGTACTTTTAGCCAAAAATAATGAAACCACTCATGATTCCTCTGAAAAATGTTCAATAAGCTCAATAGTTTGTTTTTAAAAATACTCCTCTAGGAAAATAAATAAATATCTGCCTGTGGATGATGTCATGATCTGGCAACCACTACCATACTTGAAACCCTTCAAGGGCTTCGATTGGCTGATGCTCATCGTGACGTCAGCATATGTCGCACACCAGCAGCTCACAACAATGGCCGCCCGGCGAGGGGCTGATGAGGGGTTGGTGTCAGGTAGGTTTTAGCTTTTTTCTACGGAAATATCGAGTTCCAAGACAAATGATATATAGAGTCCCGGGTTTTCCGACTTGCTTTACAACTTGGCTATCTCAGTTAAAATCACGTTATGAAGGTGCTACATTCCCTTTAAGCCGCTTCACAACGTGCAGTTGGATTCATGTTTTATGTGTGTGTGTGTGTGTGTGTGTAGGAGATAGTGGGTGAATTCCACCAAAGAAGTGAACACCAGCATGATGTGCATGTGCAGAGGTTATGTTAGTCTGGTCTGGGTCTTAACCTTTGGCGTGATTAACTGAAGCTCTCTGATATTTCATGCATTTCGATGTACTCGTTTCGAACTCCTGAAGTGCGGAGGTTAGAAACGCCCGATGCTGCCAATCTTGTTGGTGAAGTCTCGGAGAACGAGAAGATTTAATATTCCCAAACTGCGACTTTTCCCCATTAGTTTGCAAATACTCCCTTCAGTATGGTATGGCATCGCAACCTCGCACGTGTCATTCTCAGTCTGTGTATTGGGGATTATGATGTAATCTCTCAAAGCCTCTCTTAGTTCGAGAAACTTCCGTGTCTCGGAGGAAAGCTCTGTTGAACGCATTCATAAATGGATACCTAACTGTAAAGAGGAGCACATTAGCGTAGATTTGAATATGCGAACACATTACGCATTAGGTTCTATACATTTTCTATATGTATTCTATACAGACTCAGTACATATTCTAAGCGAGCTGCCGTAGCTAAAACTTGGTCAAGGACGCATCACACGGGCTGCTCGCATTAGCTGCAGATCACACTTATAGCACTTATACATAGAAAATGTCAATCAGAGGGGGCCAGAGGAGGGCCGTGGCCCAATGTCCCGAGTTACTCTACTGTGTAGGCAGGCTACAAAAAGAACAACATATATACCTGTATGCAACAGATCACGGATTTGCTTCGAATGATGCACAGCTTTCAGCTAATGACCAACCGGACCGTCTGTAAGGAGTAGATCGAAATCCGAAGGTGCTCAAATTTTAGCAGGGCTTACTTCACTACTCACCACTTCAGCCTAGCCGGTATTTGTTCTAAAGCATCACGCCTACTTGCCTTCCTTTTGGGAACTTATTGCTCAGCACTGCTGCTTTCGCCATGGACGGCGTAAGCGAATTCCCATGGCACTAGTCAAAGTCCCATAATGACATCGTGCAAAAGGGAGGGGAGAGAGAGACAGGGTATTCTCTTCCAAAGGAAACCTGAAAGGCTCTGACTCGAGATAGGTTAGGAGTTTTTAGTTAAAAGCGTGGCTAGCTTCAGCGACCCACACAGTCATGTCCTCTGGAAGGGAAATAGCAGAGGGCTGATTTCAAAATTGCAAATAAAAAGGTACCCATATTCAAATGACAGTGGGTGCTTTGTTAAACCCATGCTCAAACGAAAAAAATTGAATCCAATTTTAGATTCTGTTTCAGTTTCTAAATTTCTACTATATTCCTGTAAAGAGATTCGTGGCGGAGACAGCCCCTTCGGAGACAGCCCCCACGATTCCAGAGCCGCGGAGCCCGGTGACGTCGACTTTGGCCTCAGCGGCAGTATTCCGCCGGGGGGTGTATTGCGGCGCAGCGTCCTTACGCCGTATTGCTGTATTGCGGAACAGCATCCGTCCGGGATGACTGCGGCACAGCATACCTCCCGGATGCGGCGCACCTGAGTAGTGTAGCGGGCACGCCCTGCGGCCCACGGCACAGTATCCAACCCTCCGCTGCATGTTCGGTCTGCTGGGCTTTTATGAACGCTGAACTAGTCATTGCCCAAATACCCTCTTTTCAATTTTTGGGAAGCTTGCGTAGTAACCCAGCCCTCTCATCTTTCCCAGCCCTTTGGGTTTTATCCACTGGGAACTCTTTCAGCTCTAAATCTTTGCAAACCTCTTACATGTCAGGCGAGGGCAAGAGGGTCCAGTGCCGGATCCCAGTCGGTGTTTGGGGAAAGGGGGTGACGGGGCCCAAACTCGTGGAAATCAGTGGCTTTGAAGATGGGCAAAAATGTCCTTTTCTCCTTACTGTAAGCATCCCTGATGGGCCCTGTTTCTGGAGGTCGTTATTCCCTCCTGACTACATAAAGTTCAAATTAGGCTACATTAATTGATAATCACACTACCTCAAGTTACAATTAGTTCAAAGGTGATCGTTTTTTGTTACCGATTTGTAGATTCAGTGGCCCCTCGCTAAGTGGTGGGCGGCGACGAATCAGTGTTACAGAACAGTAAATTTCACTCCCTCCGCTATAAGGTCACTTGCAAAGCTGTTTTGAAAATAAACTCCATCATGCCTTAGGCATGCACATTGGCGAATCCAGGGGGAGAAAATAAGGCATTTGCATCACTAATGCCCTGTTGTGCCCAATTTCCTTAAAAGGTACAAAAACACATTTCACCATTTCTGGGTTCGTCCCCCCCGTCCCCCAAACAATTGGTGCAGACACGCCACTGGGCATGCGCACAATACCAGGGAGCTGGTGCTTTTAATTATCCACTTAGCATGGGCGACTCTGCTGAGGCAGGGGGCACCAGAACTATGAACGCCGAACGCGGGGGCCGTGTGCTCCCAACAGGTGAACCAGGGGGAACAACTCTTGAAACTCTGGGATCCGACCTAGGTGTTTTGCATGTCTCCGCTATCGTGCGGACCTGTCTGAATGTTTCCCATTCGAGTGGCAGTGAACTGCATTGGTGTCGTTTTTAAAGACAGCAAATTCATTCAAACTTTGCGTTCCACTCTGGGGTCAGTCCCCCTCCCAGAAAATGTGTGTAGCGAACTCCTGACTAGAGCTCCCCATAACGGATGCTGTGAGCTCCCGCGGGACGCCTTTACAGAGGTTTAAACATGGCTCTCGACAGCTCGCCTCCCTGCGGTACACCGAGTAATGGCCGGCCGGCCACACATCTCCCGAGCCATCCTCTGTACTCGGGCCCCCGCCGCTCCGTTCCATAACTCTCCCGAGCTGGCGGTGCGGAGCCGTCCGCTACGGTTCATTGTGAAGTATCTAGCTCGGGTCAGGGGCTCAGCCGGGGGACGTCCGGCGGCAGCGAAAAATCAGCTCCGTCTCACTGCCGAGGACACTCCGCTCATCGGGCAAAGGTGGAGCCGAAACCATACCATCTTGTTTGGAATCTTCTTTTGGGACATATCACATCTCTTTCACCGGTACCGAGATGAAACACACGCCGTTTTGGTGTTACATGATCCCGTGAAGGCTAATGAAACTGTCCCTCCCTGAAAAATGGCCGGAAAATGGCCACCGAGTCCACTGCTGGCCCGTCCCACCGTGGCCATTGGAATGGGCGAGACCGGACGGGCAAAATGGGTGTTCAGGAGACTGTGCAGCAAAGCCAGCGATAGCATCGTTACAAGCCTGAGGCCAGACACCTGCTCCTTGATCAGCGCTCACTCCTCTGAGGGGTCGCTGGGTGCGCTCGTGCGTCCGTGGCGTGTCGGGGAGATGTTGCCATGACGACTGGCGCGCGCCGACGTGGCTGGTGTCGCCGGCGGCAGTGTGGCGGGATCGCTGTGTCGGTGTCGTGCGGGGAGGCAGCCGCCGGCTAACGGTGAACGGCCGGCTGCACTGTCGGGTTAGAGGTGCCGAGACCCAGACTCCCGCCAACCCGGATGTCTCGGTGGGTGTTCTAGTGCAAGTCAAAATATTTGGTGATACCGGAATATCTGGATAGGCCCACGTCTTTTGTGTATGTACTTTCGAGAATTACACAAGCTTGCAGGTTGAAGCTATGGAGCTGTAAGACTCCTTTTTCGTGTTTCTGAATCCCGTACACAACCAAGAAACAGTCAGATTGAGTGACAGGCCCACGTAAGCGTTGGATACCGAGCAGCGGGACTGAAGCCGGGGGTTCCGGCAGCGGTGCCCGGAACTGAGACCGTGGGTTTCGGCACTGGTTACGGACTGAGGCGGTTTCGGCACGGCCACGGACTGAGGCCGGGGTTTCGGCAGCGGTGCCCGGAACTGAGACCGTGGGTTTCGGCACTGGTTACGGGACTGAGGCCGAGGGTTTCGGCAGCGGCCACGGGACTGAGGCCGTGGGTTTCGACAGCGGCGGCCACGGGACTGAGGCCGTGGGTTTCGGCACTGGTTACGGGTCCCCTGATGGCCAGGATGAGGCCATGTGCGACGCGGCGAGGATCGGAGCCGACGGAGCGGCGGAGGCCAGCTCCTGCGATGACGTGAGTGGTCGGACCCGCCGCCGATACGCACCCGGGCAGTGTTTATTGACGCTGCCTGCGGTGTTTAAGCTGGACGTTACCTGCCGCGGTCGGGCCTAGCCACCGCGCTAAACTAGCAGTGGGGTGCAGCATCAGTGAGTAAGGTGTCTATGTTTGGTCGATATCGGGGGAGTGGGAGGAACTCTATTCCTCCGTTCTCCTATTCTTACAGCCCCTCGGTGTTTAGTTTGCCCATTAATGTGGTTTGATGGGTGATGTTTGATATCCCCCGATCACACCATCTTTGTGAAATTAGGTCCACACGCTTGATGTGAAGAATCTCTGAAAAGCAAAGCAGGTCGGATACAACCTTGATGCTTTGTGAGTTTGGAGGCTTTTTCTCTGGTGCTTCCCCGTTTTTGTAGCAGGAATTCTGTTACAATAAACTGGCAGGAACAATTTTGACTTGATTTATTGCAGGGATAGCACAAACGGGAATGCATGAATTCGGAATATGACAGGAACATCAATGGCGATTTTCAGTGTCTACCTAGATCACAACGTAAATCCATGGGCATCGCCACCGGGGGCTTTGAAGGCTGGATTCCGCTCCCGAAAAGTATGTGTGTGTGGGGGGGGGGCTTCATCATAGTCACACAGCGGCAGAGAGGAAGAGAGCGAAAGAAGAAATTATGTAAGAAAAATAGGATACCATTAAAGACTCGGCCCAAAAATTAATTCGCCAGATAAGAGTCAAGAGCACCACCAAATTAGATAATTAAAGGATTTGTGATAAACACCAATATATTTCGATCCAGTCCTACAGGTCTTAATACTTCTATGCACTTCGCGGTCATTTTCCCGGTATAACTATTGCAATATTTTAACACATTACTTTTGAAACTGGGTCATGGTCAAACAGGCTCTGATGATGAATAATACCTAGATGTTTGTGGAAAAGCCTGGGTGTTTGGTCTTGTAGCCGGTTCAATGTTGATAGTGACCTGTTTATAGATTCTAACACGTTTTCGGTAATATCGATTCTTAGGTATTGAATTCGTGCATTGGGGGTTTCAGGGGGTCGTGCATGTGCGCTATGCAGAATCTATCCCCCAAACTACTCGCTCGAGTCATTTACGATATTCCCCAAAACTCCATGTCTTCGCCATTTTAACCAGTTGGCCCCCGAAAGGGCCAGAATCGGTAATGTCCGGGAGGGCCGTTTGAGAAACTTGTATATAAGAATATACTAAAAGGTGTAAACATAACAAGAGTACAAGGTTAAGTAGGTCTATATGAATTATCGACGGTGTTAAAGTGGAAAAGACAGAAAGAAACTAGCCCCCGCACTACCAGAGGGATATTACACCCTCCTCCCACGGGGAGATTCCAGTTTATTATTTTTTTATTAGGGCCACTCCCAACAGGCATACTTGCCCAATTACAGGGAGTATTGGCGTGGGTGTTTAAGGATCCTCTCCACCGGGGTCAGATCGGACACGGAAGGCGGTTTCCCGCCGTGGGGATTGAACCCACGTTAATCCATGCTATCCGATCCGTAGACTGGCAACGAAGCCACTAGGCCACCCCGGCCCCCGGCCGGTGGTTTCTAGATCAAACTCAGCGAGGAAGGCTAAATCCTAGAGAAATTATTGTGGAATGACCCCATATCTCCACGACCTGTCATGACACAGACTTGGGTTATGGTCAAGCTGTGAGGAACTAGGTTCACATAGCCCCTGCGGGACTACGCTAGACCCAGCAAGTTTCCTGCAATCCCAAAAATATGGTCGAGTAAACGGTGCCCGTTAGAGCGAGGATTAAATGTGAAAAGGATTACAAAACATCGTCCCAATGCTCGAAGCTTTCCATAGCAGCATTCGCGACTCTCCTCTAGCCCTACGGTGGATCAATATCGATGAAGCTGAAAGGAGTCCTAAGTACCATATGGGAAGACTAGTTGTACAACCAAAGCGCAAACAGACCTGTTTGGTATGATAAATAGCTGAGCCAGGAATAATTTCAGACGCGAGATATATTCAGCTCAGCCCTTCCATCGGATTTGATGTATGCTCCCGTGCAATGGTGAAACCACGTATTTCCCGTGCGTTTTGCATAAGACATACGTGGTTTCACCTTTGCACGGCCAGGGGCGTAGCCAAGGGGGGGCGGCAGGGACAGCCGCCCCTCCCTGAGGGCCCGAAGGGCCCCCTCGAGGACACGAGCCGCGCGAAGCGCAGCTCGGCCGCACTATGTTCTGTGGCCAAATTTGGCATTTTATACCAGACAGGGCCCTCTTAAGCCCTCTTTAGTACTCTATTCTGTAACAAGCAGGGCCCTTTTTTACCCATCAGGGCCCTTTTGGCGCTGTCGCGGGGGCCCTTTTCGGGGCGCCGCCCCTCCCTGAGCGAAATCCTGGTTACGCCCCTGTGCACGGCAGTATGACGCAGACGATGCACGGGTGCCAGGCGATGTAAATTTGTTCTAGATGCATATTTCTTAGAGGAATAGCTTTGAGGTTCTGGTTTAGATATGCCATGGATGAAGTTATACCTGTGCCATACATACGAGTATATGATTCCGGATAGATTTCGTGAAGTTGTTTGGGGAAGGAACCCAGTCTTTTCCATTTTCTGCCATAGATATATACAACAACGAGAAGAAAACTGCGGCTGATGATAAATGGTGCGAAATCTGGAGGAAAATAATAAAACATGGACGGGAATGTATGACAATTATATCTCACTCTAAAAACGTTTTCAACCTCAGACAGTCGCGGCCGTTCCGCTGTTGTGGCTGATGGATGAGGATCAGACAGCTGCCAGCGTTTACACTGGGAATCACCAGCGGGCATCCGTCAGCTCTAGGGTCACCACTACATTCGAAGGACGACGATGACACACCGTGTACAACAGGGTCGTAAACACAGTCCCGGACTGTCGTATCACTCCCGTTCCCTGCACTCATGTCTGGTTGTAGCCACAGGGGAGTCTTATAGACTGGAGCCGCTGAAATGGTCTGCCTACCGGCGCTGCCATTGGGGCATGTCCTCGTTTGTAAATGACGCGAGTGTCGCTCTCAGCGTCACACGGGCAGGAGTTATTCTCAGGCGGGAGGAGGCGAGCGCTGCCCAACTCTGGCCCGCACAAGTTGGGCCGCTCCACAGGGAGCCCGAAACGGAAACAATACGCGCAGTTGGCAAACTCCCAGCCGCCGGGCAGCCTCTAAAGGAGAGCTGATTCTGGAAATGGTAGCAGTATACGAGCGTGGCTGAATACCAAACCTGCTTGAAATTACAGCCCAAAAATGAACGTGCGTTCCAAATGCACCCATATATTTTCACAGCTAGAAATTTGAAAAGGAGGGAAAGGGCGAGGTGGAAACACCAAAGCAAACAAATTTGGACTTTGAAAACTGAATTGTACAGCTTTTGACGTGATATAAAACATTGAGTAATGAGGGCTAAGCATGGCCCAATGACCTCACATATACGTAAAAACCACGGCTGCATCTAGTCTCTTACTTTGGCATCCATCTAATTTTATAATATGGTGAGCTGCTGATGAAAACAATAGACAATGTGCCGTCTCACATCGATGGTAAAATGTTTTACGATGCGCTCTTCATGCAGTAATACGTGTCGTAGCCTTCCATAAAATGCCCGCAAACCCGCTGGTCGTTGTTTGCCCACAGCTGTGCGCATCAACGTCAGCTGAAGTGCTCCCCTAAAATAGCTACCACAAATACCATTTTGGAGAAGAGAACAATACCGGGGTGTGAACATTGTACACCCAAAGGGACGTCGGTAGGTACTCTGCCAAAGCAAGGTTTTGTATCCGCAATTTAATCCTTCTGTCCCCGAGTTCTGCTCTGCGATCCTCGAAACGTCCCCTGGCACCCCGAAACGTCCCCTGGCACCCCCGAAACGTCCCCTGGCACCCCCGAAACGTCCCCTGGCACCCCCGAAACGTCCCCAGGCACCCCCAAAACGTCCCTTGGCACCCCCGCAACGTCGCTCCCCTCCTCCAGAACTGAACAAGTGGTGCCCCCATGTAGCCTGGACCCGAGGACCCACGAAGACATAACCTCCTGTCGAAATATGCATCCCAAATGCTATTTAAAAGGTGAAAGCCCTGGGCAGTATCCACCTATGGATCGCTCCCACCTCGAGCACTAAATCTCACACTTCTCCACTGACGTTTCCCACAATTTCCTCAGACTCTACAGCTTTTGAAACCTAAACACAAAGCTCCGTGGCAGTAGCTGCGAGATTTTAACTTAGTGGTTTCCAAACGGTCAGTAATGGCCCTTTGGGGTTACGAAGATCGCTACCATGTTGTGTCACAGAGGCCTATGAATTTTGAACTTGCATGTCAAGCTTAAACAGCTGTTATACAGCCCGCATGAATTTGAGACTGATGAATTCATACAATCATATTTTTAAAATACTGTTCACTGTTCAACCCCTGGGATTGGCTTGGGTTTTGAATGGTGAATACATTTCCGCGATGGCAAATTTATTTATCGTGAGGACGTAAGCGCTTAGGGCGGCTTTTGTGAAAAGAAACTTTTCGATGCTGCTTGCAAGATTTCGAGCCATTCCCAATCCTTCTGAACAATGCCCTTAAAATATGATGCCATTCTTGGCGACGTATTTGTCCGTAACTAGCTTTTCGCTTTTGTCATAAGAAAGCAAGATCGAGGTACAATGGGGACTTGGAAATATATTTTCGGCGGACTTAACTCGCCAAAGCTCACAATTGATAACTTGGTGAAAAATGGAAGAGGTAAATGTACGCTTTACATCTTCCTTTCGACTAGCAATGGCCCAGAGAAAGTGTATAAAGAAGTGCAACGAAGACATTGGTGAACAGTTCTACTCATTTTTCCACAACGTGGCATTCCTTTTTTAAGGGTCGATTCATGTAGACGTCTGACCGTTGAAAACGGTACATGACGACATGGGGGCTGGAACCCACTGCTTTAGACAATGTCGTGACATCAGCGTGTACTGCTGGTGCCGTAGTACCTGTACCAACGGAAGTACATCTGACTGGTACTTTGTGGGCAGGGCAGGCGGTGTACTACCGGACCATGCCGCGGTACCCGTAACTGCAGCAGTACCTCTGACCGGTACCATGTGGGCAGGGCAGGCGGTGTACTACCGGACCATGCCGCGGTACCCGTACCTGCAGCAGTACCTCTGACCGGTACCCTGCGGGCAGGGCAGGCGGTGTACTACCGGACCATGCCGCGGTACCCGTACCTGCAGCAGTACCTCTGACCGGCACCCTGTGGGCAGGGCAGGCGGTGTACTACCGGACCATGCCGCGGTACCCGTACCTGCAGCAGTACCTCTGACCGGTACCCTGTGGGCAGGGCAGGCGGTGTACTACCGGACGATGCCGCGGTACCCGTACCTGCAGGAGATGAAGGACAAGCTGTTGAACGCCGGACATAAGCCTGAGCCCATCTCCGAAACGTCCAACATGGAAACCGTCGAGCTTGGCGAGCCCGCCGTCTCCATCATTAAGGTGAGTCACGTTATCTGCTTAACACAGCTCATCACTGTGTCCTCTCCTGTATATACAGAGGGTGGGGTGGGTCCGCTCATATGAAGAGAGCCTATAACAAAAATCGTGTATAATGCTGCGCCCATCAGAATGTGCCAGAACGGTTGCTTCGTGGTACTGCGACTAGATACCTACTGCTGTTCGGTGGCTTTAGATTTGTTTATTGAACCCACATCCGCAATTGACAGGATAAAGTAGAAACTGAAAGAAACTGAAATGAACGTCTTCCATTTGGGATGGTGTTGTGATAGCACTTTTTCTAGCCACCGGTCGGTTGTCCCGCGGAGCCTTGAATAAGTCGATCTGATCCCAAACCTTCCAACAGGGTGAGAGTTGGGACGGTATGACCCTGAGTTTGTGTTAAACCCCAAAATTATTAACGTCTTTCATTTATTTTGTGAGACATCCTTTGCGGGCACTTTCTGTAGGAGACAGTTCACTAAGAAAGAAATAAAGGCGCTAACAGAAGAAGAGTATCGCGAGCAGTTTTACCCCCGTCTATGGCTGAGTGCTTGCGTTTGAGAAGAAGCGATGCCTTACAGAAGCGGCAGCGCCTGGCTGGTACACAGGTTTTCTTCGTCACCTGGTGCTTCCGCTGCTCTATAGTTACTGGACGCTGACGAATTGTTTTGTCCTTCAGCCCGGTTGCCAGGCGTTCGAGTCAGTTTTTTTTTACTGAAACGAAGCTTGGTGTCTGTATGTCTAGCTTTCCCTTGGACAACAGTATTGGCGCCAGTGAGCTATGTAAATTGATTGCCTCTTTCCTTTAGTTTGGAAGTTTACCTGAAGTTTAGCTGCCGCAACGCTGGCTTTAACGCCCCACTTTTCTTCCGACATCCGTCCACACGCAGAAAAGCACCTGGAGTCAAGAGTTCTTTACTTAGCGCGTCTACCGGTGTCGACGATGAATTGGAACACAATTTAACTGGCTATTATGGGGCCACAAGAAATGATCGCAAAGCAGAGTTCAATGCTTCACCACAAAACCCCCGACATTCGCCTGGGGTTTTGTGGTGAAGAAAACTACACATTGTGCTGGATATCCCAGGTGTATGTATTTTCACCAAGGAAAAACAGGTCCGCGAAATTAAAAAAGTCATCCGAAAAATCATACAGCGGCTAAAGATACATCATTGGTAGCGGTTACAAGCATGAGAGCAGCGGTGAATACAAGAAGAGCTGTGAGGCTCAAGTTCCTCTTCGGAAATGTCTGCCTACAGTAACTGCATAGCCGGAGACTGTTCCTAGGCGATGGTAAAGGAGACTGGAGCCCCTAGCCCCAAATTAAGTCACCAGAGGCCGTACTTAAATCGCTGACCGTGGTGCAGAGGTGCTTGCAGAAGTCGGAGACACCTTGTCTCGATTGTAATTAAGATCCTTGCATCGATTTTCAGTTACAAAGGTTTTTAACGGTACCGTATTCGTTTCAATCAGATTACCAAAACACCGGATGCGTGCATTTTATCATAATCCAAGTTCATGGAGGCCACTCTTCAGTACTGACGGCATGTACCTAATAACCTCTCCATCATCCGTCACAGCTTTAACCGCAGTGATTGCCCTTCACAGCAGTGTGATTTTTCGGCGGCTGAGTAGGTGGCTGGGGCGGATTTTTACAGCCCACAGGGGCGGACGTCAGCCGCGGGGTGCGATGTTTACCCACTGACACGGAGGCGGAGGCCAGGTCTCGTGTTTATCTGCCGGCTCAGAGGTCGACCGGATAGGATACTTTTTGTTCTCGTAGCCCACGCTGGGGCGCTCTCTCCTCGCCACCATATGCTTGTAGGGACTGCTGAATTATCCCCTCGCCGGAGAACAGGTTCTGTGGACGCGGCCCAGTGCTGGGCTGGGGAGGGGGCGTCTGTTTAAGCGGCTGGTGTTGAACCGCCAGTTTTTGTGGGTGTCTGGCGGTTTCGTGTAAACACTGTACCTGAAGCGGCTGTGTGGTCGGGTGCGGTCTGACGAGTCCTTCTCCCGCCACGCATCTGCCGCGATCGTGCGGCTCGTCTGTCTAACGCGGCATCGGATCCGTCGTATCAGCTGGCCAACACAGCATTGGAGCTTCGACCATCAGACGATTCTCTATTCAACAATCTCCTGGTTTGGGTTGCGAGACGCCCAAGATTCGACCCAGTTGACTGTCATTCATCGAGTTCGGAGTAGTCCGCGTCAATGTCTATAAACTAGAGCTAGTCTGCGGCACTCGAGAGCTGTGGGAGCTTTACGTCAACAGCGTGGGACAGACGCGGATCGAAGGAAGGCGCGCCGGAACGGCCGCACCCTGGGCCCGCCCAGTGCAACCGGTTAATTCCCATGAAAATATAACGGGTTTATCCCATTCATCAGAGGGCAGTATAACAGTTGGTCAGGGAAGTTTGAATATTTTGAAAAGTTACACCCTCCGACTTTACGGCCATGTTTTTTTGCAGAAATAGTATATTCACTACTGAAAGACGTCAACCGATTCACACAATATTCTTGTTGGAAAAAGGAAACCATTTTCAGTGCCAGCCACTTCATGTTCCTTCCTCTTTCTTTTACAGATATTCCTAACAAGAGTTCAAACTAGGTGCCAATAAATAAGCTTCCTAATTCATCTGTCTGCTCACTACCTTACCCGACATCTCGTTCAAAGTTGTTCACAATTTGTAATCAAACGTTATACATGAGCGTGAAAAAGTGTTACTTCTGGAGAGGAACGTGTAAAAAATAGGCGCTACGTAATTTCTGGATGGCCCCTAACTGTCTGTACTATCAGGTACATACTGTATCTGTGCAATGTGTACCAACGGCGGAAACGTTCCCCACCCGTCACATCTCAGGACCTGCCTTCAGCAGAAATGTAGGCGTAGCGCAGGCAGGGCCTTTTTCAAAGCCTTCCGCCAACCTCCACTGGGTGGTGGTGGAGGGATTCCAGTTAGTTTTGCCTGAAAGAACCAATGTGACTCCAAAAAAGGATCAAACTATTCGTTACTCCCTTTAAACTCAAAATTGGGTTGATCTGAATTTGCTTTTTTCAAGCCAATTTGATTACTTCAGGGTCGCTTCAGGCCTAATTATACCTGAATTCCTTGCCTCCACCGTTTTTAGTGCAGGGCACTGGAATGGCCCCAAAAAGAGCCCCACAACTTGGTCTCGTCCATCGTCAGCCTCCATCAATCACCTCACATGGGAGCTCAGTGGAGCATATACGTCGGCTGTTTGGAGGGGGCGGGTGAGGGCAACGGGGCCAAAACTCGTAAAACAGGGTTTAAGAAATTTTGTCAAAATCGGGACCTTGGGGGAGCAAATACCTTGTTTACCTCCCCCTCCCCTGGATTAGCCAGTGTCCGATTTTAGTAGTGTTGTCGGCCCAAGTGTTAGTTGCCTAGAATGCATCAACTGACTGAAAATCGAAGCCCGATGGGTTCCAGGGTTATGACGCCATTTGGTGTTACGGAGCTATTCTGGAGGCACCGGAGGCCTGTTAGTCGAACCGTGAACTTTCGCCGCGACCACTCTCATGCATCTAACGTTGATTAAGACAGGTTTATTGATGGCACCCTGTCTTTAGAAGACCATTTGAAAATGAGGATATTTTGAATGATAGAGATTAGAGTAATCCAGAGCTCTCACATTACCTGCATCCTAATTTGTTTCACATGTTTACTTACCTTTGCCTGTCTTTCAGATGGTGTGATCATTGGCATTCATCAATACATCTACGCCAAATGACCGCAGGTCTATTTATGATCACACCATTCACATCCAAGACTTAACAATGTCCTTACAAGAGCC
This sequence comes from Lepas anatifera, assembly GCA_034440635.1. Lineage (NCBI taxonomy): Eukaryota > Metazoa > Arthropoda > Thecostraca > Lepadidae > Lepas > Lepas anatifera. The sequence continues at coordinate 486,729 of JAOTON010001320.1, forward strand.
AATCTCAATCAGCTGTCCTTATCCTACTTGTCAATGGAGCCTCCAAGAGGCAGACCGGCCTACCATCATCGCCCTGCTACAGATGCACGAGCGGGCTGTGCACCAGCCACCTGTCGGCGCCACTGCCCAGGTGGACAAAATAAAACGGCCCACCATCGCCTGTGGTGGAACCACCGAAGAGTGGTCTTATTTTTACAGCGCTGGACAACCTACAAGGCAGCAACCCACATCACAGGACCTGACATAATATACCAACTGCTAGACTGCTGCGAGGATCCGCTCAGGCGCGATCTCGCCCGACTGTTCGGAGACCTTTCCTCTGAGACAGAAGACACACATCTGGCCTATCATCGACGCTCTCGCCATCGTCCGGACGTGCGAGGCCATCGAGATCACATCATGTACGCAACTGAGTGCTTCCGCCACCACTGACCTCATCAAGTCCATAACCTGGGACGAAGTGCGTACGGTGACCACCAGCGACCCTGATATGCTTCGGCTGATTGATCTCATCAACCACGGCTTCCCAGAGACACCTGCGGACGTGCCGGTCACGATACGACCATACCACAGATACCGCGACCACCTCAGCGAGTACGACGGCGTTGTTCTCTACAAAGACCGAGTGGTGATCCCTCCTACCCTTCGCAGTCGCGTCCTCCAGGCACTCCACGCAGCCCACCAAGGCGTATCGATGATGGACTCTCGAGCAGCGAGCTCCTTCTTCTGGCCGAACATGTCACAAGCCATCTCAGACACCCGGTCCCGGTGCGACACATGCAACCGCAACTCGCCATCCCAGCCGAGAGCTCCTCCTACGCCGCCCGTCTTGCCGGCATATCCATTCCAGAGCATATGCGCGGATTACTTCTGTCACGGCGGACACCACTACCTGGTTGTCGTTGACCGCTACAGCAACTGGCCCATCGTTGAAGAATCCTCAAATGGATCGAATGGCCTCATCTCCGCTCTGCGCAGAACTTTCGTCACGTACGGGATCAGCGAGGAACTCACCTCCGACGGTGGACCAGAGTTCACCGCCACAGCGACTGAGACATTCCTCCGCAACTGGGGCGTTCGACACCGCCTCTCCTCCGTCGCACATCCTCATGGGAACTGTCGGGCCGAGGTTGCGGTCAAAACCGTGAAGCGCCTTCTCTGCGACAACACGCTCGCCACTGGCGGACTGAACACTGACCTCTTCCAGCGCGCCATGTTGCAGTATCGCAACACCCCGGATCGCGACACCCGCCTCTCTCCAGCACAAGTGCTCTTCGGACGTCCGATACGCAACTTCATACCTATACATCCAGGGCGGTATCGACCGCATAGCACATGGCGGGAAACGCTGGCCAACCGCGAGGAGGCTCTCAGGAACCGGCACATGCGCACACGAACGCCTTCCGAGCACACCCGGTACTGCCTCCTTCGCTACCGGCGACTGCGTCCGCCTTCAGAACCTGGTGGGACCGCATCCCCCAGTGGGACAAGACGGGCATCGTTATCGAGGTGCGCCAATTCGACCAGTATGTCTACGCGTCGACGGCTCGGGTCGCGTAACTCTCCGCAACCGGCGCCACCTACGGAAATACATTCCGTTCATGCCTCGCCCTACACTTCCTCCACTGGCCGCATCGCCAGGACTGCCACTGTCATGTGATGCCAGAAATAAACTTCTTTCAGCCGCTCGAACAGCCGCCGCACCACCCTGCCCACCAGCTCAATCGGCTTTGTACCCGCGGGCTCACCGTCGAGCCCGCGTACTCCTCATTCGCCTGCATCATCGCCGCCGACAGTGGACGCCACCCCTACACCTCCTTCACCCGCCACTCTGCAGGCCGCTCCTCGAGTCCACCAGCCAACACAAGATGTGCCGCGAGCCCCCGCCGACGACACCTCTACCACAAACCACTCAGTCGGGCATCACCCCACTACACCCCGCCCACGCCCTCTGCGGTTATCCGCCTGCCACCTTTCCTTGCGGAGAACTACATGCTCACCTGATTGCACTCTGATCTATCATGATATTTTGTCTGCATTTATGATTTCACCGCCAAGTTGGCCAACTCTCGTTAACCTGCGCCGTAGGCTGGTTATTTGCATGTGGCCACTTGCCGTTGTCTATAACTGTATTACCTTTGCTGCCGGATAAGAGATGCCACTTGCTTGTTCCGGTTATATCGTCATAGTTGTGTGTCACTGAATCCAGACATCAGCCTTTGAGATTTCAAGTCTCGGGAGGGGATAGAGTAATCCAGAGTCTACATTACCTGCATCCTAATTTGTTTCACATGTTTACTTACCTTTTGCCTGTCTTTCAGATGGTGTGATCATTGGCATTCATCAATACATCTACGCCAAATGACCGCAGGTCTATTTAGAGATGTGGCTGCAAGGGCAGAATTCATCAACCCGCGCGACAGCCAGGCGCTCAGAACACACTTCCGGACAATGATCCGTTAACATTTTTGAGCAATATTTGCCGTCATTTTCCAAAACCTGGAAGCCCTACTCCACCTAGGTACCTCCCGTCGCTCCCGGTAGAGTAATCGTGTGAAATCGGTTTTACCGCTTTGCTGGCCAATCAAAACAAGGTCAAGGTATGTATGAACATCTGAACATAACAATATTTTGATGCACACAGTCTGCAACGAAGTCCAAAATTGAGAGGCCGATGAGAAAGGAAAATGGTTATATCTATGCATGCCCAATCCTTGTTCCAAACTAATATTCAAACAGGAAGCGTGTGTAAACAGGTGCGGCAAACACATAAGGGGAAAATTGAAGCTGTTGTTTATAAATTGGTATGCTGCAGAAAACAACTGAAGGCTGGGGTAATGGCGTGCACTGACGGGTCACTAAAACCCTCGTCATAAACCCCATCGTGCTTAGAATGTATGACTGGGACCTTTGAGGCGGCAACCACTGAGCTAGAGCTAAATTTGAAGGATGAAAAACTGAAGATGAAAGCGAAATATGCTTCGTTCTAGACTCTTGGAAATTTTGGGCTCGTAGTTGTTTAGTCATCGTGGTAATTTAGTCATTGTGTTAAATCGGTCACTTCTCGATGAAATCGCCTCAGAAACACAAGTCTTCAGAGGTTGTATCTTCATCGTTTCGAGTTTAATATTGTCTTTATATTTCTCCAGGGGGGCGGTGGGGGGGTGCTGCCGCGACGGGTCCCCGGCGGCTCCGAACAGCGCGCCCAAACCCCCAGAAGACCGAAACCAATTAAAAAAAAATAATTAAGTGACAGCTGAAAAAATCAAGCATTCTATATTTTAGTCGACATGACAAAACATATTGAACTTCTTCCGAATCATGAAAAAATGGTTAAGTTGGTAAACTTTATCACAATAAAAATTCCACAACCTATGAATAATATTTCATTATTGAGCCTCTATAAGTCCCGACCATTGGAATACGTTTATTGATTTATTTGTATTTATTTATTATATATGTCACCAACAGGGCATTAAACACTGACACGTGAAGTCTTGCTGTTAAAACACATGGTTATCTAGAATGAGCGAATATAAATAATTATAATCAGAACACACAAGTATTAAAACTCAAGCATAGGATCTCGTTAGTCCTCCCAAGATGGACCAACTTACACTAACACTTTAAACTAAACATTATAATGACTAAAAGTAGGGATAATCATTCAAGAATGACGCAAAAATGATGAACCTGGAAATGGCTAAAATGATTATTTCACTCGGTTGCGCAGATGCTAATCATTTATCAATAAGATCACTTTAAGAGATGATGTTGGTGAATGGAAAGTCAGCTTCTGGTTTCCTGGTGATCAAGTTATTCGCTCAGCACACAGCTCTTCTAAATATTCTGTTCCTCACGGTTTCGACCCAAGCGAACTCTTCATAAAACAGCGTTCTTTGCCGAATGACGCGATTCGCAACTCGTAATGGGAAAGATGCCAGTAAAAACGATGAGTCACTTCGACAACTGTACACATGGAACATGATATCGTGTTGGTTGTACCTATCTCGCATGCATTGTAGCGGGCGCCGGGATTCGGGGCGACCGGGTGTGGGGTGGAGCCGGAATGACATTACCAAAATTGGGGACGTCCCGTACCTTTCGCTTATATTTTAAAGAAGGTTTTGATGTGAGAGGGATTGTTCTATGGTGAAAGACACTGATTTCGAGGCAATACAGATAAAAATTTACGCTCCACCCGTTCAATTCGTTCTGTGTGGGCTTTTGGCAGCGCCATTCCAGATAACGCTACCATATTCCATTACGGGCCGCAAGTTTGCGAAAGTACGTGGCAAGTAAAGTTTTTTGTCTTTGAATTTCTGTCCGGGGTTTTTTTTGAAACAGACGATTCATTAGGCCTAGTGCCCTGTTAGCTTTACAAACAACCTTATTGATATGTGAAGAAAAATTCCATTTCTAGTTCAATAATATGCCTAGATCTCATACTTCAGAACATGCGCCCAGCATTTTGACCAGCAGAATATATGCATGCTGAATAGGTTGGGTCTTGAGAGTCATGGTGAATGCAACACACTTGGATGGGTTGGTATTTGTCCACGTACACAGGTGATTGACATCCTTTTCGGTAGTTCTACACAATTACATACACGTGTAATTCTACGGTACAATTTAACGTCGTCAGCGAACATGACACGAGATGATACTACGCCAGGTAGGTCGTTAGCGTACATTGCGAACATCAGGGGCGCTAAAAGCGTACCTTCCGGTACTCCCGACGTCACATTTCTCCAGTTTGAGGTTTTCCCCTTTTACGATGGCTCTCTGTACCCTGCAAAACAGATACGAAACGAACCAATCGATATTTTTCCGCTTAAATGGTATGAATTTATTGGTATATATAACGATAATGCATGATTATAAACAATTTACATTTTTAGAGGGTAGATCATGTACTCCCATGGCTGCTGAAAAGGGGCGCTCATGCCGTGAGGGCTTGAAACGACTACCTCATGTGAGTATACAGGAGAGTTTGCTAAGGATGAAGGATAACAAAAAGGTTTGGTGTCCTCCGTGCTATATTTGATCATGGGTAAAAGCAGTAGAAAAAGTGAGGCACTATTTCTAGTGCCGCGCCTGTCATCACTGGAAGCTCTGCCAGGGACTGAGCGACTCCGAGACTGGCTGGTGCTCCAGTGCTTGAAAATACACACGAACACTTTTATTTATTTATTTTTTTGTCTGTTCTCACTTGTCCTTGGCACCCCATGGCATGGGGTGGCATTTCCTGACGAAACTGCGTCTATATTTTTCGTTCATATGCCGCTATTTTGCACGGGCACCGCCTCCGCATGACCTACAGGTCTTCCTTGCGTGACGGACCTGGCTATGCCGCTGAAGAATACCAAAGGACTGGCATTCCGTCAGTTCGTTTGCCAGTTCGGCGGGCTTTGTCAACGTCCCCTTTCGCACTGACAGATGGGGACAGAACCTTGCCAAGACTTGTTAAAATCCACTATTTCTGTAGTGATTGTCATTTGCATTGTGGGAGAAGTGCAAGCTGAGGGTTCTAGTGAACCTGATGGTTGGAAGTAGGTGTTGCTGAGGATCTGTTCACCTAACACGTAAACTTACTGGCAGGGAGTGACGAGTGCAAGTTGGGACGAACCCCAGGGAACGGTTCTCTATTAAACAATGGTCACCAAGCTGCCAAGTTTTGGACGCTTTCTCCCGATTTTCTTTATATAAAAACAATGTTTGCACGTTTTCAGACGTTAGGCCCTCCTCCTGAGCGGGTGAGTTGGATCTGCCGGCATGTCTTATGGCGGTCCTATGCGAGTAAATAAAAACTTCTACAGAGGACTTCACACCTCCAGAGGCGTTACGTGTACTTCCAACAGTTGACTGGATTCTAAAAAAAACGAACTCGTAAGCGAAGAAAAGCACCAGGAGGCATTTAAAAACAGGTCTGCAACAACCCAATAATCATGACCATAAACATGTCCGTTCCCACTTTAGACGATCTGTCTGGTGAACTATCGTTACAAACTTGTGTGATTCTCTGATTCTGGCGCCGAATGATGGTTTTCCCGCGTCTATTTTCCCGCCTGTCCGGGGTTCTGCGCCGCCACTGTACTGCAGGTCGTCGCCGTGCTGTCCTCAGCCCGTACCGGTTCTGCGGTAAGGTCATCAATAGCGGACGGGTTGCCATTTTTGGTCAGCTGTCCTCAATTTCAGTCGCCGCCAAGACCCGATGTACCCCAGCTGTCACCTCACAGGACCTGTCGTCCCATAGAGCTGAAAAAACAACGCCAACTGATCCCGTGGTGTAACGTTGTAATTCACTGCAGCATTTCCGGCTTAGGCATATCACTACGTATCTACCCATGTCACGCACACTGGCTACGACGGGCTTATCACTAAATCCTACGCATGTTCAAGCCACTACCGGCGCTAACGACGATCATAGATGCGAACACGATGAATGGAAGCTTTCACTTTTTGTGTCGGCGGTCTCGTGCCCAGGCTGCGTTACCAATCGGCGGCGCCGGCGCGGTGATTGTGCGGGCCGCATCGGCGCGGTCGGCGGCGCCCAGCTACCTCACCGGGCCTGTTTGCGGACGTCGATCCTCGGCGTGTTTTTCTGTCGATGATCAAAGACTGGTTGGCAGTGGAGCGTTGGCCTTGACTGAGCCACCTCCCGGAATAGGCGGGAGTGGGCCGGCCGTCGTCGACAGCAGGTTGGCACCTCTGTTTGGGCGCAGGGGCGGGCACCGCCGCGCCGGGCCACAGTACGACCTGCGGCGTCGCGCCGCGCGATCGCGTTCTGTCTGATGTTCAGCGTCCCCGGTGTAGGCTGCGTGGTTGGCAGTGGTTTTTGGTCGTGATCTGATCTCTGGCGTGAAGCTGGGTCAGGGATGGCGCCGGGCAGGGACCGCTCCAGGGGCCGGGACTCGGAGTCGGCGACGCCGCTCTACACGCCCCCAGCCCGTCTGTCCATCAGCCCGCGGCGAATGGTATGGACCAAGCGAGATGTAAGTAGGACTGCGTCGGCACGGGAGGTGCCTAAAAACACCACCCACGTTGATGATATTCCTCCTGTAGCGGTGTTGAACCGGTAGGAAAAGAGGGTTTTCATTGATTTTTCTGTAGTTTTCAAACATCTTTCAGCCACTTTGCTGTCATGTTAGCAAGGAAGTGAGCAAATTTTTTACCCAGCAACAACCACAAGGTAAAAAATATTGTAGATTTTCACAGATCCGTGCTTTGTAGAACGTCCCTAGAATATGCGTTATCCATTGCCGGAACAAGCCGCCATGCTTTATGCACAAACGCGAATTTGTCCTGCGCGGAGCCTGCGATTAAATTACACAGCAGTGAAAAAGGCAGGACAATGGTAAGTGGCTCTTCTGCCACCAAAGAGCTTTAATTTGCAAAACATGGAGGCAGGAAAGAGAGCAAGGCCTGAGAGAAATACCCTCACAGTATTATATATTTTAACCCGCGCCCCACGGGTCCGGCGCCACCTTCGCCCAGGGGCCATCGATGGCCCCCCTCTAACTCCGAAATATGGGCGTTAGCGCAAATCTGCAAGTGCATGAAAGCTCGCGTGAATTCGTAAGAAATTACTTCGCATGTTTTAGTGCTCGTTCAATGGTTTGACCTCAGAGGTAATTAGGTCAGATCGGCTATTTTATCAATATGCAATGATTAAGCAAACTGGGCATAACTCTTTGTATTAGAGCTATTGAGGCCTGGTAAACTACATTTGATAGCAATTGCCTGTACTTTTTCGCTATGTGGAACGTAAGACCTCCCGCCAGTGGTTTGACCGCTGAGGTCACCTCGTGACCTAATATGACCTGAGGTCACGAAAGGTCAAAAGTGACCTTGCCGTATATCAATGAAGCCGTGACAAGACAAACACGATGGTGTTTGTTTCACCGCTCTAGCTCATTAGGTCAAAGTTATTGTCAAAATACTGTTTTTGACCTCCGGTGACCTTGGATGACCTTGGAAAGTCAAAGGGCAAATATGCCCCTGGGATCCGTGAAAGGGTGTCCAAAACGTTGTTCTGAGCAGTCTGAGTATTTGCAATCATTTTTGTGGTTTTATATCATGAAATAGCTTTTCCCCATGCTTTTCCAATGGGAGGTCGCCTCGTGACCTGATCAGGGCACGAAATCGAAAATCCCGGATATACACCTTGTAGACCCTGGAGGGTCATGAAGTGTGGAAGTTTCAATCGATCGACTTTGAAATGTGCTCTTACAGCTCTAAGTAAGTGAGATGACCTTGGTTGACCTCGTCTGGTGACCTGACCTTGGGTGACCCGGGGTAAAAATTTCAGGGATGATGGGAAAATGATGCAGTGAGAGGTAGAGCCCTCACCGCGGTGCTGGCCTGTCGTTTTTCTGCTATCCCAAACTTGGGGCCTCTGCCGGCAGGGTTAAACCATAGACTCTACGTCGTTGCAAGGCAACAAAGAATCTCATAGTAGCTATTGGTCCTTCACAGGTTCTGGCCGTTTAAACACGTGCATACGAACGTTTAAAAACATTATCCACATACACTTTCTATGTTTAATGCCATAAGCGGTGACGCCGGGAAAAATGATGGGGCCAATCAACCTTTAACATGCTGCTAACAACACATTTTCATGACTGAATTGCCCTCCTCCTGAATCCACCAGACACACTTTCTCTGTTCCACGTTCCTAGCCATAAGACCTGAAAATATTTTTCACCGGTAAAACCAGTTCACATTTCTCCATGTAAGAACTTGCTAGGGTACATACCAGCCAATCAAATCGCTGCCGACATATAGAGCCAGGAATGCAGTGACTTGTTCACGTACAACATTAATGACTAGGTCTGCCCAGCAACTTCTCGTTTTTGTTTTGTATGTTGCACAAATGTGTCTATTAATAGAAATTCGACTGACGGGTTTTCTTTGTGTTTGCCTTGGGCCACATCCAGCTCCAAGCTAAAATCAGGTTCAGAATCTGGGTTCTGCGGGCCGCCTTCAAATAACAGATGGCCAATGTTTTTGGCTTTAGCGGCAGGTTTACTGTAGGGGATTTCTCTTGACCGGTCAAACGCCATTATATTTTCGTGCTGGACTGCTGGATTAAGTGGTGTGGATTTCATGAAAGGCTTTCAGATTCCCAATAGCTAACTCACTGTTGCGCAACTTAATATTCCTGAGAAAAAATTTAGTTTATTTTCAGGCACCTAAAATATAAAAATAGTATCTTTACGCTGGGGCTATGTTGCTTTGTTAGGGCTGTAGAATGATCCAACCCTATATGTATCGCCGTGAGCAATGGAACAGTCAGATTTCCACTGTTTGCTCAAGCCGTGAGGGTTATGAACAGTTAATGATATTTGGTCATAGGCACTAATGGGTTATTAAACTCATAAGCAACCTTCAGCCGTCAATTGTCAATTGACCACTTGGCTTGCCTAGATAAAGCGTAAACTCAGCCCTTCTCTCCCAATCCGCACTCATGGCGGGGCCACTGGCTAGCTTCCTTTTTACGGGTATACTGAACTTGTCCTTCCAGTCATCCAGTCTTTCTCTTCATCACTGGATTTCCCAAGCAGCTACCAGCTGGCGCGGCCCCCGTGCGTTACCATGCCGCGCCGGCGGGTTCGGCCGACGCAGAACCCGCGGGCCGGGCGTGCGATCGCTGCCAGGCTGCGGTGTTTTCAGGAATCATATCTGAGGCCAGCCTGCGGGGCTGGCAGACGGGCACTGACGGCCGCCGCGAATCTGGCCGGCCTGAAATAGGCGCAGGCCGAGCCGACTGGGTGTGGCGCGGAGCCGCCCCGCGCAGTCGCAGCCCGCCCCCGCAGTCCGTCTGCTTCTCTGAAGCAGCGACTGCTTCGCCCTTACAGTTTCTCCACTTCGTCTCGGCCGCTCCTCTGTGCTGCTCAAGCAGCGTCCGGTTGTCGTGTGGTGGATGTGGTGGTAACAGCGCGGCGACTTTCAGATTTAGCGATAGTTCGACCCATTTTGCTGGAATCAGTTACCTTTGAACTATGCTCTCCAGTAAACATGACAGGCGGTACTTCCGAATGTTGTTTTGTCGACATATCTTGCTCAAAACTCTGTCTGAATAGCCTATTTGCACCTTTTTTTTTTACGTGGCTCCATGATTGGAAGCTTCCTTGTTACAAACTGATGGAAGACCTCAGCAGCAACGTGTCTTGTTAATCTTGCTCCAGCGTTTAGTTTGTCTCACCCGTTGTTCCTTCTTATTTATGCCTATGAATCCAAGGAACATATTCAACGACCCTTATGCTCTTTAAACCGCATTATCTTCGTTCAGATGTGACATTTGAATCTCCCAAGACTTCTACTGACGACGCTATTCAAACAGGTGCGGGCATTGTTCGCCCGTAAAATTTTACGGCAGATACTGCCAAAGATTCTGCCGCGTTCAAATAGATCTCAAATGTAACCACTCTCTGGAGGGTCGCTTTTGACTCCATCGATATTATGAGCGAGTCAATTGGCCTTGAGGATTCGCACGTTGTTCCACAAAGAGCCATGGTGGAAGATCCTGCGACCCCGTAATGGTTGCGGCCTTACCAGCCATGGTCACGGTATATCTACAGCCTTGTTATCTGAGCTCCGCAGACGGGGCTGTGGGAACTGCTGCTGCGTAATGTACAGCGGCCACCGCGGGCAGATTCGCCGGGCTCCCACTTACCGCATCATCCCAGCCGAACGCCCCGCCAGCATTTAATGGCCGCCCCCACTGCTGCTCCTGCCACAGCGATTGTTTGTAATCGCTGTGTTGCACGTGTTTGTGCTTACCTTCCAGCCCCTGGGCTGCTCTTGTGGTAAGGTTTGTGTTGACCGTACTGTACAGATTTCCAACCAGACGCGGTTGGAACCTTTTCAGCACTAGCGCGGGAATATGGACGCTTCCCAGCAGGACGTCTATGAAAACATTTCGCTGCAGGAATATTGGTAATTCCTGTGCAGCGTCGAACTCTCCCAGGAACAACATGCAGCTTCAGGCATTTTTTTTCTCGAGCGCTTGCAGGCATGTAGATATAACCTTTCAATATATGCCCTGCAATTGAATCTGTACCCATTAGACTCGGCCGTTCTCAGCCCATTGCTAAAAGCTATTGTTTACTTTGTCGTGATTCGATCATGTGCATTTCTCACCTAGAAATGGTCGGTTGAAAGTCACTAGATTTAGTTAGCGCCACTGAGCTCTGGTGCGTTTTACGGCTTCCGTTTACGTAAGCCTGGCGGAGGCTGCTTTAGTAGGTCGGGCTGAGGGGAAGGGCTTAATGAGTCCTCCAGAGAATAGACTGGCGGTAAACACTCACGTGTACCTCCAGAATTACACACGTGATTGGCTCTCTTGGGAGCTCCCTCGGCAGGTTTATTTCTGTGGGGAATCATTAGAACTCGTTGAAGTATACATATATGATGAGCTACGAGATGTTATGATAAGGATCGTTTCAAGCATACAAAGTGCTCAAATAAGGTTATGCTGGGTTTCGGGTCGACATCTAAAACTTGACATTGATTTTTAGGCGAAAAAATCCGCACCAAACAACTAAAAGAAGTGTTTATTCCTAAAGTGTCCGACAACCACGAAGAGCCAGCAGCAGTGCAAGGCTATGTTGTGCATATGTAGTCACACAAGAACAATGCACTTTCATGAGACGCACCATTGCTTTCGTTGAGTACAGCACTGATGTATGCTATGCCCTTCGTAGATGCCAATGTAGGCAATATGTAGGTAATGATTAGGGCAAGCAGCCATGCCTGGCTATGCCGAGGATGCATATTAAGGTTTCCTGTTGTCTTTACTTAGGGAGCTAATGGAACGTCCAGCGGTAACTACGCCGCACCCCATCATGCGGAGGCCGAGCTCATAAATATTGACGCCGGTCTCCCTCGCAGCCAACGGGTTCTGGTGTGATCGTCAGCGCTGTTCTACCCCAGGGACGCCAGATTTGCACCTTCTGGTCAGAATTGGGACGGATCATGCTCTTGAAGCCAAGGCTTAAAAGTTTGCGACCTTTTCAAAAGTTGTTGTCGTCACATTGCGTTGAAATCACTGAATTCACGCGCGCATGAGCGATTCCAGGGCCTGACTTTTAGAGATCGTTACTTCAAGTCGGTGAAAATTTGTGATCCAGGCTAAAGATTACGCGAGCTGAATTTAGAGTACAAGAGTTCGCTAAGTTGCCAAGTTGTAAAGAGATCGATTATTGTAGAAACAGAAGTAGGGCGAATTGAGGCTCAGGGAAAACTTCCACTCGACTAGAATCAATGGCGTGGCACAGCTTATTCCCACGGGAAAGGACAAAGATCGATACTGCCTCCTGTTTGGGGAGTGCTCCCAACAAAAGGACCTTCCAGCCGGTGGGGTAGAAGGCATTTTAGTTCCGGGGTAACAGGAGGAGAGCCAACGCGTGACAGGGGGTTGCGGGCTTCGTGTGGCGCTCCTGGTGGGGGACACGGCCAAAACATGGGAATCCTGGGTTAGGTTGCTGCCGTTCCTGGTGCAATGCTTGGACCTCGTTGAACTGCAGGATGCAAAATAATGATGGTGGTTTGCGATGGGAGACATAGGTGTTTTGTTAGATGTGACATATAAGTTTACCCATTTGCGCTACTGGCAATCACACTAGAACATGTTCCAATATCTTGGATGGGTGAAAATCGACCCAACTCCTGCCTACACGGTACATCCACCACCAAAGGTTGTGTTTGGGTCAGCGCCTCAGGACCCGTAACCTCACACTGTTGAAGGACCACCGGTACCGGGAAAGCCATCGGGCCCGATAGGGGAGGTGCGGTGGGCGGCCACGCGCCGGTCTGCAGGGCGGCCGGCATTCCTGCAGCGGCGGGGCCGGCTCCCGTGTCACCGGCGCCAGCTACTGTTACCCCGGCGGAGCTGCGGCCTCCCGGCGCGACGCCGCACACACGCGGAACTGCATGCCGGCACTGGCGCCGGTATCTGGGGCCGGGTCTGCCGGTGCCCCCGACATGACGCGGTGACGGGTATTGATTGCGGGGCCGAACTCTGCGACGGGAAAAATTCGCGGCGCGCATCTAAGTTGATACTTAGCTACGGGGCACAGCGGATATTCTGTCTGGATCCCCGGATCTGAGTTGTACTTCAGAAATATAGGAAAGTAGGTACGATTTGAAATTTAAAACGGCCTTATAGGTAGGTATACGTATTTACTTAGTTCTAACTTCGTGCTGAGAAATCCGTTTGATCCCAGCTTTTGGATGGGCTCGGCCATTTTCAACAGGTTTCATCCCGAAGGCTTTGGCATGAAGCTGCGCATTAACAATTAACGAAAGCCATCACAGGCCCAAGACAACTCTGCAGTTCCGTTTCTCTGAGTATTACCTCTGAAATCTCAAGGGAGGCGGCATCTTTGCAGGAGCAAGGTTAGCTCACTGGGTCGGGCGGGACGCCCCCTCCTGCTTGAGACACGAGGCTGCCACTGTGTGGATTGGTTTATACCGACGGGCCTCAGCCTCTTGATTTCTTAAGGAGGGCCCTACCCATGGCCTTGGTGCTGGGCTTTGCGCCCCCGAACCTGGCTCACTGTATGGATGACCTGCAACGTACCCCAATGCGGTGTCGGGAAGGTCTGACCCCGTCTAATCTGCAGGTGCGCAGCTGTTACGGAGGCGCCACTGCGTTTGATTGCGGTCCCAATCATAGCAGTGTCACAAAACAGCTTTATGGAACGAACTCTTTACTACGCCGTTTAGTTATTGACGCCAATTTTATAAAGAGACGCGTTCGTGTTTATTTCTGACGCCGTCTCCTGTCCATCCTGCAAAGGCAATAAAGGCCACAGGCATTAGAGCCAATGTGCTGATCGAGCATGAGATCACTCCTTTAATTGCGGTTGGCTGCAAGTTAAAAGGCCACTGGTTTCCAACCAGACAGTGATTGAGGAGCGTGGCGGGCAGCCTTTCGGCCGGATTGCAGCCAGTGATGGACGACGCCAGCCGGCCCCGAAACACGGCCCAACGTCGGACGTCGACTCCACCCCCTCCCAGCTTATCAAAAGGCCCGGCCAGATATTCACACACATCACACCGGCCAAATACTGCAAACCGCCGCCTCGCCGCCGGAAAGATAAGCGATGCCATTTTTGGGAGGCGGTCTGTCGCCTTTGCGGGGCTGGTGCGGAGGCTGGCACGGCCGCGGACCGTGGGCAGACGAGCCCTGAGGCGCCGGGCGGGCGTGTCGGCGGCTCAATATCAGTCTTGGCGTCATCTCCGGCGGCGGCCGACAGCCTAACGCCCGCGGTCTCAGGTCGAACGGCTCATGCTACCGCTCGCCCTTATCCGTCGAGCAAGTAAAACAACTGGTAGAGGACGATGCATGGCTTGTTAAGCCAGGATTGACTTCTATTCCTCACTGCTATTTGTAACGATAACGGTGATTTTACAACGTCAATTCGCTCGTAGACTGTTTGGTTGTTTGTTCGTTTGGTCCATTTGGTTCGCTACCAGAACCTCTAAGTATTATTAAATGATTCTTTTTATAGACACAATGTGTCGCTCTTTGTGGTAACAAAACCTATCGGGACGAAATGAAGACAGAACGGTAACTATTGACCAAGTGTCCTGGAAGATGGCGTTACGGGCTGGACGGAGAAAGCATGCTCGAAACTGGACAGCTTGATATAACTGCGTCTGAAGGAACAGTTCATGGATCCTACCAAGCTTCTTTTAAGTGGCCTCAAACGTGCTACAAAGGTGTACCATCAATGTACCTAATATTAATATACCGTCAGGATCACCCAATGAAATTATTCTTTAACGCTTTCAAAATATTCTTACTGTAACCCAATATCGGAAAACAGAATTCATATTCGAAATAAGACTCATCGACTTAGTATCATAACTACACATAAATTCTTGTTAACCCCCCCCCCGGGCCCCAAAAAAAAAAAAAAAAAAAAAAATTAAAAAAAAAAAAAAGGTATTCGTATTTATTCATGTACCTAGATTGAAACAGTTGCCAGTCTCATTTTGGCCGTTGACCAGCGGTGACCCTATTCAAAGCTCTGAAGGTCCCGATAAAGAGCACTCGGACAGCCGTTAAGGATAAATATCAAATCCACACTTTTCCCTGAAACTCGTCCACAGGGAAAGGAAGGTGTCGCAGAGCACAGTTTTAACAAGAAAATGCGGCCGTGTAGCGTAATGGACTTGTTGCTTGTTGGACTTGGACTTGTTGATCCCAGATTGGGATAGTATAGATTACGGTGGGTTTGATTCCTTCGGCGAGAGACCACCACTCGCTTTCAACCTGCTCGGTGAAGAGACTCCTTAAGCGCCCACGCCAATGCTCCCCACATTTGAACAAGTGCTCTTCCTGATGGGAGTGGGCCCCACAAGACACAATACAATATATAAGGAGAACAGACGTGTTGGTTGAATGCACGTGTAGAAAGTGAGTGATTTGGGGTTTCAGGCGCATCACCTGGCGGGGTTACTTGGCGTCGCCGGTCTCATCCCACTGGAAGGGAGATTTGAATTCCATCATCAAGTATCTTCGTGATATCATGAATGCCCTCTCAACAACCCCATCCTTGAGTTCTGGCCATTGCTTGCCCACAAATCTCATCCACATGTGAAATGGGTCAATCACTCAAAATGTTACCAGACGTATTTAAGGATAATTCGAGACGACCCGGACTCCTGAATCTGCGCGACAATTCCTTCCAACAATGCTCAGGGCCTTGGGTATTGGATAAAGCGACTACCCGGGGGAGTTAAAACTTCCACTTAATCATCATATCGTAAAGTCTGACTTTCCGGCCACTGTTCGTGCTCATGGTTTGTTTTATTATGTTCTATTAATTGCTTTCTCCTCTCTGAATAAAGCAAAGTATCAACTTTAGCTGAAAGCTTATTGTAGGTTTTGGAGTGCTGAAGCGAGGAGCATGATCATAAGTGACATTTGAGGCAATAAGTGACATAAAAGGCATTTGTATGAAGCTCAATTCGAGGTCTGGCTAAGACTAAGAATTTGATAATTGAACTACCTGATTCTGACGAAGGGCCGTGCCCAAATATATAATCTAATTGCATTTTATATCCAGGATTCGAGGAGACAGGCCAGTATATACCTCGAAAGCTTATTTTAATGCAGGAAGCCGAGCGGAAAATTACTGCTCGCCTAGAGTG
Organism: Lepas anatifera; assembly: GCA_034440635.1. Taxonomy (NCBI): domain Eukaryota; kingdom Metazoa; phylum Arthropoda; class Thecostraca; family Lepadidae; genus Lepas; species Lepas anatifera. Next base: position 502,896 of record JAOTON010001320.1, read on the forward strand.
AAACCATCTTGTTAAAATTATACCCGCTGCCTACGCCCCGACGCATGATTAATTTCGGGGACCTGTAGGCGGTTCTTATTCCAGAGCTTACACCTCCTACGAACGAAATTGGTAGCCGCCAGCTAAATCCTTAACAACTGTCGATAACTGAAGTCTGCTCTCGCTGGCTTACCTGTTCTCACATCCCTTTGGAATTACGGGCACATATAGCCTTTGTAGCTGCAGTGCCCTAAAACTCCAATAACACTGGTCAACAGCCAAAATGGATCCAGCACGTGAGCACCTGTTTCTACCTATTTCGATACCGCCGATTTCAAATTTAGTAACCGTTTTTTGCCATCGGACCTGGTTTCTTCCCCAGAGTATACCTGGTGTATAGCCCCTACTCTTTCCACACACAGTCATGAGCCTAGCCTTTTGTGGAAAACCATAAATCAAGGATGTCGGGAGCCCGCATTATCTGCGCCCGGACAATGCAGCTTATCACTATACATGTGAATTTATTGCAACGGAAGACGACCTCGCATTCAAGTGCATGGACATTATACATTGAACAATGCTTGCGCTCGGTCGCACAAGCTCGCCGGTATTGTAGACCGAGAGGTGACGTCGCAACATTATATGATGAGGATTTTATGTCAGAGTCACCTCCCTGGGGATGAGGTGGCTTAGTGGATAGCACCCTTGTTTTCTAAGCCACTGGTCCCGGGTTCAAGTCCCGGCGGAGCCTCTGAATAAGTCGATCTGATCCCCAAAATCTCTTCCAACAGGGTGAGAGTTGGCGAGGCCGTATGACCCTGGCAGTTGGTGCGTCGTTAAACCCCAACAATTATTAGAGTCACCTCCCTTTAATGTCAATTCCCGTTAAAAAGTCACGGGTCAAGGTTATACCACCATTTCAAGGTCATTGACCCTATAGCGCCTTCGGTCAGATGACTTCGCCTAGTATGACGTATATTATGTCATGATGTCATAGGCTAGGTCACTCAATCTTGAGCTCAAGGTCGCAGGTTCAAGTCAAAGGTCATATGTCAAGGTCAAACCTGATTTCCCGCCCGACAGTTGCCATAGTGCTAGTTTCAGTATACGTTATAGGCAAAATGCAATATTTTGACGTCAAAGGTCCATGGCTTTGAACGACATTGACCTAAAAGTTTCAGAGAACATTGCAGTAGACCTTTCCTCCGTTACTTTAGGTCACTTTCACTCCATATCCGACTTCTCATCGCGTAATCACGGCATTTCCCAATGACTACCATGCACAGACAGAATTTGGCCTATATGGCCTCGTTTTTCCTTGAATATATTGGCCTAGGTCTATGAAAATCGGGTTTAGGGTAGAATACCCTAGCCTCCACAAACACCCAAACGTTCATTTTCCTAGACCCCTTGGGTTTCGCACTGTCAATGTCACTGATGGGCAATTCCAGCACCAATCGACCAAGACCTACACGGTACCTCTCCGATTTTCTTTAAAATTGGCATATAGGGTTCTCATGGACCCCAAAGCTGAATCTGAGAGTTTCAGCTCAATCGGAATAAAACTTTAGAAGTTATTGCCTCAGGCATTTTTGAAAATCTGCTTACAGTGCATTTTTTAGGTGACCATACAACCCACAGAGACTGATGAGCTATGTATTAAATATACATTTTCCTGTCTGAAATGAACCGCAAAACTCGAATCTGAAGTCCGTTTGACCCTAGGTCACTTGTGAAAAAATGTATGATTTGACCTTGACCTAAGGTCGTCCCAAATTTGCTGGTACACCTTTTTTCAAAATGGAATATCTCAAATTGAAGATTGAACTTTTTTCCGTCCAATAAAATAGGTTAGAACATCCATTTTTTATATCTACTAGTGTTTTTAACACGCACAGTGGAGGACGGCCTGGTGTCAACACGTAATGAAGGGGGTCCCAAAATGCCTCCCTGAGATCTCGCCAATTAAGAGGGTTAGGAAAACGCATGTTCCGGGATTTGTGAGGCCTGAAACTGTTTTATTTGAGCTCAATTGTATGGGCTTATATCTATATCTTTAAGGTCAAATCAGGTCATAAATGTTAAATGTATGTACGTCATACCGGACACCTTTAGTGAAGTGCCGTGATTATACGGAAAAAGTCGCGAAACGTTTGAAACATATAACAGTGATATATTGAAACAGTGATATTGAAAAATATAACAGTACGGTGACAGTGAACACCCTCACGTCAAAGGAGCCCTAGATAGGAGGAGGTTACGGAGTATTTATACTCTTTTGACTCCGTGCAAATGGCTTCTGAAGATATTACGTTCAAAGAATGGTCAAAATCAGAGAGAGAATCGACGCGTTCGGATTGCGTGGATAATATGTATACAGCGATATGTTGACTCCCTGAGTGAGAAGGTATGTAACCTAACCCGTCACCACTACATCTATATGGCTCAAGGGCATTGTATAGCAAACTGGAAGGAAAAGGCACCAAAGGGGGAAGCCGTAGTCATCGATGACTTATCAGAAAATAATACATGTACTGCGCAAAATGCTGCTCAGTCGTATCACTGGTCTGCAAAGCAGGTGACTGTACACCTTTTTGTTCCATACTGGATTGAGGATGGAGTCCGGTGCAGTAGAAGTTGTTTTTTTTAAGTGACGACTTAAAGCACTCTCACGTCATGGCTCATATCTTGCAGCACAAACTCGTACCTTGGCTACGCACCCACATGCCAAGTTTGAAGAAAACACATTACGTATCAGACGGGTGCGGTGGCCAATGCAAAAACAATTTTCACTTTATCAATGCTTGTTATCATCCAGATATACTTTCAAATACCATGTGAATAACACTTTTTTGCTACCAGCCACGGGAAGAACGCCTGTGCCGGAGTTGGCGGTAAAGTTAGAAGAAGAACAGCCAAGGTAAGCTTAAGGAGAGAAGAAAAGGATCAGATCTTGGATCTTCTATTGATGTTCTCTTTTCTGGCGCAATACTTCCGACACCACAATCAATTTCGCGTTTGTCAGTAGAGAGGAGGTCTTTGAAATGTCAAAACGACTGATACAGCGGTACAGCTCGGCGTTGAAGATCAAGGGCACCCAACGGTTTCATCGTTTCACACCCGTAAACTTAACACCATGCAGGTGCGAGAGCTCTCTGAAGACATCGACGGAGCCAGTGGCAGATCTAGCCGGTCGGTTTTGGAGGAGCAAACCAAAGTCAAAAAGGAAAAAAGAGAAAAAACGTCACGCAGTGAAAAATTGTGCTAGAATAATATGGTTTGACAGTAGGATTTGGGATATTTGAGCCAAAAGGCAAAAAAACCGTCACGGGGTGAAAAAGTATGGGCTCAAGATACTTTTTTCTATCCAAGACCCAATATTTACACTGAACTTAACTGGTTCTATTTGAAGTTGAGAGTTGAAGCACCGAAATCTTGCTTATTAATTAAAAATGAGTTGGGGCATAAGGGAGGCCGACCGCTTGGGGGGGGGGGCAAAAACATAGTTTTGCCCCTAGCTTTCCATTTGGGGGACATGCCATTTTTGCTTCCCCCTGAATCCGCCACTGGACGGAACAGAGCTGCCTACTGTGACAGCGTAAGGTCAGCTCAGCACAAAGACAGCTCATGGAGGCGCCAGCTCCCGTATTTCGGTGCATTGTTGCAAACCGGTGTCCAGTGTAGGGTAGAGTGGGGTAAGACGCATACGTTAAGGGATAATGTGTCTGTACCAATCCTGCGTGGATTTAATTGCCTCATGTTTTCTTCGTTAAGTTCTGTGATGTTCTGTCTACACTCTGATAGAAAATTAGCTTATACTAGGTCTGTCGAGCACTGAAAAAGTTGTTTACACTAGGTCTGTAGAGCAAAAAATATTCGCTCCCACCCCTTCCCCTCCCAGGAGGAGAGGCAGTCATGGGTTTGCCCCCCCAAAAAAAAAAACTCGAGTCTGAGTCCGCCCCTGGTGCAACATCCCAAACCTAAATCTAAATTGAGAATAAGGTGGTGATGCAATTGTCATAATCCTAGCCCTGGATGGGAATTTAAATAAAAAAATATCAAAATTATCTAGACAAGATGTGCCTTATTTGTATTGAATCTGCCCTCCTCTTGCACTGCATCCCAATCAATCTAACTGTGAGCTAGCCGCCCACCATTGGCGGACGCAGGGGCCATGCTCCCCCCCCACCAATGCGCTGGAGGGGGGCCAAACTATCTTCTGGCCCCCAAAGGCCGGATACATTTTTGGAAAAAGGTGTTTACACTAGGTTTGTCGAGAAAAAATATATCCACCCCATGCCATGAGAGCGATCATGTACTTGGAGAGGTGGCTTATGCTAGGTCTGTCGAGCACCCAAATTGCACGTCCCACCCCAAGACTCGAGTAGGTATGTGTTCGCCCCTGCCGTCCACATAGGTACATGGATATTATCCTAATGGGTATGCCTACCTAAGCAAGAAATACACACTGTCAATGGTTGCTCAATATAACTGTCATCAGAAATTTCAACATCTGAATATTACTGTGTTTAAATGATACTCACCTGATGGTCATTGCCAGGCGCTCAGCCTCGGGAATCGCCGCCCGATAATTCGTGTCCTCCCGATGAAGGCGTGGAGCAACACACTCCAGCAGTTGATCGAACCTCTCTGGAGTCATACGATAGGCTCGATAAAACTCTTCTGGGTTCTGCCTGGCCTCGCGCAGCAGGGTAGCATATTCACCTCTTGAGCTTCGGTGTTGTAGGGATTCCCGTACCCAAATGCGTCTAGTTGGTGGTGGCGTGTCACTACTAACGGGTGAGCACTTAGTTTTGGGACGAAAATTAAACAGCAATAACTTCTGTGCGTTTGTTACTAGGACGATGCAATTTCACACCTGGCTGGTGCACAGTCTGGAGTATCTCTCATAACTAGTGAAACAGTTTATTGATGCCCTGTCGGTCTGCGGCTCGCACGCGCTCGCCCACCCTTCTCATCATCATTCGAGGGACCTCCGGGTCGATCTCGGCGACTACCTTGCGGATACGAGCCTTCAATGACTGATCAGATTTTGCCTCCCATCTACCTTTGTGAATCTATTGCTTAAATATGCCCCAAAAATCCTCGATCGGCCTCAGCTGGGGTACATTTGTTGGGTTTTCCTCACGTGGTACCACGGGCACGCGCGCCTCCTTCAGAAGCTTCAGTTCTCTTGGCGTAGTGAGCTGCTGCGAGATCCTACCAAAATATGTAACTACCATCTGGATAGTTGTGGGCCACATAGGGCAGAATAAACTTCTTTAGGCATTCATTCCTGTAGGTTTCCCTATCGAATTTTGTTCGACTGGGGCAAATCGCAGGCCTGGAGATCGCCTTCGGTGATATGGCTACCCACACAAGTAGTTTCCGTGGGAACTTGCTGGTCGGACGCCATCTGACTTGTGGAAGCACATCTCCATCTGGCCCACCATAGAAGCCCCGGCTGCACGAAGTTTCATTTCCCGCGTATGTGAAGTAACTTTCGTCGTCCATTATGACATCATTCTTCACGCTCGCTTTGAGCACCCCTCGGGACAAGCTACGCAGACGTAACTTTTGGGCACGTCGCTGTCTTTCTGTGGTGTCTGGTGCCCACCCTTTCTTCCCGTACTTAAGGTCAGCTTTATCCAGCATTTTCCTGACGTAAGTATGTGAAACGGCGAATTTTCGGGCAATAGCACGAGTGGAAATCCCGACCTTGTTTCTCGCTGCGTGATCAGTGCATAATGTTTCTGGGGTGTCATTTTTGTGATTGGTCGGCATTTTTTCTACAATATTGCCATGTGCAACGTTTCTTCCTGCCTTGGCGATAATATTCACACGGTAAATGGTTGCCTTCGCCATATCAAATTTCTGGTAATGGCGAACAACATTTGACTGGTTCATTTGGCCTATTTTTCAGAAATTCCGCGACAGAGCCGCGAGCAGCCGATTTGATTAAAGTCTCCATGTTCACTATGAAATAAACATGATGAGCTAATTTTTTGTCTGCACGTAGTCAATCTATTGGTCCTGCATTATGCAAATCATCAATTACATATATTAATTATATTTGAAGATATTGATCACAAACTATTTGTCCCAAAACTAAGTGCTCACCCGTTATCACCAAGCGCCAGCATCAACAAAAGGTCTTCGTCACGCATGTTGATCAACAGCAGCCCACGAACGCAAGAAAGCAGTAAAATCAGTTGAAAAGGCACCCAGATTACTCCCGAGCCCGCGCAGTGTTTAAACAACGACGCACGACGCCTTCCCGAACGTTCCGCTCGCTGTTGTTCCGTTCAGCGTTTGCCAGATCTCCATGACAACCAGTTTCCCCAAATCCCAAGATTTGGTGATACGTTCCAAGATTTCCTTGAGTCTTGGGTTATTGTTTAACTTTCGCCCGTTACGTTCCGCTCCCGTCCGCTCGTACGCTACGTTGGCGGTGTGAAGCGGGCATAACACTATGCGAAGCGTGCGAAATTTGTTTTTTCTTGAGACCATGTAAAAAGGCGTTTTACCCCGATAGCGGGGTAAAACGCCCTAGTCCCGGGGCAAAACGCCGTCATATAACACCCAGCGCATACTGTATCTCGTTACATGAACAAGTGGCAACATTGTTGTGATTACCAGGCGTGTAACTTTGTATACTTTTAGGGGTGCGCGAGCACCCCTAAAACTTTTGAAAGCACCCCTAAACTTCCAAAAGCACCCCTAAAACTATTATGCGATGTTCTAATAGGACATAATGTCAGGATTATGTAACAATTAAATAATAAGTATCAAAGATTCGGAGCTCTCTTGTAACTATTCATCTAAAGATAATGTCGAGTTTAGAAGATTACTTAAGTGATCTGAAGATTTCATATAACCGCATGAGGTCATATTTAGACGGTGAGCCGCAGGAGTAACTATGGAAATTAGGTAGCTGCCATTTGCGACCAAAGCCGAAAGAGCGCGTTTTCCAAAATGTTAATTGCCGTGTCGCCGTTGTCTCAGAATCAGTACCATCGAGTGCACTCGTCGCTTCCTTGATCATGTCTTCCATACAGAAAAAAAATGCTGGACTTCTTTTCCAAAATGCCATAGTGCATGCTGCAATTTATTTCTGAACTTATTTAGGCTGCATGTAGATCAGACCTGTCCATAGCTGATAATACGCACCAAAAGAGGGTCAAAACGCAACATGTGGTAGCTGTGATCTATTGGAACTTGTTTAGAAAGGGAGGGAAATCAGGGCCAGTATCTGGGAAACGTAGCTTGTGCTTAACCCTCGCCCGTCCGAGAGGAGCATCGATGGTCTCCATAAGGCTTTGTAAGGATAGCGGATAAACGGCGCCGCTGCGCCGCCGTACCTTTCATATCTCTTCCTTGATCAATTCCGCATCTTTAAAAAATCAAGTTTGGTCATGTTAGGTTAAGTCATCAGGCAAAGGAAAGTGACTTCATCTAAAATATTAGGATTGCATTTATGCAATAAGTAAAGTAAAGTTATTTATAAGTAAGAACACGTTTAACCTAGCAATCCGACACTTAAAAACCATTATGGGCCTACCGGGTGCTGCAACATATATTCCGGGTTTATAAAATCGGTGATATGCCTAGTCTCATTTACGGGCGACCTCTTCAATGGAAATACGTGGTAAAAACTGTAAAATAGCTATATTTTGGCTCATATTAGTTAACCCTCCTCCTTCGGGGGGCACGTTTAACCTAGCAATCCGACACTTAAAAACCATCATGGGCCTACCGGGTGCTGCAACATATATTCCGGGTTTTATGAAATCGGTGATACACCTAGTTTCATTTACGGGCGACCTCTTCAATGGAAATACAGGGTAAAAACTGTAAAATAGCTATATTTTGGCTCATATTGGTTAACCCTCGTCCTTCGGGGGGCCGATTCGACGCCCCTCGTTATTTTTTGTGATGACACAAAAAGTTTCGTTTAGCCCAATGCTGCGTGGAAATTGTATAACAAAATTACTTCGACACATCTTGACCAAATTTTAAGTAAATGTCATGTCGGGTCACCGAGTTATGACGCCATTTCTATGCCCATGTAAGGCAATTTTGGTACTAAAATATATCTGAAAAACCGGGCGTTACTCGGCTTCTAGAAGAGGCAGATCAGGTTTCTAAAAAGGATTCGAAGGCTCCTGAAAAGGAAATTTGGAATACGCCATCTATTTTGAGATCAATTCCATAACGAAGGCACCAGGGGTCCCCAAAGGTCAGCAAAGGTTACCGTTTTAGAAGCTCTTGTTGGCTATACTCATGGACGGGACAAGATGTAGAAATTAATTTGGTATCATAGTTACGAGCATCACCCAAGGATTCGATGGTATGCGACCTCACTTCGACTTTGACCTAAGGTTATGTTAGGTGGTCTAAGGCCAAGGTCATGCGTGACCTTGCCAGGTCATGCCACATATTGTGGAACTCCTTGGGTTACGACAAACGCATTGACACCTTGGTTCTAGGTCTATTGATTCCCGAATCATAAGGGATTTTCTAAATGTCTCAAAATTTCACCATTTTTGACCTCACGAGGTTACTAGTTAACCTAGGGTAAACATAATTGTACACTGTCGGAGAGTTCAGATTTCGGGCAACAGGCTGCGCTTTACCGCGTCTTTCCACCTTTCTTAGTTTTCAAACGGATAAGGGTCGAATCGATCCCCCGGTAGGGCGAGGGAGTAAAATACCTCCAGAAGGGCAAAGGTCAAAATAGCTTCCTGTTCTCGTAATAGAAGTATATTGGGCCACTCCAAAGGACCAACTTGACATGTTTGTTCTATGATCTATGTAAGGTCATTTGGGACTATTTAAGCCTCTTTCTGACATGGGTTCGCAGGAAACCCGGACAACTTCGCTGGACAACTTGGCAGGAAATGATAACAGAGATTTCACTTTGGTACCATTTCGCTTAGCTTGTCATTACGAGTCGATTGGTATGCATATCGATTATGTCTGACAAGGTAATGCTCTTGGCCTGACCTTTGGTTAGGTCATTCTTAGATTTTGACACATGTCCATACCATACATAATTTGATTCGCCGTAACGAGAGGATTTGCCTACATTATGGCTCTAGCTTAACGCAGTTTTCGACCTTAGTTTGGCTATTAACCCGCGCCCTGGTGGGCCTCCGAGCCACCTTAGCCCTGGTGGGTGCGTGGGGGAGGTGTTTGAACGCCTGCCCCTCGAACTCGGCCCCTACGCGGGATAGCGCAAGACGCGAAGGCTGGTGGATAGCTCATAGAAATTCATGAAGAAACTATATCAGTCATTGTTTGGCTCAGGTTAATATTGAGGTCATGACAGGTCAAAGAAAGTGGCATTTTGAGTAGAGTTTTTCGGCTCTAGCGTCTCAAAGAGTTGAGTTTTAGAACCATTTTCTAGGCACCATTCGCTTCCTCTCATCACGGCGAATCGAATGATGCATAATATGATCATACTAGGTCAAAACACAAAAATTACCTGACCTCAAGTTAGGTCAAAGTCACATTTTATCTAGCCTAGTCAATATGCACATCAATCGACTTGCAATAGCAATCCAAGCGCAATGGTGTCAAAATAAAAGTTGTACCATCATTTCATGCAAAGTTATTTACCTAGTTCTGAAAACTGCTTAAGTAGCACAGATGACCTCTCAGCGGTCACAGGTCTTAAATTGCAACATGAACCTGAAAAAGGGGCCCAGGATACTGCGATTTGGAGAAGATGGAGGTATTCTCAGCTGCATCTACACAAATACAGCCCAATTTCTGTTTTTCCCATGCATTTCCAATAGAGAGGTCTTGATCCGTACTTTACCTTAGGTCATCGATATAGAAAATCATTTTGGCGGCGCCGCCGTTTTTCGTGCCGCCAAAAACCCGAATGGGGATGTTCAAACACCCCCACCCCGGGGCGAGGGATAGATAAGTGTTCAAAGCTCTGTTGGTCCAAGAACAATGTAACACCATAGATAAGCTTTAAATGGTGGTAAAATGCAAAAAATAACACTAAATAGGTAGCCGTTTGTCTGCGCGCTAGTTTAAAAAGACACCAAAAACTCCTGGCTTAACCACGTTTGCAGCTTTTCGAGCTGTGACCTTTGATGAGTAGGAAGCTCAACACGCGCCCCGCTGGGTTCCCTGGCATGACGCACCGCGCTGGGTTCCCTGGCATGACGCACCGCGCTGGGGGCGTATTTCGCCCTCTTCCTTCCGTATCTCATTTCCCAGGAAAGCTAAAGAAAAATTACGCACAGCGTTCGAAAGCTCCTGACGTGGCGAAGAAAAATTACAGGAAGTTTTCTTATGTCAGGACAATATTGAGGTCAGCATAGGTCAAAGAATATTCCATAGGCTTACAACAGGGCAGTGCACGTTTCCCCCTCTATATATTTATTCAGTGGAGTTAGAGCAAATATTTACACAACATTGGATTCCTCTCATCGTGGTGAATCGAATAATGCACTCGTATAATATGACCTTGCTAGGTCAAAAATGTGAAAATGACCTGACATCGAGCTAGGTCAGGGTCACAGGGTGACCTGGCATGGTCATTTTGCATATCAATCGACTCCCTGTGACAATATAAGCAAAATGCAAGCAAAATGAGAGCTTTATCTCAATTCAGTGAGAAGTTATGGACAAAACAATCACTGTTTGCTCCTGTGACCTGACATGACCTTTGATAGGTCAAATATTCAAAATAACCTTTAAGGTCAATATCGTGGCAAAAATACACGGTTTGAGAATTTTCAATTTTATCTAACCAGTATTTTCGGAAAACGAGACCTTTCAATTTTTCACCATAGATTTATAATATGGTGACCAAAAAATTACCCCATCTTAGGTCAATGATATCAAAATTCCGAGACAGCAGATTTGTAGACCCTAATGACCTCATCATATTGTGAAAGTTTCAAACTGATCGATGGGCAGATGTTCCTTATGCGCCGCTTCAAACTTGTGATTCTAGGTTTTGAGGTCGGGTCACTTGACCGTGGATAGCTCCTTGACCTGACACGACTTGACCTAGAAAATTCAGAGGCGTAAAATTGATCAGGGATAAGGTACTGCAAGTTTCGTTGCTCTGCGACTCTTCGTGTTTGCTTTATCCTGGGAAAACCAGGAGGGGAGGGGCGAATTTTGCCCCCCCCATCGGGGTGCGTGTTAAAGCATCCGCGCAGGAATCATTTTGAACTTGTGGGAAAGGGCCTTCGATTTCGGTGGGGCCGAAGGTAACTCGGCTTATCGTTTGATTTGTTGCTGAAAAAAGGTACGGGAACGGCTGGAAAATGGTGGGCACTGTCCCCATAGTCCGAAAGTTTTTTAACACGGTTTTTGGGCGCATCTCTTAAAGTATGTTGACACGCACCCCGCTGGGGTCCCTGGCATGACGCACCCCGCTGGAGGGGGCGAATTTCGCCCCCTCCCTCCGTATCTCATTTCCCAGGAAAGCTAAAGAAATATTACGGACGGCGTTTGAAAGCTCTTCACGAGACGAAGAGAAATTATACGAAGTATTTTTATTTCAGGTCAATATTGAGGTCAGCATAGGTCAAATAATGCCCCATAGGCTTACAACAGGGCAATGTACGTTTCCCCCTCTAGATTTTTCTCTCAGTGGAGCTAGAGCACATATTTATGCATCATTGGTTTCCTCTCATTGTGGTAAATCGAATGATGTATAATATGACCTTCCTAGGTCAAACTGTGAAAATGACCTAACACCTAGTTAGGTCAAGGTCACAGGGTGACCTGGTATGGTCATATTACATATCAATGGACTCCTCGTGACAATACAAGCACAATAAAACCAAAATGGGAGCTTTATCTCAAATCAGTGAGAAGTTATTGCCAAAACAATCACTGTATGCTCCTGTGACCTGACATGACCTTTGAGAGGTCAGATGGTCCAAAACTCAGCTTTATGGTCAAGATCGTGGTAAGAATACACCGTTTGAGCATTTTCAGCTTTATCTATCCCGGCTTTACCAAAACGAGCCCTTTCTATTTTTCTCCATTGACTTAAAATGGGGTGACCAAAAAATTGACCGCACCTTCGGTCAACAATATCAAAATTCCGAGATAGCAGATTTGTAGACCCTAATAGCCTCATCATATTGTCGGAGTTTCAAACTGATTGGTTGGCTGATGCTCCTTAGGCGCCGTATCAAACTCGTAATTTTAGGTTTTGAGGTCGGGTCGCTTGACCTTAGATAGCTCCTTGACCTGACATGACCTGCCCTCAAAAATTTGGTGAGACGCGTAGAATTGATCAGGAATAAGGTACTGTAGGTTTCGTTGCTCTGCGTTTCTTGGTTTTTGCGTTATTCCGGGAAAACCAGGAGGGGGCGAATTTCGCCCACCAGCAATGAGCGTGTTAAGTCACTGGCGGATCCAGGGGGATGGCATTTGGGCCATACTCCCCCAAACGCTAAAACCAGGGGGCCAAACTATTTTTTGATCCAAGGGGAACAGTGTGGAGTGCAAATAAAGCAAGAAAGAAGTCATTAGAGATGTTTCGACAAAAGTGTTAGCTAGCTAGTTAAGGGCTCTTTATAAGGCATTCTGTGCAAAGCACCTTTGCCCGCGTCTAAAGTGTGTGGGAGAATTTTGTGGGAGGGGTGTTTACTTTAATGTCGCAGAACAAAGGTGTAAGGACAAAAGTGTAAAGTTTTTACCCCTTTTTACGTTTTTCATCCCCGAACAATGCCAGTAAAATGTTATGGGTTGGCTAGGAAAAAGCACCCCTAAAGATTTTCACAAAGTTACACCCCTGGTGATTACGCTTTATGGTAATGTTGTGACAAAGTGGGCAAGTGATTCGAGGCATTAAAGCCCGACACAGCAAAAAGAGCAGATAAGCTTTTTACCTATTAACGGAAAACGCGAAAGCAATTTAAGATAGGGCCCCAACATATTTTAGGGGGTGCAAAGCACCTTTAGGCGCCTCCGACTCATTCTGCCTGCAAGTGGTTCTTCTTCGGTATGTCTTCCCATATTCTGGAACAGGATGTCAAGGTAGGATGAGGATGGGTATGTATAATCTGGAAAATTTATTTAACGACGATGATGGTTCGGGATCGCTATATGCAAACAGTGCTTCGAGCAGATCCATGACGAAAGTAGGTATTTAATACATTGGCGGATCCAGGAGCAACTTTTGTAGGGGCCAAACCAACCTGGGGGGGGGGCGGGGTAAATCAGGAAGAAATCCCGAAAACGTAGTATTTAAAAAAGGCCAAAATTTGGCCTTGAGGGGGAAAAAATATACTTTTTTTAGGTTTTGGTGGGGACCACGGCCCCTTTAGCCCCCTTTGAATCCGTCAGTGATTTAAGACCACCCCTCAAAATGACCAAATGAGAGCAAACGCGAAAACTTTCCTGTGTAATATAGGAACTAATATTTGAAACTCAATGTCTTCTGTTACGGTGATATTTTCTAACCCAACGTACTTCGCCATCACGACCAGTAGTGGTCGTGATGGTGGTAATAGCGATAGCAGCCCTACCTCCATGTCCTACCTATCCTAAGGACACACTTATCCATTGGGGTAAAATGCCTACCAAATATTGGGGTAAGGCGCCTGGGGCGTCTTACCCCGCACTACACATGGGCGTCTTACCCACGTAGCAACGGCAGCGTCGCAACAAATATTACTCAATTCTGCGGCGTTTCTATGCCGCATAGTGGCTGTCAAAATGCCGCACAAACTAGCTGCTTTAACCTCACAAATTGCCGTGAGTGCACCTAAAACGCATACAGTACAATCGCAACTTTAAGATAGCTTGTTTTTATATCCGGAGGGGCAAAAAACAACAAATGTTTGCTGAAAATTACCGGAGCAGACTAGCCGCGTCCAAACACGCTCAGGACCCGATCGGAAAGACCGCTACCAGAAACAAATACTAGATGGAGGGTCCAGTTCCTACATCTGCCTGTAGACGGTAGTAGGCGTCTTACCCAGGTGGGCGCGTTACCCCACTCTACCCTACATACATACATATTTTTCCACGTGTTGACAAATGCTTGCTTCCTTTAACTTCAAGGAGAGTAAAATCGCGCAAAGATATCGTCAAGGAGAGAGTATTGCTCTAGTTCTAACTCGCAAGTGGAAAATGGTTGCTTCGGTCCGATGCAGAAAAAACTGATTTGAATTGACGCGATAGGCGAGTTCTATATATGAACACGGGAAACCACGATTGCCTTATTTGGCTTTCACCAGACTTCTAGCACTGTTCCTATTGTATCACCATTTTGTCCCACTACATTTCCAATATGCTGTCGAAGCCCCAGCGACAAGTTATTATCATCCTTTAAAGCACTGTAATGAGCATTAACACGCAGTCGGACAGAGCTTAAAGGGAATGTGGCACCTTGGTCGAATCCTGGAATTTAGTGTAATTAGGCCTACTTTTAGTAAAAAAATAATGAAACCACTCATGATTTCTCTGAAAAAATGTACAATAAGCTCAATATTTGGTTTTTAAAAATACTCCTCTAGAAAAAGAAATAAATATCAGACTGTGGATGATGTCATGATCTGGCAACCACTACCATACTTGAAACGCTTCAAGGGCTTCGATTGGCTGATGCTCATCGTGACGTCAGCATATGTCGTCACATCAGTAGCTCACAACAATGGCCGCCGGCGACGGGGGGCTGAGGGGGCTGGTGTCACGTAGGTTTTAGTTTTTTCTACGGAAATATCGAGTTCCAAGACAAATGAAATATGGAGTACCGGGTTTTCCGACCTGCTTTACAACTTGGCTATCTCAGTTAAAATCACGTTGTGAAGGTGCCACATTCCCTTTAAGCATAATTACCCGAGGTGGCCGGAAACCCTTCATGGCAGAAAAATAACATCGATGAGCGAGTTAATTTTGGAAAGAACTTTGAAAATCTGTCCTCTATGTTTACGCACTGACTGACCTATAGGCTTACAAAATCAGATGTATATTCCTAAATAGCCATAATCTGCGGTCACATAAGCATCGCCACCGGAAAAAGTGGGGGCCAGTCAAACTTCAACCTGATGCTGACAAAAACCTTTCCACGATATGACCAAAAACTGTTCAAATTTAGGCTCCTCGTTGCCTTCCACAGTTACTGTTTATACAAATTTCAAGTTTTCTCCCATTTTGACTGAGATAAGGAAATTTTGGGCCAAAAAGTGGGGGCCAGGCCCCCTGGTCTTCTTTTCCGACGCATATGTGCGGTCACACCAGTTCAAATGCATTGCAGACCTAGCTGTGCGATGAAAACGTAGCATCGTCAGAGTTGTATGTTAAGATCATTTCACTAGATCATAGGTTACAGACCAAGGTCATATAAACATTATCGCAATTTTTGATCGCACAGCTTTCGGTCACATGACGTTCCCTGGCAATACGTGTATGTTTTTATGTTACATCTGAGGTTACAGAATGCTAAGTTCCAGGTCACAGGCCAAAGACCGTGGGTCAAGGTCAAACTCATTGATTGCTTAATGGTTGCTTCTATGCAAGCTTCAACGTATGTGCATCCATTATGGAAATATCTCACGTTGTGGTGTCATTGGTCAATTACCTTGACCGACCTCGACCTAAATATTCCAGAGAATAATTTATATCTTCTCTTTATGAAATTTGCCCGCTCAAAGTGTATTCGCGACTTTGCTTCGCACAGTAACGGCATTTCGCTAAGTGTCAGGTACGGCCTACATTTGACCTTGAGGATACTGGTCTAGATCCATGAAATCTAGCTTAAAAACACATTCTACAGCCCTCACAAAACCCGCTACACGCGTTTTGCTAACGCTCTTAATTGGTAAAATCTCAGGGGAGGCATTTCGGGACCCCTTCATTACGTGTTGATGCCAGGCTACCCCCACTAAGCGTGTTAAAAACACTAGTAGATATAAAAAACGGATGTTCTAACCTATTTTAATGGAAGGAAAAAGTTCAATCTTTAATTTGGAATATGCCATTTTGAACAAAAGGTGTACCAGCAAATTTTGAATGTGACCTTAGGTCAAGGTCAAATCACAACTTTTTTCACAAGTGACCTAGGGTCAAACAGACTTCAAATTCGAGTTCTTCGGCGCATTTCAGACAGGAAAATATATACTTTAAGCATATTTCATCAGTCTCTGTTGGTTTTATGATCACCTAAAAATGCACTGTAAGCAGATTTTCAAAAAATGCCTGAGGCAATAACTTCTTAAGTTTTACTCCAATCGAGCTAAAACTTTCAGATTCGTCTTTAGGGCCCATGAGAACCCTATAAAATTATTTTGAAGAAAATCGAAGAGGTACCGTGTAGATTTGCTATTTACCTGGTCGATTGGTGCTGGAATTGCCCTGATGCCAAGTAGGCTTGCACAACGACAACACACAGACATACTGGATCTCAAAATTCTGATCTGATACGGCATTTCTGCTGCCAGATTCGTGTTCAGCGCCACAAATCACTCTAGAAACGGGGCTATTTCATATTGGATCCATGACAAAAGTTAAATTATGTTGACCAGTGTATGCATTATCCCTTGGGAATATTACAGGGCAGCTTCGGGGCACATGTGTGTGCTGACTATTTCACTGATGGCTAAACTCCTACGCGAACTTACACGCGTACCAGTTCAATTTATTTGTTTCAGTTTTAAGTCCCATCTATGGTCATCGTGCCTTTTTTGGAATTTTTGTTGTCTAAACTTTGGATCGGCTTGCAAAATTATTATCTTTTGTTATAAAAACAGCGTCCTATTTAGATATTCTGTTGTATTTTATCGATGTACTTTCATGGACACATTGCTGCTGTATTAGGTTCCAGTTCTAGGTCTTATTTTTACACTTCCTTTTACATACTTTACTTTTTAATATTTTGAATTGAAGTCACAGTCATCGATGCATGTACATACTTTATATAAGAGGCTCAACCGTGATGGAAGGATGTGTTTTATGTATGTTTTATGCGCCGTGTCGACCTGAGCTGTAACTGGGCACCCAGAGCCTGTTGCTCATGCAATGGAATAAATAAATAAATATACTGTAGTAGCTTGCCTATGTTCAAAGACAGCTAAAACGCTTCTCAAGTGCTGCCTAAGGAACGGTGTGTGGGAGGAAAACGACCGGTCTTCTTCACAAAAGCCATAGTCAGCGACAAGGTCAACCATATCTGAACATTACTTACGAAAAAAACATGGCTTTCTACAGATCCGGGCGCTGCCTAACACCCGCCACGGTAACTCTCATCAACAAAGACTAGTCTCCACAGTCCGAAACCGTACTAAGACAACGAATATTTGTTTCCTTTTAAACGGGAATGGTGACAGTGAGCCAACGAATGAGTACCGCAAGCCCAGAATACAGTTATAACGGTACAATACTCGTGTATAGGATGCACGGTCGCTTAACAGACTAGATCTAACGTGCCTGCGATCTTTTACCATACCTAAATCTGAACCCGCCCACAGGTCTTTTACGTGCCTAGCAGTAGCAAGGGTCCAAACACTACCGCGGATTGCCAGACGTGCTTGCAGTCATACGCATCAAAACTAAGAGGAGACGCTGGAGGCCTGGACCCCACTTCCCATAAAATTCCCTCGTTGCAGCTAAATTAGAAAAACAGAGGAAAATTGTGTCAACATGCCGTGCAGAAAGCAACAATGAGCCCGAATCCTGTTAGTTTCGATTCTACGGAGGAAAGTTACTTGTCAGCGATAGGTTGAAGACTGGCCGGCCCCTCTTTTTGTCGGTGACGACGCTTATGCATGCAGTATTCCGCACAAGACGGTCCCGCGTGTCTGCAGTAGTGTGCACCAGCAACTACTAATGTTTCCTACACCTCAGTTACGGCTTCTCCGGTCTTCTTTACCACGACAAAGAAGACTCACGGCACTAAATAGCGACAAATTACGACTTTGGTCCGCAGAGTGTGGGCTACCATTGAAGACCTGCATACGCGAAATAAAGACAGCGTGGCGCACCGGGAACTTGTTGAGCAGGGGTAGGGTGGGTACAAAGGAACTTGTCCAACTCCTGCTCAGGAAGATCTCAGTGCGCTGTGCAGTCTTATTTGGCGCACGCTGATGTTTAATATCAACCCACCCTCTGCTGTCCAAATACGTCATTTGTCACTGTTCGGTGCTGGAAGGTCTTTTTTCTTGGTGAGTAACTCGAAGCTAAAGTGTGAGAATCTTGCTGAGCAGGTACAGTGCTGTTGATTTGATGGGATCGTCGGTTCAACAAATGTGATTTACTGTCGCATGTATTGTTGTTTTTTGTTTCGTTTGATGGAGAGTCCCACTTTTTGAAATACTGTGAAATCTGCTTCCTTATTTTTCTCGACTTTATCTGAGTTCACTTCCAGAAGTGAGAGTTCAGCTTGTCTGTATGGTAGTAAGAGCCTACTGGGCATCGCTGACTGTTTCTGGCCATCTGGTGGTGAAGTCACATACTAAATGTTGTGACTTGTGACGTCTGTGGCGCTAAAATAGCTTTCCCTATGAATCAAATGTGCTTTGTAGAATTGTGCAAAACTACAGCCAACTCGTACGCAGAACAGAACACTCTTTATCTGAGATGGTTCTACCCCCTAGACTTATGCAGGGCAGAATGTCTTAGGAGACATGAATCTGACTCCGACATTCAGTTCAGCTGTGTTCAGCGCTCTCTCGGCTTCCTCAACCATTCACGGTATCTGACTGCGAGAGACGACGGCGGGATATAGAATAGAGCTGGAACAACTACCTCTTCCCGCTGAGACAAGCAGGGAGTGGAAACATGTGAGCTTTCTCTAAGCTGAGTAGCCGCGGTCGTCACTGACATCATTGGGATAGACTGGACGGAATACATGATGAAAGAACGATGACTTGGTGGTCGCCAAGTTCGCGGAGATGTCCCCAGTGGCTTCTGCATACAACCAGAAGGCACTCGATTTAATGCACGTGGGATTATTTAACCTCCAGATGGGTGCATTTCGGTTCCATTATCAATGAACAAAGCTCGTAGCATTATTGAGCAAAACAGGACGAACAAACACATGGCTGAAAATATGAAATAAATTTAGAACTAGAGGGGACGATTAAGGTGAAGAAGCCCTGGCAGGCGCTACACCATAGTCCAAAAGCTTAACACGAATGTCACAGTACAATCAAAGAGGGCAGTAGTCTCATGCAAAAGCCACAGGGTGATACAAGTGGCAAGGGACGTGGACAGAGGCGGTGTCTTGAGAACAGGGTGTGTTTAAGAGACGGGGTCAAATGCCTCCGTTTTGCGAAATGGAAAACCATTTTTGGGGTTCACCCTGTAATGTAGCTACGGTACTCACTGATATCAGTCTGTACGATAAGTCCGCTCTGTCCACAGTGTTTTAGACTTAAAAATCCGGATTCAAGAAAGATACATGCTTCAGGCGAAGTTTGTTCTTGAAAATTGGTCTTTTGCACCAGTTTTCGTGCCATACTCTGGAGCTCTTGGCTGGATAATTCGGACTTATTTTCCCTAATCGGAAACAAATTTGATTATTTTAGCGTCAGATACCATTTTATCATCCTGTCGTAAAAGCAAACGGGGAAAGTTAAATTCATTTCCAATATGTTTGCATCGTGTTATTTACGAGGAAGACGAAGAGCCTTTGCCACAACAAAAACCAAACGAGACTGCGGGGAATTTACCTTTTTAACACAACAATTGAAATTGTTACCTTTTTGGAGCTCTTCAATATGGAAAACGGCTAAGAAAATATGGGAACAATTACTGAAACGGATATCTCACCAGGAGGAATGTAGTTGACTGCTGACCCGGGCACCAGTCATATCTAAGACAGGGGAGGGGGGGTCGATTTGGGTGTCGCGTCTGAGCTGTCGCTAACAGACTCGAACGCTGTGTTTCAGATGACACCTGACCGCTACGTGCCCTGCGCGGTGCTTGAAAGCGCGCCCAAAAACTCCAAGTAAGTACCGTTATGACCCCAGTCACCTCTGCCATTGCAGATGCATGCAGCAGATCTCAAACTTCAGATAGCACGCTACGCCACCTCCCCGCACGCTCCTGTTACCAACAGTGTGTGAGTGCTGAGTGCTTAGAAGTGGCGGTCCGGAGACTAGGCGGCCCGCTGGAATGTGGCGCTGGGTGTTGAACTGGCCGGACAGCGGACCATCAATGCTGGTATCCAGGCAGCAGGCCGGGTGAGGGTTCCAGTGCCGTGAGCGGCCAGCTGAGGACGGAGTCTCGGCCGACAGCGGCCCATCGTTGCTGGTACCCAGGCAGCGGGCCGGGTGAGGGTTCCAGTGCCGTGAGCGGCCAGCTGAGGACTGAGTCCCGGCCGGACAGCGGCCCATCGCTGCTGGAATCCAGGCAGCGGGCGGGGTGAGGGTTCCAGTGCCGTGAGCTGCCAGCTGAGGACTGAGTCCCGGCCGACAGCGGCCCATCGCTGCTGGTACCCAGACAGCGGGCGGGGTGAGGGGTTCCAGTGCCGTGAGCTGCCACCTGAGGACTGAGTCCCGGCCGACAGCGGCACCGGCACTGACTGTCAGCGTCTGAACGTGATGTCCAAACACAATGCCGCGGATGGGCCGCGGACATGTCTGAAGTGCTCCGGCGCCGACCAGCAGCCGTAAGGAATGGTGTACAGAGCTGATGTTGGACGCCGTAATTACTATGGGTTAATCGATCTAAAGCATACTGCTCTCAGTGCTCTGCGCATGTTCATCTTCCATTTAACACTGCATGAGGAAAAGACTAGATCCACTGGCGAATGTTTCAACCAGGGCGGCGGATTCGACATGGACGCTCCTCCGACGTCTGTTCATATTTGACGAGACGAGAGTTCAACATCCGTCCGCGGTCGGTCCTCTGCACGAGTTTAGTGTCAGTTGGGGTCAGGAGCTCAAACGGCAGTGCAGAAACACCTGTTCTTCTCCTAGACCGCTCTGAATAATAATTGGCTCGCAACGCGCAGGGCTTCGGGGTCAATGTGCTCATGACAGGGTACAGACCAAGAGGCCGAAGAGAAACGTTTTCACAAGTGTCCCGTCCTGGGGAAAATTACCAACCCTCTTCCTATCTGTTCACTACCCACTGTTCTTCGCTTGCTAAGGAAAGGTATCAGTGAACCAATCTGCTTCGTATTGGAACTGCTGAGAAAATATTGGCCCATCTTACACATTGACGTGAATGTTTGTCTAAATATCAAGTAAATTGCCTATTTAGTTCCACCGCGGGGATCGAACCCACTCCCGTCAATGCCATCCTCATCTGACGCCTGGCAACGAAGCCACAAGGCCACTCTCCGTGGGTCGAACTCTTCATCTAGCCCAATCGAATAGAAGCCGGCATGCGCGTGACGATGTTTTTACAGTCGACCACCGGTGGAGGAGCGCGGGACGCCGCGGCGCTGCTCCATGTCCTGCCCACTCATTTCAACAAACCTCGCCCAGCACCCTGCCTACCATCCGCTGCATCCTTCTGTCCATCCGTGCAGCCAAGCGTATAAACATCCGACAGTGACGCCCCGGCCGACTGTTTGGCACGGATAAACACTCAGCAGAGGCGGCGACAGCACCGGCAAACTAACACTCCGCAGAGGCGGGTCCAGGACTTCCGATCGAGGAGGGGGCACATGATGAGGGGGCGCCACTTTGGGGCGCCAAAACCTCACAGGCCTCTCGCAAGAGAGGGATATGCGCGTCCTGGGGGCATCGATCTTTCAAGGGGACGCCGTGGACATTTCAGGAGGCGCCGAAGGTTGATGGGGGGCAGGCGGAGGCAGTGTAGTTGCACAATTGTAGCTCCTCCACGCCGACGCAGGGCTGGGTGGTTTTGGAATTATGTACGGGTGACTTGCAGAGACGGGAGTCGGAGCGGCGTCATGCTGTGCCCTCAATTTTTGACCTGTGCAATCGTGCATGGTGCTCAATGCTACAAACGCCGCCTTGCCAAGCCAAAAACTGCGTTCGATTACAGAATTTGACATAATACATGTTTGGAATTGCTTGGTGTTGGATGATGCTTCATCACTCCAGGTATATCGTTCATCACCAAGTGTTCCGTTCAGGACTGGCTCTGTGGGCGTGCCATGCGCGCAGGGGCCCCTCGAACAGTGCCGCATTAGGAATGCTTTCAAATCAGCCGTCCGTACTGTTGTACACGGAGAGCAGTGGGTACCTCAACGTTTCACGTATCTGGGAACTGCTGGCCTGCAAGTTAGCGGCGGCTGAGTTGGGCCAGCGCGGGGGAAAACAAGCCGCTAACTTTTAGGGCTGCTGATTGCCACTGATTCGGCGTAGTGGTACTGCGGCTCCTGGAAAAAATCGCCTGCGGCTGGCTACAGGGGCGCCGACATGCGAGGGACGTGACACCGGCTCACAGTCGACACCCGTGTAAAATAAACACGGGCCTCCAACAGAGATACAACGATAGCGGAGGCCGTTCGTCATGTTGAGGGATGTGGCACCTAGTGTTTAGGGCGTGGAGTGGAAACCCGGTCTTTGTGGCTGTTTGAAAGGAACCCCGCCCCGCCTCCGGCCGGGGGTGGCGGTGGGCGCGCGCGGGGAGCCTTGGTGGGGGTGGGTGGGTTTTTTTTTTGGGTTTTAAACCATGGCTTTTGTTTTATATGTGGTTTTTTTTAAGTGCTAAGGGTTTAAGGGCAGGGCATGGCACCAGCCACCTTTTTATCAACCTGTCTTCAGTCAGCGCCATGGTGCTGATGCCAACACCAGTAATATGAGAGCCCCGGTGCCGTCTCCCGTTCAGCCACCTCATGGATGCATATGGATGTCTAACGGTGTAGCGATAAATGTTAGCTGGTGGTCACCGTAGAGTCAGATGCAAGTCGTGCGCTTTATTCGATGGCGGGTACTTATTCGCTTTATTCCTGCTAAGAGGGAACTTAGCAGGAATAAAGCGATAGTAGATGGTAGTTCCTGCTTAGATGGTATATTATCGTCCCAGTGGGACAATGATATACCATCTAGAGTGCGGCTGTGTGTTAGGAGAGCTCTCCTAACACATTTTCCTTGGAGCATGGGTATCAAAAAATTGGGAGGGAAGTGACGCCATCTTTTTCGTCACATCGTGGCGCCATTGTGTGGAAGAAGGCTGCCAAGTAGTTTATCGGAGCTCTGCAGTTGAAAGTGAAAGGGCGACCAATGACCAAAAGGGCGCTCCAACTGCACCGTGTCGGCATTTCACATGTGTTCGGCAGTCCATATAGTCGCAGCTTTGACGCTTGACTCGGACAGTGGACGCCTACGCGGCCCTAGCGACGGACAGGACCGCCCCCAGCGCCCTCCCCTGGATCTGCCCCTGAACTCATTAGCTCCGATCACCATTTTTGGCATGCAGGAGACGGATGGTGGCGGCGTATTCTATACTCCTGGCTCCTACTCACCACATTAATGATAACGTGATGGAATTGGATATGGTGGAATATGATATATGAATTAGATATGATTGGAAGTAAAGCTGACCGGCTACTGCTGACCTCGCCAGCCTGATATATTCAGACGTGAATGAAATCTTGTCGAGCCTTTGTATCACTCGCTGTGGTAGCAATGCCCCTGTCTGGATTATCCCCACACGTACGGTAAATACCTTCGTGGGGGTCCCGTCGTCTACAACCTCCTGCTAATACTAACACAAAAACCACATCATTCAAACATCAAACACCACGAGTTGCAAGCCCCGTATTCATTCGGATGTTTGACGCTTCGAGCCTCAATAATAGCTGTACATATGAGTAAGGAAGGACATCCTGGTCAGCTTATTGGAGGTTAGTGGGTTTGAAAAAAATTAACGGAGGTTAATGGGTTTGAAGAAAATGAACAAGTAACGCGTAATTATACAGGCTAAGATTTACAGGCGCCGACCAATGTGAGGTTCTTAAGGCACAGTTGCTTGGCCGTCTGTGGCAGCGAGATGAAACAACGTTGCAAACGCTCCCTACACGCCGCTCTCGGCAGCGAGGCTGCCGTGGCCTGGAGACGCCGGAAGTGGGCGCTGACGTGCACGGCACATCGCCGCCGCCGTGATTGGATGATTTCCGCGCGGCTGCCTGTTGGACGCGTGACCTCCAGTTAACCGACACTGCAGGCCGATGCTTCTATTACGACACTTATCGACGACACGGCCGCTCCCCGCCTGGCAGGCCATCGCTTCTGGGTCACGCGGCGTCGGGGCTCGGTCGATCCAGAGCCTGCCGCCGCTCGTGCTGCGAGGTGGCTGGCGGCAGAGGCCCGGAAGTGAGGCACGCCGCTGGACCCCCAGCCGTCAATGATCGGCGATGATGGCGTGCCTCCCGATCGACAGCCGACCAGTGGTGTATTGAGGGGGGCGGGGCGCGCAGACAGGGGGTCGGCTCCGGCCGAGGTACGAGCGGTGCTGGAGCGCGCGCCGCCGGCCCTGTATCGATTGCTGGAGGCCGCGCCGCCTCCGACGCGCGCGGTCGATAGCACCGCACGCTGGCGCCGTCAGCGCCGCCGGCGGCGCGGCGCACTCCTTTGTTGTGCCGGCGGCGGGAGAGGACGGGCCGGGCGACAGTGGCGCGGCGGGTGTGGTGAGCGACGCGCGAGCGGCTGCCGGGCGCGGCGAGCGGCGCAGTCATGGACTCGGCCAGTGTGCCGCTGGCGACGGTCGACTCGATCGACAGTGAGGCCGACTTCGTGGACGGGGTGGACGCGGCGCTGACGACGGCGGGTGCAGCGACGGCCACGCTGCCGGCGGGAGGCGAGCAGCCGCTCTGCATCTCCAACCGCGCCGGCACGCCCACTCTGGAGGCGGGCAGCGTGGCGCGGCTCAAACACGACGTCGAACCCGCGGGCGGCAAGTGAGTCCTCGGCGGAGCCGGCGGCGACGCAGCCGCTTGCCAGGTGCCTGGTGGCGAGTTATAGGATTAATGTAAATTCATTCAAATGTGTGAGGTTCACGTCGAATTGGTTAAACTACTCGTTAGTGAGGTTTCTATTACTCAAGCGACCGGGTGTCATGCGCTCGAAAAACAAATACGTGAGCTCCGAGACTTGAATAGGTATGCGTTCGGTATATATGTTCCAGTTTTAATTGTGAGATCGAGCCGATAGGCGTTGTCAATTTTTTTTGTTGCAAACTCGGCAGCCTTCCTCGGTCAAAAGACGTTGGGCATAGGGTGCACCTCGCCGGACAGCTTCAGGTCTCCTCCTAGGTCCGTGTTCCACGATTTAAACGCCGGAGCTGGTAGAAATGCCCCTACTAAGGATTTTGACATTTTACCGTATTATTCCTGTAAACATCAACAGGGATGCGCGACCAATTACGTGGAACAATGTCTGAGCCAGTCTTTAAGGGTACATACCTAATGTTGCACTCCAGTAATACATGTATAACTGAGATAGTAGTCCTGTGGACCATGCAGGAAACCTGATTTCATGTCCTCTTAGGCCAGAAACTCACCATTGGCTGATAAATAGGCGTTATCAGAGCGGTATCCTACCCTGGTTCTTCCCGGCCCCGCCTCCAACCGCCGCGAGATAGTAGAGGAAGGGGAGCTGCCAAGAAGATCACATTATCGCGCAGGAAACACTTCTCCGCAAAAGGCGAGTTTTGGAAGCAACGAAGTGTGAGACAGGGGTTCTTTAGTATGCCCTAAAAAGCTGGCATCTCAATTCAATTTCCATAAAGGTGCCACTTTCTCGTTCAACTCCAAGAGCCTTCTCCATGGGTCCACCCGGCTACACGGGTTAACCGCAGGCGCTTCACCTGCACGGAGCTTAAACTCTCCTTAATCCATGACATCGCCTCATTGAAGGGTCTTGAAACTACAAGGCCCTTGGTGATGTAAGTGACCTTGCAAGGCCATGTGATATTTGGACCTCACAATGCTCACTGTTTCCCTTTGTGATTCTTTGAAGCACAGCATAAAAAGCAAACCTAAACGCAACACTATTCCGGACACAACAGATGCTTGGAACGCCAAGTCCAATTCCCGACCTGACCCGCCGTTTGGCCTTTGACCTCCTACTAATGCAGTTAAGAGGTTTTCTGTAATATCACCTGTCTCTGTTGATACACAAACCCCTCAGACATCTGTCCACGCTGGAAGCGAGTTCGACGGGCGGTGTTGATATTTGGGGTTGTCGTGACCGCCGGACGCACCTCCGCTTCCCTGAACTAACGCAGGCGTCAAACAGACGTCAGGTGTCATTCAACTGCGGTGACTGCCGTGCACTGGTCGATGCTACTGAGCCAATACTCGTAGTACTACACCAGGTGTCCTCCCAGAGTGGGCAGCACACGCGAGCGGCGCGCCTCACGCGAGGGGTGCACCGGTCATTAGGCAGTCATGGAGCCGGCCGTTTCCCACGGTCGATGCGCGACGACCCCGCGTCACAGTCCGACGGCCGCCGTCACGCCGGGCGGCACGAGCAAATACGCAGAGGGCGGGGCGCCGCCGCCGCCGCCCCCGACGCAGGGGTGAGGTGGTCCGCCCCGCCGGGGCCTGTCACGGCACACCACAGCACACCGGCCCCTGAGGTCAGGATTATAACCGGAGCTCTGATTATACGGCCAGTTTGGCATTAGGGATGCTGCTCCGAAAATTTTGCAACCCGATCTGTCACTCGTGGCCATTTGACGGGACCGCTGCCAACAGTGATAAAAACATGAGCTTGCTACCGTCAACCTTACGTAATAGTAACAATGCAGCGGGTTAAAAATATCGACAGCATCTGTACAATGGCCAACAGCCGAGATAGTTCCACCGCCCCAATATCTGACCTCAACATGCAGCGATGGAATTCGTAACATTCATTGAGCACAGTTCTCCCATTTCTGATAGGGTGCGTTGCATTCTCTGCCAGGGCGACTTGGCCTAAGCTTAATGCAGAAAGCAACATATTTGCTTAACGCAGACGCGTTGAAAGAAATGTCCATTTTACACTTCAAAAGGCGTGTGGAAACTTAGTCAAACCAGCCGTAAGTGCATACATCACCACGACTGGGGATGATGAAAACATCTGGATGAGAACATATGGACCAGAGTCAACATACGACGCCTGGAAAGTAAACAGAACGGCTCGGACGGCTTCTTCAGCCGGCTGGAAGGCAGGCCACCCGGGCGCTGTAGCGACCTTAGAAACAGATTCATCTCGATAACGGCCGCCCGGGGGGAATGGAGGGAGGTGTGTTCAGTACTGGCGGGTCAGGCGACTGTACGACATGTAAAACGTGATCGCATACGAGGTCAAATAAGGTGAACCTCTTCCCAGCCCCCGATGCTAAACTAAGACCAGAGGGCAACATATTTGCCTTGGATATCCAAATGGATCCATTCGAAACCAATCCGATCCGTCGGATTGGTTTGGACTTGCCAAACAATTTGAGTAGTTTTGGATCTAGATTATAATTGGATTACTACTTCGCCAATGAAGTATTTTTTCCGAGGTGGACTGGATTTCTATCGACAACCAAGTGGGTAAACGGATTGTTCAGGATTCGTCCGGACAACGTTGGATGCAGACGGGGTCGGTTCTGAGTTTTCCGGGCCACATGTCTAGCCCAAACCCAAGTCCTGTGCTCCAGCAGAGTGGCGGTTCTTCCATTGCCTCACCCTGTCGGCGAAGTCAGTACCACGTCCAACACAAAGATCATCACCCGAGCTCCGGAGTGTCCTGCGAGACACCTCATGTCAGCGCGACAAATGGCCAGAGACACGCCGAAATGTGTGCCTTCCGTCTCTCCGGCGACAAACGACTTCCTCCTCGGCTCGCCACGCGCATATCTCCTGTCAAATATTGCCACCGGACCTGACATATCGCAAGAGTCTGTATTCCCAGTCCCCTGGTAAAATGGCAGAGCAGAGATATAGCGGAATCCACCATCACCAACATGACCGTTAGGGTTTAAATGCGCATAACATCTTCGGGCATTTGGCGCCTTTAAAGACGACCCGTGGTAGTTTTTTGTTGAAACCAGAGGCTCAAGGTCGCGGACCACCGTGTTATAAAAAGCTGGTCGGTATGTTAGTCGGAGCTCTATGGTCGGAGCTCGGACTCACCCCGGAGCTCTATTTAAAGGGAATGTGGCACCCTGGTCGAATCCTGGAATTTAGTGTAATTAGGCGTGCTTTTAGCCGAAAATAATGAAACCACTCATCATTTCTCTGAAAAATGTACAGTAAGCTCAATATTTTGATTTTTAAAATCCTCCACTAGGAAAAGAAATAAATATCTGCCTGTGGATGATGTCATGATCTGGCAACCACTACCATCCTCGAAAAGCTTCAAGGGCTTCGATTGGCGGATGCTCATCGTGACGTCAGCATATGTCGTCACACCAACAGCCATGACAGCTATGGCCTGCTGCTAGGGGTACATGAGGGGTACAGTGCAGGTAGGTTTTAGCTTTTTTCTACGGAAATATCGAGTTCCAAGACAAATGATATATTGAGTAACGGGTTTTCCGACTTGCTTTACAACTTGAGCTATCTCAGTTAAAATCACGTTATGAAGGTGCCACCTTCCCTTTAAAAGGCGTAGTGTTAAACTTAGGTAAGAATATAAAGCGGCGTTTTTCGATTCTCTTCAGTCGTGCCAACAATGGGATATCAAGTATTATGCATTAGAATCTTACATGGAAAATCAGAATCATCTGCCAGGTTTACGTGGATTTCCGCCCAACTCTGCCGCAGTGGCATAAGAACGGTTTAGGACACGCAGGCGACAAAGTGTGAGCATACATGTGGAGACCATCAGAGGCCTGGTCCCATCCGAAGCGGGCGAGGCTTATCAGACGCTTTAGCGTCCTGAAAACCAGTTCTTTACTCCTAAAAAACCAGACGCAGTCAAGGTTAAGGTGGTGCACCTCAGAAAAAGGCCGCTTGGCTGACGAGCCCTCACGTGTTTCTTGGTCCATCACGGTTCTTTTCCTCACCCGGCAACCGGCCCTGTGGCTCACAACAGTTTGTTTAGCTGGGAGGGCAGCCTGGAAAAAATTCCTAGTCACATCTTCGTATGAATACGTTAGTCCGTTCCCCGTTAATGATTATACATGCCATGCCTGACGCATATACACAGCTGAAAAAGACGCATAGCAACGCATCTAAGCAATGGGTAACTCAATAGCAGCTTTTATGGTTGATCTCACAGCAGTAACGTGATCACAGGTTCGTCAATAGCGCATGCTGTTGCGGACGCGGCTGTGGTGGCGATAGCGCGGCATCTGATGATACGGCACTGATTGGATTTCCGGAGGCGCGGGCGGCTCACTCAGTCTCCAGCCGGGCGGACACAGCCAGTTGACACCACCGGAAGCGGGCCGATCAGTCCGCTCCCGCGACCTTGTCTGGCGACCGGCGTCCGACCCAACGGGCGTCACAGGGCGAGCGCCATCCACAGGCGGAGAGACTGATCAAATCTGGGCCACGGGCTGTCGCTCAAACGTTGTTGCCACCGAAACGGGAACTCAGTTAGTGGAATAGTGTTTGAACCAACACCGCTGGGGCGTGTTTCCAGTTGCATCAGTTAATGGCACCATTGAAGAATAATTTCTCTTTTCTATAAGTATTTTCAGTTATTCAGAGAAGAGGGTTTGTGTAATGTAACTATAAACCGAAGAGGGTTTGTGCAGTATCACTTAAAATTGTTTGTGTTTCAGGGCGCTTCGGCTGCCAGGGCCATATAGCGAATCACTTAATACATGGCAAGAGTGAAAAAACAGGCATCTTACAAGAAAGACCAATTCTCAGAACTGGAGCGACTACTATTTCTTCCGCGCAACTTCCAGCGTTGTTATAGCCTCTTGTGTGTCTTGTTACGATCGCGAATTCAACTAGATCATGCGACAAAACCGGGAGATTACAAGCCCTTGGAACATCATTCCTCCTTTCCTGTCCCGTAATATTACCGGACGGAAGTTTAGCTCGTCCGATTCAAAACACCATCTCCCGCCCGCCAGTGTCGCCTGCTCTCTCCAGCTCAGCGGGGGTCGCCAGTGACACCGGGGTCAGTGCCCGGCGGGCAGTAACTCGCCGCCGAGCGGTCGGGCGCCGGCCGCGCGCGCGCCGCCGCCGTGTTCAGACTCGGCCGCCCAGGCGGGCCGTTGTGGAGCGCCGCTCGATGCCGCTGCAACAGTTGGCAACACGGCCGGCGTAGTATTGACGCCGTGCCGTCTGAGCAGTCCGGCGGCGTGCGCTGGGCCCCGAGGCGCCGTTCCGCGGCGTAGCCACCACACTGTCGGCGCAGTCACCCCTGACCGGCCACGGGCGCGCCTTGCGCACACGGCGGGGTACAGGGCAGCGGGTGGTGAGGTGAACTGGAGGCGGCTTCAGACAGGGTAGCTGTGCTGCCCGCGTAAAGAGCTGGTATCCGTACATTCAGGGATGAGGAGGAGCAACGGCTTTCCTCCGCCTCCACAACGGAAGCAGCAGGTCCTGACTGGATTTCACCACTCGCGTGATGTGCTGGCGATTTCAGAGCTTTAGCGGTAGGTTAAGCATTTCAGAGCTGCGTGGGCGGATCCAGGGGGCAAGTGGGCACTGGCTCCCCCCATAAATCCTCGGCGGCCCCTGAAATGGCCTCGCCCCTCCTCCTGAAAGATCGATGGTACCCCCTGAAATGTCGCTTCTCGCCCCTTCTCCAAGGACGCGAGCATCGGCGCCCCCAAGAAAGGGTTTGGCACCCACCTGATAGGTTTCTCCGTCCCCCAAAATGCCCCCCCCTCCTGATCCGGATGGCGCCTTCCCGACCATGTCCACCCCCCCCCGATTCAAAACCCTGGACCCGCCTTTGCAGAGCTATCCTGGCAAATAGAAGCTAAAGTTAGTGGGTTGATACGGGAACCCCGCCAAGCGAGCTACGCTTCCAGTCAGACGAGGAAAGTGGCAGCAGTACCAATGGACCTGTGTTTGTTTCTGTGCTCAGGTACCGTTCGAGCTCCCAGTGGTCGTTACAGGTGGCACTAATACCACCCCTGCAGAGCTTATCGACTGCACGAGTCCGCCACTTCAGGCATCGGACACCTTCCTGCTGCCGTGAACCAGAGTGGCGGTTGTGGTAAAGTGGCATCCATCTTGGCCTAAATGTTCAATGGAGCTTGGCAAGTTGTGTTAAAATGCTGTATCCCAAGACTTATGTCAGAATTACAATGCGAAACAATTTCGTGGATAACATTTGGCGACAGCTCTTGTTCTGACTTTCCAAATATATCAAAACAGAAAAAGGGCATACGTTAAATATCATGAAGTCAAAGCCAACAGAAAATAACCCTCCAACGACTCGGAGCTTCTCTCAATTCGGATGCGAGTCGAATTCGCTCGATAGGTCCACCATAAGTGAGACATTTCCGGTAGTTCGTAACTAAAGCAGAGCACGAATAACAGGAGCCAAGCATCTGTTGCCTCTCATGTTTGGCGACGAGTGCTGCACGGAAATTCAGGACGAATAAATAAATATAGTGCACATGTGCATTTCCAAAAGTACTGTGCGAACGTTTGGCCCATACGACGATTAATTATATCAAGGAAAACAATACTGCTGCTACGACATTGCTGTGGGTATTGAAAGGGGTCGGTATCCAGTTCCCCGCGGGCGTGCTGAGTTAGCTTGTGGGTGTTGCCAGACGCCTGTCGTGTTTGGCGACCGGGCGTGTCCTTGTTACCTCGCCGCGGGGCCCTGGGATACCGCGGCTCCGCCCCGCCGCACAAAAACCGGCGCGCCGAAACAGGCGTCGAGAGAGCCGCGCGCTTTTTGTCCCGCCACGGGAGAGAAATCGGTGTGTCAGTTCAGCATTGTAATGGCGTGAAGCGAACAGATCGACAATGTGATAACCAAGTGAGCTCAGCTAAAGGTAATCCGTGAACATGATGTGGCGAACACACACGCACACGATGGGAATAAATACAACTGCGTACAGTGATGGGATACAGGGCCGGCGTTACTCCGTACCTTCCATCACGTACAGTCCAGTTCTCTGAGGGGGCAGCTGAGGTGGAGCGCGCCGCTCAGACTTCGGCGGCGCCGGCGCCTGAGACCGGCCCCTCGGCGCTGTCTGCGCCACTGACCGCCGCCTGCGCTCGCGCCCTCTCCGCCTCCAGCCTCTCCAGCTGCACGGTGAGCGCCGGGTCCATCTCTGCAGCCAGCTTCAGCGACAGTGTGGCGGCGCGCACCTTCATACGCGCCACCTCCTCCAGCGCCGAGTCCAGGTCACGGCTGGTGGCCTCCAGGTCAGCCACCACCCTGCTGAACGCCGCCACGCCGTCGCCGCCGGCCCCCGACATGGCCTGAAACCGGGTCCACTGCAGTCAGAGCAGCGCTGCAGCGCGTGTCTCGAGAGGACCGGGTCAACGCCAGAGGTGGCCTGGTAATGGGACAGATTCACTACTCTTCAACACGCACTCAATTCTGCGCCGATTTGTACTATCTGTGTCTGAATATCCACGATCGAAATACCAGGAACACTGAGAACGCTGACCAATCAAAATTCAGATGTTGGCTTCACCTGTGGATGAGTGTTATTTGTTGGGCGGTCCGAATGAATGAATAGATGAATGAATAGCTAAGGTAAGGAGAACCGGGGATATTGGCCGGTAAGTTAGAGAGCGGATAGCCAGGATGGGAAAATATATTTTCCGGACAGACTGAGAAGACATTAACATCTACCGAAGCTTATAACTAACGCGACTTTATACAAATAAGCATATTGCATATGCCAGTGTTAGCCTGAGAAGCTTCGAACTCACACGGCGAGGGAAATTTCAACTCTTTTTTCCACGATTTATGTACAGCCCAGCCATTACAAGAAAAACATCGGCACTTGGGTACCACAACACATTAAAAGTCGGCGCGCCCTAAACCCGAAGTGATTATAATGAAAACACAAACATCCGCTGGCGCAGTTCACGGCACAGGTTCACAGGCTGGTATTTTAGCGATGCCTTTCAAACCATCGCTCACAGACTGCTCTGTGTACGATGTTGTCTTACATCAGTGGGCTGAACAGGCGCGCCAGGCCGCGGCCTGTACGTACCGTCAGGCGGCGGACGGTTCAGGCGCCCTCTCCACCGGGCCAGCGTGTCGGACGGCGCCGCCACTGAGGTTGGTTGCGCAGCTCGCCTCGGCCGCAGGCGGCCCGCTGTCGGCTGCAGGAGGAGCGCAGCCGGCCATTTCAGCCGGCGATGACTGGCACGGTTCGATAGCTGGCGCAGCGGCGCCGACAGCGCTCTTGACAGCGTACGGCGGGTTGAAGGAAGCCCTCTTCACGGCAGGCGGGCACGCGCGGGCTGATATGGACGGTGATTGAGTGTGGTGGTGATGTACCGATGGGAGCTGTCGGACGGTTACCTCATCCACCGTAATTGTTTGGGAAGGAGAGAAAGGAAGCTGATTGTTTCCACTCTGAGACACTCCGCGTTCTTCCTCTACAGTGTCTGGTGCTGAGGTAACGGCCAATGAACTGCTGTCGCCATTCTTCCCTGGCATTTCAGGTTTGGCTCCGAAACAAGATTTTGCGTGCAAACCAATCTCTTCTCCCGAATCAGAATGAGGGTCGGTACACAGTTTGACACCGGCGGTACGTTCCGGCAGCGCAGCGCCGACAGTTACCGTCGGGGGCGGTGAAAGGGCGCTCCGGGCACACTCCCCCAGCTCTGAGCCGCCCAGCATAGGACTGCTCGACAATGATCTCTCAACTGATTTATGAGAGGGAAGCGTCTTTTCATCGAGGTCCGCCCTCGGGCAACCTGTTGCCGGCGTGGAATCTGAAGCCGTTTCCGGGCCAACAACAACCCCATTGTGACCGATTTGGTCCTGACTTTTCTTTTCACACAATGCATCTGAAATGCAAACCTGCTGTGGGTCCCTTTGCACTTGGTCAGCGGTTGCTATCACTGCGTGGGCGTGCGATTGGGCCATAAAGTTCTGGAGTGGGGCCGCGGCGGGACTTTGACCCTGATCACCCACGTCCTCAACCACCGTATCAGTACTGGATGCCAACAGCATTCGCCCGACGTGAGTCACGTCCTCCGGTCTATTGAAGCCAGCCGTTTTAATAAACATCGGATGGTCCACCAAGGCCACCATAGCTGTGCCGCAGTTGCAAGCGCACGTTCGTTCTGCGTCTACGTTCCCTTCAGCGGTCAGGATTGGGCTGGTCTGGGTGGCCGAGTGGCCATAGCTAGGCCGGGTCGACATGCTGGAGCTGGTCTGAGTCTCGGTGCACCGCTGCTGTTTCCGCGGAGGGGTGGTCTGTACGGCCCGGTCGGCTAGCTCCAACACCACCCGCACAGGGGTGGGCGGACAGAAACTGGGCTGCATCCGACGCGGTGGAGAACGCCCGTGGCTTCCTCTGTCGGCGCCGGATCTGCTCCCCCCGCTGCTGTAGGCGGTTGAGTGTAAACCTTGATCGTCCCCGTCTGACTTGCCTCGCCTTTCTCTTGCGGAATACTTTGGTGGCTCTGGCGGCGGCACAACAAAGGTATGGTTCAGCGGGTTCCCATCAGATGGCATCACAAACGTGGTGTCCAGCGACGCGCGGGGACGAGCGGGCTGCGGTGAAACCGGAAATGTGGTGTCGCCCACTCCAAGCCAATCGTCGTCCCGAGAAGCAGCCTGGTGCGAGGCCCAGCTCTCGTCACACCTATCAACAGAACGGGGCTTCGTATGCTGCTGTTTCCCGGTAGATTCCTCTATTTTCCTGGCTTCGTTGGTGCGGGATTTTCGTGGTATGGCGGGGTTTTTGTGAGTGAAATTGCCACCTTCACGGTGAGAGTTCTGCGAGGGGAGTGTTCTAGGAGGCTCTTCGTTAAAGTGCTGGCTCGCTACCGCCGGATTCCTCGCTTTGCTGTCGTCTCCAGGTCGTGCTGTAGAGGCATCAGCCACCTTTGGGACAGCCCCAGGGCAAACGCCAGTCTGCGATCGGACAGTTGGCGCGTCCATATTTTGACCTGGTCTGTTGTCAGTCATAGGCATAGCTTGCCCAGCGCCGGTTTGACCTGTAAAACTGCCCTGCTTTTGCGCGCGTCTGCTGGCCGTGAGGGCGGCTCTTCCTGGCTCTCCCGGTCCTGCCGTCACACATTGTTTTGACAGGGGGTTTCTGGCCTGAAACAGCGGCGTCCAAAACTCTGGGTGTTGCAGTTTTGTCTGAATACTTTGATGCGAGTTGGCAGGCACGTACAGCAGCTCTTGTACGATTTCTGACAGTGGAAGCCTCTCCCTCGCTGGTTCCGGTTGAGCACGAGATGGGACCGATCCTGATGTCTTCGAAGCATTAACAGGGCGCGCCTCCGGGTGGTGAAGACGACGGCCAGTTGTATCCCCGGATTCATCGGATGGTTTCGGCCGCACCACAGTCGCGACGAAGTCCTCGCCGCCCTCTTCATCCTCTGACTGCCAACAGGATGACGCGGAGACGGGCTGGTCTGTCCACAGAGCCTCCGGCTGTTCTCGAGGAGCAGCGGCGCCAGCTGTGCTGCTGTCCGCCGCCAGCGTGGTCTCTCGCGGAGCAATGGAGCGGAAGGCGTCCGAGGTCGACGTATCTTCCGATAGTTGGTTAATGGACCCGTGCTGGGATGTTGTATCACGGCTCAGACTGGCTCTAAGGCCAGCCTCGGTGCCCCCGTGCATGGTGGTGCTTGGACCGATGTGATGCAACGGACCCACGCGGACTGCCACGAAAGAGTCTTCCGTGCTTCTTCCGCCATGTACGTCTCCCGCTGCTGCGGGCTGGACTCCGCATGGATGCGCAGCATCTAGTGTGCCGTATAATCTGTGAAAGCCGTCTGTGTGCGGCACGGTGGCCTTGAAATTGGATTCCTGGTGCTGGTCCACTCCCAGCCGCGCCGTTCTCACCAGCTCCGGTAACCGCTGCTGCGTAAATGGCGGCCTGAACGCGTTGGAACTCACGCTCGATGAAATATCGCCATCTTCGTTCGGGAACGACTCTAGGGAAGAGACAGCTGCCGGCACCCATGGTCCAGCTGTTTCCGCCTTGAACGCGTCCCGGACAGACAGGCGAAAACTCTGTCCAGCTGGAGTGGGTGGTCTCATCACGCGAACCGTCGCCCGTCGATGTTCCCGTTTGGGCACGAGACCACGGTTGGCCCACCTCCTCTTGGCGAGAAGAGTGCTGTCTCTGATTATGTGGAACCCAGTGCGCTGCGGGTGCATGACTTGCACCTGTTGCCGCCACGGCAGCCTCTGCCGTCGCTCCAGCCATCGGGGATTTAGGCGTAGAGGCGACCAGGCGGAACTGCTCGCGTCTGGCTCTTGGTCGCCACCACTGGCGTCTCCGGCTCCTTGCTCTCCTCCAGCGACCCCGCGTCGTGCCACCGCGTGGCCCTGTCGCAGCGAGCCTGGTCCGGCGGCTGCGCCAGTTTGCGCGCCAGCTGGATGCGGTACATATCCGGGTTGCGGCTCCAGCGCGGCATCTTGCGCTGCTTTGGCGGCTGTACACCGATCTTCGGCAGGCCGCAGGCGGTGACCAGCTGCGGGCGTGTTCCCCTCCGATCCAGCCGGCTCCGCTCGCCCTTCTTGGGCTGGTCGTATTTTATCCAGTTCATTCTGCGCGTGTGGCATGCGACTCACTGAGCATTGCCAGAGGTTCTTGTGGAAGTGGAATATATCGATAAAATCGAGTACACGGAAGCATTAGTCTTCCACACTATCTAGTGATAGTTTACGAGTTGAGGTTACCATTCGCATTAAATCTTCCCTGACTCTAATGCTTTCAAGGACAATGAATAATGCTTGCTACTTTGGGCGTCGAAAGGGGGGAAGGGGAAGCGTCTCCCTGACTCGCGAATCAAGGGGGACTCCTCCCAAAATTTTGCACCTTCTTTTTGCATTTTTCCCTGTTACCAGCTTGAATCTACATAAAGGTGTTGGTGAATTGCATCGTAGCTAGTATTTCATACGCAGCCAAAATTCTCACAATTTGCGTCCCACTCCTCAGTCATCGCCAGCCCGAGGGGCCGTCCCCCCAGTAAAAAATATGTGGCGACGCCCTTGTCTGCTACATGGAAAAGCGGGCGGAGGCGGTTACCACGATTCTGTATCTTCAAGATAGAACCGATAAAACCAGGATTACTCAAAGTAGGTCTCAATTCGTTGCAACGAAGTCGATGAAAGCGTTGCAAGACAGACATCTAGTGTATCTTACAAAGGCCTATCGTCTCAAGCAATTTAAGGCAGAGGCCTAATCTAGTGGCAGATCTAGGGCGTAGGTTTGGGGGACAAGCCAAAGTCTATAAACAAAAAAGTCATGCGGTGACAGTATGTCACAATTTGTCTAGACGGTAGGTTTTGCGGGTAAGCCCATGAGTCAAAGAGCAAAAAGAAACAGGCGGATCCAGGGGGGGCAAGAGGGGGCACGTGCCCCCCCCGATCGACCCTCTCGGCGTCCCCTGAAAAGTCGACGGCGCCCCCTTGAAATGTCGCTTACCACCCCCCACCCCCAGGATGCGAAAATCGGCGCCCACCGATAGGATTTTGCGCCCATCTGATAGGTTTGCCGGTAAAAAGTGGCACCCCCGAATGCCCCCGGATCGGCAATCCTGGATCCACCTATGAAAAGAAACAAACGTCGCGCGGTGAAAAAATGTGGCCAAAGCACATAGGCGGATCCAGGGGGGCAAGGGGGCACGTGACCCCCCCGATCGAACTTCGGCGCCCCCTGAAAGGTCGATGGCGCCCCTGAAATGTCGCTTCCCACCCCCTCCCCCAGGATGCGAAAGTCGGCGCCCACCGATAGGATTTGGCGCCCACCTGATAGGTTTTGCCGGTCATAAGTGGCGCCCCCTGGTCCGGATGGCGCCCCTCCGATCGGCAATCCTGGATCCGCCTATGCCAAAGCATGCTTGGTTTTGCTATCCAAGGCCTAATATTTGCGCTGAAGCTGACTGGTTCTGCTTGAAGTTGAGAGTTGAAGCGACAAAACCTTGCTTATAAACTAAAAAAGGAGGTCTGGGCAAAAAGGAGGTCGACAGCTTTGAGAGGGGGGTGGCAAAAACAGTTTTGCCCCGGGCTTCTCCGTTTGAGGGAGGGGGGCAAATGCCTTTTTGCACCCTAGATCCGCCACTGGCCTAATCTAGCTGAAAAACTAGAAGTGCATCATTGCTAGGTATCTTGCATCGTTGCAACCACGCGTGCTGACTGGTCTGGAAAGGAAATACTTTGCAACTGGTCTCTAAAAACGCAAATTTCCAGGTGACCGTCCCGACATCAACATTACCTAGTTTTGCATCTGAGTATGGAGGGAAAAAATTCAATTATTATTGAAATAGTCGGGCACATGAGAGATTAAAAAAATCAATTTCAAAACAAACATGAGTGAATAAAAAATTTCGCTGGTGTGGATTTCCAATCAAAACCCTGAAGGTGGTTTGGGAAACTGTGCTGAAGGAAAATTGTAATCAGGTAGATACCCATCGTCCGTATTCAACAGCGGTGAACATGCCCCGCTGTTTCTGGCTACAGGTATATCATTTTCCAAAGCTGAATATTTTTCCTTATATTAGTGAAAACGCCAATGTGCAATCAAGGACACGTATCTATTCAGCTTTGCTTACCTTTCAAACCCCCAAAACCGCCAAATGCGTGGTCTTCTGCTGAATGATGTTCCCGAGACGGATTCCCGTTGAATATTTTCTTGCAATGTTCCTTGAATTTTATACTGAGACTTGCATTTTTCTTTATCAGATATTTTTTTTAAGTTTCTCGATCTCTCAAATTAACTCTCGATGATATTCTGTTGATAATGAAACTCAAACCTAGACATTTTAAACCCTCCTGATTATTATCACGTAAACATGGCAGCGCGCTAGCCCCGGTATTTCTCAAGATATTCAAGGGTTCTTCTGGCCTTTTTGTCCGCTCGAATCATCTTGGCTCGAATCGTTGACAGTGCTTAAGGCAATACAAACGCCACGTAACATAGGTATATGAATAGTTTAGTGGTAAGATTTTCCGTACTTATCTTGACAGGCGCGGATCCAGGGGAAGGGAAGGGGGCAAAAAAGGCATTTACCCCCCAAACTGAAAAGCTCAGGGCAAAACTATGTTTTTGACCCCCCCAAAGCTGTCGACCTCCTTTGTGCCCTGCCTCTTTTTTAGTTTATAAATAAGTATTTGGTGCTTCAGCTCTCAACTTCAAGCAGAACCAGTCAACCTTAGCGTAAAAATTGGGCCTTGGATAGGAAAAAATATTGTGGGCATGCCTTTCAGCTGCTGACATTGTTTTTGCTTCCCGAAAACCTATTGTCTGGTTAAATTGTGGCAAAACCTTTTCACCACTGACGATTTTTATTTTTGCTTTTCGACTTTGGCTTGCCCCTCCCCCCACAACGACCGGCTAGATGCGCCACTGTATCTTGACTCTTCTCTGCTGGACTCCTGCTTGCGGGGCAACGGAAAGCATAGGCGGATCCAGGATATCCAGTGAGAGGAGACACTTTGGCCTCAAAGGTGCCATTTCGGTCAGTGGCCCCTATTATTCCTGAGGTGTGACCCCTCAGAGTGGCGCCAACTTCCACCATCAGGGGCGCCAATACTGGCCATCTTGGGGGATGAGAGCCGACGTTTCTGGAGTGCGCTGGATGGATCGATTGAGGGGGAGCACCTGCCCCCTCCCCAAACAGGGCATCTTAAGTCACATGCCTCGGACTACTGGGCCTAAAAAAGTTCCCTAACTTATTTGACTCGAATTAGAAAGAATTTACCATTTTTAACCAGCAAGGTGTGGAAAGCAGAAAGGAGTGCAAATCCACTTAGATTTCGGTTGGCTATCTCGCTTGTTTGCCGGAGGCGACACCTATTTCTCATAAGCATCCGCTTGCGAGTTCGGAGGAGCCTGACCCGTAGGCAGATTCATGATTTCCTATCGGCGGTGGGGAGGGGGCAAAAGGTGCGGAGGGGGCACCATTCGGAACAGGAGGCTCCACTTTTGGACGGCAAAAGCTATCATATGGGCGCTAAATTATATCGTAGGGGCGCCGATATGTGCAGCATGGATGGGGCGGTGGTGGGAAGCAACATTTCTGGGGGCACCATCGATCCCTGAGGGGGCACCGTGATCATTTCAAGGGGCGCCGAGGATCGATGGGGGTAGGGGGTAAGTGCCCGTTTGCCCCCCCCTGATTCCGCCTATGACCTGACCTCTGCGATGTGTGTTCTTCCTACATCTGGTGGACAAAGGTCGGTGTGAGTGGTTT
Organism: Lepas anatifera; assembly: GCA_034440635.1. Lineage (NCBI taxonomy): Eukaryota > Metazoa > Arthropoda > Thecostraca > Lepadidae > Lepas > Lepas anatifera. Next base: position 543,034 of record JAOTON010001320.1, read on the forward strand.
CAGAACTCGTTCAACCTACTTCACCCTAGGGGGCGGCAATTGCACTTGTTCCCAGGGATGTGGATTTAAATCTCTTTAAGGGTGTCTGGATACTCCCATCAAACGAGGAAGTGGTGTAAGAATAACCTTGACGTTTTTGTGTTTTCTTTTTTAAGGCCTTGAAAATGAAAATAGTTATAAACGGTTCAACCGGCCTGTGGCAAAGCTACAAACATTTTATATAGTTAGGTAATTTTTATATGACGGTGATTGGAATTGTTTCAAATTTGGGCACCCCTAATCATTTTCCAAAATCCTCACCCCTGCTTGTTCCGGTTTGTGGCGAACGTGGCAAGGAGAGAAACGTTTAGGGCCTGTCCGTTCTCTATAAAAATGTTGCTTAGCATCTGCCCATGCTCATGTTGCTTAGCATCTTAGCCCTTCCCCCACTCCATGCACGTCTCGCAGCTCTCCGCGCTCGCCGGTTTACACGCCGTGTCCTTTGTTGCAGAACGGCGTGTTTCCGGGTATTTTCGCTGGTCTACGCCATTCTTCTCGTGGTCGTCTGCATAGCCTTCCTCGTCTCCGAGATCATCACAGACAATGTGCCTCTGTATTTCTACGAGGTAAGCGGTTTCAGCACTTCACGTTAGTAGATCTACTAACGTGATCATCTAATTAACATCTATGTGAGAAGCTGTCTCATCTCATCAAACTTTCGCTCGTTCTTCCCGGATTACCCCACGATTTTTGTGCCATAATATATGCTCTTTTCTTGTTTGAATTCTGAACCGGGTAATTCCTAGCCTAGGACCACATCATCCTGTCGTTATTTTCGTCCTATGCGTTCTAATGTGTAAAACCTCACTATCGTGAAAAGCGTGGTGTTTAGAACATCTCGGGCGCTCGAGGGGGCATGTCCTGGTCTGTTATCCGCCGGTGGGGCTGAAGTCTTGAAAACGCTTAGAAACAGCTTGTCATGTTTTCTACTGTAATAATCATATTTTTTGCAACAAAAAGATACGACGGAGCTTTTAGGAACTGTGGGACCTAGCCTGGCATGGCCAGGTGGCTGAAGCATAACCTGGAGCTAGGAAGGGTTAGTCAGTGCCCGTTTGGTACTGGCCAGGCGGACTCGGCTGCTTGGGTCGAAACCCTATGGCCTAGAGGGCAGTGGAAGCAGTAGCACTACTATTATCTATTCATGGGATTAATCTTGGTGTCGCGGTCAGAATTGGCCCCTATGACTCCATGCAAACCTTATACGTTTTGCTGACAACATTTCGATTTTGGAGTACGGATTTTCGAATTAATGCTATTTTCACTGACCGATTAAAGCAATTTAGAAGCATTTTTAAGACCCCATGCCATCGATCAGCCATTAAGCGTCGTGTCCTTGGCGTTGAAGCCTAACGACACCGGTGGCCCGCAATTACTGCCCATTACCATAGATATTAGCAATCAATGGGGCGGCTGCGGGCGATGGCGTGGCGGTGCCATTGGCCCGCCGTTTGGTACTGGCCAGCCGGACCCGGTTACGACCCACCAGGGGGAGCTGATGGCCCGGGTAACGGACGACCACTGCTCAGTCGATCAGGTTTCAATCAACTGAGCGCAGCTCTCCGTCGCTCCAATGTTCTAGGGATTAATTTACCAAAAATGGCACAGCCTTCCATTGGATGAACAGCGCGAAGTACAAGCTTTTGGGCGGCTGTGAGATTGCAAGGATGCGGAAGTCAGATCAACACTCCATCGCTTTCCAGACTGAATAATTAAGGGAATGTGGCACCTTGGTCGAATCCTGGAATTTAGTGCTATTGGGCGTACTTTTAGTAAAAATAATGAACCCTCGTGTTCTGAAAATGTACATAAGTCATATTTGGTTTTTAAAATATCCTCGAAAAGAATAAATATCGCCTGTGGATGATGTCCGATCTGGCAACCACACTCTTGAACGCTTGGGTTGTTGTGATGTCATGCGTGATTGTGGTGCCATGGCCGCGGGGGGGGGGCTGGTGTGGGGTTTTGTTTTATTGTTAGACAATGAATGCGGTTTTATGGTGTAAACTTTAATATTTTCCAGTACTACATTAAGACGAGGCGTTGTTTTAGATCCCAGGGAAGTCAGTCGCACCCATGGTATATGACGTCTAATCATACGCCGTGTTGATGTGTTGCTGGCCTCTGACAATGCTGCTGTTTGCAGGCTTTCTTCACGTACCTGTACGGACTGAGTATCTTGTTCCTGTTGTACGTCTTCATCTACCTGCTGCACGAGAGCAGTTCTAAGGTCGGCAAGCCCAAGGAAAGCTCGGGATGCTGCGGGAAGGTGAGCCCGACATTGTGATGATCGGTGACTGTAGAGAGCTATAACGCAAGCGGGTGCTCGGCGCCAAATTTTTGACGCCTGCTAGCACTAACTGAACAGAATTTAGGAGCGAAAGGTCAGTAGAAAATGATCTGTGTTGTCTGACAAATCCACTTTTCGAGATGTGAAGAAAGACTTCTACCCTCAGGTACGGTAAGACGCGGGGTTGGGAAAACCCCGCTTCTATCGGTTTGAGTACGGGGATTAAATCGCGGACGTAAGAGCATCAGATACCTGAATACCAGTTCCCGTTACTTGTCTCAATGGATCATTGATGTCTACTAAACCTGCAAGTGGAGATGAACGAGTCAACGCCAGTTCGTTCCGTGAATATCAAGCACGCTTTGCTTTGAGCAAATGGCAAGGCTAGGTAAGGAGGCTGTCTGGGCGGGCGCTGGGTCTGATTGGCTGGCTGACGGGTGAGACTGGACGCTGATTGGCTGGCGGCGCTGCTGCAGGGAAGCTCCTGCTGCCCACGGATGTCGTCCCGTCGCCCGCGCTCCGGGTTTTATGAGGTGACAGACCTTTCTGGCTCCCAGCGTACCAAGGTACTCATCGATCTGCGTGTAGGCGTCAACACCTGGCAGGGTTGCCCACCTTCAATGCGTTCTGCCACTTAACCGGAAGTATCCACCCGCTCTACTAACAGCTGTGACTAGTGCTGATCTCTCTGAATGGCTGTGGGCCTCGCGTTAACAGTGATGTCAGACTAGGTTGTATGATATTATTATTTTTCGAATATCAATTATTTGATGTTCAGTATCAGAAAAATTGGCTCATGTCATTGACTCAAGTAAGCGGTAGAGAATTCTGTTTAGAGTGTTCAGGTCTCCCAAAGAATGTTCTTTCTTCTTCAAGTATCCCTCTTATAAAGATGAAATGGTAATCCATGTCTTCAAGCATAAGCGTCGCCACCGGCGAAAAGTGGGGGGGCAGCCAAACTTCAACCTGATGCTGGAAAAAATCTTTCCACGTTAGGACGAAAAACTGTCCGAATTTGGGCTCTTCGTTGCCTTCCGCAGCGGCTGGTTATAAGAATGTCCGGTTTTCTCTCATTTTGACTGAGATCAGGAAATTTTTAGCCAAAAAGTGGGGGCAGGTCCCCCTGGTCCGTACTTGCTGCGTTTTCGATAGTTGTAACCCCTGGTAATGATTTCAGTTAAAATAGTACGTTTTGTTTTCACGCTCCAAGCATCTGTGCTTCTCTGTTAATCGAAATATGAAGGAGATGACTGTGATCACCGAAATATTTCGGGGAACATGTCTTCTGATCCGTAAATTGGATAAAACAAACATTCCATGTAAGCAGACCTGCGCTCCTGATGAGAGCGTTAGTCAGTCGGACCTCTGGATGGGTCGGCAGGAGGTGAAGCAGTCGGCAGACGAGAACCTGAACGGAGGCGAGGGCGGTGGCGGCGGCGGCTCCCCGGACCGGCTCACTTCCAGCCGCCCCTACAAAACGAAAACCAGCGACAACGAGCACAGCCACGGCGGCTTCTTCCTGCGCATCGGCGCCATTGGTGAGTGGAGGATGGGTCGGTGCCATTGGTGAGTGGAGGATGAGTCGGTGCCATTGTTGAGTGGAGGATGAGTCGGTGCCATTGTTGAGTGGAGGATGGATCGGTGTCATCGGTGAGTGGAGGATGGGTCGGTGTCATTGGTGAGTGGAGGATGGGTCGGTGCCATTGGTGAGTGGAGGATGGGTCTGTGCCATTGGTGAGTGGAGGATGGGTCTGTGCCATTGGTGAGTGGAGGATGGGTCGGTGTCATTGGTGAGTGGAGGATGGATCGGTGTCATCGGTGAGTGGAGGATGGGTCGGTGTCATTGGTGAGTGGAGGATGGGTCTGTGCCATTGGGGAGTGGAGGGTGGGTCGGTGCCATTGGTGAGTGGAGGATGGGTCGGTGCCATTGGTGAGTGGAGGATGGGTCGGTGCCATTGGTGAGTGGAGGATGGGTCTGTGCCATTGGTGAGTGGAGGATGGGTCTGTGCCATTGGTGAGTGGAGGATGGGTATGTGCCATTGGTGAGTGGAGGATGGGTCGGTGCCATTGGTGAGTGGAGGGTGGGTCTGTGCCATTGGTGAGTGGAGGATGGGTCTGTGCCATTGGTGAGTGGAGGATGGGTCTGTGCCATTGGTGAGTGGAGGATGGGTATGTGCCATTGGTGAGTGGGGGTTGGGTCGGTGTCATTGGTGAGTGGAGGGTGGGTCGGTGCCATTGGTGAGTGGAGGATGGGTCTGTGCCATTGGTGAGTGGAGGATGGGTCTGTGCCATCGGTGAGTGGAGGATGGATCGGTGCCATTGGTGAGTGGAGGATGGGTCGGTGCCATTGGTGAGTGGAGGATGGGTCTGTGCCATTGGTGAGTGGAGGATGGGTCTGTGCCATTGGTGAGTGGAGGATGGGTCGGTGCCATTGGTGAGTGGAGGATGGGTCTGTGCCATTGGTGAGTGGATGGTGGGTCGGTGCCATTGGTGAGTGGAGGATGGGTCGGTGCCATTGGTGAGTGGAGGATGGGTCGGTGCCATTGGTGAGTGGAGGGTGGGTCGGTGCCATTGGTGAGTGGAGGATGGATATGTGCCATTGGTGAGTGGAGGATGGGTATGTGCCATTGGTGAGTGGAGGATGGGTATGTGCCATTGGTGAGTGGAGGATGGGTCGGTGCCATTGGTGAGTGGAGGATGGGTCGGTGCCATTGGTGAGCGGATGGTGGGTCGGTGCCATTGGTGAGTGGAGGATGGGTATGTGCCATTGGTGAGTGGAGGATGGGTATGTGCCATTGGTGAGTGGAGGATGGGTCGGTGCCATTGGTGAGTGGAGGATGGGTCGGTGCCATTGGTGAGTGGAGGGTGGGTCGGTGCCATTGGTGAGTGGAGGGTGGGTCGGTGCCATTGGTGAGCGGATGGTGGGTCGGTGCCACTGGTGAGTGGAGGATGGGTCTGTGCCATTGGTGAGTGGATGGTGGGTCGGTGCCATTGGTGAGTGGAGGATGGGTCTGTGCCATTGGTGAGTGGAGGATGGGTCTGTGCCATCGGTGAGTGGAGGATGGATCGGTGCCATTGGTGAGTGGAGGATGGGTCGGTGCCATTGGTGAGTGGAGGATGGGTCTGTGCCATTGGTGAGTGGAGGATGGATCGGTGCCATTGGTGAGTGGAGGATGGGTCTGTGCCATTGGTGAGTGGAGGATGGGTCGGTGCCATTGGTGAGTGGAGGGTGGGTCGGTGCCATTGGTGAGTGGAGGGTGGGTCGGTGCCATTGGTGAGTGGAGGATGGGTCGGTGCCATTGGTGAGTGGAGGGTGGGTCGGTGCCATTGGTGAGTGGAGGGTGGGTCGGTGCCATTGGTGAGTGGAGGGTGGGTCGGTGCCATTGGTGAGTGGAGGATGGGTCGGTGCCATTGGTGAGTGGAGGATGGGTCGGTGCCATTGGTGAGTGGAGGGTGGGTCGGTGCCACTGGTGAGTGGAGTCCGGCAGCGGGAATCCATTGGCGAAGCGCCCTTCAGCAGCACGCTTGCGACTGCCGCGTCATTTACCGTTGACGATTTCGGCATCTATTCGCTCCGATAAAGTAAGCTGCCAGAATGTATACAGAATGTAATCATGCTGCGAAACGGAGTTGATGAAACCAATAGCACACTTCATTAGTTGCCAGCATATTTATGGAGTCTGTGGCAATGTTCCTTATGTCTCTCTAACATTCGTATATTTAAGATCATCACTATTTACTCCTTCTGCAGTCCCTTACGGCCCTGCCCTGTGTTCTTTCGGCAGCATTCGGTCTGGGGACGATGGTGTACAACGGCCTGGAGCTGGGCACGTTCTTCGAGATCCCAGAGGACTCGGAGTGTCGGCAGATCCTGATGGCTGTCAATCCCTGCTTACAGGCCGCATTCACCTTCATGCAGATGTACTTCATCTTCATGAACTCCCGCGTAAGCACCAAATCTTGCCTCCTACATACATGGACGAGTGATGTATAACTACACCGATTGGGCCATTTCTGACTTGCCGAAAGTGTTATAGTTAAGTCTTCTACCCGGAACACCGAGAACAATGTCAACTTAAAACGTCCATGTTTTATTTTATAGGTATTTCTCATGATGCTTCATTTCTGTCCATCCATATGTTTCTCCATCTAACCTGCCCGGGTGAGATTGCTATCGCAGCCATTGCTACATCGACCGTGTGTAATCATCATTCAGACCCACTCTCCGACCACATGCCAGCATCTGTCCCTCCTGCCCCTGACGTCGGCCCCGTCCGTGCAGCTCAACATCCACAAGTTTAAGGTGCTGGCGCGCTGCGGCCTGATGCACGCGGTCGCCACCAACGTCTGCGTCTGGATCCGGACGGTGGTGCGGGAGAGTCTGCGGGTGTACACCGACCACCGGCGCGCCACCGGACAGCGCGGCTCAGAAGACTTCCTCATCCTCGGTAAGCCGGCCCCCGGGCCACCGGCAGTTAGCGTAATTCTGTGTGTGGCTTTCTGCAGCGATGCAGTGAGGCGGTAATACACGATGCTGGTTTTCGCGGAAGTCGTAGACGTTTGGGTTCTATCAATGTAGCTGTGGTTTGTTCCATGGAATAGCTTGGTTTATGGTAGGTATTGCCATGTCAAGAATTGAATATTTTAGATTTTACGTTGGTTCATGAACCAAAGACCTTACTAAACCAATGTTAGGTTGCGTTAAGTAAGCATGTTTGTTGTCTGATATCTTGTGGTGTTTACGGAATGGAAATGTTTGCGATACACGGGGTATTCCTGAGAGTGTCATTGGTTGTGCTTAAGCTCTAATGGGATTCACATGAAATGCGCCTAACATGCGCCCCTTTCATCCGCCTCCTGTGGGGAGGTTGCGTTATCTGCTCCTTACTGTGTACTTGTAAGAATTTTTCGCCATGCGCGTCCTTTACTCGTAATAGCAAGCTTACACCCACGAACCCTGCCGGTTCAAGACATGGTGAGTTTTATTTGTTGTAAAGGCCTGGCACTACGACGCGTCTAGCCCCACCCCCCCCTTCCACCGGACAGTGCCCATCCGTATGACTGTCTTTCTGGTTGGATAGTGTCTCCTTCCCTTGACCGTCTCCCCCTGGCTGGACAGCGTCCCCTCCCCCTAGTTGTACAGTGCCCCCTCCCTTGACCGTCTCCCCCTGGCTGTACAGCGCCTCCTCCCCCTGAACACCAACCTCTGGCTCGACAGCGCCCCCGCCCCCCTGGCTGGGACAGCGTCCCCGTCCCCTGACCACCGCCCTCTGGCTGGGGCAGCATCCTCTCCCTCTGGCTGGGACAGTGCCCCCGCCCCCTAGCTGGACAGCGCCCCGCCCCCTGGCTGGACAGCCCTCCCGTCCCCTGTCTGTACAGCGCCCACTCCCCCTGTCTGGACAGCGTCCCCTCCCTCTGACTGGGACAGTGCCCCCTCCCCTGGCTGGACAGCGCCCCCTTCCCCTGGCTGTACAGCGCCCCCGCCCCCTGGCTGTACAGCGCCCCCGCCCCTGACCACCGACCTCTGGCAGACCCAGTGCGCCGCCTGGGCCGTCGGCTTCTTCAGGTCTCGCTAGACTACGACGAGTCCCAGTACTCGGACGAGTTGCCCTCTGCCCGGAATCCGCTGCTGGACCCTCTGCCGAGCCTGGCTCCCAGCACCAGTACCGACGGCGTCACCACCAGCAGCAGCACCAGCAGCACCACCGGCGGCGGCTTCAACAGCTGGTGGCAGCCGGCCGCCGTCACCAGTCCCACCACCACCTCCACCACAACCACCACCCTCTCCCCTCTGGACCTGGTGCAGAGCGTGTGGAACCAGCCGGCAGAGAACGCCGACGTCATCGACTCGGTTCTGGGCGTGTCTGAGGGTACTGGCAGTGTGCTGGGCAACGAAGGCGGTCTGCTCGCCGGCGCCACCACCCCCGGTAGCCCTCCTTCTCTGTAGCAGCATGGTCGCGGCGCCGCTCGTTTGGTTTAGTGCAGAGCTCCTCTCTTCCCTTGCCGGCTGGGTTGTTTTGTTTTTCAGTTGCCGACACCGGCTGTTCGCTTCTCGCACGCAGCGCTCTCAGTTTCCTGTCGGCTGCGAGCCTTCCGCTGTCGTGAGCCGCGTTCCAGCTGCTCTGTTCTGTTTACTGTGTGGCGCGGGTAGAGGAGGATATTGCAGTGCATGTTGAAGACTTAGTTCGTTTTTCAGCAGGATACGAAGCCGGAGACACCCTGATAGGTTTCTTCAAGTCATTTTCCTTGTGCCTCTGTCCTTGATTGTTTCATATGTTTCTTATTTATGTTGTATTTGTTGATTTGCATAGTTCCACTTCATCTGTAGTTTTAGCATGTGTGAATCAGTATGGCGATTTCAGGGTTCCGAATCCAACTTCTTGGCCTTTCAACTGAGTCTTCCGTTTTCAACTGTATTCTTTATTTTAGTCCTTTGTGTGTTATTTCTCCATACATGGGGGATGGCTGCGCACGAATAAATTTTTAAAGCTGTGGATCGATAAAGCATGCGTGAAGTCGAAACCTAGAACATTGTGAAACGTACCCATCGCTGTGAAGCATGTACGTGCGCTATTTTTCTTTCGGGACTAGGTCCACGCATTGGCTTAGGGGAGGTGAACTACGCCTGAATGGTTTTTCATTGTAGCTGTAGCGCAAATATCGGGAATATACAAATGCAGGATACGTGTTCCCTTTAATTTAGAAGTTTTAGGCATTTATTTTGTCTAGGAGACCGAGGCCGCCTAGGAAACCGAGGTCGCCATTTTTAATCATGAATTTTCCTTCTCTGTCCATTATGTGTTGCAAAGTATGGCTGACTTGGTGGTAAAGACGTCTTTTATTCTGTTTTATTTGCACACCGGTGATCATGCTTATTGTATGTTCCTTCATGTTCCATACATGACGCTCCTAAAACACTCCGACCCGAACTGTAATCCCGCCTCATGTGACATTGAAGCACACCATCTCAGCCGCTGGGGCGTCCCTTTGACATCCAACCTCCGTCCCTGCAGTCGACCCGGGACTCATCACCCCCTACAACATCTCTTGCGGCCGCAACAACATCATGGGCAGCATCGTGCACGACTCGTCGCCCTACCTCTTCCCGCTGATCGTGGAGTACTCGCTGATCGGCGCCACCGTGCTCTTCATCATGTGGCAGAACATCGGGCGGTGCCCGCGCTTCCTGGAGCAGGACGACATCCCTGACCACGTCAGCGTCACCTCGCGCAAGGCTCACACCAAGGTGGGTGCCGCCGGGCCGGTGACGTTCCGAACGGTGAGTGGCCAGCGTAAAATTTGTAAAAGGTACTTAAATGTTTGTTGGCCATGTGCGATTTGCATTGTCTATGATTTATAATGTTGAATTGTGAGCCAATGATACATGCGTATTGTGTTTGCTTTTATCTAGAAAGTTTTAATCAAGAGCAGCTTGTGAAAAGAACAGAGAATGAAAATGAAGCGATTGGTTCCTGTAACATCCCCATCCCTTGCTGAATCTGCACTGAGCAGCAATCACAGTACTGCACCGGCCACCGCTGTCGTCTGATGCACACCACTGACCGGTCTGCTCTTCCCTGACGTCCCCCAGGTGGACTGTATCGGCTCCAGCAAGGGCCTGTTCTGCGGCCTGCTGGTGCTGGTGGGGGCGGTGATCTCGATGGTGCTGTACTTCGTGCTGATCGAGCAGGAGGAGCGTCGCCACATCGCCCTCTTCCTGGCAGACACCAGCCACGGCGCCATCCTGCTCCTCATGATGCTGGCCTCCCTCATCGGCTTCTGCAGGTGCGACGTCGGCTCAGGCTCGAAAGCTCATCTATGATACCACTCGGTGTGATTTTACGAGGCTAGATGCAGTATGGGCCAATTTGTTTTATTTGCTTTGTGTCTGCAAATCCTGTCTCTGACGGTCGTTTGTCTTTACCATTTGCGAATTCCAATTAATGTTTACGATCGCTTTGCTTTGTGTCCACAAATCCTATCTCTGACAGCCGTTTGCCTTTACCATTTGCGAATTTCAATTCATGTTCACCATCGCATGCTAACTTATTCATGGAAAGATCGTCGATACAACCCGGTCCCTCGTAACTCTCGCTCTTCCCTAACGCGGTCCGCCGCTCCGCCGCAGGAACAAAAAGCTGAAGTTCGTGTACGACAAGCCGGAAGACCTGGACTCCATTCTGCAGCGGGTCTCGGCGTTCGGCCTGTTCCTCTACTCCACCTTCTGCATCCTGGCGGCGGCGCTCTCCCCGCTGCCGCACGTGCCCAACCTGCTGGTGCTCGTCACCTCCTCCCTGGCCGTGCTGCAGGTCAGTGCTGCCTCCCCGCGGCCGAGCGGAGAACTAACGATTCACCCGCCTGTGTTCAGTGGAGCGTGGCACTGAGTGACGGCTCTTACGAATAGGCTAATAATATTTTCAGTTTATAAGCTCCATCATTCTCACGTCAGCGTTATGATCGCGGGGTATTATCGAGCTTCTGTTTTCAGCTTCTTTTAAATATAGTCATCTTTCTGTAGTTCAGTGGTGTTGTCATGTGTGATCATTTCAGAACTGTCCCCCCAGTTTCGTGCATGTAGCTTTGGGGGCCTCAGGTTGGTTTACATTCTTTGGATCCTCAGACTTATTTATTCAATGGTAAAACCGTATTCGGTCTGTCTCCTGAGATTGCTTGTTTAACGCGCGCCAGCAGGAAAGGATTGACTGCGCCCCCATTGAACTAGCAAGACATGATCGTGAATCATGATCAGTGTATATTTGGAGTTTGCACGATGATAAAAGCATCTAGATGGGTTTCCACGCTTCTGCGTCAGAAAATCAGACACTTCAGACCAGGGCATATTTTAAGGAATTGGGACTGGTGGGAATTCGGCTGAAAAGGACACGAATTCCCACCAAAAGGGCACTGCTAGGGCTCGGACGGCTGGTGACTGGTGGCCACTGGGCCGTTCAGGGCCGTTCAATGGTGGACTTAGCATGGGGACTGGTGGGCAAAATGCCCACCTCTTTGTAGCTTACAATATGCCCTGGTTCAGACTGGAGGAGGAATAGGACTATGGATAAAAGCGAGAAAAACTCTCACACCAACGTAAAACATCGGTCTGCATTACAATAATGAAAGGCGTTCAAAACCCTCATTGCTGTCTGCCCAAGATTACACTTCTCAGAGATTCCATGAAAGCCACTGTCTCTCCAACGTGCCGTTCGTTCAGCGCCAGCTCGTGCATTCCGGCCTGTGGGAACTTGTGGCGGGAACAGCGTACTGAACAGGCCATTGGATTGCCTGGCAGTACTATTTCCGAACTTTGATGGCGAGCAAATCACCCCTGGTGGAACTAAATGCGTACTCTACAGGTAAATAGCTAAGAAGGAGGCCTACTCTTACATATTTTTAGATTAAGCCTGAACGTATTTAACCATGTTACCGGGATTCGCAGTCGGCGCCTCTCCTGTAGCTTCGCTGTCGGTAGCTATCGGTTGCTGTCGGTAGCTATCGGTAGCTGTCGATAACGATAGGTTGACTTCGGCTGGTGCCAGTTGCGTCTTACTGGTCCGGGCGGCTTCAAAATACTGCTCCATGACGTTAATTTCACCAGGCGGGGTCAACTTGTGGAGAGATATAGAGCGACTGGCTGAGTAACAGCTGGTCTGTTTAAAGCCTTTCGCCGTGGCATCGTCTCATGACCCTCGCCGGTTCCAACCTCCGAAGCACCAGCTAATGCATGAATCCCCGTTCATCAAAACATGGACCCTTGTGTCCAGGTCTTTACCCTCGCTGTTGGTATTTTCTGTGGTATTTTCTGTTCCAATGAACAATGCCGGTTCCAATGATTTGTTCTCTCTATTTTTTTGTATTCCAATGCCTCGCTGCTGAGAGGTCGTTGTGGCGGTCCTCAGGTGGTGATCCAGCTGCTGTTCATCTACGACGCGCTGAAGCGTGCCGTCTACTTGTCGGAGCACGACGTCACCAAGCCGGGCCGCCAGATCGTCACCTTCCTGCTGCTCTGCAACATCGCCCTCTGGATCGTCTACACGTTCGAGATCAAGAAAGTGGAGGCCAACCCAGTGCAGGTGGGTGTCAGTGCGGACCTGTGGTTACCGACGAGTTAGATTCATGAGGATAATTTTTAGTTAGGCAGATCTAGATTTGTTGTCTTGGAGTGATGTTTGTGAATAAAGTAAATGTAGGAAAACTTCATATCGGCTAATGAAAACATCGCGATGGCTCTGACCGAACAGAACGTTATAGAACCGCGTGATATCCGGTGAGGTGGGGTCCCTCTGACTGTTTTCAGTGGCCTCTGAGTTGTATCGCAGCCGTGCCTGACCGCCCCCTGTTGATTCGGCAGCTGGACTTTTACGGGCCGCTGCACTGGTCTGTGATCCTGCGCGTGACGCTGCCGCTGGCCATTTTCCACCGGTTCCACTCAGCCGTGGTACTGGCCGAGGTCTGGAAGTCCAGCTACAAGGCGCGCGCCGACTGAACACCGCCGGCGCGTCCGTGCCTAGCGGAAACCTGGAGGACCGCGACTCCTCGAACCGCCATATGCAGACCCTCCGCCAGCGGGGCGCTGAGGCAGGAACAGGCGAAATGCCTGAGTTGTAGCGAACGTGCTGTAGTAACCAGGACGTTCTGTGAGTGATGCAGGGTTCACACAGCGTGTCTGAAGAGGAGTGCCGAGGCGCCCGGCTCGAGAGACCCACACAACAGCGGCGAGCGCGGTATCGCGCGGCCTTCCCCAGGGTGACGCGGGGCCATACCAGCTGGGGATCTGCCCAGCTTATATCGGTGCTGAGACTGTGCTAAACCGAAACAGACCCTCACCTCGCCGCGCGGTGTACCGAGAACTGGGGCTGACGCTGATCTGCAGCGGGCCGCCCCGAGCGGCGGCGACGGTAACCCAGCCGGGGAGCTCTTTGTGTACCATACGGACCGGCCGGACACGGGGAGCGGCGCTGTTCGATACGCGGATCTGAATCTCACCTGCTGCTGCGGAGTAGAATTAGTGGTGCAGGCGTGTGTGCTTCTGTTGCTGCCGTTTTCTATCGTTGAATTCATGTGGAGCGGTGCGAGAGCGCTCGGCGTGGGGTTGCGGTGTTTGTAGCGTAGACGTGACCGCGTCGTCATGGCAACACCATTGGACCAGGTCGCCGCCGGTCCCGCCGCGCCAGTGCTGCCAACGCAGCAGGTACAAAGTACGTCTTCTCGTGGCTTTTGTGGCGCCGGGACCAGCCCCGTTTGTACGTAGCGTTGACGGCTGGACGGGGGTGCGCGAGCAGCATGAGGGCACCGTAAACCACGCTTCAAACCCTGAACATAACACACAGCACAGGGTGGAGCGGGTGCTGTCTGATGCTCACGAGCGCGTCTCGGGCGCACGGACTGGAGTTGGACCAGACGGCGGCTGCTGGGGAGGAGGTTGCCGTGCTCATGTAGAGCGGCATCGGAGCCGCGCCGCCACCACTGCCAGGCCTGTAGTTGTGTGACGTGGTGTCCCTGGAGATGCTCCCAAGCCTGTCGACACCAGGCTTCCTCGTGTGAAGCTTCTGTGTGTGTTAGACAGCACGCTGCGAAGTTTAACCGAGAGAACCCAGCGAAATGACCTTGTGAGGCGAGTTCTTGAAAGTCAGCTCCCGTAGAAGCTGCGGCGTGTGAATGTACCATGTGTAAAGCATCTCTGCCGTGTGGAGCGGGTGACTTCGTTGTGGTCTGCATGGCTTCTCAGTGTGAACATGCCCCGGCGTTTACCCCGCCCTTGCGTTAAGATTCTCACCTCGCTTGTATGGCGAATGTGTCGACGACTGATGAAGAGAAGGGCCGCCGGCTCCCCGCTTTCACTTTTGTTATAGCGATGCCATTTTTACCTCTCACTGGGCCGCAGGTTTGTACATGCTTGTGTTTCGTATTGGCTGATACAGCGCGCAAACTTGTAGTTGCGTGTCTGGCAAGATGTGCGAGAAAGGGCGCTCATTCTGAGAAGTAGCAGATTTAGGTTCTGGTCCTTGGCTGGACAAAAACATGGGTTCTAGTCATTGCTGACCAATCTTTGTTCAGTAAGCTGCTTGCTGGCGCCATGCTATTGCGAACTGGGCGTGCGACGGCATTGTGATTATGTACAGACTGAAACAAGTGTGAAAGCTTTTGCCGCTAACGCCATGTAGCATTCTGTGTAGATGTGAGCGAGTGCGAGCTTTATTCGGCTTGGCGTGCGTACGTGTGTTCTGAACGCTTTCTTGCCAGCTGCTGTCTATCTACTACTGTTTTCTAACACCTGTGCTCTTGAAACTGTGCGTGGTGGACCGTGGCATGCTCACAATTTGTATACGTCAGAAGTTTTGTAGTGCCCACTTGCTCGCTTACTCCGCTCTTACGGGCCGGTCTGGCTCCGACCAGGCCATTGCGCTCACAAACCCTCACGCTGTGCCAAAACGGGTGCCCTGCACTACCCAGTCACATACTCACTTCAACATCAAACGGAAAATGTGTCCTCTCATGCACACCATGCGTTCTCCCCGGGCCTCGCCCTGTTCGGACCACAAAACTTTCTATAACAAAAGCCTACTTAAACTGGCAGCCGCACTCTAGCGTTGCGTGGGTGTGCACTGGAGTCTGTCTCGGCGAGTGCAGACTTGCCGTAGGTCCGTAAATGCATGCGTTTGAGGTTGAAGCGATGGCTGCCCTCACATGTGTTGCCGTTTTCTCTTGACGTTTAAAGCTGGTATCATCGTGTCGATCCCGTGAATGTTCCACAATAAAACTGAGAAACACAGCTGGCGTGTCTGTGAGGAGATTGAAATGTCACGGTGCGTGGCCTGCCGCGAAATGGTTATGACGGGGTCACGATTAGCGCAGGCTCGAGGCTGCTAAAAGTGACACGTGCTGATGGTCAGGCAGCCACCATGCTAAAAGATTATTGGGTGACTGTGGCTTGAAGACCGGCGAACACACCTGTATCTCGGCCGAATCCCCTTTCTAAAACATGAACGCCGGTCATCACCCCAAGGCCAGGGAATAGCCGGCGGCGCAGTCTCGCGTCCGTTGGTCCTATTTGGCCGACGCGTCCCTACAACACCGGCGCCGGGTCCGCGTCGCGGTGACCGCTGGTGACCTCGGACGGTGACCTCGCGGCCGCCGCCGGCGAAAGGCGTCTCCGTGGGTATACCGGCGACCTGCGGCCCCGCGGGGCACTGCGACGGGTGGCGATCTCAGAGGCAGGCTCGACTCTCAGTCCCCTCAGGCGACCGAGACTTCAGCAGCAGCCAGGACAGACCGGACCGGGTTCACATCTCCGGAGCGAGGGCAGCTCAGAGAGAACAGCGGCTCCTCGCGACGGTGGCGCCGGCTACCGCAGAAGTCGGAGATGGCGAACTTCGTGCGAAGAATCGTGGTGAGTTCGTGATAAATCTCGCGGTTTTAGGCTCTTTTCATCGATGGTTTAACCGACGGTATTCTCACACGTGGGAAAACTTGTGCAGCTAGTGAATAGCTTGTGATACGCTTGTAATAAATCCAGTTCTGTGGCACCGAACAGTGTTAAGTGGAAATCCTCCCCCGTCGACAGACGTGGCTGGCCTGTACTGTATGCGTGGCGGGGGCGGCAGACTCCGGCCGAGCACCAGCAGACACACGGACTGCAGAGGACCGAGCATCCGAGGCGTCGCCCATCATACTGGCAAACGGCAAGTACCTCACTAAAACATAGAGTTTAAGAGTAGAGGTCGCTCCTTTCATTTTCTCATCTGAAAGGCGGTGTAAAATTCCGCTCCAGGTTTCAGATGGTACCTTAGAATCATCTGTCCCCTGATGTGAGCCACTGGTGGAGTGAAGGGGGTCCAGCACCTACCGCTATGCAGCCGAAAACCCTGATTTTTATCGGAACATTGCCGTAAAGAGAGCATTACTATGCTCCTGACATCTGGGACAGTCAAAAGTAAGAGCGTCAGTTCAGTTTCCCTGACCGTCAAGGTTGGGGCTTGTTTTGAGTTTCTTTGTTGATTATTTCACTCAGTCCATCGGTGAATACTTAACAGTCTCTTATCTATTTCTTATCACAGGTACGGGGTCGAAGGGCATTGCCCTTCCCATTTTCGACGTAAAGTCTCTTTGTACTTGGAGTTAACTCGGATATTATCTTCGTCCCAGCTCCTGCTGACCGGTTGCTGCTGACCATCCTCAATATGGAGGAGGGCGAATGAACATAATTATAAAGCTTGCAAACATTTTTCCTGTTTTTTTTCTTAACAATGCTGGGAGGATTCACGAATCCGGGCAAGTCTTCCACTGAGGAGCATGCAGATACGAGGCCATAAAAGTCATGAGGATGGCACAGTTGAATTTTTGGAACTGTGTTGTGCTGCTGCGTGAGCATAATGTGAATTTAATGCCGCACCAGCGTTCTCATAGTCATCAAAATATAGACAAGCAGTCCGCGCCATTCGGGATATTTTGAAAACTTAAACCTAAACGAAAGAAGTTGTCGGGTTATACATTTTCTATTTATTATTGTTACTTCCAACTGCTCTACAAACGTTGATTGTTTCTACAAAGCGCACTTCTATGTGGGGCTGTATACCAGCGTGCAGAACTGTCTCTTTCATCTTACGGGCCATTTTCAGAACTTCCGGAATGCCTCAAGCAGGCTCCATAGTACCAAGCCCGAACCTCCCGGAATCTCCCATCACCAATAAATCACGTCCGCGTGATTGATCCGCCCTGGAAACATCGACATTCATCGCCGCTATTGAATGTCAGTGTAAAAGATGCCGAGACACTACACCGAATACCAGCCACACAATGTCGATCTCTCATATCCGGCCCTCTAAAAACAAACACCTGTCAACTTGTCTCTCTCGGCTCGGTGTCAAGGTTGCTGCGACTGGGCCACAGGCGAGCGCCCCTGACCCCGGCCGCTGATGTCACCCTCCTACAGCATACACCGTCACGGGAGCGTGTCACGAGCGGCGGTCCCGGCTCCGTCGGCCATGACGTGACCCGGGCCATTACCCTCGGGGGCGGCGTCACCGGGGCGGTCTGCCGTGACCAGCAATAGTGCCGCGCCGACGCACCCTGAGGGATGCACGCCGCCCGCATTGTTGCCGCCCCGTGTCCGTCAGCCCCTGTGTGAGGCGCTGTACCGGTCATTAGAGGCTGTAGCGGCTGTCACAGTCACTATACGCCTACTTCTGGCACGCTGTCTTATGCTGTTGCATAAATACAAAATTTTTGAAAGTTTATTTAATCAAAGCTGAATTGTTGTTATAAGATATGCCCCCTTCCTACGGTTATAAGATATGCCCCTCGTCATAAAATATGGCCCCCTTCCCAAGTGTCCTACTCGCAGCTCTCTTTCCTAGTCACGGTAGTTTCCAAAAGGAAGGGTAAGCTTCACGCTCTCGGCTGGCCGAAGCCAATCTAATTATGCAAATAGCAAACTTAGGCCAGAGATCTCCCCTCCACTCCCAACCCTCACCGTCTCTCCAAACACGAGCGGTAAATACGAGTTTCCTCGCGTTCATACAAGCAAAGGGTCTCCATGCGCCGCTGTCTCAGCTTCAGTGTTTGCTCTGATGCAACATCCGTTCCCTCCTGCTGGTTCATTGTTCGCCGCTCAGGGTCGCCACGCCAAATCTGACACCGGCTCCGGACACCCAGACGACAATGGCCTTGAACGCGGAGGACGATAATTGCAAGGCAATACACGAACGAAGAAACTTGATGGCTATGGTGTGATAGTTGGAAATTAGGACATATATTCTCTCTCAAAACAGATCAACATCCTGTTGCTATCGCAAATATTACATTCAGTTCCCCAGGTTTTCGTCGGACCTAGTCCCAGTCCTGCGCCCAGTATCACAGACCCGGTTCGTCCTCCCTCAGAGACGGTGGCCGTGGAGGGGCGCAGTGCGGCCGGAGGCCGGGTGCAGTTCCCCAGCGAGAGGCAGGACCAGGGCAGACACGCCGGCTCCCACAACCACGCGCTCTGGCAGTCGGCGCTCTACGCCACGGCGGACGTGCACGCGCCGGCCGTGTCGCGGCGTGCCTGCCAGCTGTACCCGGACCGCGGGCCGTGCTCCGGCACCGTGCGGGCCTGGTACTGGGACTCCGGTAACGAGAAGTGCTCCACCTTCGTCTACGGCGGCTGCAAGGGAAACGACAACAACTTCATCACGGAGGACGAGTGCCGCTCCGTCTGTGACATTGGTGAGCCATGGGTCTCCCGTTTCAGGAACAGCGCTATGAACTTTTTGGGATGGGTCGATTTTATATCCCTATCCACTTCAGCATAGAATCCCAGAATACTATCTCAAATTATGCTCATGCGAAAATGCCAAAATCATAGTTTTGAAGGGCAGCTGCAGTCCGCACCACTTTCAGGGTAAACTGGCCATTTTTGTGTGTAAAATCAGCTGACTTTGGGCGAGGAGGAAGCTACCGATCTTCCAAAATCAAATTTTACACATGTATATTCCGATTGGCACTAATACAGACGAGAAAAGCATGTCTTAATGTGCCCACCCTTGCTAACATTGACCTTTGCGTTACAGGCTACCGCCAGAAGGTCATCGGCCACACCGGCTTCCTGCCCCGTCCTGTCTCAACAAACGACCCGTCCTACCCAGCGTCCAGTTCCCAGCAGTACCCCGCCGTGGGAAACGCGCTGACGTCCCCATCTCACCACCACTTCTCCGACCACCGGCCGGAATTCAGCGGCAGGCCCGAGTACCCGCCGTTCGCCCCCGGGCACGCTCAGGTGACGCAGCTGGAGGACGACTACCGGCCGTACACGCAGTCCTCCGGTACTGGGACGCAGCGGTACCCGCAGTCCTCCGGTACAGCGACGCAGGGGTACCCACTGTACTCCGGCACAGCGACGGAGCGGTACCCGCAGTCCTCCGGCACAGGAACGCAGCGGTACCCGCAGTACTCCGGTACAGGGACGCAGCGGTACCCCGAGCCGTCTACAGCCGGGGACGAGGTAACGCGCCACCCCGGGCTACTCCGACCTCATGGCTGCTCCGAAGAGGAGGCCGTCTGTGAATTCGATCATTATGATTACCCCAGGTAAATGGTGCGCAGCAAACAAGGACTAGCATGCGATTAAATCATTCTTATGTGATCAAATCGGTTTAGCCAAATCAGTTACTCCCGAATTCTGGCTGGATTTTCCAACGAAGACACCCAAATGGCGAAGACAGATTCACCTAATTTTCCACGAAGACAGATAAATGGCATGGAAAATAAAACTCAAAAGACGGACATGCCAGTTAACCCATTCTTTGGAAGAGACGATATCCTTCCAGTATATACGAGTTCACATTTGCATCATATAACTCATCAATAATGTTAGCGCTCGGAGGAGAGGGGTATCTATCTCACGAGATCCGCTGTTCCTGCAGCTCGACAATGGACCTGCTGTTCACGCGGTACGGCGAGGAGCTGCGCCAGATGTACCACCAGCTGTACCAGTTCGCGCCGGAGGAGTTCACGGAGCGCTACCGCAACCTCTCCAGCGAGGCGGCCAGGTGAGGCGCCGAGCAAAGGAATTAGACACAGTCAGAGAAATCTGGCAGTGACACGCGTCTGAGCAACTGGTGACTTTGAAAATCCTTGCGAAAATTGTGCTGCAATACTTTCGCAGAGTACGATTTTGTATTAATAAACACTTTTGAAAACACTAAAAACGCACATCTAAGAATTTTCACTCATTCAGAACTCAAGTCTTCCACTCAGATCTCACTCAGTATTGCTGAGAGGGGTTGAGTGTTATGGCCTGTCGCCATGATGTCCGCTCCCCGGCAGCGCCCGTTCTGAGCCAGAGGCGCTGACCGCCCGGCACGGCGCCGGAGAGTTTGTCTGCGAGTCAGAGCTCCACTACCGCAGGCCCGGCTGGGCCCGCACCTTCGCCGGCGCCTGGCAACTCATCATCAACACCGCCGCATTCCCGCAGGCGGTCCGCATCGAGACCTGCAGGTGGGTAGTGTTGTTACATATCTGGGAATTCATTCGCACTGTCGATTACTGGCAGGCAGTCTGCATGGAAGCCTGAACGCAGACGCGGAGGGAGACAGAACCAGCATCTAATACTTAACAACCAGGTGTCATTAACAGTACCGACCCAAATGTCTCCAAATCACTTTTCCCTATTTTCAACCAGTCCGTCTTCTTTTCACGGTTTGCTCCGCCGCTCTGCCGCTTGAAACCTGGTTGCTTCATCTTGATGAGTGTGCATACTTGCTCTACAGGTGGTCAGTACGATAAATGAAACATTTCAGCCAAGTTGGAGGAGAAATAAATTACATGTTATAAACAGTTAGTGATTTGGCTTAAAGGGCACCAAGTCCGGTCATAAAGTACCCCAGCATAGTCTTAATATACCACCGCACCACTAGTTCGATGACGGGACCATCTGACTCACTCAAGGATCCACGGTCTCCGGGAGGGATCCGGATTAGAATCTAAGGGAGCATACATTTCCTTTGACCAGTTTCACCCCCCCTGTCCCCGTGTCCCCAGGTACGAAGGCCTCCGGTGCAACTTCCTGCCACCCTGCATGAGCTCCGTCTGCGTGCAGAGGTTCGCCGTCGTCAAGATGCTGTGCGTCAACCCGCTCAACCCCTTCGCGCGGCCCGGCGTGCAGGACGTGGAGATCCCCTCCGGCTGCTCCTGCTACGTCACCGGCGACCGGGGCGCCGCCTGGCGGCAGCCCTGGGTCCGCTCCGAAGACACCCCGGCGGCACACGCGCGGTCAGGCCGGACCGCCACCTCGGCCGCTGACGACTAGACGTCATTCCCAGGGGCTGAGATTGACAGAGCGATGAGAAATGGCAGATAGTAATAATCAACCTCAAGAGACTCTCCGCGAGTGTCATGCACTGGCTATTTCTCGCACAAATGGTTCTCCACAAATGGTTTCTCGCACAAATGGTTCAGAAGACTGCTTTGTTCTGTTATTATAAAACCAGTCGTGATATCTGTTTGCTCTTTGCTGGTTCGGAGTGTTCCTTAGGTGGAGTGAGAGACTCGTATCATGTTCAAAGCAGGCGGTGAACACCAGTGGTGCACGAAAGATTCCGCTGGAGGCAACCATCCTATAAGTGTTGTTTTATAATGATGTTTTGCTATGGATAGATGAGTGTGCTCAGGGTCTGATTCCAAAGTTACCATCTAGAGATCTCAGCAATCACGGTTTATGTTGCTTCACTTTTCCGTTGTTTGTCTCCAACGCCGAACCGAAGAGTTAATGCTCGCAAAAGTGCTACAGTGCTATACCATTACCGCGAGCTTGCAGAGTATCGCCGTGCTAAATCACTACACATTTTGTTTAGCTATGTTTTGTTTTCTTGATCAGCTGTAAGCTCTCGGATGGAGCCATTGTTATATCGACATATCGCCGGTGCGTTTGTCTATAGGGTGTTGTTTTGTCCGGGCGGCCAGCACTATGCTGGTGCACTGTATGTCCGATGCTCCAATAAAGCGATGAAATTTGCTTAAGCAGGTTCTAAACCTCGCCAAAGTACGAATCACTGACATGAGCAGCATCCGCAGTTTTAAATAGCTAGACTGTGGATTTTTTAATAGATTACAAAAGGCGAAGTGTGCAGCATTACGAAGCCGTAGGCTGGAAGGAGTCTTCTGCCTCCAATCAGTGACCAGTCTCTGCCCACGGGACTCAGCCATTATTCCTGAGTCTGGGCTGACGTATCGCACGCACTCCCTAGAACCCGCGGTACAAACAATGGGAAGGAAAGTCCAACCCGGGGGAATTCACGCACAGGACCGCCGCCACCCAGCTCAGCCACTCAGCGTCGCAGTAGTAGGTCTGCGCTGTTTACACCGGACGAATCACCGCTCGGGCCCGCGTCGACCTTTGCCTGGCATCGGAGGGATCCAATTTAATACCACTGCCTCCGCTTTTTTACATGTTGTTGGGGGACTATAGGGCAAGGCGCTATCGAACTTTGGCTGGCTTATTTTCCATCTCATTTTGCACAGTCCAATGCGTTTTTGCCTCGTCTGGTCCAGTGGCCCAGCGTCCTTCCAAATTGTGTTGAATAGAACTCTCAGCGAGCATTTTAAACTCACATATTACGTTCAGCAGGTGAACTTCAATCAAACGTAAAGGGGGGAGGGGCTCTAAGACGAGCGATTCCTGACTCATGGTCACGTCGAATCTCGCACGCCACCATTTCAAGTATGTTGGAAATTAATTTCCCGGACATTACAGTCATCATAAAGCAAGCCAGGGTAGTTATTTCGGAGAAGACGGGCAGAAGGTGTTTCATTGACCATACAATCACATGCTCACTAATGGCATGCGTATATTTAAGAAGTTTTCAGAGTTTTCATATTGCCTAAGACTTGATTTATTTTAATTAATTTTGGCTGAAAAAATCGTCGCCTAATTCTAGCCAACCCAGGGTCCAGCAATGCAACATGCGGCTTCTGGCGTGCATGCATGGTTCGCCTCAACTAAGAAAACAACCACGTCATCTAATTATTTCTCATTCTAATATCAATATCAACCAGCCATTTTTCTCGTTATGATAAAACTGGACTGACCCGCGGCGATGACTTATGACCCCACCTTTAATGCCGGTCAATAAAATCTGCATCTGAAGCCGATCGCATGTATGCATTCACCCCACTCAGAAACAGGCTAAAAACACGCTCACATCTACTTATTATTCTTCCGAAACCTACAGCCAGCGTATGAAAAAAATCGTAGCTTCCGAAGGTATGAAGTTTGATGCAGAATGGAAGATGTTCCTCCTTCCCAAGATAAAAAAAGTAGCTCAGCAACTCGAATGGTTACGAATCATAGCTACAATAACAACACTGGTGCAGCCCAGAAGAGACGTGGTGTCTGACGTTCCTCTATAAATAGGGACAGGGCTGTACCACCCAGTTCGTCCCCGGAGGTCAGTATGTTTTCTCAGCACTGTGCGCCGTCGTTCCGACAGCTCACAGACGCCTCCGGCGATAAACACTTCGCTGGCTGTCCCACTGCCCCCCACAGAGAAGCTGGACCGCCGACAGTCCGTCACAGGTCACCACAGCACCAGGACGAGCAAGCCTCGCTCAACCACAGACAACACTGGGACGAGGACGGATTAGTGCGGTGATGGAAGTGCGACGCATCACGGAGACAACCGACTAGAGCTACAACCACAGACTTCTTCATTCCTCAACAGCGATCCACTGAAATCCAGGCGCATTTTCCATTTCTACAGAAGATACGTTCCGGGAGACACGGCTACCAGTGAGTCCGTTCCCGAGATGGCGTCGCCGGCGAAGCTGCTGTGGCTGACGGCCCTGCTGGCCGCGGCGGCGGCGGTACCAGCGCGACAGGTGACCGTGGTGCAGGGCGTTCTGGTGGAGCCGTGGCTGAACGCCAGCGCGCGGATGAAGCGACAGCACTCGCCAGACATCCCGCCGCAGCCGCTGCAGGACGACCTGCTGCAACGGAAGGCCGCCCCACTGACCTCCTCAGAGGAAGGAGGAGGTGCCGCAGGAGGAGGCAGAGGACAGTCCAGCTGACCAGCTGCAGGCGGCCAGTGTCCAGCTGGAGGACGTGATCGGCTCTCCGGACGGCGGGGTGGAGACGCGCGGGCTGCGGCAGACCCAGCTGGAGGCGCTGCTGCTGGAGCTGACCGTGCGACAGCTGGACACCGGCGAGAACGTCACCCGGCTGTCGGCGGCCGCTGCCAACATCTCCGCCGACCTCAGCCGGGCGCAGGCCGACATCCGCCGCACGGCCAGCTTCGTCAACGGCGTGACGGCTGCCATGGAGCGGAGGCTGGCGGCGGTCGACGCCGACACGGCGCAGCTGAACGACTCTGTAGCGCAGCTGACGCAGACGCAGCTCTCGGCTGAGCAGCAGTGGCGTCAGACAGCCGCCGAGATGACGCAGGAGGTGGCCGAGCTGCGGGCGGTACAGGAGGAGCTGCAGGGCTGCTGCAGCTCGCCGCCTCCCACACCGCCGCCGCAGGGGCTGCCGGCCGGAGCTGACCAGCTGGTGGCAGAGCTGGTGGCCATCCAGGGCGTGCAGGCGGCCGAGTTGCGCTCCCTGCGGCGACAGGTGACGCGACTGCGTGAGAAGGCCGCCCACACCCACAGCCGCGCCGGCGACGCCGAGGCGGCGCTGGCGGCGCGGCTGCAGAAGCTGGAGACGGCTGTGGCGCGGCTGAGCCAGCCCGACCCTTCAGCTGAGCTGCACCAGCTGCAGCTGGAGGATCTGCAGCAGCGGCTGCAGGCGCTGGAGGCAGCTGCAGCGGCGCCGGAGCCACAGCAGGAGCAGTACGGACCGACACAGAGCACAGGCGACCTCAGCGTAGCTGGCTCGGCGGTGTCCGAGAACGTAATCTCGGCCGACGAGGTCGTGACGGAGGAGCACCTGGTCACCAGAGACGGGGACGGCGGAGGCAGCGTGGTGCTCGGGAGCTCAATACGGGCTGCAGAAAGGTACCAGTTTCGACACATTATGCTTTAGTCAAAAGGTTTCGTTTGTACTTGATATAAAGTACGATATACCAAGTTATGTACATCTGATCTGGTAAACAATTCGTACTACGAAAAATCCTAAAATGAGCCTGAAAAGAACTAAAACCCGGCAATCTAATAAAGCATATCTGACTTCATTGCATACAATTTCAGACAGCCCTCCATTGGTTTCAACTTATTGGCCACCGTCTGTCATCTACATTCGTTTAAATAACCGCCGTTGGTCCGTTTCAGCGACGTGCCTCCATCGGGCGTGACCCCTCGGTTCAGGTTCCCGGCACGCGCCGACAGCTCCGGCTGGCGACCGATACCTAGTCGTCAGGCCCGCCTGCTGCCGCCAGGGGCGCTGGAGTCGGAGCGCCCGGCCGCTGGGAACTCGCTTTCAGACATGCTGCATTCTGGCCAGGGCTGGAAGCAGCCCGCAAACGCGATTCGTGGTCTGACTGACACCCAACACAGCCAGAGGGACGCGTCATCCGACAGCTCGGAGGAGCGGCAGGACTCGGACTCCTCCAGCTCCAGCTCCAGCTCGGAGGAGACCTCGGCCGAGACCGACTACAAGCCCGCACCGGTCGAACCGCCACACACTCCAGAGGAAGAGACGGCTGACGTGTCTGCACTGGTGCAAGAGATCCTACAGCAGGCAGCAGTAGTGCAGAACCACATCGACGCGGGGAACGCCGGCTCCGGTCCAGCAGACCTCGATAGAGCAGCGACAGATCAGCACGCCGTCTTCCCTGTACAGAACGCGATCCAGCCCCGGTCCCAGCCGCCGCCCCGCCGGCGGCAGCAGCGCCTGCTTCCGCCCAGCAGTCAGCCCCAGCCCGCCGGACAGCGCGGCCCGGGCCCCGCCAGGAGCCAGCCCGCCGGACAGCGCGGCCCGGGCCCCGCCAGGAGCCAGCCCGCCGGACAGCGCGGCCCGGGCCCCGCCCAGCCCAGACCCCCTTCGCAGCTGGAGTGGCAGGGCAGCTGGACAGACCCCCGGCTGTTCTGCAGGCCCACGGAGCTGTACTCTCGGCTGGACGGCATGCAGTTCTGGTGTCGGGTCAACTGCCCGGTCTGTCCGCTAACGCACTGCGAGTGCTTCTGGGTTGACGGGACACCCGAGGAGCTGCAGAGACTGCGTCGGTGAGAGGTGCCCTGTGTGTCATTGCCCAAGCGACATCACTGAGGTCATGGTCATTAATTATTGAGCAGGTAGAGACCGTAGAAAAATTTTTTACGCGTAAGCCAACAGTACTACTGGTACCTATGGTGCACAATACGTCCAATACAGGGAAACAGTGCGCACCATATTTCAACATGACCGACACCATTATTGAGTCGGTTCCTAATTATTTAATTATACTAATTTATTTAATCATTATCAATTATTTCGGTTCCTACTGCGCACTCGGCCGTATCCAACACCAAACATCATCAAACGCATGTCTGCGAAGCACACTTTATTTGGAAACGAGACCTACACCCGCATACGCCCCCGGAACCAGCTGGCAAATCGCTGGTACAATAACACGTGCCGCCCGAAACACTGCAGCCAGCACCACCATGTCCCAGTAGCAGTAGCCTTGGCCTTAGGGATAGTGGGAGCCCAGCTTTAAACACGGTCAGATCCCACAAAACATCGGCTTTTACCGACCTCGGTGAAGCAAGGCCAGCAACCCCAGAGCAGTGTTTAAAGCTGGACCTTGGCTCCCGCATGAGAAATATACACCGAGCGTATGTCTTCATTACTGGATGCTGGTATCAGAAACGGAAGTTGGATATCATTGAAGGGGAGTCTTCCGTGCATTTCTGCACAGCTCGCGCGTGCTACTGCCATTTGCATACTCACAGCGGACGCGGCACCAAACGAAGGACAGAAACAACACTCAGCCGATATATGGGCCAGGCACCAAACACATTACCTATCATATAAAATATATATACTTAACACATCAGTAGATATTCTGAATTCGAAACAAAGCAATCACAATGTGAGCAGACGCCGGTCTCAGCGGAGTCTCCCTGCTCACCGCCTATGGAGGATATCAGTAAGCGGAAGGAGCGTATGTTGAGAAGCTCGTCCCGTCTTCAATACGTGACCATTTACGTCGTTTCGGGTCCCATTGGGCCCACAGTTTTAGGTTGTGAGGGACACCACTTCGGTGTGCTGACGGATCTAGGATTTCGGTGAGGGACAGGGGGAGGGAATTCTGGGGAGGGCGGCATCCGCCACCTGGGAGGTACCTTCTGTGCATTTAGAGGAACGCCATTGCGCATGGATTTTCACGTTTATAAAGGCCCGATGTTCTAAGTCTCACCGGGAAGTATCGGCACAAAATTTTTCAAAAAGGGTGCCAATGTTTGGAGAAAAGACAGCCAAACAGTTGAACGGAGTTGGCAGAGATTGGCAGAGAACGGGCGGCAAAAAATTAAAGACGGATGCCAGGAAACAGGGAGCTTCTGGCACTCATCTTAAAAAGTTAATTTTAAGGCCCCTGTACGCCCCACTTTTCCATTTGACGGACGTCCAGGACATTTTCGGGCGCCCACAGGGAGCAACTCCACAGACCTGGATTGGGGACTGAGGGGGAGGGTGGGAGATGAACCATTTCAATCCGTCCTAGCTTTGATGCGATGTGTGCTGAGCCCGTCGGAGATGATGGCTGGACCCACCCCTTTTGATATGCTCCGGAATGCGAAACATTCATGTGCTGCTCGGTAAATACAGCCAGCTTCGGCTCGCACTGTCTATTTCCAGCAGGCTTCAGTTTCAGAAACAAGACTGGCCAATATAGAAAGATCACATCGGGTCCGGTCTTCTCCACGGTGCGATATTTTCACGTGAGTCCATTAGCTCAGCGCTACTCCGAGGCCGCACCAGGGACGGAGGACCACAGGCGTGCAGGAGATGCACCTTGGTAGCTGAGTCACACAAGACAGCTCAACACGTGTGTGTTGGCTTTAAGAAGTCAAATGCGAACATCAGCCAGTTGTATCAATGATGTCGAGGCAGTCTGTGTCAGCAGTCGGAATTTCCACCTCTACGGACTGCAAAGCATACAGGCAATATAATGTATCCACGTCAGTAGGTTACGAGACATCTGGACCTGGCCAGTATCCCGAGAAATTATCCCCCAGACGGTCGTCGGCTGCTCCGTTCTGCACAGCTGATGTAACTCACGGGTAGCGGTGTCTGATGGCGTCTACCTGGGGTCTCCGTGAGAGTCCAGGGGTCGGCGCGTCTCGGCACAACACGTGCCTATACCCGGTACCAGCGCCCAACTGTCTGATCCCCTCCTAAGTCAGCCGTCAGGTCTTCACTGCACGGGATTGGACCATATCCAGTCCAAAGGTGACCCTCGGGCCGCGCCCAGTTCGGGGGTGACCCTAGGGTCGCGTCCAGTCCTAGTGGGGAGGGTGACCCTAAGGTCGCGTCCTGACCTGGAGGGTGACCCTCGGGTCGCGTCCAGTCCGAGGATGACTCTCGGGTCGCGTCCTGACCGGGAGGGTGATACCCAGTCCAGCAGTGACCCTCGGGCCGCGCTTGGAAACAACTACGGGATGTCTGCAGAAGGCGCGAGAGACGGAGTGGTCTCCTCCCTCTCCCAATGGCGGTGGGGTTGAACTGTGGACGGGCCGTACTGCACCAGACGGCAGGCACTTACAGTGTATGCCGACCGGAGCGGATGAAGGTTCACTTCACATCACTGGATTATGGAATATGTGCGGTCCTGCGTATCACCAGCGGAGCGACTCGGGTAGATATCACCTTTTGACATCGAGTGTAACACCCCATAAGTAGAACAAAGCGGAAACTTTCAGTAACCTCGGATATCCCGTTATAGAATTAATGTGCAATACACAAATCATAATTGCAAGGCAGGACAGCTTGTCCTAAACTAGCACTTGTACTGAACGGTGGAATAGGGGATGGACACAAAAGACGAAGTATGACAGCAGCTTCGTAAAAAAGAAACAAAAGGAGACAAATTATTGTAAATAACATCCGCAAACGATGCATTACATGCAACCGTAGAATTCAGAGAATGCGAAGAACATATATCATACGTTCTTCAAGACGGGAGCCAGAATTTCCGTTCACGGCCATTGGACTTAAATCCATGTATATACATCGCCACAGCCTACCCCGTTACCAGCCGACAGATTAACGTACAAGTGGGGTTAATGCTGGTCCGAATATACATTCATTCATTACGTACAAAAATTGCGTACAACATATATGATAGCTAAATTAAAGTAGGATTTCAGAAGGTAGGCTTGAGTGCACCGTAATTGCGTTTTAGAATGGCTATCTTTACCTGCTTATCTATACTTTGCCGTATAAAAATTGAGCAAGACGACCCGAAAATATTTCAAATTAGCCATAGCCCAGTGATTTTACCACAGCACAGTGTATTCTGTCACACAGGTGCCGGTGAATTTCGCTCCGTTATCACTGTCAACGGCCGCGATAAGCTGCCCACACAAGAGGCAAAAGGACAGCCTATAATTCTCCAAGACCCGCGTCGGCCATGAAACCGCGTCTGAAATAGACAAATGTATGGCTCAATGTCGGTGTCCCACAAAACAGTTTTGAAAAAGAAAATGTATACCTATTTGTTTTCCTCGCTCCGACAATAAATAAGGCCTCGGCCAATAATCATCTCTTTAAGCCACCATTTGTAATCAGCCTAAGGAACCAAATCTGTCTTTATAATCATTAAAGTGGAAAAGGAAAGAAATGAAACGCAGGAGCCGATGGACAATGCAAGTGAAGTGGGCAACGTAAACAATTTTATAATTAAAGTGTCTTTCAATATCACACACACACCATAAACGCTTTGAGCAATGGCTTGGACGTGATAGAGAACGCACAACTGTTCAGAACTAGGCCTCTCGTGCGCACCCACCCACCCAAACCGCACCTCAGACTGGCATATAAACGTATGAAGACATAGGCAGAGCCGCGCTGCGTGCGGCGCCCAACATACCAATATATCACAAGAGACGGGCCACGATATACAAGCGCGCCATACCAAACACCGTATCACTGGCGCGCCGATGCTGTCCGAGTCGGCTGCTGCCGGAGGCGGCCGCCCCTCTCACCCCTCTGTCCACAGCACTCGCCACAGTCAGGGCAGCGACAGACTTGGCGCGTGCGAGGCGGCAGCTGCATCACCAGTCGGACATCAAAATTCGAAGCTTCAACAGCCATATGTGGGGAGCTGACCTGACGCCGGGCCACGGCAGCGGCAGCGGCCGGGCGGTCTCACGTCATGAGAATGCTGACCCGCCCGGCCAGGTTGGAGACGATGGCCGAGAGGCCAGAGTTGGCCGGCGCCCGCTGCGACATGGGGCCAGTCTTCAGGCCCACGGCCGCGCTGTACGACTGCAGGAAGAGCGAGCGAACCGAGCGCAGCCGCGCCGCCCGTCTGCCGGTAACGGAGGGGTCAGGGCGTGGCAGCACAGCTGCACAGACACAGCACAGCTGCACAGACACAGCAGTCGCACTAGGCACAGGGAGGGAGGCACAGCGCAGTCGTACTGCAGGCACAGGCAGGGAGGCACAGCACAGTCGTACTGGGCACAGGGAGGGAGGCACAGCACAGTCGTACTAGGCACAGGGAGGGAGGCACAGCGCAGTCGTACTGGGCACAGGCAGGGAGGCACAGCGCAGTCGTACTGGGCACAGGGAGGGAGGCACAGCGCAGTCGTACTGGGCACAGGGAGGGAGGCACAGCGCAGTCGTACTAGGCACAGGGAGGGAGGCACAGCGCAGTCGTACTGGGCACAGGCAGGGAGGCACAGCGCAGTCGTACTAGGCACAGGGAGGGAGGCACAGCGCAGTCGTACTAGGCACAGGGAGGGAGGCACAGCGCAGTCGTACTAGGCACAGGGAGGGGAGGCACAGCGCAGTCGTACTAGGCACAGGGAGGGAGGCACAGCGCAGTCGTACTGGGCACAGGCAGGGAGGCACAGCGCAGTCGTACTGGGCACAGGCAGGGAGGCACAGCGCAGTCGTACTAGGCACAGGGAGGGAGGCACAGCGCAGTCGTACTAGGCACAGGGAGGGAGGCACAGCGCAGTCGTACTGGGCACAGGGAGGGAAGCACAGCACAGTCGTACTAGGCACAGGGAGGGAGGCACAGCGCAGTCGTACTGGGCACAGGCAGGGAGGCACAGCGCAGTCGTACTGGGCACAGGGAGGGAGGCACAGCACAGTCGTACTAGGCACAGGGAGGGAGGCACAGCGCAGTCGTACTGGGCACAGGGAGGGAAGCACAGCACAGTCGTACTAGGCACAGGGAGGGAGGCACAGCGCAGTCGTACTGGGCACAGGGAGGGAGGCACAGCGCAGTCATACTGGGCACAGGGAGGGAGGCACAGCACAGTCGTACTAGGCACAGGGAAAGGCACAGCACAGTCGTACTGGGCACAGGGAGGAGGCACAGCACAGTCGTACTAGGCACAGGGAGGGAGGCACAGCACAGTCGTACTGGGCACAGGCAGGGAGGCACAGCACAGTCGTACTGGGCACAGGCAGGGAGGCACAGCACAGTCATACTGGGCACAGGCAGGGAGGCACAGCACAGTCGTACTGGGCACAGGGAGGGAGGCACAGCACAGTCGTACTAGGCACAGGGAGGGAGGCACAGCGCAGTCGTACTGGGCACAGGCAGGGAGGCACAGCGCAGTCGTACTGGGCACAGGGAGGGAGGCACAGCACAGTCGTACTGGGCACAGGGAGGGAGGCACAGCACAGTCGTACTGGGCACAGGGAGGGAAGCACAGCACAGTCGTACTGGGCACAGGGAGGGAGGCACAGCACAGTCGTACTAGGCACAGGCAGGGAGGCACAGCACAGTCGTACTGGGCACAGGCAGGGAGGCACAGCGCAGTCGTACTGGGCACAGGGAGGGAGGCACAGCACAGTCGTACTGGGCACAGGGAGGGAGGCACAGCACAGTCGTACTAGGCACAGGGAGGGAGGCACAGCACAGTCGTACTGGGCACAGGAGGGAGGAGGCACAGCGCAGTCGTACTGGGCACAGGGAGGGAAGCACAGCACAGTCGTACTAGGCACAGGGAGGGAGGCA
Organism: Lepas anatifera; assembly: GCA_034440635.1. Taxonomy (NCBI): domain Eukaryota; kingdom Metazoa; phylum Arthropoda; class Thecostraca; family Lepadidae; genus Lepas; species Lepas anatifera. The sequence continues at coordinate 574,945 of JAOTON010001320.1, forward strand.
CAGCGCAGTCGTACTGGGCACAGGGAGGGGAAGCACAGCACAGTCGTACTAGGCACAGGGAGGGAGGCACAGCGCAGTCGTACTGGGCACAGGCAGGGAGGCACAGCACAGTCGTACTGGGCACAGGGAGGGAGGCACGGTGCAGTCGTACTGGGCACAGGGAGAGAAGCAGAGGCGCCAAACCAGGATTTCGCAGATCACATAATCAGAATGTACGTATGAGACCCAACCAGAATAAACGTATCCAGTTGGCTTCCTGAAGTAGCTGTACATTAACCGAAAGAGTGTCGCCGCCTTAGTCTCTTACCGTGTTTCGGGTAATTCTGAGCCCCTCTCACCGTGTTTCTGGCGGTTCTGAGCCTCTCTCACCGTGTTTCTGGTGATTCTGAGCCCCTCTCATCGTGTTTCTGGTGATTCTGAGCCCCTTCTCACCGTGTTTCTGGTGATTCTGAGCCCCTCTCACCGTGTTTCTGGCGGTTCTGAGCCCTCTCACAGTGTTTCTGGTGATTCTGAGCCCATCTCACCGTGTTTCTGGCGGTTCTGAGCCCCTCTCACCGTGTTTCTGGTGATTCTGAGCCCCTTCTCACCGTGTTTCTGGTGATTCTGAGCCCCTCTCACCGTGTTTCTGGCGGTTCTGAGCCCTCTCACAGTGTTTCTGGTGATTCTGAGCCCATCTCACCGTGTTTCTGGCGGTTCTGAGCCCCTCTCACCGTGTTTCTGGTGATTCTGAGCCCCTCTCACCGTGTTTCTGGTGATTCTGAGCCCCTTCTCACCGTGTTTCTGGCAGCTCGGAGCCCCCTCTCACCCTGTTTCTGGCGGTTCTGAGCCCCTCTCATCGTGTTTCGGGTAATTCTGAGCCCCTCTCACCGTGTTTCTGGCGGTTCTGAGCCCCTCTCACTGTGTTTCTGGCGATTCTGAGCCCTCTCACCGTGTTTCGGGTAATTCTGAGCCCCTCTCACCGTGTTTCTGGCGGTTCTGAGCCCCTCTCACCCTGTTTCTGGCAGCTCGGAGCCCCTCTCACCGTGTTTCTGGCAGCTCGGAGCCCTGCTCGCCGGACTCGTCCACCAGCGTGGTCGTGGATTCGGTAAACTCTGGGCCCATCGACTGGCTGTACACGGGGGAGGAGCCATCAGAAAAAGTAACGCAGGATGCCAACAATACAAACCCGTGAAAGAAAACACATCAGTGTGCCGACCCACTGGCTAACATGCAGCCCTTCATAATCCTGATACACAAACCCCAGACGAGAGTTCACAGTACGCTGACAAGAAATAGAACGCACAGCATCAGGTAAAAGTCGACACATCGCTTATGTTGATTCCGATGCCGGATATTGACAGTGAGCAGGCGTGCCGGCAGGGGGAGGGCGACTTACTAGCTGCCGCGGGACTGAGAGGAGCCGGACTGGACGGAGCCATTGGAGCCGGAGCCGTGAGCGCTGCCACACCCGCCGATAATCTGCCAGCTGCTGACAGAGACAACAGTGTGTTCAACTGGCGCACAGAAAGGAGAGCCGCTCCTCAGTGGGGCGACACACATATACAACGCTAACAAACATCTGACAGCGGAAAGCTAACTCCCGGTAAAAGTACAACACAGAGATAGGTGTTTTACGCACTGAGCCGAATGGGCGCAGTTACAGTTAGGAGCAGAGCGCGGCGGACCTGCCGACGCTGGCGCAGCTGGGGTGTCGGGGCCGGCCGGCCGTCGGTACCGACACCGGACTGGTGCCGGCGCGCGGCTCGTGGTAGGCGCCGCCGCTGAAGGAGCCCGCCTCTGACCGGCAGGGCCGCAGTTCGGTCGGGCCCGGAGCCGGCCAGAAGGTCTGCCAACAGCGAGAGAGGGAGGTCGGAGTCGGAGGGAAGCGCGCCAACAGGTAAAACGAATCCCAGTGAATAACCACGGACACCAGGTCGCCGACAGAAGCTGGTACAAGTTCAGTACACTGCAGCTGTTATCATAAGGGTTCAAGGGGGTTTGCAGTATATTTTGAGTGCAACATCCATCTCACTTAATTCCAAATCGGTTTCTGGCATCTATGTCTCAGTAAAGCTCTTGAGGAGCTTGTCTCAGATACCCCAACACCATAAAGCGAAAGAAAATCTCCCGAAATTACTAGTACATTTGAAATTCAATACCTAACATCCTTAAGCAAAGGACCGGCCGCCCCTCTCAGGCCACCCTCCCACGGGTCAGTTCCCAGGCGACATACCACGGACGGATACTGACCGCCGGATAGATTCAAGGGAATCGATCACAAGCGTTTTCCACGCGTTGCCACTACATGGGTTCTGGACCGAGCTAGAGCCCAACGTTCTACAAACCGAGCAGTATCCTCTCACCTACCCCGGTAGAGCAGTAGCTCGCAAGCTCGGGCTGGGACGAGGACCCTGCTGCGGACGGCTCACCTGTTCAGGAAGAGATTCCAGCGAGCCGGAGCCCTGTCTCTCCAGCAGCCGCGGCGTCCTGTCGGCCCGCCGCGCCGCCGCCGGCGAGGCGTCGGCCGCCCCCGCCCCCGCCGGCCGGGGCCGCCGCCGCCGCCGACGGTCCGAGCGCCGCCCGGAGCTGCAGCAGCGCCACCTGGTCAGCGGCTGTTCACGGGACAGCTGCCCACCGAACCTATTCACTACCTGACATGCACACCGTTTCACAACATTTTATAAAAGACGGTGTAATCCCCACTCCTATAAGCTAAAACATCGTCGGTATACATTCCAGACTGAACGAATTGACGTACATTGCCAATTCAGCTGACAATTTTCCTCAGCACGGCAGGAGTATGTAGGGTTACAGAGTGTGCCGATGAAAAGGTAATGAGCACAAAATGAAAGAATGGATACTGCATGTGGCTGATGGCTAGTTTACGAGCAACCACTCAGTCCTTAAAGACGAGTCATTAATACTGACCAAGTGCCGCACGCGGCGATTCAAGGGACTAAATAAATAATAGTCCCTAACTCAGGAAGAGGTCAGTCATGAGGAAACATGGGGTCAAATAAGGGAAATAATAGAGCTGAACACGTTTCGGGTCATATCCCAGCGAAGGCTGTACTCATATTTAGAACATAGAGATTCCAATGATTTTACAGTTGACAGTTGATCTCACTGCATTCAGGTTTTCGCCTCCGCCTTTCATGTATACCTCGCATTAGCCAAATATTTGATGCCCGATCTATAGCATTAGTATACGTCCCAACTGCGGGAACTAAGCGCCAGGTTCTGGCGCTCAGTTGCCACACAACACAGGGGGGGGCGTGTACCGTACCTGCAGGAGGAGGATGAGGAGAGCTCCAGCTCGCTGAGACTCCCCCTCCAGTGAGGTGCCGCCGCTGCCAGCCGCTCCCGCCGCCGTCTCCGCACCATCGATAAACGGCCACGACTCGGAGTTGCCGGGCGGCGCGGCGGCGGCAGCGGGGGCGGGGGCGGGGGCGGCGGCGGCGGCGGTGGACGAGTGCAGCGTGCTGGTGCCACCACCGTCGGAGGCAGCCGACGAACAGGACGAGTGTAGGCTGGAGGCGTCCGTCTCCAGTCCCTCCAGAAGGACTCCATCCACCAGCTGGACGTCTGACTCAGCCCGCCGCAGCTCCAGCCGCGCCGTGCCGCTGAAACGGAGGACACAGACTCAGCCCGGAGGACACAGACCCAGCCCGGAGGACACAGACCCAGCCCGGAGGACACAGACTCAGCCCGGAGGACACAGACCCAGCCCGGAGGACACAGACTCAGCCCGGAGGACACAGATTCAGCCCAGAGGACACAGATTCAGCCCAGAGGACACAGACTCAGCCCGGAGGACACAGACCCAGCCCGGAGGACACAGACTCAGCCCGGAGGACACAGACTCAGCCCGGAGGACACAGATTCAGCCCAGGAGGACACAGACTCAGCCCGGAGGACACAGACCCAGCCCGGAGGACACAGACTCAGCCCGGAGGACACAGATTCAGCCCGGAGGACACAGATTCAGCCCAGAGGACACAGACTCAGCCCGGAGGACACGGACTCGGCGCAGTGATACGGACGACTTAAACTCGGTCCGGAGGCCACAGACTCAGAGTGCCGAAACGGAGAATACGCCTGCTGAGACGGAGAACACAGACTCAGTCCGCTGAATCGTGGAAACATATGACACAGGCTTCGCACAGACCCTGTGGGCTGAAACGTGGAAACATATGACACAGGCTTCGCACAGACTCTGTGCGCTGAAACAGAGGGCACAATGGCTTAGCTCACAGAAACAGCGTACAAAGACTCGGTCAGAAGGGCACAGTCTCGGTGCACTGAAATAACTGGTACATATTCAGCGCAAAAATTAGGAGAACACTGGAATTACAAAGTAACAGACAGGAGGGATAATGTGACGGCAGTAGCAAAATGGTTCCAGGGGTTCTTGGCGGTACAGAAATAATATCTACTCTTTATCATTTATGTAAATGATCTTTACCGTATTTCGAATATCGCGAAATTTTATCACTTTGCTGATGACACAGCTGTAATAATTTCTGCCAAAAACAGAGAAAACATACAGCAGCAAATAGATATCCTCCTACCCAAAGTAACTAACTGGTTTCATGCAAATCACTTATCACTAAATCCTGAAAAATCGCATTATCAAATATATTCTAGAAATTGTATTGATGACATTGAGGTTAGATTAAATGGTGTTAATATATTCAGGGAAAAGGTTGTGAAATATTTAAGGGTTTCATGAGATGAACATTTAAAATGGGAGAAACACATTACTAGTATAGAGGCATTGGTAAGTAGGAGCATAGGCCTATTGTCAAGGGTGAAATATTATTTGAACTCCCGTCAACTTTTATGTCTTTATAATAGTCTAGTTCTTCCACATTTGCATTATTGTGCTGTTATTTGGGGGAGTAACTACAGATCAAAATTAGATAGGATTTTTAGGCTTCAAAAAAGGGCAGTAAGGATAATTGCTAAGAAACCATTCTTTCATCCCTCAAATGGTATATTTATTGAATAAGAGTTATTAAAAATCTATGACATTGTTCTTGAACAGCAAATTATAATCTTATCAAAAGTCTTGAACCAGTTGATGCCAGAAGCTATCTCATCACTTTTTCATCGGCATTATCCTAACCAAACCCGTCAGACTCTGCATTTTCATGTTCCATTTGCAGCTACAAACTACCGAAAGTTCTCTTTGTCATGTTCAGCTCCTAAAGTATGGAATACAATTGTATGTTCAATTTTTCCAAGTATTAATGAAGTTCCACTATAAAAACATATTTCAAAGGGCCATGTAAGAAATTATTTCATTGACAAGTACAGAGAACAGCAAGATAACCAGCTAGCCTCAAAAAGTGCCAAAATCCATTCTTCTTTTCCTCTTTCTCTGGAAGAAATGCTCGTTTCTAACTACCTCGCTTGCCTTTTGTAGCAGTTTTTTTCTTTATAGAAATAACCCACAAATACCCTTACTCTGGCACCTGTGGTTCCCTCGAATGTTACTAGTTCATCTATTTTTTCGGGGGACCACAGGGATAATTTATTAGCATTAAGTTGTATTGCATAATTAAAAAACAAAGGAGCGGGGAGTGGTGCGACCCTATTGCAGTAATTAATACTTCTAAACCTGTTTATAAAGGAACTTTAGTAGAAGGATCCCACGGGTACGGAAGGGCACTCCTGCCTACCTATAAAAAGGGTAGTGGGTTAAAAAAAAACGGGGCGGACACAACATTACGGGTCTGTGGTCCGTCATTTCTGAGAGGGGGCCACCAAAGAAGGTGGTGGTGTCATCCAGACAGCTGACTGCAGCAACACTAGGCAAGAGAATCAGTCAGGGCAAATATCCTCGAAATGAATGTATTCATTGCTATGAATAAAAGCTACACACGAACACAGTGGGCTGTTGGACACCGGTTGCCCGCAGACACTAAGCCGAAAACCTTGAATGAGACGCAAAGCTGAAGATCAACCTCATTGAACCATTTCAAAGTCCAGTGATTTAAGCTCACCCGAAGCGTGCAGCGCTGTACTCGTCCGAGTCGATGTGTAGGAGGAAGTCGAAGGCAAAGTGCATGATCTCCTCGTCCTTGGCGACCCGGTCCGGTAGGTTGTGGCCGAACAGAAACCAGTCGTAGGCCAGTGTCAGGTATAGTATCTGCGGGGCGCAGCCAACAGTGAGGTTCTGAACCAACAGAAACCAGACAGGCCAGTGTCAGGTTCAATATCTACGGACCACCAGATGAGAATGTTCCCAACCGCCACCAGAGCACTTACTCTACAAATCAACACGCTGCTGGTACAGATAGTCGTCAAATGAGAATTTGAGAAGCAGGTTCCCGAATACGAAAGGCAATGACTCCACAGCGGTACCAGGGCCTCCCGCACCTGTGAGGCGTCCAGAGAGGTGTGTACCAGCCCGTCGGCCCACAGAGTCAGCCGTACCTGTGAGGCGTCCAGAGAGGTGTGCACCAGCCCGTCGGCCCACAGAGTCAGCCGCAGCAGTGAGATGAAGAGCGGGGTGCGGTCCCAGCCGGAGATGCAGTGGATCAGCAGGCCGTCTTGGCCAGCGTGCAGACAGTGAAGCAGCAGGCGCAGGTAGTTCTGCGTCAGCTCCACCACGTCCCAGGTCTGCGGCCAGGGCAGTGTTAGTTGCACACACGGGCATCCATGACATTCATGACATCTCAATGACATCCATCACCAGGTCCCAGGCCTGCACGGTGCGCGGAGCCACGGCAGGGGTCTGTTTCCAAAACGTCTCCAATCCCTTCTAACAAGATAGTAGAGATCACCGCTACCCAGCAGGCAACTCTGCAAACAGAATGTCCAGAGAAGCTTAGAGGAGCTAGAATGTACCACGGGGAATATAAGCAAAAACAAACGGACGCGAATACCGAGCAAACTAACATTGGAAACCCACTGAAAGGCTAACAACCCAGACAAAAGGCGGCGGGGAAACTGAACGGGACACTCTGCGGCCTCCAGAGCCGGTATGCCGGGGTACCGTGCACCTGTCACGGCGTGTGCCGGTGCAGCTGACTGACGTACCCGGTACTGCGGCCAGGGGATCTGCAGCTGACAGCTGAGCGGGGCCGGCAGGCCCACCTCCACGTCGATATAGCTCTGGGTCCAGTCGAACCTGAGCCCGTCCGCCTGGTAGCCGTGCTGGCAGTACTGCTGGAAAAACTCGCAGCCCGGGTATGGTAGACTGAGCAGGTCGAACGACGAGTAGCGCTCCTCCTTGTCCACCTTCTCTGACGACGACACGCTGGAACGGACGGCCACCGCGTTATAGCGCACCCGCACGGCTCTCAGAGCATTCATACAACAACCCAGAGGTGAAATTTTAGAACATGTAGGACTTATACGGCACTCTCACTCACAGGGCATCAGCGCTACTAAAGAAGAAAGCATACCACCCGCATAAATGACTTCCTACATTCATCGCACTGTCCAACAAATACATCGCTAACTCAGAGCCAAAGTGGCTGCTAGTCCATCAATCACAAGACAACACGGAGACCGCGCTGCAATCCGTACTCACTAGACGCCGAACTTGACCTTCTTGTTCTCGACCATGAGGTCGGCGATGGTGCGCACTGAGAAGAGCCGCAGCAGCTTCATGTCCATGTGTCGGATGCGGTCGAAGAGCTGGCTCTGACTGGGCGTTTCGTCTGGGGGGCTGGGCGGTGCCGGCGGCTCTGCCGGCCGACACCCGGGCTCGCCGCCGTCCGGACCGCCCCCGAACAGCGAGTGGTAGTAGTGGCGAGGGTACATCTCCGCCCCCACGGACAGCGTCGACGATCTGGCGACCACGCGGCGAGTTAAACCACAGCGATACCGTGCTGACGCTAACAATATCGGTACCTGTACACAGATGTCGAGCTGGCGAACAGTGGGCTGCGGAAACACGGCAAAGCGTCTTGACGAACGAAGAAGCTGTACTATAAACACAAACTATGACCTATATCAGATGCTAGTACAAAAAGATAATGTAATCACTCATTCAAACACGATAAAACATCTTAAAGAGAAGCTTTTATTCTTATATTTTGTGTAAGCTATCGCACGTTCTGATCCAAGTTCCTCTCAAATCATTAATAAACTTGTCTCCGAGCCCCGAGCCATCATTATCCGTCATCTACAGGAGGACCTCCTGAGCAAGATCACTCAGCCAAACCAGGCAGTAATAGTAGCACTTCAGATAATTTTTTCTCAGAAAACCTACAGATTGGCCTCAGCGCGACAACTGCGGTTACCTGCAGATATGCTGACCCCGGTAGAGAATGACCGGCACCGGGAAGCGGCCGCGACAGCGGGCCATCCGGGCCACCAGCGCCAGCCGGTGCAGCCGCGCGGTGTCGACGGCAGCGCCACCACGCGGCGGCGACAGCACCACCATCCGAGACGGGTAGTTGCTGCCCAGCTCGCCGCCCGAGTTGGCTAGGATGTCGGCGTGGTAGTCCAGTCGGAACAGGTCCACAGCCTTCTCCATCACCGACTCCGACTGTAACAGCCGCTCGGCACGTGAGACCGTTGACCGCAGACTCGTGAGTTTCAAACATGCACGAATACAGCAGTTAAGTCACAAGTGCGTGATAGTAATATTGCATTGTAGGGAACAAAACACTCAAGAGCTGAAAATACGACACAAAAAACTGCACGACGAGGTAATTGAATAATGGCCAGACATCCAAGATGATTCCTACAATAAGACGAGTAAGACGAAGTGAATGAAAGACGAGTGGAAATAAACGAGTGAAAAGCATAGTCAAGTTGAGCACTGTTACATTCTGCATGTGGGATCCAAATAAAAAGATCCACTGAGTGAACATCCTGTTAAGGACTAAGCTAAGGACCCCCAAATGACGCTTAGCCCCCACTCCAGTGGGCTTCCGATCAACCTTCACCTTGATTTGGTGGGGTCGGAACAACCCCCCCCGACTCCTATGCGAGATAGTGAAAAAAACTTGAACGCCCGTAGCTAGCTCATGACATACAGTTACGATACGATATATGTCAAGGCTTGGCTCAGATTAATATTGGGCTTAGGGCAGGTCAAAGAAAGTTGCAAGTTATGGACAGTTTTTGCTCTAACTTTTGACCAGATTGCATTCTAGCCACTTTTTAGATATCATAATAATCTTGTTGTTAAAAACGATCGAATGATGCATGGCATGACCAAAAAAGCTCAACACATAAAACCAAGCTGACCCACAGTTGGGCTGGAGCTGACCCAATATAGTCACTATGCATATCGATCAACTGGCGATTACAATACGAGCAAAGTACTAGTCATTTCAACAAATTATTTGTTAACATGTAACCTAGCATAACATAGCCTAGCCAAGACCTGTGTCCGTTCAGCAAGCCTACCTGCAGTCCCCCTAACCTCGCAGTGGCACTCTTTCTCCTCCAATGGCCAGGGCTTCGCCCAGCCTCAAGTTTCAAATCTGATCGATTTGCTCTACTTTGGTCTGAATTTGCACAAATGATATTACCCCTACATTTCCTGCACCTGATCCTTCACTGCATGTCAATTAAAGTAAGTTGTGGATGTCAATTAAAGCTCTTTTATAGCCAAAATTCAACGTTTATGAAGCTTTTTCATCAAAATTTCCTTACTGCCATACTTTTCACGAGTTTGTACACACCGGGATATCGAATTGCGGCAAAAATCTCCACTTGAAAAGTGACTGGAAAATTGGGTACAGGCAACAAAAATTCAGCTTGCCTGGCTGTTGCTTTCCACAAGAGAAAAAGAAAATATTTGAATCCGTACATATATATTTGCAAAAAACGACGCAATATTAAAGACATGAACAATGAGCAATGGAGCAGTCAACCTCGGCAATGGAAGATGCGTGTTAAAAGTGACGTGTGGGGAGGGGGCACTGGAGGGGGCACTGGAGGGGGGGCACTGGAGGGAACAGAACAGGGACCGCAGACCGGCTCCACCCGTTCGCCCGCCCGGGCGCCATCAGGCCGAAGCTTTTGCGCGCGCTACGCAACCGCACGCCGTGCGACCGATTCCGAGGCGAGTGCGACGCAGGTTCGGACTTCGCGGCCGCCCCCGAGGGTCGCGACGCAGATACGCACGCGCAGCTGTAGCTGCTACGAATGAGGTGGTCCGCGCGCTTTTCCACCGAGAGACCGATACCTTCCGGCTCGCTGCGTTGAGTTCGAGACTCATTGACACTCGTTTGTATTTACGCCACCAGTATTTTCGCAGGCTGTAAGGGATGGGGAACAGGGGGGAAGGGAAGCTTATTTGAGGGTCACGGCTATTGTCCGTGCGATGTGTGTGGACAGCGGAATGTGAGAAAGGTTGCAGTGAGACAGTTTAGCACGTTTATATGAGGAGTACAAGAACCAGATTATTGTATAACAGTGGTTGACAGATTTTAACACTTAAACATCTGCCTGCTGTATTGGTTTAAGTGTTAAAGAACCAGATTGGTAAATGCGATCAATAGGACCAGTAGTAGCACAGTAAATGGACCAGACAAGAACAAAGTCAGCCAGCACATGGCCATATTCTACTACTCAACTATGAGCTGGGACGGGTCGCCCCTCCGCCACCTGGCGGACACAGCCGCTCACAGAGGACATCGCTGTAGCACCAGCTCGGATGGCACGACAAAGCCCAAACATGCGGGGTCGGGCTTCGCCCCAAGATCGAGGTGAGTCCGACGAGGTGAGATTTGTATAGTCTTGCACTGATTTTCACCCTCTGCAAGTTCTGTGTGTGTTTAATGTTGGCCATCTTGCACACACACCCTATCACACCAGTAACCATTTTATTTGCTCCAAATTTTGCACCACTCATAACAGCCTTGGGGGACATTCGCAAAGGCAAGATCTTGTCAAAAGTGTCATGCTTTGCAGAATGGGAATTTATTGACAATGTCCAATGGAACAGTGAGAATGAAGCCTGCTGCTTCTGATCATGTACCATGTGTATATATAATCATTTTAGAGACCTGGATTCCAGTCAGTAGAAAGTGGCAGACTTCTTCACCAGGTGTTAGGAGCAGCTCAAGTTCTGCCCCAATTGGGGCATAAATTGGGTTGCAGAGGCAGACTTTTCTTTCCACTGGGGCATTCATATCATTTTACCTTTAAAGTAGGAGGGCCACTAAAACACAATCACTGTTTCTTTTTGCTATTCTTTCTTTTCAGTGCTTCTGTATCCACCTCAGTGTGTCATTGCTGCTCTAGTTTCCCTATCTGCTCCAAATATGGGCAAAGGCTTCCCCCAATCAGCAGGTGTGCCCCAACAAAACCTCCTCAAAACCTGTGACCTTCTGCAGACTGAACTGTATTCATACAATAGTAAAAAAGAGGATGAGTGGATCACATCAACATTATATATCATATGACAATCATAGTGAGGAAGGCTCAATGCCTGTGGGGTCCATTCTTGTCAAGCTAGATTATCAAAATATCCAAAATACAACAGGCACTTCCCTAATGTATTGGCCTTGGCAGCAAGTTGTCAGTGTTGGGCTCCAGTCTGCTGCTCAGAAACCTGCAGTGGCACTGTGTGGAGAGTAGAGATTGGTTCCTGAGATGCTCCAGCACTTAATATTTACCCACTGTAGGTAGGCTGGCGACTGATTGGTGGGAGAGTGACCCAAGCCAAGATCCATACTTTGTGGGACATCAAACTTTGATTTCTAAATTCAATCATCATTGTGGAAGTTTCTCATTTGGATGGTAGGGCCAGCGTCTCTATGAGAAGTCCCTTGATTACTTTAGTGAGACTCTGACTGCAAAACCAAACGTGCAGCAACTTAGAAAACATCTATTTAAGAAAGTATTTTGAAGTCTTGGGACAGTCTTCCAGACCATGTTGTAGCCGATAATGACCTGAAATCATTTAAGTCTAAGCTTGCCGTTGCACTCGGCTAGGCGCTATATAGCTACCAGTTCTGATACTTTTTCATTCAGGCAATACCTAAATGTGTGATATCAAATATTTAGGTGACACAAAGTGTGTGTATGATGATGCCTACCAATCTATATTTTGTAAGAGCATGTGCAGACACATGCCAGTTTGGGCTCAATACCTGACTCAGAGCATCTTTTGTTACACAGGTTCCCTCTCTGTCCTTGGATACCATCCTATCACTCCAGTCAGGCAGGGAACCACATTAGGTGAGTGAGTTTGAGTAGCCTGCAATAGACATAAAGTAACTGTAAGATCCAGTGTGCAAAGTATGACAATTTCAACAAGATCTTGTCAGTGAGAGTGCCCTTGGAGAGATGATTAAGTGGTGCAAAGTTCATTAACCTGGTGCAAATTTGTGAGGCTGGTGCAAGAGAGGCAACACTGAAAACCAAAAAAATAATGAATGAACAGTTATAAGAAGACAGGAAGGGACTTTATGAAACTAACTAATAAGAGAGGTAGCATTGCATTGTGTAGGTACCATCCCAGCATCTGCAGTACACACTCAGTCCAGGGCCGGCTCCGCTACTGATCCAAACAGTTCACAGAGTTCTATGCCAGTCGCTCAGGAGACTCTAGGTGAGCCACCAGCACCTGGCGCACCACCCAAGGATCCTTCCACGCTGGTGTCACCTGAAACGGGGCTGTTACCTGGAAGTGTGAGTGCTGAAATCCCCCAAATCCCACTGCCCTCCACCAAGCTGGACACCCAAGAGGGCTGACAGCTGAAAGCGGTGCCGCGCCAAACAGTCCAGATGCCACAAATAACCCTCACCAGAATTGACAGTTCACAATCAATAATGTTCAAGATCTGACTGTTTGGTACTCAAACTGTGACCAATTCACTAACAAACGTGAGGACCTTCGGATGGCAATTGCTGGTGTAAATCCAGATATAATAATGCTTGCTGAGGTTATCCCTAAAGCACAACGTTTTCCTCTGGCTCTTGCCCTTCTCACCATCCCTAACTACAATATTTTTACCAGCTTTGATCCTGAGAAGTCAGACCTTGGCGCCAGTGGCATGCGGGGAATTTCCATCTATGTGAAAACCACAATAAAGTCTTCTCTGGTCACTTTCAGCAGTACTGAGTTCATGGAACACTTGTGGCTTAAAGTCAGACTTCACAGACAGAATTTTCTTCTCTTAGGCTGTGTGTACCGAAGCCCCTCCAGTGATGGATGCCAGAGCATGAAAGAGTTTAGCAGGGTTCTAGGTGAAGTTAAAAATCATTCTCCATCTCATTTGCTGGTTGCTGGCGACTTTAATTTTCCCCAAATAGATTGGGATGGAGAGTTTTCTAGGGCTGCAACCAGCCACCCCTCCCATCTTCTTTTGGAAGCCATGCATGACCATTTCCTTTTCCAACATGTATTGAAGCCAACAAGGTACAGAATAGGCCAGGAACCAAGCATCCTGGACTTGATCTTTTCAAGCGAAGAAAACTTAGTACAGAATATCCAGTACCTTCCAGGTATAGGAAAGAGTGACCATCTAGTCATCCAGTTTAGTATCCTATGCAACATTGTCAACTGTGAAAAGCTGGTTCCTAGGCTGAATTTCAATCGTGCAGACTTTTCTCTCTTTAACCAGATGGTCCGAGATGTAAACTGGTCCATCATGGCCACTTTAGATGTGGAAAGCTCTTACAGCTTTCTAATGGACCACTTGAACCACATCATAGACTTGTGTATCCCCAGATTCAGGTTCAGAAAAAACGTTAAAAATATATACATGACAGCCTCTGCCTTGCGTCTCAAGCAGAAGAAAAATGAACTGGCCCGGATCTATCACCAAACAGGTGATGTCATTGACTTTGCTCGCTTCACACTCTGTCGTAATGACCTAAGGGCAATGACACGCACGCTTCACAGAGAATATGAACACAAGTTGGCATCCAGAGTCAAATCAAACCCAAAGGCCTTTTGGAGCTACACCAGTTCGAAATTCAAAACTAAAACTACAATTGGAGACTTGAAAAACAGACACGGTGGACTTGAGTCAGATGATTTTGGAAAAGCCCAGCTGCTAAACGAGTTCTTTGGCAGCGTTTTTACAGTTGAGGACATGGAGAATATGCCGGTGTTTGAGAGTCGTTACGAGGGTCAACCCCTGGCCGACATTTTGATATCGGCAGATGCTGTCCGCAAAAAACTGATTTTGCTCAAAACAACCAGCTCGCCTGGCCCAGACCACATCCACCCTCGGATGCTCCATGACGGTGCTGAGTCACTGTGTTCACCATTGGCCCTCCTTTTTAGAAAATCCCTCGATACAGGAGTCATCCCGCAGGACTGGAAACTGGGCAAAATTACACCCATATACAAAAAAGGAGACAAACAAGACCCAGGGAACTACAGGCCTGTCAGCCTAACCGCCATACCATGCAAACTGCTCGAGTCTCTGATAAAAGATGCACTTCTGGGCCACCTTGACGTGCATAACCTCCTGACCAGTCACCAACATGGGTTTCGTCCTCAACGTTCGTGCGAATCGCAACTCCTGGAAGCCATGGAAGACTGGAGTCGGCAAATTGAGGAAGGCCACCCCATCGACACTGTGTATCTAGATTTCCAAAAGGCATTCGACTCGGTCCCGCATGAGCGCCTGCTTACCAAATTAGAAGGGTATGGTGTAGGGGGAGGCTGCTAGCCTGGTTGAGAGCATTTCTCACGGGTCGCCGCCAGCAGGTGGTGGTTGGCTCTTCAGCTTCTGACTGGGTACATGTTACCAGTGGCGTCCCGCAGGGTTCAGTGCTGGGCCCCGTGTTGTTCCTTGTCTATATCAACAACCTGCCGGACACCATCGCCTCAGGCATCAAAATCTTTGCGGACGACACCAAGCTCTATGCCAGAGCCGACTCCTCCACTCTTGTTGCATCCCTCCAGGCAGACCTGGAAAGGGCACTGGATTGGTCCTCCACTTGGCAGATGCCCTTCAACTTAAGCAAATGCGGCGTGCTCCACTTAGGAAACAACAACCAAGAACACAATTACGAAATGGACGGCGGAAAAGTCCAGGCACAAGAGGTTGAGAAGGACCTGGGAGTTCTTGTGGATAGAGACCTGAAATTTCGACGCCAGGCAGCCACAGCAGCCTCTAAGGCATCCAGAGTACTGGCGATCATGAGGAGGTCTTTTGCCAACATCGACACTTTCACACTTCCGCTACTCTACAAAACTATGGTGCGCCCACTGCTCGAATACGGAAACTCTGTCTGGGGACCATTTAACAGGGCAGATCAGAGGCTTATTGAGAGAGTCCAACGTCGAGCCACCCGCATGGTACCATCCCTGAGACGACACTCGTATGTTGATAGACTGCATGCACTCAATCTACCCTCCCTCTACCATCGTCGACTCCGGGGGACATGATAAGAGTTTATCAACTCTTACATGGCGCCATCGATCAGAACTACACCCAGTTCTTCCATCTTGACGGCCGATCTCGAACGCGCGGGCATGCTATGAAGTTAACGGCCGGATGCTGTCTCGCGCGTGCGTAGGGCGTCCTTCGGGGTCCGGATTGTGAACAGCTGGAATGCATTACCAGCCCACGTGATAGCTGCTCCTTCATTAAATACGTTCAAGTCTCGGTTGGACAATCACTGGGCCCGGCAGATGTTCCACGTCCCCGACGAAGACCGTTAATCGACACGAGTGCCTGAGGTACGTGGGCTTCTCGGTATTCGAGAATCATGTATCTCCCCAGGAGCTCATTAGGTCCACACATACACTCTAGGAACACTTCTCGGCAGGTCACTCGGTCAACGAGGGCCTCCGCTTCTCTCAGATGCTTTGATCTGAGAAAGACTGACAAAAGACTCAGCCTGGAAAGAGCGCGTCAAAGACCAGAGCCAACAGGCCGATAAGGCCTTGCAAAATCTGTAATATTTAGGTATAGGTATAGGTATAGGTAGGGATGGGTGCATTCTTCTTCATGGTATATTGCAGATTGGTGTGAATGTTAGGTAGCTGGCGCTGTGAATTTTTCCAAGAATTCTAGATGACTGGGGCTACTCCAGTCTGCAAAGTATGGCAGCTAGCCAGACAAGTCACACCAGCCATCTATAATTCTTGCATCGCCAGCCACCAAAAATTCACACCAATCTGCCATATACCAGGGAGAAAACACACCCATTCCTACCCACACTTTGCAATGCTACCTCTTATTAGTTACACTAGTTGAGGACTTTTTATAAGGCGCCCTCTTGTGTCATTATAACCATTCAGCCATTATATGTTTGGTTTTCAGTCTCACCTTCCTCACACCAATCTTGCAAATTTGCAACAGGTTGATAAAATTCTCACCACTCGCTCCCATCTCCAAGGCCACTCACACCCACAAGATCTTGTCGAAAACGCCATTTTTTGCACACTGGGGGCCACTCGTCTCTGGCCTGCTGCGATTCTTTGCAGACTGGCATAACATGCGAGCTTTGTAAGCCAGAGAGGGTGAAACAGCTTATTTACACGGCCTTGGAGCCTACGTACCTTTTTGTCTCGATCCTGGACTCGGTACTGATGTTTTAACGCATGATTCAGCAGGTCCTTTATTTCTGCTTTAGATATACTCTGCATTGCTGGAGATGGGAGCATGTCTTTTTCCTTGCAGATTTCCAGCCCACAAGAAAAATTATCACCGTCTTGCAGCACGAAGCTAAAAATTTTGGCGTTACTCCAACAGCCGTGATATGCAACTACTCCTTTTCCCCGCAAGTCCACATGTTTTGCCCACCACACTTTCGGGCCAACACAGCATACAAAACATCAAACACCACCAGACGCCCACCGTGCTTGAGAAACACCACTTCGGCCTCAAAATCCACGTAAGCGCCACATTTGTATCATTGGCCTTTCTTCACAGTTTCGTAGAAACCTCTAAAAGTCTTTTCTTGTCCAGAACTTCTGGAACACAGGCCTCCGAGTCTGTCTTTGAAATATTCCGACGCGGAATTCCGGGGGTGTACTGTCATAGGCGGATCCAGAATTTCCCATCGGAGCAGGCATCCCTCACCTCGGGAAGGGGGGGGTCTCCATCCGGACCAGGGGGTCACTTTTGACCGGAGAATGCATGAATCCGTGGTGCATATGGTGAATCCGTGGTGCATGGTGCTCTCGAATTCGCCCTGCGCATCTTATCTCTGGTTGGCAAAACCTTCAGGTGGGCGTTCATCGGGGAGGGGTGGAAAACTGGGAAGCAGCTTTTCAGGGAGCGCCGTGATCATTTCAAGGTCGCCGAGGACCGATCGGGAAGGCACCTGCGGCCTGCCCCTCTTTTGCCCCCTGGAAACTATGGGAGCATGGCGTCTTCTTCTTCGGCACCCAACATGGTTGTTTAGTGCATCTCGCAGGGTTCCTCCTTGCCACAGACGGAACAATGCCACGCCTTGGTGTTCTCACATCAATTCGACTGTCAGCCACTCCACCACATCAGTCCCAAAGGTATCTTGAGTCCCGACGAGCCCGGAGACAAGCCGGGCGTCAAACGCCCCAACTGCCACCTTGAAACTCCACCACTACATCCCAGTGTTTTGATGAACGTAGAACGGGGACAAACATGGAACATTTGGTATCGATTGCATGAAATTGAATACGTTGAAATTTACATCAAAATTGCCATCTAGCGGTAAAACTAGGGAGTTGTTTCTGAGTCTGGAGGAATCTGGTGATTTATCTATGGACCGGATTTGTGTTTTATGATCCCCTATCTGGCAGCCCCAGGCAAACATTTGAGATTGCTGCTCTTTGGGGAAAAAAGAATAACCGGAAGAAGAACCACCCCGTGGGTGCCGTCCGTGTAAATGAAGAGGAGTCTTTTTGGTCAGGGTAGTAAACTTTTGATGATTATCGATGTTGATGTCATCTTTGGAGGACGGTCATTCTTCGGTGGTTGACTATTCCTCTTGATGGTGCATGACACCACACAATGCAGGACTGCTGAAGAACAGAAGACATAACATAAGACTCATTGACACCTGCTTTGGCACTTGATGTCACCGTGAGGAGGGGCGATTTTTTTAATATTTTCGTGCTTTGGTATTGTGGCTTTTTGGCAAAAGTTGTAAATCAAAATTGAAGGAAGGAGTGGTGGCTGTGGGGAATACGTGGCTGGGTACTGGTGATTCTACTTTTATGCTACATTGACATGACCTGAGTCAGCCAGTTGACTCAGTGAGTTAGGTAATAGCTGAACATGAGGCTCATGATGAATGCCCCCAAGACACGGGAGTCTAGTTGCAGACTTGGATGACAGAGGCTGGAGGTAAGTGAACAGTAGTATCATAGAAAACTTGAAAATATGCAGATGTACACAGGTGTGGATGGTTGTGAATCTTCTGAAAATGTTGCCATATTGGGAAAATAAAAAATATAGGTATTTTACAAAATGTAAAGCATTGACCAGTTGTAAGGTGTCACTAGTCCAGACTTATTACCTTACCTTACCTTACGGATTTTCGGAATTTCGAGGCACAAGGCCTGCAGGCTCCGTTCTCCACGAGCTCAATTTCGATTGTGCTAGACTCACTGTTCTCAGGAGAAAAGTACCTGAGATGGGCCCAGTGTTCATCTAGGCCACTTTTGAATTGGGAAATTGTTTGTGCTGTAACGACAGAGTCAGGGAGAGAGTTCCAATCAGATATAGATCGGACCCCGAGGGCGCAGCGACGAGTCCTTGTTTGAGCTGATGGTTTA
Source organism: Lepas anatifera (assembly GCA_034440635.1). NCBI lineage: Eukaryota > Metazoa > Arthropoda > Thecostraca > Lepadidae > Lepas > Lepas anatifera. Next base: position 593,573 of record JAOTON010001320.1, read on the forward strand.
GCCAACTTCTTAGAATGACCTCGAGTGCGAGTGTGGGGTCCAGAGCAACAAACTGCGCGAAATCCTGATCGATGTTTCCGTTCATCAGCTGGTACAGCTTGATCATGTCCCCCTACGTCTGCGGTAGTATAGGGATGGAAGATCTAGTGCTAGCAGTCTCTCTGGGTAGGGTAAGTGACGAAGGGACTGCACAGCGGGTTGCACGTCTCTGGACTCTTTCCACTAGCTTCTGATCGGCTCGGTTGAATGGGCCCCACACACTGTTGCCATCTTCCAGAAGTGGGCGCACAAGTGCCTTGTAAAGCCGGGGAGCGTGAAACTGTCGATATTAGCGAAGGACCTACGAATGACTGCGAGAACCCTATTTGCTCTGGCAACTGCTGTACAAGCCTGCTGTCGAAACTTGACTTCCCCGTCAATCTCGATGCCCAGGTCTCTTTCCCCAGATGACTCGCGGATCTGAGTCCCCGTCATGGAGTAACTGTGGTGGGCGTTGGCAGGGCCAAGGTGCAGGACTGAACACTTGTCTAGATTGAAAGGGAGCTGCCAGACCGCAGACCATTTAAGCAAGCTGTTTATGTCTCGTTGGAGAGAGGCTCTGGATACAAGGTCCTGCACAGAGGTGTACACCTTGGTATCATCCGCAAAGATCTTGATACAACACTCCACAACATCGGGCAGGTCATTGATGTACATCAAGAACAGGATTGGACCCAGAACTGACCCCTGGGGGACTCCACTAGACACCCTCAGCCAATCGGACGCAGCTGTGCCTATCACCACTCTCTGCTGTCGATGCGAAAGAAAGGCCCTGATCCATGTAAGAAGTCGCCCTCACCCCGTATCCATATAGCTTCTTTAAGAGTCTCTCGTGTGGCACAGAGTCGAACGCTTTGAAAAATCCAAATAGACTACATCCACTGGTTTGTGGTCCTCGATGAGCTGACTCCAGTCCTCCAAGACCTCCAACAGTTGCGACTCACAGGAGCGTTTTGGTCGGAATCCGTGTTGGTGACGGGAGAGCAGATTGTGTTCAGTGAGGTGAAGGAGAAGCCGGTCTCGTATCAACGATTCCATGATCTTGCATGGGACAGATGTGAGGCTCACTGGTCTGTAGTTGCCAGGGTCTTGCCGATTCCCTTTCTTGAATATGGGAACCACTGTCCCTAGCTTCCAGCCTCCGGCAGGAGTCCGGAGTCCAACGATTTCTGGAAAAGGTTAGCGAGCGGAATGCACAAGGTGTTGCAGGATTCAGAAAGAATCCGTGGGTGAAGCAGGTCAGGCCCAGGGGAACTGTTGGACTTCAGGTTATGAAGCTTTACTGCAACGTCTTGTTCCGTGAATACGACACTCTCCAGAAAGGGTCCGTGGCAGCGCTGCTCAAACTCGGGGATGGTCAGCAGGTTTTCCTTGGTGAACTTGCTGGCAAAGAAGGAGTTGAGAACCCTAGCCTTCTCCTCGTCGCTGGAAGCCAAGACACCCGATGCGTCCGCCAGGTCCTCGATTTTACCCTTGGTTTTTAGCCTGCTGTTAACATACTTCCAGAATGGCTTGGGACATGTGTTTGAATTTCTTGCCAGGTTATGCTCATGCTGCTGCTGGAGACGACGGGTCAGGCTCCTCAGCTGTTTAGCGCACAGAGTGTATCTCCCATAATCGATGACATCCCCAGACAGTTTGTATTGCCTCCAAAGCCTGTTCTTCCTGTCCTTATGCTTCAGTGCTGAACTAGTCATGTAGATGTTTTTCCGGTTGTTCCTGGTACGTACAATGGGGATACAGTGTTCCACCAAGGAGTTCAATGTGTTCATGAAAAACGGTATGACTCTTCAGTAGACAGTGATTCCAATGGGTCCCAGTTGACTTCCATTATCAGCTGGTTGAGGCGGGCAAAGTCAGCTCGGTTGAAGTTGAAGTGGCTTACAGTGTTGGAACTGGGTTCGAGTACAGATTCAGAGAAAATCTCAGGACCAAATGGTCACTCTTGCCTAGCCCTGGTAGATAACGCAAGTCACTCAGCATGCCTTCCTCATTGCTGAAGATAAGGTCCAGTACGCTACCTGCGTCCCTACCCCTCATCCTAGTCGGTGATCGAACATGCTGGAAAAGAAAGTGTTGATGCATGATGTTAATGAGTTTGTGAGAGGGATGACCAGGAGGGGCACCGGAAAATACCCTATTCCAATCGATCTGAGGAAAGTTAAAATCGCCTACAAGCAAAAGGTGAGAAGGTGAGAGTGAGCGAACCTGATCCAGCAGAACCTCAAAGTTGACCATGTCTTGATGACCATCTCCACTGGGACTACGATAAACACAGCAGAGAAGAAGAGTATCCTTCCTGTGGAGACACAATTTAACAGCTAGGTGCTCTTTGAAGATTGCATGTGGAAGGGACATACAAGAGGAGTGTAGGCATTACGAACAAATATGGCTATTCCTTCTCACCACTACCACCCAGATTTTCTTTATGTGCATTAAAGCTTAAGTATGTGTGGTAGTTGGGAAGGGCCAACAAAGCCTCGGAGATTGCAGCACGCTGTGCTTTTGGAATTACCTCAGTGAGTAGAATTACATCAGGTTCGTCACCTGCAATTTCCATACACAAGTCTTCTCGCTTGTTCACAAACTGATCAACATTGGAATAGAAAATCTTCAACTTCTGGGTATGATGATTGTTGAGTCACGCTGTCTGGTTTACTGCACTAGAGCTTGGGGTGTTTCTTGTGCTGTCGCTTGAGGCACTGATTCCTACTTGGGATGCAGGGTGTGCTTCTGTTGCAGGGGTCTGGTGGGGCACAGGAACATTATGAGACTGGTCGTGCACTAGTGCATTAACCTGCAGAGGAGAGGTTGCAGCAGCACTTGTGGAGTTTGGTGTTGGGGCAGTGTTAGGAGGGTGTGAGGGCTGCACTGGGGTTTTCCTGGCCATACTCAGGGAGACAATCTTCCCTCTCCTGATGGTGATACCATCTTCTCCTGCCTCCCTACGACTACAAGTTCCTCACGCAACTTCTTCTGGGCCTGACGCTCACTCCAAGTCAGATCAGGGGTGATGAACACTCTTGTCCAGTTAGAAGATGACCTGAGCTGAGCAGCCATGCTCAAGATCTCGTGCTTTGTTTCTTCATTTTCTAGAGTTATGATCAGGAGTCTGGCTCTGTCAGGAATCACTTTACCAGCCCTGAATGACCTAGTTGGTTTGCAGTTGAGCCTGAAGACCTCCTTGGCCATGGTCACAAAGAGTGACATGTCTGCTTTAGAACGATCAGAGAGAGACTGACCTTGATGTTCAGGTAGGTTGTGTACTACTATATTTCTAGACCGCCTGTTCTTGTCCAGAAACCCATCGAAGACTTGCGAGATGTTCTGCGCGTCTCTCAAGGACAGGTCCGGTTTATGATTCTTGGTATGATTGATGTTGGCCAGTTTATCCTCCACCTTGGTCATCATGCTGTCACAAGACCCCTTGACCACATCTGCAAATGAAGCTTTATGTGAATTGATTTCCTGAAGGTGCGGTGCAACATCTGTGAATGTTCATGGGCAGACTTTTCCTGCTCCCTCATTGAGTGCTCAACGAGTCTCATGTGGCTTCTCAGTGCCCCTTCCAAGTCACTCACCCTCTTGGCCAAATGCGGGAAGTCAAGTCCTGAACTGCCAAGGCCCAAGTCAGTTTGGATACCCTGGTCCTGTGTATTCACAGGATCCTGTGTGCACACTTGGACAGAAGAGGCGAATGATGTTGAGTTATGACTCACAGTTAAAGTCAACTCTGAGTCAACTAAATGTTTGTTGACTCAGGGATTAGTGTACTCACTTCATGATTTATATTGATTTGCAGCAGTGGACACAATTGTTAATGAGTTGAGTCAGAATCAGGGTTGATCTCCTAAGCTGTAAGTCAGAGTTGAGTATCTCATTTTTAGATACTTGTGGTTAAATAGAATACAACTACTGATACAACAATATGCATATCAATTGTCACCTATTTTCAAGGAGGGTTGAAATAATACATCTGAGATGTTTTTGTTTTTATGTTTTTTTTGTGCTGTGTTGCTGTGATTTGTTTATTTTTGCTTTGATTTTCATTATTATTTGAAGCATTTTATATTCTTATGATTTAATAATAGATAAGTTATGCTTTTCATGTTCATTTTAGGCTCAATGAGCAAGTGCAAATTGGCAAATAATACCTGTCTTTATAGGAAAAGGAAGCCCAACAGTGTCATTGCCTACAAGCAAAAAAACTTATCATTACCTTTTCTGGCATCTTGTATGCAGCCAGTCTGTCTACTGCTACTCTAGCAGATAGTAAGAGAGTGCAATGGTCTAAGTGATGCAAGATCAACTGAATTCTGAGAGAAAGTCCTAATTATAAAAAAATGAGATGGAGAGATCTGCAATATTCAACAGGTACCTGCCATACATCCAAAACACAATATGATATTTTGTTATCAGGATGTTCCTATTCATGTCAATATGTAGATATATTTAAGCTAGAATAGTTTTGTAATGCAACTCTGGAAAAAATGATTCATTGCTTTGTCTGAAATTATTTTAATTCAATTTTTTGGGGCTGCTTTAACTCAATTTTCAAATACAAATTTTAACTCAGTTTCATTTGGTCATAAAAGGCTTATTGTGACTTGTTGACTTGTGTATGAGAGTCAGAGTCAACTGTGAGTTGTCTCAATTGTCTTGAGTTGGAATTTGTTGAGTCAGAGGAGTCAGAGGAGACAATAAGCCACCAGTGCTATGTGCACCCCATCCTGAGTTGGGACCCCTTTGGTCAAATTTGGAGATGGGGGATACATCTTGCAATGGCATCTTCATGTAGGTCCTGCTAGATCCTTAATTGTCAGTGTTTGGAATATAAAGTTTGGTACATCATTTTATTCCCCTCCTCCCCTCTTCATAGGACTGGTGTGGTCCAGCAGTAAGCAAGGAATTAAAACTGCCCTGGTGGACCAGAGCCACCTTCGCCCTGTGACCGGCCACCTCGCCCTGGTGGACCAGAGCCACCGCCCTGGTGGACCAGAGCCACCTTCGCCCTGGTGGGGTGTTCAAACACCCCCCCTTCGAACTTGGCTCCTATGTGGGATAGCGAAAATGTGAGCCCTGTTTGATAGCTCATACAAATTCATGAAGAACTACACCAGTCACTTTTTGGCTCAGGTCAATATTGGGATCATGACAGGTCAGAGAAGGTTACATGTTAGAATAGAGTTTTTGGCCTCTAGTGTCTGAAAGAGTTTAGTTAGAATCATTTTTAGGCACAATTCATTTCCACTTGTCACAGTGAATCTATTGATGTATGATATGGCTATACTAGGTCAAAACACAGAAATGACCTGAGCTCAGGTCAGGTCAAGGTCACTTTCCAACCTAACATAGTCAATATGCATATCAATTGACTCGCCATAGCAATCTTAACATAATGGTATTGATATTAAAGCTGTATCATTATTTCTTGCAAAGTTATTGACCCAAGTCTGTAAATTGCTTAAGTAGCCCCAGATGACCTCTCAGAGGTCACATGTCGAAAATTGCATCAGGAACCTGGAAAGGGGCCAGGATACTACGATTTGGAGAATATGAAGGTACCTATTATCAGCTGCATCTACCAATACCAGTGTGAAGTATGGCAGAGGCCGACGAGTCGCACCAGCCATCGAAAATAATCGCACCACCGCCTAAAAATTCGCACCATCTGCCATATACCAGGGAGAAAACTATTCCTACCCACACGATGCAATACTACCTCTTTTGTTAGTTAAGGACTTTTATTAGGCCTCCTGTGTTTCCTAACTTTCGTTTATTTTTCTAGTTTTCAGTGTCAACTTCCTCGCACCAGTCTTGCAATTCGCACCGGCTGATAAAATTCGCACCACTCGCTTCTGTCTTGGCACTCGCACCGACGAGATCTCGTCAAATGCTTTGACAGCTCAAATACAGCCCAATTCCTGTTTTCCCATGCATTATTATTGAGGGGAATAACATGCAAAAATAGACAGGCTGGGGGGTTAGAGACAAGGCCTTGTTCACCTTTACGCTCCTGGCTCTGGTCCATAATATCTTGACCCTCTGGCTTAATAATGTATTAGAATAAAAGTAAAAAGTAAAAAAATTCTGCTGGAGATGTCATGATCCATACCTGACCCTGGGTCATCGATTTGAAAAATATCTTGTAGCACTCGGTGGGCCCATTATGTGGTATAAGTTTCAGTCTAATTAGTTCACCCATTTCGTACTTATGCTACCTTAAACATTTTGGAGGTGAGGTCACTTGACCTGCACTGGTGACTTGACCTGAGATGACCCAACCTTAAAATTTTGGAGAAAGCTGCGGAGTGTGCCAAATACAGCGGCGCTTCGCGCTGCCGTTGTTTCGTGCCGCCGGAAAACCCCGAGCCGAGGGGTGTTCAAACATCCCCCCCACCGGCGCGAGGGTTAAGACTGGTGATGATTTGAGTAGCTGTCAGTGTTGATTAAAGTCATGTCCTAATTTAGTTGTAAGTGTGAAGGATAACTCTGGGATCCCCAGCTTTTGATATAAACCGGTTTGAAATTATTTTTCACTTTAGGTGGGATTCGAGTGGTGGAATTACACCCAACGTCGGGGGTCCTTTCGTGGCCCAACAAAATGGAATATTTTGAGCATCAGTAACAGAAGTGAATGGATAAAAACAAACATGTCTCTCAAGTCCATCAATATCTCGTTAAGGGAAGCACCGTCACATCCTCTCAAAGACTAATGGGCATGCTATTGGCTTAATGTCTACGACTTTGGTCGGCCTGGCCTGATAAGGCGCGGACAAATAGCCGGCGGCTGCAGCAGCTGGCGTCGATGCCACTACCAGAGCTGCTGCAGAGACCGGCTGCCGCTGCTGTGGCAGTCCGCGGCTGCAGAGGACTGCCGCCACGGAAAGTGACGGGCGGCGGCAATATGTCGGCGCCGCCGCGGCACGCCCTGGAGACGACTCTCTGGCCGGCCGGAAGCGGTAAATACCACGGCGCGGTCTCGGCACCCGTCCCGGCTCTCAGGCGGGCTGTAGAGGGGAAGACGGCACAACTCCGGCGCGAACTACGGCACAACTCCGGTGCGAACTACGGCACAACTCCGGCGCGAACTACGGCACAACTCCGGCGCGAACTGCAGCACAATCCGGCGCGAACTACAGCACACTCCGGCGCGAACTACAGCCAACTCCGGCGCGAACTACAGCACAACTCCGGCGCGAACTACGGCACAACTCCGGCGCGAACTACAGCGCTGCCGCTGTAACCTGCGATGCGGCTCTCAGGCGGACTGCAGCGGTTGGCGCAGCTCAGTCCCGGCCAAGTCGTGGTGAACACCACAGCTCTCTGGTTATTAGCAGCGGCAGCTGCGTCTCCGACCGGTTGGCGCAGCTCAGCTTCAGAAACCAGGCGCAGCTTTCGGTATACAGCATCGTATGCCTCAGCACTACTCAGGGGCGTAGCCAAGGGGGGGCGGCAGGGACAGCCGCCCCTCCTGGGTCCTGAAGGGCCCCCTGAGAACACGAGCCGTGCAAGCGCGGCTCGCCCGCTATGTATATGGCCAAATTTGGCATTTTATACCAGACAGGGCTCTCTTAAGCCCTCTTTGGCGCTCTATTCTGTAACAAGCAGGGCCTTTTTACCCATCAGGGCCCCTTTGGTGCTATCCACAGGCCCTTTTGGGCGCCGCCCTCCCTGGCGAAATCCTGGCTGCCCTGGCACTACTCCGGTGACCCAGTGTAGAGGCAGCTCCTTGGCGGACAGCGGTCCAGCTGTGGCGGCACCACGGCGCTGCTGCCACTGCACTCCCAGCGCGGTCTCACGGCAGAGCCGGCGCTGAGCCAGCGGCTGCGACACAAGCGACCGGCTACTCCAAATAAGGTGTCATGCGTTCAGCGGAGATGTAATGGAAAAAAATTATCAGTGGAACCTAGTAAACAATATTCCAGTGCTGGTTCGACCCGGGCGAAGTAAATGTTTGCCAGAGTGCCTGTCAGTACTGTATGATGCAGATTATCGGTACGTGCGTGCGAGGCCGGAGATAATCGTCCTGTACAAGGGGGTGGGCTAATCAGCCCGCATTAAACCTGGCGTCGCGGTGACGATCGGGCTCTCCTCCGCCGGGTGCCTATGCGATGCAGGTGTGTGGGGGTGTGCGCGTGTCGTGGTGTATGGCGAGTGTGGGCGCGGGTTGAGTGCATGGATTCTAGGTGAGATGAGGTGAATGGGGTATTTTGACCGGTGCTGAATATTTCGGTGGAATTTCTGCGTCTTATTTTAGAGGTTGGGCACGTTTGCTTGTTCTCGGACTCTGTACATGTGTATGTAGACCTTAAATTCAGATCTTTGACCTACTGTCTATACACGGACTAAATTATTGCTATTTTCGGAGAGATGACTTTGGGTGGTTCAGCATGGATGAGGGCAGAGGAAGACAAGGGGGCCGGATAAGCAAAAATAAATTTGACCGGCGTAACTTTTCCGGACGTATGCGAATGGTTCAGACCCTAAAGGTCAGTGTGCTATCACGCACCCGAGTCCCGAAGGATTAATTGGTTGAATGTTTGAAGCTTACGGGCTGGCAAAACGTCTCTCGATCTGGAGCAGCCAAAGGTTGAGGCGGTTGCGATTGGGTGCCTAAACGGCTGAGACATTGTTTTATCCAGAATTGTGTCCAAACATTGGTCTGGGACGGTCAACTGTTCGGCGCGTGGCAGGCGACAACATAGGGGACCACAGAGGCCCCCATGTCGGCTGGGGGGGGCGTGCTGCTGGTCTGCCGAGACTGCGCAATACCCTTACGTGTCGTGTTTAATCCCGGCTGCGCGCTGGCCGAGGGTTGACTGACACGCCCCCTCAGCCTCTGACGAGGGGACTGCCGACGATCCGGCAGGGTGCTGAGGATTGACTGACACGCCGCCTCGGCCTGACGGAGGACTGCGGGCGATCCGGCAGGGTGCTGAGGATTGACGACACGCCCCTCAGCCCTGACGAGAGGACTGCGGACGATCCGGCAGGGTGCTGAGGATTGACTGACACGCCCCTCGGCCCTGACGAGGGACTGCGGACGATCCGGCAGGGTGCTGAGGATTGACTGCACGCCCCTCAGCCCTGACGAGAGGACTGCGGACGATCCGGCAGGGTGCTGAGGATTGACCGACACGCCCCCTCGGCCCTGACGAGAGGACTGCGGACGATCCGGCAGGGTGCTGAGGATTGACCGACACGCCCCCTCGGCCTCTGACGAGAGGACTGCTGACGATCCGGCAGGGTCAACCAGGATCGGCCACATGGGAACCCCTGGACTCGTCCAAAGGGAGCTGGCGGGCGTTTATTTATTCCTGGGTAGTACCCCACGGGGATCAGCTGAGCCAGTCTCGGGCTCCTGTAAAGCGTGTAATGCCGAGTTGGTTTACATGTGTCATGTATGCCCTGTGCATGTTTCATGGGAGTACCTGCAGTGCGTGGCCGCACGGTCCGCCTGCAGGCGAACCATATTCGTATTTTGCTGGGACGGGGGAGGAGAAGAAACTGTTGACAAGACCCATATAGTCTAGGTATGTTCCTCGTATCCTGAACATGCTACGGACTTCCTCAAATTGGAAAATTCGGGCATTCACGCCAAGAAGGTCGTTAGGGGCCCCGAAGTAAGTAAAATCAGGAATAAGTAACAGCTTAATTCTAAACGTATATATTTTTTATTTATCAGCTGCGGACACTTCACATGGGTGGCTTTTCAAGCACCGTCGTAATGGACATGAGTGATGCAAACTATGGAAGGAGACGGTAAGGATAAGGATAGATGGGGTAAGTGGTGGAATACTACCTGGTGGGGTCGTGCTGCCAGGCGATGCGCCCGCTGCCTCAGGTGTTTAGGATGGGAGGGAATGGATAGTTTCGGGTATAGCTTCGGAAATATGTCTTTAAAGACAATGCTTGCAACCGATCCTTCATACAGCAAATTGAACAGCTTCAGTATTTCTTCGGGAAACCCTCTTCGCAACAGAGCCTCTTTGGTAAAATTCTAGCTAACTGCATTTAAAGCACGCTCAATGTCCGGCCCAATGTATACTCCTATCTATCTACTTGCTCGTATGTAGATAGTGCGCTTTATCTGACATTATTTTTGTATTGTTACCAATAATCCTCTTCTTTAAAACCCTAGTATGGCTGTATCTCATCAGTTTTCCAAAGACCTTTTTTCAGTCGGCTCGTGCTTGCACTAGTTAATATTTTGTAAATGGTGTTGAGGAGGTTTGTCGGCCGGGATTATCGACTTATCTACCTGCTGTATGAGCGTTAGAATGATATCTTAAAGTGTTTAGGGTAAGCTCCCGTTATTAAAACTTCCTTGCATCATTCGGAAAATAAATGTGTTGATATCCAACCAGAATAATTACAAAAATTCAAGCAGGAATCCTGCATTGCCAAGGGATGAATTTTTACGCATCGTGTGAGAAGTAATTTATCTAATCAGTTCTATTGGTTGTTTTAGTATCTGCATTTCCACAGACTCCAAGTTTCGAAAATGTATCTCTTAAAGGGAATGTGGCACCTTCATAACGTGATTTTAACTGAGATAGCCAAGTTGTAAAGCAAGTCAGAAAACCCGGTAGTCAATATATCATTTGTCTTGGAATTTGAGATTTCCGTAGAAAAAGCTAAAACCTACCTGGAATGTACCCCTCATGTACCCTCAGTAGCAGGCCACAGTTGTCATGGCTGTTGGTGTGGCGACATATGCTGACGTCAAGGTGACCATCAACCAATCGAAGCCCTGAAGTGGTTCGAGTATGGTAGTGGTTGCCAGATCATGACATCATCTACAGGCAGATATTTATTTATTTCCCTAGAGGAGTATTTTAAAAATCAAAATATTGAGCCTATGGTAGATTTTTCAGAGAAATCATGAGTGGTTTCATTATTTGCGGCTAAAAGTACGCCTAATTACACTAAATTCCAGGATTGGACCAAGGTGCGACATTCCCATTAATAAGAGTTGAACTCTTTCTCGTTGTCGTAAGACCTAAACACTTCGTTATATGAGACAAGAATTATTTCCCGCTGATCATATACTTCCTCTCCTCAACCGTCCCGCAAGGCCGGAATGAGGTTGCGCGAATGATTTCATTTCCCCAGATTTTAGAAGTACTTATTGATTTCTCTGATTGGTCGTACGCACCACTTAGCTCCTGGTCTAACAATCAGTCCGTCAGTCATTGCCTCCTGAGTGGTTCCAGTTCCTTCTTCTTTCTAATTGCTTGATGAGCTCACATTGAGGATGGTCGTCTAACTCATTTTCCAGCTGAAGCATCTGGCTACTAATTTTCCAGCTTCCCTATGTCTTTTTCTCTTTCTGAGCTTTACGTTGTCGTGTCGGTTCTCATATTTAGCATGTGATTCTCGTATAGCAAACTATCGCTGGTTGCATACTCAATGTCAGCTAAACTCTTGGTTTCGAAGGGCGTACTCCAGAAGGTCATGATTATAGACGGGAATTACATACTGAAACACTGTCTCACGTATCACTTGTCCCATTCGCTCAACAAAGCTATCATCTTTGAGCTGAGAAACACTGAATTTAAGCAGGCATCTTGCTTGGTTCTGCGGCGCATCCTTTATTTCCACTGTGATTGAGTGATATGTTCTGCAGCCGGGGGTCACGCCTACTTGCGTAATCATCCCATAAAACTCAGAGACGAGAAAGAACTCAAACCTCGCTTGTTTTACAGCTGGCCTTTCTAGGGACCACGTATTTCTATCAGCATCTTGGGGTCCATTTCTAAACGCATCAAACAGAATTTTCTTTTTCATCACCTCCAGAACTTTTCGCTGAGCCCGTAGGTTGTTTTGACGAACGTAATTTTATGAGTCTCTATCATGGTTCAGACGAAGTTCCAGTCCCCTCGGAGTATTGTCGGGATATCATCGCCTATTCCTTCCAACTAATGCAGCATGTTATAGAAAAACTGAAAATTTATATTGGGTACATAAACAACACCGATGACAGCATCAAAAACTCTATGAATGCTAGTCTTAGTTATGACCAAACATACGTTGTACTTGATCCGGGTTTCAATTATTTTCATTTCTATTTCATTGTACAGGAGTGAAATATCCCTGGCATTGTTTGAAGAACGCGCAGTGAGGGTTTCCCTCCCTCGGCTATGACTGAGCATATTCTCCTTACCTAATTCACAACGCACATCCTGTAGAAAAGTGGTTTTATAACAATATTGCCTCACTAGGTGAAATACTTCTTTCATTTTCCGCCAATCCGCAAGTCCTCTTCAGTTCATTGTTAACAACTGGTCTACCCAGAAATAGAACCCCAGCAAAGTCAAATTACGCTGCAATCATCTGGGCTGATATTGGGGACATCACTCGCTTTCTCCGTCTCGAAAGGTCCATCTTGCAATCGGACAAGGAGATGAAGATACACACCTCACACAAAAAACACAAATATGAAGTAAATACAGCATAAAGATCCTGCCAAGTTAAGAGCAGCTTAGGCTCTGTAACCACTGCGGTCTGGTATTTTGCCAACCACGGCCACTGCAATTCCACCCAGCCTTTAGTTGCTAAATCCATATCACCAGGGTTTAAGACAAACGCAGCTTTGGAAAAAGGAAATGCATTCGCCATTCGGTAATACTCGCACGGCTCAACCACGTGCGACTGGCACGGGGTAAGCCGCCGCTCCCCGCGTAAGACTGGCACGGGGGCACGCCGTCCACTCCCCACCTAAGACTGGCACGAGGGCACGCCGCCCGTTCCCCGCGTGCGACTGGCACGGGGGGAGGGAAGCTAAAGCTGGGGCACCCTAGCGAGAGCAACTGACACTGGGGCACGCACACTGGCTCCGGCGCTGGCGAGGGAAGACGGAGCGCCCGCAAGGACGCGCTCAGAACAGCAGTCTGGCCGATTGGTCTGGCTACCAGACTGGCTGTCAGCTCTATCAGGTGGTCACTTATTAGTCAGACATGCTTAAGATATGCCACTTTCTCTGTGTTGTCAACCAGCACTCTTTGTAACTCTTTTTATTTTGCAGTACACCGGACCAAAACGAGTTCTAAGAGTTCATTGTTGCCCTTACAGCCAGTGGCGGTGGAGGGTCCCGATTTAGAGGAGGGCACCATGGACTTTTCAACCCATTTCCTCCCAGTGAACGCCGTGGAGTTGGGATTAGAATTTATCGTTTAAGAAGGGAGAGGGCACACTCGTAGATATATTGCCGCAGTGACCCGGCATCAGCGTGCCCAAAACGGCACAGCGGGGCTCGAGCGCCAACACGGTGCACTTCCGCCAGGTCTCAGGGTCCACCTCCGCCCGTAGAAACGCTCGCCTGATGACGTCACAGGACGTATGACGCATGTCCTCGGGAGGCCTGTCACACACGGGTGTTGTCAGGTCTATATACGGTGTGACCGGCTTCCCAGAGATCAGCACGGGAACCTTCCACACCGTCTCAAGCTGCTCCGTTTCTCCTGGGAAATTTTCTACGGTCTGGCTCGCCTTTTCCGCCTTCGCAGTTAGCTCTTCTGTGAGACCTTCTCTCTCATGCATATGCTGTTCCAAGCCTGTCAAAGGCTTCTCTGGTGTGGTTTTCACTAATTCTCGTTTAGTTTCTGGTGCTGTCAGAGCCAGTGAAAGCTCCTTTAGCTGATGACTATTGCCTCTCTCTGGTCCCCGTTTTCCCGTCCGATTAGATTCATCACTTCATCCAGTTTACCCATCAGCCAGCACTCGCTCCTGTCACCACCCATTGAGCATGCGACCTTTTTGACCGTTGCTGCATAGTAACATCTGCTGCCTCCAGGCGCTGAAGCATTGCCTTAACAGAAGTCTCTTTCTGACGGGGGTATGGCTCAGCAGCCCGAAAAAAACATCAGAATCGTTTCCCTCTCCTCCGTTGTGGCTCGCCTCTCGTCAGATTGTATCCTTTAACTGTTTCCCTCGCTCGCCTGAATGCCACCTTTGCTTCCTTTCTTTTTAAATACAGCATCTTGCTGGGCGAATACTGGGGCCCCGGCGGAGCGAGGTCGAGGTCAGGCTGTGACCCTCCACGACCGCGGTCAGCGCCGGAGACTGACCAGCATGTTATACTTTGGGACTGGTCTGGAACTCTTTTGAAATTGGGTCTTTTGGGACTCTTTTGAAAACGCGGGGACTTTCGGTGCTTCGTCGGAAAATACCCAAGGTGAATGACGCAAAATAATGTAACAAGTGAGTCATCGTCAAAATCAGGGACAAGAAAATGTTAACGCATTTGTTACGTTACTTTCCGTCATTTATATTGAGTATTTCCTGACAAATCACCTGACACCAAAGCCTCTCGTTTTTCCTTCAAAATAGTTCAGCCTTTTGTCACGCCCCTCTTGTGGTGGACATTGTCCTGACTTTGAAGTGGTTGACTTGTGAGCGCGGAGTGCCGGTGCAGGCAGTATGTGGCCGGCTGTTGCGGCCGTGTGGGACGCCCAGCTATTTGGGCCGGGGGACGGAGGGCCGGTATCGCGTGCGATACGGGCGCCGGTTTGCAGCGGGTGACGGCCGTCAGTCGGCCAGTCGGTGCGAGTGCGCGGTGCCGGCGGGCCGTGTGTGCCACTGCCGTCGGCGGCTCGCACGTGCTCGGGGACCGGCGTCCCGCTGACAGTCCGACACCCGGCCGGTGGGGGACTTGGAGTGGGTGCTGAGTGTTGTGGACGTGATTGTGACTGCAGGCAGTGACGCGGCCGCCCCTGTGTCTGTGACTGCAGGCAGTGACACGGCCGCCCCTGTGTCTGTGACTGCAGGCAGTGACGCGGCCGCCCCTGTGTCTGTGCCTGCAGGCAGTGACGCGGCCGCCCCTGTGTCTGTGACTGCAGGCAGTGACGCGGCCGCCCCTGTGTCTGTGACTGCAGGCAGTGACGCGGCCGCCCCTGTGTCTGTGACTGCAGGCAGTGACGCGGCCGCCCCTGTGTCTGTGACTGCAGGCAGTGACGCGGCCGCCCCTGTGTCTGTGACTGCAGGCAGTGACGCGGCCGCCCCTGTGTCTGTGACTGCAGGCAGTGACGCGGCCGCCCCTGTGTCTGTGACTGCAGGCAGTGACACGGCCGCCCCTGTGTCTGTGACTGCAGGCAGTGACGCGGCCGCCCCTGTGTCTGTGACTGCAGGCAGTGACACGGCCGCCCCTGTGTCTGTGACTGCAGGCAGTGACGCGGCCGCCCCTGTGTCGCCTCGGCAGCCGTCGGTGCCGCCATGACGCTGGTGCGGGCGCGTCGGCAGATGGCGCTCCTGCTCGCCATGCTGCTGCTGCCCTTCATGGTCATCGTCATCTTCAACCAGCCAGGTTAGCACCAGGGCTGGGTGTGTGGCGAGATGCTGCCCTGCCCGGTGTAGAGAAATATTACCTGTATCTAACGGATGAAAGTAGGGCTCTGACCTGACCTGAGGCTGTAAGCTCCCCTCATATTCACGGAATGTTTTTTTAAATCCCGAATTATAGATTCATGATTCTTCTGTATACGTGTATTGGCATGCGTTGTGGCAATTTCCAACCGGGAACCAAACTAGGCCAGGCTTCAATGTCGAGTGGTCGTGCACCTAGCTCTGAGCAATGCTGGGACGTTTCAGGATGTTACTACCAAATCCGTACACAACCGTGCCAGGCTTGAAAATGTACTGAAACTTTGTCCGCCTGGTTAGTTTTGGGCCCTAAATACAGGTGTGAAAATATAGGCCTCCTTCAACCAATGATGATCGAGTAATGCCCTGAGGCATTTTTGATAGGTCACGCTGGAAATCTATCTTCGGCGTCCCATAGCTCAAAGGCACACCATCTGACCTCTAAACATGATAGGCAATTAAATTGGATCGTTAAAAGTACTGTTTCCTAAAAAACACGTTTTAAACTTTCACCTGTTGTTGATTTTGCGCTCTGTTCCATGGCATAGCCCACCCAGTTGGTGGTAGAATTGAACCTTTTTGACTGCTTGCATTCTCATTTGATAATATATTTTTCAAAATAAGAACTTGAAAACATGTTTTTTGTTCTGTTTAAAAATTTAGGCCTAATAATCGTTTGTAAATGTGGCCTGCAGAGGAGGGGTATCCCACGCAAATCGACTTAACGATAACACCCTGCATCCCAGATTTCGCTGAATGCGCACCGAAAGTGTTATCTGCATCAAGCTTTGAGACTGGGCACGTCCCTCCAATCTTTTAACCATTAGAGCTTCCGGGGTAATTTTAGGAAATCAAATTCTTTGGATCACTTCTGGCGGGTGTGATATGGCCAAACAGGTTCACGCATCATAAAATCGAGATAACTGATCGCTTATTTATCTGACATTAGAAGAGGGCTTATTTAAAAGGAGATACGCGAAAAATTATTATTGTGGTTTCTTGCTATTTGAAAAATCCTGATAACGAAACTACCAATTATTTTTGTATCTTCGGCAAAATTTTGGGAGGCCACTCACTTATTATCGAAATAGGTTAACAGTCTCGATAAATGCCCATCACTTGCCCATGCCCATACCCATCACTTACTTTTCGAAAACTATTTAAAAATGAAAATAATGTTTTTTTATAATACAAATGTTTGCCCTCCTGTATTTGTATTTGAATTAATTTTAAAAGCTTTCAAAAATTCCAAATGAATAAGTTTTGCCCTAAAAACGGAAAAAACATAATTACTCAGTCTTCAGCGGTTTCGTACCTGGGTCTTGAGCCATTTTCTGCTTCCGCCCCAGGATGACAAAACTTTTGCGTCAGATAGGTCACGTGACCCCGGTTTGAGAATTCCTAGGCTTCTGATTGGTTAATTGTGATTTCTTTTAAGCCCTATATTTCTGTTTCAAAAGAGTTTTGGAATGTTGTTTTTCTAAAGTAATTTTTTTCTGGAGCAGCCCAAAGTTCTACATCACTGTTTAGGATAAATATGGCCTAATTCTTAGAGAAATTGATAGCCTTAGCCACGGGACGTCATAAACATCGATATGAGGTGTACCGGTAAAGTCGTCTAGAAATGTTGACTTTGAGAGCAATTTTAAGGCATTTGCAGGCCGAATTCGCAAAAATGAGAATAGGACTTCTGAAACAACTTTTTGTAACCTTTTGATATAGCCAATACATTTTTTCGCGTATCTCCCTTTAAAGCTGTCTATATATTGTCAGAATCTGCATGAGCTGGTTTAGGTGCGATCCTCTATACTTGTTGTGGTAGCACGACACTTCCGAATGTCACGTTCAATGATGCTTAAATATATTTACCGATGATCATACACTATCACAATGGCGACCCAACAAGATGCGGCAGAAGAACAAAACTGCTGCGACTCGTTTAAGGACGGGTCTAAAATGTTACATGAACCCGTGAGCCGAACATCCCCCTCGGCCAAGTTGCATCGATACCTGAGCTGATGCTGTTATCCTCTGATCATTTTGCATGGAAAGCCCCCGCCCTTGTCTGCAGGTCACCTACAAGCGTTTCTTCGCCGTACAAAATATGGAACTCATAGCTGAAGCACCTTTTTTTCCTTTAGAAGATCTTTGATGGAGTGGGAAATGTATGGTGTCGCGTATTCATACTCATGAGTAGGGGGGACGTTGGGTAGTTTTATTTTCGTAAATTCTGCTTGAGAGTGTAAATGTGCCCCTGACTGTACGGGTTCAACACTGTCTTATGATTTGTATCCACAAATTGAAAAACAGCAACGGCAACTGTCGTTAAGGTGTGTTTGGGAGCAGAGATGGGAATTGGATACAAAAACTCGTTGCTAAGCACTGCATGTAGCTGATTAATGCAAGATTTATTGCCAGAGTTCTTTTAAGCCGAGCTTAATGAAGAAGCAGGCGAGCCGGTGCCGTCGCTAGAACCATTTTCAGCAGGATTTAGCGCCGGCGAGTCCCAGTGGAATAAGCATGTCTGGGAGTCAGCGGTGCGCGGTAACTGTTCAGTGTGCCGACGCAGCCTGGGACCCGGCGACTCCTCCGACTTCAGCGACTGCTGGTCCCTTCCAGGTGGTAAATATCAGCGGCGTGGGGTCCGTGGGGTTCGTGGCAGGACAGGATTGCCGGGAGCACGCGTGCACTGCACTTCTTCAGTGTAGAACCCAACTGTACATACTCTGCACTAGTGTAGCTGCCCGATGGATTTGTGAACAGTGCCGTCTCTTCTGGTGTAGTTACACTCGGACGGCGCTGGAGTGGGGGAGGGTAGAAGCCGGCGTGGTGTCTCACGCGGCGCGGGTGTCCTTCTGGCGTATAGTGAGTGCCGGTGCGGTGGCGGGAACGTGTGCAGTGCGCGGGGTGGCACCGCTCTGCTGCGCTGTACATTTGCAGGAGCTGCCGAAGGCCTTGCTTCTCTGCTGAGGTGGGAACTGGGAAGGCACGCTGTTGCCCTGACTGAGAGTAAGCGGCCGGATCGGAACTGTCCCCGGTTGAGAACTGTGGTGTGTTGTACGGATTCTGAACTGAAATTAGAGTGGGATATAGGATCCAAGTTGTCAGTGTCATCCAAGTTCAAGGGTGCGCCCACCGGTGGGGTCATAAAGCGCCCCAATTGCATCTGAGGGTACCTTCTAATCTACTCCGCAGACTGGCCCAAGGATAGAACATGAGTCTCTTGCTTTTTTAACACACAATTAAGTCTTGGAGCCACAATTTCCCCACTCCCGTATTCACATTGGAAGAAGCATTCCCTTAGGGATATACTTTGGACTGTTCCTTGTACATTGGCTGCTTACCGGACCAAAAATGCCCTATCTACCTCAGTCATTAACGCCGGAATCATCCAACCCACTGCACAATTCTGCAATTTTTGAAGGTTACCTTGTAGTGGTTTCTTGGATTGCCCATAGGATACATTGCCGGATGCAATGTATCCCAAACAAAGGTTCTAGGCATTTTCGGGATGAGATGACTGGATTCTTCTGTGAAACACCTGGGTGGCCCATCTTGAGGAAGACGAATCATGGGTTTTATTTTCGGAATTTTGAGCGGGATTTACGGTGGAAGCTGAGGTCAGCATGTGCAGGGTCCGCCGCCCGTGTTGTCAGCGTCCCTGAGCGAGCGTGGACACTGAGGCCGGGCCAGCGGCTGTCGCGGCCCGGCAGTTAGCCGACATTTGTGAACGGCGCCGGGGCAGCTGTGACGCCCCTTATTACCTGCATAGCGACAGCCTCTGTGACAGGACTACGCGACTGCTCTAGAACTGGGGTGGGAATGTGTGGAACAAAGACGAGAAGGGCTTAGACTGGGTGCAGGATTTTAGTAAATGATTTGGGTGTCAAACCTAATAAATATGGATAATCCTTAAGTTGAGTTGCTCATTTGAAGGGCATTGTGGATATTATTACGGAAACAATTGAAAGGTAGCGCACCGATCTGGGCCGATGCCATTCTTATGAGAAATAATCTTCGTGGCCTCAGTAATTTTGTCGTTCATTTTCTCATGGTTTGTTGTGGTATTAAAACTAGTATCCGGGAGAACGGGTTAAGTTTTGAGAGCTGCCACACCTCTCATGTAAAATTTATCATAATGCGGCTTCGCTCACTGCTTGTTTTGGTCATCCGGAACGTCTTAGCATAATGTAAACGTATTTGAGCTCAATTCTTTAATACTGACCGGGATGGAAGAACGGTTTTGTTAACATACAATCTCCTTGACGAGATTTTCCAATGGCGCTTGAAATTTGGCTTTTGCTTTTCTACAATCCAGGTGAGGGGAGGGACCCACGTATAGAAGCCCTCGCCTAGTCGCTGAACGCTGGTCTCTTCAACTGTGTAGGAAAATAGGATACATATTTTATTAAGAGTCGATATTTTTCTGTTAGATATTCACTCCTTTCGAAAGGGAAATGTGACACTTTAAGAGTGGGATTTGAGCTGAGATAGCCACGTGATGGAGCATGCAGAGAAATCACTTGATCGACGTTTCATTTTGTCCGAGAGCTTACTGTTGACGGAGAAAAGGGTACAAATTCACCCCTATTGACCCCGTCCTCCCCGGGTGGTCATGTGGTACCTATGAGGTGACCTTGAGAACGTGACGTCATGCTCAAGCTGCTGCGCGGACACATTTCTCTTGCTTGCACCTTCTCAAAATCAACGTGCTAAACGTGACTTTAGTATTGGTGACCATAAATGCGTATGACTTTTTCAATGACTAGTTTGAAACGTGAATTATGTTTTTTTATATCCAGAAAAATAGCAGCAATCGGTAAGTGACACTTAGGGTCCTATTAATAGGCTCCTGTAGCTAAAATCGCTTCTTTTGTTTTCAGATTCATATGAGGTGCAAAGCAAAGGTTCAATTTTGCTCACCACATTTCCAGATCATAACGACACGAGGATGCGTTGACTTTTTACCTCTAGCAAAAGAAAACAAATGAAACGAAATACTGGGCTCTCAGTTTTTTTCAGCGGAAGTAAGGCTGATCTCATGATTTTGAATAGTAATGCCCCTAAAGCCATTCCAATCTGGAATTACACTGATATGCCACATTCCCTTTAACCACGTGTCCTCACAAAAACGTACTGGGGCGACCCCATGGACGAATTTAAGTTTCAACACTGTGAAGTCTGTCCGTCTTTGTGTCAGCTCAGACGTCAATGCAGAATAGGGCAAGAAGCTCGCGCCACGTGGACGGACCAGTGCATATTCGAAATGTTCGCTATTGGCCCACCTCGGAATTTGTCCGTGTGAAGTCAGCATTGTGGGCTTCTGTGGAGGCACAGCCTAATGCTGAAAACTTCTGTTACCGTATTTGCACTGATTTCTCTGTGAATGACAAGTGTAGAATATGACCCTATGGTAGCTGGATACCTCAGGCGGATCTGGAAACACACTTCAACTCGCCTCGACTGCGTGGACCCTCCAGGGGTGACTGTGAGCTCAATATCTCGTACCGTCCTATCTAGCTCTGACCGGTTTCCAACATAAACAGTTGTGGGGTCCAACATGGGCCTGATCGGTGGGGTAATAACCTAATCGTGGCATGACGCTGGTCTGGCTATAAAATCCGATTAAAAGGGGGTGTCACGCCTTTATAATGATTTTTGAACTGATATAACAGTTTTGAAGAGCGTGTCGAGAAACTACTACTGGCATATTTCATTTCACCCAAAGCGCTGTATTAAATTTCCGCACATTTTAAAGCTCAAAATAAAGGGCCTTAGGCATCAATTCTAACTATGAAGGAATTACTTTCCATCTGGTTGTAACAATGTGATTGGTCGTAATCCTTACTGTGTTACTGCGGCCGACGTCATGAATGTCACGTGATAAATGTTGACAGCATCGCTCTCGCAACGTTGAGGTGCTGCGAGCGGCACCATATCGGCCAGTCTCGCAATTCCACGCGATGCTTACGTCAACCCCCAGTGAGCCACATTCTGTTTGAAAACACTTTGAATGAAAAAACTATATTTTGCTTCGGAGTGATTGAACATTGAAACACAATTTTTCGCCTGGATTTTGAGACTTAGGTTGTCAATTGATAGTCCTATTTTTGGAATTTTGACAAAGTGGTCAATTCCCTTTAAAGGGAAACGTGGCATCTTTACAAGGGAAATTGAACTGAGATAGCAATATCAGCGTACCACAAAACCCTCAGCTCGATGTAGCACTTGTCCCAGAACTCACTTAGTGAAATAGCGTGAGTTTGGAGCGCACTGAGGCCCCGCCCCGGCCATGGGCGGGTCCTCACCACCCCCGAACCGTCACCATTTGGCTGATCGCGTGGGCTCAGGCTATGGTTCGGTTCCACGAGCTTAGGAACCGTGGCCCGCGGAGGAACTTCCTCGGCCACGTAGTATGTCCTACAAACGGGAAATGAGACCGTCTTTGACGCCTCGGGTGACTATTTCCCGAGCCGACCACAATATTTCAGTGACCCCCATTCGACTTCCTTGCGGTCCAATGCGGTCCGCTTTCTGCTCTCAGATTTCCAAACTCGGTATGTTTTGGATGAGCGTGCCGCCGTCATCACGTGACCGGTTGGCCTGAGGAATAATCTCCCCCTCCCGCCCACGGCAGTGGGCGCGGCGTCTGCCATGCCGCTGTGTGTGGTGCCGCCGAGACCCGTGCCTGACAGCCGGCGGTGGGGGTAGGGGCGGGGGGGCAGTTAAACAGGCGATACATTCGCGCTGGCGACTGGGCAGTATCGATTGTCCGTACATGGCGCGCTGGGCGGGAGGTGCGGAGCGGCGCAGCTGTTGGTCCGAGCGCCGCCCATCTCACCAAGCACGCGACAGCAGCGCCCCCGATAACCAGCCGGAATCGGCTGAAACCACCGTAAGGTCTCAGAGAATTCTGGCGGCGCTGCAGTGCGTTGTAATATTATATTTTCCCACCGCCCGCTGAGAGGTTCACCAGGTTATGCATGAAGGTCTAACCTGCCTCATGAGGTTATTTATGAGGGCATGTGCTCCATTCTGGAGCGAACGGGCCAGATGCTGAAATGGTCGCTGTAAGTGGAATTCGCTTCTACGATTTGTTGAGACGTAGTGGGCTTGTCAGCGTCAGTAAGTAAGCGAATGCAGCCAATCAGGCAGAGTGAGCTTGCGAGCTTTAGCAAGCAAGCCAAACACCCGTACAAGTGGGCGAATTCAGGCTTGCATTCCTCTTTATACCGCGAATGAAGTAGACAGAATGGGGTGCGGTGGCGCGGTGGTAGCCCATTGGGCTTCCACTCCGCCGACCCGGGCTCAAATAACCGACGGGAATACTGAATAAGGGATCCCTGATCCCAATATACCCTTCCAACAGTGTGAGTGCTGGCGACGCAATGTAACCTTAGCAGTTGGTCCGCCGTAAGCCCTAATGGCTTACAACTGGACAGATTTGCTCCATCTATCGAATCGATCACGGCAGAAGCGTGTCAAAAACTAGTCACTTGTTCCTTTATTGCATAGACATTAAATTGGTAAAATTCTATCTGGACCATGGTGCAGTTTTTGCACGTGGAAATGTAACACTAGCACTCCTGTCCATTGAAGAAGTATGTAACTACCGATGATTCTAAATGTGAAACACGCCTTGCTGCCAGGCCGATAAGTCGGTTCCCACGTGGACATCGATAACACGCAGTCGGATGCAGATAGGGAGAAGACGCAGCTGCGCACCGACCTGATGCCGGCACCCAACTGGCTCAACACGTGGTCTCTGCTCCAAAGATGTCAAAACTGGACATTTTTCAGTGCTTGTAAAAATGTGTTATTTTACGAAAACAAAGAAAAGTTCGTGACATGGGGTTTTTACCTTGGATTTTTTGCTCTCATCTGTCTAGAAAAGTTTAAGTCGATTGTTCTTATCGTCAATGACGTCAAAAAGTATAATTTTGTACGTCCAGAAAGAGAATTTCTACCCACGACGACAACACCATTTTCAACTTTCTGCTTTTCGTAATCTCATCATCGTGTTGGTCAATCACTCCAACAGGCTGGTGCCAGCCAGAAGATTCCTCAGCTCCTATCAGTATTAGCTGAGTTACCGTCCGCGTTCTGAAACCTTTGTAAGCGCCTGACCAAGTGATAGAAGGATTTATTAGCTGCTTTTGCTCGGGCGGTATCACCGGCCTCGCAGTCTGTCCATCAGAAACTTTTGACAAAAGGATGCGGGGCTCTGATATGTGAAGGTTTATCTGTTCTGCTGGTCTCGTTATCGCCGCAGTCTGTGGTTCTGCACCGTGTGTGTGAGAAGATTGAAATTTCAAGGATGTTTGTTGGGCCCTAGCCCAGAAGCAGAGAAAAACTTACCGACACGTTTGAAAATGACCCCGTAATTTGGAAATTGATTTTGATTTTCGACTTCTCTTTTTTGAAGAGCTGGATGATGTAACGTCTCCTGTGACGAGTCCCGCGACATTGTACCGGAGCGGCCGCCACTCCGACTGTCCTGATGTGTCTGCTCTCCTTGTGACCCCAGCTGTGCCCCCGCAGTGGACACGCGGCTGGAACGGCTGCCCCTCCGACTGTCCTGATGTGTCTGTTCTCCCGTGAGCCCAGCTGTGCCCCCGCAGTGGCACGCGGCTGGAACGGCCGCCCCTCCGACTGTCCTGATGTGTCTGTTCTCCTGTGACCCCAGCTGTGCCCCCGCAGTGGACACGCGGCTGGAACGGCTGCCACTCCGTCGTCCTGATGTGTCTGTTCTCCTGTGACCCCAGCTGTGCCCCGCAGTGGACACGCGGCTGGAACGGCTGCCACCCGTCTGTCTGATGTGTCTGTTCTCCTGTGACCCCAGCTGTGCCCCGCAGTGGACACGCGGCTGGAACGGCCGCCCCTCCGACTGTCCTGATGTGTCTGTTTCCTGTGACCCCAGCTGTGCCCCGCAGTGGACACGCGGCTGGAACGGCTGCCACTCCGTCTGTCCTGATGTGTCTGTTCTCCTGTGACCCCAGCTGTGCCCCGGAGTGGACACGCGGCTGGAACGGCTGCCCCCGTCTGTCCTGATGTGTCTGTTCTCCTGTGACCCCAGCGTGCCCCGCAGTGGACACGCGGCTGGAACGGCTGCCACTCCGTCTGTCCTGATGTGTCTGTTCTCCTGTGACCCCAGCTGTGCCCCCGGCAGTGGACACGCGGCTGGAACGGCTGCCACTCCGTCTGTCCTGATGTGTCTGTTCTCCCGTGACCCCAGCTGTGCCCCCGGCAGTGGACACGCGGCTGGAACGGCTGCCACTCCGTCTGTCCTGATGTGTCTGTTCTCCCGTGACCCCAGCTGTGCCCCCGGCAGTGGACACGCGGCTGGAACGGCTGCCACTCCGTCTGTCCTGATGTGTCTGTTCTCCCGTGACCCCAGCTGTGCCCCCGGCAGTGGACACGCGGCTGGAGCGCACGCTGGTGCAGCAGCTGGCAGAGCTGCGGGAGCGCGTGCAGCACGCTGAGATGACCAACCGGGAGCGCAGGCGGGACGTCATGATCCTCAACCAGCAGATCGACAGCTACAACGGTGAGACGCTGGTGGTGCTAGAAGGCACACTAGGATCACATGGAGGCAGCGGGTGCATGCGCCTTGGACAGCAGCGACCCCTCCAGGAAGTATTCCTCATCTTGCTCTGCCACCTCCTTCCGTAGTTTCAATCACTTCATGTCCATTACGGCAGCGCTTGGAACGGTGCGCCTGGGTTACTTCCATGTGCTTTATTGTAGAAAGGGGGCCTGAATACTCATAAACCCCAGGTCGTAAAGTTTCCACTAGTGTTAGTATTGATGCAGTTCTGGAATACTGTTTTTAAGCCGTCTATAATGTTTTCATGATCTTTCCACTTTGTCATTTGACAGCATATTTACCATTAGCAATCAATATATTCACATCTGGGACAATAAAGGGCATTGATTTGTGCAACTGTCCCGGCTTTTGGAAACGGTCCGTTTTGAAGATTTTGCGCCTTGGCGAGCGATCATTTATCACGCGGAGAGAGAGAGAGAGAGAGAGAGAGAGAGAGAGAGAGAGAGAGAGAGAGAGAGAGAGAGAGAGAGAGAGAGAGAGAGAGAGAGAGAGAGAGAGAGAGAGAGAGAGAGAGAGAGAGAGAGAGAGAGAGAGAGAGAGAGAGAGAGAGAGAGAGAGAGAGAGAGAGAGAGAGAGAGAGAGAGAGAGAGAGAGAGAGAGAGAGAGAGAGAGAGAGAGAGAGAGAGAGAGAGAGAGAGAGAGAGAGAGAGAGAGAGAGAGAGAGAGAGAGAGAGAGAGAGAGAGAGAGAGGAGGGGAGGGGAGGGAGAGGGGGGAGAGGGAGGGGGGGAGAGGGAGAGGGAGAGGGAGAGGGAGAGGGAGGGAGGGAGGGAGGGAGGGAGGGAGGAGGGAGGCAGGCAGGCAGGCAGGAGGCAGAATGGTGAGTGAGTAAGCGAGATATCGGGCGCCACACGAACACACCTCCGCGACTCTGATACCACCGATGTTCCGGATCGCTGCTGGCCCAGAAGGCTGCTGGACTGGGGCCACAGGCCGACCTGCTGCTACTCAGGGTCTGTTCTAGACCTGTAGTTACCTGGTGTTATCAGGTACCTCGGTAAAATACCGCCTGCAGTGGCCCGGCCAGGCTTCGCGGCAGCCTTACTGGGTGTATCCTCTGAAAGCTGGTCCTGTCAGGGTGCGGTATTGGCCAGCGGTGGCGGCTGGCGGCGGGTGGGTCGCACGCGCTGCTGCTCCCGATTACACGGCTCTGGGATCAATCTCGCGTGAACGCCGCAGCGCCACCCGATTTTTTGTCCTCTTTTTTGTGGCGGCACCATACCCGACGACATCCACGGCAATATAGGGCTATTAGTGTTACACAGCTGGTTGCATAATAAATGTGGAGATGCGTGCTTCGTTGCGTAATTGGCCCGCAGCGCATTGGCTGGTCAGCAGAGCTGCGTATGAACTCTGGGAAAAAGGTCACAAGGAGGCCAGTATGCCGTCTGGAGTATTCAAGTTTTTACAGGTGGATTAACTTGTTTTTTCCGTCCCTGAAAGCTAGCAGTGTTACAACGGGTTACCTGCAGTTTTATGCGGTTATATGTCAGAAGCACATCCTTTCCGGTAAGTTACAACCCTGCTCGTCACATGCACAACCTGTTTTTTTTCTCTGGGTATACCGTCGCGATGGTATATATGGTGAGGAAGGGAAGGGGAACTAACTAGGTTGGGACAGGGCGCCTACCTCTGCCTCTGGGCGGACTCGATCCCGCAACCTTCCGACAAGAATCCGAACGCGTCTGACTCCCCGCCCCTCGTCCAGTGGCAGCTGGAGTCTGCCTGACCGCCCACCGTCCATGCATCGTGTACCGGCCCCACTCCAAATACAGAGAAACAGAGTCACCCCATAGACGGGATGCCGCCTGCCCATGTGCACAGCCCACCCCCGGCGTGAGAGGCGCCGTGAGCTGCGGCTGAGGAGTGGCCCGTTGTCCTGCAGGGAACCGGGTGAGCCTGCCGCCGCCGCGCCGGCCCGGCAACGGCTCGGCGGCAGCACCAGCCTCGGCAGCGCCGCTGGCCTTCCGGCAGGAGTTCAACCCCGACCTGGAGGTGAGCCCACCGCTGGCCTCTGCGGGTTGGTACTGGCCATAGACAGTGTGGTTTGGCGGATCGGATTGGTGCGACGGGCTCGGGGGAACGTGGGCCACTGGGGGTTACAGTTGTGGTTGCCCCCCTTTTGTAGGTAAATACTCGTACAGCTCACCGCCCTGCTGCCCTCTCCGGGCTGGTACGGACCGGAGACAGTGTAGATAAAGATTTGTACTGGAGCAGACGGAAACAGGCCAGAAGCTCGATGCGTACAATTTGAACATAATGTGTGTGTGCGTGGGTATTTTTTATTTCTTCTTGAATTATTGATGATGTGTTTTATATTTGTACTGGATTTGAATTGACCACTGTGGGGTCCAAACGAATTGCCTCGGGTTGATCCGGGAAACTGAACCAGAGCGAATTGGATCTGAGTTCAGTGGGCTATGGCGTTCTCTGTTTGGCACCTTACCACCACTCTCCTTCATTTTGGGCGCCATTGTAGATAATTTGGTGTGGGATGGGGCTTGAGACTGAAATTTAACATGGACTGATTTGCATCTTAGAAAATAACATCGAATTATCAATTGATAATTTTCCGTATACATTTTAAAAGAAACCCACTGCAACCCGAGAAAATGTATGATAAAGACGCTACAACATGCTCATAGTCCTCGATGGGGACAAAATCAAAGGTGCTGCTAAGGCACGAACGTGCTTAAAAATTAGTTGTGATTTGACGTCACCTCGTGGGCTCAAGACCGATATAACAAACACGTTCTAACTTCAGCTTCTGTTTTCTGTCGAAACGTGATATATGCCGTATAATGAGTATCAAAATAAAGAAACAAATAGGGGGACAAATCTCAAGCGACTTTTGACAATTCAGTCCCCAACCCCTGGTTGCCTGTATCGGGTTTGATATCTTGCTCGATTTATCAGCTGCCATTCTCAGGACTATCGACATGTGCAGTGCGAATGCGAGTTATTGGGGCGAGCATCCAGCGCTGTTGTGGAGGGGTGTGGCTCCTTTGTGCCGACCTCTGATGAGAGACGAGGCCGGGCGTCAATAAGCAGTGCTTTCAGAAACCACGCATCGATCTATTGTGCTGCCGTCCGCCACCCTATTCTGCACTAGAGAGGGCATCCGCCGCTTTAGTGGCAGCTCCCACAAACCTGTTATGGCTGTCGGGCCGCCATGTAACGGCAGGTCCAGCGCCTGTGTATGTGCACGTATTGTACCGCCGTTCATTCACAGCTGGTGGGATCAGCTGGAAGCCCCGGCCGACGCAGGTGTCTCTGATGATGGACCATGAGCGCCTTACTTCAGCTCGATGACAGTCTGTCATTCTCAGCCTGAAAGCAAATCCGGCCTCCCACTTCACTACTAACTCGAAAACATTATGCAAAGTTGGGGCAATTTTTCATTAGCATTATATATATATATATATATATATATATATATATTTATATATATATATATATATATATATATATATATTCATTACCCTGATATACCTCTATATACCTGTGCATAATGTTTCTGTAGTGGTATGTTGTCTGATGTTCCGAAAACCATACTCTTCGTTAAGAGGAGTGTCCCACTTTTTATCATGGGTGATGTACTGAAATTGCCCTTTTTGTGTTTGTCAAGAAACCACTATTGGCATATATTGACAAATGTTAGCAATGACATTGTTGTAGATGTAGATCTATATTAAGGTCTCCGTAAAACATGATTTTTCAGCCCTCAATCACAAGCACAGGAGTAAGCGCCTTCGCAAACCAGACAGTACTTAACACAACATGACCGTTGTAGATAACACTTCTAAACAAATGAGTTCATTTTTAGCCTATCCTCTCTTTAAATGCCTACTATACTTCTGCTTAACTGTCACTCATCCAACCGTTCCATGCTTCTACTCCCCTGAAACGAAAACTTTGTTTGGGTTGTTCCGTTCGTACCCTCGGGAGTTCTAGCATATCGCACTCGGTCCCGCGTGTGCTTCGGCTAGATACTTCGGAGTGACGCTCAACTGATCGCGACAGTGCACTGCCAGAGTTGTCGGAGAGGTGTCTTTTTGCATTTGCATGTCTCGTGTTGGCGCAGTGTTGACATGCCAGCAGCACCCTAGCGGCCAGCGTCGTAATTACTCGCGACGCTTTGGTCAACCCCATGTGAGACACATTATTCTTTGAAAATACTAAAAATTGTCAGAAAACGGCTGTATTTTTGTTTCGAGCGATTGAAGGTGGAAACAATATGTTTCCGGATTTTCAGATTTGCGTTGTCCATTTTTTTTTATTCTGAAAGAGTTGTCCAGTCCCTTTAATGAGCTAGCTTCATTTATAGCAGTGGTGTGCTCTGTCGTGTCATGATGATTGAATTTCGTGTCCCACTATAAAGCTGTAGATCAACGGCCCGGAATTCTACGGGGTTAAAAATATCCTGACAAACTGTTTCAAAAGAATATAGCACTACATCATTTGCCAAGCAGGACAGCCCAGTATTTTTCGTTTTGAGACGTGTATTACCATGTTGTTCTGCCGAAAAAATTGTTTTGTTAAATGTGAAACAGCTTCGAACGACATGGAGAGAGCAGCGTTGGATGCCAACTGTTAAAGGGAATGTAGCACCTTTATAACGAGATTTTAACTGAGAAAGCCAAGTTGTAAAGCATCCCGGAAAACCCGGTACTCTATATATCATTTGTCTTGAAACTCAAAATTTATGTAGAGAAAAGCTAAAAAACCGATTGTCGTGCCATCACTGGGCCGATAAGAAGACAGTGCGGCGTGTCCTGCTGCGGTTGAGGATCTGGCACGGTGTGCGCCGGCAGGTACCGGGTCTGCTCAGCTACCTGCCGCACCTGCTGGGCCGTCCGCACGCGCTCACCCCGCGCCTGCGCGTCAGCCGCGGCCGCCGCGACGTCACCCTGGTGATGGGCCTGCCCACCGTCAAGCGACAGGTGCAGAACTATCTCGTCTCCACGCTCAAGAATCTCATCGAGTGCATGAACGAGGAGGAGCGCGCCCAGACTCTCATCGTGGTCTTCATCGCCGAGGTGAGTGCCCTGCAGTGTCCGTGTATCTCAGCTCTGGTGGCAGTTGTGTAAACTCACCCACCTCCTAACTAAAAATGTGCACCTCTCTATCTTGTCAATTTCCAAGCTTCGAAACGTTTTGAATGTGAATGTATCCTTTCTTTAATTTTTTCTCCTTGCTGCATCCTCCGTAAGATGGCTAGCAACCGGGTCCTTCTGGTAAAACCGTGGCTGGGGCAGATGGTGTCCCGACGGTTTTCTGGTCCAACACAACCTTCATGTCTTGTCTGCGTGTGATGGTACCGAGGCAGCACGACCCAGTCCGGCTTGTCCAGGAACTGTGACTGCATCATTGTGTGTGTGTGAGAGAGAGAGAGAGAGAGAGAGAGAGAGAGAGAGAGAGAGAGAGAGAGAGAGAGAGAGAGAGAGAGAGAGAGAGAGAGAGAGAGAGAGAGAGAGAGAGAGAGAGAGAGAGAGAGAGAGAGAGAGAGAGAGAGAGAGAGAGAGAGAGAGAGAGAGAGAGAGAGAGAGAGAGAGAGAGAGAGAAAGAGAGAGAGAGAGAAAAAAAAAAAAAAAAAAAGAAAGAGAGAGAAAAAAAAAAAAGAAAAAAAAAAAAAAAAAAAAAAAAAAAAAAAGAGAGAGAGAGAGAGAGAGAGAGAGAGAAAAAAAAAGAGAGAGAGAGAGAGAGAGAGAGAGAGAGAGAGAGAGAGAGAGAGAAAGAGAGAGAGAGCCTTGACACCGTGCGCCCGTGTCGGCAGACGGATGCAGACTACTGCAGACGTACCTCGCAGCAGCTGCAGGACAAGTGAGTTCTGCCGCACTCGCTTCTCCGGCTACCCAAACGCTGTGTCGCATTTAGCTTTTGTTACTGCGGGAAGGTCACAAGCGTAAATGTTCGTGGCCATTTAGTGAGGTAAAATATTGGTATTCTTGCTAATTAGGCGGGCATGGAATATCTAAACTTTTTAAGGTATACTAAGATGGAATGTGGCACCTTGACGCAATTCCAGGCTTTGGTGGTTTGAGGGGTAATCTATGCTGAAAATAATGGACTTGGCCTTGTTTCTGATTAAAAATGGTTAATAAGCTTGTTATTTCGTTTTCTTCAAGTTTCCCCTGTTAGCAATTTAAAGTTTCCCGATGGGCGTGACGTCAGATCGGCGTGTCAGCTGGCGAGGATTTGTGCCAGATTGAACCTGTTTGATCTTGGCCAAAGTGAATACAAATACAAATGCAATTTTGAGCTTAAATGGGTTACCATTAGAAACCAAAGTGATATTATCTATTTCTTATATTTTTCTTGCTATATTGAAATATATTTCATGTTTCCAGCTAGTCAATAAAAACAAATTATGCGCACTTGTAATCGACAGTACCAAAGTCGTGTTTAGCACGTGTGTTTTAAAGATGTGCAAGTAAGATAAATTTGTCCGCACAGCACGAGCAGCGGGGCGTCAGTATGATGACACTTTCCTAAAATCGCCTCATGGCATATAAACCTACGGGGGGACGGGGTCGTTAGAGGTGATTTTTTTCTCCGAACGGTAAGTTCTGGCACAAATAAAATATCGATCAAATGAATTTTTCCGCATGCTCTATCACATGCGATGCCGGGCTTTGTCACAGGAGTTCAAATTTCATCATGAAGGTGCCACATTCCCTTTAATGGAAATCCAGGGTGGCCAAACTGGGATTGGTCGCTGTGGAAGGTTTTCGAATATATTTTAGGTATACCGCAAGAAAAAAATCGAAATAGCATTGTTGGATATTAATATCCCCGCACATTCGAACACTTATACCAAAAATGCAGGGTTTCAGGAGAACAGGTTTTACGGTAATTTTAAAGTTAGTATAGCGGAAAGGCGTTAGATACTCAAATATCGTGCGATTTGCGGAGAATCTCCACACAGTGGGATGGAATAGATAGATGAATTGTGCGCTTCCTGATAACCCCGTAGAGCTCTGCTCTGGCTTTTCATTGTCATCCATGTATTCGATTACATCCACATGCTATTGGGGTTTTAGGTATCGACTCCCAAGCGCAGAAGTCTAGCTGCGGTGAATACGCGCTGTAAACACATCCGCAGGATTAGCGCAGGGAAACACGACACTGGACATACGCAGGTGTCGGCCGGTCGAAGTGACACCGCTGCTCATTAATGGCGGACACATTTTTTGGCGTGCTAATTGTCTTGCTAACGCCAGCCAGTGTAGTGGCGTGCACGGTGGCAGGTGGTATTTCAGTCCACTTCCTCGGCAAAACTGTAGGTGAAGGACCGCTGCGGCTGCAGGCAGCTGAAGCTGAACTGCTGCTGTTGTTGGTCTTTCCAGCCGCTAACGCGGTATACCCAAGCGGCTCTGAAGGGACTGGCCTCCGCTGCGTCGCTGCTCCGAACCTCCGGTAGTGACGGTACCAGCGGGCCCAGCCCTGGTGGTCTCGGTCCGTCTGCTCTGGCGGCTGCCTGGAACTCCGTGGTGATGTCCACCGGGACCTCTCAGGGGAGGGTGGAGTGGGAGAGGATTCAGTGCAGACGGACCCGCCGCGCTGCCCCGCCAGTGTCGCCAGGTCCCTCCCGATCCAACCCCCATCGGGCTCGTCTGCTCCGCTGACCTGGCGCAGTAGCTCGTGACTCGTGGTCCGACACTGCGCAACCAGCAAAGAGACACCTCATCCCTTCGGGAGACCCGTCGACCCTGCTTAAAACGTTTTCATGGCGTTTCTCTCAGCTATTAGTGACCCGATAGTGGTACATCCTAATGAGATCGACGGAATTGATATGGTATTGGTCACGCGTCTTTAAGCTCGTGATGATTCGGACAGCAAAGTTGATATTTTTGGGATTCACTGAAGTGGTGGCCCGTGAGCAGTCTCACCCCCGCAGAAAAAAACTGGCGTAGGATTCGAGGGAAGGTGCCGTTTGAATGCAGATTTCCAATGTCTTTGTTCTGAAACAACGCCTAAGTTTTGGAATGGAGATGATACTGTTCAACTTTCGGCACACTGAGATTTGCGCCTCCCATTACAGCCGTCTGTAGTGACACCAAGAATTTGTCATCTGTTTTGTTATTTTGAGTGTCTTCAAAGTAAACATAGAATTTGGGTATTTTTGCAAATGGTTTTAGAGCCAAGAGGCATGGAACCAGCTCTGCTAGCGTTGATGTCAATCAATTCGCAGAAAGCCACAAACAGATCGCTCACCCCCCCCCCCCAGTTCCATACGACTTACTTATGTTGAGTGACTTTCTAAATTCAGACACGAATCAATAGGGAATGCGCCTTGTTTAGGCATAGCGTACAATCAGAGTTCGTCAATAATGTTCAGCGAGACCGTTCCTCCAACAACCCGTGTCGCCCTCCGCTATTTTGGTGCTGCAGTGATTTCATCCGCCATTGATATTTATTGATTCGTGAGCAGCTGGCTCCCCGAATGGATTGGTGGGGATTTGTTGCACTGGCTTCCGTATGCTCCGGCAGCTTTATCGCAGTAACTTATTTTTGGGCTGATATTGCCATAGAGTCACTTTCACTGGGGTCAGGTTACCGTGATTGGCGATGCATTTGTGGCATGATTGTAGTCAAACAGTAGATTTGTTTGCGTTGTAAATTGTTTTTGTTCGCCCAGAGCACCTGCTGTTGTTTGACGCGCCATCTATGTTGGAGTTCAGTCTATGCAATGGTGGCTCTAGGCGCAACGTTGGGGAGGCAACGCGGTCAAAGTCGTTTTTTTATAGAAAATCGGCAAAAATTTGGCTGCTCTTGGGGATATCGCCCCTTTCTCCCCCTGCATCCTCTAGTGAATGTTGGTAGGCGAAATGTAAATTATCTTTTTGTGTTTATAAAAGTAAAATATAGGTTCACACTCATGTGAATCTCATTATTTATTTTCCGTTTGTGCCCAATAATTGTACTGTTCCTAACGCAGATAGGTAAATTGCTCACTGAGCTAACCTGAGCGGACCTGGACCGGTCGCTGTCACTGGTCGCTGACGTAAGTTGACCTGAGGGGGCCTGGGCCGGTCGCTCAGTCACTGGTGGCTGATGTAAAAGCTGACCTGGGCTGGTGGCTGACCGGCCGACCACTCACTGGTGGCTGACCTAAGCCTACCTGGGCCGGTCGCTCAGTCACTAATGGATGATGTAAGCCTACCTGAGCGGGTCGCTCAGTCACTGGTGGCTGATGTAAAAGCTGACCTGGGCTGGTGGCTGACCTAGGCCGACCTGAGCGGCAGGTTTCCGGATGAGGTGGACGCGGGTTTGCTGGAGATAATCGCGCCCTCTCCGGAGTACTACCCCAGCCGGGGGCGGTGCGGCGCACTCTGGACGACCCTCTGGAGCGGGTGCAGTGGCGCACCAAGCAGAACCTGGACTTCGCCTACCTGATGATGTACTGCCGGCCCCGGGGCATCCTCTACGTCCAGCTGGAGGACGACATCATGACTAAGCCCGGGTAACCAGCGGCTCGGTGTCTGTGATGGCAGCAGGGCGTGTCTGACCAATATCAATTCCTCACGTTTGAGCGTTCTGTTATCGGCTAACAACGTGTCAATCTGCTTTGGATCTGCTTCTGATCTTTATTTTCTGATGTTATGTCCGTTTTCACGGGCATTTACTGAACAGTTGCCTTGCCCGTTCTTAGATATGTGACCAAGATGAAGGAGTTTGCTCTGCAGAAGACAGCCGAGAAGAAGGACTGGTTCGTGCTAGACTTCTGTCAGCTGGGGTTCATAGGTGAGTCAGTGGCTGTGTCTCGTCCTTGGTGCTGTCCTCAGGGTCACGTCTCACAAAAGATGCAGACATACGACGTAGTTCAGGCTACACTCCAGTCACTCCCGCCTGAAAAATGATGTCGCATTCTGCTTCACGTTTCATAACGAGCGTGAATGTGACGTGGCGATGACGCACACCTGTTTTGTTTTCGCGTCGCTGTCGAAGCGGCAGCGGTCGCCACTGTTTACGAAGCGGCATGACTATTCTGAATGCGACACGATTTTGCAGGTGGGTGTGGTGTAGAATGCATCGCACCTCATGCCTTTTGTGAAGCCGGGCCCTGGTGGGTGGAACGCATGTGGCCAAGTAGCTGCACTACCTCATCATGACCTGTTTGTTGTTTATTGCATATTACAGTTTATTAACAATAAGACAAAGGCCACTTACACTGTGAATAAAGCTGTTATTAAATTGTTATGTTGATATCTATGGTTCGACTTCGTGGGAGCTTTAACACGCTCCCCGCTGTGGGCCCTGCCATGACGCGCCCCGCTGGGGGCGTTTTTCACCCCTCCGTATCTCATTCCCCACGAAAGATAAAGGAAAATTATGGGTGGTGTTCGAAAGCTCTTGACAAGACGAAGCTATTTTATGCGAATAATTTTTATGTCAGGTCAATATTGAGGTCAACATAGGTCAAAGAAGGTTCCATGGACTTACAACAGAGCAGTGTACGTTTCTCTCTAGATCTGCCTCCAGGGAGTAGAGCAAATTTTTATGCATCATTGGATTCCTCTCATCGCGGTGAAACGAATGATGTATAATATGACCTTGCTAGGTCAAATAGTGAAAATGACCTGACCTCGAGCTAGGTCAGGGTCACAGAGTGACCTGGTATGGTCATGTTGCATATCAATCGACTCCCCGTGACAATATAAGCACAATGCAAGCAAAATGGGAGCTTTATCTCAATTCAGTGAGGAGTTATTGGCAAAACAATCTCTCTATGCTCCTGTGACCTGACATGACCTTTGAGAAGTCAGATGCTCAAAAACTCAACTTTGTGGTCAAGATCGTGGTAAGAATAGACGGTTTGAGGATTTTCAGCTTTATCTATCGAGTATTTACTGAAAACGAGCTCATTCTATTTCTCACCATAGATTTATAATGGGGTCACCAAAAAATTGACCCCACCTTAGATCAACAATATCAAAATTCCGAGATAGCAGATTTGTAGACCCTAATGACCTTATCATTTTGCTGAAGTTTCAAACTGATTGGTTCGCTGATGTTGCTTGGGCACCGTTTCAAACTTGTGATTTTAGGTTTTGAGGTCGGGTCACTTGACCTTGAATAGCTCTTTGACCCGTTATGACCTTAACTCAAAATTTTGGTCAGATTTGTAAAATTGATCAGGAATAAGGTGCTGTAAGTTTCGTTGTTCTGCGTCTCTTCGTTTTTTGAGCTATCTGGGGAAAACCAGGAGGGGGAACACTGTGGATTTATTCATGAGTGTGTAAGTATCATGTGTTAGGTCGTAAATGACCTCAGTTAGGTGCGCCATTACAGCCCCCTTTACAACAGTGTTTGGCATAGGTAAAAGTCGATACCAAAGTAAGGGAATCAACTACAGTAGTTAATCCCATTACTTAACCTGGCACTACATTGTCTAATCCATTACCATAACCATTGCCTGATCCATCCATACAATTACCGTATAGATAACCGAGCAGGTGGGAAGATGACCATTTTTCTGCTGTTTTGCATTGAATTTGCCGGCAAACGCACTTTCAAATCGTATTACCCTCGATGCTTCTCTAATTTCATTTTTATTTCCTTCTATATCCTCACCATTGAACTTAAATCGACATTGACGCTCGGATTTTAGTCTTGTTTGGGCTCTGGTTCTTCCCCACAACTGCCCAAACCCTCCTCTATTCCTCCACTTAATCAATTCGCATTGATTTTGTCGTAACAAGCGTGTTATCTAAATCAGACATCACACACTAGTCTGCGAGATTTGTTGACAGATCCTGTTAAATGTATGAACGTGCACTATGCAGATGGCAAATGGCGATGGCTGTGGCACTGTTTTCGGTCGGGTTCCGGCGTCATAGTGTATGATTAGTGAGGTGGATGGTGCGCCGCATTACTATAATAAGATGTTTGTGTACCTGGTTTCGATTCGATATTGGACGATGGACACGCCCCCTCGGGGCATAAAAGTGGCATTCGTATCGCAGCTACCCCTGAGCCTACCCCCCCCCATGGGAATGAAGGTATCTATGCAGACAGCAGGGGTGCCATCTATGTCGGACTGGCACTGCCAGCTCTATGATGATTGGAAGGCGCCGCACAGAACGAGGTCACTCGTCATTCTTTCTGCTACAAAATACTAAGTCTTGTTCATGGTAATGAACCCGTCCTTATCAGATATGAATATTAACGGCAAGACGTGCGACAGGCTGGCAAGCCCTCAGGTTGAGGGCCGCACTTCTAGAGGTGTGGAACATCTGCTGGATATAGGTCTGTCCCCTGAGCGGGCCAGGTGCTCTGCTATCAAATATACCATCTAGTTTATCGAAATGACATGATAAGTGGATGTGAATTAATTACATAAATATAAAGGACTTCTCCACTAGTGAAAATGAAAAACGTTCGGAGCTTTCGGCTATATTTTATCAGCCTTCGTCAGCGAGTGGTCGGATCGATCGGTGGACATCGGAAGACCTCCGTCTTCCGTCTTCCGATGTCCACCGATCGATCCGACCACTCTCTGACGAAGGCTGATAAAATATAGCCGAAAGTTCCGAACGTTTTTCATTTTCACTAGTGGAGAAGTCCTTTATATTTCTGTAACCCATCTAGTTTATATTATGCAATGGGTGCGCACGGAACTAGGGAGACTTCCGCACTCTTTCCACTGAGTTCGGCTCGTTGTTAAACAAGGACTGTGCTCTGCGCCCAGTGAGACCAATTTGGGGGAATCAACGGTGCCTCTTGCCGGGTTGACATGGGGTTTTAGGAAGTTGAAATGATATTGATCGCTTTTATTTGCAAGAAGGGTCTGCACGGCGTTACTAATTCGTTTTAATTCGTTTTAATTTGCTGCGTTGGTTCTGTAGCGTTGTGAATGAGGTTTCTTGGCAGTTTATGTGTACCGGGTGTGAATTGCATTCGTGCGCGTTGTTACATTCGTCCAAAAAGCAGCAGTGTGTTTTTAATAAATTCGCCCAACTTGGTTCGCATTTGGCTTAGTCGCAACCCTTAGGTGGTCCCCCAACTGGCCCAAGTCCCTCGTCAATAATCATCTCCAGACTTATATCCTTGAGACCGATGAGGGGGGAGAATGGAAACCAGGAAATGAGGGGGACCAATGGCGTGGAGATTCTAAAACTCAGTCTGTAGCACTGCAGCCAGACCTGCTGGTCTCTCTTCACTGTTCTGCGGCGTAGTGAAGTGGAATGTGTTACGCCAAGCCGAGTTTCCAGGCCAGATTCCAGGCATGGTTAGAGGTCTCCAAGAGGCGGCCTTTGGCGGTATGACGGGGTTCCGAATCCTACTATCGAATGTAGAGCCTCACTATAGGCGCCTGGAGGGTTTGGAAACTTCACCTCGGCGTCCGATGATGTTTCGGCTCATAATTACGTTCTAAAAAAGGACAAAGATGCTTGATGAGCTACTTTTTGTATATTCATTTATTGCTTCGACATCATCAGTGCTGCTCCACAATATTAATATAGGTATTATTGGCCTGCAACACATGCGTGCAAATGAGCCGATTCATATAAAGGACACACCAAGTAGGTGTATAATATGGAAGCTCGTCGGGAAGTCGGCGGCAGTCGCCCGTGCTCCAGCTGCGTCAGATATGGCTCTTCCTCTGCGAGATTGTCACCGGACTGAATAATTCTTGCTGCTCTAGCTTCGGTAAAACTTTTTAATCATCCTTGTCTTCTCACACTGGAAGCCTGAAATCTGTGTTGTCCTTTCGGTCGCGGGTTCCATGGAAAGCCCTCCTCTTACATTCGAAATGTTGTTTGTCAAATCTTCATGCTTTTTCCTCAATACAGAAACAGTCATTATTTACTGACAAAAACGTCGGCTGGAAAAACGAGTATGCGTGTATTGATACCGGAAAATTGCTAGTAAACACTGTCCAGACAATAAGTAGTAGACAGATTCAGGTTGATCGTTGATCTGCCCGTTCCTCGTGCTCTCTGCTGTCGCGGCCTTTGCAGGGAAATGTATTTGTGGTAGCGCAGTCCCCACGCGCCGGCGTGTGCTGCCGCGAGTCTGCGGCTGCTGCGGCGGCTGTAATTACACCCGGCCAGCACAGCGCCGACCTGCACCCCGCGCTCTGCACCGCACTACATCCACTGCGCGGCCTGTGGGGGCGGGGCTGTAGGTATTGTGTCTCCCCCAGGCCGCTCGTACATAGCCAGGAACGGTGACATGTAATGACCCGCGACGGTCGAATGTGCTGTTTTATGAGGCCATGCCTCGTACCTCGGTGGCATTGTTAACTTGAATGTGCTGACGTAGTAGGTGGTGGGGATGCTGTACCAGGAGCTGGTTGAATCGATCCGTCACCCTGCCAGGGAGAGCTTCTCGGTTTCCCGCTCCATTTTTAAACCGGGTCCATCCGCTTTCTCATAAGCTAGCTGGAAACCTCGTAGCAGGAGGGGTCGTGGTACTCGATGGTATGAGACGTGGTTTTGATTTTCCTGCTTGAAAACATGCTCAAGTTTACATCATTGGGGTTAATGCCGCTGTTGCAAACTTTTTGATAATGATACGATGTTGAAATGTTTCAAGGTGGCGTCCTTATTATTCCCTATAATTTGATGCATGCATTTGTTATACGTCGATGCGTGGTCCTTCAAGGCCAATAGAAGAACTGCAAACTAGCTTGAGGGTAGGCGCATCACAATCGCCACCGGTGGACAAAAGGTGGCGATCAATAGTTGGCTACATCGTGGCAATTTGTCACTACGGAACAGCTTGTTGCTGTTCTTTTTTACAAAAAAATCAGGGAATCAGAGGTCTTTAATCTCGTTGGAGAGGTACAGCGCAGGCTATTTTTGTTCATGCTATCGCCGGAGTCCTGCAGTGGCCCGTGTTAGTGGAAAGTGGCAGGAAAATTATCGCTTACCATGGAAGTGAACAGAAGATTATGTAGCATTGTGTGAATTTAATCATCATGGAATTTGGTTGAATTAATATCATGGAATTTGGTTGCGTCATTTGGGGGGGAGCCGCCAAGACGCACTTTGACAGGCTTGAAAAAAATTCAACAACAGTTTCTTATTTGGCTAGCATCGGTTTCGACTCGGAATTCTGTTTCACTTGCGTATAATGATCTTCTGACCTTGTTTAATTACCAGTTTGGCAAACAGAAGAATTCAATGTGATATCCTATTTGCACACAAAATGTTGTCAGGCAAGATAGACTCCGCCCTCCTGCTCGGTAGCTTTGCATTGCGTGTTCCGTCAAGAAACACACGGGCGATGACTCGCGGACTGCTGCACGTGCCCTTCGGCCGTGTAGATTCCATAAGACGAGGGCTTTTCTGTGGTTCGGCGAATAATTTTAACTCTTACTTGGCAGCGTGCCCTGAGTCCGACATTTTTAATTGTTCTTTCGGGCAGTTTAGATCACTGACCCGATCTTACGTCAAGCAGCTGCCTTTACACTGAGAAGTGACTGGGGTTTCAAAGGGTTTTATGTGTGCCTCTTTATGTTTTGACAGGGTTTTCTGTATTATTTTATGTAGCTAGGATCATATATCGTGAAAATATTCATTCTATGCATTGTATCCGTCGACATGTTTTATCTCATTTGACTTGAGCTGTCATTGGGTCCTATATACCTGTTCCTCATAAGCCCTCAATAGATCAAATTAAATAAATCAAAAATTCACCTAAAATTCTGCGGTTCCAACCATTGATCTCTACTACGTGATAGAGAACAAGATAGCCTACTGATCACGACGTTTTCTCTGTGGGCAGTGATGCCAGATCCATCCATGTGTTCTCTTTTCTTATATGACAAAGAAGCGTCGGAAGACATTGACACGGCAATGACACGGTCTGCCGACAGGGAAGCTGTTCAAAACGGTGGAGCTGCTACCGTTGATACACTTTTTAGTCATGTTCAACAACGACAAGCCGTCGGACTGGCTGCTCATCAACCTGGTGCAGACAAAGGTCTGCAGGTTCGACAAAAGTTCGGTGAGTAGTCCTCCAGAGCTGAAACAACCTCTAGTCACAATGGCATTTCCCTCTACTTTTGGCTAACGGTTCTGATGTCACTCTCTTATTGAGCTGCTGATATTGGTAAATCGATTTAAAGGAAAACTAGAGCCAACACTGTTTTTGCTCGTTAGAACGTTGATGTTGCCAGCTAAGCTTTCTTTTATCGCCGCGGCTTCTTGACGTTGGCGTTCTTCTGTCTAACTCGTGTTTGTTGGGCGTTCCCGTTCGCGGGCTAGTTAGTGATGAGTGTATGCCCGGCATACAGACCTGGTCACGCCGCCCCACCGTCTGCTTTTAGTAGATTAATGGTGCTGGTTTTACGGGCTTGGGCCATTGATTGGCGATGGCTGATAAATGCTGGAAATGAATGCCCCGCGTAGAACTGAAAGCTTATTGTCCGCATTAGAAGGCCCGTGCCAATACATGCGTAAACAGTGCTGAAAAGTACTTGTTTAAATTGGTGTGTTTATAGCGTGACAGTGTTATTCGTGCATCTGTTCGGCCTTTTGCTACAAAGTAATGATTGGTCAGTGTGGTGGGGTTGGGAACTCAATCATCTGGCCGAGTGATGGTCTTGAAAAGAGGATATCCTATGAAAGATATCCGCCCTCCTTTCTCCCGCAGAAAAAGTGTAAGGAGGAAAAAGATAAAGTTTGGCTGCACTACAAGCCCTCGTTGTTCCAGCACATTGGTACTCATTCCTCGCTCAAGGGAAAAGTACAGAAGCTAAAGGTGAGCCCTGCATGCATATAAGGATAGCCATTCATCAGCACCGTGGCCCTACCAGGATCTGCGACCACACATAGGCCCGTGGCCCGGGAGTGTAACTAATGCACATGTAAATGAATCCACTTGCATCGCCCGACCTGAGTCGCAAATGTGTCAGTGTTGTGGGGCGTTGGCAGGGACGCTAACTGCGGTCGTTAATTTCGGGTTACTTGAGTTCAGCCTCTGATGCGTTGGTCGGAGCCGACCTGGCGTCGGCGGCCGCCCCCGGTGGCGGCCGCCCGGGGACCCTCCTCCCTCCACACGCGAGCGTACCGTTCCAGCTGACGCCGAGCAGGGAGCCGTGGCCGTGCCGAGCAGCCGCTGTGGTATTGTAACCGGAGATGTTTGTGGAAGACGCACAAGATATGCCGCAGTAACATTGGCTTCGCTCTGCATTATTTCATTTCGTCTCTCACGTTGTCGCATTCATCTGTTTTTATTCATGCTTTTCAATGTTTTATTTTTTGCCACGTCGAATATCTCGCCCTCCTAATATCTCCCCGCTCCCTTCCAAAAACACTTTCTGTCACATTGTGTCTTATTTCTTTCCCTGGATTCCATTGGCCTCTGTGTCACCTTATTTGGTTTTTATTTTCTCTTTGGGTAGTGTGTGGTTTCACCCCGGGAAAAAAAAAAAAAAAATAAATAAAAATAAAAATAAAAATAAAAATCTCCTTCCAGAACTCCTCCGTGCTGTAAGCCCATCAGCCCGGCTCCTTTCCCTGGCGGATGTGTGAGCCCCTTGGCGTGTGCCAAGCCAGAACGTTATGTACACTGCCCTCATATACAGCGAGCGACGGCTGGACATATTTCCTGTGGGTTGCGCCTCCTGTCTCAATCAGTGAGTGGAGGTCGCGTGATTATATGGTGGCCCGCTTCGGCCGCGCCGCACTAATGCCACCTGCTCACGAGCGGCTACAAATAATAACGCTCGCTTTTAATTATCCAAAGTGCAGTCCAATTATTTTACAGGATCGAGAGGTACTGAGCGTCGCGGCCGCATACTGCTTTAAAATATTGTATCATTCTGACCTTGCACTCTGCCATTTGACTTGATTTTCCCCTTGGTCACAGGAGTTTTTTTGTTTTATCACGACGCTTTCTGGAAACAGAAAAAGTAGCTCACTGCAATGGTGTTTTGAAGGCTTTCTGAGGACACTCAATGTCTTGAAAATACTTATAAACGAGATTGGTGTACTTACGTACATCAAGGAAAGTGAAGAGCAAGGGTGCAATGGGTGTGAATGACGGAACTGTAATAGGATTTCAGCCGTATGGAGCGTGCTTTAGCATGGGAAGCTGATTTCAGTGAGCTCGTCTGTTCAAAGCGGGTGACCATTTCTGAGAATGGTGGGGCATAACATTGCTGAGGGCTCGCTATGACTGTAGCAACTAATTATCTCAAATGATTGATTCCCTTTCAGCCTTAGAATGGATGAGGTTGACTTTGGCCTTGTGTCCAACAGCCGTTACAGCACGAGTGCGACTGTACTGCAGCTCGCTCCTGAAGCTAAACTAACCAGTCGGAGAGGGTGCTTTGACCGTGCGGTTACTGAAGGTTTGATTTTGAGCACTCAGTATTACAGGCCTGACCACCGGCAGTGATTGCCTATGCGTGGCTCAGTGCTAAGTTCATGGAACAAGTCAGGAGGAAATTTTCGAAGAAAAAAAACAAACTGAGCACAGCAAAAGGGATACGGTATGTCCCAGGCTCTGCGAAATGTTTTCTTCTGACGACTCCACTGGGTCAGCCATAATAGTTGTACGTTATTACTGTTGTTTTTCAAATGAACAAAGTACCAGCCTGGTAAAAACCCGCGACATTTCGTGCCTTAACTCAGCATGCGAGCTA
The DNA here is from genome assembly GCA_034440635.1 of Lepas anatifera. Classification (NCBI taxonomy): domain Eukaryota; kingdom Metazoa; phylum Arthropoda; class Thecostraca; family Lepadidae; genus Lepas; species Lepas anatifera. The sequence goes on from JAOTON010001320.1 coordinate 637,184, forward strand.
TGGCCATGTTGGGTAAACCAATACATCCAACGGTTAAAAAACACCGTATATTTTCGAGCTCTCCATTCATGTTAATTCTTCACTATCGGCTAGCTCAGTCCCTTTCCATTCTTTCCCCGTTGTATTTACTAGTATCATTTTCTCTGCTGAATAGTGAACGTCTTTTTTGTCAATTTGGATGGATTTATCCTTGGCTTTGAGATGTTTAATTGAATATCACCCTGAGCTTTCCAAATCTTCTTTCGACTCGGTCTCTTGGGGAACCAAATTATATAACTGTGTTTTCCTTTCCGTATGCATTGCTTCGGATAAGCATACTCTGACGTGATACCCATTCTTCTAGTTTTTGTCATGTCAAATGAGCAGATAATAGTTGTATCCGTGGCAACAGGTCGGCTTAACATTTTTATATATTGATTTGTAGTTTCTATTTAAATGCTTAAAACGCACGATAGCGAGTCTCGCTCACTGGTAGGAGAACAAATGATTCAGAAAGACGACCAAGGAGAGGCCATTGTACAGGGGACATGCTTCTGTACCTGTTTTGGCCCGTTTCGTGTTTTTTTTTCATTTCCTCGAAAAGGCTCTCTTCAAGCCTTTGACGCGGCTTTCACCGTGAACCTGGCACCATGCCACGCATTGGTCAGCATTGCGTGCTGACGGGGTCGTAATGCTGCGTACTCAAAGGCACTCACCTTCAATAACGCCAAGGTCGAGGCTCGTATTCTGACTGGAATATTGGCTTTGCAGAACGAATTGCTGTACAGCCAGGCGTAGGAACATACACAACACATATTTACTTTCTCAAAGTGGACCGTGAAGCTACCGCTTATGTAGCCGCGCTACCGTCGCAAAGGCCTGCCGCGGCCGCACCGACCGGGCGGTTAGGGCCAGTTTTGGGACCATAATAAATGGTGATCAGACGTGAACAAACGATAACCTCCCTTGACCTCAAGAGCCCCCTGCACAAGAATCCAACAACAGTCAAAGCGAAATAATACAAATGGTCATATACGTGTATGCCCAGCGTCTCGGTTATTGGGGTGTGTTTTGTCCAGGTCCGGGGTATAATTCAGAGGCGCTGTGTTTGGTTCGGCACCTCCGTGCAGCGTGCTTTGTGCCGTGCTGAACAGCCTTTCACTGGCTGTCGGCTGTCGTCCATGCAGCCTGGTTTCAATGACGTCAAAAGTGCGTGCCGCCCGTCTCCGGCTCGATAGTGTATCGTGTGTGTGTCCGACCGTTCGTGAATAGTTTGCACAAGGCAAAGTGCAGTCTATTATAGCATGTCACGCCATGGAGGTGCCTTCAAAGAGCTTGCAGAGGTGTAGTGGCATAGGAAATTGATGAAGCATTTCAGCAGCCTGTAGCTTTGATGAAATTGATGGGTAGTTTCGATTGCCGGATGCTTGTGCCTAGCGTTCTTCATCATTCTTTTGACCATACCGAAGTGTATTTCACAGCGCTTTCAACACAATGCCCACGTACATCCTGTATCTCAATCAAAGTAGTACATATGCCATGTTCTGAAACTCAGTAGAAATGTTTGTTGTATGTTTTGGATGACAGAAATATAAGATACTGAAAAGGTTGCAGTCCACCAGAACAGAAGGTGATCCATTTTCTTGATAACCTCTCCGTCTGACACCCCGGTTTCGAGGGCGTTACGAGTTTTGACCAATGTTGATCGTACTTAGTTTCAGTATGTCCGTGATAGCTGCAATAAGCTCCACTTTGTACCCAGGTCTAGGGACGCCACGACAACACAGTTCCTGGACTTGCTTAGATCGACAGGAGGACTGATTTTGGCGGACTTCTTCTCTGCGTAATCCTCAGTATCCTTCGACGTTGTGCTAAAGCGTTCACAAATGCGTCCTTCTGCTGAATGTCGTGCGGCGACCGCGGATGGAGATATCAGAGTTGAAGGCAGTAATTCGTCTGCAGCAATCCAACGTGTTCGTCAAATGGCCGCTAATGTTTGCCGATGTTAATTTTTGGGTTCTTGGGTTTTTTTACATATCAAAGGGAGTATGACACCTTTATATCATTTGAAGTGATTTGTCAGTTTGGTAGAGAATACCGAAAAACACTCGGTTTCACATTGTATTCATCCCGTCACTCATCCCTTGCGGAGATATTCGCCCGCATTGTGTCGGCTCAGGAGGCGAAGCTTTCTGGCGCCGAGTCACTGTCGTCGAAGCACTTCCTCCGTAAACGATGTGTTTTGAACCGAACGACATTCATCACTGGTGGTTCTCCCGTGTGATCTGCGGAGCTGATATCTCAGTTCAGATCTAACGCTGGAGGTATTGAAGGTGCCGATTCTTTCAGCAGTATTCTTTTTCCACGCCAAAATCACTGTTCTGGAAATCCTTTTATAAAGTAACGATAGCAAGGTTGTATGGTCAGGTTTCTTAGCGCCACCGCTTATGATTAGATCCGGGCAAAATTAACTTGGACACTCATGTGTTCAAGCCCTCCATATTACCATCATGTATGTAGTGACTCATATTTTTGGTAGTGTTGAAAACGAAAATCGTGCCTGGTAACTACGTTTTTTCGTTTCCTCGTCGCTTTTTAGAAGTGCCCTAGCTTGTCAGCATGATCCCTTTCTCTAGAGTAGTACTTTCCAGTCGGTGCACCATGTCCCCATTGGTGGCCGCGGGGTCATTCTGTGTGGAGAAAGGGGGCCCCTAAGTTCATAGCTGAAGTGTTATTTAGCTGAAGTTCAGCTATGAATGTTGCGCTAAGACGGGCTTGATACAGCTCCCATAGATTACACTATCAGATTCATGTCACATTACCTTGTGCATACTTTCAGAGACCTGAGCACATTTTGAACGAAGACGTGGACGTGAAATAAGAATTTATAAGTTTGGGGACTTAAGGCTCAGGACAGATTTTCTGAGAAATTTCCGCGATATTGTTGCAGTATTTCGAGCGATTACCCAGTCTATCAACCCGTTCCTTGAAAATTTTGATAGGCTTTCCACCAACGGATCCGTGAGAGGCTGACTATCAGACATGGCGACGCATTCTCTCGACAAACAGAGTTCCTGCTGTTGGCTGCTGGTCTGCAAGTGGCGTTAAGAATCCGGCAATCAACTCCGGTAGAATCATATCAACAGGTGCGACCAACACATTGGTAGGCAGTTTGTGGTAAGTCCGGGGAAGGGCTGTTCAGGAGGGTTGGGGAGGAGGAGGAGGGATGTAGCTCGGTGTATAGAGCGTCGGGCTCGGAAAGTACAGGTGTTGGTGGGTTCCCTGAACAAGTCTAATCCCCGAAAGCCCTTCCAGCAGAATGGACTTTTGGTGGTTCGGCAGCAGCTACGGCGGAGGCAGGACCGGGTCTGAGCTCCGTCTGGTACTATCACCCCTGTCCCGTAACTAATGGCTCGGCATACAAGCACAACCGCACCATTCTGAGACTCCTCTACAGTCTAGCTCTGTGGTATTCGACGCATGCTATCTTTAGAAGAAGCGCATGCTGATGTGTGAGGGAGTGGGGAGAGTGAAGAGCCTGGGACTGAAAAACACTTATTTTAGATTGGCTCGACGAGAGTCTTGGAGTTTCTGTTAACAGCTTTAATGATCGCCTTTCATTTTTCGGAAACTCACCTCACCGTCCTGCGTTTTGTTCAGGCTCTTCTTCTCTTATCAATATCAGCCACAAGGCAATGCAGATGGTCATTCCTTTCAATAGTTAATAGCTCATGCTTATATGTGTGTCTGTTGCAATGCCATGTATACATAAGTTACTGCGCGAGTGCAGCAAATGGCTTTCGCTTTCACTCCGCTGCCAGAAATAATGTCCGAGACCTATCCCATCCATTGTCCGTGTTGTCGTTCCCAGCGTCTCGTCTCGTGCCAAAATGGCTGATGTGACCCCCTGTCGGCAGTGTATTGTTTGTCTGCCTTTTATGTTTGATCTTTCCCGTATGTTAGATGGCAGCCGTTTCCGTCGTCCGTCTCTCGGCGGCTGCCTAACCAGCAGCCCATGTGTATATCTGTCTGTCTCGCTCTCGTCCGGCCGTATCCCTGACCGGCTAAGCTTCCCCGGTATACCACGGGTGCTGGGGGCCCCTGCCGCTGCGCCAGCCCCGCCGTGTGTATCTGTCTGTCTCGCTCTCGTCCGGCTGTATCCCTGACCGGCTAAGCTTCCCCGGTATACCGCGGGTGCTGGGAGCCTCTGCTGCTGCGCCTGTCCCGCCCGTGTGTATCTGTCTGTCTCGCTCTCGTCGGGCCGTCTCCCTGACCGGCTAAGCTTCCCCGGTATACCGCGGGTGCTGGGCGGCCCCTACTGCTGTGCCAGCCCCGCCGTGAACAGTGTGCATGTCTGACGGATGTGTGGCGTCAGGACCCACGCGCCGGCGCCGCCCGCCTCTCGCCCTCTGACCAGCTGCTGAACCTGGAACTGCTCTCTCAGACACCCCCGCTTTCTGCGCTCTCGGTGACTGTCTGGCCCTCGCCGCTTTTCTTGGTTGCACTGAGAGTGGCGTGGCACCACTGCGACACGGGCACTGCACAGGCGGCTCCTGCCGCTCCCCGGGTCCCCTGTGTACTGGGGCTATTTCACTGCAGCATAACACCGACTGTCCTGGAGAGATTGTGCTGCCATCTATGATCTACCACACGTGTGCACCGTCGGGAATTCTATCCCTCTGCAGCCTGGGCAGCTTGCAGCAGTGCAGTTCAACTAACGTTCGACTAAAGTTGTGATCTTTTCTCATTTTTTGGGTGCAAAATGCATGCGCTCGATTTTGCAGATATACATTTTTGTCAAGATTGTCACTTGCGTCTCTCGTGGAGCCCCCCCTCGGCGCCCCACCCCCTGCTGCGTAAAGTTTCTGAGATGTAAGATTCTATATCATGTAAGAAGTGTCTTATAAAGCCACTTATTTAAGCTAGAGTAAGTTTCTGTGGCTTTGATTCCACTAGCACGTCCTAAAAAATGCGATTTTCGTGCTATATGGCTAGGCCAGCCCTGTTTTGGAAAAAGCAATAGGATTTTTTTAATATATTTTATTATTCCTTGCAAAGGCGCTTACATAAGCATGCTCAGCGGACGCTGACCCATTCTTATTCAAGGGAGCTTGAGCATTACCGTTGATTTTGCGAAACATTATTTTGAAGTTGATTCACATTGCTTTGTCATGAGGCGCACCTATAGCATGTTGAACTTGGTGCTAGACGCTGGCGTTGCGCATGCGGTATATCTCCTGTCCGCAGGGACCCCATGCCTCCAGAGAAAGGCTTCTCCGTGCCTGGGAAGGCCTCCGTATCGGAGGGATGCTGTTGCGTGTGTTTGTGTGTTTTGCTGTGTTTAGGGCGCTTCAGCCACTGGGGCTATATCGCGCCCGTTTTCACCCTTCTTTGGTAAACTTCACCCAAGGAGGGATGCTGTCGATTTTCAGTGGGGCTCGTGCATTGTCCGGAATCGCAATGAATATTCGGGAGAAGGCAATGTAGGATTCCCTTGTTTTGTTTGGCGTTTGTTTCCAATGATACGATATATAAGGGCGTCTGTCATACAAACAAGTCTTGCTGCCTGCTGGTGACGCTGCATATCCAGGTAGCCGCGCTCTTTGCTCAGGGTGCCTATCTTAAAAGCTAACTTCGAGTTTTGTCGGCCTGCATTTTGCCTGGGTATGCACTGCAGTGGTAGACCCTGTCCCTGCCCTTCCACATCATAGTCTGCCGTCCCTGTGAATGATCTCGCGGGACACAGGCATTATTTATAGTGGCAATATTACTTGCCCGCCATTCAAGTGAATTGTGTTATTTATGGCGACTCAGTGGCGGACGTTGCCCTGCCCCTCCCCAGTCTGCCGCTCCTACGAAGAGTCCCGAGAGGCCATGTATTATTTAAGGCGACACCATATGGCCCGCGCAGTTCATGCCTTTGAACCACTAGCAATCAGCCGCCACTGACAGTGACAGAAATGGCTAGGTGTCACTCTGATGGTTAAATTTTCTAAAGGCCATCGATGTCGGTAGCATTTATGACCAGGCTAAGTCCGCACTTAGTGAGGATTTTACCTCGGTCATCGGCGCCGGCAGGCTTCGGGCGCTGATCGCACTGTCGTCCCCAGTGCTCCCCTGCCTGGGTTCGGGGTGACGGGGTACGTACTGGAATTAACGCTCGACTGTCTCGTGGCTGAACGCCCACCCTCCCGGGCCCCCGGGTTTGCAGGGTGTAGAGCTGGTGCCGGCGGAATGATTGTCGACACCGCTCATATTTCTGATTGCACTGCCGAATTTTTTAAAGGTGGATCTGTGTTTTTCCCTTCGTCTGTTGTCCTTGAGAGGTGTTGCGGGCGCAGTGTGGCCTCAGAAGTCGGCACGCCGCTTGAGCACCAAAGTGATGATGATGATGATGACAAGTATCACGATGATGATGGTGATTTGTAGTTACGCCTACCATCGGTACTGCAGTTTGCGCTTTTTTAGCCCAAATAACTAACTAACGAATCGCTAGCGGTCAATATCCGGGGATTCTCAGCAAGAGAGGCTTTTTGGGAGGATTCCCGCTCGGGCTACAGGCACAGTATTTGATTCAACACTGTTCAGTCATGGGCTTAGACGCTGGGACCACCTGAGGGGTGTTTCCAGCCAACCTTTACAGCAAAGCCGAGTGCTCCGTTGCGCGCGGCGGGGTTGCTCAACATGGAGCACACGATTGTCGTTATTCGTGACATTCAGGAAAGAATCGGGGGTCTTAGTTTGCCCTTTCGCACATGCATGATAGTCAGCTGACCTTTTTGATACGGTCGGTAAGACTCATACCAATGGCAGTAGAGCTTAGTTGTGCACGCGAACGTTCTCATATCGCCTGTCCCAAGTCACTTCATAAGCCTTGCTTTCCCATTTGTTTTCATTTTTCTAGGCTAGGTCACAGAGTGGTAGGGCTTTTGGATACCCAGTGGCATTCCACCCAGTGGTAGGACTTTTAGTGATGAATGCTGTACTTGCAATAGGCAACACAGATGTGTGTGGCCGCAGTTCGAAAGCTACTGAATACTGATCCAGCTTGAGAAACTGTGAATATATCCATATCAAAAGAAAGTGTAATGTTTTTAGTTTAGTTGCGGATTTTCCGGCAATTTTTTCTGAACGCGTGAAATCCCCATTTGTTTTCCCGCTGGTGGGGAAGAAAGAATGAAGTCATTCATCAGTTAGTGTTTAATGTTACCTCCACATAATCGAACGCTCCTGAACAGCCCCACGAATAGTGATAGACTCTCTTGCTACATTATCGTGTTTTTTTTAAGATGAAAATCACATTTTTATATTATTGACTGCATATTTTCCTATATTATGTCATCTTCCTTTTGTGGGTTTCCTCTGTACCAGTTTCAGTTCCCTCCAGAGGTTTTGAGTTGGTGAGGTGTGGCTGTCCGAGTTGGTTAGGATTGTGGCATTTGGTGAGGTGTGGCGTTCCGAGTTGGTTAGGATTGTGGCGCTTGGTGAGGTGTGGCGTTCCGAGTTGGTTAGGATTGTGGCATTTGGTGAGGTGTGGCGTTCCGAGTTGGTTAGGATTGTGGTGCTTGGTGAGGTGTGGCGTTCCGAGTTGGTTAGGATTGTGGTGCTTGGTGAGGTGTGGCGTTCCGAGTTGGTTAGGATTGTGGTGCTTGGTGAGGTGTGGCGTTCCGAGTTGGTTAGGATTGTGGTGCTTGGTGGGTGTGGCGTTCCGAGTTGGTTAGGATTGTGGGCTTGGTGAGGTGTGGCGTTCCGAGTTGGTTAGGATTGTGGTGCTTGGTGAGGTGTGGCGTTCCGAATTGGTTAGGATTGTGGCGCTTGGTGAGGTGTGGCGTTCCGAGTTGGTTATGATTGTGGCGCTTGGTGAGGTGTGGCGTTCCGAGTTGGTTAGGATTGTGGCATTTGGTGAGGTGTGGCGTTCCGAGTTGGTTAGGATTGTGGCATTTGGTGAGGTGTGGCGTTCCGAGTTGGTTAGGATTGTGGCATTTGGTGAGGTGTGGCGTTCCGAGTTGGTTAGGATTGTGGTGCTTGGTGAGGTGTGGCGTTCCAATGGTTAGGATTGTGGCGCTTGGTGAGGTGTGGCGTCCGAGTTGGTTATGATTGTGGCGCTTGGTGAGGTGTGGCGTCCGAGTTGGTTATGATTGTGGCGCTTGGTGAGGTGTGGCGTTCCGAGTTGGTTAGGATTGTGGCATTTGGTGAGGTGTGGCGTTCCGAGTTGGTTAGGATTGTGGCATTTGGTGAGGTGTGGCGTTCCGAGTTGGTTAGGATTGTGGCGCTTGATGAGGTGTGGCGTTCCGAGTTGGTTAGGATTGTGGCGCTTGATGAGGTGTGGCGTTCCGAGTTGGTTAGGATTGTGGCATTTGGTGAGGTGTGGCGTTCCGAGTTGGTTAGGATTGTGGCGCTTGGTGAGGTGTGGCGTTCGAGTTGGTTAGGATTGTGGCATTTGGTGAGGTGTGGCGTTCCGAGTTGGTTAGGATTGTGGCGCTTGGTGAGGTGTGGCGTTCCGAGTTGGTTGGGATTGTGGCGCTAGGTGAGGTGTGGCGTTCGAGTTGGTTAGGATTGTGGCGCTTGGTGAGGTGTGGCGTTCGAGTTGGTTAGGATTGTGGCATTTGGTGAGGTGCGGCGTTCCGAGTTGGTTAGGATTGTGGTGCTTGGTGAGGTGTGGCGTTCCGAGTTGGTTAGGATTGTGGCGCTTGGTGAGGTGTGGCGTTCCGAGTTGGTTAGGATTGTGGTGCTTGGTGAGGTGTGGCGTTCCGAGTTGGTTAGGATTGTGGCGCTTGGTGAGGTGTGGCGTTCCGAGTTGGTTAGGATTGTGGCATTTGGTGAGGTGTGGCGTTCCGTGTTGGTCAGGATTGTGGCGCTTGGTGAGGTGTGGCGTTCCGAGTTGTTTAGGATCATGGTATTTGGTGAGGTGTGGCGTTCGAGTTGGTTAGGATTGTGGCGCTTGGTGAGGTGTGGCGTTCCGAGTTGGTTAAGATTGTGGCATTTGGTGAGGTGTGGCGTTCCGAGTTGGTTAGGATTGTGGCATTTGGTGAGGTGTGCCTGTCCGAGTTGGTTAGGATTGTGGCGCTTGGTGAGGTGTGGCGTTCCGAGTTGGTTAGGATTGTGGCATTTGGTGAGGTGTGCCTGTCCGAGTTGGTTAGGATTGTGGCGCTTGGTGAGGTGTGGTGTTCCGAGTTGGTTAGGATTGTGGTGCTTGGTGAGGTGTGGCGTTCCGAGTTGGTTAGGATTGTGGCGCTTGGTGAGGTGTGGGTTCCGAGTTGGTTAGGATTGTGGCGCTTGGTGGGTGTGGCGTTCCGTGTTGGTCAGGATTGTGGCGCTTGGTGAGGTGTGGCGTTCCGAGTTGGTTAGGATTGTGGTGCTTGGTGAGGTGTGACTGTCCGAGTTGGTTAGGATTGTGGCGCTTGGTGAGGTGTGGCGTTCCGAGTTGGTTAGGATTGTGGCGCTTGGTGAGGTGTGGCGTTCCGAGTTGGTTAGGATTGTGGCGCTTGGTGAGGTGTGGCGTTCCGAGTTGGTTAGGATTGTGGCATTTGGTGAGGTGTGGCGTTCCGAGTTGGTTAGGATTGTGGCATTTGGTGAGGTGTGGCGTTCCGAGTTGGTTAGGATTGTGGCATTTGGTGAGGTGTGGCGTTCCGAGTTGGTTAGGATTGTGGCATTTGGTGAGGTGTGGCGTTCCGAGTTGGTTAGGATTGTGCCATTTGGTGAGGTGTGCCTGTCCGAGTTGGTTAGGATTGTGGCGCTTGGTGAGGTGTGGTGTTCGAGTTGGTTAGGATTGTGGTGCTTGGTGAGGTGTGGCGTTCCGAGTTGGTTAGGATTGTGGCGCTTGGTGAGGTGTGGCGTTCCGAGTTGGTTAGGATTGTGGCGCTTGGTGAGGTGTGGCGTTCCGAGTTGGTTAGGATTGTGGCATTTGGTGAGGTGTGGCGTTCCGAGTTGGTTAGGATTGTGGCGCTTGGTGAGGTGTGGCGTTCCGAGTTGGTTAGGATTGTGGCATTTGGTGAGGTGTGGCGTTCCGAGTTGGTTAGGATTGTGGCGCTTAGTGAGGTGTGGCGTTCCGAGTTGGTTAGGATTGTGGCGCTTGATGAGGTGTGGCGTTGAGTTGGTTAGGATTGTGGCGCTTGGTGAGGTGTGGCGTTCCGAGTTGGTTAGGATTGTGGCGCTTGGTGAGGTGTGGCGTTCCGAGTTGGTTAGGATTGTGGCATTTGGTGAGGTGTGGCGTTCCGAATTGGTTAGGATTGTGCATTTGGTGAGGTGTGGCGTTCCGAGTTGGTTAGGATTGTGGCATTTGGTGAGGTGTGGCGTTCCGAGTTGGTTAGGATTGTGGCGCTTGGTGAGGTGTGGTGTTCCGAGTTGGTTAGGATTGTGGCGCTTGGTGGGTGTGGCGTTCCGAGTTGGTTAGGATTGTGGCGCTTGTGAGGTGTGGCGTTCCGAGTTGGTTAGGATTTGGTATTTGGTGGGGTGTGGCGTTCGAGTTGGTTAGGATTGTGGCGCTTGGTGAGGTGTGGCGTTCCGAGTTGGTTAGGATTGTGGTGCTTGGTGAGGTGTGGCGTTCCGAGTTGGTTAGGATTGTGGTGCTTGGTGGGTGTGGCGTTCCGAGTTGGTTAAGTTGTGGCATTTGGTGGGTGTGGCGTTCCGAGTTGGTTAGGATTGTGGCGCTTGGTGAGGTGTGGCGTTCCGAGTTGGTTAGGATTGTGGCGCTTGTGGGTGTGGCGTTCGAGTTGGTTAGGATTATGGTATTTGGTGAGGTGTGACTGTCCGAGTTGGTTAGGATTGTGGCGCTTGGTGAGGTGTGGCGTTCGAGTTGGTTAAGATTGTGGCATTTGGTGAGGTGTGGCGTTCCGAGTTGGTCAGGATTGTGGCGCTTGGTGGGTGTGGCGTTTTGGTTGGATTTGGTTTTGGTGAGGTGTGACTGTCCGAGTTGGTTAGGATTGTGGCGCTTGGTGAGGTGTGGCGTTCCGAGTTGGTTAAGATTGTGGCATTTGGTGAGGTGTGGCGTTCCGAGTTGGTTAGGATTGTGGCGCTTGGTGAGGTGTGGCGTTCCGAGTTGGTTAGGATTGTGGCATTTGGTGAGGTGTGGCGTTCCGAGTTGGTTAGGATTGTGGCGCTTGGTGAGGTGTGGCGTTCCGAGTTGGTTAGGATTGTGGCGCTTGATGAGGTGTGGCGTTCGAGTTGGTTAGGATTGTGGCATTTGGTGAGGTGTGGCGTTCCGAGTTGGTTAGGATTGTGGCATTTGGTGAGGTGTGGCGTTCCGAGTTGGTTAGGATTGTGGCGCTTGGTGAGGTGTGGCGTTCCGAGTTGGTTAGGATTGTGGCGCTTGGTGAGGTGTGGCGTTCCGAGTTGGTTAGGATTGTGGCGCTTGGTGAGGTGTGGCGTTCCGAGTTGGTTAGGATTGTGGCATTTGGTGAGGTGTGCCTGTCCGAGTTGGTTAGGATTGTGGCGCTTGGTGAGGTGTGGCGTTCCGAGTTGGTTAGGATTGTGGCGCTTGGTGAGGTGTGGCGTTCCGAGTTGGTTAAGATTGTGGCATTTGGTGAGGTGTGGCGTTCCGAGTTGGTTAGGATTGTGGCGCTTGGTGAGGTGTGGCGTTCCGAGTTGGTTAGGATTGTGGCGCTTGGTGAGGTGTGGCGTTCCGAGTTGGTTAGGATTGTGGCATTTGGTGAGGTGTGGCGTTCCGAGTTGGTTAGGATTGTGGCATTTGGTGAGGTGTGGCGTTCCGAGTTGGTTAGGATTGTGGCGCTTGGTGAGGTGTGGCGTTCCGAGTTGGTTAGGATTGTGGCGCTTGGTGAGGTGTGGCGTTCCGAGTTGGTTAGGATTGTGGCATTTGGTGAGGTGTGGCGTTCCGAGTTGGTTAGGATTGTGGTGCTTGGTGAGGTGTGGCTCCGAATTGGTTAGGATTGTGGCATTTGGTGAGGTGTGGCGTTCCGAGTTGGTTAGGATTGTGGCGCTTGGTGAGGTGTGGCGTTCCGAGTTGGTTAGGATTGTGGCGCTTGCGTGGCATATGGAATTACCGCTGCCTCAGAGCCGTGGGCTTTCCCCTTCATTGCCTGCTGGCACGGTGAGGGTCTGTACCGCTGTTTACTCAGTAACCAAGCGGAACAAGCGGGTTGGTATGGCGATGGGCTGGACCGTGGTAGCTGCGGCGCTAGCCGACTGAAAGCGGCCTTTTGACCGCAGGCCATGCCGATTATGCCGTGTAAAAGCGGAAAAGTACCTCAGGCGAGTTTTCCTCAACACTTTGCCTCTGTCAGAAAGTGAAGTGTCAGTTATTGCAGCAACTCATTCGAGAATTGTGCCGAATCTTATCTTGCTCTGGATAACAAGAGTAATTATCGCAGTTGCTTTAGACATTTACTTGTGACTCATGTTGGCGAAATCACTACTGGACAAGAATCCTCCATCACAGGTCTTGAAAATTTACTTATATTTCTATTTAGATTTTGTTTTAGAAAATATTTTAGTCTTTGGGAGTCGCAGACGGCAACAGCCACAATCGCGTAAACCAGTAAACCATATTGGTTGGAAGAAAAGTCGAGGAAGGTGGGGTGGTTTCGGGAGCTGTACCCTCGGTGCCTCCCCCTCCATCTTCCGGTGGTGTGAGTCAACTATAACTGTAAATCATGTGCTTCATCACTCTTTGGGTTTTTAGTGTAGGCTGGCCCTGAGATGGACTGCTGCTTAAGATTATTGGACGTTTGCATCGAAGCGAAACTGGCGCTTCTGCTTGTGAAAATATACGCTTCGTTTGGCATCGCTTCGTCCCTGGATCGATGCCAAACTGCGTTTGACGAAACCGGTTTCGTCGAAGTAACCACGACAGGTGGGGCCAATGGCCGAAATTTTAGGCGGAGCACCTGCTCCGGGGCCGGGTTAATGTTTCGCTTTTCTCTAATTAAACGCATGTGGTGAATTTCGGGGTCTGTAATCGATATGGTTCAGAAATTCTGAATATGCTTGACAATGGCTGGTGTGATCTTTGTTTCGAAGTGCGGCGCGAGTATCCCTGGGTGTTCTGTGGCGACCCAGAGGACTTGTCAGCTCAAGGAGGTTTCGAAAATTGCCTGAACTTGTGAACGAAATAACCATATGTTTAATTTGGCCACTCTACCTTGCAAAGGAAAAGGATCATATTTAATGTATGAGCATTGCGGGGCGGGACCGATCTGCGGTATAAATTCGGGAAAGTGGTGCGCTTGTGAGATATGGAATGGTAGTCTAGTAGAACGTTATGAAAACCCCTTAATTTTGTATTTTGTTGGCCTAAAAAATCCCGTTTGTAGGGAAACAAGTGTCTCTATGGTGCAAATATGTCGCTAAGTAGGGATTCGCCTCTGAGCCTCATCTGATAGCGAGACAACGGTTGTGTAGCTGTTGCAACCCGGAGTACCGCGCGACAGGGGAATGGTGCTAGGGGCTCGAAGGGCTAGTACTGAGCGCGGGACCCGCCCATTTCTCCGCAGACGGGGAGTGAGGTCGAACGACATATCTCAAAGTGCCGCATTCTCCCTTAAAACAACGGCTCTTACGTCGGGGCGTATTCATTCAGAAGGCGCCGCGCCGCTCAATAGGGCGCCTGTACGCAAAGGCAATAATCGGAGGTCCGCCTCGCCCCCAATGCGTCATTGCTCACGTCTGAAAACGCTCAATGACACGCAGAATCAGTAATGTATGGCCGAGGGCTGTGCTGTAGCGTGATGCCCCTGGTGCGTAGCGTGCCGCCAGTCGGGGCCAACCACCGCTCCCTCATCACTGAGCCAGCTGGTGTTACCCCTCTTCACAGCTGGAGCCCGGCAGGCTCGGCAGGCTCTAGCAGTAGTGGCATGTTTGAATGTGCCGAACTTTTAGCACGTCCCCCTCACCCCCCACTGTCACCTCAACACTGCTACAAAACCACCCACCACCTCTCACACCGTCTCAGCTCATTTGTCAATAATTTAGGAGACCATTACCTGTAGCTTTTCTTGATTGTGGTACACCCTTATACATAGATTCTAAACCTGGGATCCACAAAATCCTCGTGGGATGCCTATATTTCTTATCCAAAGTTTCCCCTAACAATTTGGACGCAGATGGCACCCTCAGTCATATAGGAAAACCTATCACGTCTAGTATCTTTTTCAACGGGGAATTATTGGGTTAATCAATGGTGTAGTTTGTTTCTCTCATTTTACCGTGCCACTCGATCTTTGTAAAGGGTTTGCGGTAACCTTAGGCTGGATCTGAAGTTTGAACACACTGGCTGAGGCAGTGTGTTCTGTCGGTGTAGCCCTCCCGACCGTGCGCTGTGTCTGTCCGATTTGAGCCTCTGGTTTGGGCTTTGATGTATGTTCCACGGGTTGTGATTGTCTGCACCGCTGTTCTGACCCTGGGCTCTCGCTGCCGCAGGATAAACAGTTCGGCAAGGTGCAGATGTTCCGCGGGCTGCGCTTGTCTGCGGTGCCGTTCTGACCCTGGGCTCTTGCTGCCGCAGGACAAACAGTTCGGCAAGGTGCAGATGTTCCGCGCTCACAGTAACCCGCCGGCGGAGGTTAGCAGCGACATGAAGCCGCACAAGCAGTACACCCTGCAGGTGAGCCTGCCGACCCGCTCCCACCCCCGTCGGCGCAGTCTCTGTGTGTTGCCCCGTGGCTGTAAAACAATGTCGATGTCAAAGCGCCCAAACACACTGACGATGATGGTGCTGATGATGATCCCCCGTCATGCAAGGACTCCAGCCTCTCCCATCCACCGTCCGACGCCATATGGCCTCAGCTATTGGTGTGTCATTAAACTCCCAAAAACATTCCAACCACCGTGCCCAGCTCTCTTTGACGCTGCCTTCTTTTCGGCGTGGGAATTGTATAGTACCGTTGGGTTTCCACTGTGATGTGGGGTCTCTATCACATGTTGGGGCCTTCATCGCAATGAGGAGCCCTGCCATACTGTAGGTTAATTATGCTGTGTTGCAACGTGGAGCGGTTGGTGTCAAATTATGTTTTTTTCAAACCGGATTACCGAGCTGGCTCCAAAATGCGTCGCAGGGCGGAGTTCCGAAGATATCCGATCGGACTACTTAACCTGACGATCTCTAACTTTCAAACAACACAGACTCATTCAGCATACTATACAATTAGTTACTCTCAGAGTACTGCTTCCGAAGGGGATAGGAACAATATTTCAACCTCTTTTGCTGAAAGATATGTCCAAATACTTCACCTTAGTCAAGGCCTGGGTATGAGGCAGCAATGAGCTGAGAAGAATGTAAGGCCACCAATGCCGCACAAACAAGACTGCAGAGTTAGCGCTGTGGCCCATGTTTGGCTGGGAATTGGAAGTCTGTCCAACATCAGATACCAGCTCACAAAGCCAGCCCCTCTCCCCAAAATATATGTCACTGATCTTTCTTCTTGTAATTTGATCTCTAGAAAAGTCTTCCAGCTCAGATGAATATTGCAGCTTAAAAATTACCAGAGGTTGTGGGGTCTTGGCACTATTTCTGCTTCATGTATTCATACTCGGATCTTAAAAGTTTGGAATGGAGTTAGAGTCTCTCGTGAGTATTTTCAATTATCTTTTTAAGTAATTTTGTAGAATATTTTAAGCACTTATATATTTTCGAATGGAATCTGGCATTATGTCGAACTGAACCTAGGCATACTCATCTTGCTTTCTTTCTATGGCGATTCTAAACATCAACTATACGCTATTCAATCTCCTCTGATCAGCCTTGGAACTCATCTGGTCAATTCAGGCTAACTCCAAAGAATATTTAAAAACTACGATGTGCCGACTACCAGGGGGGTTCCGCTCGTCAGAGGCTGCCAGGGCAGCTGGTTGAAGCTGATGACCGCGTGGCCCATGTCCCGCCAACCGCCTGCAATGTCACCTGATGAAGAATAGTCTGAGTCTAACTCTAACCTCATTCTCCGCAGCGCGCCTACCTCGGCGAGACGTACTTCTGGGGCCTGCTGCCGCACTCGGGAGATCACCTGCAGTTCAAGCTGACGCCACCCATGCGGTTGACAGGGTAAGTCTGTTTATTATCGAGTGACTGTGTGGGCTTAGGATACATAAAAGGAAAGCCTAATGTGCTGCAACGTACTGTTTCTGATAGCCTTAAAATCACGCGTAAGGTGGGCACCGAATTAAATTGAGTTCGATTTCATGACTTCGTGCTTCTGTTACGTGCTTGTCTGCAGTTGTGTTTTTGTTCGTGTTTTGTGTTGAAATGACGTCATACGTCACTGATCCTGGGATTCCGTGACCTGACTCGTTTGCCGTCGTCTGCCGCAGCTATCTGTTCCAAAGTGGAAACATAGAGCACCCTTCGGACAAGTTCTATAACACCACTGTCGAAATCGAGCCCACATACAAGCCTGAAGAGCTTATGAAAAAGTACAAATCAACAGCTGACGGTTTCGTCATAGTCGGTAAGTGTTCTGGATTGCTCACTTTAGCCCCACAACCCCTTGTCAGCGCCTCAAAAACCCTTTGTAAGCGAAAAGTTTCGCTGGATACGCAGTGCTTAGTAGGAGTGCTTGCGGATGTGCTTCCTCGAACAATTGAAGGAGGCCGAATTTTCATTGCCGGACTCCATGGCCTTCTGACGGATGCGTTGTGATTGATTTAATTCGTTTGATTCGCAATCACCAGAATCCCTCGTTTTGGGACTTTCACTCGCAAAACACCTAGAGAGGATGCCACGCACAAAGCCACGGCAAACTACCCAGCCCTCCCGAGCCCTTGGTTAGAGACTGGGCGCTCTTCTCCTTTCGGTAACGTTGTCGTGGGAGATCGGGACGAGGCCTTCGGTGGCCGGACGTAACAGCCTATCAACCACATCAGCGCTCAGGCAGGTGAAATCCAGTCGCGCTAGACAGGGTCACTGCTGGAAAGGGTCTTACGGAGGACATAATCTTGTCTGTAACAGTTCCACAGTCTGAGACTGGAGCTGTAGCACTGCCGATAAGGCGATTCAAATAACCACACCCGAGGAAATCCAAGCGGGAGCATTCGCCTCACCATCGCCAGGTCCTTCCAAGCGGAGTACAGGAGCTGGTAGGAATAGGGAACACCCGGTGACTGCGGCCAAAAGGGTAGAACAGTCTTAGCATCTGCGAAGAGCTGCCAAAGAGCGGTCCTCCTCAGCGCCAAAGTCCTTCGGCCCTTCTCAGTGCCACCAGAGTGTTCCAGCATGTGCAAAGAACAGGATGAAGCCATGTGATCCCCTGGTCACGGAGAAGCAGCTCTAATGCCCCAGCCTCCACCAACGCTGCCGGCGAAAGCCGCAAATCGAAGCTCTCCGGGTACAGGCGGCGCGGTGAAAATTGCAGACTTTCCTGCCTTACCTATTTCAATTTGAACGCTGGTATACACCACTGGTATCTAGTGCAATGAGTTCGAGATGTTCGAGTTGAATGAGATGTTCAGAAATAATTCATCAAAGCCTATGATTATGCGGGTAACTTCATTTACAGCCAGCACCATGCAGAAATGTCACGTTGTGTCGCTGGTGGGGTGCAGCGGATACTGTGTGGAGTGGAGCGGCCATTGCCTCAGGGACACCTGAGACCCCTCCTCTCAGCACCTGCGGGCGCGCGGCCGCTGACCCCCGCCGGTGTACCCCCTCAGGGCAGTTTAACGACCTGGGCGTGGCCGCGGGCGACCTGGAGCTGGAGTTTGGCCCCATCAGCGCCGTCCGGTTAGCGGTGCAGTCGGAGAGCGACAACTGGGCCATCCTCAGTGAGGTAGGTCAGCGCGGCGTCCGGCGTGCCCGGTCCCTCTGCTGCGTCGCACCCGCCAGTGGTAGTCCTCACTTGAAGCTGTCGCGTTACTCACGTTTGTCCTTCCGTGGTCGCCTGCCCTGCAGCGGCCCCGGCTGTACCCGTGTCGTTTTAGCGGCACGTGCCACTGACACTCCCCGCCGTGCGGCAGATTTACCTGAGGACCAGCTAGTGGCGGTGGAGGTTGGAGCTGCCAGCCTCCTCCGCTCTCCCTCCCCACCCTGCTCAAGCCGGCTGCGGCCGGCGCCCGTCGCACGCTGTCCGGATCCGTGTGGACGCCTCGCCCCTGCACAGACCGTGTCCGCGTCCCGTCTGATGAACTGCTGCTGAGGCTGCCAACAGCGTGTCGTGTGATGTGTGGTACTCAGGTGGCGCTGCGTGGCGACGTCTGGGGGTGTCGTCTGGCGTCGATGGCGACATCTCCCCCTCGGTTGTGTTATGAATCGAGGCTGCTCTATTCTGGTATCGATAGATAGTGATTCTGTATGGGAAATCCAACGACGAAAGTGGACCCATCAATATGGATTCAGTGGTCATTAATCTGATATTGTGTCGTTAACCTCGCATGACCACAAGAATCAGGGTTGATTTCAAATTAGGCGTCGTACCCCTACTCTGACATGGCCGCACGCCTCTGGATTCCCTTCATTAATTCACGAAGTATTTGTCCCGAGTCGCCAATGACCTTGGCGTGATAAATCCAATGCCCCGGGCCCTCATCATAATATCAGACATACGAGCCCTTCCGCTTCGACATTGTCGACCTCTAACCTCTCTTAAAGTAACATCGCGCCATAATCGCCTTTTTGTGCTAAGAAGGAACTTAAACCTTTATACCATTAAAAATATTGCTGCACTTCTTACGTTTATCACAAAAGCGCCGTCCCCGAAAACCTCTGAACTACTTCCGGAGGCTCAGTCCTGTGACGGCGCAACGCGGCCCGCTGATTGGTGCTGACAAAACTTGCGTGCTACGGTAAACACACAAAATTAGTTTTATTTATAAGAGAGCCTCCGAAGAGCAGACGTTGGACG
Organism: Lepas anatifera; assembly: GCA_034440635.1. Classification (NCBI taxonomy): domain Eukaryota; kingdom Metazoa; phylum Arthropoda; class Thecostraca; family Lepadidae; genus Lepas; species Lepas anatifera. The sequence continues at coordinate 655,948 of JAOTON010001320.1, forward strand.
CTGTTCCAGCAGGCCCGGCAGCTGCGGGGATCAGTACCATTAGTCGGCGGCGGCGGCCATGTTGGGGTGCTGCCCTCCCGCGGTCTAACCGCTCCCCAGCCGCGGCCGTCCCCGCCTGAGAGGTTGGCCGGCCCGCGCAGTAGGCCACCTGCTGCTGCCAGTCCTAGCCACACGAGCAACGAGCGCGGGAATACTTTTTAACATTGAGTGTGTGCCATTAGTGAGGGAAGTGAAATTTGTTGAGTTGTTTTGATGATATGTCTGTGCGGTGTGTGTGCGTGGAATTCGACTTATTGCATCGGCCCGTGTAGAAGCTTTATGTATTGGCGTTAGCTACTTAAATCGTATTATTCGAGTTGCATGTCACGCAAATTTCGCGAGTCCCAACTTGACCGATTCCTATTTTTCGGCAAAGCCTATTTATACCTCTGATGACTTAGACCGGTAGTGTTGGTATGTCGTCGCTGTGATTAGGGAATGTAGCGATACTCGACGGTGCTAGATATGGGTAAAGGGCTCTGGTGGTGTACGCTCCTAGAGTATTCGTACGCCTGGGGCAATACCGTGCGCAGGTGTGGTGTACTACCGCAAAATTGGCTGCGGTTACGTGCCGTGTCTGAAACCTTGATTGTTTATGAAGCTGATCTGGGCCATTGGGCAGAGGTGTAGTGTTTTCAGCATCGTCCGTCGGCCTGTTTTTTATAATCATTTGCGTTTGCACAAAACTGTCTAGATGATTGACTACAGGAGCTAGGAACTTATCACGGGATTTCACAACGAGGACACTTAATTTTGGCGTCGAAGAAGGTTTTTTTAGAAAATTGTTTCAATTTGTATTCCTTCGATTGCAAACAAAAACTGTTTGGATATATTTTACTTCGGCTATCGGCGGACGAATTTATTTCTTTATTTATTACAGCTTCTCATCTGTTTTTCCCAGGGACTGGTATGCTAAACCTGTTCAGTCATGCCGTAGGTAGATGTTGAGAATAACGGGTAGTTTTACGCGTTGGGTCATTGCTGAAAAATCTGCATCTGAGCTTTGAGTCTTTGGGCGTAATGAATACAATTTTTGTTTTGGGTAGGCTCTATATACCCATTATCCATTTGTACAATAGTATGTTACAGGCTCATGTTGTGGCATAATCGACAGGTGATGCTGGGTAAGTTGATTACACGGAATCCCTACATGGAAAAATTTTGGGAGGTAGGCTGTGCAATCCTGTATCATATTGCCATGTGTTTATGCAGAGGGCAGTGAAACGTTGCACTGTTTTTCCCGGTAAAAATCGGGAAGTTTTCTTCAAAAGTGGTACCTATACCCTATGTATACCCTGAAAATAACCAATGACAAAGCATCGTTGGTAGAAATGATTAGTTTTTACTTGTAGAGTAATAAGCCGCCGAATTTTTCCGCGCCAAACCAATCTGCTGATGCCGCTTTTGAGACAGAGATGAATGCCAGCTGGGTGTGCGTTGCAACACTCTTAACGCGACTTCAGTACACGGCGTCAATGGTAAGAACGAAATTTGATAAAATGGAAATAGAAATGGTGTTCTGCAACTTCCGAGGGCTAACAGCACATAAGTTCTTTTGTGATTCTCCCAACCAGTCTAGAACAAAAGAACGGCAATGCAGTTCGAACGTCATTGCAGTTTTAAATTTGTTAAAGGATAAATCCTAAAGCTGTGGGACCAATGTAATTGAAAATGTTGCAGCGTCGACCAGCGCCTCTGTGTAAGATTCTTGCTTAATTTCCAGCAAAATATGAGCCGTGGGGTTTACTGACATCTTTTCGAGCGATTTGTGGTAGGATTTCCCGGCTTTTGGCAGCAACGCGTGAAAAGACTTGAAATCAGTCTACAGCGGCTCTCGGGAAACCAATAATATAACAGCGGTGTCGTAGAATAGGCGAGGGAGGTGACATAAGCTCTCGTTCGTGATTAAGAATAGTTAACACCCGCGACAATCGTAAAGCCCATCCTTGCGCAGGAGGAGCTCTACGCATCACTGCGCTAGAATGAAAGCGTGCGTGCACGGCGTGGCCGTTTTGCCGGGACATTGGACGCTCCAGAGGGAGCCCGAGTACCCGGCCGTGGGAACTACTGCATGTACTCCTCGAAGACGGCCTCATCTTCCTTTGTAGGATACTTACGAACCATATCGCAGTTTGTGTTGTTGTGTTTCGCCTGTTGGTTTTATTGCTCTGTTCAGTCTGTCTGCGTTCGCCGGGGAGGTTTTTTGGACGGAGCCCACGGTGACGCAGATGGGTGGCCGGAATTGCCTGAGGCAGTCTGTGGTCCTCCGGCGCTCCTCACAGCTGCCCCGGTCGGCCTCGGGCGGCGCTGTTGGTGCCAAAGTGCGCACGGTCGGTACGGGAGGTACACTTAGGTACGCGCCGCAGCTGCCCCTCTGCGCCTGTGGCGGGTACGGCTGCTCCCTGCCGTCAGTCGGTACAGGGGGTGGCGTCTCTGCGCCTGTGGCGGGGACGGCTGCTCCCTGCCGTCAGTCGGTACGGGGAGGTGGTGCAGCTGCCCTTCTGCGCCTGTGGCGGGGACGGCTGCTCCCTGCCGCCGGGTCCGGCGCCGCCGGTCGGCGCTGTTGTGATATCGATGGTGTGCTTGACTTGGTGTGACGACTCACGTGTGCTGTTGGCCTGTGTGTGACGGTGTCTGGTTCAGTCGCATGCGCCATTCCTGCCTTGGTGTGCCTATAATAAAGCAGCTTTATTTGTTCTCAGTGTGCGAGTTTGAGGTGCGGCGACCGTGAAGCTGGGACAGGAGAAGATAGAAGCCACGTTTTTTGTCACGTGTATTGCCCCGCAACGGGTGAGAGATCTATGTTAGTTACGAACGTTAAGCTCCGTTAGGACAAGTTCTCTATCAGACTGGAAGTCACCTGGCAAGCTGAGTTCACACTGGAACGGAGAGTACAAACCACAGCCTGCAGTCGGCTCCCGCGCCGTTCAATGCATTGGTCTGCAGCTGCTGCTGCTGCTGCAGTTGTACACGATACTCGGTGGACACTGGGCGGACATCTGTGCCCGGACCGGGCAGCAGACGATTCGCGACATCATCTCAGCATCAGACAGTCACGCGGCCCGTCGCGGCACAGAGGCCGGCTCACAGCGCCCCTGCCGGCCGCTGACTACACTAAAGCGGCGCATACTGTACATACACTCCACACACCACGGCGCTACGAGTTCCCCAATGAAAGCCCACAGTGGCCACACACCCGCCTGACGGCCGCCGTTCACACCATTGTTATTGCGCTGCCTGCTGGGCCTCGTGTTGCAAATGCCTTTATCACTAGCTGGGCAAGAGTCCGCTCCGGGAGGGCGCTACCGAAACACGAGTGAGTGAGTGTCGGCACTGAGGCTGTCCGATCAGCCGGCGTCCTCTCCGACTTCCTGCACAGGCAGCTCTGGCGCCGCCACCTCCACCTCGCGCTCTCCCCCGGGCCTGTGCGAGCAGCACACGTTACCCGACGCCAACTTTCGACTCACAGCTCTCGTACACATGCCTCCCCGCTTTGGTGAAGTTTAGGCCTGATGCAGATTAATAATCAGAGCAGTTCCAGTTGTATTTTGATCGAAGTACAAGGCCTTCAAATCGAACACAAATCTTCTTCATTCTACGAGAATAAAATAATTTCAGTTCGTTAGAAATTGCGACTCTCGCTATGTCTTAGTTCACTCAGCCTACGCAGGAATGCGAACAAAAATCTGAATGTATAAAGACTGAATTGAGATTCGAAGTCGTGCAGTACGGTGAAGGGAGGGGAGGGGGTGCTTACGGCGGCTGCTGCGTGGCCAGGCTGTCCCGCAGTCGACGGCGCTGGTCGGAAACCTCTAGCAGCGCGCTCACCAGCTCGCGCTCCCGCTCGATCTGGGCCGGAGCCTTCTCGGCGTCTGCCGACATCACACCGGTCACGCCGGCCTCCTCGCCTGTCCCTGAGTCTCACACGCCTGCTGGGGAGATGTGAACTGACCCTGGCCTGTCCCGAAACAACCGACCGGTGAGACTCCTATCTCCGGGTTGAACGTTGAAAACGGAGCCAGACTGTTTTCCTTTTCTTTCAACGCAGGTGTTTGCTCTCACAAGAAAGCTAGTTATGCACTGATGTGCAAACGAATAAGAGTAACTCCCACTGAGGTATCTCGTGTACGTTAATGTCCGTTCCATTTAGCACGGTTCTAGGACTCCCCAGCTCGCCGACCCACCCGTCTGCAGCCGCAGGCACCTACCCGGCTGGGCCATGCGCTGGCGCAGCTCCCGCTGCAGCCGGTCGTGGCGCTCCTCCAGCTGCAGCTGCCGCCGCTGCAGGTGTAGCTGCTGTTCCCGCCGCAGCAGCGCGCCACGCTCGTTCACCAGCGCGAACCAGGCGGCCATCAGGGCTGCGTCGTCCAGCGGCGCGCCGGCCTCTGCGTGCAGCACGGGGCGGCGTGAGCGTGAAGACGGCGAGGTGGGCATTGGGCTGGGACAGGCGGCAACGTGAGTAGTCCTGTTGGCTAGATGGGTCCACTCTACTGACAGCTTAACAGGAACAGATGCTTGAGAAAGTTAAGAGCTCGATGTCGGGTATCTGAGATTAGTATTATTAGCATTACTAGTATTAGTATTATTCTCCATCACTGACGCCAGGCGTCTCTTGTGCGAGGATTGCCCTCTCCACAGTGACTCACTGGTCTGTATCCGTCAGTGACGCCCTATCCTCCGTCAGTGACGCCGTGTCCTCCGTCAGTGACAACGTGCCCTCCGTCAGTGACTCACCGTCTTGACGTCGGCCGGCTCCGTCAGTGACGCCGTGTCTTCCGTCAGTGACGCCGTGTCCTCCGTCAGTGACTCACCGTCAGTGACGTCGGCCGCCTCCTGTCCGCGGATGGCCTTCTCCAGCTGGACTCCCCTGGCCTCCAGCTCCTGGTACCGCACCTCCATCTCGTCCAGCTGTCGCTGTAGCTCCTGGGCCCGGTGTTGCCTGCGCGCCAGAAGGTCAGACAGGGCGCACACCACCTGTCACCCTACACACCTGCCGCCACAGGGCTCGACTGTGTGGTCATGAACGCAGCACGTTGACCGGTCTGGTCTGCTAAGAGATGATCTGGGCTTTCGCAGTTTTTTTCGGGGATTTCTGGCGATATGCAACAATTGAGCCCAAGTGGCAGCGACTGAGCGTTGATTCAGGGGGTTATATTTAATCAACACCCGGCGTGACGTCACCCACGTTATATAGGTCTGTTTTTAAAGTCCATTACCGTCTCATTTCGGCGTTGCGGTGCCGCGTGGAGCAGGATTTTCTCGCCAGGGTGCCCTCCGTCGATTCCGGCTCGCTCAGCTGACCCTGCAGCCCGGAGTCCTTATCCGGAGACGCACCTGAAACCGTAACAGGAGTGATTGGTGAAATACGGCGATAAATTGTTTGTTGTTCCTGCTGATGTGGTTTCGTACTTCGTAGGATCGTATTCCACTAAAGGCACGAGCTAATATTTTTAATAAAATAATACTATGGGATCATTAATGCTGAGACGATGCAGCCCAAAGCTCGCATACGATGAAAGCGTAGATTTCTATAGCATTCCTAGTAATTATCCAGTTGGGAGACAGCTGACCAGCTTATCGCATATCGTTTAGCTGCTTGTCACGTGGCTTATATTGCTCAATATAAATCCAGTTCAGAAAATCACTTTTTCATCGGCTTTCCTCCCAAACTGGTAAATATCGGCCAGCACGCGCCTGAACACCACTCCCCCTCGCAGCTCCTGTTGATTCCGCTTACTGTCACTGCCAGCAGAGGGCTGCGCTGTGTCGGTACGTTCCTGAGCTAGTGGGAGGCTCTCCGACGGATCCAGCCGCAGGTGCTTGTCCTAAAAGTAAAGATTGGTCAACAAGATTGGTGTGAATCGACAAGGTTGCATCATTAAATTGAAACTGGGGCGCTCCAATGCAAAACACATGGATACGTTGGATATGGTAATTTTCGTTTGCAAGGTAGGGCTGCACGGAGCCCGACTAACCTGGATGCTTGCATGCCGATGTCGGCCACTTTGCGACCACTCACCCTGGGCGTTTTCCTGAAGCGCATGCTGAGCCGTGCCCGCATCGACTGCGGCTTGGGTGCGGCTGTGGTGGGGGTCAGCTCGAGCTCCGCTGCGGCTGCCTGCAGGTCCTGCTCCGGGACCGCAGCTGTCCGACCAGCCAGCTCCGCTCCCGACCTCTTCTTCTCAGAAGATCGCTGCTTCTTCTCCTTCTTGCTCGACGACTTTGACATCTTCCTCTCGGGGGTGGTGGTTTTATTTTCCTTCTTGATCTGGCCTTCTCCGAGGTCGTGTTCGTTCTGTTCGAACAGCGGTGCAGCTATGCCGGAGTTGTTTGACGGTGTAGCTTCCCCTCCGGTTTGAGACGAGATGGTCTCGCCCGCCATCTTCTCCTTATCTGGTGACTTCACTTTCAGCTTATCCGAGGAGCGGAAAATTTCTGAAACAGCGAAAATGGCTAAGAATCAGAATGTTGAATCTGCTTTGGGCAGAGCTCAATTATTCCCAGGACATATGGCCATATGCACCCTGCATTGGAGATTATTGGCTACATTTTCGCTTAAAATGCCTAAAACAAGGCTACGATCAATTCCTGACCTCAAAATCTGTCAGAGAGTAGATGCTTTTGGTATTGTGCTTAATCAACGATATACCCAATTTCAGAGCATAATTTCAATGAATTTTGTACCGCAACTTAAGCAGGGCAGAAAATGCCTGCTTCTATTTCAATTAACACAGCAACCAATGACTGACCGAAGAATGATGCAATCCATTTGTTATGTATAAGTAGAGAAACGGATGTCCAAATTCAGTACACGATGGAACACGTGAAAGGATAAGACGTCATTACCCGTGAGCCTAACAGTTGCACATCGGTGTAAAATCTGCAACGTTTACATAAAACATTGCAGCCGCCTTTGTTCTGCGACTGTACACTGTATGACCACTAACCTGAAATGGCCTGGAGGATACTGCTGCGACGCCGTTCTCGCTTCTTCTTCATGTTTGGTGTTTCACGGCTCGACTTTGAGGCCTGATTCACTTCAGATGTCTCCGGGCTCCCGGGTGTCAGATCTGCGACATTGGTGTCGGCCAGCGTTGTTGTCTGCTCTGTCTCCGCGACAGCCGACCGTGCTTCAACAGCTTCCGCCTCCGTCACCTCCGTCAACGTCTCTGTCACCTCTCCTTTAGCCGCGTCGCTGTCTTCCCTCGCCTGATCCCCGAGCCCGGCGTTCGGCTGTGTCTCTGTCTCCTCCTCAGTCTGCTCCACAGCAGCAGCTGGCGGCTCCTCCACCTGCTCTGTGACAGCTGGTGTCTCCGGGTCCTCCGGCGGAGGATCTCCGGCGGCCTCAGCGGCATGTTCTCCGGCCACCTCAGCCGGTGGCGTTTCCGACTGGTCAGCTGGGACTCCGCGCTGTCGGCCGGAGCAGGGCGGCCGCCGCGGCGGGGAGAAGAGGGCGCGCGCACTGCCCTGTAGCCGAGACAGCCGAGACAGCCGCGTCTTCTGAGGCAGAGGCGGGGGAGTCTCCTCCCGATCAGGGGAGGGGAGTGGCTCTGCTCCCACCGCTGCTATCTCCGCGGTATCTTTGCTTTTCCGGGGAGATGGAGCGGTTTTGGTCTTGTCTTTCAATTTGGTCTTCTTTGGAAGCGTGAAGGACCATGAAGCCGCTGGAGCCGGGTTGGTTCGGCCCGTTGCCCCGCTCACCGACGCTCTCCGCGTCTTGGCAGGCTGCTCTTTCTCAGCCTCTGCCGCTGGGGGAGAGAACTGCACACCTAGGGCATGTGGCTTTGACACGGCTTGCTCGGACGTTGGGGGTGTAGCAGTGCTCGTCAGAGAAGGGTCAGCCAGAACCTCACTGCTGGAGAGTATCTCAGCTGATGCCGCCTCAGGAGATGGTGGAGGTGGAGAAGTTGGCAACGGAGGAGGCTGGGAATCTGGCAGCGGCGGCGGCTCAATCGAAGGCAAAACTGGCAGCGACGTTGCATGCAGGAAAGACGAGCGCGACACTGGAACGGCTGAAGTCTCTGTGCTCGGTCTCGATGCCAAGGTTCCCTGCTGGTCCGGAGTGGTATCGAGCGCAGGCGCTGTCGCCCGCTTCTTCAGCTGCTTCTCCGGCGACTTTCGGACCCGGCTGAGCACCAGGTCCCTCACTAGGCTAGCTTCGCCCGGCTGCGGCACCTCCTGTGGCCAGGTCGTCAGCGGGAGTGGCTGGCGGGAGAGCACTGCGCGCGGCAGTGCGGGAGCAGGGACCGTGCGCCGCAGCGGCGGCTCACCGGCCTGCTCCCCTGGCGCACTCTCGCCCTCGGCAGTCTCCGAGACCAGAGGTGACGCTTCCTCGGCAGCAGGCGAGGGACACTGTTCAGTAGATGGCGCCCACGTCTGCTCCGCTCCTTCCTGAGGAGCCGGCAGAGCGGAGGCTGATGGGTTTGGAATGATTGATGCTTGGTGGAGATGTGGCTGAGATACTTGCACAAGTGTCCGGAAACGAGGAAGCTGTGGTTGTCGCATTGGCCGAAGAAGAGGGGGATGTTTTTGCTGCGGCTCGGGACGGTGTCGGTGAACCGAAAAGGGTTGCTAAGAATGCTGAAAAGGATTTCCCTATTGAAGATTCTTGTTTTGAGCCTTTAGCTGGCGAGACCGCCTTTGCTGAATGCAGGTCAACAGAAGATTGAGGATCTGTAGTCGGAGATTCGGGCGGCGTACCATCTGCCAAAGTCTTCACTGCAGTCTGCTGTGATACGGGTATTGCCGGGATCTCTCCGGAAGATGCCGAAGCCACGGGTGGGACAGCTGCTTCTACCACCGAACAGACATCGTCGGGGTTGGCAGTGACACGTGACAACTGAGTTTCGGCTTCCTTTACAACGCCAGAAGTGACATTCATTTCCTGTTCAACTGCATCAGCAATCTGCATCTTCTGACCGACTTCAGGGTCTTTTTCATCTTCCTCCAGAGCTCCGGACGGACCTCCCTGCTGCTCGTCAGGAGTCACAGCTTCTGGGGTTGACACCGGAATAGGATGAGTGGAAGTTTCGGACACGTTGTCTTTGCCAGAGTGTGATTCTCCCTGCGTCGGCGAGTTCTGTTGGCGGAGACAGGAGGTATCGGTTGGCTTCTGCATGTTGTCGTTGGGCTTCGGTAACATGTCAGGCGCGCTCTCCAGGGAGCTGACTCGTCTGTAAACCAGTGATGATGCGCCCGGGTCATCAAGGGGCTCGGTGGGGAGAGCCTCTTTCCCGGTACCAATACTGTGCCCAGCTCCCTGCCAATGATTCAAACGCGGGGACACGGGTTTATGATCCGGTGAAGGATTTTCTCGCTTACTGGGCTCCCCGGAGTCGGACTTCCGTTTGTCTGCATTTACACTGATGCTTCTGCTGACAGACCTGCCCATGCTGTCGGTGTATTTGCGGCATATTGCCGTGCTTCCTGACCTCTCCTGGTGTGCTGGCGCCGCTCCTCTGTAGATCTCATCCTCGGACTCCTCCGAGGACGAGCGGTTGCAGATGTCGTCAAATCCACGCTCCAGCTCGGTGACGTCAGCTCCGCTCAGCAGAGCGTCGAAGTCGCAGGTGGTGTCACTGATCCCGCCATCTGAGGCGCCGTCCGCGCCCGTGGTGATGTAAACGTCTGCACTCCCGGCTGGTGGTGGAAGCCGGTCATCATCCACATCAGAGCCCTGACGGTTCTCAGACATCTGTTGTTCCGTATTTCGGACAGACGAAGCTTGAGAGCCTGGAGATACTGATTGTCTGCTGCCCATGTTAGGATCGTGAGGGTCTTGCAAGGAGCTGCGGCCGGTAATAGCACTTTCTGGGCTCGCCTCCACACTTTTACCCGAGATGATAGAGCTGGCCCCTGCGTGGTGGCCGACGGCAACTTCTTCACTGGCTACAGTCTCTGATTTTCGTTGTCTTCTATTCGAGTTTTGCTCGCTCTCCAGATCGGACGTCCGCATCTGAGACGGGATCCTGAGTTTCTGAATCAGACGAATTAACTATCATATCTTCGTCATCGGAAAGACAAAGGTTTATACGTTCTAGCTCTTGGTGCCCTGAGTTCTGTTTTCTGTGGTGAGGGCTGTACCTTGCGACTGACAGGCTTTGGTCGCGGTCGTACTCATCTGGGGATTCCTCCCCCATCGCGCGCCGGGCGGGAGACGGAGAGATATCTGAAGAGTCGTCTGGCACGTCACCAGACGCCTCCGCACTGGGAGATCGCCACCTCTCCCTAGGAGAAGAGTCCAAGGAGGCACTTCTAGAACGAGGGCGCTGTCGGCGCGGAGTTTCTGCATCTGTCACGGGATCGTTACTGCAGTCATCGTGACGGGGCGACTCAGATCGGTGGCTGTCGGAATCTGATCGGGGCGTATGTGTGCGCCGGGGCGTGGGGCGATCACAGCTGTCGCCTCTGGAGAAAGATGGTCGCCTCCTGATTGGTGATGCGTCGGGTGATGAGGCTCCCTCTCCATATGCCTCATGAGCACCAGTCTCTGGCGTATTACTCTGACTGCGCGAGAATCTCACCGGATCTTTTGCGGACCTCAGAGTCCGATAAATCACTTCCAGAAGATTGGGGCAGGCTTGGAGCGTCTCTCAGCTCCTGCTCTTGGTCTCCTGTGTCCTCTACATCTGATGTTGGAGCGAACTTCACAGCTGGCGTGGAAGTGGCAGGGACGGCAGCTGTGGCGGGCCGACGCCGTACCACCGCTGCCGCCGGCAGGGGCGGCTTCCGTACCGGGCGACTGCTCCTGACCGCCGCCGGAGGGTTGGCCCTGACCCGCGCGGCCGCGGCCGCACCCAGCACCCTGGCCGGCACAGGGTCCAGCCTGCTGAGACTGGACACCGGCGACGTCAGCAGCCGCTGCTTCTCTGTCACCCTGTCCATGAACCCTCGGGTCGGGGAGGTGACACTGGGAGAGGTCGGCGACCTGACCGGAGAGCCGGGGGTCGCCGAGCCGGCCAGCTCCTGACCCTGTCGCTTGATCTGGAGCGGTGTCCGGTACGCGGCGTTTCGAGCGACGAGTGTCGGCGGCCGCACCGGCGCGCGCGGTTTTCCGTCAGGCGCTCCAGCTTCAGTCGAGGTCCGGCGAATGGGAAGGGAGCTGGGCCTGACGGCGGCAGGTGCTGCCGTCACTACGTGGCTGCGGTTCGCCGCTCTGGACGGGCTCGGATGCTCCACTGAGCTGCGTTTGCTGCTGGCGGCCACAGTCAGCACGTCTGGTTCGGTTCTGGTCCGCCGGAGGGCAGCAGCTCTGTCTGACGGACGCCGCTGGTAGGGCAGGCTGGGACGGGTCCGACGATGGCGGGAGGCACTGACGCGCTCGGCCGTGACCAGTGCCTCCATGTCAGCGCCGCGCTCGGCTCCGATGGGCTCCGGCCGGCGCTTCAGCTTCGGCGAGTTCAGCGGGCTTCCCTGAAGCACGATGGCGGGCACGGGCGGAACCTCCTCCTCGGATGTAGCTGCCTCATCATCCTCTTCCTCTGAAGAATCCGAAGAAGACTTGGACGATGAGCCAGAAGTCGAGGAAGTCTGTGTGAGAGGACATCACAATGTCAAAGGGTTAGCCCCTTTTACTAAACAGTAGCATATATCCGCAAGACAGCAGGTGTTATAGTGAAAGTTGATAAGTAATTTCAACCACGAGGCAATCCATAGTCTGAAATATATTTTAGGATGAGTGTGCTATCCTTTGACAAATTTTCGAAGTTAGTCGGGTGCATCGACCAAGTTCCGACCGATGAAGGCGGCCAGCAGTGTACCCAGCCCGTGCCTCCTGACCTACCTCAGTGGCGCTGGAGATGGCTGCCGCGTTGCTGAAGGACCGCGAGCGTTCGTCACTGGCGCCAGACCTGGTGTGCGAACGTCTCTGACGCGGGACTGAAGCACCCTCCTCCTCCTCCTCCGTCTCTTCGTCCGATTGGGTGGCTGTCGCATAGTCTGACACGGGCGCGTTAATTACCCACCGAATCAAAAGAAGTTGGATTTCAGCAATGTCAGTCGAGCTCCCAACGTAAGCAAGAAGAAATATTCACATTTACCCGGGGCAGCTCTCGAAACCAAAATTGCGAGGATACTTGCCCCATCGATACTACGTTTAATGCTCGATACCGTACTCATCCGTTGCTCAGTATTCGTAACGGTAGATCAATGATGCCGACTATGGTTCATTGATACACTCATGCTTTCAGTCCAGTAAGCGTGTTTTTATGGATGAATCGATTCGCTCCCTCAGCTTGCTCTCCTATCGTGGTGGTTTCAACTTACCTTCGCTAGCTCGCTCGCTTCCCTCTGATTCCAGTCGATCACTCTCCTCATTCGCCGCGTACTCCCTATGCAGACTCTGCCATCTTTCGGCGAGACGAAGAACTTCGGCTTCGCCGAGCGCCGAGGCAAACTCGTTCGAGGCGTTTGATTCGCTCAGGGTTGAAGACTCACTGCCACAAGAGAAGCACTCAGTGCAATGCATACGGGAACATAATATTGTGAGGCTGTTGGCAGTGGAATGGGAGATAATCGGATGAGAAGTTATCTCACAATCATCGTTCATTTTCAGAGGACCATCGCACCGTTCCTTTCTTACCGAAACAAGAACATAGATGTCGAGAAATGAAACAGCGAGGAACAAGACACATTAACCCACTGAAAAAGTCACAGCAGCTAGAATGCCTTGTGATGAATGAAACACGTCGGCAACTCAAGCCGGAGGTCAGTTCCTAGCTACCGAGCGCGGTTACCTGCTCTCAGATTCGCTGGCGTCGTCAGACCACACGTCATCCTCCATCTCCTCGGGCTCCTCTTCTTCGGACAGCTCTGCCACGCTGTTCTCAAACTCTGCCCTCTCGGGCGTTTTGCCGCGCGCCTCCATTGATCTTACTTGAAGAGTCTGAGAAGTGCATCAGTGTGAGAACAGAGAGACAGCACTTCAACCACAGCGCAAACAGCGGAGTGTGGCTCAAGATGACGTATATACACCCGCCTTCTGTCTGGAATAATACTTTAATGAAAGACAGTATAATGCAATCAGCTGTACCTCGCGTTAGGACCATGGACCGGTCGCACAACACTTACCTCGCCAATGGCAAAGTCGGTGGGCGGTTCCTCTGTCCTCCGGTATTTGTATTTGACTAACGAGTGCAGTCCCAGGTGAGGAAGGCAGAAGAAGCGGCCAGAGTCGGCATCAAAAGCTTGGTTGGCTGTGAAAGAGGTAAATGCAGCGCCATGCAGTGCTCTAACAGAGGCGATCAGCACAAGGTAGCGCTAGTTGCCATATCATTATGGTTCCACTGTGGGGGCGCATCTGAGATGGCAGCCGCATAGCTTCAATTATAGGCCATCAGTCTTCACGTTTCTGTTTTGACCGCTGCACGTTTTGCTGATGGTCAGCAGGAGGCAACATTGACGCTGTTTCCAGGCGTGACATTAGCACTTGTGGCACTGTGCGGCGAAAGAAGCAACATGCTAGCGAGAGAAAAATCAGGGGCAGGAAGGGTCAGAGGGACAGGCCTCCAGCACTCCCAACTCAGCGACTGAGATGGATACATTTGACTCCTGGATTTCCATGCACCAACAGCATTGCAGTGGGCCTTTCAGTGGCGCGAGAGGAGCGTTTGCGGCACATTACTCAAAATATGCGGACAGACGAGTGGTAAATATTAGATCACTATTATCCAGTTAGCCCTTCCGGCCGGCTGGAGGCGGTAGCGATGGGCGGACTCGCACCTGATGTTAGCCGGACGCCACAGAACTCGCAGCGTAGGCAGGTGCTGTGGCAGCAGCGACCCTCCACTACCGCCCTCTGGGAGACAGCGACGCGCTGGCCGCAGAAGTGGCAGGACGCCGCCACTGCCGACTGCGGAGTCGGCGCCGGTCAGCCGGGAGGGGGCGACCACACTTCGCCAGGTCACCTGCCACCCAATGTCAACTTCTGGGGGCGTCTCTGTCAGTCTAGTCAGGTGGTCTGATTCGTCCTGTCTCGCTCAAAAGACATCGTATTTAAATAACATGCCCCAGGATTTTAGGGTCACAGCGTTGTTTTACTCATCAGATCAGATTCTCCCAACTATGTGCGGCTATTTTGCAAGGCCCTTTAGACTTACCTCACGCCACAGCCAAGCGTCTTCGGTCGTGGAGCGTCCTGGTTCGAAATGCCCCTCGCTGCTTCGTGGGCGTTCAGACCTCCATCGTTCTCCGTTTCCATGTCTGGTAATTCTCAAATGAGGTGGAATTCTTATATTGAGAGCGGGTGCTCTGTTTATTGCGGTTAAAAGCGCGAATAGCGGATGAATGGCGCAACATCGCGCTGAGTCGCATTGTAAGTGGAAAGTTTCAAAGTACAAGAGTGACTCCATTCCAGCTGATCAGCTGATTCAGGTATCGTCACAGGCAGTGGAATGGAGGAGGCAGTTAAATTTTCTCACTTTTGTATAGAACGTATATCACAATATGAGCTGTTCAGAACTATGAACTAATGCAGACCATTGTACAAATAAACCTATGAAAGAACGATTATTACGGGAAGGTGGACCACCTTGTCAGTATTCCAAAAGGGACTTTTTATGAACAAAGTAAGTTTTGGGAATCCGGACACCACATTTTCCTTCCATGTTCAATCGCTCAGAATACAAATATATCCTTTTTATAAAGTTAAAGTGTTATCAAAACAGAATGTGACTCACTTGATGTTTACCTAACCATTGCATGTAATTACGAGACTTGCTGCGAAGGTCCCGCTCGCAGCATATCAACGTTGCTATAGCGATGACATTGTTAATATTTATCACGTGAAATGCGGGGTAGTCACGCTGTTAGAATTTAGACCAACGCAATTGTTGCAACCAGATTAAAAGTAATTCCTTCATGGTTCGAATTAAGGCGTTAAGCTCCAAGATATTGAGCTTTAAAGTGTGCGGAAATATGATCAGAGAGCTTTGGGTGAAATTAAACATTGTATTGTATTGATATCGTTGGTAACGTCCACAGCACATCGTGGCTAGTGAGACTTTTCAGTCCAGTGCCAAAGTGCCTAGTGTCCAGTGTCAATGGCGTTTCCCCACTCGCTCTACAAAGCCGCTATCTCGGTTCAAAACCTAGTGTCAAGGTGGGACACTCCCTTTAAAAGTATATGACTTCCAAATTAAACGTGTTCATTTCGGTCCTTGGATGTTCAGCCAGACTCCGCAAATATTTCAATATATCGATTTTCACAGGCAGAAATACTGACTGATTTACCTGAAATTTGCACCGGATTCAGTTCAGGTGTCTAAACCTGCTATCAGGGTGGCCCAGCCCCAGGGCATCTGGCTGTCGATATCAGAGCGGACATCTTGTGTACCCTCTCCTCCATGGCGGTGGTGTTTTCGAGACCCCACTGTGCGTGTTGAAGGAACAAGCTAATGTCGGGAACAACAGATTTCGCCGCTAGTTAAGTGGTTTATTTAAGGCTCCTGGGTGACCCAAAAATAACTGCGCGAGACCACAGCTGGAGTACACAGGTGGTGTGCCGCAAGTTTTCGTACACGCAACTAAGCCTTTCGCCATTCTCCGACAATCGTCCGCCAAAAGTGTGCCGCTCGTTGAAAGAGCGTGTATTGTCGTCATCACTGGAGCGCCATACACACGGTCCCTACGTTAGTCAGAGATCGAGGGCCGTCGGCTCGTCGGTCACAGTCAGTAGTCGGCGCGTCAGCTGTAGTTAGCAGAGAGACATATTCTGGGGGTGCTGACAGTGTAACGATTAGTACTGGTTGAAACGGTGTGATAGTTGGCGGTAGGTACTCCTTCCCTGCTGGTTAGGCTGATGTCTGGCCCGTACTTTACTCCTGCCGCGAGTGTGATCCATGTGTTAGCTAAAACCATGCTCCTGCTGAGTGTGAGGCGTAGTTGGCTCCTCCACCCGTCGTATGCTGGAGTTCACGCGGCGCGGCAGCGGGCCGGGCGGGAGCCGTATATACAGCTGCTGTAAGCGCGCGTCACCACCTCCTATGGACATCCGTGAACAATATGCCTCGTGTGGAGGTGTATGCTTGAATTGGATGGAGATCAAGATGCGGAAGGCTAGGATTTGAGATGACTCGGAAGCGATGTAGGGAAGGTACCACACCACTAGTCTCCACCGTCGCATGCGGATGCAGGGGAACTCGGACAGCGTGTGAATGATGCGGTGAAAAGAGAAGCCAGTCTGCTGCACCACCGCCAAAGCTTTAGTCGCGAAAATTCAAGAGACCCAGGCACCAATATTAATACCTTGTATTCACGTAAAACCTACATAAAACAACATTATGCAAAAACAGTCGTTACTATCCTACTATAATATCACACAAAAAGCGTATCGTTACAAAACGCACGACCCGTTGAGACTTTTCAACCCTTTAATACAATAGTATAATACGAGTAAAACCTTTACAACTAAAACAATCCCGTGGCGTCAGTGGTACCTTCCGTGACGCCCCCACGAGCTAGTTACTGGCGCGTCACGCCTCAAACACGGCTAGTCATATGCAGGTACACGGGGATCACCACTGAAAGTTACACGGTCAGTTCCAACACACAGCTCCATACTGAAAGCCTGCACACATTCTCATATCGACAGAGCTTCAATGCCCGGTGTCGGCCGCTAGTTCGCCGGCTAGCGCACAGATGTCACTACCATCGCAGCTGCTGAGCGGCGTCACTTACTACCAGCGCCAGAGCATGCGCCGCCAGGTAGTAGCAGGCGCCCGCCAGCGCCAACGAGCGCAGACGCGCCAACACGCGGCCGGCCGCGCGCCGCAGCCGGCTCGACACCGGCGGAGCGCGCTCCCCTACCTGAGATGGCGCCACCGGCGCGCGCGCCGCCGGCCTGTCGCCGCCACCGGCGCGCGCCTGGAACCTCTCGGCCATTTCGGCGACGCGGTTCTGGCCGCGTCGGCCGACGTCGAAACCTGCGCCACCTGAGCGAATGGCCAGCGGGTCCAGCTGCTGGGACGTCTGAAAACCAGGCGTCACGGAGTCAGTGGTGCGAAACACTACACAGCTTACACCATCGACGGGAAACAGCGCTGACGATACACTTGCGGCTGGCTCTAGACAGTTGTTGTCAGCTTTGAGCTCACTTCCAAAATAGACGCTTCTGAACCCATCAATAACGTGCACTTCTGATTCACCATCTAATTCTGGAGGCGGGCAGCCCTTCGCGTCTATTCTCAGGGGCGAGTGACTAGTACGTTCGATGTTTTCGCAGGACCAGAAATAGCCGCCCAGCCCCACAGAAATAGGTGCGAGCTGTGACGCGGCGCAGGGCGAGTTAGAAAGACTGAAGCGAAATATCGCGAGGCTGAGAGATGCAGCTCTATGGACCCACAAATCCAGCCAGCATTGATCTCGCATATCATTCTGGAATATTTCGTAACTGATTTCGTAACATATTTGAAGTAGCTGAAATTTTAACCTTTCACGGCCTAGTGGGTGATCCGATCAGACCTCCTCCCCCTCGGTTCTTCGCGAATTATTAAGAGCAGATTTAAATGAGAGGCGCGTCACTTTGCACACCTCTAGGATGATCAATTTGAAAACTTATGATTCAAAACATTGGTATCAGGTCAGGTCAGGTCAACGAATCATTTGTAAACCAACGTAAGGCGAATATGGTCTTCTAAAATGAGACTGGTAAAACCAGAGTGTAACTCGGCTTCTAGGAGGCCTAAGTTAAGTTTTTAAACATCATTCAAAAGCTCTTGAAAGAAAAAAATCGGTGCACTGTCATCCATTTTGAGGCCAGGTCAATAACAAGGCCAGCAGAGGTCATCAAAAGTCACGATTTTCAAAATTGTTAGTGTCTATAATTTTTAACGAGATGAGATACAGCAATAAATTTGGCGTCATAGAGACGAGCATGACACAAGGATTTAAATGATGTGCAATATGACCACGAAATATCATGATTTGACCATGACCTGAGGTCACGATGTGAGCTTTCAAGATCATGTTGTATATCATTCGTTATCTTAGATCAAGACGAACAAATTGATGTCTTTGGCTTTGTTCTAGGTCTGATGGTTCCCGAGCTATGAATGATTTCCTAAATGGGTCAAGATTTGACCCATTTTGTCCCTCTGTGACGTGGCGGGTCAACGGATATAGTTGAAGCTCGGGATGGGAGTAGAAGACAGTAAGGCACTCCCAGCGCCGTTTCAATGTTTCCTAATTATCTCCGGTTCCCGAGATCGTAGTGGGCGCCCGATCGGACCCCCCAGGCGCTGGTGAGTGCGAAAAGCGCCCAGGCGGTGCCCAGGCGGGTCAAGCTAAAGAAAGAAGACAGCAAACGTGAGCCTACACAAGAGAGTCACCCACTCTCGTCCAGTCTACACCAACACCGTGTAGACTGGATGTTACAAAGTTCGTGTATTGCACGAATTTTCGAATTTCGCCTTTGGGGTACTGGGTCGTAAGAACAAGACTAACTCCTTCAAAGAGTCCGACAAAATGGCCTGACAAACTTATAATCTTTCGAGCACAGTATAACAGCAGGCAATCGAAGGTTAGCCCGTATTCATCCTAGTAATAGGACTGCTCTAGAAGCACGGTTCCTGGAATATAACGGCCAGTGGCTAAACTGAAAGCGCAGTGGTATTAACAACGTGTTATGAGCAATTTCCATTCGGTAGTGGTCTATTTTTTCACATAAAAACGGTTTATCCTGTTAACGCGCTTAAGCAAACAAGTTAACTGTGTATGATTGGTGCCGAACCCACTTTTATTTCCGCCGACTTTCCTCGCACCTTCACCAGGCAGTCTCAGCATATTTCAGGGAAACAGTCAAAATCAAAGAAAACATACCGTTTTGAAAATAAGCGACCGGCGTGGGGTGAGTCCATCGCCCGTTTGCCCCAAAACAAATCCGCCACTCCCGAACGTCAGCCCGTGTGGTGCAGACCTCTCGTGCATGAACATTTACACGCCCTGGAACCGCACGATGTGTCGCGCCACCCACTCCGTGTCTCCACGGCCGTCTCACCCTGTCGGGGCCGTCGCGGTGGCGGCCGAGCGCGGCGCGGCTGTTCTCCTCGATCTTCCTCTCGATCTGCTGCACGTTCCAGTCACTCTTGTCGATGCGGCCGATCACGCGGGAAGCCGGCTGGCGGCGGCACAGGCGCGGCTCAACCCAACCGCCCACGGAGAGGGCACACAGCATCCCGGGGTGGCTGAAGGATCGGGGCCCTTCCTCCCGGCCCTAGAACTCTGAATCTCCTACAGGGTTCGTATTGGTGTATACGTATCAAGCTGTTCAGAATCCGCTGGACCGAGGAGGGGTCTCCAGCCATGCCGCTAAAAATGTAGCATCGGCCAAACAATACGCAAATTAATAAGTGGAATACGATAACTTAAAAAATGAGTGATTCTGTCCTAATTCGTTAATTTGTCCTAAATTCTCCGGATTTTGTTTGCGGGATCATGGCCAGCTTTTGAATCGCCGCTGGACAGTCCCCGTGACTGAGTGCCGGCGGCGCGGCTGTCGTTGGAGGTACATACCTTCAGCTGTTGATCCGGTGGCGGCTGGTAGGTCCCGCTGAACTTGGCCTCCAGGTCCTTGACCTTCGAGTCGAACTGCTCCTTACTGGACAGCGCCGGCACCACCTGGCGCTTGGCCTGCGGCGTATGGCGACTCTGGCGAGGGAGACGGTGGAGGTGACGGCTACCGTTATCAGAAAGAGGCAGAAGGCAGGGACAGAAGATTTGGTAATGTACGATCAGTGGCGGATCTAGCCGGTCGGTTTGGGAGGGGCAAACCAAAGTCAAAAGTCGAAAAGCAAAAAATAAAATAAAATAAAATAAAAAACGTCACGCCGTGAAAGCTGCGCTACAATATCACTTGCCGGTAGAATTTTGGGTATTTGAGGCGAAAAGCAAAAAAGAAACGTCACAGGATGAAAATATGGGCTCGAGATTCTTTTTCCAGTCCAAGACCCAATATTTACACTGAACTTAACTGGTTCTGTTTGAAGTTGAGAGTTGAAGCACCAAAATCTTGCTTATAAACTACAAAGCAGTCGGGGAAAAAGGAGGTCGATAACTTTGGGGGGCAAAAACATAGTTTTTCCCCGAGCTTTTCCGTTTGGAGGGGGGGCAAATGCTTTTTTGCCCCCCTTGGATCCACCACTGTGTACGATAACATTCATATGTCTGAAAAGTAGTGCGCGACAGCTGATGTCTTTTATCGCATATCTTGGCTTTCCGCCGCATCACACAAGCCGAATACAGAATCCGGACCAGACACGAGCGAAGGCAAAACATGGATACATCGCTGTTCGGTACGCGACTAGAGGGTCAACATGCTGGAGGCGAGTTCGCAGGCTCCCAACGCGATGCACAGCCACGGGTACCAGTTGTTAAGACTACAAAGAATGAACAGATTCATGAGTCTTATCTGGATTCTGACTCCCCTGGGATTATCCAGTACACAGTGATGTAAAATGGTTGTTTTGTGATGCTAGGTGGGTCTTTTAACATACATTTTTCATGCATCTATCGGTTGCATCAAAGCAGGAGCTCAGAACATGAAATTACTAAATTCCAGTGGGAACCGTTTTAAGGAACTTATAAGAAACAGCTCAGTCCCACGATACAAACCTTATCACACATAAAAAGCCACCTTACAAATGTGGAAGTGATTGAAAGGCACGAAATGAGATACAATAATTCTGACACCTTGTTAATCTGTTTCGCCCCGAAGTTTCAAGTAACGTTTGGACATTCAAAAGACGAACAGTGGGACAAACAAGTTCCACACCATGCATGTTGACAGGCAAACTTATCAATCAAGCGGTTGTAGAAAAATAAGCCAAAGCACACAAAAGCTGGCAAACACAAAAAGCTTAAAACATAACCGACAAATCACAAAACGGCATACGCAGGAACAAATAAAATCCACACAAGGAAATGAAGACACTTCCGTTACTTGCATCGTGCATGTAAAACGTTCGCACACACAGCCAGAAAGCTTCTGGTGGGAGGGAGCGGCAGGCAGCCACTAACTACGAGCTCGTCTTCAGGGACGGGACTTCTCGTTTCTAGGGCAGAGCAGCCGACACACGATGTCTCACCGGCTCAAACACCATCTCCTGCACGTGCCGGCGCCGCTGGTGGAAGCCAGCCGCTGTCTTCCTGTACAGGTGCACTGTGAAGTCATCGAAGCCCGCCGCCTGGTCCGGAGCCGCCCCCGCCCGCAGCGCCTCCTCCACAGCCGCCCGGCGGGCGGCCAGCCCGCGCGGTGCACCGGGCCTCGACTCACGCCCGGCGTCCAGCGGGGAAACCTCCCCGGGGAGGCGTCTCCCGGGGAGGTATCAGCCGGGGAAGGCTCTTCCGAAGAGGTAACTCGCGGGGAAATCTCTCCCGGGGAGGTGTCTGTCGGTGAAGTATCTTGCGGAGAAGCGTCCCCGGGGAAGGTATCAGCCGGAGAGGCGTCTGTCGGGAAGGCATTTCGTGGGGAAGCGTCTCCCGGTGAGGTATCTCGTGGGGAAACGTCTCCCGGTGAGGCATCTCCCGGTGAGGTATGTGGCGGGGAAGCGTCTCCCGGTGAGGTATCTTTTGGAGAGGCATCTCCCGGGGAGGCGTCTCCCGGGGAGGTATCTGCGGGCACGGAGTCGGGCAGCCAGCTACTGCGGCGGTTGCGCTGTCGCTGCAGGATGGCTAGCCTGGAGTCCAACTGGCGCTGGTCCAGTCGCCGCCGCAGGCCGCCTCCCGGCGTGGGAGGTGCCGACGCCGCAGAACGGAAGGCAGCCTGCACCAGCGACAGGTGCTGCGGGCTGCAGGAGGGCGGCGCCTCGAAGGTCCGCGCTGCCGCCGGACGCCGTCGCCGCCGCACCGGCGTCCTCAGACCATACTCGGCCTTCTCCGGCGACGGAGGCCCAGCCTGCCCTGGTGGCGGCCGCCCAGCGTCCTTGCGTGACGGCGCAGTATCCTTCAGTGACGGCGTAGCATCCTCACCACTGCTGGGACTCCCATCCGATTCCAGATCGCTATCACAGCTGCGCTGGCCCTACAAACGCAGTAGCAGAATGTGGCGTCACAGATTTGCCCTGGAACCAGCCTGGATCCACGCTGCCGACCGAGCGCTCAGGCCATTCACGTGATCAGAGCCCACCACCGTTATCAGTTCGGCCTGACCTGTCAAAGTTAGCTTGCAGGCAAGGTCTGAGCAGGGTTGACCTGTAACATCCAGCACAGTGCAGTTTTTAAACACAAACTGCGGACGATTTTCGGTCCCGAGCCTCTCTCCCTTAGTTCCCAGTCCTTTCGATGTAAGCCCATTGGGGATCAATGTCCTTATAAGATGGATAACCACAGACTTGTCCTTCGTTAGGTAAGGGCTATTATGTCATTTGCTGGATATTGCCATGGACCCCTTATTAGATGTACTATGTCAAAAAGAAAATGTGCTCAGAAAAGAAAGCAAAAGTGTCCCCGAGCGCCTTGAAGGCTGTCATTTTCTTGCTTTGGTCCCCAGTGAAATCTTATAAGAAATACACTGCTCAAGCCGACACACGACATCTCACCATGTATAGAAATATAAAGCAGTATAGAACCTCTTCTTGTATAGAAAGCAGAATCGTCCCATACAACTCGACAGCCAGAGCCCACGCTCGCAGGGATTTCGCCCTTTGAGGACGAGCAGCCCGTGAAACTCGGAGGTGCATAATGCTATACCTGGCAGTCTAATAACTGCACTGTCAGCAGGTGTGTGGACTTCCCGACATCACTGGGGCTACCTGACTTTCAAACGGTCAATAATTACCACATAAGAAGTTATAACAAAATATTATCTCTGTATTAGCCCCTCCACAGACCTTTTGAAATAGATAAAAACTATTTAAGCGCTGGAAATAAAAAACGCACATTTTACAGGATACTTTAACACTACATCGACCTTTCATTGGGGGTGCCCGAGCACCCCAAAGAAATTAATCTACACCCCTGACTTCACCAGCTTACTTTCATAACGGACGTGAAAGAGAAGGCTTCGCTTCTAGGGTACCTATTTTGCATCTTGAATTGAATTATCTACAGGTCATGTGAGCCCAAATACATGTGAAGTCAAAATACATACCGTCTCTTATAGCTCCGGAGAAGACACTGTTTCAGCCCAACATTTTAAGCAGAAATAAACGGAACATGGATTGAAATCGTAGTGAAATTATGAATTTTAAAGAGTCTTTTCGGTCTTTACCCGTCGACACAAGCTGAAAGTAGCTTTCTGAGGCTATCAACATCACGAATTCGGTAGTGACATTTCGTGACATTTCGAGACTGTGGGCCATGTATCGCACGGCCGTGGACAGCTCTCCTCCACGGCTAACCACGAATTATCCGGACTCTGCGCGTGACCGATCTAGCTTTACAGTAATAATGCATTTGTGAGAGGTGCTTCTTCAGTTTCCAGCCTCACGATAAATTTAGCGACCGGCGTACAGTCATCGGATGTGAACGCGTTGAGAGCCTCCGCCCGTGGCGTGATTCCCTGAAGAGCTCAGCGCAGTCACCCTCCGCCCGAACTGCAGCCAGCAGCACACCCAGACGCATTCCAGCAGTCGTTTGGCGGGTTCGTTGCATAATCCGCACCAAAACAAAGGATTGGCGGAGCTGAGCGACCGATAACTGCATGGAAACAGCGCCCATTTCTTCGCCGACTGCATTCGACAGGAATGGGTCTTCTGTTCTATCGCAGACGTATTAGCTAATTTTCAGTAGAACTGGTCTTTCATCTGACCTCTTGGAAACGCCTAACCACGGTGAGCTATACAGAGTAATTATATCCAGAAATATCTATAAGTGAAATAATAGCGTTCCTCAATCCAGTTTTTCAGGGCGGCCTTCTGGTGTGACAAAAGACAAAGACAAAGACTTTATTCAGAGTCATCCACAGTTAAAAGAACAGTTGTGGCTATTAGGACCCTACGTCAAGCTATTAATGGTTGGGGATATAGTTAGGCGACACACTTCATACAACACAAACCAGTTAAAATCGTACATTAAGAAATAATCACTTAAAATACTACATATCGCTATTCACCCAGCGCACCACCACACACTCACATCGCCCTAAATCCGCTCCGCCAAGAGTTGGCGCTTGAGGGCGCGGCAGAAAATAGGCACTGGTAGCATTTTCAGGTCATTAGGCAGATCATTGTATAACAACGGACCCCGGGCTTTAAATCTGCGCTGTCCCATATTACTCCGCGAGCGCGGCACCCGATAGTCTCCGTCCTGCCTCGTGCTGCGCTCTCGGGTAAGCCGGACCTCTTCGAATCCCAGAGCCAGCTCCTCTGGCTCCCCGAAACACACCACCTTGTGCACAAGTACAAGCGTGTGATACCTCACCAGCTCACCCGCCGACAGCCAGCCCAGGTCCTCTAACACATCCGATACGTGATCAAACTTTTTGCGACCAAAAATGACTTTTGCAGCATAGTTAATAATTTTTGGAGCCGAATGTTATTGGTTTGGGTCCCGTTACCGAATACGCTGATGCAGTATCGGACGCGGGAGATAACTAGGGAGCTGACTATCGGGGAGATGACTCTGGGAGGCAAGCAATGTCTCAGATGTGAGAGACCACTCAAAATTCCGAAGCATTGACGCGTAAGAAGAGAAATGTGAGAGTCCCAGCTGAGGGTGCGGTCGAAGGTCAGGCCGAGGTTTTTAACGTTCATAGAAGGTACTAGGTCGTGGCCGCGGAATTTGACTGTAAAATTACCAATTTGTCGAATGTTGGGAGCGCTTCCTAGAAGAATGAGTTGTGTCTTGTCAGCGTTTACTTTTAATTCATTACCCCTAAACCAAACATCAAGGGAAGCCAAAGAATTTTCCATGCGTTGAATGAGGGTATGAAATAGTGACTTTTTACCGCTGATTAGTATTTGGGTGTCATCTGCATACTGGACCACGACCGCATCCTCAGCATACAGGCTCAGGTCGTTAGCAAAGATGCAGTAGAGCAATGGGCCCAGACAAGAACCTTGGAATACGCCCATGTTGTTAGGAAGACTAGAAGAAACTTTAGAAACACCCAGATTATCAGCTGGAAGGCTGACACTCTGGGTGTGGTGCCGAAAATATGCCGAAAACCAAGAAGTATCGATTGAATGAGCCTGGAGTTTTTCGAGTAGACGAGAGTGGTCAATCACATCAAAACATTTACTCAAATCGAGGAGACAGAGGAGGGACACCTCTCCACGATCGTTAGCAGAAAGGATGTGATCGGTGATGGATACCAGCGCGCTTTCACACGAGTGACGAGGGCGAAATCCGTGCTGACTGGAGGCAAGGAGGTGATTTTCGGAGAGGTAAGCATAGAGCTGCTGATGCACAGCACGCTCTAGGATTTTTGTGACGGTAGGGATGATGCTGATAGGACGGAAACTAGAGGGATCGGAGGAATCACCGGATTTGAAGATGGGATGCACTAGGGAGTGTTTCCAGGAGCCTGGGATTTCACAAGTAAGGATTGAGCTGTTGATCAAGTGGAGAAGTGCTGGGCCCTGGGACTCGAAGACCAGACGGATGATGCGCATACTTATACCATCACTGGCACTGGAGTTGGAGGATCCCCTGCCGAAAACAATCGCTTGCAGCTCGTCCAGGGTGATGAGCCGGAGGGTAAAGGCGCAGGAGCCAACGCGCGGCAGCCGACACGCCACCGATGGAAGAAATCCCATAGCGGTGACCTCAGCTGCCACGCGCGGACCGACCCCGACGAAAAACCGGTTCAGCTCATCAGCTGTAGCATCTGGAATCACCCGGGCGCCACCCTTTTTGCCACTAATCACCCTATCCACACACCTCCACACGCCTCTGCTACCCTCCTCCCTCAACCGCCTCTGCACATCATCCCGCATGTCGCGTCGCATTGGCCCCCTCACCTGGCGATTCAGGTCACGATACACCTCAGAACGGTGGCCGCCGGTTGCCAGCGCCGCCCTGCGACGGGCCATTAAACCAATGGTCAGGTCTGACACCACGGGCGCGTTCGGATTGCGGATACGCAGAGTTCTTACAGGTGCATGGCGATTGAGAACGGACATCAAATTCCTCACGAAAACACTCCATTTTTCATCAATACTGTTCAAGGCAAAAACTCCGGACCAATTAATACACATCAAATCGAAATTAAGGCTGACGGCGTCAATGCGACGGAGACAGCGGGCCTGAACAAAAGTAGGCTTTGGACGGCACCGCGACACGTTGAGCTGAGCACGTATAAATGAATGGGGACTGTAATGACAAAATTTGGTGCCAAAACGAGTAACTAGGTCAGGGCTATTGGTCATAATAACATCCAAACATGATCCAGCGGGGCGATACGTAGGCTGATTGATACACTGGTGTAAAGTATAGTCCCTTAAAAGTTCACCAGATAGCGTTTTGCACGATTGGCCAGAGGTTTCAAAACGTCACAATTGATATCACCAAAAATCACAATTTTCGCAGAAGGGTGAGCCAAGATAACATTCTGATATTCCAATTCCAGGTGGTCGAAATCGGCACGTAAGTCAGCATCACCGTGACGCGGCGGGCGATAGAGCACGCAGAAAATGATCTGCCGTTTCGAGTCCGGTTTCACGGAAACCCAGAGTCTCCAGTCGAGCGTTTGCTGGCTTTGCTGTGCGAATCTCAAGCTGTCTCGAAGTCATACCCTCTTTGACAGCAAGGGCAACACCATCGTATCCGCTGTCATCCGGCCTCGGCGTGGAATGGACCGAATAACCGGGCAGCAGAAACATGTTGCGAGGTGTGTGCAGGCGCAGCCAAGTCTCACAGATTCCGAAAACATCGTAGTCGAATTCTCGCAGGTCATGAGAAAGAGGCAGAATTGACGGCTTGAGAGATTGAATATTGAGAGCGCCGATTCGAAGAGATGCCACAGATGTACCCGACCGCTCTCCCCACCTGACTCCGCCCCTGCTGCCCCGCTTACGCGCACCCCGGCTGCTGCGAGTACCGCGTCCGGTGCGCCGCCGCCTCTCGCCCGGCGGCTGGTTGCTGGGCTCGGCTCCGCGGTCAGCTGCTGGGGAGGGGCCACGTCTGACCCGGCCCGGCTCAAGGTCACGGCCGGCGCGGGGTGCGAAGGGCTCAAGGTCACGCGGAGAACGGCAGTGAACAGTCGAGCGGAGCACAGGTGTGACAACGATGAAGATCAATTTAACAACAGCCAAAAGTAGGACCAACCTCCGGATTTCGCGATTCACGATGGGGTGAAACAGCTCCATCTTGCAGCGATGGGAGCAGGGAGCGGCCTCAAAGCTTCAGAATCCGCAGAAAACCCGGCAGCAGAAAACCAGGTGAGTCCAAATGTGGTGGTGCACTGAACCAATTGTCACTCTCACACTCCACAACCACACCACTCGTCCACTCTCACAGTCACGATAAAAACAACTCAAACACTCGGATAAAAGGCTAAAGACAGGGTAAAACGGGCGGGTCGGAGCGCCGCAGCACCGCCACCGTCTCCGGGCGCGGGGCGCAGGCAACTGTGATTGACCTAACTGAATCCTATGTTGGTGATACCGCAAAAATCTACATTTTAGTGACACAAAAATAAGGGTAAATACAGAACCAAATGAAAGCATCTACCTCAACAATTTTAGAGCAGGAACAGCGTACCTAGCCCTGGTTGTTGTCTCCAGAGAAAAAGGGGTTCACGAAATAACGTGAAACCTCCAAATATCCACGCCCCAGCTCGCACCTCAATAGGGCGAACGCGCATACTATAGCTCAGCGTCACTTGCGATACCTCGCGAGATCTGCATCCGGTAAAATCCCAACCATTCAACACAGCCGCACCCGGCTCGCCGCCCCCTCGGAACGTACCCGCTCCCGCCCCTCGGAACGTACCTGCTCCCGCCCCTCAGAAAGTACCTGCCCCCGCCCCCTCGGAACGTACCTGCTTGAGCGCTTCACTCTTGCGCTTGCGCTGACGACGCAGGGTGTCGCTGTCGACAGCAGCTCCTCCGTCGGGAGTAGCGCGCCTCTCGGGCCGCGAGGGTGTGATGGTGTCGCGAGCGGGATCCTGCCGGCACGGAGGGCATCACACATATGCCAGACACATCATCCTGCCCGAACAGAGGACGTGGGGTGTCAGACGGATCCGACCTGCAGCTACTCTACTAAATCATCACCACTACTGCCAACATAACGAAACGCTGAAATACAAACAATGTTGTCAAGCGTGAGAAAGGGGCGGCTCAGGCGCCAGGGGAAGTACTCGGTTTTACGCTTGAACTAAAATCTCCTTGGGACATTATTGGGTATAAACCAAAATCGTTTCAAGCTAGAATAATTCATATCTGAATTGAACAAAAAAAAATACACTGAATGACAAGGGCCCTTCCCCGCTGCATAAGTAACTGAGAGAAGATAGACGCCATCGACCACTGAATGGCGCAGGAAGGCTCTGCATATTTACTCAGGCTACTGCACCAACGTGCTCCAACACACCTGGTCGCAGCGAGCAGCATCGTAGGCAGTCTGAGAGCGCCCTCACCCCGCGGATCGTCCTCACCTGCAGCCGCGGTCGGACCGGAGCCGGCTGGCCGTGCAGCGCGTCCCACACTTGACTCAGGTACACCGCCGTCGCCTCCGGGTCCTCCAGGTCCGGCTCGCCCTGCTCGTTCTGCAGAGTCCGCGCCGGCACGCCCAGCTCCTCCTCCACCACCCGCAGCGCCCTCTCCAGGCCTGGCTCGGCCTCCAGCGCCGCCAACACCTCCGGCCGGTAGCTGGCCAGCAGTGCGCACAGCACGCCACCTGGCGGCACAGCCTCGTCGGAGGGGAACTCAGCGCGCCACCTGGCGGCACAGCCTCGTCGGAGAGGAACTCAGCACGCCAACTGGCAGCACAGCCTCGTCAGAGAGGAACTCAGCACGCCAACTGGCGGCACAGTCTCGTCAGAGGGGAACTCCAGCACGCCACCTGGCGGCTCAGTCTCGTCAGAGGGGAACTCAGCACGCCACCTGGCGGCACAGCCTCGTCAGAGAGGAACACTTGACAGCAGGCCACCTGGCGGCACCAGCCTCGTCAGAGAGGAACAGCTTACATCACGCCACCTGGCGGCACAGCCTCGTCAGAAAAAGGAATTGCAGCTCACAGTAACGCCACCTGAGGGCAACAGCCTCGTCAGAGGGAACACCAAAGTAAAGAGAACCCAGAGCCACAATTTTGCCTTCAGGTCAAATCAAGGAGGCCACCTGGGGGCAGGGCCTGGTCAAAGAGAGGAAGCAGCTCACAGCACGCCACCCTGGCGGCACAGCCTCGTCAGAGAGGAACAGCTCACAGCATGCCACCTGGCGGCACAGCCTCGTCAGAGAGGAACTCAGCACGCCACCTGGCGGCACAGCCTCGTCAGAGAGTAACATCTTTCGGGTCATGCACAGCCTTCGAAGAGACATTTAACATCAACAACAGTATCTGGGGACAATCGCATCAGTATCGATTTCACAGCTCGTTACCAGACAGATTAGCCTCTGCCCACCAGACCGGAGCAGCCTGCGTGTCTGGCCGGTGAGAGTGACCCGGCCGAGCCGCCGCTGACCTGAGCGGAGACACTGGGACAGGTCGGTCAGCTCCTCGGCGTCCCGCAGCAGCCTGCGTCGGATCCACAGCAGCAGGCGGTCGGGTCTGAGCGGCAGGTAGGGCCGCTTCAGCAGCGGTTGGGCGTCGCTGAGGGAGCCGCGGCGCGCCACCTCGGCCAGCTGCGCTGCCACGTAGGTCGGGTCGTCCGTGTCCACCAGCGCCCTCACCTGGCCCGGAAGCACTACCTCCGTGTTCAGGTTCGGGTACCTGCCGGCGGGCGGAGCGGATGTTGGGAACTCGGTCGGAAGGACACAGATCAGAAGTAAAGAACAGAATCAAAATTCACCGACGGTTTTATCACGTGTTAAATGAACACGATTACAGAAAGCTACAAAAAAATACAGACGAGAACTAAAGCAAATGATTACTCCGAGATCAGGAACTCACGGGCATTTCACGTCTGGCGTTTGGTACGCTGAGTCTGACTGACCTGGTGCGCTGAGGTCGACTGACCTGGTGCGCTGAGCCCGACTGACCTGGTGCGCTGAGCCAGACTGACCTGGTGCGGGGGTCGATGGTGTAGGCGGAGAGGTCGCCGCTGAGGTTCTCCGGTGTGGTCTGACCCAGCAGGCGGTACACCGACTCGCGCTCTGACACACACTGCAGCGCCGGGGCGCGCAGGTCGCACCAGCTGCGCAGCTGCCAGGCCGCGTCGAAACACGACAGAAAGCCGCGCGCACAGCCGCTGCCCGTCGGCCAGAACGGCTGCAACAGAGCGACGGCGGGTCTCAGAACAGACGTACAGCGGGAGAGGAGAGTCAGTGCGGCTGTCACAGAGTGGTAACAGGTCTCAGAACGGACATACAGTGCGACTGTCACACAGCTGTCGAACAGGTCTCAGAACAGACGTACAATGCGACTGTCGCAGACCGATAACAAGTCTCAGAACGGACGTACAGCGTGAAAGAGGAGGGTCAGTGCGACTGTCACAGAGTGGTAGCAGGTCTCAGAGCGGACGCACAGAGAGAGAGGAGAGTCAGTGCGGCTGTCACAGAGTGGTAACAGGTCTCAGAACGGATTTACAGCGTGAGAGGAGACTCAAAGCGACTGTCATAGAGTGGTAACAGGTCTCAGAGCGGACGTACAATGCTGCTGTCACACAGACCGGTAACAAGTCTCAGAACGGATTTACAGCGCGGGAGAGGAGACACAGTGCGACTGTCACAGAGTAGTAACAGGTCTCAGAACGGATTTACAGCGTGAGAGAGGAGGGTCAGTGCGACTGTCATAGAGTGGTAACAGGTCTCAGAGCGGACGTACAGAGGTCTGTGCTGTCACACAGACCGGTAACAAGTCTCAGAACGGATTTACAGCGCGGGAGAGGAGACACAGTGCGACTGTCACAGAGTGGTAACAAGTCTCAGAACAGACGTACAACGGGAGAGGAGAGTCAGTGCGGCTGTCACAGAGTGGTAGCAGGTCTCAGAACGGACGTACAACATAGGAAGCACATACCAACGGCTGTAATACATGGGAGAGAAGAATCAGCACGGCTGCAGCCTGCAGCTCAGCCGTGGGAATGGCCAGAAAAGCTGCAGCCGACCAAAGAGAGGATCATTTTTAACTCTCTGTTTTATCGCGCTCCAACAGCGAGCTTGTATGATGTCAAAGGGGACGGATACGCTAGGTTTGGGGTGGGCTAGGCGCCAAAGTCAGCTTTCGGGTGGGCGCAAACCCAGAATCCTACAGAAACGTAGAGCGCACGAGGCTGTGGCAGAGCGCACGTACTAAACTGCACCATTCATAGCCCAGAATGGAGAAAAGGCAACTGGTTCAAATGAAACACTATGCTTCAGAACGGGTAAAGACGATAAAACACAAAAGCGAGCATCGGACCAGCTGCAATACAAGCGGGCACGTCAACAGCTGCTACACAGAAGTCTATAAGCCGCTGCAACAAGCAGATCGAAGTCTCAATGCGAGACTCCAACAGACTAAACAGCCTGAGGACAGACCAGGTATGATGGGCCCAAGAAGGAGGCGACAGGTCCTCACGGCTCAGAGGCAGCTGCGCCCGCGGTCACGGCTGAGGCAGACTGTGGCAGACTGCCTCCGCGACGCCGGACACGCGGTCGTCCATTGGCGGGGAGTGGGCCTCTGCCCAGCCAAGCTAAATATCCAGCCGAAGCCTAGTGTTGTTGGCACCTCAGACCGCATACATCACAATAATTGTCGGCCTTCAGTGTTTTAAAATGAGCTGCTCTGGACACAACTGCCACATTTTCTTATCCCGAAGAGATTCATTCCGTGCTATTCTTAGTTTGCAAAACAAATGTATCGAAATTATAATGTTTTCTTTAGACGGATACGGCACTTTCCACTTTCCGATTTAGGGTTTTAACTATCTTCGCCGTCGGACGTCCTCGAAATTGTGCGCCACCAAATTTGGCAACGGCGCGCAGCCTCGGCCCTGCTCTCCAGAACAGCATGCAGCTTAAGATCCACCTGCATCCCTGCACAGCGACTGCCAGGTTGGAGCCACGTCCTCCCCTCCCTCAGCACAAACCGCGGAGCCACCCCTCCCCCCTCCATTACCCGTTCCCACCGATCACAGCGAGGCTTTCTGAAGCGTCGGTAATACTCAGAAAAACACACACGTCATAGGGAACAAGGACAATTCAGGATGCTCGCAGCACCGAGCTGAGAACAATGGCAGCGCGCTGTTTGCCACGGATCTGGCAGTCGATGGTATCAGGCAACACATATCCTGTTGTTTTTGCACGCCACCAGCTGTAAATCCGAGCCATCAAAACACGGCCGGCCGCGGGTCGGAGGCGCCGATGTGTTGCCACGCGCCAGACAAGCTGAACACGAGTCAACCGCCAGTGGAGCAGAAGGCACGCCTACACAAAACCGTGAACACGGCGGCCGAAGGAGAGGCGGTCAGACCCGCTTCTCTTCGTCGGCGACAGGGAATGGGACAGGTCAAGGGACACGTCTGCCTGGATCTATTGCGTTAAGGGTGTGGACCTTAGTGATTTACTGAGTGCGTTGAAGAGTCAAACCCGGTACTATTTCATTTTTGAACTCGATATTTCGTAAAAGTATCCTGACACAGCCCCTCGGTTTGTAACTGTTCGTTAATGCATTGTTGGGTGACCGATTATTAGTTTTTAAACATTGTTAAATTATGGTTTAAGTAGGTCGTACCTACTAGGTACGCGACGGGTCATCGCCAATTTTGGTAAGAATTCCAAATATATTTATTCGTGCGGATTTTTCAGTTTCAGATATTTAATATTCATTGCAAAAGTATGTAAAAATTGATTTCGGCGCATGCATCCATTTACAAAAAAACTACTGAGATATTTGATAACCGAATTGAGGAAACCATTACAACACTACTTTGAGAGGCTAGTGCAGGAGTAGGACTGAATTGAGTCAGGGGGCGGGGTCAGGCAACTCAACGATATCATAAATTTGGCAGTCTGTATTCCAACACCATCGTGGTGTCAATTTCATCAAACATTCGACCCAGGTCGACTCAGGGTGCGCCAGCCGCGCCGAAGCTCGCCAGGGGTGCGCACGCCAGTCGCACTAGCTCAAAACACCGTGCGAACCTGACGTCACGCAACGCGGGGAAACGGAGCACACTGCAAACATGCACCGATTACACAGAACAGAACACCCCGGCTTCGCTGGAAAACCCGTCACCAGGCGCGTCGCTGGCGAGGCTGGCGCGGGCGGCGCGATGGTGGCTGTTTGATGTGTAAGAGAGCGGCTACATCGCAGCCGCTGACTCAGAGAAAGGCGCAGACGCGGAAGTTGCTGACAGATAAACAGACCAGCACGCGTCCAGAACACGGCTCCGACAAAGAGCCGGGGACAGGGCCAGCGGCTAGGGCGCGCGTGCGGTGGTGCCGCGCCAGCTGTGTCTGAGACACAGCTGGTCCGCCACAGACTCGGCGCGTGTCGCCGACACGTGTGGGTCCCAGCCGCAGACGGCGGGACACGGTGGCAGACGGATCGGCACAGACACCCCCCACCCCCCACCCCACAGCCACTGCGGCAACTCTTTATAGGCGGGCCAGTCGGAAATGGGCTATGGCATTTTGCGCTGAAAGTCTGCCACCCATGTTGAAGGTCAGCCAGGCGTGCCCTCGCCGCGATGCCAATAGCAACAGCACTTTATGTTAGCGTCACAGACATAAAATTTAACGAGTCGCGGCACATCCTGCTAAGAAACGGAACGGAACATAAGCATAAACTGGGTTAGTAAGCTGTAAAAATATATATCTCTTGATAAGCGGAGACAAGCGAAATTCGTTACAAATTTTGCTGACGAAGGTTTGCGGAATATTTGGTAATTAAACGACGAAACATCTGCCAGGGTATATACAGCGCACAATACAAACTTCACTCCGACTAGAACTGTCACCGAGTGGAGAAACCCCTTCATTTTCATTACAATCATTTCAAACATTAAAAAGGACAGTTTGGCGGCCCACCTCCAGCAGACTGTCGCCGACCAGCTGCAGCAGCAGACCGTGGCCGCTCCTGTGGCGCAGCGCGCTGGCGTGGCAGGAGGCGAACATGCTGGTGAAGTCGAACATGGCCACGTCCTCCAGGCCGTAGTGGTTGCGCGCGAACCGCAGCGGCTCCAGGCCGCCCTCGGTGGAGAAGCAGGCCGCCTCGCGCGCGTAGGCCATCAGGTGGTCGCGGGAGATGTTCTCCGGCGAGAGCAGGCTGGCCGTGTCGGCCCGGTCCTGCCGGGGGAGACGTTTGGTTACATGCAGTCCAACAGGCCTGCGGGAAGGCTGAACAATACTCAGTGGCGGATCCGGGAGGGGGCAAA
This sequence comes from Lepas anatifera, assembly GCA_034440635.1. Taxonomy (NCBI): domain Eukaryota; kingdom Metazoa; phylum Arthropoda; class Thecostraca; family Lepadidae; genus Lepas; species Lepas anatifera. The sequence goes on from JAOTON010001320.1 coordinate 690,380, forward strand.
AAGGCATTTGCCCCCAAACGGAAAAGCTCGGGGAAAACTATGTTTTTGCCCCCAAAGCGATCGACCTCTTTTTCCCCGACTCTTTTAGTTTGAAAGCAAGATTTTGGTGCTTCAACTCTCAACTTCAAACAGAACCAGTTAAGTTCAGTGGAAATTTGGGGCCTTGGAGAGGGAAAAGTATCTTGAGCCCATATTTTTCACTCGGTTAGGTTTTTCATCACACACCCAAAATTCTACTGAAGTCATTGTAGCGCTGTTTTGCACTACGTGACGTTTTTTCCGACTTTGGTTTGCCCCTCCCAAACCGACCGGCTAGATCCGTCACTGACAATACTATATATTATACTCACCCCGGATCACGACTGTGCTCAAGGAATCGATTAGTGAAGGGGTCAGAACTATTCCTCAGTCAGTTTATTAGGACGTTTTGGACACTTTTGAGAATGTACAGAGTTAAATTGAAGGCCTGCAGAATATAAATCACCGAGAAAAAAAACTAAAAATAAATGATATTTTGATATCATGCTGGTAAAAATGCAATATGTATAACCAAGCCGCCCCGGTAGCTCAGTTGGTAGAGCGTTGGGCTCCGGCCCGCTGCTCAGAAGCATGCAGTGGCAGTGCATGTCCAGGCTTGGGATCGGTTCCCCTGAGACGCTCCGGCGCTTAATAGTTTGCCCGACGTAGGTCGGCTGGCAACCGACTGGTGAGAGGGTGACTTGAGCGGGGCGGCCGTCCCTGTGCTTTGTGGGACGTTAAACTTTGGTTTCTAAATTATCCCTTCATTGTGGAGTTGCTCGTTCGGTGGTGGGGTCGGGTCTCCGTGACAAGTCCCTTGAGGACTTCAGTGAGACTCCGACTCCAGCAGCCGTACTGGGAACAAGTTGGACCAAATTTATAAAAAAAGTTAAATTAATTATGACGGAAAACGCTGAAGTGATGCCCATAGGAAATTTGTATGCCTTTTTACCGCCCTGTATTATACTGAAGTGCAGCATCGCAAGCGAAAAATAATTTCCGAAAGTAATTGGCATATTTCTCTCACAAGTAACGCACGAGACTTACCTCAAGCAGAACTCCTTTGGCGATGAGGCTCTGTTTTTTGGCGGTCATGACGAAGTAGTGCGTGTCGTCCTTATAGTAGACGATGTTCTCCAGCTCGATTCCGGTGGCAGCGTTCAGATCCTTGAAGAACTTCTGGTTGAAGATGAAGGCCACGCCCGAGATCTCGTCGACGCGCGCCTCCCACTCGGAGTGGCCGTTGACGAAGTTGGCGGTGATGGCGATGGCCAGCTTCCCACGGAACTCCTTCCGGCGGAAGCCTGCAGGGCGACTCCAGTCAGCTGCGCCCGCGGTGTGAGGGGCCATTCACGGCGATTTGTGTGGGATTATTCCACAACCAAGTCTGTGATACCCGCTACGATGTGAGAAATTTTGTAGCAATGGCAGGCATGGAAGCCAGCTGAGGTATAATCCCATGCAGCATCGCATACCTTTGCAACCATCAGGATAAACATCAAGACAGCGTATTTTTGTTACGTTGACGGATTTAAATTACGACGTCTTTATCCAACCGACCGGTGGGAACAAGTCAGAGACGAGCAATATCTCCATCGGCTAGCAGAGCCGTGGCGCGTCTCACATGGGAAGGTGTTGCGCTTGCCGTCGGCCCCGATCAGCACGTCGAACTGGAAGTTGGCGGCAGAGTGGTGCGGCGGACTGACGCGAGCTCTCCAGCCCGTCAGCTCGTCCGCTGGCTCCACCAGCTCTTCATAGCCGACATTCTCGTACACCTCCACGCCGAGCAGCAGGGCCACCTTCAGCAGGATACACTGCAGCTGACGGATACCTGCCGGACAGGGGGTCGGTGGACTGTCATCCCCTATACACTGCAGATGCTGCTGGACAGGGGCTCAGTGGACTGTCATCCCCCATACACTGTAGCTGCCAGATACCTCCCGGACAGGGGCTCAGTTGACTGTCATCTCCCATACACTGGAGCTGCCTCCCGGACAGGGGCTCAGTGGACTGTCATCTCCCATACACTGCAGCTGCCGGATACCTGCCATGGAGACGTCAGCCCATAGTCAGGGAGGCAAGGTAACAGCCGTGGCCTGGTCCGACGACTTCGCGTGCCGCAGGCTCAGAGTGAAGCCGCAGCTTTGCACCCGATCGGTAAATTCATCGGACTGAAAAGTTCGCACCGGCGCTCAGCATTTTGAGATATCGACTCCCAAGACCACTGCGACTATAATTTTTCATGTACAGCGAGAGACAATAGCAACCACTCTGGCCCTCTCTCTCTCCCCTTCTCTCTCTCTCTGCCTCTCTGCCTCTCTCTGCCTCTCTCTTCTGCCTCTCTTCTCTCTCTCTCTCTCTCTCTCTCTCTCTCTCTTCTCCTCTCATTTTAACACCCTCCGTTCTGAGGTACCGCAGCCACAGACCCATTAGCATCGGTGCGGTTCCGTCCGACCGTACCGTAGCCGTAATTTGTAAACGCGATTTGAAGAGACAGCAATGGCGACCCAAGCAGGCACTTCACCCGTGACAATTGTTCGTTTTACCAAATGATCATGAATAAGTACTGCGGTAATGAATACCACTAAGATTGGTGACAGGAAATGAAGCATAAAACTGGCATTGCTAATACGGTTAAACGATTTGTTCTACTTCAATACTTTCGATTAGTGTCACGTTTACGCGTGAGCTAGATTCAACCTCCTTCTAACCGGAGAAAAATGTCCTCGAGACCGGAAATAGCACCTGTTAAGATCGACTGACTGCGACCACATACCATTGAGCTGCGGCTGTTTGATTACCTGCTCTGCCCGATAGGCGGGTTCTGCTGGCCATAAGCGGCACAGTTACCGTATATGGCTGCTCCGGGAGGGGCGGGGCGCGTCGCCTCCTCTGTCGCTATCTCACCCTCAACGCTGAATCATCGCTTTCGCCACAATCATCCTCGTCGCTTTACAGCATCGATACAAGCCGATTCCGGTTTCACCGCTCATTTGTGTTACTTTCCGTGCAGTCAGTCTCGAAACCGTCTGATCGTCCACTCATAGAACTTTCCCGGCGGTTTTCTCTTGATTACGATGTCACGTTAATGTACGATGTCATGTCCAGTTCATTAAGACTCCGGCCTCCGTGTAGCAGCCCTTCCCAGCCCACGGCTATAGCTGCCGAGTTGAACCGGCCCGGCTTCCAGCGAGCGCCAGATTCATTGGTTTTGACCGGCGCGCCGTTTTCGTTCGCTATTTCCAGGACCGGCGGCCGGTAATGACGCAGATGGGCCGGCGGCCGGCCGGTTGGGTTTGGGCGCCGAGCCCGGGTATGCGGAGGCGCCACGCGCCGCGTCACCCGCCCACCGCGGCCAGCAGGCCGACACAGCCGGGTCAGCCCGCGAACTGCGCGGCCGCTCCCGGAAAGACGCGCACGAAAACTGTGAGTCTGCAGGCACAGACTCAGAGGGGAGTGACTCCGCACGCCCACCGCCCTGCCACTGCGCTGGTAAAATCCAGCCAGTGACGCACGTTTGAGCCCTGAACTGAAATACAGTCAACAACTGAGCCAGCGGCCCGAGACTCATCTCATGATTGGTTCACAAAATCTTATGACGCACTTAAATGCTGAGAGACATACGCGTCAAACTAGGGGGCCAGGGGACTTGACCTTCCACCTTTCATTCAAGAACTTCCCGACCTCAACCAAACTGGGGAAAATCAAAACGTTCCGCGACCAGCTAGTATAGAAGGCAATAATGAGCACACATCCGATGAACATTTTGTTCTAGAGGGAAACGTCTCTAGTCAGAAGCTGATTGAAAGTTGACTGGCCCTCTCACTTTTTGCTCGTGGCGACGCTTATGCGGAGAAAACCAGAGTAACACTCATGGCTATCTCGTGACAGGCATATTTTCAACATCTAACCCAGGTGTTTTACCACAGCTTCTATGCTCCAAGCAGTGCAACTGATAGTCCGTGCAGTAATCTAGTTCAACGAGTGCTGATAGGAGCGCACTCGTGTCAATGATGTCCTGAGAGTCTCTCAACATCTCACAGCAGTCCTTATCGGTTGAAAGTGGCGTTACGTATGCGGAAAATTTCACAGGGTTTCCCGTGCTCAGTAGAGGATCTAGCATTAGCAGGCTGTTCCCAACTCTCTTTTGAAAACGAGAGAGGTTTTGGTGCCGGGTGTTGTGTCGAAAAATACACAAGATTAATAACGCAGAATAATGAAGCAGATGTGTCAAAATTGTCAAAATATCTTGCAAGACAATTATGACTCACTTGCTATATCATTTTACGTCGTTCATATTAGAAAATTTACAACAACAAAAATCCCGCACCAAAACCTCCCGCGTTTTCAAAACAACGTCTGGAACAGTCGCTAACTCTTCCGCCCCGAAAGGGTAGATCAGTTAGTTGGCGCAGAACACAAATAAGCAAAATTTGAATGACATAAAAGAATTTGGAAGTATTTTGTACAAATAAATATATTGAGTTGTATCTAGCCAGCAATAACTCATGCTTCACGTTCGCAAACGCATCAAGTTCTGAGCCCTCCCACCGAAGGAGCAGCAGATCCGGGCCCCGGAGCTTTGTGATTCGGAGCCCTCCATACATTCCGTTAAAGGATTATGAGACATAACATAGGTACCTTGTTCTGTTGTTCTGATAATAGGAAGGCGTTGTGTGAGCTTTGTGGCTTTTTAGAAAATTGACAATAGGACTATGAAGCGAAAGATATTCTGACATCTTTATGGTCCTTTTCCCACCTTTAGGTTGTCTGTTGTCTGTGATTCAGGGCGAGTTTTTATTGAATTCCCAGCGTTTTGTGGCTTTGCGTTCTCGGCCAGACTTTCAAAATTCAAGAAACTATGTCAGCCTTCGGGCATTTGGGACGGACATTTCTATTTCAGAGTCACCAAACGTTAATGACACTGGAGCAGGATTCTGCAGAATGAAAACTGTTTCTTGAAACTCGTAAATTGGGAAAATGTTAAATACCCAAAAGCCTTTCTAAGAATCTGCTGGATTCCAGATTTTCTTGGTTTTGTACAATTTTGAATGAGCGTCATGCTCTTCGAGGAATACGAACATCACATCTGTATTTTACGGGCATTGTATCGTGTACTCCTAAATGAAGCTACGTGGAACTAGGCACCATCCCAGAGTTCCAGCATCAGAAATGAGAGCTTAACCCACTCATGAGTGAGCAGATCAGGAAGGAGCTCAGATCTAACCACAAAATACACAAAGATAGCAAAACATAAAATCCATGATTTCAGGTACCAGGCTGCCGCCGCTCTATCAGCAGCCCTTTTGAAGTCGCCTGGGTCCGCCCCTGATGTGCAGCACGCAGACCAGTGCGTCACAAGGTCGCGTCCGACCGCCTGGGGCGGCTACTGACCCTGCCCTCTCAACAGCGCGGCACGGGGGACCACCACCGGCGGGCCGGTTTTAGACGCGGCGGCCGGCCGGCCGCCACCAGCCAGCTCCGGGACGGCGTGGGCACACCGGGGTAAGTGGCGTCAGCTGCGGCCGAGCTGCGGCAGCCGACCGGTTTTCTGGCGGGGCCGGCGTCCTGGCGCGCCGCTGCCGTGCCACCCGGTCATGGAACGGCGGGGCGCCACGCCACCGCCGCCACCACGCCGCCGCGTCGGCCCGCCAGGTAGAGACGCCGCCAAATCGCCGCCGCGGCAGTCAACCGGCAGACGGCGGTGTATTTAACACGAACGGATGAGAAGAAACAGAACAAAGACAAGAACGACGGAAAACAAAGGCAGAGGTTGGAAGCAAACCAAGAGTCCAGCTCAAACCGCCGAGTTTGAAAAATACCAGTTTTATCAATACTTACATACAATGGTTGTCACAAGCAGACGCAAATCCGAGGGGGAGGGGGCATCGGTCATGCCTCCTCCCTGAAAGCGACAGTTTTTTTAACGTTTGGTTGTTTTTGCTTCCCCCTCGCCAAACGTCTCGTATAGATCGGTCTCTGGTCGCCAGACCTATGCATGAAACAACTTAAGAGGAAAAAATAATAGAATAAATGGGCGTGACATTAATAAAAAATAGACAATTAGAAGCGATATAAAATCAAATGCCTACTAATGCGATTGCCCAACAGACTGGTCACGGGCCAAAGAATCCAGAGAGACCTGAAGAAGCGGAAATGCGTCAGACTCGGCGCTAATTGCTTCACAGTGAAAGGCCAGGGAAGGCAGTTATCGAACTTTCATCCAACTTAACACAACTATTCCAGCATTCGGATAGTGGCAGTGGGCACTGAGATACGTCCTGTCCACCAGTTTCTACGCATTATATTTCCACTGCCCAGAATTGATTGAGTTTTTACCGAAACCAACATCCAGTAAGGGTTCTGTTCAATACCCATTAAGCAGGTAAGGAGCACATCATTTTCTGGTCAAAGGTTGCTCACAACCTATGTACGCAAAACTTCAGATGCAGAATTGAAAAACTAAAAAATTCGTAAAGTGAAGGCTAAATTACGTTAAAATCATTGGATTACTTTAAACATTTAATAATTAATTAGCCCAACGTTTCGCCTTATAGCCTCATCAGGGCTCGCATATGCAAAATTTAATTATAAACACAATTCGAATCCAATGAAAAAAACACAAAAGACACGGATAAATATCGCATCCAATCACATCACACCCCGAATAAAGCAATCAGATGATTTTAACATTTATCAATCAATTGCAAATTTCTTAACCTGTTCCGACTAATAACGCAACTGAAAAAAATCACCTTGCAAAACGTCACCTGACGAATAGTGGCTATGAATGCTCACTGGCCCTATGGGACCCGGCGTAAAAAGCGGAACGGTTCAAAAGCGCTGGTTATCAGCCGGCGTGGGCCCCGCGGCGCCACTGTGACAAATGACACCTGTCCACCCGGAGCTGACCAGAGAAACTGGAGCTAACCCAGTTCACACCAGCGCGCCGGCGGCTGGGACAGCTCCTGCTGACTTCGAACACATCGACCAGTTCCACTGACCGACTCCTGCATCTGGGAGACTGATGTTCTCGGACTAACGCTTCCGGTATTCGAAATGCAGAAAAGCTGGTCTGGTAGATATAACGTTAACATTGTAAAATCCACCAGCGCTTACGAGGTGATACAGTTTCCGAAAGGTTTCGACGTAACTCCCATAAAACATCACCGTACCATCATGGAGAATGTCAGTTTCCAAACAAGCTGTAGCGTCCAGTTACGCCGCGGGCGTCCGGTGGCTGACTCCGCGGTCTTGACCTTTGAATGGGCGGCACGAGGCAGGCGGGCCGTGGCCGCACCAACTGCGTACAACCTCACACCGTGACTCACGCGCGATAGACGCCGCCTTCCCAACATCCGTTTACCTGCCGCATCACGGCAGCGTCCCCGCCAGATCGACCTCTGACGTCACCGTGACGTCACAACTCACGCCGAGAAGGGCTTTGAAGTCTGAATGCATCGGCACTTCTTGTCTTGACAGCGTGCGTTGGGAGGCGTTTTAATCAGGGCTAATAGCGGCCGCCTGCTGAGGACGAGGTGTACCGGTTTTTGCGCGGGGGCTCGGCAGAGCCGGCGATGGGCCTGTCAGCCCGACACCCGCTCTCTCGTAAGGCCGACGTGTCGGCGTTTAACATCGGCGCGGTGGCACTCAGCGCTCCACCGCGCGCGCCAACCAGTCACAATGTGTTTTTTTGTCTGGACAAGAAAGCGTTACGTTATCTGAATTTCATGGAGGTGAAACCTTTGACCGATCGCTTAAAAAAACCGGATGGAACTGCATTTCAGATAAATGATTGTCATGGTTCTGTCGAGACAAACGTGAACAATCTAAACACAGAACTATTCTTATACGATCTAGTGCTGATTGACAGGACATAGGCCTGTTCATTAGAATTTCGATCCCCGTGTCACTCTAACAATGACAAAGTTCCTCCGAACATAACAGTCGAACCCCGAATTGAATTTCCAGCGATCCCAACGTTGGATGTATTCCAGGGTGTGTATTCACCGCTCCTCCAGTGAACAGCTCGTCGGTGGAGATGAGGCTGTGGGTCTGAGTGTTGGAGCGGCGGGCGTGATTCAGAGTTGGAGCGGTCACCGGACGTTCCCGCTCCCCGGCCCATCCCGCCCCGGGCGCCGGCCCGACCGAGTCAGCTATCGCTGGAGCCGAGGACTGCTGTACCGGCCCACTGCAGGCTTTGTCTTCTCTCGCTCCCTTACTGAAGCCCACAGCTCGCTTAAAGTTCCTCGGCTGGAAATCCCAACCGTACGGCTATAAAGGCGTTATCCCTAGTCTGTGGTAAAGAAGTACTAGCAGACATGCAACGATATCAATATTCATGCTTATATGCATGTAGTTTTACTACGTGTGCGTCCCACGATTTGGTACAGGGTCAAGCCCTAACACAGCCTTCTTCTTCCCGTGACAGCGCGCCGCGCGCTGGCAAACGGTTCACATGCCCCCACACGAGACATCTGGGGAAAATGTTTTGTAACTCGGATGATCCTACGCTAAAGATTAGAAAACGACACGACGCCTACGTCGTTTGGTACAGTTTCATTCGTGACGGAAGTTTCCGGGCTAAGAGTGCGATCGGGTTAGAGAGGTGATCCGATCACACGGGCGGTTCGCCGGCCCGCCAGCTGATGGTCTCATTGGATCATTACCCAGCCCCCGGCCCATTGCGTTTGACCTGCCGATTAACCTGCGAACCACAAGTGACGCGCCAGCCGCCGCTCACGGTCCAGTAACGTAACAGCCAAACCACGACACGCGCAGTGTATGCCGCGCTAGCACGTAGACGAGTCAGCACGGTAACACACGGAGTGACAAGCAACTCTCGTTCTGTTGAATATCGTTTTGTTCAATGCAATGTTTTAGACGAGCTAAGAGCTACGCATAAGGGTTTATTAGTACTTTGTTTATGTAGTAACATATCCAGAGAATGTACGTATTCAAAAATAGCAGGCATTCTTGTCAAGATAGCCTGAGGTATTTTTGAACACATTTGTAACGCATCCGAATTCAACAAATCGGACATGAATGCTCATCACAACTACGATTTGTGCTCTACATATTTGCTTTTTACGTGCAAATATTGGTAATAAACAAATTTCAAGCTAATTTTTCACAACTACCCATACTTATAGTTCGCTGTAAATATCAAGTTTTCATAATTGCAACATGTTAAATGTCATTATCAGGTGTATGTGGACTGTTCAACAGCATGAAATTTTCTGTATATGTATATGTATATATATATATATATATATATATATATATATATATATATATATATATATATAGCGCCACAAAGAATATGTATCTAAAAAATCAGCGCCCAGTATCACTCTGCACCATAACCTAAAGCAATGATTGTTATTTAGAAAGGGCTGGGTCGATTCGCTCCCACTCACATCCAAGACGGACGTCAGCCGAGGCAGTACTCCCGCTCTCCCTGACAGTCCCCCACTGCTCCCCCCACCTGGCCGGTGAGTGGCGTCAGCCGGGGCAGTACTCCCGCTCTCCCTGACAGTCCCCCACTGCTCCCCCACCTGGCCGGTGAGTGGCGTCAGCCGGGGCAGTACTCCCCGCTCTCCCTGACAGTCCCCCACTGCTCCCCCCACCTGGCCGGTGAGTGGCGTCAGCCGGGGCAGTACTCCCGCTCTCCCTGACAGTCCCCCACTGCTCCCCCACCTGGCCGGTGAGTGGCGTCAGCCGGGGCAGTACTCCCGCTCTCCCTGACAGTCCCCCACTGCTCCCCCCACCTGGCCGGTGAGTGGCGTCAGCCGGGGCAGTACTCCCGCTCTCCCTGACAGTCCCCCACTGCTCCCCCCACCTGGCCGGTGAGTGGCGTCAGCCGGGGCAGTACTCCCGCTCTCCCTGACAGTCCCCCACTGCTCCCCCACCTGGCCGGTGAGTGGCGTCAGCCGGGGCAGTACTCCCGCTCTCCCTGACAGTCCCCCACTGCTCCCCCACCTGGCCGGTGAGTGGCGTCAGCCGGGGCAGTACTCCCGCTCTCCCTGACAGTCCCCCACTGCTCCCCCACCTGGCCGGTGAGTGGCGTCAGCCGGGGCAGTACTCCCGCTCTCCCTGACAGTCCCCCACTGCTCCCCCCACCTGACCGGTGATTGGCGTCAGCCGGGGCAGTACTCCCGCTCTCCCTGACAGTCCCCCACTGCTCCCCCACCTGGCCGGTAGGTGCGGCGGGAAACCTCTCAGAGCCGCCCAGGTGGGCAGGCCGGCGGCCTGTTCTACCGCTAGTAAACACGGCCGGACAGCCGGCGTCACGGGACGTCGGCACGTGCAGGAAATCAGGCACCGTCACGCGACGGGCCTGTTTTCCGCTCATCACCGCCCTGCGCTCACTGGAAAGTCCCGGCCGGCGCACCGCGACAAAGAGGTAAGACAAAGAGGGCGGGTCCCGACGGAACCCGCCCACAGCCTTCGCAAATGAGGCGTGCTTAATGGCCACGTACCTGCTCTGGTCGTAAAAATGACGGCTAGAAAAACTCGCCCTGACGCAAAGACAAGCCGGGAAAATGGGCATTCTGTCAACCAGTTTTAACAAAATAGCGACCCTCTGGCATAAGCCGGTCAAAGTATGGTGAATATTCGCATTTGAATTATCCGTGTTTTGATTTAAATATTGGCTATGCAGAGCTGATTTCACCAATAAACAAAGGCCTGGCTGGCTGCATTATACCAACCAGCCGCGCAAGACCACAGTTGTGGGCATTTAAGAAGCTGTTCAAAGAAGTGCCGATCAAGTCTTTCCCCAGGTTAAAAAAACGTAAGGCACGATGTGTCATTATTTAACAGCAACGTGTTCTCGCCAAGAAATGTCTGTACCATCACCGCAGTCTTTTCTTATGAGCCCAGTGCACGAAAAGCAACTTCCAAGGGCATCAGACACTTGAATACTCTAAGTGGGTCAAAGCATAATTGACCCTAAACAGGGATGCTGCTGGGCCATTGTTTCCCGGAATGCAGCAGGGGCGGTCTCTAGCCTGCGATAGGCGGCCCGGACAGTACCGATACTTGTACCGACAAGCGCAGGCGCAGCGGGTCAAATCCGACCCCACAAATACTGCGTGGTCAGATAGCGCATGCAATCAGAGGCAACAGCACAAAGGGTCTTTGTACCAGCTACAGTCAACGACAAGAAATGAGCGCTAACACAGTAGTTGTTCAAACGCCAGGACTCACTGATATGGTCGATGGATCCGGCGCAGAACTTGCCAAAAAACTTCTTGGCGCCCAGCGCCTTGAGGTCGTGGATGACCATGGGCCAGAGGTGGAGGACATTGTTGCGGCTCAGCCTGTCCCGTTTCTCCAGGACCAGCACTCGCGCGCCCAGAAGCTGGGCCTCGATGGCGGCGCGCAGTCCGCAGGGACCGGCCCCCACCACCAGAACCTGCCGCGCACGGACGCTGTGAGATGGGAGATGTCCACCCCAGCACTACCACAGACAGAACACCACATACCAGGCGTGATATGCCCACCCCGACACCACTACACACAGACAGCGCGCAACAGGTGTGATATGGCTACCCCGTAACCATCTCACACATGTTCCAGCAGAACAATACCGCTTCCCGAACGACATTGAGGGGAGGCGGAAAGCGGCCCTTTGGACCGATACTGGTACGGTGAGATGTCACCGGATCAGCCATACAGGCAGATGATCGCCTGACCGCGCCGGAGCCTGGTATATTGATCAGTTGGCCTGGTCGTTGGCTCGAGGACAGAGGTCACGAGTCTATCTGTACAAAGGCGATCACCACCGCCGGTCAGAAGCCACCCACTTCTTACCCACATACCATCATCGTCCGGTGCTCGTATCAACACACTGAAGGCGACAGCACAATCGATGTTCGCCAAAACCTCACGCACCATCAATTAGTGGGCACATGGTCTGTATCAGAGCAAAAGTGATCGGCGACTGATCCGTACCAACAATCGTAGGTATTTTAACACAGGAAAGTCATTCTGGATACAGTGCTGAACGAAGAACGTTTTTGTTTCAGATATTCTAGAAGTACCAGTTTACATTGATCCACTGGGCAGTAGGCAGCAGAAAAAGCTTCAATCTGATTATCAAGGTAGATATCGTGGGTAACTAGGTAAAGCTGCATTCCACGCCTTGAGTAAAAACTGGTGCGCTGAGCCCTCTGGAACACGCCCCGTCTAGATGCTCCCGTCAGAATAGATCATGGGCGGAAAATGTGCGGAATAATGGGAGAAACATGAGGGGGAAGCAAAGGTATTGAGTACCATTTTTATACCTTTCAATGTCTCATATCATGGCTGAAATGCATGGCATTGGAGAGAGAGCGGTCTGTTGACGTCCTGTGAGCTACAACCATCGCCACTCCTCGCCTCTCAGCCCCCTCCCCCACCTCCCTGCGGTGTGAGGACAGATCTGGGGGTAAGCTGTCTCGGCTCGCCTTGAGACGCGGTCCGAGGCTGGTCGTGCGCCGACTGTCAAGAGCGTGCTGTCCCCGCGGAGAGTGCGACACCGCGGTCCGCTCGGTGACGAGGGACCGGCAGTGACCAATGACAGTCCGGGTAAGCACTGAGCGACTCAGCACGCCGGCCACAATCTCCTGGATAGGTGTTCTGGCGACTCATATCACAGCGTCGCCCACGATGGACAAAGTGGTGCCACACTTCGTTACGTGTTTGAGTGACGGGTTTGAGACAGAATGAATGGATAAGTATGCTGTATAAGCTGAGATGGATTCCGTGAATATATATAGCAGGACAGGAAAAAACAATCACGCTTTCTGCGTCAAATGGCGTAACACGCCTGATGCTACAATGCACCAATCTTCTCCGAGATAAGTGCGAAATGTGTACATTCCGTTTGAGAGGCCCGCTATGACTCAGGACCGCCCAGTGGCGAACTCCTGTATAGGGAGCCGGCGTTATCAGCGCCGCCGCCAGCCGGCCGGGACAGCACGTTTTCTGTCATAACTGTGGCCAGCTGGTAACGGGGCGGCGTGCTTATCGTCACATCTGGGCCGCCGGCCGAAACGGCGGCGCTCCCGTCCCCGCGCAACAGCGGCAACCCGCACCAGAGGGCGGCACCACAACCCCGCCCACACGGCGCTCCCGTCCCCGCGCAACAGCGGCAACCCGCACCAGAGGGCGGCACCACAACCCCGCTCACACGGCGCTCCCGTCCCCGCGCAACAGCGGCAACCCGCACCAGAGGGCGGCACCAGAACCCCGCTCACACGGCGCTCCCGTCCCCGCGCAACAGCGGCAACCCGCACCAGAGGGCGGCACCACAACCCCGCTCACACGGCGCTCCCGTCCCGCGCAACAGCGGCAACCCACACCAGAGGGCAGCACCACAACCCCGCTCACACGGCGCTCCCGTCCCTGCGCAACAGCGGCAACCCGCACCAGAGGGCAGCACCACAACCCCGCTCACACGGCGCTCCCGTCCCGCGCAACAGCGGCAACCCGCACCAGAGGGCGGCACCACAACCCCGCCCACACGGCGCTCCCGTCCCCGCGCAACAGCGGCAACCCGCACCAGAGGGCGGCACCACAACCCCGCTCACACGGCGCTCCCGTCCCCGCGCAACAGCGGCAACCCGCACCAGAGGGCGGCACCAGAACCCCGCTCACACGGCGCTCCCGTCCCCGCGCAACAGCGGCAACCCGCACCAGAGGGCGGCACCACAACCCCGCTCACACGGCGCTCCCGTCCCGCGCAACAGCGGCAACCCGCACCAGAGGGCGGCACCACAACCCCGCTCACACGGCGCTCCCGTCCCCGCGCAACAGCGGCAACCCGCACCAGAGGGCGGCACCACAACCCCGCTGCAGGAGCGGAGAGCTCAATCACGTAATCCCCAACCGCAATTCTTTTTCACTTTTTTAATGAATTTGTCATGCCTCAACCATAATGGTAACAATAAACTTACCTACAAATCGTTTTTATTACTATTTCTCTAACTATACAATCATGCTTGATCCCATGGGTAATAATACCGCTCGCAGGGTTTTTGGAGCTATCCTCGGGTTGGGAGAACTGCAAAGTTACGGGAGGTAACCCTGCCTTCAGGGCTGGCTTCATAGGCAACATGAACATTTTTTACGTATAATTAATAATGTTTCAGAAACGAAGATATACGCACGGGTAAGCCATGGTGAGACAGTCTGCGCAGATCGGGCTGGTCCAACTAGTGAAAATGTTTTATTTTGAAAGAAACTGGACGGTTGGATCCGAAAGTTAGTCTCGAAGAACTTCTGAAGTTGCGATGGCAGCTGCCCCTAGGCTCCCATCCTCCTATTCTTGCATGGTTGACCTGTATCATTCAAATCTGGCACCGAGGTCACATGCTCAGCAAATCAAACTTGGTTTTATTTAAAGCTGAAGGTCAACGAATGACTTAAAAAGATTGGGTGCTGCATTGAAGCTGAATATTATATTTCACTGGCAGTGAAAGCAACAGGTATATCAAGCTTTCCATAAGCGTGAGAGAAGGGAAGGTCAATGGGGCCGAGGACCCCAACATTTTGAGCTTCCATCCGAAATTTATCCTTTTCGGCCAATTTGGAAGATTGGAGAATCTTATAATCAGCCAGTGCGGGGCGGCAAAACAGCCCAAATCCAACAGGTTTTAATTCTAGAAGAGAAAGCGCATTTTCAGCTCAGCAGCAGTTTGACTGACCCCCTATTTCTTACCGTTGCGACGCTTATATATTTGTAACACCGTCATCCCTCATCTTCTTCTGAACGTGCGCTGAATTTTGAGGACAGCGATCGAACCCTCTAACAACGAATCCATCAATCGCAAAAGACCGTGGTGACAAGACCATTGGGTGCTGCTGTATCGGCCCGGTCAGCCGCCGGCCGTTTTGGCCGGGCCGCACCTGCCCGGCGCGCGCTGGTCACTCACGCGTGTACGTACGTCAGGGGCGCACCGCCTTATAAGGCGTGTAGGCCTCTCTCGCCACGCCCCGGGCGGCAGGCCGCGACGGCCACTCTTCGGCGGCTGTCCGAGCGCCATGGGGGGGGGGCTGGGGGGGACGCACCGCTGCACAGCACCGGCGCTGGCCGAGGGAGCAGCTGACGACACTCGATGACCGCAGAGGGAGCGGGCTGAGGGACGTGGCAGTCAACTGAAGGCTACCGGCGCCGTGATTTTCTCACGGGAATCGCCCCAACTGCCCATTTGGCGTCGGAGGAAGCCGGGTATATTTAATTCTTCCCGGATGTGACCCGAATTTTCATGGCCGGAACATTTCCCGATAAAAAGTGAGTTTCTCTGTTAGAGGCTGCCAGTCAACGGTACAAATCAAACAAGTAAAGCAAGAGGACTGATAGACAGGACTAAGCACTAACCTCTGAAGGCACAACTGTCTCTGATCAAAGTGTTCCCAGTGAGCCGAGCCCCCTGTCGAAATATTTGAAGAGACCAGTCGAAATATCACATTGTACTAAAGGCCGTAAGTGGCACCGAAGGACGGGACTTATACGTTTTACCAGGACAATCAAGTAGGCACCCGTCACTGCATGTGTGTTGGACCCACATATGCAACACATGGACACTATTTTTTTGGCTGTGAACCAAATCGCTGCCCCCGCTGTGGAAGTATAGACTCACTGTTGAGCACGTACTAGCTGACACAGGATGTGGTGATCTGAGAGCAGCCCGTGAACGATTCGTCTCACCGGCGCCTCTTGCCAGTGTATTAGGCGATAGATCAGCCGTGAAGTTCCGAATAGTTTTGTTTGTTTGTTTACCCATTGAAGACTGAGTTAATCGAGCTCTGGCAGCAGAAGTGCCAACACATACATATACATAGTTTGAAAACTGAAACTATCTCTATACTGTGTGCAATTTATAACGGACAATTATGAACATTAACGTCTGAGTTTAATCCTCCAGGGGTGTGGAGTCAGAGTCGGTAGCATTGGCGGACGCAGGGGGGGGCATTCCGGCCATGCCCCCCAAAGCGCTGGAAGGGGGACCAAACTATGTTTTGCCCCCCCAAACGGCGGGAGAAATTTTTGAAGGTGTTTACACTAGGTCTGTAAAGCAAAAAAATAGTTCGCCCCCACCCCCCCCCCCCCGAGAGCGATCATGCACTTAAAGAGGTAGCTTATACTAGGTCTGTCGAGCACCGAACAGCTTTACACCGGCTAGCTTTACACCCTCTCCGCTAGCTTTACCACTACTCCGACACGTTCGAACAGGGCCTGCTTCCTCCGAAGGCCGCGCCAGCAGCCACTTCCACCAGCGTCGGCAGCGACTACTTTTATCTACCACGAGGATAATTATTGAGGCGTGGGCTCTGCTGCAAGTCGCTCGTGCTAGCGATTTCTAAAGCACGTGAACGGTGAGAGCAGTGCCATATTTTCGGGAACAGTGTTTTTGAGTTTTTTTAGCGATGTCGTGAAGAGCGATATCTACAAACCATAGGCGAAACCAGGATTGTAGGGGGGACATCGCTGGGGACACCCCTTCTTAGTCGTAAAACCTATCAGGTGGGCACCAAACACAATCGCAGAGGCGCCAATATTCGCTTCCTGGGGGTGGAGGTGGAAAGTGACATATTTCAGATTTGGTGGGCAAGTGCCCTCAATTCCCCCTCTCTGAATCCGCCTATGCTATAAACATTCAGAAGACAATACCGACTGCCGACAGATATTATGTAGGTATGTTAGGAGAAGTGCATTGTGGGTCTAATAAAACTTTTACTGCTTGTAGAGGCAGCTAAAGAAAAAAGCGGCCCCGGTCGGATACGTCTAGCATTGCTGTCGGAATCACTGGCACTTATCACTCAGTTAGTAATTGTCTTCGCCGCTTTCAGGATACTTACGTTCGAATCGACGCACGCTTGTCCCTGGCCATAGCATTTGTGAGCTGCTCGCTTGTCGAACTTGGAGAATAGTCCCTGAGCCTTCCATGACTTGATGCATGCCTGTAACAAAAGAGCATTGAAACGTGTGCACGAAAAAATGAGCAGACTCAACTTTAATGCAAATAAAAAGAGACAACAATATTTTACTCTCTCATTGCAAAATCTGACTCAAGTAAAAGCTCAAAGGCAAGATAAGAAGAGAGAAAGGGAGAGAGAGAGAGAGAGAGAGAGAGAGAGAGAGAGAGAGAGAGAGAATGAAGATATGCATTCTTGGTCCGGGAGAGGAATGAAAACGGATGTACGGTGAATACCAATAGGACATTTGCGTGATCTTTCAGCCCTCTTACGAAACCGGTTGCTGAAAAACAAACCAGTTTATCAGTGAGCTAACAACGAACAGCCCGCAGATCAGCCGGCCTTTGTGCGACCCACCACCAGCGCGTGCTAATCAGCACCCGCTTGTACCTGCGCTGTCGTTACCTCGCCACGGGGGCGCCGACGGACGCGGGACATTAGCATACGACCCGTTTGATTTCGTCGAGCAGGTGCCTGTATTCCGCAGGTCCTGCCGTCGCCACCTGTAGTCTATCTTTGCTACCAGGACACTGTTCCATTTGGCAGTGAGGTGGCCCCTCAGGTGCCAGCTGGGCAGCTCGGCGACACCCCCTCGTCCCCCCGTCTGCACGGCAGCCAAGCCACGCGGCGGTGCCGGGCACGGCTGCCGCTGCGGCGGCTGGCCCAGCCCCTCTGACGCCCGCTCGGCTCCGACAAGTGCAGCACGCGCGTTTGCAAGTGTACCGGCCGGTCCCGCTGGGGCAGCCGGTCACAAGGACACGGACGTGTTTGGACTGACATAAATTCAAATGAGCGATTCGCATTTGCTGAAGTGACCGGCTCTTTGGTTCACGGAACGAGGATGTCTGTCGCGGAGCCGTTGACACTTTGGCAAAGCTATTTTCGGCTCGGCGACGTGTGCAATGCCTAAATGCAGCCAGAGTGCGACCGAGCACTTATTTCGGCTCACTTCCCATCAGAGCTGTTCCACTTTTGGCGACAGAACAAAAAAAACACTTGAAGTTTCAGGTTTCACAGACACAGTTTCAGGTTTAACAATGACCTTCCACTAAAGTGTCTAGATAGCCAGTTTGAACTATTAAAGCACAGCTATCTCTGATGCTACCAGCTGTTACCATCCAAGACATGGAAGCATTCCGAGATTTCACCTTGACTTGCGGGCTGGCTATTCAGACATTCTTCTTGTTATTGTGCACAGGGGCTCAGAGGGCTCTGAATCCAGCGGAGCAGTGGTAAGATCGAGGACACGACTTTGTTATCCGGCTCCGGACTGGCTGAATCACGGACACGACGAATCACGGAAACGAGAAATCACGGACACGAGAAATCACGGACACTAGAAATCACGGGACACGAGAAATCACGGACACGAGAAATCATCGGACACGAAAATCACGGACACGAAAATCACGGACACGAGAAATCACGGATACGACAAATCACGGACACGAGAAATCACGGACACGAGAAATCACGACACTAGAATCACGACACTAGAAATCCGACTGAAATCACGGCACCGAAATCACGGACACAAATACGGAAAAATACGGGGACGGAAATCACGGACACTAGAAATCACGGACACGAGAAATCACGGGACACCAGAAATCACGGACACGATAGATCACGGAACACCAGAAATCATGGGGCACGAGAAATCACGGACCGAAATCGACACAAATCACGGGACCAAATCACGGCACGATCACCTAGAAATCCCTCAAAATCACGACACAAGAAATAACGGGCACGAAAAATCATGGCCACGAGAAACCACGGGATACGAAAAATCTTGAATACGAGAAATCACGGACACGAGAAATCATGGACACGAGAAATGAAGTCACGGGGCACGAGGAATCACACAAGAGAAACCACGGACACAAGAAGTCACGGAAACGAGAAATCACGGGGCACGAGAAATCACGGGACACTAGAAATCACAGGACACGAAAAATCACGACGGTCGAGAAATCACGGCGGTCTTAATACGCGCCAGGCCTGCACCTCTGTAGGGACCCTGCAGCTGATCGTGCTGCTTCATGGGAGGGCAGGTATACTGTTAGTCAAGCTCAGCAGAGACCAAATATGTAGTTGGGCGCAAAATGACCACCACAGTCGACGCACCCTAAAACCTTAATAATGCTGATGATAGACCAAATAGACTGGATATTTCAAGGGACAAAAATAGTTATATTAGTTTCGGACACTTGGTATCAACCAGCAGCTATTTCGCTGTGCTTGAAAGATTCTCTACGCTTTTGGGAATAATTTCTCTAATCTAGGACCTAAAGCAGTGCCTTCGATTGACTCATACCGTTAAATACACAATTTAACACAAAAATGGTTACGGTCCACGCCATCGCTCGGGGATATTTGCCTGAGACAGCTGAAACAGCCAGAGCCTTGCACACATCGACTAGTCTGCAAACGCGTGTACCTGACTAAACGCTCAATAATGGGCAAACATCGCTTGGACCGATCAGGTAAAACGCCTTCCATCAATCATTCGGTAACTTGGATTTATATATTGGAAGGGGATGAGTTCCACACCTATGATCAAACCAGGGGAAATCCTGGAGCCGCCTACTCGCATACAAAGGCGCGGCGCAATACTGAGAAAAATAAACTTAAGTATACGTATGTAGGTACATTTACGGATACATATCCTTAAAAGGGTCGCACATTTATGCATTACTAGTCATTCAACTTGTATTTTACATGAGTATAAGTATGGGGATTTCTCATATTTTATTTTCGCTAAAGGCATCATCAAAGATAAATAAGGTTTGTCCAAATGCCTCCTCCCTTTAATAAACACGCCACTGCCGTCTAGGCACTAAGTATTTGCCGTGAAGGTTGCAGCTTTCTGTCGGTTTTAGAGGAGCTTTGGACGCGGCATGGCGCGCAATGCTGGGAAAAACAGCCCAGGGGAGAACATCCCAATAAGAACAAAACCCGCAGATCCGACAACACAGACAGTAATGTCTAAGGCTAGCAAACAACTAAATACTAGGAACCACACCACGTCCTGGAAAAAACTCGTCATGTGGTCTGATCACGTCAATCCAGAAACCGCAGGTTCATATAAGGCGCAAGAAGGCCGAGAGTATTGAAAGAAAAGCGCAAGGGATAGTTTCAGGCTTTTTTGGAATGCACCTCCAATGGTAACGGTTACGAATCTGAAGTTGGCAAGCTGGGGCCCGGGCTCTCTCCCCGCGTCCGCCGGGCTACGCGGGAAGGCTGACATCAACAGACAGCAGTCGCCTGTAGCTGCTCTGGGCTATGTCTGTCTGCGAGCAATCGCCGACATGTCTGTCCGACACACTTCAGTCTAACGAGTCCCACAGATTCACAGTGCAGGAGCTGACGCATGAAGCCCGGAAATGCCCCTTTTCACATCCGAGATGCGGGCGTGCTGAGACAATTTACCCTACCTCGGCCGGTGCACCGAACGATGCATATCCCAACTGGACGATTTTAAACCGAAAATATAGTACACTTAGCTTAAAATATCGCTCAGATACTTATACCCACCACGCAGAATTACAGCTCTGAACGCTCGCAGGTTTTGAGTTCACGTGATTGTGAATCGTCAGAAATAACCGATTTTCAACCAATACAATTTTCTGTTCCGTCCCAGCTGTTGTTTATCACAGAAAAATTGAACGATTCTTACATGAAGAAAGGCTCAGTCCTAAAATTATGGCTTAGTTTCCATGGCCAAAATGCGATCCGGATCTGACTTCATCGAGTACATCGAGTGATATTTACTCAGAACTGGTACGTGTTTTAATGCTGGGGAAATGACGCTTGATATCCTAAACGGCAGTCAGATCCGGATCGCATTTTGGTCATGGAAATTAAACCTGTGAGTGAGCAGTAAAGACGAAAATTAAATGTCCAACGGTGTTTTCGAGCAGACCTTTGGGAATGAGCCCAATATCAACTGGCCTTAGCCGTGAATGCTCAACAGATTAGGGCAGACTGATGCTATGAAAAAACGAAAACGTGATGACTTCGATGACTCATGCGGTCAGCTGCCCACCACGAAACCACATCCTGAGTCGGCACACGGGATGCAGGACTTCCAGTCAGCACACACGGTGGGAGCGTCAGAACCAACAACAAGGGCTGCGCAGCGAGAACCCACCACTCGTAGCACCCGCCGGCAATCGGTACGAATGGGAACAATCAGTCTGATGCAGAGCTTTCCTGAGATAGTGATGGCAAAGCCCCACAGATCACGACACGGTAGGGAGCCGTGATAAAATGAGGAGCAGAGGAAAATGAACGCAAGCTGTGGATATATTCGTGTGAACTGCGGCGGAGTTTCAAGTTCAAGACGATGGTACTTGCGTCAACCGTCAAAACTGGTGTGCTACTAGGTACCTCGTGCGTGTAGACTTCTTCAGGGTTTGGAAGAGTTGAGCATGCACATTGCACAGCATTAGTCATGAGCCAGAGGTGAATGAAGCTCTGAAGTGTCTTAAGCACATGTTGTTGCAGCAACAACTTCCTAAAGTGTCCTGTGTCAATCTCCGGCAGTAACTCCTGAATAAACCTAGCGGGACAGGCTTTCACCAGAATCCTGTCCTACCTCCTAGGACCCACCTTGAGTTTGGGGTAGAACTCCGGCCAGCGGCCCGGCGTGAGGTTGAGGGCAGCGCAGAGGCGGCGGTGGTGGCCGAGGATCCCCTTGAGCGTCTGCGCGGCGCAGAAGTGGTCGAACTCTTGTTCAGCCAGCGCTGGGTCCAGGGCGGTGGGGTCCCGCTGCATCGGAGGGGGCTCGTCGCGGGGCCCCGGCATGGCGGACGGGCGAGTTCCGAGCGGACGGTCCGACTCGCACAGGCGAGCTCAGAGGTCGCGCCGGATCACGCATCCTGCCGAACCAGAATGGCAGACGCTGGGTGCTCCGGTTGGCGAATCACGTTCGCCGTGTTTACATAAGTTTTCACGCATGATTTAAACGATTTCGCGCGAACAATTCACTTTGAAGTCGCATTATTGTTTGACGATTTCACCACATATCTAAACCTACTGACTGGTTTTGGGCAGATGATTGCATGTGCCTGACAGAGATTGTATTTACACGCACACTGACATGGGCCTCGTCACCGACAGAAAGCGGCTGGGGACAATGTAACTGCAAAACCCCGGTAGAAACAAGACACCAAGAACTTTTCAACTTGAAAAAAATAAGATCTACACCCATTGCTACACTTGGCCAATGCATCTGGTTGTCATTGATTTTATGCATTATATATGGCGAAAACAATATTGAAGAAGCATTGAAAATGCACTGAACTGTTCCCCAAATATTGCATCAGTAATGCCATGGTTCGACACCTGCGCCTCAAAGATCTTACTAAGCTCCCAAAATATCCTCACCTGACCCAGTCGTTGATATTCTGACCTGGCCCCTGACCCACTGAACATCCACCTCCCTCATCCACGGGCTCACCTGCACAGTTGAAACCATTTTGAAGAGTCGAGGGGTTTCGGACGCTGGTTCGTGACCGAGCAGATCCCGCTTTCGGCACAAAGACACCGGGACTACACGCTTGTCGTTTTTCGAGAGAGGAACTAACAGGTTAGTTTACAAGTCAAACCCCCACGTACGGTATCAATATCCGCCACTTGCCGCCCACCCTCTCACGCCAGCCGCCGGACACCCACTGAACTGCTGTCCGCGGCGTGGCGCTGTCCGCGCGCGCCGCTTGAGTTGCCAACCATGTACAGATCTGAAGGTTTCTGAAACAAAGGAGTGCAAGAGTTTGTGTAATGATTTTGAGAAGGATGCCGTGCGATACGATGGGGGGGCGGGGGGAGGCGCCAACAACCAGGCAATAGAGATACGGGCTCTGAGTATAGCAGCGAGTGGAAGCGGAGCTGAAAATTATTTACGGGACATATTTCACACCTTAGATGGCTCAATGCCTGAAAATAGAAGCAGGGATCTCCTCTCACACATTTTCAACGTATTTTAGGCATTGAGTCCCCCTCTCGGTCCCCATCCCAGTTCTTCTCTTAAGCCCGATTACCCCCCACGGTTTGATAGCCCCTATGGTCACAATAATTGGAGAAATACTGCCCAGGTTATTTGAGAAGCAACAGCACCTTCAGTATCGAATGAGGTGGTACATAAAATTGAGGATGTGCAATAAAATATATTAATAAATTCCGTTACTAAGGGAAGCTCCCAGTTAGCGTTGCATGCATGTAAATAATCGTCCTCGGGACCACTGAAAACAAAACGACATAAGGACATTGTGTTCTTTTGTATCGAAATAAAATACTCATGAAAATACACAGCGATTTTGTGTTAACACTGCTCCTGCGTGACAAACTAACACAGCAATTTTCATCGCTGCTGGCAGTGTGTTTTCCGATGCAAGAGCAGTGTGTTAGCTGAGTGTGTTACACATTGCCTTTACACACTGGCACTAAATTAACCCGCGCTCCACCGGGTTCCGGTGCCACCTTCGCCCCACGGGGCATCGATGGCCCCCTCTAACTCTGAAAATATGAGGGTTAGCGCAAATCTTCAAAGTGCATTAGAAAGCTCGCATGAATTCAGTAAGAAATTACTTGGCTTGTTTAAACGCTCAGGTCAATGGTTTGACCTCCAGAGGTCAAGTTAGGTCAAGATCGGCTATTTTCACTCAAACATGCAATGATTAAGCAAACTAGACATAACTCTTATGCCATTAGAGCTATTAAGATCTGGTAAAGTACATTTGATAGGAAAATGCCAGACCTTTTTCTGCTATGTGGAACGTAATGACCTCCCGCCAGTGGATTGACCTCTATAGGTCACCTCGTGACCTAATATGACCTGAGGTCACGAAAGGCCAAGAAGTGACCTTGTCGTATATCAAATGAAAGCCAGTGACAAGACATACACGATGGTGTTTGGATCAGCGCTCTAGCTTAATTAGGTCGAAAGTTATTGTCAAAATACTGTTTTTGACCCCTGGTGACCTTGGCTGACCTTGGAGAGGTCAAAAGGCAGATATGGCCTCTGGGATCCGTGAAAGGGTGTCCATGAACGCTTTTCTGAGCAAGCCAAGCATTTGCAATCGTTTTGGTGGCTTTAAGATCATAAGACAGCTTTTTCCCATGCTTTTTCAATGGGTGAGGTCACCTCGTGACCTGACCTCAGGTCACGAAATCGAAAAATCCCGGATATACGCCTTGTAGACCCTGGCGGGGTCATGAAGTGTAGGAAGTTTCAAATGGATCGACGGAGAAACGTAGCTCTTATAAAGCTCAAAAGTTGAAGTGAGGTGACCTTGGTTGACCTCGCCTGGTGATCTGACCTTGGGTGACCCGGGGTAAAAAATTTCAGGGTTGGTGGAAAAATGATGGGATGAGAGGTAGAGCCCTCAACCGCGGTGATGCGTCTCGCCGTTTTTTTTGCTATCCCAGAAAAACCTTAGGGGAGGGCATCGATGGCCGCCCCCGGTGGGGCGAGGGCTAACACAAGGAGCCTACACAAACTTTTTGTGATTTCCATAAAAAACACATTCCTGGCGCGTGACACATTTTATTTACACACTGGCGCTGTGTTAACACGGCAATTGTGAAAGTGCACACCCTGCCTCCCCCAGAATCCGCCATCCCTCCGCCGTTGCTCTCCGGGGGACGTCTTTTGCTCTCCAGGAGGCCTCTCTAGGGGGC
Organism: Lepas anatifera; assembly: GCA_034440635.1. Classification (NCBI taxonomy): domain Eukaryota; kingdom Metazoa; phylum Arthropoda; class Thecostraca; family Lepadidae; genus Lepas; species Lepas anatifera. The sequence continues at coordinate 715,049 of JAOTON010001320.1, forward strand.
ATCTTTCCTATCAACGGGCACCTTTGCTATCCAGAGGGGGCGTCTTTTCTGCGGAGGGTGCCTTTTATTGTCCAGGGGTGCCTGTGCTAACTAGGGGCGTATATGATATCCAGGGGCGCCGTTGCTCTTCTTCGGAGGCGCCTCTGCTGTCCAGGAGGCGCCAACGCTATCCAAGAGCGCTTATGCTATCCAGAGGGACAGGGGCGTAGGAACGGTGTGGAAAGTGGGGGGGCCATCCTTAGAGGGGGCCCACCTCAAGGGGGGCCCCAGTCCACGGGGGCCCATAATTATAAAAAAATAGTTAGCTCGTTTGGTGTCAATAAGGCACGCATGCACACTAGGATGCCAACATTTGGAAAATTGAGAAATTAAATTTTGCCCTATGATTTTGATTTGTACCTATTATGATCTAATAAATCATAGTAAAACGCAAAAAACCATTTTTTGGGTTTTTTTACCTAGACCCTTTTTAAATACGAAATACATTTTTAAGCTCTTTTTGAGGATTTCAATCATTTTTACCACGAGCGCGTTTCTTATATTTACAGATGTTTAGGCCCTTTCATCACATTTACAAAATTAAAAACTGTTTAGAAAACTACAGACAATGCTTTGATACCAAATAGCCTCACCTCGCTATGCCTAATCAATATGTATTTGCTTATTTAATGACAAAAAATGGGAACATTTATTTAGCTTATTACGGATCCCTTCTTCCCATCATTAGAGATTGATTTAGGTAAAGGCTGATCACAATAAATACGCCTAGCTATATTTCGATGCCTAAAATGCAGAGCTCCAGCATGACTGCAAGTGCAATGTAGGTACTTGATGGCCAGCTTTGTGATGCTGTGGAGGTGTGGGCGTGGTGATATAGTGGTTAGCAACCTTGCTTTCCACGCGACCAATCCGGGTTTAAGGCACGGCAGATTCCTTGTGCAAGGAGCAATTTGACTTCCAAGAAACCCCTCCCGACAGGGAAAGAGTTGGCGACGCCATATAACCCTGGCATCGAAGGACGTCGCGCCTTTCGATGACTCAGGGACGACTGTTGCTCGGCATCTGATGCGGGGTCCGTGTCCGATTCATGCTTTGTGTTGGGAGTGATATGGGATGGAGTTTGATTGGGACCAGTTCTCGGGACTCATTTGGAAACACTCGGGTAGCAGGTGCCTTGGTTTTTTCACAAAGCGCTCCTCCTCCAGGGGCTTGCAGGCAGCGTACTTGCTGATATTTGCATATTCGTTGCGGGGGCCCACTTCAAAAGGGGGGCAGTATCCCCCTGACCCCCGGTTCCTATGCCGATGCCGCCCAGGGGCCGCCAAATTATCTCGTAGGGCCCCAAGGTCCAGACCATGGCTCAGGAACCTAGATCAGTCAGCTCAAGGACCCAGACCAGTGCACTAGCCTCGGGACCAGCTTATCAAGGGACCCTACATAAGCACAGGACCCCTAGAAGCTCATCACAGTGGAGCCCCAGATTCGCACAGGGTGCCAGATTAGCTTAGGGGCCCGGTTCATCTCGGGGGTCCTCAGGTCGACTTATGTAGGGTCTCAAAACAGCTCAAGGGACTTGTTCAAGCTAACGGATCCCAGCTTAGCTCAATGACGCTAGAACAGTTCAGGGGCCCCAGACCAGCTCAGGGCTCTTGTTCAGCACAGGCCAGCTCAGCTCAGGGGCCCAGATCGGCTGATATAGGGTCCCCTCTCATACCAGCTCAGGGGGCTCTATTCAAGCTCACGGCCTCCAGCTTAGCCCAGGGACCTTAGAAGAGTTCAGGGCCCCCATACCAGATCAGGGGCCCCAGTTAAGCACAGGGGTACCCAGATTAGCTCAGGGCCCCAGCTAGGCTTAGGGGGTCCCAGGGTGACTGATATAGAGTCTCAGAACAGTGGCGTAGCCAGGATTCGGCCAAGGAGGGGTCCGACTACGGTCGGGGGCCCCAGGCCGGGGGTCCCCTTAGTAACCGGGGCCCATCTCCTATATCTTTTGTATAGTATTTTAACATTCACGCGAAGAAAATTTTGTTGTGCCTTTTTAAGCATTTATTCTTATTTTGTTTATAGCTTGATTTTTTCGATCCGACCAAGTGTTGGTAAACTAAGCTCACCAAATATTAAGGATGACCCATACCTTATATGGTAGCGGGGCTATAATAACAGCTTTGTGCCATATTTCGGGAAGTTCAATGTTGATGCGCGCATGATGTTACACCCGAGTCTACCTCAATTCACTCTGGTAATCAGACATGAAGTTATTGAAGGTCAGTCGTTTTGAGTACGTAGAAATTATCTTCTACGGGAAATGATTAGCAATTATTTCCCGGTGTCGAATCCATGAACTCTTTTATCAGGAAATTTCAAAAGAAACGGAAAAAACGAAAAAAATACAAAGGACATGATAGTGTGTCCCGAACGTTACATGACCTCTATTCCATCGACAGATCCTGTTAAGATCCATTTACTTTCTTACCCTTGCTATCTTGTAAACGAGCAAATTACCAAGACAAAAGGCGCCCGAGATATCTATCGCCTTGGATCACTCTGTCATTGTTATTTTCAACCTTTCATACCTATTTTTCTTTTGAGGATTATGCTCATCGATTTCTGTCATTACCCTTGTTTGTCTGGTTCCCTACGAAAATATTTGAAAGTTGTTTATTTCACAATATTTAGGAATGTAGTTATTGGTGTTAAGCTAATAGATTAAAAATTGACTGAAGTGCCAAATTCCCTGTTCGATTTGCTCTTATGGTAAAATTAGATTATTTTTTGCCTTTCCTTCGATAATGGTGCCTGATGGACATGTTTCAATTTGTCTTTATTAGTGCGCAATAGGGGTAGATACATTTTTTCCGAGGCATATGATTTTGAAAATTTTTATTCGAGCTCTGGGGCCACCTAAGACCAACACTTGGCGGCACTCACAAAGCTAATTTTCGGCCGCTCTCCTGATTAGATCTCAGGGGGTCTCTGAGACCGATTCACGGCACCTCTTGATCAAAACTGGGGGCCCCAGAGAATCCCTCGGGGCTCCTGAGATTAGTTATCGGCAGCACCTCTGAGACTAATTATTGCCCCCCCCAGATTTACTTTGGAGGGGGGCGCTGAGACTGACTATCGTGGCCATCCAGATTAGCTCTTGGGGTCCCCAGAGACTGTCTTTGGGAGGGGGACTGAGGCTGTGGGGGGAGGGGGACTGGGAATGACTTCCAACAGCCCTCTGAGACTTACTCTAGGGCGCCCCTGAGACAAACACCCGGGGGGGGGTGGAATCACCTCTGAGACTGAGTCTTTGGCGTTCCTGAGACTGACTCTCGGAGGCCCCCTGAAATAGACTTTTGCGAGGCCCTGAGAACCACTCTCTGGGGCCCCTGAGACTAGCTCGGCCCCCTCCCCTGAGACAGACTCCCGGGGCCCCTGATACCGACTTTTGGGGTCCCTGAGACCAACCCTCTGGGGGCCCCCGAAATCTGCTTTCGGGGGGCCTTGAGACTGACTCTCAGGGTGGGGGCCTTGAGGCCGACTCGGGACGCCCTGAGAACGAATCTTCAGGGGCCCCTGAGACTGACTCTGGGGGCCCCGTGATCAGAGAATCCTTTGCAGTGGTTCAGATTGGCCCAAGGGGGTTCTGCGGACGCCTAGGGCCCCCTTGGCTACACCACTGCATCCACACTTTCGGGGGCCCTCCGAAATCACCATTTTGAGGCCCCTAAAATAATTTCTCCCCCAGACCGATACTCCGGAGCCCCTTGATACTGATGCCCGGGGGCTTCTAAGACCAAGCTCGGGGCCCCACTTAGATCAGGCTCAGGGGCACCCTTAGACCCATACTCGAGCTTTTCTCAGGAGTAACTTGACACCGATGTTCCGTGGCCCTCAAGATCAATATTTCGAGTCCCCCCCGAGACTAATGCTCGGTACTCTGGAGTCCCTCAATGCCGATACTCGGGGGTCCTGAACCCAGGCTTGGGGCCCCTGAGACCAAACTCTGCGTCCATGAGGTCAATGCTCGTGCCTCACTCATGAATCCCTCGATATCAATAGTCGGGTGCACCCCGAGGGGGGCCCTGAACCCCTGAGACCAAGCTCGGGGGCCCCTGAGACCAAGCTTGAGGGGACCCTGAGACCAAGCTCGGATGCTCCCTGGGACCAAGCTCGAGGGCCCCTGACACCAAGCTCGGGGGTTCCCTGAGACCAAGCTCGAGACCCCGTGAGACCAAGATCAAAAGGCCCATGAGACCAAACATCAAAAGGTCCATGAGACCAAGCTTGCCCCCCCCCTGAGACCAAGCTCGGTTGTCTCCTGAGACCAAGTTCGGGGGCCCCTGAGACCAAACTCAGGGGCCCCCGAGATCAATGTTCGGTATTCCAGAGCCCTCGATACCGATGATCGAGGGCCCCCTGAGACCAAGCTCGGAAGGCCCGTGAGACCAAGCTCGGGGGTCCCCTGAGACCACGCTCGGGGGGGGCCCTGAGACCAAGCTCTGGGGCACCCTGAGACCAAAATCGAAAGGCCCGTGAGACCAAGATCGAAAGGTCTATGGGTCCGAGCTCAGGAGGCCCCCGAGATCAATGTTCGGTACTCTGGAGCCCTCGATACCGATGATCAGGGGCCCCTGAGACCAAGTTCGGGGGTCCCCTGAGACCAAGCTCGGGCGTTCCCTGAGACCAAGCTCGGAGGGCCCCTGACACCAAGCTCGGGGCCCCTGAGACAAAGCTCGAGGGGCGCTGAGACCAAGCTCGGGGGCCCTGAGGCCAAGCTCGGGACCCCCTGAGACTGAACCTAAGGGTCCCCCAAGATTAATATTCGGTATTCTGGAGCCCTCGATACCGATTATCGGGGGGTCTCCTGGGACCAAGCTCGGGAGGGCCCCCGAGACCAAGTTCAGGGGGCCCTGAGATCAATGGTCGTGTTTTTAGTGCATAAGGTCAGCCCAAGGGGGTCTGCGGACCCCAGGGACCCCCTCCCCTGGCTACGCCACTGTCAGAACATCTCAAGGGGCCCATTCAAGCTCAGTGGTCAGTGGCTGTAAAGCCTTATAGGGGGTCCCAGACCATCTCAGGGGCTCTCAGTTCAACACAGAGGCCAATATTAGCTCTGATGACCAGATAAGCTTAAGGGCCCGGATCATCCAGGGGCCCCTTGTCGGCATATATGGGGTTTCAGAACAGTTCAGGGTTTCAATTAAAGCTTATAACCCAATTTCAGGGCAGGGGCCCTATTACTGTGCAGGGGCCTCAGATAAGTTTAGGGTCTTCTGTACATCACAGGGGATCCAGATTAACACAAGGAACAATATTAACTTTACGGTCCCAGCTCAGCTCAGGGGCCCCCAGGTTGGTGGATATAGGGCCTGGCCAACTCACGGGGCCCTGTTCAAGGTCACGGCTCCTAGCTTAGTTTAGGCATCCTAGAACAGTTCATGCTGCCCAAACCACCTCAGGGGCGCTCAGTTCAGCTCAAGGGGCCCAGATTAGCTCGTATGGCATCAGAGACCAGTTCAGGGGCTCCCAGAAGCTCAGGGGACCTTAAAATCGACTCATAGGACCTCAACTTAGTTTAGGGGTACAGGTAAGTTTAACGGAGTTCCGGGGCAAGCTATCGGGCCAGTTAGAGTTTCTTGCTTGATATTACAGTTTTTGATATACTTATCTCCGTTGCGGGGGCCCATCACTGAAAAGTGGGGGGGCCAGTGGCCCCCTGGCCCCCCGGTTCCTACGCCTATGCAGAGGGACGCCTTACTCAGAGGGAAGGGGCGCCTTTTGCTGTCGAGGAGGCGGCTTTGATGTCAGGGGGCGTCATTCATATCTGAAAATCATTGTATTTCTCACTAAGGGTCCTACCTCTTCAGGTAGGCGGTAATTAGGCTTGATTTTCTCTGACCGTCTGGAGGCGCCGGCCGAATGCGAGGAGGGGGCGCCTCCCTGGACCAAGCCAAAACAAGGCAAAAACATACTTTTCAACCCTTTGCCCCCTGGAATCCGTCGTCCCTGAGACTGCTAGCGGTTGTTAGTGAATTATAGAAAATGGGGATAAAATGCAGCTCCGGAGACCAAACCAGTTAACGGTTCCACTTGCTTGTATTTTCGTACCTTTCGATAAGTTTACCAGGGCCCGGGGACAAATCATGGACTGAGAGGTCCGTAGTGGGCACGCGCCACAGCCGCCCACTGTGCATGTCTGGTGCCCCTGTTTGGCGCCGAAGTCGCCCTGAACGTCCTGAAAACACCAGAGCTGCGCGGTACACGTGCCGTAACATTGGCCTCAGAGTGGCCGTTGCAGTTTTCCGCGGTCGTCATTGCCTGCCGCCCGTCCACCATAAACTGTGATAGGCAAAACTTTTCTGATGGCGTTTAACCCTTGCCCCGGTGGCGGGTAGGAGCCACCTTCGCCCTGGTGGTGGGGAGGCTAAAAAGACCCCCACGATCTCAAAAACTAAGAGAGCTAGAAAAAAGCGCAAAACGGCAATCGAAAGCTCGTCGAAAATGATATCGAAAATATTTCGGTCATTTTTCTCGTCAGGTCAATATGAAGGTCACCAGAGGTCAAAATATGCAAAATCGCTAATATGAGGTGTACTAAGAAAACCTCATATATCTCAGAATCTATGACGGCTAGAAACATTTTTCAACACCATTCGAAAGCTCTTGAGTTGCTCTTTCATTAGAGTGACATTCATTTTCGTGTCAGGTCAAAGCCTAGGGAGCTACAGGTCACTTAATATTGGGAATGTTCTTGGGAATGTCCATAGCCACCCATGCATAAGGGCGTTTCCTTTTTCGCTAATAAATCCCTAACCATGCAAGATACAGCCAGAGTTGATGCACCGTTGCAATCGTCTGGTCAATACGAATCGAATGATATATAATATTGTTATTCCAGGTCATATTTGAAACTTTGACCTGGCCCAGGTCAACGATCTGACCCAACTTGACCTGGTATAGTCATGATGTATATCGTTTGACTTGCAGTGACTATAAAAACACTCTGGTGATAAAATAAAAGTTTTATCTTTGTTTATTCAAAATTTATAGAGTAAAACACCAAAAAATGCTTATTTGGCCTAAGGTGACCTTTCAAAGGTCAAAAGCCAAATTTTTGGGTACCAAATTCAGAAATGAGGTAAGAGCAGGCCGTAACCGATGTTTGAAGTTGATTCCATCCATACTTACTGAGAAAAGCTCATTTCGTGATTTTCCCCATGTATTTACAATGGGGAGGTCATGCTCTGCACATGACCTTAGGTCACCAATATAAAAATCCCGGAGCATATGTTGTAGCTCCTGGTGGGCCCAATATGTGGTATGAGTTTCAACTTGATCAATTAACCCGCCTTTTAGTTATGCAGTCCTAAGCATTTTTGAGGTGAGGTCACTTCACGTGGCCTGGTGACATGAAATGATATGACCTTGAGCTAAAATTTTCAGGAAAGATGAAAAAATGATGAAAGAACAGCTAGACCAAGTTTGGCGGCGCTGCGCACCGTCGTTTTTTGGTCACTTCGGAAAAACCCGAGGGGGTCTAAAAAGAACCCCTACCCGGGCGAAGGTTAACGATGACAAATTCTGTTGCAGATCTCGTGTGCAAACAGTCTATATGCAGTGGCGGATCCAAGGGGGGGCAAAATGCATTTGCCCCCCCGAAACGGAAAAGCTCGGGGCAAAACTATGTTTTTGCCCCCAAAGTGATCGACCCCCTTTTTTCCCCGACTCCTTTTTAGTTTATAAGCAAGATTCTGGTGCTTTAACTCTCAACTTCAAACAAAACCACTCAAGTTCAGTGTAAATATTAGGCCTTGGACCGGAAAAGTATCTCTAGCCCATATTTTAAACCCGTGATGTTTTTTTTGCTTTTCGCCTCAAATACCCAAAATTCTAAAATTATACCAGCAAGTAATATTGTAGCGCAGCTTTCAGGGTGTGATGTTTTTTTTGCCTTTCGACTTTTGACTTTGGTTTGTCCCTCCCAAACCGAACGGCTAGATCCGCCACTGTCTATATGCCGTGTATATAGACTGCTATATAGCAGTCTATATACACGGCATATATATATATATATATATATATATATATATATATATTAGTGTATTTGGGAAGTAGTTTTTCTTTAATGCAGGTATTATTAACCCTCGCCCCACCGGGGGGCCATCGATGGCCCCCCTAAGGTTTTTCCGGGATAGCAGAAAAACGACGAGGCGCAGCACCGCGGTTGAGGGCTCTACCTCTCACTGCATCATTTTCCCATCATCCCTGAAATTTTTTACCCCGGGTCACCCAAGGTCAGGTCACCAGACGAGGTCAACCAAGGTCACCTCACTTCACCTTTAGAGCTCTGTAAGAGCTACATTTCAAAGTCGATCGATTTGAAACTTCCTACACTTCATAACCCCTCCAGGGCCTACAAGGTGTATATCCGAGATTTTTCGATTTCGTGCCTGAGGTCAGGTCACGAGGCGACCTCTCCCATTGGAAAAGCATGGGGAAAAGCTATTTCATGATATAAAAGCCACAAAGATGATTGCAAATACTCAGACTGCTCAGAACAACGTTTTTGGACACCCTTTCACGGATCCCAGGGGTCATATTTGCCCTTTGACTTTTCCAAGGTCATCCAAGGTCACCGGAGGTCAAAAACAGTATTTTGACAATAACTTTTGACCTAATTGAGCTAGAGCGGTGAAACAAACACCATCGTGTTTGTCTTGTCACTGGCTTTCATTTGATATACAGCAAGGTCACTTTTTGACCTTTCGTGACCTCAGGTCATATTAGGTCACGAGGTGACCTCTGGCGGTCAAACCACTGGCGGGAGGTCTTTACGTTCCACATAGCGGAAAAAGTACTGGCAATTTGCTATCAAATGTACTTTACCAGGCCTCAATAGCTCTAATGACATAAGAGTTATGCCCAGTTTGCTTAATCATTGCATATTTGACTGAAAATAGCCGATCTTGACCTAATTTGACCTCTGGAGGTCAAACCATTGACCTGAGCACTAAAACATGCGAAGTAATTTCTTACTGAATTCACGCGAGCTTTCTATTGCACTTTGCAGATTTGCGCTAACGCCCATATTTTCGGAGTTAGAGGGGGGGCCATCGATGGCCCCCGGTGGGGCGAAGGTGGCGCCGGACCCCCGGTGGGGCGCGGGTTAAAAATCACAGCTTCCTTGGCATTAATTAGTTTCTTATGCGTCGCTTCGAGTTGGCGGATAAGGCTTCGTTCGTTGTCGTTATATTTATAAAGAATTGTACAAAATGACATCTATTGACGTTTCACCTTCCATAAGGCATCTTCATGAATACAAACGATATGCAGTTACATTTTACAAGTATAGAATAGATAACATATTTTTAGTTTCGATACGGTACAAAGCACATTTTAATCTCTTCGCTGACATTTTTCAATCATTCGATTGTTTTCCGACCAGTGTTCAATTTAAAAAAATGTCAGCGAAGAGATTAAAATGTGCTTTGTACCGTATCGAAACTAAAAATATGTTATCTATTCTATACTTGTAAAATGTAACTGCATATCGTTTGTATTCATGAAGATGCCTTATGGAAGGTGAAACGTCAATAGATGTCATTTTGTACAATTCTTTATAAATATAACGACAACGAGATATATATATATATATATATATATATATCTGTGTGTGTGTGTGTGTGTGTGTGTGTGTGTGTGTGTGTGTGTGTGTGTGTGTGTGTGTGTGTGTGTGTGTGTGTGTGTGTGTTTGTGTGTGTGTATGTGTCTATATACCGTGTACGCAACAGTGAAGAGCTTCGGCGATTATGGGAGTACATCGAGCTTGATTCAAAATAGTTTATTACAGCTATGGGTGGAGATCCCGCGGAGGGGGTGGGGGGGTTCGGGGGTCAGGACCTCCTGGAGTTTGTGTCTCCCATAGGTTTTGCGTAAGGCTTGTATTTCCGTGCCAGTTAACCCATCCAGAACCCCCCTGGGTCGAGAAGAGATCTCCAGCCTTGATTCTAGCCAATGCCGACGTAAACGAACCAGGCAGTGTTTACATACCAATTCAACGCCTTTGCTTACGCTGTTTAACCTGTTTATTTTGCATAGGCGGATCCCGGATTGCCAATCGGAAGGGGGAGGGGGCACCTTACCACAGGGGCGCCATTCGGACCAGGGGGCGCCATTTTTGGCCTGTAAAACCTATCATGTGGTCGCCAAATCCTATCGGCGGGCGCCGATTTTCGCACCGTGGGGGGGAGGGGAGCGGCATTTCAGGGGGGGCGCTGTGACTATTTCAATGAGCGCCGAGGATCGACCAGGGGGCACCTGACCCCCTGGATCCTTGTATGATATTTTGCTGATACAGTGATTCAAATAATGAATTTGGCTCACCGTAAAATGTCTTTTGGTAGATCCCTCATAATAATGAAAATATCAGTTGGGTTATGAATTGCTGCAAAAATATTTTTCGAGGTCTTTGGTGTTTTTTTTCGGTTCTGCAGCACGGCGCACGATATCGATTGTACAAATTACTCTTAGCGAATGTTTTCACTCAATATCACAGAGCGAAACCCTCATCCAGGGAACTGTTTCATCTTTCGCTATGGCATTTCCCGCAGTGACGGAGGGGGAGCTATGAGGGCCATAGACCCACCCCTGGACAAAGCTTCCTCTGGAAAGAAATGACCTCCCGGCGAGGGCCAGGCACTGGAAATAATTACCGTCAGACCACCAGCAGGCTGATTTGAGGGTAGTTCATGCCAGTTGACTCCCCAGGGTCCTAATTATTTATCTCAGGGGCCCCGAGCGATTCTTTTGTTTTGCTGGGGATGATAAACTTTAGTGAATCCCCTCACAGTCGATCTCAGGGGCCCTGTAGTCATCGATGTGAGTCCCCCCGCCCCCGCAGAGCGTTGACCCCACAGGAAGACTCGAGTTTTGGTCTCAAGGACTCCCTGAGCTTCCGTCTCAGGAACTTCCTCGTCTTCAGTCTCAGGAACTCCCTCGTCTTCAGTCTCAGGGACTCCCTGAGCTTCAGTCTCAGGAACTCCCTCGTCTTCAGTCTCAGGGACTCCCCGAGCTTCAGTCTCAGGAGTTCCCGAGTGTTTGGCAATCCGTCCGGCCATCGAGTCCAGGACACTCTCTACCCTCCCCAGAACGGGACCAGAGCGTGGCCAGAAATTTGTCAAAGCGAGGTACGGCACGGACCTGGTAGATCAGCTGTGGAGGGTCTGTGTATCCATGCATAACAAATCAAAGGGACAGGGGCAGAGGCGATTCAATTTTGTTTAATTTTTGCAATTGAAAGCTTGGATTCAATTTGAGGTCGATTCGTTTATGGAAGAGGATATATGACTCCCTTTCGTTCTTAAAGGGAATGGACTAATTTATCGAAACTAAAAAAAACTATTTATGGACAATATAAGGCCGGACACATGGAAATAACATTTCGCTTTCACTTCCAATCACTCAGAACAAATATATCTCTTTTCACCTGACCTGCGTCGCAATGGGACTTAAACCAATAAAATTGTTGCAGCTTGATCGAAAAGGATTCATTCCTGCTTTGAATTAGGGCCTGAAGCCCCTTTTTTCACTTAAAACTTTGAGTAAAATTAATACAGAGCTTTGAGTGAATTTAAATATGGCAGTAGGGGTTTATCGACACGCTCTAAAAAACTGGTATCTCGTTATCTCAGTTCAAAACCGATTAAAAGGGACACTCCTTTAAAGGGAGATACGCGAAAAATTATTATTGTGGTTTCTTGCTATTTAAAAAATCCTGATAACGAAACTATCAATCATTTTTGCATCTTCGGCAAAACTTTGGGAGGCCACTTACTTATTATCGAAATAGGTTAACAGTTTCGATAAAACGCCCATCACTTACCCATGCCCATACCCATCACTTACTTTTCGAAAACTATTTAAAGTTGAAAAGTAATGTTTTTTATAATACAAATGTCTGTTCTCCTGTATTTGTATTTGAATTAGTTTTAAAAAGCTTTCAAAAACTACAAAATGAATTAATTTGCCCTAGAAACGGAAAAAACACAATTACTCAAGTCTTCAGCTGTTTCGTACCTCGGGTCTTGAGTCATTTTCTGCTTCGGCCCCAGGTTGACAAAACTTTTGCGTCAGATAGGTCACGTGACCCCGGTTTGAGAATTCCTTGGTTAATTGTGATTTCTTTTAAGCCCTATATTTCTGTTTCAAAAGAGTTTTGGAATGCTGTTTTTCTAAAGTAAATTTTTTCTGTAGTAGTCCAAAGTTCTACATCACTGTTTAGGATAGATATGACCTAATTCTTAGAAATTGATAGCCTTAGCCGTGTGTACGTCATATACATCGATATGAGGTGTACCGGTAAAGTCGTCTAGAAATGTTGACTTTGAGAGCAATTCTAAGGTATTTGCAGGCCGAATTCGCAAAAATGAGAATAGGACTTCTGAAACAAATTTGTGTAACCTTTTGATATAGCCAATAAAATTTTTTCGCGTATCTCCCTTTAAGACGTCATGTCCTCGAGGACCCGCTAGTGCTTTCGATGACCGAAAACATCCCCTAGAAAGACCCGAGCAACAATGTGAGATAGCGATACACATCGTAGTCGGAAGCATGGCTTTGCGTCGCCGCCGTCACACTGCGTGCAGACGCGACGGAGAAGGCGAGGGTGTGATGCCGCGGGAGTCTCGTGCACCGCCGGCACTAGAAACACACGGACCTGGTCTCGGGGTTGATAAGGTGGCGCCAGGCGGCGTCTTACAGTTCTTCACGGTCGTAAAACTGAAACAACTCCATTTCGTTCGACATAATCTGCATTGTTGTTCAATTTTGAGAAAACAAAAACGACGCCGACAACAGCAACAGAATACTTGGCACATAGTGCGTCCCGTCGGACCACAGCTCGCACCCATGCAGCGCATTCCAGCGAGCCCCCGGACTAGACGGAGACGGAGAGTCGATGTCGCCAGAGCGCACGAGCCAGACCACACCCCATGCGGTCACAGCTCGCGTTTTCAAGTCGCCTGAATAAATAACGCTGCGAATGCTACCAGGTATCTCCCAGAGAATTGGCAGGTCTTAGAACTCACAACACGTCAGACGGGTTCCCTGAAGCCATCATACCACGTCCACCACTAAAACATTTATCAAAACAAGTCCACACTGACCACCCCTAAAGCGTGCCGGCACTGGCCTGGGTCCGCTGTGCGCTGGGTGAGCGCGGCGCTGTAAAACCGCCCAGCGCCGCCGCTGAGATTCGAGACAGCGCCGTCTCAAGAGGCCACAGAATCCCACCCCCTGCCTCCGCTGGCCACACCGTTCCCAGCCGGTCCGGCGACGGACAGCCAAAGCGGCCGAAAGGAAGCGAAGCCAGCGCAGAGTCTGGGTCGGCGCCTCAGTCCCGGCCTCCAAGCAGCGGGTCATCACAGCCTCATCACGTCCGCCTGAAGCCCTCCTGCAGTGACTTCACGTACGCCTCGTGCAGCCGGTCTATAAAGGTCTCGTCGTTCTGAGGAGCATAGCAGGCGCAGGGCGTCAGACCTACTGCTTACAACGTCGTTGTCGCTGTTTCAATAATTGTACTTCATCTCACAGGGATAAAACACTACTTGCACAGGCTTGCAATACAAAGTCATCCCGCGTTTCAACCATGGTCCCTGCCTCTCCCCAAACAGGCACGATTCCCCTCCGCCTGGGTAATCATGCCTGAGAACTCCTGGCTCAGGGGAGACCGGAATCGGCCAAACCCCAGTATTCATCCCCGGCCCCCGCAGGCGTTCCGGTCCGTACCCTAAGTAGGTACTGCAGCGCCTGCTGCAGCTGCCGGCGGGTCAGAGCAGTCACCCCCGGCAGGTCGGCGTCTCCGGCCGCCGACCACGCCACACTGCTGCCCTCCGCAGACGCGTGGTCACCCGTCGCACCCGAGCTTCCCGCCTCGCCGGTAGATGGCGGGCCGAGCGCCGAAAACATCATCGGCGACATGAGAACCGCCTGTGCACAAAAAAACTATCATCCACCGAGATTCGAAGGCTTTTACGGCACATGCGCAAGGAATCACAGCTAAGCCGCGGCACGTACGATAATCTGTCTTTGCAAAAACCGAAAAAAGTTTTCTTTGTCAGACGCCGATGTGCACGATCATTCTTCGTGACAATTATTTAATGCCTTACGTTCAGAAAAGGACATCAAAGGTTCCCGTCATATTCTTTAAGCTCAAGCAGTCACTTCTAAATATGTTAGATGCCATAGAGCACCCTCACCGGCGATGAGTCGGAGGCGGCAAGAGCCTGCGCAGAGGCTGCCGGCGCCCGCGCAGAGGCCGCCGGCTTGGGCACCGGCACCGGCTCCGAGCTGACCAGCTTGAGGTCGGACTTGAACAGCTGATGGATCCGGTCCACGTCGCCCGCCTGCCGCGACACGGCCTCCGCACTGCCATCTGTCGGGAAAACGCAGCAGCAGCCGGGTCAGTCGCCAGCACAGGAGTCACACACGGCTACGGCACGGCCGGGTCAGTCGCCAACACAGGAGTCACACACGGCTACGGCACGGCCGGGTCAGTCACCAGCACAGGAATCACACGGCTACAGCGCGGCCGGGTCAGTCGCCAACACAGGAGTCACACACGGCTGCAGCACGGCCGGGTCAGTCGCCAGCACAGGAGTCCACACGGCTACGGCGCGGTCAGGTCAGTCGCCAGCACAGGAGTCACACACGGCTACAGCGCGGCCGGGTCAGTCGCCAGCACAGGAGTCACACATAGCTACAGCGCGGTCAGGTCAGTCGCCAGCACAGGAGTCACACACGGCTACAGCGCGGCCGGGTCAGTCGCCAGAACAGGAGTCACACACGGCTACAGCGCGGCCGGGTCAGCCGCCAGCACAGGAGTCACACGGCTACAGCGCGGCCGGGTCAGTCGCCAACACAGGAGTCACACACGGCTACAGCGCGGCCGGGTCAGTCGCCAGCACAGGAGTCACACACGGCTACAGCACGGCGGGGTCAGTCGCCAGCACAGGAGTCACACACGACTACAGCACGGCCGGGTCAGTCGCCAGCACAGGAGTCACACACGGCTACAGCGCCGCAGTCCAGCCGCCAGCACAGGAGTCACACACGGCTACAGCACGGCCGGGTCAGTCGCCAGCACAGGAGTCACACACGGCTACAGCGCGGCCGGGTCAGTCGCCAGCACAGGAGTCACACACGGCTACAGCGCGGCCGGGTCAGTCGCCAGCACAGGAGTCACACACGGCTACAGCGCGGCCGGGTCAGTCGCCAGCACAGGAGTCACACACGGCTACAGCGCAGCCGGGTCAGCCGCCAGCACAGGAGTCACACACGGCTACAGCACGGCCGGGTCAGTCGCCAGCACAGGAGTCACACACGGCTACAGCGTGGCCGGGTCAGTCGCCAGCACAGGAGTCACACACGGCTACAGCACGGCCGGGTCAGTTGTCAGCACAGGAGTCACACACGGCTACAGCGCCGCAGTACCAGCCGCCAGCACAGGAGTCACACACGGCTACAGCGCGGCCGGGTCAGTCGCCAGCACAGGAGTCACACACGGCTACAGCGCGGCCGGGTCAGCCGCCAGCACAGGAGTCACACAGGGCTACGGCGCCGCAGTACATGCAGCTCGGAGGAGTGAGCAACAACACATTTGCACTAGCTCGCGGTCAGTTTCGGATAACACTAGAATGGTAGCGGCACGTACTGACGGGACAGGTGGCGGGCGAATACTCACCCCGCTGGGGACAGCAGGTGCGTACGAGACGAACGCCGGAGGGCAAGGACGGCGGCAGAGGCTCCTCTTGGACAGGCAGAAGGAGATGGTTCAGGCCCGGCTCCAAGGAAGCTGACAAGACATGGTGGATACGCTGGGACTGGTGTGCCGGATACGGAGAGAAGGCGCAGCTATTCTAGACATAAAGAACACGGACGAAACATTCCGAGTGGCTGACAAATACACTAACAATGGAAAATTTTATCTTGTATTCTACGCAAATCAGCTGGAACCGTATAAAAACCACTTTTCCCCACAACCTCACGTCCCTGCGCCGATATGCCTGTGCCTACAAACACTAATACACTGGCCAGTGCCACACACCTTTGCTGGCGGTGGAGGAGGGCGGCGCCGCCTGTGTCCTGGCCGGCTGCGACAGCTGTTTCGACAGCTGCGGCTGATGTTTCAGCTGCTGCGGCTGCTGCGACAGCTGCTGCTTGAGCTGCGGTGGCTGCTGCTTCAGCTGCGGCTGCGCAGAGGCTCGCGGCCGACCCCCAGGTCAGGCATGGCGTCCTCCACCTCAGAGACTGATATCGATCGAACCGTCTGTTTTCCGATCGACACCTGAGGTGGGGGGAGGAGAGGGGGTCAGGCGACCGCAGCTGAGCCAGCGTCAGACATCATCCTGGACATGCTGGTAGTTACTCTTGTGCTGTTCGGAGCACTGTGAACTGATGCTGAACGATCTGATGGTACCGTGGAGACATACAACAAGTGACAGCACCCGCTTCCAGCTGATACAAGCACTAGAAACAGCTGAAAGAGCAGCATCCCCAACCTAGGACAGCTGCTCGGCGCGTCAGCAGGCGGGAGCTCGTGATGGCACCACCCACCTGTCCAGTTTTAGAGGCTTTGGCGAAGAGGTCGGCCACAGTGATGCCGGAGGGCTTCTGGTCGTCAGCCGCCCGGGGGTGGTGGGTCGGCTGCCGGAGCCGCCGCCGGAGCCCGCCGCGGGCCGCGTCGCAGGTGGCGCCACCGGCTGCGGGCCGTGCTGCTGCAGCAGGGCGGACACACTGATGCAGAGCTGGGGCGGCCCAGCTGTGCGGGCTCAACAGAGGACGGGCGCAGGCGACCACATTGGAGCAGTCGAGAGGATATGCAAGCAGATAAAGAGGGCCAAGACCGAGGTACCCAATCAAGGTTATCGAAAATCACGTCTGCGGGAGCTAAATGAAACGCGCCAGCTCTACATCCAACTGGTCCTATTCTGTAGTATCACGGCCTCGTCTTTAGTATTAACTGGCGCGCCAATTAACCCACAATGGGCTCCAAAATAGCCCACAAATAAATATGACCCCTCAAGTCGTAACGGCCCGGACATGGGTGTTTTTGCAGGAACAATCTGGATTTAACTGTTGGCACTACTAGTATTCATGGTCTCTTCTCCCAGAGCCTGCAAAATTTTTCTCACACCCCTATCGACGAGTATTGTCCCCACTGGCATCCCTTATACCCAGGGGTAAAACCCGCCCCTGAGGAAGGGTCGTAGCTGCCGCCCCGACCACCGAGGCTAATCCGGCCACTTCTCAGTGCACCGCCCCATTAGGGTCTGGTCAATAGCTAAACGGGGCAAAATAAAGGTGTCGACTCCCCGAAGTGCTGACCACCCTCAACTATTTACTGCACCCCTCCCCTCCCCAGCTGCGAATGCCGCCACTTTTTTAGTGTTGCATGCCTGCAGCTACTGGCCTCACAAGTGTTGGTCATCCCCCCATTCCGCCCCTGGCTAGGTCCAAATTCCGCCCCTATCAGCCGGGTGAGTAGCCTCAGAAGCCTCTTAATACCTGAGCACTGGCCAGCTTCAAATGTGAGCACGCAGCCGAGTTAATTATTAAACCGTCCCAGTGCGGCCGGAACTGCCGAGTCTAATTGGGTTACATACTAAATTGTAGGGAGCTGGCTGCATCACCCCGCACAGCATTAACAGTTTCAAACCATGCTCAGAAAAGGAATATTAATGTCCACGGAAAATGTTTTTTCACTCATGAAAGCTGTATTTCCTGTCACAAAACATCCTACTTCATAGGACAAAGCAACACACAACTCATACAGTTAGTTACATCCTGTTACCAAATGATCATGGTTGAGTTACATAATCTCAGTTTTATCCTATTCCTAGCAGCGCTCACGATAAATTAAGCGTTTTCGAAACCATCCCATTTTTCTTGAAATTTCGCTAATTTGTTGTTTTGAAACGCAGCTGTTTTTTTCTATTTCAATATATGCATTTAGTCTTTTTTGAATGTCTCTATGTTTGGCGTTGTATATGTTGTTCCCAATTTACAGGCGATTATGTATTGCTTAGCTAAGAGAATATTGACATTCTGGGCTTGTTTTCCTTTCGTTAGACCAAATAATGCATCACTGAGGCTTAATGGCAAGGGATATTGTTATTAACGCTAGCAAGTTTGATCTTAACGAACTCCCAAATACGTTTTACGTCGTGGCAATAGTATATAAAGTGTTTAAGTGTATCGGTATGATTACATTTCGTGCATTTTTCCGAATCTGTTACGCCTCTGACGAATAGGTACCTTTTCGTCGGAATATACCTATGAAGAATTCGAAATTGAAGTGATTGCAGTCTAGTTGATTTTGTACACTGATAAGGTATTTCATAAATTCGTCTCCATTCCATAGTATGCCCTTCCCTTCCCATCGTATTTGTGCTGCTGGTGTTTGTTTTGAAGTTGGTCCAGGTAAAACTGTTTGCTTTTTGTGTCTTTTGCCGGTTTCAATTCTTCATTTATTTTTATTTTGTAGGGCTCCCCTATCAGTTTCTGAGAATGGTCTGTAGTTTCCAGTTTGCAGAAGATGAACCCATAGATCTGGTATGGCGCGTATAAGTGTTTGATAAGTCAAAAATGTGTTCGAAGACTAGGGTATTTCCTGCGAAGCTGTTCAAAACTCATTATGTTTCCAGTGATATCGAGAATATCGTCTATAATATTTATGTTAGAGGGATACATTGTTTTGAAACAGTCGTTGTTTGCTAATTTGACTTGGCTATTATACCATAACGGTTCCCTTTGTACATCCTTATAGTTGGTAAGTGGCCGAAACGTATATTTTTGAAATTCAGTCAATATATCCTTGTAAAATTTGGAAATTTTCAACGAGTTTATTGTTTGACGATTCATGTATGTTTTAAATAGGTCAGCAAGTTCGCATCTTCCTACCTAGCTTGAAGCAGTTTTTCCATAAGGGTTGTTCTTCTTTGAACACCTTTGCTACCCAGGCTAGCTTGAGGGAGAGGCAGAATTTCTCTATATCTATGGCATTTAATCCCCATTTTTATTTGCTGGCAGAGCACCTTTTTGCGACTTTGGGTGGTCTGCCCCTCCATATAAATCTCATGATTTTGCTTTGAATTTCTGTTTGGTATCTTTTAGGAATCATGCCCGTGTTACCAATATAAACCATTTTGGAGATGAGAAGTGCCTTGGATATCGTTATTCTGCCCTTGATTGTTAGATCTCTTTGCTGCCAGATATTTAAAGTAGTGCTAATTGCTTTGGATACAGATTCGGCATTTTCTTTATAACATGGTGATGAAGCACTGAATACAACACCTAAACTTTTAATCTTAGTTTCCGGTATTAGATTGTAGATTGTATCCGTACTGTCTTTTAGTTTCCTAGCCACATCATTTTGCATTTCTGTAAGTTTAGTTTAAGTCCAGAAATCAGCTCAAATTCATGAAGCACAGCAAAGGCTTCAGATGCAGTTTTTTGTCTGACATAAATAAATTAATATCATCAGCGTAAAGGCTTATCTTATATTCTTCCCACGGAAAATGTTATGCAGATCTTCTATTTGAAATCCAAATCTTAGGTACCGCACCCTTTTAACACCGGAAATGCATCAAACAGTGCGGGTAAAATCTTCCACGTTGCTACCGCCCCGACCTCAGGATCTGGTTGCCTCAGTAGCACACGAGTCTTACACGATGCCCTGGATAGTACGATACGACAAAAAGTGATCAAACAGGATGAACGTTCACGGATTCTAACACTTCTACCGCAATGTTTCAGTCCCTTCCCAGCTCTGGATCGGCACCGTCCCACCACTGGAGACACGTACCGCGGAGGCCTTCTTGAAGAGCGACATGAGGTCGATGGAGGCGGTCTTGGCGGTGCCGGCGGCCTCGCCTCCCACCGGCTGGCACAGCGTCTGTAGCCGGCTGGCCAGCCGACTGCACTCCGTCTCGTAGAAGAACCACAGTCCGAAGATACTGCCTGCCGAGAGGCGGAGGGTCAGCGGCGCCGCCCTGCAGGGGCTGGGGCTCTGAGCAGTGCACCGCTCCTGTGGCCACAGCCATCCCGGGAGGTCTGGGAGGGATGGGGTCACAAGCCCCCTTGATTCAGGGTCTCCCATAGGAGTTGCACGAGCACGTCCGTGCCAACCCATCCAGGTCCCCTTGGGTCGAGAGGATACCTCCAACCATGGTGTGAGCTGAAATGTCGTAAATTGCTAAAAAGGATTGGGGATTACAGGAGGGCGGGCAACAGTCAACAACTATTATGTGCATTCTAAAAATAAGGATATAATGCAACAGAGAGTGTTGAGCCCCGCATAGATGGAACTAAGCTTAGTTTCGGCCGAGTGCATCGTACACTTAATTTCAACGCAAGACTGGGGGGGGGGGGGGGGGTCTGGGTGGCACAGTGGCTTGGAGCGGGCGCTCGGCTTACAACATTCAGTCTGAGCAGTGTTGCGGGTTCGAGCCCACCCAGACTGGATTTGGCACCCTGCCCCTAGCTTATTCCCTTTTCCCCTTCGGCGCCATATAACCTCGGCACGTTGAACTCAGCAGCGGGTGCTTCGTTAAACCCTAAAAATCACATTTTGACCAATTTTGGTGGATAATTAGGGTCAGTCACCCTCACAGGCAGAATTCTGAAATGTTCCCGAAGCTGAAATAATCAGCATCTGAGTTCAGAGTTCCCAGGGAGCTTGTCGGAGAAGGGGCACCATATGAACAAGCGGGCGGAGGGAGTAGTCCCCCCTGAGGTTCGCCGAGGCGCTCCCTAAACGGAAAGCTGAACGCCTTAAAACATATATAAACTTGGTGGGATATGCGCCTTAAATCGGACTAAAGATGGCGCGGGAGAGGGACGCCTGTTTACCGGCGTCCTTTATAGAGGCCGCCCTTCCACTGCCAGCTGCAGACTCTTGTTTAACTATATGGGCGCCTGTCAGGTAATCTCTCCAGACGTGATTAGTGACGTTATTTTCTGATAAGACTTTTTAAACAGCTGCTAAAAAACACACCAAAAACTGTCATCGAGAGGCACCGAATGACTCCCCCAGATGCCATTCTGGCGCTCCCTGACGCCCCCCAGGCGGAATCCTAGATCCGTAACTGTGAAGGCGTAGACAACACCGCAGGCGTAACTGCACCAGGCATTGATTTACAGAGTCCTTAACGGCGAATAATCGAGATGCCGCAGATGGCGCTGGCAGGGTGGCGGAGGACGAGCCGTCACCCTGGCTCGGTCCGTCCCAAACGACCGCCAGTGTGGCAATCCCGCTCTTGCAGTATGCAGGGTGCGGCCCCTGGGGCCAGACGCGAGCGGCGGAGCACGGCACAGCACCCAGCCGGCCGCGTTCCGGCTTCACCGAATCGCCTCGGCGCCATACTGTACACTGTACAGTGCACAGTGGCGAATACTGCTGCTTAGCCTGCATTCAATCAATGGTTCTGCATTGCCAGCAACATCTCCCAAATGCCAACGTCCAGGTCCTCTAGTGGTCCTCTGAATTGATAGAGAATTGAATTTACAACATTCTGTGATACTCTCCAGGACAAAATATTGGGCCGGCACGGTTTTTAGGTGGGATGAAAAATGAGGGTCTATTTAGTCGTGCAGGTCTCTGATGGGGAAAAACGGCGCATTTACATAAGTCTTCAGTATTAATATGAAATAGCCAATACGGGCTCAAAAACACAATTTAGCTATTCTTCAATATGTATTCATGGTAGCACCGTTATCACAATTGAAGTTTGACCTTTGTATTTATTCCCGTCTTGGCACCCTGGCTCTTTACGGGGCGGGGGTGGTTACGACCCCCTGACGATGGCCCCTGACTAACGTAATGCTTCGCGACAAAAAAAAACAGCACGTTGCTTTGACAATTTTTACGAACTTTGGATATATCCACCACATTTTACCAACGGTCAAATTAAGTTCAAACAGACTGGAAAGATCACAAGAGGTCACCAAAGGTCACTAAACGTCAACTAAAGCCATTTCATGCTTTCAATCCGAACTGCGTCGGAAGGAAAGCAGGACACTGTCTAAAACGCCGAAAATCGGAATTCGTTTTCAGAAATGCCGCCATAGCTCGGTGACCTAACTTGATCCCGACTTTTTCCCCAGTTGCACAGTAAATGAATACCCCGTAAGCTGTGCAAAACGGCGCACGTCGCGTTGCAACCGTTTCCGGATCATATCCAAAAAATCTGAGGGGTTGCGACAACAATTTCCTGTAAAGGTTAAAATGGAAATGTAAATAACTGCAGTATTTCAAAATAAACAATCAGATCAAGGTGTCTAAAAAATCCTGTAATCAAATACCATCAATCTTAATAACTGAGAATGCATCAGCGTCCAGTCGCTTGTAAAACTTCCAGAACTGCAGAAAGCAAAATACATTTTTCATATTTTTTCCTCTCGAAAGGTCGCAAATTGTAGTAGGCAACTGACATCGATCCTTACGCAGAAATATGCACTGATTACGAATCTGAAACTGGCTCGATGGTCTGGTGTGGTCTTCATGGTTGATTTTCTAC
The DNA here is from genome assembly GCA_034440635.1 of Lepas anatifera. Taxonomy (NCBI): domain Eukaryota; kingdom Metazoa; phylum Arthropoda; class Thecostraca; family Lepadidae; genus Lepas; species Lepas anatifera. The sequence goes on from JAOTON010001320.1 coordinate 737,611, forward strand.
ATATTTCCAAAAAGTTCTTCATAACGATGATAAATGGAGGGTTTTTGATGCACCATGCACTCAGATGCATGAAATCAATCGTTTCAAAGGAAGTCGCCCAACACTTCTTTATCTATTCTTCGATCTTATCTCATCTTTTATCTATTCTTCTTTATCTATTTTATCGATTCTTTATCTATGCTTTTTAAGTGGGATACAAATATATATTTCCTTCAAACATCGATTGATAGCGTGTGCACAACGCACTACGGTTTAGATTCTGTGTCTGGACTGCCTCTGAGGATAAGTCACAACATGATTCAACGATACATTTTGCTACCATTATGCAACTAAAAACAAACAAAAATCACGTTTAAAAAATATTGAGCTAGAGTACGCAGGGTTGAGCAGGCAACAATAACTTTGGTATCTGGAATAAATGTGGGCTAAATGAAAGTATTCGCCACTGTGCGCTGCTGGCGGTGGTGCAGGGCCGGTTAGACGGTATACGGGGCCGGTTAGGTGGTATACGGGGCCAGTTAGACGGTGGTGCGGGGTTGTTTAGACGGTGGTGCGGGGCCGGTTAGACGGTGGTGCGGGGCCGGTTAGACGGTGGTGCGGGACCGGTTAGACGGTATACGGGGCCGGTTAGACGGTATATGGGGCCGGTTAGAAGGTATACGGGGCCGGTTAGACGGTATATGGGGCCGGTTAGGCTGTGGTGCGGGTCCGGTTAGGCGGTGCCGTGATGGGGTGACGTCTGAGCAGGGCAGTGGACTGCAGTCTGCAGGTGGCCGCCACTAACGTGCGCTCCCGCTCTCCCCGGCTGGTTGGCCCCCGGCGCGGCTCGTTGCCTGGCCGTGGCCGGGCGCCAGCCTCCGCCGCAGCTCCGCAGTCGGCAAGACGCGTTAATGCGCGGTAAACGTCGCCGGCGGCGACACGCGCTCCCCGCCAACGAGCGGCGCCGCGTCGCGCGCTGATGTCGTGCCAGCGTCCGCAGCTACAGCCACGTCTTATAGTCGAAGACAGCGGACTCGTCTTCACGCACTGTCGTCCCAAAATCGCGCGGGTAATCGAGCTTATGTGCGGAGCTACATGGCTCGGTAGAATACATACCCTCACTCGAGACATCGCTCGAATGATCTAATGCAAGTGCATAAGAGTTTAAGTAATTACGAAAAAATCATATTTAAGCCCCCCACAAACTAATGGCATGATGGTGACGCTTGCGGCAGATTTAGTAGGCGTAAATGTACCTGAAAAACAGTATTTACCCACTAATCGTTGGAGTACAAAACATCGTTGGAGTTCCTTTCTCACAGGGTCCCAGCACGTATTGTTAAAGTAAACAAACGAACCAAACAACATCCATAGTCAGTGCACTCTTATTAGCACAAGCAATTCACTGCCACGAACTGCAGCACGTAAATACTGTGTTCACCACTCGCGTATGAAACGTGCAACGGTCTGAGCGCTGGTACCGGAGTCACCACATGAGTAAAATCATTTTCCTGATGACAGCATTCTTAACTATCCACGCTATGGAACGGGGAGCGAACTGCAATAACCGTGTTCTTCGGGGCACCTTCAAATCGAGCTGGTATCACTGCAACGTTTTGCAAGTTCTTTAAAATATGGCAATAGTCTCGTTCCCGAATGTTTTAACATTATTTTATTTTCAACTTCAAAAGTTGAATGTGTTCATTTCGGCCCATACACGGTAAGTCAGACATTTTATTTTTGTTCAATATTTCGGACAAATACTAGGTAAAAGGATGGTGTAAAAAGTACAGGGCATGTAATATTTCCATCTTTTACCAAGCGCTTGTCCAAAAATATTTCAAACTTCTAAAAACCCATGAAAATGACACTCCGAATGCATATTATATTCTTATCAATTTTTTCATTACTCTCTGTATTCGTGATAATCGCCAGCAAACATACGGCCCCTGAGAGGTGAAGTAAGCCGTTCAAATATCAATAACTCACCGCTTCAACACACCCATGAACACAAACACCCAAGAGGCTAAAACCACACAAATAAGTAAAATCAGCGTTTCAGAGTAAAGTTAAACGAGACTTGGGCCTATTGCACTTACAGCTAGGACCAAATTGATGACGTTACATTTTGAGCTCCTTTATGTACTTAAAAAGCGCGCACTCTGAACATGCCAAAAGAATCATTAAACAAGTCGGGGGTTAGTCGTGGCCACACATGACGTCACGGCTTCCCAGATCGTTCAACTAGCCCTCCGGCGCTATACACATTGGCTGCCTCGCTTGAAACACGCACCCAGAGCAGTTCAGCATCTTGATACCCTCCACCAGAACAATTTTAGCAGCCAGACATGATTGTCAATGCCACACGAGGGGGATTCCGTCACGTCCCCTCACACGTGCGTAGTTCTCGACGCTACGGCACGGAACGGTGTCCGCTGCGCCTGCTGAAATACTCCAGCCAATTACAACAGTCGACTCAAATGTAGAGACCTTGAAAGCGTCTCGCGCCCGTTCCGCAACTGCCTTACACTCAGCCGTCGGAATTCCTATACCAATTGGTCAAACGTTAAAGCTATGACTAGAATTCATCCCCTGAGGTCAGCCGTACAATACGCTAAACACGACGTGAAACCTAAAATCAGAACTTCAAAGCCGACCCAGATTAGTCATCAGTTTCGAGATCTTAGAGCTCTTCAGGCAACAAAAACTGGGTAGTTCCGGCGAGCAAATCCGTTCGTCCGCGCTGAAACAAGACGTGCTTAGAGCTTAATCACCCATGGCTCAGTACGCCGGCATCCCCAAAAGACAGAAATAACACTGGCACAACACTTTTGTACACGGAAACAAAAGGCTGGCTCTCACAACATCCATGTTCCTGCTCAAGCGGCACGCCTTTGAACTCGGTGCGCCGGAGTAGGCTACACACTGAACGCAGACGCAGCATTTTGAACTGGCCCTCACGCTCCAGTAGCGCTCTGATCGTTTGATCTCTGAACGCTGTAGCTATCGCCAACGGTGGGTTGTTCAGGAGCCGGTGTGCTGTGTGGAAGTGCACATCATACAGGAACTGTAGCCCCAATACAGCCGTCAGCGAATGAAAATATCGCACCGGCGCGCCGCGTCTCCGAATGTCAGGACACAGCCTCCAGAATAGATTGTTCCACATGGACGGGGAGAGGAGCTCGTGTCACCGGCTTCACGCCGATTGGTTCTAACCGGTACAACAGAACAGGGTCCGACGTCAGAAACGTCCGCACATCCCGGCACGATCCACCGGATAAATAAACTGCAGCTCGTGCCTTTTCGTCTGTCCCACTCTCGGCTACTCCGACAATGCTTACAGGAGTTTCAGTGGTGTCACCTACACGCGATCCCGCCCGCCTCGGTGGACGTGACCTCTGTTCTGACAGCACCACTGACCGGGGCGGCATCTGTCATAACCGCCCCCTCCTCTCGGAGCAGAGGGGGGGATGAAGGAGCGTTCACGGCAGATCGGCGGTAGGGCGGCGCCTCTGACCGGCAGCGTGGCCATGACTAATGCCGCAATCTGACGTACCGATTACGGCGGTTGGGGCCGGTTTGCGACGTCCCACGCCCAATCAAATGACAGATAGGCCATTCACAACAAAAAGGCGAGCGGTAAAAAATATGTCAGTTCGGCCCATGGCCTGACAAACAAGTTTCACCGTTAGCTGATCTCGGATACCTGCCAATGTATGGAAAGCTGTGCAACGAAGAGCGGTAAATGCCCACACACTTATCACTTACTAGCTTACCGGATTCAGCTCAAGCCGAACCAATTTCCTCTATCAAGGAATTATTTTCCTCGGGGGCTCATCCAAAGGTCTCTGATAGCCGACACAGGCTGCTACAACTCCTTCCCTTTCTAATTTCAATGCCTGGGTACGCCACTGCCTCAATTGCCAACATAGTCTTCGTTACAAACTGTTTAGCTTGAATATTTCGTTTGAATAACTTGCATCAGTAAGGTTTTATCCAACCTTTCGTTACCTGAAGTAGCGGTCATTGTATTATGAAAAACAACTCATAACTCTCTTTTCTCGCTACTCGGAGCTCTAGAAAAAGCGTCGGGAAGTCATAAAAACAAGGAAGAATTCAATGTTGAAAACCTGAAGTTTTTCTCCCTCCGCCCCTCCATCATGTTCAACGAGCCAGACTGCACGCTGTCAACTCAGAACGTGGCGTCTCTTTCGGTGATCGCTCTGGCAGTATGGTTTGACAAAAATTCAATATCAAGAGCTCCAAATAGCGCAAAAGCATTGAAGGATGGTGCAAAAGGCGAAAGCTTGATAAATCCCCGGAAAAGCCTCAGGACAAAGCGGGAGGCGACGCACAAAAACCATCACACCATTTGTTTTCTTTTTTACATTACGACATAATCTAGCAAGGCACAGCGAGCAGGATTAATCCACAGAAGTCAGTGTATTAATGTATTAAGTGGGCTGATGCTATGAAGGAGGCCTGGGGCGGCGCCTGCCTGATCCGTGCCGCAGACCCGGGGCGGATCCGTGCCTTTTTAAACGCTCTGGCCAATGGGACGTTGCAATGTCGACCGCTCTCGCCTGGGAGACGCTGCAATAAGCGCTCTGGCCACAGAGACACTACACTAACTGCTCTGGCCGGGGAGACGCTGCAGCGCCGGGCAGTGACCGGGGAGACGCTGCAGCGCCGGACAGTGACCGGGGAGACGTCGGGGAGACGCTGCAGCGCCGGACAGTGACCGGGGAGACGTGCGGGGAGACGCTGCAGCGCCGAGCAGTGGCCGGGGAGACTGGGCCGGGGAGACGCTGCAGCGCCGGGCAGTGGCCGGGGAGACGCTGCAGCGCCGAGCAGTGGCCGGGGAGACGCTGCAGCGCCGGACAGTGGCCGGGGAGACGCTGCAGCGCCGGACAGTGGCCGCCGTGGCCGAGTTACGCGCCAGAATGCGAGCTCGGTAATGCGCCGCGCCAACAGCTTCTAAAGTTGGCCACTGCTGTTGCCGTCAGTGGTGTCGCCCGCTGCTCCGGAAGGGGCTCCGGCAAGTGCCAGCTCACAGCGGGACCGCCGGTGAAATATACTCCACGGCGTTTTAACGCCAGCAAAGAAGCGCCTCTCCGGTTCCCGACATCTAACAACCTCAAAGTTCCGTAAGAAGGACAGGAATTGCCCTCATACTTTGACAGAATTCAGATGTTAGGAACATCCGTGTGTAAGATCAAAATTTACCACACCTGACAAGAATCAGAGGGCACAGCTAACTCTATTATACTTTGTTCCGGAACAGGGTACAATCTGGCAGCGGGTATTTTCAAACGTGATAATTTTACTCAGTGAGGTAACATTTTATTCTAACCTCAATCAAATACATTGCAAAACTTGTTAACGAACTAGATTAAATACAATTTACTTGTTACCTTAATGTGCAGGATTTTTGCGTACTGCTGTTTTGACAAACCTACCAAAAGTAGTTGCTTCGACCTCGCGAAGCTAAAACCACACTGAGTTTGCCGGAATTTCTTCTTTGAGCAGCCCAAGGCAAAAACCAGAAAGACACCCTCACCTTTTCCGCAAGCCCTGACTTTTGACTGATCAGAGTACATGACGCACAAGCCGCGCTACAAGTGTACACAACCGTTGCTATTGTAAACCAAACCATTAACCGACTGGTCTGAGAGAAAAAAGCCCCATAAAGACAACACAACAAACAATTCACGGAATAAGTACCTTTAATTCTAATGACTTACTTTTTATCCACCCCTTATCCTGATTTTCAAAATCCAGATACTAACAAGTTTAAAACGACAAATCACAGCAAATGGAACATTAAAATGTTATTTACAATACTTCAAACCAATTTCAACAGAGAACTGACACCACAAAAAATGCCAGAAAACATAGGCAATCGTGAAGCACGGCAGGAAACGCTGGATCTCTTCACCACGAGCAGTTATGTTCAACTAGTGGCAGAACACTTCTGGACAAGTGTCGCTGCTGGTAAGAGCTTGACGCACGCAGGGGCAGAGCGGTAATCTAGCGTGATGAAATATGCCAACACGACAAGGTCGGAGTGGCAGTTATCTCGATGGCAACACTCCAGAAATGACACTGCTGGAAAATTAATAATGTATCGTGTCACTGCTTAACAATGGGGGTGCTATTCTTTTTAATTAAGCCAGACGCTATTCCTTGATTTCAGTCTCCAATTCGAGATAGCTCAGATGGTCTTTCACGATATGGAAAACAAAATTATGAAATGGAAGACATGGACTGATGCCAGCCAGTATCTGCCAGCCGGACCAGCACATAAAAACCACCCGTGTCGCTGAGAGAAGAGTCATTCCTGTGTCGCTGAGGGGTATCACTGTCCTGGGGAAGAGTCAGCGTCGCTGAGAGAAACGTCAGTGTCACGGCGCATCAGTGTCGCTGACGGGGGAGAGTCAGTGTCGCTGAAAGAGAGGAACACCAGTGTCACTGATCATCAATGACACACACAGAGAGAGAGGAACATCAGCGTCATTGATCATCAGTGTTACTGGGAGAGGAACATCAGAGTCACTGATCATCAGTGTCGCTGGGAGAGGATCATCAGTGTTACTGGGAGAGGAACATCAGTGTTATCCAGTTGCATCAGATTTATCAGAACATCAGATTTATCAGAACATCAGATTTATCCAGTTGCATCTGGAGCCGACGGACGTGTTTTTCTTTCTCCAGTTTTCAACTGCTCTAGTGTACTAGATATAAACGAAAGTGTGTTACATTAGATATAGTCGTGTAGCCTAAAGTTTTAGCTCTTAAACTGTGTTAATATTTTTTCGGTCAGTGTTTTCCTAACCAAGTTATAAGCATTTGAACTTTATATATTTTCGAATATTTTATAAAAACTTCATTATTTAGGTTTTTGTCAAGCAGCGAATTTCATTCTTGATTTTTTGGCCATAACGAGTCGTCACGTGACAGAAGCCTGACGCAAAACTCTCACTTGACTACGAAACAAATATTGACGAAAAAGAAGATGTGCCGAGCCTTTACACAGTACACTACTGACGAACTCAATCGCCTAGATCCGAGAAGACGGGATGGGAATATCCCCGTCATCATCACGAAAAACAGACGACCAAAACAGAAGCGACCTGAACGAATACCAGTTCTTACCACGCCTCTGGTAACGACCATCGAAAATGATAATATCGACAACAATACAAACGATCATCGATTGAACTCGAAACACGGATTAAAGATTGGACACATAAACGCTCAATCAATGGCACCGAAAGTGGATGAAATAAATGTGCTTCTTGAGACACATGATTTAGACATCTTATGCGTAAGTGAAACTTGGCTGACAGATAAAATACCATCAAGGTTTATGGTTTTTCCAGGGTACGAAATCCTAAGATATGACAGACAAAACACTGTTCCAGGCTCAAAAAGTAAGGGAGGTGGTGTAGCCATCATACACCGGGATGAAATAACATGTCATGTTTTAGATATGCCTAAATGTAATCTCATCGAGATGCTATGGATTTCAATATCATGGAAAGGTGGTATACCCGCTGTTGTAGGAGTAGCGTATCGACCTCCAAATGGCTCCGTAACTCTAGCCTGTGATGAGCTTTGCGATCAACTAAAACTTATACTTGCAAAAGGAAAACCATCTTTCCTTTTGGGCGACTTAAACATCAATGTTTTGAACCAAAACAGTGCCCCGGGAAAATGTTACCAGCAAATGCTAGATGAACTGGATCTGAAACAACTGATCACAGAGCCAACCCATCTGTCACCGACACCGACAGCCATCGATCACATAATTACCAACGTCAAATTGCAGAACAATTGTGTTGAAGTGTTAGATACTGCTATCAGTGACCATCAGCCAATCGTGATGAAAACCCCACTACATCGGGTACGAAACAACGCCACTAGGCGGGTAGGTCGCAAGTGGAACTGCGCGGACTGGAACGCAATCTGCCTTCACCTCCTTCTGGAAGATTGGTCAGAGCTTGATGATACGACCGATGTCAACAAAATGGTGGAGAGTTTCAAGACCATGTGGGATCGCGTGATAAACAGACATTGTCCGCTCACGACCAAAAAGTCTCGTTCACCAAATCATCCTTGGATTGCAAATAATCAAACAATCAAACGGACCATGCAAACCAGAGACGACATGCTGAAAATATGGCGAGATCTTCGTACACCTGAATCTCGCTCTGAATTCTGCTGTCTACGCAATGAAGTCAAACGACTGATACATCAGGCGAGAAAAGAATATTTGGGTCGTCGGCTCATGTCCGCTAACCGGAGAGACTTTTGGTAAACTCTCAAGCGACATTACATGTCACAACCCAAGAAAAGCGCAGGTGTGAAACGAGACGAAGACCAGAACAAGGACGAACAACGGAGCAGAGCAGATCGCTTCAATGAGTTCTTTGCATCTGTTGGCTCATGCATAGCTTGTGAACTAAAAGATGACGTTAAGTCGGGCCAGAAACTCATAAAACCACCCATTGTCATATCATCATGCTTCAAGCCATATCCCGTCACTCTCCCTGAACTCAGTAGAGTTATGCGGCAAATGAATTCATCGGGGGCGGAAGGCATTGATGGTGTTCCTCTGAAGGCCTTAAAACGATGTTTTGCTGTCGTAGGACCCTACCTGTTGCGAATCGTCAATACCTCAATATCGACGAGCATTTTCCCGGAGAGCTGGAAAATTGCTGAGGTCGTGCCCATATACAAAAATAAGGGTGACATCAACACTGCCGCTAACTTCAGGCCCATATCCTTGCTTTCGCACATGTCAAAGCTACTTGAGAAGGTTGTGTGCAACCAACTATCAGCATATCTGACTCGATGTAACGTCCTCTATCCTCAGCAATATGCCTACAGGCCGAAGCACGGCACGGAAGATGCGCTGTTAGATGTCGCTGACTGGATCACCCAGAACTCCGAGCGAGGTGAAGTCTCATCTGTCACAGCGGTAGATTTAAGCAAAGCCTTTGACAGTGTGGACCACAGTGTACTTCTAAATAAGCTTGGATGGTATGGCATAGATGATGCATGGTTTCGGAGTTATCTGACCGAGCGAAAGCAGATCGTAAGAGGTGGTTCGCGGACCATTTCCGTCAGCTGTGGCGTACCACAGGGGTCGATCGCTGTGCCAGTCCTTTTCAGCCTTTTTACCAACGACATGCACTGCCATCTGCTGAAAAGTAGAATTATTTGTTATGCTGACGATACCCAGCTTTTAGACCACTCGGATCCAGACAGCATAAGTCTGAACTCATTGAAAATACGGATCGAAACAGCGCTCAACACACTGCAGTGCTGGTTCAGATCAAACTCACTAAAGATGAACAAAGAAAAAACGGACTTCATTCTAGTTGGAACTCGCAACGCTATTGAAAAGACAAAAGAACTCAAACTAAGTGTAGCAGGCTGCATCATCAAGCCTTCTAAGACCGTTCGCCTTCTTGGTGTTGACATTGACCCGTATCTGTCTTGGGAAGCTCATATCACGCAAGTCGTTAAAAGATGCAACTCTCTGCTCATCCCGCTCCGCCGCTTTCAACATCACTTCACTCAGGATGCCCTCAAGGTCCTGGTAGAGGCGCATGTGCAACCACACATTCTATATGGTCTATCGGTTTGGGGAGGAACTACGAAAAAACAGCTGACTCGTGTTCAGAAAGTTATTAACTTTAGTGCGCGAGTAGTGACAGGGATGAAAAGAAGAGACAGAGTGGGACCAGTACTTGAGTCATTTTGCTGGAGACGGATTGAGGATCAAGTGCGGGAAAGAGATCTTCTAAAGATCCACAAGTCCATTCACTCAGAAGGTGGTCCAAAAGCCATCCGAGGAATGTTTGTGATGCGGCATGAAGTTTCACGACGAACGACCCGATCGACCGAGACAAACTCCATCGAGCTGCCTGCCTGCCATCTAACGAACTCTCAACGACAATTCCGATACCGAGCTACAAAATCCTGGAACGACCTACCCTACCGAACGATGAACGAGCCTTCTCCTGCACGATTTGAAAGATTAATTAGGTCCACGCAGTAAATGACGGAATTATAATATTTGATTGTGTGCTTTGATGTGCAAATGTGTGCTCTGCTTTTCTGCTGACCTTGTAACGCCGCAAACCTGAAAACCCACTCGTGGATGGTCCGGTGAAGCTTGCTGCTGCACGTGTAAAATGCTACAAATACATACATACATACATACATACATACTGATCATCAGTGTCGCTGGGAGAGGATCATCAGTGTCGCTGGGAGAGGATCATCAGTGTCACTGACCATCAGTGTCGCTGAGAGAGGAACATCAGCGTCACTGATCATCAGTGTCGCTGAGAGAAGAGAGCCAGTGTCGCTTAGAGAGGGTCATCAGTGTTACTGATCATCAGTGTCGCTGGGAGAGGATCATCAGTGAGGCGCCGGCACGGTGGGTGCAATCCGGGGGCGGACAATGATAAGACAATGTGGTGGCGGGGCGCCAGCGCGTTTGACAGCGGCGGCAGCTGGGACTCGCGGCGCCTCTGATGTCTCTCACGCACAGCTCGGAAACGGGCCCGCTGCACACCGACGTCTTCCTCGCTTATTATATATAAATATATTTAGGCTGCGAATAAAAGAACAGTACAGGCATCTGGTTGTGTATTACTCTGATCGTGTGAGACACTAGCGGTCAAAACTAGACTCGGCCATGTTTGCGATATAGACCTGTTGATACAACAACCCACAGGGGCCATATATTTACAAGTCATGTGCTTCAGACACTTCCCATAATAATGACGGAGCCAAGGGCTACCACCTTGCTATCTCAGACTATTTGTTCTGGAGATCAAGGAACAAGCCAGTTCCCAGATGCCTCAGATACTCATTCATTCGTTCAGAAATTCTGCATTTCAGAATACGCTTCTCAATAAATACCGGTTAGATCAAGTTTTCATATGCATTCTTGAGTTGTTCCCGAAGATTTTGCCGAGAAGATGTTTCAGCTAAATCTTGACTAAATCTTCGGGTACAGTCTCTCAACCTAACAGGTCTCTCAAACTAGGTTGAGAGACATATACAGGTTGCGGTGCTTAATTCAGTCACTGCATACCAGTTCAATGTCAAATTTTCATTTTCCCGTGATTATATTTCTCATTTCACTGTGCAGCCATTGATATCGGTTATAAACAAAGACATAGGCACAGATTTAAGGGTGGAGCCAGATCTAGTGAGGAAAGTCTGAATAGGCTTCAACTAGGCTCATTCAGCCAGATGGGGTAATACAACATTTGGACTACTGAAAATGATTCCAACCAGATAGAGATCTCAGTGAAACTTTCACCCTCACTGGCATGTTTTACCAAGTTTAGTAAAAAAAACGTTTCGAGAAACAGTTGGGTAGCCAAATTGGGACAAGTTGGGCGAGCCACACTTTTCGAAAGGGGGGGGTTCCGGCCCGTTATCCCCCCCGTGACAATGCCCGTGGTAATGGCAATGCTGGTTAAACAACTGACCCACGCCTGAGTCCAGATATTTTTGCTCGATTCTGTGTCACAGCCTGGGGAGAAGACTGTTATGACGCCTCACTGATAGCTGCAGCTTCTCCTCTGCCCAGAAGCCACGGGCGAAAAGGAAACAAATAAACAACGCCAATTGCATCCTATTGGAACATTCCTCAACCTGCCTGAGTATGGCCGAAACCTCAAATGATTGTAGCACCAAAAATTTGCTCAGCCAAACTTCGAATAACGCCGAAAATATTTGAAACTTCGGAGGATACTTCTGAGGGTATGGCCCAAACTTCACACCCCCCCCACAAAACGATGTGAAGGTCCTACATATAATTTACCGAAATAATTTCAAAATGATTCTACTGGAAGGCTTATTTGTTTCTCATTTGTTTTTTATCCCTACCTACTGCTGTAGGTGAGTGCATCAACCTCGGAATGCAACACATTTTTTGCTTTAGCAGCGCGGACACTATTGTTCACACTAGACATTTAACAAGGAGAATTAGCCTGGGCTGGAGCACTCTCAGCAGACGCGCTGGCAGCAGAAGCCAGAGGTGAGACAAATGCCCCGTGTCTCCCAAACAATGTGCCCTGCAAATCCGCAATGTGTCTCCAACAGAAAAAAAATTTAAGGAACCTCGCACAAGAGGAAATAAATAAGAGCACGTCAGAAACGCATCAGGGTACGATGTCAACGCTGATATTTCATACTCCAATCACCCGAGCCATTAAAATCATGGCTGAAAGATACCCAGCGATATACTCAATGTAATGGCCTCGTCCCAAATGACCCCAACACTGTTGGCAGCTCGACATTTTTGTGGCCTCTGGCAGCAGCTGGGCCGGCCCGCCGGTAAAATACACACACGCAGCCGGGCGGCCCTGCCCGGCGGACACGGGAGGCTGGGGCCTACCTGCCAGCCATCAACAAACGACTGGATCCGGGAGACCGGGAGAGCGGGCACGCCCCCCCCCACACTGCTGCGGCTAGTTATACACATTCGCAAATAGTACCGCTGCACAGCAGAACCAACTGGCGAGATAACAATAATCATGATGATCTACATCGTCATGACCAGCACTGGTACCTTGCAACGGTGCTGACATTGCAAAATCACAAACTACGTCTGGTTTCAGGCACCTCTCTACAGCAGGAAACGTCATGAGTTTGCGTCCATGCCTCTGTTGCGTATTTTTCCAAATAAACAGAAGGGATGTTTGGGTTTACATGACGCACGACTAAGCAGCAGTAATATCAGAATTAGGACACTTCATGGAAAATACAACCCAGCGAGCTGGAGTTTCGGAAATTCTTCAATGAGCCAAGGAGAAGTATGCCATACGAGCAAGGTTTTGAAGTCTTCCTAGGAAAAAGATGCAAAATAAATGAATTCCAAATGGATCATTCAAACAGCACAAATTCATCTGGGGAAATATAAGTCAGATATCTTTTCCACGACCGAGACGTTGGATGAACAGTCGCGGTTAGGGTCCAGTGCAGTGGTGCAATGGCCCCCCATTCAATATTTCTAATGAGCCTCTTACTGACCACAAAGTTGTGGCACATACGTGAGCCTGCAGTGACTTGAGCGTGAAACCAATATAATTGTACACCTTGGTTGAGCAAAAATAATGCGAGTACATGTTTTCCGTACAGTAACTTAATTTGGGACTGGGAGAATATGGTAGCCGGGCGAGGGAGATCGGGCCAGTCTTCGCCCACCAAAAAAACTAAGCTGTATGGGACGCTGCACCTCCCCCTCCATTTTTTATTTTAGATCTGCGATTGGTGAATTTCATTATTTTACTACTCGAAAGCAAAATAAATCACATGTAGGCCCTTTCTCTAAATAAGCACAACACAACACAGCACAGCACACGTACGCCGCGCAAGAGGACATTTCTGAGGACGGCTTGGCGCTCGGGTACGGCTGGCAGCCGGTCAGAAATTACTTGGCAGAGAGACCTTGCAAAATGCAGTATAAATAGGTAGCAGACGTGCCACGGATGCAAGGCCGCGCGGGCTCACGAGCCTACCAGAAACGCCACAGGTATACGCCCTCCACAGAAACATGAAAAGGGTAGTTTTCTATGCCTGCCAAGAAAAGAGAGGACAGTCCGCGCCGAGGGAGTTGGTGACAAGTTCGCGGAAGGTCTGCTGGAGTGGGGCATCGTGGAAGCTATTATATAACGGTAGTTACGATAGACTCTAAAAAACAGCATAAATACGCGGTCGGGGAGAGCACAAAACCCTACCAGAATACAAGAATATTAAAACAATTTAGAAACATGTATGAAAAACTCAACACCTCAGTGGTAGTAGGCTTAGTCGGTGGCCGACTTCCAATTGCAAGAAAACCGCGACCGGAGCAAATAAAGATGAGCCCCAAGGCCGATTTCAAACTAGAATAGATTAGGTATACACATCACAGTGCCGCCGGTAATACAAACAGTATTTTCGGAATTATCCTCCTCCAAATGTGATGCCTTCTAGAGCAAAATTTTTCAAAGAAAACGATGGTGTGGTCTATACAATCGAACAAATCGATGTTTTTTGTTATGTACGGTTTTAAGTTACTTTTTAGTTCACGGCTAAGAGCGTCTTGCACAAACGTTCAAAAACGGCTTTTTAGAAGGGTAACCAAAAACGAAAATAGTATGGACAAAATATTTGATTATTTTTCTTTCAAATTAAACTAATTTTGCCATGAACAGATAAATTTCTATTTTTGTTTATATGTACATATAAACAATTCACAAACTGTTACACTACACTACATACATATAAACAATTCAAGTACAAAATGTTTCACCATTTCATATATTAGAGAAGGGACTGACAATCGCGACACGTTGCACTGGACATTAAGAACAGCGCTCCGACTGCAAAAGGGCAGCAGGACTGCCCTGACACCGTTTAGCAGATCAGCGGGACTGCCCTGACACCGTTTTGCAGAGCAGCAGGACTGCCCTGACACCGTTTAGCAGATCAGTGGGAGTGCCCTGACACCGTTTAGCACAGCAGCAGGACTGCCCTGACACCGTTTAGCAGAGCAGCAGGACTGCCCTGACACCGTTTAGCAGATCAGCGGGAGTGCCCTGACACCGTTTAGCACAGCAGCAGGACTGCCCTGATACCGTTTTGCAGAGCAGCAGGACTGCCCTGACACCGTTTAGCAGAGCAGCAGGACTGCCCTGACACCGTTTAGCAGAGCAGCAGGACGCCCTGACACAGTTTAGCAGATCAGCGGGACTGCCCTGACACCGTTTAGCAGAGCAGCAGGACTGCCCTGACACCGTTTAGCAAAGCAGCGGGAGTGCCCTGACACCGTTTAGCAGAGCAGCGGGAGTGCACCGACACCGAATAGCAGATCAGCGGGAGTGCCCTGACACCGTTTAGCACAGCAGCAGGACTGCCCTGACACCGTTTAGCAGAGCAGCAGGACTGCCCTGACACCGTTTAGCAGATCAGCGGGAGTGCCCTGACACCGTTTAGCACAGCAGCAGGACTGCCCTGATACCGTTTTGCAGAGCAGCAGGACTGCCCTGACACCGTTTAGCAGAGCAGCAGGACTGCCCTGACACCGTTTAGCAGAGCAGCAGGACGCCCTGACACAGTTTAGCAGATCAGCGGGAGTGCCCTGACACCGTTTAGCAGAGCAGCAGGACTGCCCTGACACCGTTTAGCAAAGCAGCGGGAGTGCCCTGACACCGTTTAGCAGAGCAGCGGGAGTGCACCGACACCGAATAGCAGATCAGCGGGAGTGCCCTGACACTGTTTAGCAGAGCAGTGAATGAGCTGTGGCTGTAACGCAGATCTCTGACGGCAATGACACCGTCTAAACCCTTCAAGGTCATGTTTGTGAGGACGGCACTAATGGTTTGTTGATCATTAAGATCTTTTCCAGCAACCTGCAATATCTATTTTAAAATGGTGCAATACGGCGTATTTATCTGCGTAATGGAACAAAATTGACAACCCTGGTGCCCATGGTCAAATATATATATATTTTTTTATATATATAATGAACCCTCTAAAGTCCAAAAAACGATACAGCCCTTAACACTGAAGGCTAAAGTTCTTGCCATTCGTGTAAAGATCACAAATCCATGACCAGATTTTGAACTTTCTGCGGAGAAATGAGCCGGGCACTAATGGGTTAAGCTGCTAAAGCCCTGTTGAACAGTGACTGGCCTGTCACAGCCGTGATTGACCTGCCACAGCCTGTACAACAGTGACTGACCTGCGGCCGTCCCGTACAACAGTGACTGACCTGCGGCTGTCCTGTAGAGCAGAAAGGGCGCCTGCAGCTGCCAGTCCATCTCCCTGGTCAGCGGCTGGATCAGGTTGTTGGTGTTGAGCCGGTTCAGCACCATGAAGCTGTGGTAGGGCGGGCCGGACCTGCGGCGACACGGGCGGCGTCAGCGCCGCCGCGGCTGGTGTATCTACACAGACCGGAGCGGCAGGAGACGGCGGCCCAGTCCCCTCTCCACTGTACAGCCACCCGCGATCGTACTGTAACAGCACAGCGCCGTGGAAACGCGGACACTGTGGATGTCAAACAGCGCCCTAACGACTAACGAGGCGGCGGGCGCGCCGGCTGATTGGCCTGTGGTTTGCCGGGCACCGGTAATGTCTACGGAGAGAGGCGGCGGTTCTGTAGCCCGGTGAGCAGGGCGGACCCCGTCGGCGGCGGCGGCCGCTCACAAACCGCCGCCGCCCCCAGTCACGTCGCAGCCCCAGTGTCCGCCGGGTCAGGTCGGCCGCCCGCGCGTCAGCCCCGCCAGCGGTGCCCCAGCGACGCACGTGCACACGACGAGCGAGGGAGAGAGCAGTGAGCCGGCGGGCGGCTGCGCTGGCGGTCAGGCCCTGCCACCGTGAGACGACCTGTGACCAGCCGATACACCTGTGGCGGCGGAGTGTCCACCGTGCGCGACGCAGAGCCACCGCCTGCCGCCAAAGCGTGTGCGCGATAATCTGGTGAAACGACATTTCTGGGAGCTGCTCTCATATTTCTGAAGAGATTCCCGCTGCACGGATTTTACGCTTTAACGAGGTAAGTCGGAACCAGCTGACGCTTTCGCGGGCGGTCGGGGCCAGCACCAGCTGCGCACGCACACGGTAGGCCGCGGCACAGCCTCATCAAACACCACACCTGTGGAACCCGGGACCAGCCAGTGCAGCGGTTCAGAAGGTAACCATTCAAATGGTTCCCCTTCAGACGGGTCACAAGACCGCAAAACCTCCATGGATGCAGATGACGTTGCAAAGTAGCAGTGATGCTTGTTCATAGTATCCACCATTGAAAAGGACCCCTTTCAAACAATAACAGCAGAAACAACCTTACTAAATGTTTCTCATAAAGTTGTTACCAATAACTTTTTTCTCCACGTTGTAGCAAGTTCGGGTTTTAGAGTCAGAGCCTCACTAAAGTCATTAAGGGATTTGTCACGGAGACCTCGACCCCACCATCCGAACGAGCAACTCCCACAATGAAGGGTTAATTTAGAAGCGAAAGTGTAATGTCCCACAAAGCAGAGGGACGACCGCCCCGATCAGGTCACCCTCTCGCCGGTCAGTTGCCAACCGACCTATGTAGGATAAATATTGAGCGCCGGAGCGTCTCAGGGGAACCGATCCCAAGCCTACACACGCACTGCCACCGCATGTTCCTGAGCAGTGAACCGAAGTCCAACTCTCCACCAATTGAGCTACAGGGGTGGATCGCTCTTGCTGTCAGAATCCACACATTAATTACGCAAGTCCCTGGCATAGAGCAAACCAATGTCTAAAGGCCTCATTAAAGTATCATGCTTGCAAAGCGACAAGGAAACTGGGCGAAGACTAGTCCGTAAAGGTGGGCATCGCCGCCGACCGGCTGGCGAATAGAAGACAAACCAAGGCTCGGTTTGGTAATGACAGTCCAACGCAACGGCACCATTACCCTGAGAAGCATAGTGATACCGTTCATGCGTGAGCGACTTCAACAACCGAGGCTAGATGTTGTTACAACACAGACCTTTACGCATAGTGCAAGAAGCTCCGTTTGGTAAAAGTCTGTTCAAGCGGAAGGACCGTTTAAACAGTGTAACGTGTGAAGGGCGGATAACCCGTTTAAACAGTGTAACCTATGAAGGTTGGATAACCCGTTTTAACAGTGTAACGTATGAAGGTTGGATAACCCGTTTAAACATTGTAACATATGACGGGTGGATATCTAGACAGCTGACTGGGTGTATCAGCAGAAGAAGACTGCCATGTAAGTATACCCTCAGACAAGACCACAGCATCTGTGTCAACTAACAGTGGCAGCCGTGTTTGGTGACGACCTGAAGGCTAGCCTAAATGAGTGCGGGTCCCCTGAGAACCACCATACCTGCTTTCCTCCGATCAAACTAAACGTGCTTTCCCAGATTGGTTAGGAAGCCCGCTAGACTTCCCACACATCCAAATGGAAGTTTTGCTCGAACTTTAGACCTTTGCCCGGGTGATGGGTATGGACCACCTGCGCCCAGGTGGGAGGTAAAAATTACCCCCGTCTAACTCGAAAACTAAGAGGGCAAGATAAGGAGAAAAACATACGAAAAACTTAGATACGGGGGAAAACAGCCAAAAGCTTGTAACAAATGCAATGGAACATACTACGGTAATTTTCGTTCTGTCAATCTTGAGGTCACTAGAGGTCAAAGTACAGGGTGGTTCGCACCGGGCCTTCAGCATGCAGTAGCTCTGTAATGAATTTCATCTACAACGGGGACGCAAAATCGCAACTGCGCATGCGCAATGCAGATATATTGAACAGTTATGTTACCCCCGTCCTAACTGGACGGTCGCCGACGGTCGGCGACCGTCGGCGTCAGTTGCAGAGTGGTAATTCTGGAGTTTTAGCCGGCAGAGGAATGGTTCAGTTTGGTAGCAATCTGGTAGTTCAAGCTGCGACGAACTGTTGTTTACCAACAATCAAAACTTAGCTGGCGACAATAACTAATAAAAGAACGATTTAGGAGAAAAGGTAATCATGTCCAGTTCCCATATATTTTTCAGCATGAATTCCAATTTGAATTATTATTCTAAAACATGTATTACATTTAATGACTAAAAACAACAGCAAATAACACGGATATCGGCTTCTGACGCAGACCGTCGGCGTCAAAAGTTACATTGTTCAATTTTTGCTGCGACGCGTTGCAACGTCGCGCGACGTTGCGTCTGGTTTTGTGTCCTGACCAAAATCCCGGTCGTTGCCGCAGATCGACGGCGTGCGACGCCTTCGTCTTGTTAGACACCGGGTTACAGTTTCAGTGCGAGCCATGATTTTACGCAATATGTTCCAGCACTCCTCACATTCGCTACCGGCATTTATATCGAAAATACCACGGTGAAAACCAATTCAGATTTCTTGAAATTACTATGCGAATAATACATCCCAAGATTACGGCCGAAGACTTCTAACTTCCCCAACCCATCCGCATGACCAGTTACTTCGACAAGGAACTCCCACAACCGTTCTCCGAATGCTGCCGTTCGCCTGCAATTATGCCAGATTTAAAAAACATACCGAGCCAATGGCAATGACTTATACCGAGCCCCGTGATTATTGGGTAATTTCCTTGCTCTTCAATGCGGTAATAGCTCTATTGGGAGTCCGGTGCGAACCACCCTTAACTCAACGCTGCTTAATGGGGGTGTAATTAAAAAACATTTTTATCTCGGGGACTAAAATAGTTAGCAATATTTTATCACGGCCGTTCGAAAGCTCTGAGGAGATTGTTCCATTTTTAACCAGTTCAAATGCCGGGGCGCTGCAGGTCACTAAGCATCGTGAATTCTAGTATGCAGTACATATATGCTTTCAGGCTAAAACATCCAGCAGGTTCGATTTAGGCGCTATTTGTCCGACCTGAAAGACAAAACAGAACAGTGCTTCCACAGAAATTCAACATATGCTTTCAACACGTATCGATGGTGGCTGCCATGTTGAGACCAAGTTTAGACTGAGGTCAATCCAGGTCCGACAACACGTTACTCATACTACGGCAGATTTACTTTTTCCTTAATAACTTAGAAACCAAACATGATACGGGTATAGATGAGGCATCATTGCATTCCTCTCGTAAATACAAATCAAACGATGAGTTTTTACCATGCTCGGTCAAACTCAAAGGTTGACCTGACCTCTTTCTTTCCAAGCGGACATAAGGGATCATCAGAGCCTCAAAATTACTCATCCGCATATCCTGGACTTCTGGGATGCCCCTAAGATAAAAAATGATACGATCTGCTCTAATGCCTCCTTCCTGTCCAGCTGGCAACAAACGCTGTCATGCTTATGAGAGTGGCCTTAGGGGTAAATGTATGACCCGGCTCGTTGTTTACAAGGCCACTTGCACTAAATGTGAGCATTTAGGGAATATACAGTATATAGACAAGAGCAAAATACCCATTAGGTATCGTTTAAACGAACATTTAGGTGACGCTCGCCTACATAGAGTGGACACGCCCTTCGGTGACCACATAGAACACTATCATGAAGACCTAAGTGAAGATGAACTCGACTCCCTATTTCGGATTGAAATTCTAAGTTTCAACTGGGATCCAACTAAACCGGGTCGCAGAAACTAAAATCAAGGAATCAATTTGTATACGCGACCATGACACCAAAATGACCACCATTTCAGGTTCATGGTCCTATCACCCACAAGTCGCCATAAAATTTCTAGCTGGTCATGCGATGTTTTTTTCAGAGAAGAAAAGGGGGAACTAAAAAAACTAAACGAAAACAACTTAAAACTAAACGTCTAGGAATTATATGTATATTATGTGTTGTGTTTTTTCCTGTACAGCCATGGCTGAAGATGACGTGATGTCGAAAGCCGGGTGAAAGCTTTAAGAAGAAAGCTTACGAAGAAAGTAAAGGTCACAGCTTCCTTATTTTTTATAAAGTAAGGGAATCTTGATCGAACGCATCTATCAATTTGTTTTTTTGTACTCTTACAATATAAATTCAGGACTAAAATAAAAACTTGGCAGATAATGGACAGTTTTAACAGCACTTCAAAACTTGTAATTATTATGCTGTTGCCAACATTGCTCCGCTTACTTACTAAGAAGAGATATCTTTGTTTTGAGCGATTGGAGGTGGAAACGAAATGTGGTTTCCTGATTTTCAGACCTATTTTTTCCATAAAATATTTCTTTTATAATTTCAACATAGCCATTTATTTCCCTTAAACATAATCTCACAGAATATTTTTGGAGGTGATGTCACTTCACCTAGCCTGGAGACCTGACCTGACCTGAACTAGACTTCAAATTTGCAAGTAGTATGGGCAAAGGAGCAGGGAACAGCTATATCAAAGCACCAGGCCGCAGCACGCCACGGTTTTCCAGCCACCGTGGGGAAAATTAAAGGGGTCTCAAAACAACTCCACCACGGCGAGGGTTAATGTTACGGACACAGCCTCGCCACGCTGGTAATGATGACTTGCCTTAGCGCTACACAAGTGTTTCCTCACACTGGCAACCGCACACAGGTTTTGGTGGGGGGCCGGGACAGGGCGCAAGGCCTGTTTTACTATTATTATCAAATACCACCGAGTTCACCGTAGCATTCACCGAACCAGAAGCATCAGACGACAGGTCCCCTCGGGCCCCTGTACAAGTGCATACGCCCATGTTTCCTCAGACTGCTGTCCTAAAACATGACCAGGACGTGATCTCCCAACAGGTCATACCTCGTAAGACAGGCAAAACACTCCAAATGGAGCCCAGGGACTGAAGAGCAAGACAAGAGCGATTAAGATTCCAAATGTCCCGTTCAAGAATGTCTCCGCGAATCTCGTGCTGAGTCCTGGCCGTCGGTACCTACTTCTTGTTATAAAAAAGCACGCCCTGCGTAATTTCAAATCGATCCCTCCGACGATAGTTGTGATGGTGTTCGGGTCCTTGGTCACTGGAGAGGCTAGCGGAGCTGACACAGGACCCCAGCTGACGTTCCCCGCAGTTGGCGGCCGGGCTGGGACCCCGACTAGTCGGGCTGGGACCCCAGCTGATGTTCCCCGCAGCCGGACTGGGACCCCAGCTGACGTTCCCCGCAGCCGGCGGCCGGGCTGGGACCCCAGATGACGTCGTCACGCCACGTCACATATGCGCGCTCAGAGGCGTAACGGCCGATACCATCGGACCACCGCACGCGCTGGCGCCGCTCCAGCCAGCCACTATACGGCTCCCCTGCACCGGCGACGCGCACACTGCGCACAGCTGCGTGCTAGTGCCGGGCATAGTACGCACAGCTGCGTGGTAATGCCCGGGCATAGTACACACAGCTGCGTGGTAGTGCCCGGCAGAGTACACACAGCTGCGTGGTAGTGCCCGGGCATAGTCACTGGTGACGTGTACGGTAAGCACAGCTGGGAGGTAGTGTCGCACAGATGGATAGTGGTATCACACAGCTGGGAGGTATGTCGCACAGCTGGGAGGTAGTGTTGCACAGCTGGGAGGTAGTGTCGAACAGCTGGGAGGTTTTCGCACAGCTGGGAGGTGGTGCTGGGTTTTGCACAGCTAGGTGGCCAGCTGGGAGGTTGTCGCACGCTGGGTAGTGCTGAGGTGGCGCAAGCTGGGAGGTGTGTCAAGCTGGGAGGTTGTCGCACAGGTGGGAGGTATTTGCACAGCTGGAGGTTGTCACACAGCTGGGAGGTATGTCGACAGCTGGGAGGTAGTTGCAAGCTGAGAGGTTGTCCAAGCTGAGTTGTCGCAAGCTGGATTCGGTGCCGCAAGCTATTGTGCCGCACAGCTGGATAGTGGTGTCGCACAGCTAGGGGTAGTGTACACAGCTGGATAGTGGTGTCCACAGCTGGGTCCGGCCAGGTCTGCACCCCTGCAATGTTCCAGTACCGAGGGGCCATCCCCAGACCCCTTCCACGAGCAGCGACTTCATGGACAGGCCTTTGACGAATATTCGAAAGCCGGGCAGATTCCCCCATCCTCTGGTAGGAGATTTTTGACTGGTTGGCTGTTCGTCCTCCGCACCATCATCCTCCTACCCCGTGCCGCAGTTGAAATGGGGGGTTTGAAAAAGCTCGCCTAGAGCTGCCGGATGTTCGCGGGCTTGGCTGCCACAGAACTGCATTCCATACCCTAAACTGTCGACGCACAGAAGATTCCGCGGGTCAACATCCCCAGAGTCCTTTCCCAGAACTCACTGCTGGGCCGGCATTTACAACAGCTGGACACAGTGTTTACGTACGCGTCTGGCTGGCTAGTCGTCACAGAGGTACTTGACCACCTAAGATTACAAACAAGACGCCCTCGTATATCCACAAACGAATGGACAGCGAACACAAATGGTTCCTGAGAAACGTGCTGCAGGAAGTGGGCCCTTCTCAGGGTGTTTATCGCACGAGAATTCGCCGAGTGTCTGGAATTAGAATGAAACCGGTAAAATTAGCTTGAGATAAGGACAGCATTATTATATTTATTGTAAAATGTATTTCAACAGATACATATTACGATAAATGATGACAGAACGTGCTGGAGCTTACACCAATGAGATATTGGGACTAACAAAATCCCCAGCACACTTAGTGCATGAATCGGTCAGGAAATACGATGCCTACGGGGCGCAGCCAACATGTCAGGCATCTTCTAGGGGAGATCACATGCCGATCACAGAGACGAGGATTTATGAGAAGCAATCTTACATTACACGGAGGTAGCCTGAGGTGGCAAGCCAACACATAAAAATGTTCAGCCCGCTGTGATGAGTTTTCACTGCTTTTGCAAATTGTGATGGAAAATTGAGCTGTTCACTTATTTTGTGACTGAGATGTCAGGAAAACAGCCGTTATTTCGGCCTGTTCCTGTGCAAGCGGCTCATGGCCAGATAAATCACACGCATGCCTAAAAAACCACAGATGGCGTCGCCGAAACTTCAAGAGACCCATTTGAAGGGACCCATTGAAGCACGGCCCCATTCTCCCCTTCCTGGACTCACATGTAAGTCATGTATGTTTTAAAATATACATAAGATCTCTATTCTTCACGGAAGCGCCCACCCCCCCCCTCGTCTCAACGATGTCACCAACAGCAGCAGCCGAAACCCTCAACATAATCTCGGACTCCCAATACACCCCTGCTTTTAAAAAGGCGGCGGTGGTAGGCGGAAGGATTGGGACGTGCTGCCGGTGATTCACCATACTACAAACTCAGCCTTCCCGCGAGGACGGCGGTTTAAAACTTGGCCGGCGTCCCACCGCCACTACAAACGGCGCCGCCAGCGGGCCCTTTGTGGTGGCGGCCGCCGTTGACGGAGCGGCGGTGGCGCCGCTTCGCGACAGGCCGCGTCGCACGTCCACCGCCCTCACCGATATTTGGGACGGCGCCGCCGGCCTGACCGACATTCGGAGGGGGCCGCGGCTCTGTATGATGGGAGGGAGGGGGCAGAGCACCAAGCTTGGTGTACTGCTTAGATTGAGATTTGGGTGAGAAATGCAAGTGACAGGACTATTTGGCGAGGGGTGAGGGACGGCTCACACGATTTCCAGCCGTTATGAAGGGGTGTTCAAACATCATAACGGGAAGTAGTGTGTTATATGTCCTCACACAGCAAATACGGTCAAAGTCTAAGCTAGAGCTCCAGTATCTACCCAGAACCCGCATCTTCGCAGGGGCGCGCGCAGGTAGGGGGTATACGCCCCACAGAAACAGGGCGAGGGGCCCCCGGCCGATCGGTGGTCCAGCCCATACCTCGGCCTCTGGCAACTCGCCACACATCGCCGCCGCAGAAGCAATACATATATAAAACTCCAGAATAGCCATGGGATGCCAGACGGGTGACAGGAGGTGTCAGAGCCGAGGCTACATTAATGATCGGCAAAATTAAATCGAGAACATCGATCGAATTTTCCGTCCGAGCAGATATAATCACGAAAAAATAGGTCATCTTGCTTGTGCAGCGAAAATATGTATTTCCTCTCTCGTCTTGCACTTTCACGTCATCTCCAGGGTTCCGGGTTGTTGCTGTGTTCGAGTTCTGTCTCTGCTGCAAAACAAAACCACCACGCGTGGTGGATTTTCACGAAAGAGGTGCAATACAATATGATATAGAAGTACGTAGAGCTGGCTTTTTCAGCAAAATCTGAGCGCCAAAATAAATAAAAAAATCAACGTAGGTAATTTAAAATGCCAATATCTGACAGCAGACCCCAAATATCCACACGGGGGGCCACCACTTGAAAGGCCCGCTGTCTGCGGCAGAGTCCATTCTAGAGCTGTGTTGTCTGGGAGCGACAGCCATAGCCGCTCCCGGTCGAAGGACTGGAACGAAGACGGTCACCAGACACCACTAAACATCAACAAACAACCGTATCATTCGGAGCACGAGGCCGAGTGAGGAACCCGAGACCTACACTTCGTTTCTCCATGTGAAAGCCTGTCAATGGACGAATTCTTATTGCAAGATTTTCGCAAAAACAGGGCTTCCGGTCTTGGTGAAGCTCAATTCCGAGGCCTCTCCGAGCTCTGTCTTTGCCACAAATCGCATTCTTCCGGATCGAGACAGCTGTTTGTTGATGTCCACGAGTCTGATCCGGGCTTCCACGGCCCCAGCGAGTGACGAACCCCCCCCTCCACCTCCCATTCAAGCCCCGAGCAGCTACAGCCACAGACCCGCCCCTCGCCGCCGCGTGTTGGACGCTCCCAGGCGCCGTCAGATGATTATGTCAGCCAACCGGGACCACTTAGCGGGCCAGTTTCTCAGCGCGTGGCGCCGACACCTGCAGTAGCAGCCTCCCGACAGCGGCATCCGTCACAGCGGTGGCCAGCGGACCGGTGACGTCAGACCACTCCTCACCGACCAGCGGCCCGCTGTCGCCCAAAAGAAAACAGCTGGCCCAGCCAGTGTGTCAAAGAGTGGTCAAAGGTTGGCAGCTGCTCTGGCCGCTTTCCGGCGGTTCTGGTCACCACCCGGTCACGTTCTAACCCGCCACAAAATCGGTAGAACGGGGACGGCGACCGCAAATACAGACCCGCACCGGGCGTGGCGCAACCAGCGTAAAACTGGCAAGGCCGAGCGCAGCACACGAGTTCGACGCACTGGCCTGCAAAGATCGGATGGTACCCTCTCCAACGAATCGGCTCGATAAACAGAGGCTGCAATACACATTGTTTGTGTAACCATGCCATGATACTCCCTGTTCAGAGTTTTCCGGCTTTCTGTTCAGGATTTATAGGCTAAACCACGCACTAGCTGATGAGGATGATGATGGTTAGAACTACAGGACGCGCCAACTCTGTAGTAGTTTCGTCCCAATTCTATGAGCAGGTTAGCTTCAGAGGTTCTTTTTCTAGAACCCTGGTCCAGGCGCCGGCAAGCCTCGACTGGTTCCGGCAAGACACAACCTGGTCCCAAGCACTGGTTCTGGCAAAAAAAAAAACAAGAGTAAAAAGGAAGACATTCCCAGCCCTGTCCTTTAAGGGAATGTGGCACCTTGGTCAATCCTGAATTTAGTGTTATTGGGCGTACTTTTAGTAAAAATAATAAACCACTCGACTTCTCTGAAAATGTACAATAAGCTCAATATTTGGTTTTAAAAATACCCTCTAGAAAAAGAAATAAATATCGCTTGGATGATGTCACGATCTGGCAACCACTACCATACTTGAAACGCTTCAAGGTTGATTGTGATGCTCATGTGACGTCAGATATTGTCACACCGTATACAATGGCCGCCTGCGACGGGGCTAGGGGTGGTTTGTTTTGTTTTTCTACGGAAATATCAGTTCAAGACAAATGAAATATGGAGTACCGGTTTTCCGACCTGCTTTACAACTTGGCTATCTCGTTAAATACGTTGTGTACCTTTAATACATTAACCAAGGCCTTTCGTTTCTTGTTTCAGACTTACATTGTGTGCAATATTATTACTGCATTACAATTCCAACCAAATTTATTACAGTACAAGTGGACTATTAATATTGCACCCTGGACTATGGGCGCAATATCAACTTTGTTGGACGGTTCTCAAGCTGCACACTGACATTCCTATAACGCTTAGGGCTGTTTTTAATATCTTTTTGATATTTTGACAATTGAAACCGACTAAGATATCCTATTTTGTGACGACATACAAAGATTGTTCAGTTTTAACAGGTTTGAATGAGCCAAATCGTTTGGCCGCACTTCGCGATGTTAGATTATTTTTCGCAGTGTCAAAATAAAACTAAATTGGCCAATTACAAGTTTTAAAGTGGTATTAAAATTGACCATTATCTGCCAAGTTTTTATTTTAGTCCTGAATTAATAGTTGAAGAATAAAGAAAAATAAATTGATGGGAGCTTTCTGTCGTTTTCGTCCTGAATTAATAGTTGAAGAATAAAGAAAAATAAATTGATAGGAGCTTTCTGTGTCACGTCATCTTCAGCTGAAGATGACGTGAGGTCGAAGACTCCCATCAATTTATTTTTCTGTGTTCTTACAATATTAATTCAGGACAGCTGAAGATGAGGTGATGTCGAAGGCTCCGATCAATTTGTTCTTCTGTATTCTTACAATATTAATTCGGGACTAAATTAATAACAAAAACTTGGCAAATAATGGTCAATTAAACATCACTTCAAAATTTGTCATTATTATGCTTCTGCCAACAATGCTCCGCCTTCTGACTTAATTGGTTAAAAAACAAACTAATCGCAGCCTGATAATAATAATTTTTGGGGCTTATCGACGCAACAACTGCCAGGGTCATTTGGCGTCGCCAGCTCTTTCCCTGTTGGAAGGGTCTCTCAGGAGCCAGACTGCTCATTGTTCAGGGAAGCCGCCGGGCCTTGAACCCGGGTCAGCTGCATGATAGCAATCACAGTCTGATCTAGTCTCCAACGGACATAGGTCTTACTGGGCATTACCGCACTGTCTAATCCCCTGGGGTCCCGGCACATACCCAGCTGGTCCGGGTAAAATCCTGACTGGGACCAGCATCAGGTCCCGGCGCCGGGACGCCGGGAACAAAAGTAGCACCTCTAGTTAGTTTACATGCGCGTTGACACGGGTACGGGTCGGGGGGTATAACTGGGCGTGTTTACACAGTCGTGGGTTTATCCACCAGGGCCCATTATAACAAGCCTGCGTCGGCGCGCCAATGGCCGGGAGCGTCTCAGCTGATTCAGTGGATGGTAGCCGACCATGGTCCAGCCCAGTCTCTTGGTGATTCCGTGCAGCTATTGCATCTCAACGTGTAACTATTTTATCTCACCAAGCACCTATTATCCCTCAACAAGTAGCTAGTATTTCTCAACATACAGCTATTGTTCCTAAACATGCAGCTATTACATCTCAAAATGTAGCTATTGTACTTCAACATGCACCTATTGCATCTCAATATGTAGCTATTGTTCCTTGCCATGCAGTATTGCATCTCAACATGTGACTTTTTTCTTACCAAGGTATTATCCTAAAGTGTAGTATTTCTACATGCGCTATTGTTCCTAAACATGCAGCTATTACATCTCAAAATGTAGCTATTGTACTTCAACATGCACCTATTGCATCTCAATATGTTATTGTTCCTTCCCATGCAGCTATTGCATCTCAACATGTAACTATTTTATATCAACATGTAGCTATTATTCCTCAACAAGTAGCTAGTATTTCTCAACATGCAGCTATTGTTCCTAAACATGCAGCTATTACATCTCAAAATGTAGCTATTGTACTCAACATGCCTATTGATTCATATGTAGCTATTGTTCTTGCTGCGTATTGCATTCTGTGACTTTTTATTTACAGGCTATTATCCTCACAGTAGTGTTTTCACTGGTTTGTTCCTAAAATGCAGCTATTACATCTCAAAATGTAGCTATTGTACTTCAACATGCACCTATTGCATCTCAATATGTAGCTATTGTTCCTTGCCATGCAGCTATTGCTTCTCAACATGTAACTATTTTATCTCAACATGTAGCCATTGTTCTTGCCATGCGTTTGTCTAATGTAACTTTTTTCTCAACTGTGTTTGTTCCTGTGTTTGCTCTCAACACTACTTTTTTCTCAACATGTTTGGATGCAGCTATTGCATCTCAACACGTAACTATTTTATCTCAACATGTAGCTATTGTTCCTTGCCATGCAGCTATTGCATCTCAACATGTAGCTATAAACATGCAGCTACTTCATCTCAAATATGTAGCTACTGTTCATCAATATGCAGCTATTGCATCTCTTCATGTTGTCATTGTACCTAAAAAAATAATAAAAGTAAAAAAACACACACACAAAACCTAACAGTCCAGCCCTCCTTCAATATTCTAAACACAGCCAACGTCAAACTCCAGGTCACCACCCGTCCTGCGATATCTCGTGTCAGGAAGGCAGTGGAATCGACAGCATGATCCCCGGCTGAGCAGCAACAACAATATGCAAGCTTATATTTTTATAAAAGGCTTCAGGTTCACTATCCAAAGGTGTGGTCTCTGCTTTGCTTTAATCAAAGACGGAGCTGCTCAGAATTGTCCCAGTTCCATACCACGAAAAGCATCCCTCGAACTGCCACAGTCTATACCGACATGGAGCAGCCAGCCTACCACCGCCACCCGTTCCAAGGACAAATCAATCTACCGGCGTTTCTGTCTAGGCCACGCATCTCAGGTCAAACGAGACCACGACACCGCGGGGGGCGGGACTGCCGACAGCGCCACCTTTAAACCTCCCAGGTGCGGCTGGCAGCTCTGTTCCGTGCTGTGGGCCCTCGGCACTAGTTCTCGGCACCAGCGCCCCGTGACAACCGGTGGGTGGTTGGACCACAGCAAGTGTTGATACCCTGTATAAAATAGCCGCTCGGCCACTAATGTCGACGGGCGCCGTTTCGGATCAATCTCGCTTTACCTGTCTGTTTGGACAAAGAGGGCGCCACCACCCTGAGAGCTATATAACATCCAAACAGAGGTCATGGACATTGGAAACCAAGGCAATGCAATGATCGTGGACAGTATAAGACGACGTGACCCCTGAACAACGCACAAACACCGTTCAGTATCAGAAGACAATGAAAATCATCGTCTGCCCCAACCTCTTTCACATATCTCACTTACCTTTTATAAACGAAGAACGCTCCTTGCATATCAGTCTTTTTCTGGAAAAAGAGATGCCTATTGTTACTAAACAGTGCCTCAAGTTTCGGTTTCAGGTGTTAGGCCGCAGTAACAACTGCTCTGAAGTTTCACCACGGGTATATTTAGAGGCACCCTCTCTAACACAGAACAGTGACAAAAACAAGGTTTGCATCTGAGTGGAGGGGAGCATTCATCGCAAAATATGTTGGGTGGAGGGAATATTTAAGCTCAGAGAATATGTATGGACCTGTGCTCTTTAAGACACGATTTTCATATCACTTTTCGATCTTCAGGACAACGTGGCCCAAAATGAACACTGAGCCTTGGTGTACTTTTGTAGTTAAATTTATCCTCTTTCTGTCAGGGAAAAAATCATTCAATGCAAGAAGAAAAATAAGCACTCCATATTGCGGCGAGTGAAAATTAAGCTCTCAGTCATAATGAGTGATTAAAGAATTAAGCTTGGCCGGGTGTCATCCCCGTTTTTTTGGTGTGGTAATAAACGCCGGAACACCAGCTCCTCCACTGTTTGCCCGGACTTTTTGCTGACTTATTGACTGTTTATTTGCTAGGTCGGATATCACTCGGGTATCACATCACGAGATTTAGCCGATAAGTTATCTTATCGATTTTCAGCGCACTCTAACCTCGAAAAAATGACGTCCTCCATTTCTGCATATGTATCACCCCGTTCCAAAACGTTCCAGCTGATCTATTTGGACCTGCACTGGTATCCCTTAAGTTCAAAGCATCCCCCTAAAGTTTTCGCGCGCATTGGACGGACTTTGCATATTTCAACTTTCCACTCGCCATTTAAACACCCAAACACCATACAAAACATCCTAACAACACCAGAGAGAATACTAGCCTCTAAAGGATAATAGGTATAAGAGGACTCTGCGCCCCGACAAATAAGCTCTCAGCGACTACGCTCATCAAATATGAAATAACCAATGATCATTCGTTATATTTGGCGGTTCTCCTTGAAGCCAAGATGGAAAATTGAGTAAAAATCAGTGATTATACAAGCAGGTCAGCCTATCTCCAAAATATTTGCGACGCAGTTGGTTGCAAGAAAAGGCATAGGTGATCGCATGAACACTAACTGTAGCTCTGCGCAATCAACGTAAGACACCAAATGACAAAGGTAGGTTCTAGCATATAACATTTGTGAAAAAGAGGATTCACACACCACCAACGAGCTCTGAGGTAATATCCTAACCAGTGATGTCACCTGCCTACCCCAGAGATGGGTCCTGGGGGGGACTCCACGCCACAAAACCCCTCCCGAGAGATAACAAAAAGCCCAAACGGCGCACTGGCCGGACAGCCGCTGGACGCGCCCCCTGACCGGTTCGGCTGGACTCACCCACTCGCCGGCGTCGGCGCCGTACTCGTACACGGCCACCTGGGTGGCGCTGTCCATCAGCTCGGCAGCGTACGGGTCGTGCCGGCGCACCGCCGTCAGGTTCATCTGCTGCGAGCCGCCGCGGTCCGCCATCAGCGCGCCTGCAACAGCGGCGCACTGACCGTCTGCGAACGTACTGACTGGCCACGAACATATTGACTTCTGACCACACACTGACACTGCAGACACTGACTGCTCACACACTGACAACGCAGACACTGTCTGCCGCGAACCACTGACTGCCCGCTCACGCTTTGCTACACACCGACTGTCTGTCATATACTTCCTACACACTGACTGCCTGCTCACACTGGCGCTGCAGACATTGACGATAAAATATGCGACTTTTTATTGAGGATCCGGATTAGATGGTTGGCGGTAAATGTTGCGCTCTAATATCGGAGATCGCTTCCCAGGATCAGTACCGGCCACCTCGACGTCACCTTCAATCGTTCATCTGACCGAAGTGCTACGTGGTTTGGGTGTTGTGGCACTGTTATTCACTGTAAGAATATTCGTCCATAACCTATAGTTGTCACTGCCCACATCATGACAACGGCAAGTTGAAGAATGGTCATTGAGATTTAAACACGCGCGTGGAGGGGTCCAGAGCACCAGTGATCTGTGCCTTTTAGGTGGCCGGAGAAACGTTTGCGAAGGCTACTGGGCCGCATTTGACAATATGAGCGCATCCATTGGATATAATTTTGAAAATCGGTATTTTTTTATAGGCTTTCAAAGTCAGACCCTGACCGTCGCAATCGTTGGTATCACCTTCGCAGTATTAGCCAATGATGACGTAATAACGTCGATATCGGGATTATATATAGGTCACGCCACATGAGGTCGGTGAGGGCCGGTAGGTCATTGACCCCGTGTCGATGCATATTCGTATGCGTATGTTATGTATGACTTGTTAGTTTCATGTAGGTTGTAAGTTTTTAGGTCACCTCTCCGCAAAGGTTTATGTGCCGTTATATTATCATCATCGGAATATGGCACATGTTAGCATTGGTGTGACTTTTAATGACCTTGACCTCAACTCAGAGAATATTGTGCCTCTATGACCTTGCATGTACAGGTTTTAGTATGTTTAACGTCTACGCTGTGATTTTACACCACTTACCTATTTATTAATTAATTTTGTAGATCAACATGGTCCTCACACCTTAACTTTTTCTAATCCTATTGTTTTTTCATCTCAGGGGGGACTTTGGGATCCGTCAACTTCGTGTTCATGTCAGACCCTTCTCCACTGTGCGTGTTAAGCATCTAAGGTATTTTCCAATTAAAATAATGCCATGGTAACCATGAACCGGTGTCTCTTCCCAATTACACCAACAATGCGAACAATAATGTTTTCACAATTACTGAACTAAGCATTTCAATGTGCTGGGAAAGTTAAATGTCAGATTCGTCTCTCCTACGCTGCAAGCCAAAAACAAATATGAATCATGTATCCATAACGACAATTTATGAGCTAATACCTGTCTTTCTTAATACAACAGCCCTTTCACTATCATCTTTATTACAAAACCATTGAGGAAAACCTTAAGTAACTCTGTGTGGCGGATCCAATCGGTTAGTTTGGGGGCCAAACCCAGGTCAGCAGGAAAAACGTGTTTGCGGCGGAGGCAGCGGCCGACAGTGCTGTGCGTCAGTGCTGCCTAAAGTGTCGGTCTCTGCCCCAAAAATGACCAAAAACTGTCCAGACACTGGAAGGTCTGCCCTGGGCTTGGGTGGCGCAGTCGGTTAACACGCACGCTCAGCTCAGCATATGAAATTCGGTATGTGCAGGGCGTTGTGGGTTCGGGCGCACCCAGAGACGGAATTTAGTATCCCGCCCTAGCTCAAGCCTAGCTCATTCCCCTACTCCCTCCGACGCCATATGACCTGAGCACTCGCAGTTGCATCAAACCCCAAAAATTGTTTACAAATTTTGGAGTGCTGAGGCGAGGGCTACAATTATAAATTGGCAGGATGTTTAATGGCCTGTCTCCTCGAATTCTGGATGCAAAATGGATAAAATACACTGGGATTATATATTCGGGCACAGCCCGTCATCAGATTTAAATGGACAAACGATAGGTAAAAAGACAAATTCTTGGTCACAGTGTAGGGCTGTGCCCAAATATATCATTATTAGATCCATGTATTCCATGTGTTTCATATATTTCCATATATTCCATATAGATCCACTCATTGCAGTGCCCTCTCATGATGATTTGTAAGGGAATAATCACCGCTTCGACTCGCTTGCCGATGCTGCTGTGCTGGGTTGGGTGCGGCCAATTGCTTTAGTCCTGGCGCTCGCTTGGGGACGGAGAGAGGGGGCTGTCTCGGTGGGAGCATTGATGAGGGTCGTGATCAGACCATCAGCCCCACTCCCGGCGAGGCGACCGTACGTCCCTCGCCGAGTGGCAGCTGCGTGGTGGTATTTTGGGGTGTCATATCTGCCATCTAATACCTGATTTAACCTTATCAGAAGCAGATGATGTCTGTGTAGGTCATCATGTACTGCTTTATGCTGTTATATTTGCTATGCCGAATGTGGATGTAATAAATTCCTCCGCCACTGTGGTAGAAGGAAACGAAAAAAACATTTATTCCAGTGTACTAGATCCTTTTCTCATCCAGGATTCGAGGAGGCAGATCATTAAACATCTTTTCAACCCCAATATTATTATCAAAGATCTATACTGAAGCTGCCCAAACAAAAGCTTGTTGAAACCTGCTTCATTCTGCGCTCAGGCCCATTTTTTATTTCTGGCAGCCTGTCCAGTCCCTGAAAAATGGTCCCAAGCATTCCCATCTTTGGGAAAGAGGATTACCATTTTTGAAGGAGTATTCCCAATAATACGTCATTGTTACAATTATTGGGTAGAATTATTTTGAGAACCCTGACCACAATTTCTCAGTTCAGTTGTGAAATACATCCAGCATAAGCCAAGATATTGTAAGTCCATGTGACAAGCAATCACCCACATCAGCACACTCAATCATGGGAGATTCATTAAGTACATGTCCACATCAGCAAAATTTTTCTTTACAAAGGAAAAAGAAAAACATAAATAGAATCAGACTGAACTCTCTGTTTTCAAAGAAATCAAAGGGAAAATCTAAATTTAGAAAACATTTTCAAAGACTTCCTTGTATTCCTGAAAGTGCCATCTCCCAGTTCCTCCCATTGTAAAAATGACAACATTGAAAGACGGAAATATATTCAAGAAGCTAGATGTCATGAAATAATAAGAAAACATGACTCTGAAATCCCTCCATACCCAGCCCAAGCAATCAACTGCCCATAAGTCTTGAGGAAAAGAGTAGACCTTGCAGGAAATCTAATCAATTAATTTTTGGGGCTTATCGACCAGTGAGAAAAGTATGGCATTTTCGACGAGATCTCGTCAGTGTGAGTGCTCTTGGAGACAGGAGTGAGGGGTGCGAATTTTATCAACCTGGTGTGAATTTGTGAGACCGGTGCGAGGAAGGTTACACTTAAACCAAACAAACAATAGCTGAAGGGTCATTAAAACACAGGAGGGGAAGCCTTATAAAAAGTCCTTAACTAAGTAACTAATAATAGAGTTAGCATTGGATTG
Organism: Lepas anatifera; assembly: GCA_034440635.1. Taxonomy (NCBI): domain Eukaryota; kingdom Metazoa; phylum Arthropoda; class Thecostraca; family Lepadidae; genus Lepas; species Lepas anatifera. Next base: position 772,220 of record JAOTON010001320.1, read on the forward strand.
TCTGGGTAGGAATGGGTACATTTTTCTCCCTGGTATGTGGCAAATTGGCGCAAATTTTTGGAGGCTGGTGGTGCGAGAATTTTAGATGGCTGGTGTGACGTGTCTGGCCTGCTGCCATACTTTGCAGGCTGGCTTATTGACACACCAACTACCAGGGTATATCTTGCCAGCTCTTGCCCTGTTGGAAGGGTTTCTCAGGAGCCAGCTTACTCCTTATTTAGGGAAGCCGCCGGGCTTTGAACATGGGTTGGCTGCGTGGAAGCCAGCTATGCTGACCACTCCACTACTGCGCCCCCTGCAGGAAATCTAAATAAATAAATAAGACATGTTTGAGAATTAGGATAGAATGTGAGCAAAGCAAACTTATTGGATTCCTGAGGAGGCTGCACACTGTGAAGCTGCAGTGACAAAAAAATAATTTCCCCACCTGCCAAATGTCTGCCCCAATTGGGCTAAAAATAGAGCTGCTCCAAGCATCTCTAAGAGTCCTGCCACATTCTGCAGACTGGATGAGTATGGCCCACCATGTTTACACACATTTATCCTGGAAATGGGCAGGCTCTTAAGAATTACCCAATCATAGAACAATCTAAACCTCCAAGTTCTGAGGTAGAGAGCAAACACGCAAGGGTGCCTATACCAGTTTGATTACACATTGTAGCTTTTGTCAGTGTTTCTGTGTCCGAGACTACTTAACAACCAATTTCTATACCACAGAATTAAAGGAAATGTGGCACTTTGGTCGAACCCTGGAATTTAGTGAAATTAGGCGTACTTTTAGCAAAAAATAATGAAACCACTCATTATTTCTCTGAAAAATGTACAATAAGCTCAATATTTTGTTTTTAAAAACACTCCTCCAGAAAAAGAAATAAATATCAGCCTGTGGATGATGTCACAATCTGGCAACCACTACCATACTTGAAACACTGCAAGGGCTTCGATTGGCTAATGCTCATCGTGACGTCAGCATATGTCGCCACACCAGTAGCTCACAACAATGGCCGCCCGGCGACAGGCTGATGGGGGCTAGTGTCAGGTAGGTTTTAACTTTTTCTACGGAAATATCAAGTTCCATGACAAATTAAATATGGAGTACTGGATTTCCCACTTGCTTTACAGCTTGGCTATCTCAGTTAAAATCACGTTGTGAAGGTGCCACATTCCCTTTAAGGTGAGGGCAAAAAATCCAGCGGGGTGAGGTCAAAAATATTGTTTATCACCAATAGCACACGAAAAACGAAATCCCACGCTGACGTCTGGTGGTTTGCAAACGTGAAATCTCAACCTTTTCAAGAGGGAAATCAAAACTCAATGCTAAGTACCGGCTTGACCCACCTGAGAGCTGACCTCTCGCACACAATCCAGGCTGAATCCTGAGTCGAATTGGAAAAATTACCAAATATACAGAAATACCTACACACGCAAGCAAGTACTATCCCACTATCTCACAGTGACTCTCAACAACAACAACCAACCGGCCACCATGCCAGCTGGAGAAAAAACACAGCACACCTTCCGTGTTGGTAAAGAACGCGCCACCGCCGCAGTACGCTGCCAGATATTCAAAATGGAAATACGGCCGATTAGCTACATCCTCCATGTCCTTCATAAAGTCGCCAGATAACCCTCCGTTTTGTAGACTTGGGAAAAGATATTGGGAAAAGATAACCCGTGTTCCGTGGCGTGGTAGGCCAGACAATCTCTAGATTCCAGAGTTGGGGCTGAAATTTTTGTAAAATAAGTCTTAGCTGAAGGGGAAGGATATAGGTGCTATATGACAGTGCAGGCTTGCACGACTCTACACTTAAATTTTCGTAAATGCAGATGTTTCATATGCCATATAAAGTTCCAGTGCCGTGCCTGCCCGGCACCCCGCTGCTGTGTGGCCTCTTCGGCCGGCGGGACACGGGCTCCCTTCGGTCTGTTTCTGGCCTTCACCGCCTCTCCACCGGTGCCTCGCCAGTTCCCCCCCGTAGGCTTTGCGACCGACTCCATTTTGCAGCGCTCGTGGTGACATGCGGCGCCCGTTGCCCCGGTGGTTGGGCACGGCTGTGTGGCCCTGGCGGGCTCCGGGTTCGGGGCCGCTCAGTACGACTTCCGCTCGCGCCGCCGCTCAGATGGTGCGATGTGCCTGCTGTATGATGTGTTGCGCGTGCCTTCTTTGCCGTGGTTTAGACAGTACGACGCCTAGATACTCATTCTTAACCGTTCTCCGGCGTAGCGCAGGGACCCCGCACCGGGGGTGATCATGTAATTTTACCCAGTGTTAGGCGTGTATACCCTTTATGCATGGGCGCCGAAATCGGGGGGACGTGTCCCCCCTGTCGGCCAACCAGGGGTTTACGTCCCTCCAAGTTTTTGGGTCCATCGCCATTAATGCTGTCAGGTACGGAATATGCTCAAAATTCGCTTCCCCGGTCAGCACCAGCCCGAGTCCGTCCCCTCCCCTGTAAAAACTCCGTTGGGGCGCCCCTGGCTTTATGTAATGTGTTTTTATGGATTCAAACATATGTTCGTAACGCTAATGCTCGTATTGCTAATGTTCGTCTGTGCTGATGTGGACCTGAGGTTCTGAGTGCAAGTGATAATATTTTAAGACCATTTGTTCTTTTATATATTTTGCGTCCCCTTTCCCCGGGAACATTTTGGGTCAGTATGCTGGCATTTATACAACGCACACACGCTATGTACAAAGCGGAAGTTTCTATTTCCCGGCACTATTCCAAGACAGTGGCACCGCATTCTGCAATGAGTAGCTAGGCTGCTCCGGCCTCCTCAAGCCGCAGCGCTCGGCAGAAGCCAAACCCTCACATGAAGGCCGCGGGCGAGAGACCAGACCGCTGGATCTTTTTGAAGGCCGATATCAGGCCCGTGCATCCACAAACAGGGATGCCGGCTGGCATGGTGTTGATTCCACTGTTGTGGCGATGACTCCCCAGTGCACTGTCATCTTCTGGGTAGGAGGCGGCCGCGGAAAAGGCTGCCAAAAATCAGCCTTGATCCAGGAGCCTTCCACACCGAAGCATGGCGCCTCCTGCCACTCGCCACGGGAAAGGGTACCAGCTATTTCTGTTTTTTTCTATTTCTGGTGCAATTGACACTCATAGTATGCCAATTGCACATTTCCATAATTTGATTTCAAATGATAGCAGGCATTTAAGATTCGGTGCGGAAAGCAATAACTAGCGCTTGTATTGTATAACTATTGTATAACTAGCGCTTGATTGTGGCGCAGCTTTCACGGCGTGGCGTTTTTTTTTTTTTGGCTTTTCGACTTTTGACTTTGGTTTGCCCCTCCCAAACCGACCGGCTAGATCCTCCACTGGGAGAGGGCCTAGAATATAAGCTCCCTAAGATCTCGGAAACTAAGAGGCGTAGAAAAACGCTAGTTCGGGGGGTGGGCGTAGACTATGATGATCTACATCATGGCCAATTTTCATTGACCTAGATCCATATCTTCATGATTAAACGAGGTCATAAAGGTCAAATCTTGGCCATGGTGGGAACCTATTAGTAAATGCCGTAACTACGGGGAAAAGACGGAACAAGCTAAAGGTGAACCAGAGTCATAGAGGGACGGTTGGAGAGGGAGGAAATACACTCGGTCTCCAATGCAAGCGAACTGGTCTGATCGCGCGATTGTGGCGATATCAAACTGCAGGTCTGACCTTAAAAGCTAAGTCAATAAATCTTCGACCGATTTTCAGAATTGTTTCACCAAGTGACGTGCCATTAAATTCTCCTGAATGCGTCCGAGTGTCATTTTTCTTCTACGAGCGGTTCTCCGGCCACCTCGAAAAATTGTTGGGAGGGGGGTTCCAGGGCCCCCGATCCAGTATGCATGCTAACAATTGACAATCAGTCTAGCAAGCTTGAAAGATACGCGTCGTCCATGACTGTAATTTTTCCCGATATGCATTAGGCGGGTCCGGGATTTCCGATGGCCGGGAGAGGCCCCAGCCGGACTAGGCCGCCACTTTTGGGTGGCTAAGCTTTATCAGGTGGCCACCTGGGTGCCAAACCCTTTCAATGGGTCCGGGCGCAAGGGAACGCAAGGGGGGCCATTCCGGCCATGGCCCCCGCAAAGCGCTGGAGGGGGCCAAACTATCTTTTGCCCCCAAAACGCCGCAAATTTTTTTGAAAAAGGTGTTAACACTAGGGTTGTAGAGCAAAAAAATATTCGAAACCACTCCCTCCCCCCCGAGAGCGATCATGTACTTGGAGAGGTAGCTTATACTAGGTCTGTCGAGCACTGAAGAAGTGTTTACACTAGGGCTGTAGAGCAAAAAATCTTCGCTCTTACCATAGGCGGATCCAGGATTGCCGATCGGGGGGCACCTTCGGGGGCGCCATCCGGACCAGGGGGGCGCCACTTTTGACCGTCAAAACCTATCAGGTGGGCGCCAAATCCTATCGGTGGGCGCCGACTTTCGCATCCTGGGGGGGAGGGGGTGGGAAGCGACATTTCAGGGGGCGCCATCGACCTTTCAGGGGGCGCCGTGACCATTTCAGGGGGCACCGAGGGTCGATCGGGGGGCACGTGTTCCCCTTGCCCCCCTGGATCCGCCTATGGCTCCCACCCTCCCCCAGGAGGAGAGGCAGACATGGGTTTGGCCACCTCAAAACTCGGTTCTGCGTCCGCCCCTGTCCCAATATCGAATTTTCGGGGCGGCGCTGTGCCCATTTTAGGGGATACTGAAGAAAATGGGGAATGTTCGTTGCCGCCTGGATTGCCTATATAAGATTTATGATCTTTGTTTATTCGCCAAGGTATAGAGCAAAAGTTATCAACTTATGACCCTAATCTAGAGGGTTATGCTTCTTTGAAGATTGTCTGGAAACTGAACCCTTTGCATTTTGTGCCAGTCCTCTACTAATGACGGCCCACTCCACAACTGTTTACAAGCCTACTACAGCACACCACACAACATACCACTAAGCCTGTGGACAGCGTGTGTACGTGTGTGGGAGGCATTATGCTTATTATTAACGTATGTTTCTGTTCTGCCCGGTGCTGTATATAATGCATTCCCTGTGTATTTATATATTATTTCTATTTGCCTAAAGCAGTGTCTCAAAAATGGTTTTTGGCTTGGGTGTCGAGTGGAAAATTCAACCAAAGTTTTCGATGAGTTTGGGGAAAATTCTGTGCTTTCCATTCCAACGGCGTGAGGTTTTCCTAACCTTTTCTGTATATGTAAGATTATTTTACTAATTTTTCCTGCTTCAAGTGATATGAAGTGATATCTAATTCAAGTGGTATCTGTCCTGTCAAGTAAGAAGTCATTACTGGTAAATTTTAATAGGTATTTTCACCCCAGAAACACATTTGAAACATGAGTGGAAAATTGAGAAAAAATAGCAGAAGTGTGTAAAAATGCATTTTGCCTGGGTTTCATTCTTCACCTAGCACCCATGATTTGGGGACACTGTTGTAAGGTGTGCGGTGTTATTGTAAGATGCCAGATTTTAATGTGACAGTTTGACTTTTGTGAAGCACCTTTACCTGTGTTTCAGCCCACATTTGTCTCCCTTTATTGACCAAGTTTTACTGTGTTGTGTGCTGAGTTGTCCTGTGTGATGGAAATAAATGGTGAGTTACCAAACATCAAAATTTAAAAGAGAAGTCATAATTAGGATTTCCTTTCGTACATCATTGTTGCTTTATTGTGTTTAAACAAGAATGGGACAAGATGTTACAATAGTCTTCTAGAGGTTCAGGAACTATGTGTGCAAATATTCTTGTTGGATCTTTTTCCATGTTACCGATATTTAAAGTATGGAAAGTTATGTGGTTGCTTGTTATCCATTTGAACCAAGCTGGGCAAAATTTGCAGCTTGTGCTCAGAATGTATCTTTTCTCAATCATGCTTCTCTGTTCTTCAATTTAACTGATCTAATAAAAATTTTACCTCAATCATTGCTCTCTTTTAGTATTTTTGGCAAGAGATGCAGGGCCCAACCCCCTCTTTGCTTTAGCTTTTCAATAATAATCTGATGTTTTTTTCCTGTTAACCTGCATGGCTGCATGGCCTATCAGGGGACAAAATTGGAAGTGTTATCTTGAAAGAAGGCAATTGATTTGAGAATTAGTGATGCACATTGTTATTGCAGAGTGAAAAATATGTCTCTTGTTCCTATTATACACCATAGATGCATGGGTATTCACTGCACAGTAAATTTGTTGAGTAAAGTTGAGCATAAGAAAAGTTTATTCTGTGGGAATGAAATGAGGCTAAATATGTGGAAAGATATATTTTACCTATACCTATCCCTAAAATTACAGATTTTTTAAGGCCAAGTTTGCCTGTTGGATCTCGTCTCACAAGCTTAGACATTTTTCAGTCTTCCTTGTGTATTGAATTTCTTTTTGTTGTTAATGGTGTTTAATAATGTGCAGAGAGAGAGAGAGAGAGAGAGAGAGAGAGAGAGAGAGAGAGAGAGAGAGAGAGAGAGAGAGAGAGAGAGAGAGAGAGAGAGAGAGAGAGAGAGAGAGAGAGAGAGAGAGAGAGAGAGAGAGAGAGAGAGAGAGAGAGAGAGAGAGAGAGAGAGAGAGAGAGAGAGAGAGAGAGAGAGAGAGAGAGAGAGAGAGAGAGAGAGAGAGAGAGAGAGAGAGAGAGAGAGAGAGAGAGAGAGAGAGAGAGAGAGAGAGAGAGAGAGAGAGAGAGAGAGAGAGAGAGAGAGAGAGAGAGAGAGAGAGAGAGAGAGAGAGAGAGAGAGAGAGAGAGAGAGAGAGAGAGAGAGAGAGAGAGAGAGAGAGAGAGAGAGAGAGAGAGAGAGAGAGAGAGAGAGAGAGAGAGAGAGAGAGAGAGAGAGAGAGAGAGAGAGAGAGAGAGAGAGAGAGAGAGAGAGAGAGAGAGAGAGAGAGAGAGAGAGAGAGAGAGAGAGAGAGAGAGAGAGAGAGAGAGAGAGAGAGAGAGAGAGAGAGAGAGAGAGAGAGAGAGAGAGAGAGAGAGAGAGAGAGAGAGAGAGAGAGAGAGAGAGAGAGAGAGAGAGAGAGAGAGAGAGAGAGAGAGAGAGAGAGAGAGAGAGAGAGAGAGAGAGAGAGAGAGAGAGAGAGAGAGAGAGAGAGAGAGAGAGAGATCCCCAACCTGGTTGCCTTTTGAATGGGCACAGGGGCCTGACTGTCTTTCAAATTGAGTGGTAGACCGTGTTAAATAAAAAAGATACATGTACCATCTTAACCTTCGCCCGGGTGGGGGGTCTTTTAGCCCCCTCGGGTTTTTCGAAGTGACGAAAAAACGGCGGCGCGCAGGCCGCCAAACTTGGTCTAGCTGTTCCTTCATCATTTTTACATCTTTCCTGAAAATTTTGGCTCAAGGTCATATGAGGTCAGGTCACCAGGTCAGGTGAAGTGACCTCACCTCAAAATACTTAGGACGGCATAACTAAAAGAAGGGTTAATCGATCAAGATGAAACTCATACCACATCTTGGGCCCACCAGGAGCTACAACATTTGTTCGGGATTTTGATATTGGTGACCTAAGGTCATGTGCAGAGCATGACCTCCCCATTGACAATGCATGGGGAAAATCACGAAATGAGCTTTTCTCAGTAAGTATGGATGGAATCAACTTCAAACATCGGTTGCGACTTGCTCTTAGCCCATTTCTGAAGCTGATACCAAAATTTTGACTTGTGACCTTTAAAAGGTCACCTTAGGTCAAATAAGCATTTTTTGGTGTTTTTCTCTATAAATTTCGAATAAACTAAGATAGAGCTATTATTTTGTCACCAAAGTGTTTGTATAGTCACTGGAAGTCAAATGATATACATCATGACTATACCAGGTCAAGTTGGGTCAGACCGTTGACCTGGGTCAGGTCAAATTCTTAAATTTGACCTGGCATAGCAATATCATATATCATTCGATTCGTATTGACGAGAGGATTGCAATGGTGCATAAACTATGGCTGTATCTTGTTTGGTTTGGAAGCTATTAGCGAAAAAGTAAACGCCCTTATGCATGGGTGGCTATGGACATTCCCAAGAATATGCCCAATATTTAGTGACCTGTAGCTCCTAGACTTTGACCTGACACGAAAATGAATGCCACTATAATGAAAGCGCATCTCAAGAGCTTTCGAATGGTGTTAGAAAAATGTTTCTAGCTATCATAGTTTCTGAGATATAGGAGGTTTTCTTAGTACACCTCATATTAGCGATTTTGACCTATTTTGACCTCTGGTGACCTTGATATTGACCTGACAAGAAAAATGACTGAAGTATTTTCGATATCATTTTCGAAGAGCTTTCGATTGCCGTTTTGCGCTTTTTCTACCTCTCTTAGTTTTTGAGATCGTGGGGGGTCTTTTAGCCCCCCACCATGGCGAAGGTGGCTCGCACCCGCCACCGGGGCAAGGGTTAATAGATAGTAATAGTGGCCCCTGGTCTTGGCTCAGTACCAAAAATTGTACGTCCTTTTAAATGATTCCATCTATCCTATACAACTTTTAGATACTACTCTATCATGCGCCCAGAAAAGACGTCGGAAGATGAAGTTCGTAATCTTGTATGCCGGAGTAAGTGCTCATTGATATAAGCCGATCAGGAAGGTGGGCAATCCTGCTCGGAGAACAGGCCTTCAAAAGCATTGAAATTGCAGGAGAAGAATTTGGAAAAGAATTACCTGGATACCAGCGACTGGAAACCAGTGATTTTTGAATATATAATCAGTCTCAAATTTGACTCTGGTACTTAATGCCTCATGATGGCTGTTTATGTGGATTGTTTCGGTATTACCACTCCGAAATGGTGTTTTACAGGTGTCTCCAGTACAAGCACATGTTTAGAGAGAAGATAGAACTTGTGAATAAGGTCAATGTTTGAGTCTGTTTTGGTAAGGGGACAGTGGTGTGCCTGACTCTACCCTGAGTGCAGAACTTCGACCGAGGATGGACACTGCAGGTCAGTTCCTACCTGCTCGTCTCCATAAGAATATGAGCAGCCAGGAGTAACAGGGCGAGTAACACGAACCTCTTTAGAGGTAACAGCGCTTCATGAGAGTAGGTATTTCTTTTTTTTTCGAACTCACAACTCTGACGCTGCCCCCTTCCCCCTACAAGCCTTGTGGTCATGTCAGGTGTTTGTGATATATGGACCCGAATGAGGGTCGGTGGGGACGAATTCAGCTCCGAGCCCATCGTATTTCTTGGTAAATAGTGAGTTTTAGGCCGAATCGAGTCTGAGCAAGTGGCTTTATATTGTGCTCAGGACTGTCTCGGTTCAAATCTCACCATAAAGGCGCCACATTCCGTATAATAAGATAACCAACTTACGGAAAAACTCCAGGACACTTCCCTTCTGAGGCATCTCCAAACTGATCGATGTCTAGGCCCCGACGGTGAGGGAGAAGAGTGTACTCTTGAGTGTGCCTCAGTACATCTTCGAAGTTCACTTTTCAAATTATCTCAGCACTACAGTTTAAAGTGCCTCAATGCAGTCTAAAATGCCGAATGCATGTCCCATTAAGAGGGGCACTGCGTGGCGGTCCCTCTGCTATATTCGACATTGGGGTGGGCCGCCCAAATCTCGTTTGCTGCGGAGACCGTTGGGTGACACTGCTTATGTTGCTTACCGCCCCACTGTGGCACACCAGCGCCCCAGGCGTACACTGCACGGTTTATCCGTACACCAGCGCGCCAGCAAGTAATGCACATCTTCCCGTGGCTCACCCTGACGCGCTCCTGTCACACCGTCGTCCCCCGGCCACTCGCCCTGTTGCTCGGCCAGCATCTTCAGTGTCTTCCTCCTCTCACTGTCTTTGGTTTGCTTGTCAGTTTGGTGTTGGAACTGTTGGCGAGTGCTAATGATGTCTTTGACATGCGCCGGTTCAAACTCGTGGGCTTAGTTCGCTATTACTTCCTTTTTCTTCTGCTTTATTTTATAAACTGTCCCATCATTGTCATCGATGTTAGAGACACATACGGTTGTTAGAGAAATACAGTGACAAACTGTCAGATTACGCATTTCACTTTGTCACATTTTGGATAAAAAACGGATGACGTCGACCATTGGCGCGGGGCCCCTCCACTGGGTTTGTTGTGACAGCTATAGTCGGCGAGGAAGGTAAAAATGCGATGACGTAGATTGCTGTCCCTTAATTTCCAGACACGGTTACGGAATTTCAGTCACGGCCGCGTAACGTCGGCTGACAGAGCTGAGACCCATAAGTGACTCGGAAACCGAGAATCGGGCGTTCAATCGTCGCGCGCGCCCAGCTCTTCAGACATTTTTCCTCCGTGAAATTGTGGATTTAACTCCCAAACAAAACTCCTCACCACGTCCAATTATGTATTTTGCTGAAGGCTGTTACTGTCCCATTACAGGTTTACTGCTCCCAGAAGGAAATAAACGTGCCGAAGAAATAAAACAAAATTGGCGTTTTCAGCGCTGGATTGGTCCGTTCGAGACTCCTTTTAGTGCTTTCTTCTTTGGTCTGCCGTGCAATATTGGGAAAATGCACTGCAAGTGGAGGGAGATATGCGCCCCAGGATTCCGCAGCAGTGTATAGATCTTAGCCATACCTACCTAGCTACAAATCATTGACGCTGAGGTTTGATGGCTAGAAACACCAAAGTGATGTTTACCCTATCCTCAGTATCCATCCGTTCATTTACGTCGCGCTGCAAAAGCCATCACGGATACAGAACCGCTTCTCCTGTTGGCATCTGATACTGTCGCTAGAAGCAGCGCCGCGCATGAGCCAGACATGCCGTGGCCTCGGTGTCTGTACAGTGCTGCCAGCTGTCGGCCGTCCGGCGAACCACCTCATGTTTGTGCGCTAGTGACATCTGGCCTGAAGCGCGTGAACCGTGTGGCACATTTGATGCGGTTCCAAGCGGGCCGCGCCGGCCGGAGGTGGCGCCGGCAGAAATAGCGTCGCCCGGCCGCCAGTGACCACGGCCGCCGGCCGGCGGCCCCGCACCGCATTGCGCGAGCCGGCTCTGGTGGAGCCGGCGTGCCAAACACGGCCGCCACCTCCGTGTCAGAGAGCCATGACCAGCCTAGAAACACCAGCGGCGCGCCGCAGTTGCACTGTTTACAGTATGGTGGCGGCTGTAAGCAGGTCGTCCTGATGCAGCTAAACAGTGTTTTCCTGCCCGCCCACACTGGATCGATACGGACCGTGTAACAACGCTGCCCACCGGCCGGGCCAAAAACGGCGCCAGCGGGCAGTCGTCCCCTCAAGTTACCACTTTTCAATATTTTGATTTATTGTGGTGCCCAACAGACCTTGTGACCAATGGCAGGGAACGGAAATTGTGTTTGAGTCTATTGGCCTGAACATCGCCAGGCCACAGAGACATGGAAACGAATTGGTGGTAGCAACAGGTAGGGAACCTTCGGCCCGTCCAGTACACACCAGTTATGGACCTGAAATTTCGGTATGGAGGCGGCACGTACCACCGGGGTGCTTTCATGCACTCAGAGGAGCGCTATCCTGACCGTGAAAATGTTTTTTTTAAGTCTGTGGAGTTGTGGCCCGATAGTCTTGGTGTAAGGTATTGCCCAAAGTCTTACCTTGAAGTAGCAGGGCAAGTTTGACCAAGGAGGCGCCTCTGTCTGGAGAGGGACAGCCGTATAATCGAATGGACGTTACAGTGGACGGGTGGAAAATAATGGAGGACGCCGGAATTAAAGGTCGCCCTGCCAGGGTCAGCTTTGAGGTTAATTTTAACCCTATTTCCGGCAGGGGGGGCTAATATTGCCCCCCTTCAGGTTTTTCGAGAATATCTCCGAAACGGCTTGCGATAGAACTTTGAAACTTCCTGACTTTTCCTAAAACTAGTACAGGCAGGTTTTCTGAAATTTTCAAGATTATATATTTACCAGGGGCGGAGCTATGGCTGGGTTTTTGGGGAGGTTCTATCCACAAACCAAGTATTATCGTATGGGATGGGTTTTTTTGTAAAAGGAAGCCGTCTCTGCTGATCCTGATACCAGTTATATGGTTTTATTATATCATTTTTATGTGAGATGATAGTGCATTCACAATTGTCACTATTTGTATTCATCAGGGGCGGTTACAGCAGTTCAAAATGGGGGAATGTTATCAAGAAGGACTAAACGTTAGTAAGTGAGAAGACTGCTTACAGCCGTGGCAGGGCGAATACAATTGGGTATATGAAAATTCAAAATAGTTATAACCCAATTCTAGATTACCAGAGGCGTGTCCAGTCACTACACATTTTCAAAATGTATATTCCCAGCCAGTATCACCGCCGCGACTCAATATCGTTGTATATTGAAAATGTGTTTCCAATCACCCCCACCCCCCACGACGAGTCCTTGATCCGCCTATGTCACCCCCTTTCCCAGAGCTGCCATGGGAGGGTAAAAATTATCAGAAATTAAATTTCAACTAGTCGAGGGACTAATATACTCATGCATACCATTCGCATATTGTTGGTATGTATTTTACCCCACTGTTTTACCTTACTGCATCCGCCCCTGATGAGTTTTTCACTTTTTCCCATTTATTTATGTGTCAAAGATGCCAAGCAGTATATGACGGCTTCTAATCCGCGTAACAAAAACTTTTAGGTTGTATATATTTCCCCTCATAGTCCTGGTCCTGGAACTGCCATTGAATTTCGAATTTTTGCGTAACTCGAGTATATGAAAATTTTGGGTCAATTATTTGTAAGTCTGAACTAGTTTTGTGAAAATCGTACAACAGAGACAAGGGTTATGGAAAATCTAAAAAATACACAAAAATTGTATATTTTGCACGACCTTCTCCTAAAAAATAAAAATTTTGAAATTTTCTTTTTCAAAATAAAGTTTAGCAGCAGAGGAATCTATGGCACTTTGAATTTTCAAAATCGGCCGGTTAGATTACGAGATCTTAGGGGGCCGATATTGCCCCCCTGCCGGAAATAGGGGTAGCCGGGAGCCTGACGGAAATAGGGTTAAGGCGCCGCTGCTGCACAGTCGTCGTATTTTAAGGGCGTGCACTTGCAGGGCACCCTCAGCACCCGACATGGGTGCCGGATGTTCACAGGGAGTTGTTCTAACGATCCAAGGGAGTGAGGGTCTGTAACCCCCTTTACCCCGTGGATCCGTCCCTGATGTGCACAGAGCTGTCCTGTCCTCATCAGATGCTGATACCATCTTAGCCAACACTTGATACTCTCTCTGCTGACCCGGATCTGTTAAGGATTGTTGCGATGCTCTGTAAAGGCCGTGTCTTTTCAGACGAAGATCGGGCTCCGTCGATACGATCGTAGAAACTTGTCGTGTATTTTCGTATCAAACAGAAGATTTCGGGTGCAGATGAGGCCAGAAACAAGGTGAAATGTGGGTCAGACGCCAGACTGGCCAGAACTCGTCCCAACCGCATTAAAAATCACGGCCGCGTTCTGGGAAAGGTCAGGATAAATCTGTGCCCGTTATGAAGTTCACGTGAATGTGGGGCCCTGGTGGGTGTTCAGAGTGAATGTGTTTAGCCAATGTCTATATGGCTCATACTTTGTTTTGCATATGTACCATATTCCATGTATATACTACCATTCATTTGGCCTATGATTAGTCATCCCAGGATTGTTCTGCTGAACCGCGCCAGAGGGAGCTGTGGGTAGGTTGGTGGACCTGGTCGGTACTCCGACACCGCCGAGTTCCGGCAGCACCCCACCCCCGGGACTTGGCAGCTTCCGGTCCCAGGACTCTCACTGTCCCGTTCTCAGGACTTTCACTCTCCCATCCCCAGGACTCTCCGTGTCCTGTCCCCAGGACTTTCACTGTCCCATCCCCAGGACTCTCAGTGTCCTTATCCCCAGGACTTCCAGGGTTCCGTCCCCAGGACTCTCTTCCCCGACCCCAGAACTACCAGTGTCACGGTCCCCAGGGTTCTCAGTGTCCCGTCCCTAGGACTTAGCTGTGTCTCATAGGGTCCCAGAACTCTCACTGCCCCGTCCCCAGGACTCTCAGTGTCGTCCCTAGGGGTCGCTCCGCTTTTTCTCATAAGGCCAAAAATGGCAACCGCAAATCTGGCATTCGCAATGGCGATGACGTCAGCGATCGCCTAGAAATGCCTAGCAACGCATTGCCGCTGTGTATTTTAAAAGACGGGGCTCAGCGAATAGGTTGCGTGTTAGGGGCAATAATACTGTTTTTTTGTGGACGTGGAGTAATTAATTCTGAGTCATTCCCTCGCCAGATGCATCTTGAAACCGTACGAACACCCCACGATCCGTAGGCGATTTACATTGAATGAATGGGCGGCTCCACCTCGAGAGTAATTGCTGACGTCACAAGTGTAAAACAGAGGTTGCCATTTTTTTTAGAGCGGAGCGTTCTACCTTTACATTTAAAGGCCTTGCAGTGTCCCGTCCCCAGAACTCTCACTGCCCCGTCCCAAGGACTCTCAGTGTCCCGTCCCCAGGACTCTCAGTGTCCCGTCCCCAGGACTCTCACTGTCCCGTCCCCAGAACTCTCAGTGTCCTGTCCCCAGGACTCTCACTGTCCCGTCCCCAGGACTCTCAGTGTCCCGTCCCCAGGACTCTCAGTGTCCTGTCCCCAGGACTCTCAGTGTCCTGTCCCCAGGACTCTCACTGTCCCGTCCCCAGAACTCTCAGTGTCCTGTCCCCAGGACTCTCACTGTCCCGTCCCCAGGACTCTCAGTGTCCCGTCCCCAGGACTCTCACTGTCCCGTCCCAAGGACTCTCAGTGTCCTGTCCCCAGGACTCTCACTATCCCGTCCCCAGAACTCTCAGTGTGCTGTCCCCAGGAATCTCTGTGTTCCCTCCCAAGGACTCTCAGTGTCCCGTCCCCAGGACTCTCAGTGTCCCGGCTCCAGGACTCTCAGTGCCCCGTCCCCAGGACTCTCAGTGTCCCATCCCCAGGACTCTCAGTGTCCCGTCCCCAGGACTCTCAGTGTCCTGTCCCCAGAACTCTCACTGCCCCGGCTCCAGGACTCTCAGTGTCCCGGCTCCAGGACTCTCAGTGCCCCGTCCCCAGGACTCTCAGTGTCCCATCCCCAGGACTCTCAGTGTCCCGTCCCCAGGACTCTCAGTGTCCCGTCCCCAGGACTCTCAGTGTCCCATCCCCAGGACTCTCAGTGTCCCGTCCCCAGGACTCTCAGTGTCCCGTCCCCAGGAATTTCAGTGTCCCGGCTCCAGGACTCTCAGTGTCCCGTCCCCAGGACTCTCAGTGTGCGGCCCGGACCCGGCAGTGTCTGACTTAGACCAGCTCCTAGGAGTTGGCATTTCCCAGTAAGGACCCGGCAGAGTCCGGCCTCAGGCGCTCCTGTAGGTGTTCCCATTAGTTTGTGTCTTGCTGGTACAACTCCGGAGAGAATCATTGATCTCGTGAACCGAACGTCCCGAGTTGGAATTCCTGGGCCCGTTGGACATGGGCCCCGCACCGCTGGCACGGTATTGCGTGCTTAATAACAAACGACTGTCGACCCTGCCCTCCCCGGAGGCACTGCAGGTCACAGGAGTGGGCCGTTATTGGAAATGAAGTGCCAGGAAGCCGGAGACAAATGGGCCGCGAACCGCGGTGTGCAGCAGCAGCGTCCAGTTAACTAGCTGCACTGACGAGGAAACGAGAGAGCCGGTCAGAAACCGATTCCATGCCTCACAAGCCTCAACGCCTACAGACCTTTCGATATGTCTTAATATATTTGTTGGAGTTCTTTCCAGGATCCTGAGATTCAGCAAGACTGATTACAGAGCCGACTTTTGGTGCGCGCTTAGGCCCGTGGTACTTCTGTTCCAAAAAAGTCAAGTCAAGCAAGACTGAATAAAATATGTGTGATCGTTAGTCTCGGCAGTCTATGGAAAATTTCGAAACTCTAAGCGAATTTTAAAGCTTCTGGGTCCCTTAAAGGGAATGTGGCACCTTCCACAAACTCGCATTCTTTTTGCCACGTGAACACTTTGTACAGACTATTGTCATCCAGTCGGTTGAAGTCCAAGGGTTGTATTTCTTGCTGAACCTTTAAGAAGCTTGCAGCCCAGCAGTGGAATGTAGTCCCTTGTTTATTGCGATAAAGTGGAGGCGTATTTCAGATCTCGGCGCCTGTGATAGATATCTAGTCGAAGTGTGGAACTTGACTGCTGTTGTACCCATTGTCCACAAATGGCATGTATACCGTAAATGACGCTAGAATATTATGGCAAGCTCATGATGGCTAATTCCGTTACCATGGTTACTTCGGAAGCTGTGGAGTAACAATCAACATCGGTGCTGAAGTGCAGTAATGCTGCCTGCATCAGCTCTCGGCTGAGGTGCGGTTCACTGGGCACAGACAATCAAGTTGACGAGCTACAATGATAACAACCCTCCCGGTAATTGTGTATATATTTAATATATCTGCCGCGTCGACCCGCGGGCAGTCTGATTGGCTCATTAAGGGAAGAGCAGTAGCCAATCGCCGTGCACTACCGTAGTCTGGTACACAGACCAGCTGGGTCAGTTAACGGCGCTCGTCCGCTGCAGACCCTGGCTCTCCCGCAGAACCAGAACTGAGCTGTGTGTGACCGTGGTCACCGACAATCTTCCGGTCCGGATAATGCACCTAAATCCCCCGGAAAACGATTGTTAAAAAGAATAATGTATTATAAACGAAACAGGGGCTGTCATGCGAAGGAAAAGGAGCATCTCCAATCTATTGGTAACGAGCGGTACCCTGTTTTTCCTTTGCACGACCTTGAGTCTTATCATACGGGCAAAATTATAGCGAACTGGACGGAATATATTTTACGGCATTCTTGAACGAAAAATATTTGCGAAACATTTCGTGTTTTAATCAGGGCCACCAAAGACATCCAAAGATCTAGCGGAGCCGATGAGTTGAAGCCGTGGGGTCAAGATCCTCTGAAATGACCCTGCGCGGTCGTTTGGTCCCCGAAACTATGGTAAAAGCAGACAAGTGTGGCATTACCAAGGAAAACACTTTTTCTATCGACCGGCTCAGTTGGCGCTGTCCGTGGCGTGTGTTTGCCACTCAGTGCGGCGTGTTTGCCACTCAGTGCGGCGTGTTTGCCACTCAGTGCGGCGCACGCGTCGCTGCAAGCTCCTGTGCCCGGGGTCAGAAATAGCTGGGCGGAGCGGGCGACACTTCTGGCAGCGCGAACCGGCGCTGGCCGTCCCCAGCGCTGGTGACCCGGCCCCTAGGTCAGCTATCCGCACGCCGAAACGTCGACGGGGAAATCGGCACATATGAAAATGTTTACACATGTGTGGATCGTTGGATGATTTATTTATGTTTACTCACGGTCGTGCTGGTTATTTGTTTTCGGCGAGAGAGAGAGAGAGAGAGAGAGAGAGAGAGAGAGAGAGAGAGAGAGAGAGAGAGAGAGAGAGAGAGAGAGAGAGAGAGAGAGAGAGAGAGAGAGAGAGAGAGAGAGAGAGAGAGAGAGAGAGAGAGAGAGAGAGAGAGAGAGAGAGAGAGAGAGAGAGAGAGAGAGAGAGAGAGAGAGAGAGAGAGAGAGAGAGAGAGAGAGAGAGAGAGAGAGAGAGAGAGAGAGAGAGAGAGAGAGAGAGAGAGAGAGAGAGAGAGAGAGAGAGAGAGAGAGAGAGAGAGAGAGAGAGAGAGAGAGAGAGAGAGAGAGAGAGAGAGAGAGAGAGAGAGAGAGAGAGAGAGAGAGAGAGAGAGAGAGAGAGAGAGAGAGAGAGAGAGAGAGAGAGAGAGAGAGAGAGAGAGAGAGAGAGAGAGAGAGAGAGAGAGAGAGAGAGAGAGAGAGAGAGAGAGAGAGAGAGAGAGAGAGAGAGAGAGAGAGAGAGAGAGAGAGAGAGAGAGAGAGAGAGAGAGAGAGAGAGAGAGAGAGAGAGAGAGAGAGAGAGAAAGGAGAGGCCTGGTTGCCTTTTAAATGGGCACACCTTCATGTGGGGGCACACCTTCATGTGGGGGCACACCTGGCTTCCTTTCAAATGCAGCGGCAGTCCTTGGTTAAATAAAAAGGTACATGTACCTACCAGAGAGCGAGAACACATTTTCCTTCTATGATGATACCTTACAGGATGACATCCATGGTGGTATGCTTAATTTATATATGTGTCGTCTCAGGAGCCAACCAAATCGGGACCTGCATTCGGTCCGCACAATTTGTCTGCCGTGTAGTTGGCTCTGGCCACTAGCCTGGCCGCCATTTTGTTTTGTAGTATGTCAGCGCTCACGACTGTCTCGCGTGTTTTCCAAACACCAGGCCCAGCTCCCGGGATGTTGAGAGATTATCACATTTACGGAACAATGATTGCGGCAGGGAGTAACGGGTGGCTATGCTATTTGGGTGCGCCAGGGTTCGGCACTATGCACTTGACGTCCGTTGACCGCTAATCCGCTAATAAGCGCGGCAATGAAAATTTAGCCGACTATCAAATTAAGATACGCATGAATTAATAACTGACTGAGTGACAAAATTGTGAGTTCGCTAACCGCTAGCTTTTCTACTCTCAGTTCTTTCAAGTACCTGTGCTTAATTTGTCGCATCCCGATGCCCCGCTGGCCTCAGTGGTGTTTTGATTTGGCTATATCCTGACAGCGGTGTCTAGTGTCGGTTGTACCCTGACAGCGGTGTCTGGAGTCGGTTATACCCTGACAGCGGTGTCTGGAGTCGGTTATACCTTGACAGCGGTGTCTAGTGTCGGTTATACCTTGACAGCGGTGTCTAGTGTCGGTTATATCGTGACAGCGGTGTCTGGAGTCGGTTATACCCTGACAGCGGTGTCTGGAGTCGGTTATACCCTGACAGCGGTGTCTGGAGTCGGTTATACCCTGACAGCGGTGTCTGGAGTCGGTTATACCCTGACGGCGGTGTCTAGTGTCGGTTATACCCTGACAGCGGTGTCTGGAGTCGGTTATACCCTGACAGCGGTGTCTGGAGTCGGTTATACCCTAACAGCGGTGGCTAGTGTCGGTTATACCCTGACAGCGGTGTCTGGAGTCGGTTATACCCTGACAGCGGTGGCTAGTGTCGGTTATACCCTGACAGCGGTGTCTAGTGTCGGTTATACCCTGACAGCGGTGTCTGGAGTCGGTTATACCCTCACAGCGGTGTCTGGAGTCGGTTATACCCTGACAGCGGTGGCTAGTGTCGGTTATACCCTGACAGCGGTGTCTGGAGTCGGTTATACCCTGACAGCGGTGGCTAGTGTCGGTTATACCCT
Source organism: Lepas anatifera (assembly GCA_034440635.1). Classification (NCBI taxonomy): domain Eukaryota; kingdom Metazoa; phylum Arthropoda; class Thecostraca; family Lepadidae; genus Lepas; species Lepas anatifera. The sequence goes on from JAOTON010001320.1 coordinate 791,340, forward strand.
GACAGCGGTGTCTGGAGTCGGTTATACCCTGACAGCGGTGTCTAGTGTCGGTTATACCCTGACAGCGGTGTCTAGTGTCGGTTATACCCTGACAGCGGTGTCTGGAGTCGGTTATACCTCGACAGCGGTGTCTGGAGTCGGTTATACCTTGACAGCGGTGTCTAGTGTCGGTTATACCTTGACAGCGGTGTCTAGTGTCGGTTATATCGTGACAGCGGTGTCTGGAGTCGGTTATACCCTGACAGCGGTGTCTGGAGTCGGTTATACCCTGACAGCGGTGTCTAGTGTCGGTTATACCCTGACAGCGGTGTCTAGTGTCGGTTATACCCTGACAGCGGTGTCTGGAGTCGGTTATACCTCGACAGCGGTGTCTGGAGTCGGTTATACCTTGACAGCGGTGTCTAGTGTCGGTTATACCTTGACAGCGGTGTCTAGTGTCGGTTATATCGTGACAGCGGTGTCTGGAGTCGGTTATACCCTGACAGCGGTGTCTGGAGTCGGTTATACCCTGACAGCGGTGTCTAGTGTCGGTTATACCTTGTCAGCGGTGTCTAGTGTCGGTTATACCTTGACAGCGGTGTCTAGTGTCGGTTATATCGTGACAGCGGTGTCTGGAGTCGGTTATACCCTGACAGCGGTGTCTGGAGTCGGTTATACCCTGACAGCGGTGTCTGGAGTCGGTTATACCTTGACAGCGGTGTCTAGTGTCGGTTATACCTTGACAGCGGTGTCTAGTGTCGGTTATACCCTGACAGCGGTGTCTGGAGTCGGTTATACCCTGACAGCGGTGTCTAGTGTCGGTTATACCCTGACAGCGGTGTCTAGTGTCGGTTATACCCTGACAGCGGTGTCTAGTGTCGGTTATACCTTGACAACGGTGTCTAGTGTCGGTTATATCGTGACAGCGGTGTCTGAGTCGGTTATACCCTGACAGCGGTGTCTGGAGTCGGTTATACCTTGACAGCGGTGTCTAGTGTCGGTTATATCGTGACAGCGGTGTCTGGAGTCGGTTATACCCTGACAGCGGTGTCTGGAGTCGGTTATACCCTGACAGCGGTGGCTAGTGTCGGTTATACCCTGACAGCGGTGTCTGGAGTCGGTTATACCCTGACAGCGGTGTCTGGAGTCGGTTATACCCTGACAGCGGTGGCTAGTGTCGGTTATACCCTGACAGCGGTGTCTGGAGTCGGTTATACCCTGACAGCGGTGTCTGGAGTCGGTTATACCCTGACAGCGGTGGCTAGTGTCGGTTATACCCTGACAGCGGTGTCTGGAGTCGGTTATACCCTGACAGCGGTGTCTGGAGTCGGTTATACCCTGAAGGCGGTGTCTAGTGTCGGTTATACCCTGACAGCGGTGTCTAGTGTCGGTTATACCCTGACAGCGGTGTCTGGAGTCGGTTATACCCTGACAGCGGTGTCTAGTGTCGGTTATACCCTGACAGCGGTGTCTAGTGTCGGTTATACCCTGACAGCGGTGTCTAGTGTCGGGTATACCCTGACAGCGGTGTCTGGAGTCGGTTATACCCTGACAGCGGTGTCTAGTGTCGGTTATACCCTGACAGCGGTGTCTGGAGTCGGTTATACCCTGACAGCGGTGTCTGAAGTCGGTTATACCCTGACAGCGGTGTCTAGTGTCGGTTATACCCTGACAGCGGTGTCTAGTGTCGGTTATACCCTGACAGCGGTGTCTAGTGTCGGTTATACCTCGACAGCGGTGTCTGGTGTCGGTTATACCTCGACAGCGGTGTCTAGTGTCGGTTATACCCTGACAGCGGTGTCTGGAGTCGGTTATACCCTGACGGCGGTGTCTGGAGTCGGTTATATCTTGCAGTAGTGTCTGGAGTCGGTTACAGCTGTGTCTGGAGTTGACTGCACTGGTTCAGTGGTGTCTGGAGTCGGTTATACCTCGACAGCGGTGTCTGGGGTCGGTTATACTGGTTCGGTGGTGTCTGGAGTCGACTGCACTGGTTCGGTGGTGTCTGGAGTCGGCTGCACTGGTTCGGTGGTGTCTGGAGTCGGCTGCACTGGTTCCGCGGTGTCTGATAGTCACTGCCGTGCCGTTTGTGCATAACCTGCAACGGCGCACTGTGGTGTAAAATCATTTAGCAGCATTTAGCCGAGTAGCGTGGCTTTTTATTCTAACTGGAAAACCTGCACCAGCGAGCCATATTTTTCGCAATGGGTGTTAATTTCTGTTTTGTAGATCTGCACCGATCTACTATTCCAGAACTACCGGTCCAAGTCGGGTGGTGTGCCGCCCGCCGTCTACCACCCAGCCCGGTCGGAGGCCGTGTGAGCCGCCGCTCCTGCCGAATAATTGATGCGCTGTGATGGCGCCCGCTTTTGTTCGCCGCGGGCTACGGCGGGGATCAGGCCAGGTCACTGGCCGCCGGCCAACGAGCTGCCACGTCTGAATCCCGCCGCAGCCGGCGCGCGACCTGCCACCTATGTCCAGGTCTTGTTCGGCTGGCCTTGTTTCGAAACGCGTGTTTCTACCCGTTCCAACAATATTGGCTGGCTCTGTAGCCGATGGTCATGTGCATAATTTCGCTGAAATGAATATTGCTTTGGTTTGGAGCGCCGATGTTCAAAAGCCGGACGAGCTCAGTGTATGCCAATGGGAACCTCGAGGACGAGCTTTTGCCCAACGACCTCAGGACGAGATGTAGCCAGTCCATGCGATCCCTAGGACGAGCTTTGCCTACTTGACCAATCCATGTGGCCCCCAATATTTGGATTCAAGACATAGTCTAAGCCCTGGTTTCATTGATTGAGCATGTTTCCTTCCCATGGGCGCCAGATGACCTTAGTAGTCGGTGCACATCTAAGTCACAAGAATGACGACAGTTCTTTCCCGATGGTCGCACGTTCGTGTGCAGCTGCCTACTCCTCAAATATACCAGAAATTAAAGCCTTCGGATTCGCAGGCGTGGCTGTTAGCTTCAGTCGGCTCCGCCGTGTTTCATCCTGCTGTATGCGACGTGTTAACCCCGCCTCATCCCGGATCTGTTTCTCTCCCGGACACTGTTGGTCGGATCTCCCTCCGGCGTTCGGATCCGGTCCCACCGTTCGGAGAGCGCCACAAATGTGTCGGATACATCCGGACCGTGCCAATGAGCACGGTTGGACCGAGCTGGCTGTTTGCCGAGCGTACTGCGACCCCGCTGAGGGCGATCAGTGCGGGACGTTCGCGCGTGCCTAGTGCCCTCTGATGGGATGTGGCGGCGTGTGACCTTTGTGACCCGCGCCGCCACACGTGCCCGGAGTGCTGCTGTAACTACTGAGCTCCGCCAGAATGTGCGCAGACAACGGACAGCATAGCTAGCTGAGGCAATTGGTCTGCGAATCCCCCAGTGTACGCCCGCGCTGCGTCTCGTTCTTGTGGGACGACAATGGCTTGTCAGCCAGGAGCCGGGGATCCCACGCTCGGTGTAACCCGTCCTCCCAGTCACGGCCAGGACACAGCAGTTGAACGTACCGCCGCTGTCCCCTCTTGGCGTGATTGCAGCTGAGAAGGAAGGGCGTACATCGGTCCCGTTGCTTGTTCTTCCCCTTTGAATATTTATATGTGCTTTATTTCATTGGGCATACTTAAGATTTTGTCTCATGGATGTTTAATTACCAAAACGTGCGACATAGCCCAGAAAACTGATATGTTTTCGGAATGCTGCTGGTGAAATAGGTGATTTTTTTAGCTCAGACTCAGCAGTTTTCCCATGTATTTTATTTTAAATAGAATGGTATTCATTGAGTAAGCCCCATGGATAGGTGGTGGTGCCCCACAGCGTTTAAAGTCTTATCAGTGTTGTACACTTATTTAGACAGACGTCCCGACTCCATACCAGGTCAGCTTAAATCGCCACCATTTTAAGAAAGCCCGGCATCAGTCCTAAAGACCCGGATCCTGGTTCTTCAGCGTTGTCGAACTGCGCTTGCACAGCACAGCAGAAGGAGCCGACAGAAGCCAACCTTAGCGGCCGTACTATCGCTCCCGTGCAGTAGCAAATCAGCTTATTTCGTGCTTGGAAGGAATAATGTGACACAATTTAATCCGGTGTTTTGTGACCTCATTTTGTAAACACAGACGAAAGGAGAACAGGGGAAAAATAACTGATTTTGTAGGTGTTTCCTCTTAGAAATTCGTGAAAGAAAGCGTTGGCAATTTGCAGGAATTATATTGGGATGCTCCGTGTTAAACGCTTTCTCTGACTGGCCCTGGGTTGGCGGTACTCGTCTGCCTTACACAAGGGCGCCGCCATTGTGCAGAGTGCTGGGTAAGAGGCTCAGGGGCGATTATTTATAACGGCTCCAGAGACCCAGAAACAACACTCGCGTAATGCTAATTGCTACAGCTCGCAAGTGCTGCCCAGATCGATGACGGCCCGCATTATGCTTGTCAAGGAGACACGTCAGCTGGTGGGAACCGCCATGCTGTTGAAAATTCCGACATATAAAGGCCGAGGTCAAGTCTTTCGCACTGAACTTAACCCCCGACCCAGTGGACTTCCCATTCACCTTCGCCTCGGTGGGGGGGGTCGGAACCCCCCCCTTGATCTTGGTTCCTATGCGAGATATTGGTCTCGGTACCCATATGACCTGTGCTGTCGGCGCGCCCTGAAACCCCAAACATGATGATGGTCTCGGTACGAAGAATCGCATAATGGCCAAATAAGAGAAATACAGGAAACTGCCTATACGCTTAATGACTAAAACAATTACCCAGCGTAGGAAATCAGTACTATCTGGAGATAATTCTTGATCTAGATGTCCTTGATTTTCCCTTGATTGATTATTTGGGCCTTTAGGGTGCGCCAACCTGGATGGTCATATAGCGTCCACTCGATGTTCTCTTATCATGCCACGTAATAATAATAAGGGTGCGATGCTGTAGTGGATATCACGCTTGGCTTTCCACGCTACCGACCTGGGCTCAAGACCCCGGTGAATTCCGTGAACAAGGAGCAATCTGGCTGTCCAGAACCCCTTCCAACAGGGAAAGCGTTGGTGACGCCCTATGACCACATGGACAGTTGTTTTCCCCATGCATTTCCAATGGAGAGGGCATGACCCGTATCTGACCCTAGGTCATCCATGCAGAAAAATCATGTTACGAGATCTTGTGGTACGTGGCGGGCCCACTTTGTGCTGTGAATATCAGACAAATGGATTAAACCGTACTGGTGCCAGTTCTTTTGGAGGTGAGTTCACTTGGTCTGATCCGGTTACCTGACCTGAAATGACGCAGACCTAAAACTTTGGGAAGAGCTGTGCACTTGATCTGCGAAGGTGTGTAAAGTACAGCGTCTCTTCGCACCAGTGTTTGCTAGCACCGTCGGAAAACTCCGAGGGGTGGTGGTTCGGGGGGGGTTCAGACACCCTTCCCCCCAGGGCGAGGGTTAATATCCAGAAGTCGGTCTGGTCGGTCTGGAGAGAGTTGGAGTGCGGTGGTTCTCCAAGCTGTTGTGAGAGACGGTGGCGTCTGCTGTGGATTTACCCACCACCACCACTTTAGGATAGACTGTTATTGGCCTTTTAGACGGGAGCGAGGAAGTGAATGCCTACGGGACCAGCGGTTGTTGTTTTTCTCGTGTTCTTACACCGGATTACAGCCAGGGCTGGGGCTGGTTGAGGTCAGTCCATGCAGGGCCAGGAAGTCACTTCCGACCATATGATCTAATCTCGAAACCCAAAACGTTTCTGATAATGAATATGATGTGGGACTGCACCGGTACTTGTATGCTATTACTGATGTAGATCAAACCCATACCACCCGACCATGTCTTCAAGCTGGTTGTTCCGCTCGCTGGAAAAGAGAGCTGCGGTCGGGTCCAAGCTGAGAAGGCGCTCCCGCCAGTGGAGAGTCCGCGTGCAGACAGGGTCCGCCTCAGACCTCAGGCTGTCCATCAGACGGCAGTGCTCCCCCGGGTCCGACTTCTGGGGAATGAACGGCTTCACAGGGCTGCGGGGTGAACGGCGCCGGGCCGGGCCGGGGACACTGCCGCCGCCGGGCGGGGGCCATCGACCGGCCCTGCTGAACTGGCGGATGGGTGGCTGGGGATCGGGGTTGCATGGCTGCGCCGCTCATTGTCTTCATATCGATTGTGGGCGGTCAGGGGCCGGCCTCGGTCGCCGTCCGCCTGACCGCCAGTCGATGCCGGCGGTTTTGGTGGGTCCGGCGACTGTTCTGGGCGGGGTCCACAGTGCTGGGACAACCCGGGACCCTGTCCAGAGTGCTGAAGACAGTCCAGAGTATTGGAAACAGTCCAGAGTGCTGGGACAACCCGGGACCCTGTCCTGAGTGCCGAAGACAGTCCTGAGCACTAGCACTAGTCTAGAGTGTTAGAAACAGTCCAGAGTGCTGGAAACAGTTCAGAGTGCCGGAGATAGTCTAGATTGCCGGAGACAGTCAGTGCCGGAGACAGTCTAGAGTACCGGCGATAGTCCAGAGTGCCGGAAACAGTCGAGAGTGCTGGCGGTAGCCGGTGGTCCGGTCCAGATGTTCCGAGCACCGGCCAGAAGTCGCGTCCAGCGACCTCTGGGCGCCCGCTGTCACCCCGTCCGCAAAGGTATTTCTCACCATCGACACCGCCGTGGCTCGTCCGCCCCAGCTGTGCTTCATCTCGCACCATTTGTGTCGACACGCCACCAAGGTGCTGTCGCACTCATGTGCAAACGTACTGCATCTGCTCGAATTGCCGTCCTTTCGTCTGTTTCCTGGTCAATTCCGGACCAGCACGTCTGGCTGATTGTGCGGCGCGCATGGGGTCCAGGCTGCGGTCGGGGGTTGTGGCCAGGTGTCGTGGTCAGACCAGACTCCCGTGCCACAGTGCAGGGCTGCTGGTTAAAGGAAAATGGACCACCTTGTCAAAATTCTAAAAAGGACTATTTATGGGTAAAATAGGTCCGAAAATCAGGAAGCATTATGTTTCCACCTTCGATCACTCGACACAAAAAAATCGCCTCTTGTATTACTATCCTAGGTTGACCCAAGTTTCGTGTGTAAGTACGAATCTGGCTGCTTGCGTGTACGCAACGTTGCGGAGGCGATGCCATTCTCATAGGTGGTGGAACTAGGGGCGCACTGGGACACCACCCCCCGCAAATGGTGAGTTTTAACACTAACCCTATGGCGTTGACCGGAAAGAAATTTAAAACATTATTCATGGTGCCCCCCCTTAAATCCGGACCCTCCGCCGCCACAGGCCATTTGTTAACATTTATCACGTGACCTGCGCTGGCAGATGGGAAGGGATTCCTTCTTGGTTTGGAATCCCGCTTTATTTTTAACTTTAAAAAAACTTGCGGGAAATTAATGCAAAGAGCTTTGCCTGAAATGAAAGATACTAAAAGCGTTTTCTCGACATGCTGTACAAAAGTGCTATCTCACTTCAAAACCCATTATAAAAGTGGGACACTCCCGTTAAGGATGCCGAGTTCTACTGATATTCTGGCCGTGCAACCCTTTTTGAAAGGCTACAGCAACACCGGAAAATCTCTTATATGGTATTAAGCTAGTAGACATGTACTCTTCAATCATATTTGAAATTATGACCCTTTCCCACTCTTGTCGCGCTTAATTTTGATGAGGCAATTCGTTTGATCTGCGGTCGGCTCGGTTGGAATAGGAAAATTTATGTAGATTTAGTCGGACCACCTGTGGGGCTTGTTCGCCGCAGTCGACGGTAGAAGCGGCGAAAGACGGACATCGGTCCCTGACTCAGCGTAAAAGTGCGCACAGGTGCATCCAGGCATTTGACGAGGAAATTCAAAAGAGAGTTTCCACGAGAGCGAGAGCAGAGAGCAGAGAGTAGAGAGAAGAGGCAGAGAGTAGAGAGCAGAGAGGAGAGAGTAGAGAGCCGAGGAGCCGAGAGCAGAGAGCAGAGAGCAGAGGCAGAGGCAGAGAGCAGAGGCAGAGAGCAGAGGCAGAGAGCAGAGAGCAGAGAGCAGAGAGCAGAGAGAGAGAGAGAGAGAGAGAGAGAGAGAGAGAGAGAGAGAGAGAGAGAGAGAGAGAGAGAGAAAGAGAGAGAGAGAGAGAGAGAGAGAGAGAGAGAGAGAGAGAGAGAGAGAGAGAGAGAGAGAGAGAGAGAGAGAGAGAGAGAGAGAGAGAGAGAGAGAGAGAGAGAGAGAGAGAGAGAGGAGAGAGAGAGAGAGAGCAGAGCGAGGCCGAGAGCCGAGAGCCGCCGAGAGCCAGGCCGAGAGCCAGGCCGAGAGCCGAGAGCCGAGAGCCGAGACCACCAGAGCCGAGAGCCGACCGAGCCAGGCCGAGGCCGAGCAGAGAGCAGAGAGCAGAGAGCAGAGGCGAGAGCGAGAGCAGAGTCGGGAGCGGCTGACGCCTCTGGGTGAGCGGGGCGCTGTGTGAGGGTTCCCATGAGCGATTGGGGGCATGTGGCTCGATTGCTCCCTGGATCTGCATCTGCAAGTGTATTAGCAATCCATGTGGTTCTCCGCTAGAGCTATCGGAGCTAACAAAGGGATCCCTTTACAGTTCTGTAAAGGGATCCCTTTGTTGTGTAAACCAACACAGAACGGGGGGGGCAGATGGATTCTCCGTAGTCCCAAGTCACGAGCGATGACGTCGACCGAGCTTAGCTGGCTACTAAGGATTGAAACCGACGCGTGATCAAGCGAACCGTCTTACCGCCTGACACTCTGCCAGCAAAAAACCCGCGGCGGTGTGCCGTTCTGTCCGGCCGGCTCATGTCACCAGAAAAGTATATTCCTTAGAAATCCCACTTGATTACCGGGGTCCTTTCAAGGAGCTGTTGATTTGGAATCGCTGTCCCATTCTGAATGAAGTCCACGTTTGAAAGCCAAGCTCGACGTTTTTAGTGCTGTTATAGAATTTGTAAGGTCACCACCCGAAATAAAAGTTGGCGACACCTTATGATATGTGCCTTGAACTGAGGAGAATGCTTTGATGTGAGACAATATTGTTTCTGATGTGTGACAATATTGTTAATGATGTGAGACAATATTGTTTGTGATGTGTGGCAATATTGTTAATGCGTGGTCCACGTTGAGTCTGATACTAGCTTTTTTTGCTTTTCCAAGTTTGCCCGAATGTATGTATTTTCTTTATTAAACAGGAATCCTGTTTTAAATTCGTTTCTCGTTTCTTTTTTTGGCGGAACGGTGCTTCTACTCGAATGCCAAATATGAAAATACCTATAAAACTTGACAGATAACTTACCAAATATTTTTATCGATAGAGAAACCCATTTCCAGAATATGCTAGCCCGAAATACGTTCGCTTTCAGAAGGGCCCAAGGAATGCATGCAATGCGTTGGGTCAGCGCATCTAATTTCGTTCTGGACTTCCCAATTATGTGACATGGTGGGCGGGATGGATGAGTCCGCCTGATGCTAGTCACACTAGGTCGGCCGCCAAACCGTCCTGTGGTTGGACTGTGGCCTGTAGCCAGACTCCTCCGCGCGAGCGGTCTGACTGCGGAGCCCAGACCCTCGTCAGAAATCAGCTGTGCACCAACTCGTTACCACCTGGTGACGCTTAGACCCAGCGGAAGCCTGGTGACTGAGGGTGCTCCCTATTTAAGATTGAGGGTGTTTCAACTGCTTCAATCCTCACCCACTCCCCCACTCACTCACTCACTCACTCACTCACTCACTCACTCACTCACTCACTCACTCCTTCACCCTCTCACTCACTCGCTCCCCCACTCACTCCCCCACCCACTCACTCACTTACTCACTCACTCCCCCCACCCACTCACTCACTCCCTCACCCACTCACTCACTCACTCACTCACTCACTCACTCACTCACTCACTCACCCACTCACTCACTCCCTCACTCACTCGCCCTCTCACTCACTCCTCGCTTTCTTTGGCGAGGGTGGTGCCGGCGGCGGCGGTGAGGCCGCGTCAGACGCTGATGCTGTATCTGGTCCATTCTCTGTCTCCACCCATTGCCGCGGCCATCTCTCACCAGCCCGCCAGTGGTGCGGAGCGGATTTGCCAGTCTGGATCAGCGGCGTGTCGGAGTCGATGGAAGGGTATTGCCGTCACCGGTCGGCTATTTTCCGCCCGGTTTCAAGGTCGCCGGTGTGTGCGCGGCGTGTTGACCCCGTGCGTCAGCATGCCGTCCGACTCTCGGTCAATGCGGTCGATGCTCGGATGTAACTGCATTCTCCGCAGGCCCTGTGCGCCAGTCACTTCTCTGGCGAACCGAGTCACGACAGGCCCCAGCCGGGCCTTTCGAGGCGATTCAGACACGGCCGACTCGTATAACTATGAATTGATCCGTGCAAATTTGTCGGCGCGCAGTGGTAATTTGATTCGATTTTCCTGGCCTTAAACCAAACACTGTTCATCGGTTTGAATCGTTGTTCATCATCAAGGAACATCGGCTTTCATGAAGAAAACTGCGAACGCACAGGGCTTTTACCCATGTATCCGCGGAATTCAGGCCCTTTTGTCTTCCTGGAAAAAAACTGCTCCTGCTTTGTAGCAGCTATGTTTTATGTGCAATGCAAGGCATTACATGAGATCGGTATATTTTCTTTCTTTCGCGTCGACCTCTGGCCCGAAACTGAATTAACCCATTTGAATTTTGGCCCGTATTTTTAACAATTGGGACTAACTGCGCAAGCCTGTACGACTTAATCAACTTGCGAAGCCGCCGATTCCTCCTGTGCGGCCGCACTCTCTGAAGCGTGGTCGCCAAGGTTGAGCGGCGGGCGGTTTTGCGCCAGCTATCTAGTTCAAGTGTGTGTCCGACACCTGCGTCGGCTGTACAAGTGTCCCTTCATTGTGTGTGTGTGCCGACCATACGCGGCCCGCTGAGGTGTTTTGGCCAACGTGAGACAGAAATGAATTTGTGACAAGTCAGTCTGAGGTCGATCCATCTCTACCAGTATACGTCAGAAGCTGTTGACGTCAAAATGTTTCTGTTATGCGCTGTAACAGAGCTTGTTCTGTGTACTAGAAGGTGATGCTGATCAGCTGGTGTCAAGTATTGCTAACCTTACGCGGCGATACAATGCAAAGCAATTCGGATGCCACCACGTGACGTCAATTAACAACATCACGGTCGCTGCCAAGTCTGCAAATGATGGTGCTGTTGACGTCCTATTCGTCGAAAACGATCTGGCGGGAATAGCTTAGCGGGAAGTCGGCGATATGCCAGTCCTGATGCACGGTGACGTCACTGAAGCATGCCCGAGGCTCCCAGCAGCCCCAGCTGGTGGGGCACACCTTAACCCGCGCCCCACCGGGGGTCCGGCGCCACCTTCGCCCCACCGGGGGCCATCGATGGCCCCCCTCTAACTCCCGAAAATATGGGCGTTAGCGCAAATCTGCAAAGTGCAATAGAAAGCTCGCGTGAATTCAGTAAGAAATTACCTCGCATGTTTTAGTGCTCAGATCAATGGTTTGACCTCCAGAGGTCAAATTAGGTCAAGATCGGCTATTTTCACTCAAATATGCAATGATTAAGCAAACTGGGCATAACTCTTATGTCATTAGAGCTATTGAGGCCTGGTAAAGTACATTTGATAGCAAATTGCCAGTACTTTTTCCGCTATGTGGAACGTCAAGACCTCCCGCCAGTGGTTTGACCGCCAGATGTCACCTCGTGACCTAATATGACCTGAGGTCACGAAAGGTCAAAAAGTGACCTTGCCGTATATCAAATGAAAGCCAGTGACAAGACAAACACGGTGGTGTTTGTTTCACTGCTCTAGCTCAATTAGGTCAAAAGTTATTGTCAAAATACTGTTTTTGACCTCTGATGACCTTGGATGACCTTGGAAAAGTCAAAGGGCAAATATGACCCCTGGGATCCGTGAAAGGGTGTCCAAAAACGTTGTTCTGAGCAGTCTGAGTATTTGCAATCATTTTTGTGGCTTTTATATCATGAAATAGCTTTTCCCCATGCTTTTCCAATGGGAGAGGTCGCCTCGTGACCTGACCTCAGGGCACGAAATCAAAAAATCCCGGATATACACCTTGTAGACCCTGGAGGGGTCATGAAGTGTAGGAAGTTTCAAATCGATCGACTTTGAAATGTAGCTCTTACAGAGCTCTAAAGGTGAAGTGAGGTGACCTTGGTTGACCTCGTCTGGTGACCTGACCTTGGGTGACCCGGGGTAAAAATTTCAGGGATGATGGGAAAATGATGCAGTAGAGGTAGAGCCCTCAACCGCGGTGCTGCGCCTCGTCGTTTTTCTGCTATCCCGGAAAAACCTTGGGGGTGCCATCGATGGCCCCCGGTGGGGCGAGGGTTAAGTAAAGGTATCTTGGGGCACACCCGTCTGCCGTGCTTTACCTTCAAGTGGATGGTCGCTGTTGGGCCTGCTGAGAACGGAGCAGGCGCCCGGGATTGTCAAACTCCCAGAGGAAGGTGCGCGCCTCCTGGCTGTGGACGGAGAGCGGCTGAGATTGTCTCGCAGGTGCTTTTGAACAAGTATCACGTGCCCTGCACCAACAGCCAGTCCCCGCTGATACACTGGATATCGGCGTCTTCAACGTGGCCGACGGTGGCTACAGATCAGCTGCCGAGCACTGTAGGTGGGAGACGCAGCAATTTTGCAGGCCTGGCTTGATGCCGCTTTTGGAAGCTCGGTGCAGCCCCGGCCTTTGAAAAATATACCTAAACAAGCTTGGGTAGGCCCGAATAATTTATGAAACATGTACGTCTATCAAACGCCAAAAAGGATATTTTGTGTCGATTAATCCTGAGAATCCTGTTTGGTTGCATCATATGAAGATAGGCAGTATCACACATAATTAGCTACCTTTAGCAAGTGAAAGTCATCCTTACAGAAACAATGACTGATGGTATGGGTTGCAATATTCAGGTTAGGTGCCCAGGTGCACGGGTGTCGCCGTGAATTTATTTTCATGGGGGCCAGTTTCCAACGGGGCTCGCTTTCTGGAACCGAAAGGTTCCAAAAGTTTTCAAATTGGTGCCAAATTTTGTTGCGCATTGTTTTTAGTGAGACATTGCTTTCACATGTTTTTATTTTGAGTTAGATTCGAATTGTTTGGTTCTGAAGCAGTGTCAAGCCCGGCATGAGCCTTGGTTTAGGTTAAACCAGGCCACTGGGCCTGTTGAAAGCCTGCGGGCCTGGATCGGGCTTTAACGCGGGGCCCGTGGGCCTGGAAAATCCCACCTCCAACCAGCACCGGCCGCCAGCTACCGGCGACTTCTCTGGCAGCAGCCTGGCTGGTATCCCCGGAGACGGAGGGTGATGTCGGCGGGCACGTGAGCAGCATGGACGGCGCGGCACGCGGGTGCGTGGGAGACGGAGGAGCTGTCTCTGTGGGCGAGCGCCAGACTGGCTGGCGGTGATGTTACAGCTCCGCGGGACAGTCGCAGCTGCCGGACTCCGGGTATGATGTTACAGCTCCGCGGGACAGCTGCAGCTGCCGGACTCCGGGTGTGATGTTACAGCTCCGCGGGACAGCTGCAGCTGCCGGACTCCGGGTATGATGTTACAGCTCCACGGGACAGCCGCAGCTGCCGGACTCCGGGTGTGATGTTACAGCACCGCGGGACAGCTGCAGCTGCCGGACTCCGGGTATGATGTTACAGCACCGCGGGACAGCTGCAGCTGCCGGACTCCGGGTATGATGTTACAGCTCCGCGGGACAGCTGCAGCTGCCGGACTCCGGGTGGGATGTTACAGCACCGCGGGGCAGCCGCAGCTGCCGGACTCCGGGTGGGATGTTACAGCACCGCGGGACAGCCGCAGCTGTCGGACTCCGGGTGTGATGTTACAGCTCCGCGGGACAGCCGCAGCTGCCGGACTCCGGGTGTGATGTTACAGCACCGCGGGACAGCCGCAGCTGCCGGACTCCGGGTGTGATGTTACAGCTCCGCGGGACAGCCGCAGCTGCCGGACTCCGGGTGGGATGTTACAGCACCGCGGGGCAGCCGCAGCTGCCGGACTCCGGGTGTGATGTTACAGCACCGCGAGACAGTCGCAGCTGTCGGACTCCGGGTGTGATGTTACAGCTCCCGCGGGACAGCCGCAGCTGCCGGACTCCGGGTGGATGTTACAGCACCGCGGGGCAGCCGCAGCTGCCGGACTCCGGGTGTGATGTTACAGCTCCGCGGGACAGCCGCAGCTGCCGGACTCCGGGTGGGATGTTACAGCACCGCGAGACAGTCGCAGCTGCCGGACTCCGGGTGTGATGTTACAGCACCGCGAGACAGTCGCAGCTGCCGGACTCCGGGTGTGATGTTACAGCTCCGCGGGGCAGCCGCAGCTGCCGGACTCCGGGTGTGATGTTACAGCTCCGCGGGACAGCCGCAGCTGTCGGACTCCGGGTGTGATGTTACAGCACCGCGGGACAGCCGCAGCTGCCGGACTCCGGGTGTGATGTTACAGCTCCGCGGGGCAGCCGCAGCTGCCGGACTCCGGGTGTGGTGTTACAGCACCGCGGGACAGCCGGAGCTGCCGGACTCCGGGCGCGATGTTACAGCACCGCGGGACAGCCGCAGCTGCCGGACTCCGGGTGTGGTGTTACAGCACTGCGGGACAGCCGCAGCTGCCGGACTCCGGGTGTGGTGTTACAGCACTGCGGGACAGCCGCAGCTGCCGGACTCCGGGTGTGATGTTACAGCACCGCGGGACAGCCGCAGCTGCCGGACTCCGGGTGTGGTGTTACAGCACTGCGGGACAGCCGCAGCTGCCGGACTCCGGGTGTGATGTTACAGCACCGCGGGACAGCCGCAGCTGCCGGACTCCGGGTGTGATGTTACAGCACCGCGAGACAGTCGCAGCTGCCGGACTCCGGGTGTGATGTTACAGCTCCGCGGGGCAGCCGCAGCTGCCGGACTCCGGGTGTGGTGTTACAGCACCGCGGGACAGCCGGAGCTGCCGGACTCCGGGCGCGATGTTACAGCACCGCGGGACAGCCGCAGCTGCCGGACTCCGGGTGTGATGTTACAGCTCCGCGGGACAGCCGCAGCTGTCGGACTCCGGGTGTGATGTTACAGCACCGCGGGACAGCCGCAGCTGCCGGACTCCGGGTGTGATGTTACAGCTCCGCGGGGCAGCCGCAGCTGCCGGACTCCGGGTGTGGTGTTACAGCACCGCGGGACAGCCGGAGCTGCCGGACTCCGGGCGCGATGTTACAGCACCGCGGGACAGCCGCAGCTGCCGGACTCCGGGTGTGGTGTTACAGCACTGCGGGACAGCCGCAGCTGCCGGACTCCGGGTGTGGTGTTACAGCACTGCGGGACAGCCGCAGCTGCCGGACTCCGGGTGTGATGTTACAGCACCGCGGGACAGCCGCAGCTGCCGGACTCCGGGTGTGGTGTTACAGCACTGCGGGACAGCCGCAGCTGCCGGACTCCGGGTGTGATGTTACAGCACCGCGGGACAGCCGCAGCTGCCGGACTCCGGGTGTGATGTTACAGCACCGCGAGACAGCCGCAGCTGCCGGACTCCGGGCGCGATGTTACAGCACCGCGGGACAGCCCCAGCTGCCGGGCTCCGGTGTGATGTTGCAGCTCCGCGGGAAAACTGCAGCTGCTGGACTCCGGGTGTGATGTTACTGCTCCGCGAGACAGCCGCAGCTGCCGGACTCCGAGTGTGATGTTACAGCTCCACAAGAAAACCACCCGCTGGATTCCGGCCGCCGTTGAACAGTACCGCGGTAAATTGTACCCACTGTACTCTGGGGTGCGATTTTATAACACCTCAAGAAAGCTGCACCACTCTGGGTGCGATTCTACAGCACCACAAGGAAGCTGGCATCTTCCGGATTTCGGGTGCGCGTCTAGCCTTCTAGTATGCAATGTAACTGTAGATCTGAGAGCAAGTTGGGGGGCTCCAACACCAGATTTGAGGACAGACGTTGGTCCGTTATGTCTGTGCTGTGCTGACCAGCGATCTGGGATGGTCAGTGTATGGTTGGCTGTGTTTATGTGATCGCGGCTGTGTTCCGCTGTTGTTTATGTGCCTTATCTTTTCCGACTCCCCTGCACCGCTTCATCGTGAATCGTTTTTCTTTAATTATTTTTCCTTCGAGCGCCAACACGAACTTCATGCTAACACAGCTTACGGGCTTGATAAGCTTCACTTGGATGGAATGTGCCATCTTCATAACGAGATTAGAATTACGATAGTCGTCTGCTAGAGCATGCCGAGAAACGATTTAAGTGGGTTTTCATTTGTCCTAGAACTCATCGTTCGCGGAGAAAAAGGTCCAAATTAACCCCCGGTCGACCCCACCCTCCCCGGGTGATCACGTGGAATGAGGTAATCATTAGTTATCATGGTAACGTGACGCAACTTTGCGTCACGCTGCGCGGACAGGTTGACCTTAAAGCCTCTGGAATCTATGGTAGGCGCTACTTTTATGCTGGTGATTGTAAATGCGTATAACTTGTTTCAATGACTAGTTTCAAACGTGAAATATATTGTAATATATGACAAAACAGCACAAATTCATAAGTGTTTCGATTGTTCCAAATTTCATTATTTTTATCCTATCTGTATCTTATTAGTCGTTTTTTTAGGCCACTCCCAACGTGCACACTTGGCCTACTGCAGGAGCATTGGCATTGGGGAGTATAATAGTCTGTTTTAGCTAGGAACGCCTCATTTTTGGCGTAATCACGGCGCAACCCTGCCCCCCGCTCCGCGTTATGTTTATTGTTGAATGATAACATGAAGTGTGACCAGATCAACAGTCACGCTGATGTAGAGGGCTTTTACCTTTTTATGAACGGAAAATTTAATGATTCGAATTGTTTGACTTATTTCCCATTTTTTATTATCAGAAATGAGGTCAAATGGATTATTTTCAATTACGAGGCACTGCGTAAAGTATGAAATACTGAGTTAGCCTTTTTCAGCAGAAATAACGCCATACTTTTTTTCAAAATGAAAAATAGTTTTTCGACTAATTCAGTCTGGAATTGCACCAAGCTGCCACATGCCCTTTTCCGGATCTGTTCAAGACTAGCTCTGGGCTCGGAATTAAGACCCGTTGATCAATGCATCTTATGGTTTTATAATACTAAGGTGGTCTTGATAAAGACCAAATTGGCCGAGACCGACAGTAAAGAAGAATTTTAAAGTGCCTTGAATGACACAAATCCTCGTAACTATGCTCTTTTCTTATTCCCGAACGTACTTCCTTCAGAATGGCATTGAAGTTGGACTCTAACCACCAATAATGACAAAGGCCCCAGGGAGCACCCGCCCGGTGGCCCCATAGCACTACCATGGAGTAGCTCTTCCTCCATGGCACTATTATGGGCCTGCGCGTGCCAAACTTTGGGTCGCCTACGCAACCCGTAAATCCTTTTCAATCAGGATGAGAATGATACCGTTGTACTCTTTGTAACCCAGAGAACCACGTATATCCCAGCAACGTGTACTTTTGAACTGTTGGTGGATCTGGGTGTACCCTGCTGTTACTTAACCTCAGAATTAAAAAAACGCTTGCCGTGCTCTCTTGCGTACTTGCCCGCAGCCCGGGAATAATGCTAGGACGCCACATGCGGTAACTGGTCTGAAGCACGTCAGGGTCAGTTGCACGCTGCTGTCTGGGAGCACGTGGGCTGTGTACAGATGTCTCAATCATCATCTGAACTCACGAGTCACTGTTCTTTGTACCAGTAAAGTGGGTTTTTGTCGAGCTAGCAGCATTACCGGACGCCATGTTACGTTCTTGGTACAGCAGTGCAGGAAAATCATTTTAGTGGCCAGGATAGGAGTTGTGTCACTGTTTATGTAGAGACACACAAAGTACGTGCTGTGAGATCCAGCTGATTGATTAACTTCTCGGATAAGTGAATCAATAAATCACTTTTCAAGGTCATTTTCGTAAGCAGGTGAGTTCGTTTAATATATACAACTTTCCTGCAGCTATCTGAAACATTTCCTCATGCTCTCAACTGCCGGCGGCCCACCGTCAGCAACGGGGTGTGGAACTGACACGCCAAACAGTGCTATTTGACGGACACATTGAGTATGAGCATTGAGGAAGAATGAAGGAAAACATGGTAAAATGAAATGAAACAATTCGGTGTAAACTTTTCAGACCAAAAGAATGTAAAGGCGCTAAGGCATAGGCGCTAGAGCACGGGGAAGTCTGCGTTCGCACGAGCCCGGATGCGGTGCATTTGTGCGGTGAAGCGTCGCAGAGGCGCGGCAGGCGGGGCGGCACCTCCTGCAGCCATCCGTCACTGCCGTGATGCGCGTCGTGCCATGGCGTTCGGCTGACATTGGCAGGCCGGGCGCCGAGTGGTGCTTGAACCGCCTGCCCTGCCCCAGCTTCCGGACCAAGTCGGATGTGTTGTGTGCAGGTCTGGAGAACTATTCCGACATGCTCTACAACTTCATTACACACCTTTAGTCCTAACACACCCAGTGGCGCACTGGAAAATTTAATCAGCTAACGATGGAAACCTATAGCTTCAGCAGCTGACGTGCCCTAAAACCCCAATCACCATCAGCTGGAGAACTATTCCTTCAGAGAGTAATTGAGTCTTTTAGAATGTATCAATGACACCAGCTCCGTGCTCGTTGGCCTGATTAGGCTGCACATTCTGTCAAAAGTTTTTGTACGCGATCTGTACCGCGAAACCTGAACTGAATGGTATTCCTGTAGATTGCTACCTACCGGGGAAGTTCACCTGCTATGAATTTCAGAATATTTCCGAAATCCGCGTTAGTAAGTGAGATGAAGGCAAACTCAGTCGGGACCCTCAATTACGGGGACCGTCACCACGTGATTCAACAGATGGGATCAGACTTGTTGAGTCGCGACTCAGAATTGGAGTCGACTCTCGAGTCGGCTCAAGTTTTCCTTGAGTCAGAGTTGAGTCGACTCACTTCCAGATTTTGGTTGAGTCTGAGTCGACTCAAGTTTTCGAACAGTTTAGTCGAGTCAGAATCGGAGTCAGCCTCTAAGCTGTGAGTCAGGAGTTGAGTCGACTCAACCCTCTATTTTCTGTACATATCTGATCACATGGCTGATACTTTAGAAATTTTCATGACTAATTTTGAAAGATTTCATGTTGCAATTTGCTGATAGTAGGTGCTTTCTTATTTTCATATCCCCACTATACTCATCCTGGGATCAGTCATTAACAACAATAAGTTGTGTAAAATATGCAGTTTCAAAACCACGCACAATTGATAGTTACTCTCCATTTGATCTTAGCAATGGCATGCAAAATCATACAGAAAAATGCAATTTGGCACACATTCAGACTTTTTTACTTGAGGGTGCACAGCAGACAAAGTCCTAAGCTGATAATCATGCAATAATTCACTCTTAGGAAGCCACATCTATATTTTCTATTTTCTTGCTTTGGTTGACTGAAAACAACAAAAAACTAAGTAATATAAGCAACAGATAGAGGATACAAAAAATCTTGTTCTGCGCATAAGCCTTGACATGGGTCAAAACGGAAACTGAAAGCCTCAATTAGCTGTTTTTTCAAAGTACTTTCTTGATTAGTCATGGTTTGAGGATATCACCTGATAGATAATATCAACACTGACGACACAACACTGTACCTACTTTCCTCTGTATACGGAAAGTAAAACTTAGTCATATCCCTGGCATTCCCTACACATCAAGTCTCTCACAAACCACCACTCTTTAAATTATGTTGATTATTATTTACCTATTTACGGCCCGCCCATTGCACAACATACCACTGCCTATGACTGTAGCACCCAAGATACCGTGGAACAAGATGAAGTTTAGGTTTTGCTTCATGTGACCACTTTGCATTGTCTTATCGGTATTTTATATAATTGTTTCAGCTATTTTGGCATCCTTTTCCTATCAACCATTTCGACATGTGTGTATGTGTGAATGTTTGACATGCGCGATTGCGTTACATCCCTCATCCATTTTGTTTTACCCTTTACGACTCGAGGCGTAGAATAGCCATGCGGTGTATGGAAACGTCTTACAATGTCCAATAAATAAATACATAAATAAATACTTTTACTTAAAGGTACTTTCAAGAGGGACTTCTTCACGCCCAAGTGACATCACGTAGACCTGGAGGAATTCCTTCACCATTGGGCTGTGTGTCAAACTGCTGCTAATGGCACTGCCTGCTTACGAAGTTGTGAGAATACACGGTAATTAGGTTTATTCCGAATGCAAAAATAAGCATTTCGTATTCAATTATTGATTTTTTTGCAAAATCTTGGATTTATGATAATTTAATTTTCCTATGTTATATGCTACGACGGTTAACGTCACGCCGGACGCGCTTTGGGGGAGTTGTGGCGTGGTTTTTGTTTGGGGGGTGAGCTCATGTTTTTGTTGTTCGGGAATGTATGCTTTATGGATGATCATACTGTCAATATATGTGTATGGTATGACATCCGGTGATCTGCGCTTGCTGTTGGAGGGTGCAGCACCCCCTGCACCCCACGCGCGCCACTCGTCAGAAAATCCATCATTGTGCGCCATAATATGCTAGCTTTTCTTTATTTTGTAGCCTGACTGTAGCCTGAGGGTAAAATAATTTTCTTAGTTTTTGTAAGTCACGTGACTTTTGAAGTGCTATTTATCGTCATCTTTTGTGTCCTTGGGGGTAAGGTTCGCGTAATGTCTTTAGTGCGCCATCTGCTTTATTCACTATAGCTTTTTCGGGAGGATGACGCGATCGTCATTGTTTGTTTTGTTTTTGATTGAGGTGGTGTACAGGGTCGGTTCGATTCGACTCGGCTTAGTATTTATTTCGAACCTTAATTTGTTACAGGATTGTTCAAAATGCACTGGGCCAGGAATTGCCACTCAAAATGTCAATTTTTCAAACATTTAGTCCTGTTCTTTGTGTTTGAAACCTCGCTTATTGCCTCAATTATGACTAGCCATGAAGGACATACCTTTAAAATGAAAAGCCCTCTGGCCCTTCATCTCCCTCACATGTTTGCATTTAGCACCTTTCTTCATTCGTATGCAGACATAATATATGTCATGAAGTAATGCATTGCAATTGACATTTATGGAAATAAATTTGTAGTTATTAAATAGTTAATCCCATGAATAAATTTACTGGAATGTGTGTACTATGAAATAAATGTGCATTTTTGTGTATACATACTTATCCACCATTCTGAGTAGGAGTCGACTCTGACTCAATTCTTATTTGAGTCAGAGTTGAGTCGACTCACTTCTGGATTTGGGTTGAGTCGAGTCGGCTCACCATTTCCAACACAGTGAGTCGAGTCAGAATCGGAGTCAGGCTTTAAGCCGTGAGTCAGAGTTGAGTCGACTAAAAAAACTTGAGTCATCAACAAGTCTGGATGGGAGACGTGCCCGCCCCTGTCCCCCACTTTCGATGTTTTAACGAGAAATGCGTTTGGTTTCCTAAAGTCGCACTAGGAGGAATAGGCTGGGACCGAAAAGCTGGCCGTCCGTGTCCGAGGCGGCAGCTGGTTGGCTGGGCGGTGGTGGAGGCGACAGCTGGTGGTCTATGGTGGAGGCGGCAGCTGTTGGTCTGTGGTGGAGGCGGCAGCTGGTGGTCTGTGGTGGAGGCGGCAGCTGCTCTTCCGCGGTGGAGGCGGCAGCTGGTCGTCCGTGTTCGGGCGGCAACTGGTTGTCCGTAGCTGTGGTGGTAGCTGGTCGTCCGCGGTGGAGACGGCAGCTGGTCGTCCGCGGTGGAGGCGGCATCTGATCGACCGCGGTGGAGGTGGCAGTTGGTCGTCCGTGTTCGGGCGGCAACTGGTTGTCCGTAGCTGTGGTGGTAGCTGGTCGTCCGTGGTGGAGGCGGCAGCTGGTCGTCCGTGGCCGGGGTGGCAGCTAGTCGTGGCCGAGGCTTTAGCTGGTCGTCATTGGTGGAGGCGGCAGCTGCTCGTTCGGCGGCAGCTGGTCGTCCGGCGTGCCGTTAGCGACGACCTGTTTACAACGCCCCGGGCGGATGGCAACACCGCCAGATGCCCCGCCTGTGTTTGCATTCAGAATCTCCCAAAAAACAAGCGGGGCCCGAGACCGGCCCCGGCGGGCGCCAGCAGACGCCGCCGCACCAGACCGGCCGGCCTGGCTGCAGAGCTGGTCCCGACCGATAGCCCGCTATAAACCCCTGCAGGATATCGGAGCCAGCATCAGCCGTTGCGGCACCGTCTCCGGTCTTATCGCCAGCTTCACCGCCCCAAAACGGTGTAGTTTGGTGTGTAAACATGGAGTCACCGGTGTCTCTGGGGGGAAAGTTGGCCGGCATTGATCGCCTTGAACTGCGCAATTGTATTCGTATCACGGTGTCATGGTATTGTTTACGACAGCGTGTGTGGGACGTGCCAATTCTACTGGACAGGATGCTCGGCTCAATGGACGGAATTGTGTTGTGAGCCGCAATTCTAGGATTCAAAGCCCGGCGGTTTCTTTGTGGAGGATAAACATAACCTGACATAGAGATATTTCCAGCAGGGTTGGAATTGACAATCCATAAGGCCTTAGCAGGTAGTGGGGTCTGAAACCCCAACAGTGTCGGAAGTGTCACAGGTGGAGGGACATGCTGTTGTTCCCATGTAAATCATTCTGTAATGTTCCCACCAGTTCCGTCACAGACCTGGGTGGTTGGACGACCATGTGCCGGTCTCGTGCCGTCGGTTAAGCGCTTTCAACTTCCATGCCGCTGTCCCGAGTTCAAATCCCGGGCGGGCATTCGGGATAAATCATCCCGATCTCTATACAAGTATCCCAACACGGTGAGATTTGGCGACGTCATGTGGCATTTGGGGTGTCGTAAAGCCCTAGGGTAAGAGAGCAAAGCAATTTATAAACATATGCAAAGCAGTGGTCGAAGGTGAACTTACCTAACGAAGCCCTTCAGTGTCATGAATATTGGAGTTGAATGTGTTTTTTTTTGGGTGGTAAAAGGTTCGTTAGATTTATTATATATGTATAGTCCGTTCCGAGGTACATAGCGCATAGTGAATCTGTCATCTGATTGATATTACTATATTGAAGCAACTGACTGTTGTTTAAGATGATCCCAGTCCTGGTCGGCTTCGGAGAGACTCACGGACATAATGCTGCCTCCACGAAGCGCGATCATTTCAAAGTCAGCGACCGTGAGCTGAGCAGTAAAAAGAAGAGGGAACACGTCCAATGGCACAGTGTCAGCGCCGAGGAGCCGGCAGTCTCGTGGCCGAGCCGCGTCTCTCCAGGAGACTTCCAATGGCACAGTGGTCAGCGCCGGGGAGCCGGCAGTCTCGTGGCAGAGCCGCGTCTCTCCAGGAGACGTCCAATGGCACAGTTGTCAGCGCCGGGGAGCCGGGAGTCTCCTGGCAGAGCCGCGTCTCTCTAGGAGACGTCCAATGACACAGTTGTCAGCGCCGGGGAGCCGGCAGTCTCGTGGCAGCGCCGCGTCTCTCCAGGACACCGTGTTCAGCCAGCACCCGTTGTGGTTGTTATCGACACGGCCGGTGTCCTTAGCACCCGATGGCGCATTCCAGCGGGGATTTAGCGCACCCGTGCACCGCGCTGGTGCTCATTTTTGTCCAGCCCCCTGAGCCATCCGTCATGTCCGGGCTGGCAGGCTTTGTCGTTGCAACGGGCTAGAGAATCGCCTCCTTACACCGGTACTCCAAAACTGGTTTTGCGCTAGGTTGCTGAGTTTGAAATTGGAAAATGTAGTCAGCGAGTGGAAAATCCAACAGTTCAATATTTTGAGAGCCCGTTAAAACCTTTATTCAAGCTGCAATTCAAAGCGTAGGAATGAATTTTTCATGAACATTTCTTTACTACTATACTTCTGATGAGTTCATGTGCAATACGGTTATGAATTGTGCTTACAAAGCTCCAACTTGGAAGTGAATGGAAAATTAAGTATAAATAACAAAGCGAGTAGGAAATTCAGCTTTTCTGGGCGTCGCTCTCCACTCAGAACCCTGGGATTTGAAACACTGCCTTACACAGAGATCCAGTGGGTAGGGGTCTGACAAGGCATTTTCCACAAACCCTCGAATTCAATGCGATTTTGTTTAAAAGAACGTCAGATTTTATAATATTTCCGGCGCATTGCTCACCCCCCAAACCATTTGTCTAGATCCGCCACTGTCTGTGTATCCATCCACTTGGGGATCCAAGGGGGGCAAAGAGGCCGTGGGCCCCTTCAAAGCCTAAAATTATTTCTTTTGGCCCCCAAAAAACAAATTTTAGCCGTATTTCTTTAGAAGTTCTATGTTTCCGCGATTATTTACTCAATTTAGCCCCCCCAAAACGTTGCTTTGGCCCCCTCGAAAGGTTAATACTGTATCCGCCAATGTTTGTATCAGCCAGTTTATGCAAAAATTTGAAGTGCTGTATATTCTTATGGGACTTGTTTTATTTTTGTGTAGAGTGTCTCCGGGTTGACTGCGCTAAAAAGTACTCGCCTGGATGAAAGGTTGAGTATGCTCAAAGGCAAGTTGACTGCTTGTTTGTACCAACAGGAGTTTCAGGCCACGGCCTAATTATCTCGGAGTCCTAAGCTTAGTTGCATCCTGGAATT
This sequence comes from Lepas anatifera, assembly GCA_034440635.1. Classification (NCBI taxonomy): domain Eukaryota; kingdom Metazoa; phylum Arthropoda; class Thecostraca; family Lepadidae; genus Lepas; species Lepas anatifera. Next base: position 815,792 of record JAOTON010001320.1, read on the forward strand.
TTGTTTCGTTGAAATCGTCAGTGTGCAGCAACTGGAAGTACAAGCCAAATCCAAGCGCTGTCATTCTTGCCGCCGCCATTTGGAATCTGCCATATGCTATTGCAGGTGCAGTTATCGGCAGTTACGTTCGTTAAGGCTGCCGGCATTCATTGTTTATAGTCAGCAGGTGGCTATTTAGCGCATCCCGGGCGCCCCGCCGTCTCGGGAGCGCTCTGTGGCGAGCCGCTCACTAATGTGGACGCTCGGTCACGGACCCTCACCGCTGTTGTCACGGACCGGTCGACAGATGGTCACGAACTGGTCGGGTGCCACGCATCGACCGCCGTTTGATCTTGGTGGGTGTCCCGGTCGGTCGACCCGGCCTCCGCGATCGAAGGGCACTTGATGGTGCACGGCGACGGCCTCGGAGGGCTCGCGGCCTTGATGGAGTCGGCCATTGCGGGATATTGACCATGGCCGATGGTGGGTGAATGAGATTGGAGTTGGATCCCGCCGGCCGCCAGTATATTACCCGGAGTCCGGCGGCGGGTGAATTTGGACCACCTCGCGCCTGTTACAGTTCGCGTTTCGCAAAACCCTCAACATGGAATAGAGGTGAGGAGGTAAAAGTATGGACAGTTGTTGTGTCTTGGTGCTTTATTATGTATAGATATACCTGCAAGTGCTGTGCGTGGTTTCTGATATGTTCCCCGTTTGGGGTTTTCCCAGGAACCAATGTCCCTGTAGCCCTAAATTGTGTATTTTTATTGATTCATCAAATTGCCCCAACGGGATGGCTTTCCTAAACACTGCAGTTAAAAAATATGCAAACTCGACTCGTGATGATCAGGGGCTCTTGGGCCCTTGCTGAAGACAATAATATCCCCTAGAGCTGGTCTGGTGTGAAAAATAGGCATCTAACTTTTAAACAAGGCTGTCCCTTTGAGGACAACAATCTTTGGTCCCCTGTGAAATCTAAAGAAGAAAAGGCACGTACCGCTCAACTACGGTCTCCAGGGATATGATGCTGCGAAACAAGGCCAGACAAAAGCTTGTGTAATCAACTGGGCCTGCGTCTGAATGTGACAGCTCAGCTTTTTTCACTCTCCATATCTTAGTTTGATCAGGGTGTATGGCCCAAACTAGCTCATCTGTGACCTTATTCTCGCCGCCGGGATGTTTTTGGGATTGGGTTAGGATTAAGGATAGCGAGTTTTTGTTTGATGCTGCTGTTTGTTGCCCGCATCATTGAACAGGCTACTGAGGAATGGCATAGATGCTTGTCTGGCCGTTCCGTGAAAGGAGTTGTTGTTTTGGAGCAATGACATGCGGCAATGAGTTTCAACTATTTACAACCCCTTTTATGGCAGTTACGGCATTTTTATGGCTTTAGATCCGCTCTGGGCTTACTGATCGTCGCCACAAAGTCCTTTCAAGTCTCTTGTGGCCTCATAACGCGTAATAACCTTATCTTTGCTGCACTAGTGGCACTAGTATCCAAAGTCGAGTATGTTTCAGAAATTCCTCCACGATTTTAAAAACCAACAAGTAAAATGGCCGTAGTTTTCCATGATTCCATGTTCAGCTGTATGGGTTTGAATGTCAGTGAGGTCAGGACTGCGTCGCGGTTGGCCCGCTGGCGCACGTGTTGAGTGTGCTGTGCGGGGTACAGCCGCGCCGTGCACGCACGGAGCTGGCGGGGTCGATACAGGGCGGCCGTAATCATCCCGGCGCCGCGCGCCACCCGTGCGTCACTGCATGGCAATTACACCCTGCTCAACTGGACATGCTAGCAACAGGCGCAGACTAAACAGCCGGCGCAGCCCGGCGGTGCTGGGCTGCCGTGTCGTTTCATGCGTCTGCGCGCTAAGCTCAGTGACTTACCCGGGGCGGAATCTGATCGACCGAGTCTCTGCCCGTGCATATGAAAAAAGCACATGTTGGAAAAGCGCATCTCTTATGTATCATTAACGAGGGATATGCCCGTTTTTCCTTTGTACGGTAGGTTTTTGCAGCTTTGCGAGTGCGACGGTGCTTGTAACCGGGAGCATCGACGGAAGGCGTGGAGAATGACAAGATGCGCTGTGCTGGAGTGAGAACATTCTGGGAATGCGGTAGTCCTGGTCTGGTCCGTTGTCTGATGCTCGCGGCACTCAGCGGCGGGCCAAGACGCGTGCTGACTACTATCGCGGGCGGTCCTATTTTTGGTATGCTGCTGTGTGCTTCAGTGCTCCTGATTTGTGCTAGAATTTCAGGCTCGAAAGTATCTTAAAGCGATACATGAACAAAGCGTACAGCTTGGAGAGGGTCGCCGCTGACCTGACGGTTTCATCACACAAGCATGTATACACGGGAAGTCGCCTGCCGGTTCCCGTCTGTCCTGGGGGAGCGATGAGTAAAGCTGTGAAAAGATTCACTCCACCAATAGCTCATGTATGGTCGCAATTGTGCCTGCTATGGGTAGCACGAACAAAATACAATCGCGTTCTCAATGCGAAATTGATGATATTCGATGATGTTCTATGGTTGTTTGGATTTAGGGGCGTGCCAATCTGTGCGATCATATAGCGCCCAGATAATTTTCTATGACAAAGGCTAGATGTTGAAATGCACTGATTTTTGTATTTCACTACACGGGTCTCTCCGATCCTGTCCAAAACATCGACCGAGCCCGGCTTTGAGTGTCTGATTGTTAATTGGTCATGTATGTATTGATTGCATATGATGAGGAGTGAGAAATACCAGTCATCAGTGCCACTAATCCTGCATTGATCATCGTGCGTCAAACACCTTTTCCTGCTAACGCCCATGGTGGCACGGATACCCAGCGATATTGAAACTTAAACATGCATGGAACGAAGCTCCGCCATCACCATTATCTCGCCTACTTGAAGCGTTCTAGAGGGTAGGGTGGGCCACGGTAGAGGCTTATGGGAAGCATTCAAATCAGCCGTGTGCTACTGCTCGGCCTGAATAAAACATCGCCAAGGCAGATACCAGTCATTCATGTTCCAAGAACAAATCATTTCAGTAGGAATCCCATGCGTTTTTTATCGGGCCAACTTCCATCGTGTTGCCATTTCTAGGACCCGCACCACGTTTGGCAGTTAAGGTGGATCATTCGGCATGTGCGCTACCGTTTCATGCTTCGGTGGCCTTAAACCTGTTTCCGTTTACAGAATTTTGCGGCCGCTAATCTTTGCTTCACTCTCTTTCCTCCTGCAAGGTTCGAACCTCGGTAGTTTATGGTACTTGGCTGTAGCTGGTTCCAAACGCGTTGCACTGGTCTGAAAACGTCTTTGGTATTCTGTTGGTCTGCGGCTACTTGCCTGTGGCGTCATACTGGCTCAATATCTAGCCCAATGACGCGCTGGTTGGATATTGGGGGAGGACAGGAAGGGTCAGAAATGAATGGCCATTGTTATCACTACGGCGATCAAGGCGTGGTTGTGTCTCTTCTATTGCACAGCTTCAAATACTTGAGGGCTGGAAAGCCATTTCTAAATAGGGACCTAAAAATCATGACACTGTGACTATGGCAAATAATATATAGCTTATACACAGTGAATAAAGCTTTGGTGGTTTCTGGGTAGCGTAGACGCTTCACGCGCGCGCTCGGCTTGACCAGTGGCACTCCGTATATGCAATGCATATAAATCAAAGCCTGTTTTAACCAGTTATAACAAAGCCTGTTGACAACCAATCAGCCACCCAGCTCGTTTAGAACAATACATACGTGCATGTATATGTAATTACATACATACGTGCACGCATGCATGCATATTATGGATAGTGTCGCAGGTTCGAGTCCACACCCAGGCCTGTGGGTGGTAGGATTTAGCTCCCTCCCCCTACCAGAAGCCTATCTTACTCCTCTTCCCCCTCCGCCGCCAAGGACCTCAGCAGTTGGTAGGTACGTCGTTACCCTCCCCCTCCCCAAATAGAGCACTGACATGAGGCGATATTACACTCATTTTTATGGGTCGGATTCGGCGGTCGAGGGACCAGGCCGCCGTGAGTTAAATTAGAAGTGCATATCTCGGCCTCAGCCTTGGCAATTATTCTGTATGAGAAAAGTTGGAAGGCACATCGTAAGCTCGCCATTACCACTTACGTGCTGGGAGCGAGGGGGTCGCGCGGCATCAGAGACACTAGCGGTACTGGGTCTCTCTGTAACCCGGCCTCCGAGACGGGTGCGGAACTGACCTGAAGACGCGCGGAGGCGCCGCCGGTGAAGACGGGGCAGCTGATGACGCCCCGCCGAGCGCGGGCTCCTCTGACGCCAGAAGCGTGGCCAGCGTGCGTGTCTCCGCCGGGTGGGGCCGCACCATGGTACACTGCGCGGCGGTGGACCCGGCACCGGTCGTCGCTGGCGGAACGTGTTCACTGACTGCAGCTGGGGGAGGTGCGCCGGTGAGCGGCTCGGCTGAGGTGGCTGCAGCGGTAGCGGCCCCTCTGACGTCGGCCCAGCCGCAGCTGCAGGATCAGCCCGCGTCTGACGCCACTAGTTGTGCCAAAAGTGGCGAAAATACCGCCGGCCTGCGCGGCACACAGCTGCACGGCGAGGTTGAAGGCCGCGCCGGGGACACCCCCTCTGTACACTGTCGGAGCGGAGCTAACCCGGTGCTGCGTTCGTCAATAGCGCTGAATATTCCGTGCTTCAGAGCGTCGTCGTTTTGGTTGCTCAGAGGTGCCTGATCCCGTGGCTGTGGTGTACGAAAAGCGTTCTAATGCACTTGGGGCCTGGTATCCGCGGCGCCGTGGCACGGAGCAGGAGCCGAGTTTGTTTACTGGAAAACCGCACCAGGTTTGCACTTTTGGAGAGCGGTGAGGTACAAAGTTAGCTGGAAACGAGGATGCCGAAACACTCGGCCTGCACATACTGATGAATTGGCGCATGCTACCGAGTTGTACTTGATTTGTAATTGCAGCTTCTCAATTTGGTGGTTGTTGGCGGCATATTTTTTATCACCAAAATGATAAGGAATAATTCGCACTTCGCCTTTACGTATCTTCAAAATGTGCTTCAAACGTAACAGTTTGGTAGCAATGTTATGTGTTTTCGCCTCACGAAGCCCCTGAAAGGCTGCGTAGAATGCTGATGAAGTTAAGGAACGTTCGTCCTCCTCCCGTCGGTTCGCTCACATCCCATCCACTTGTGGTTTGACCAAGAAGCAGCGAGCCGGCGGAGAGCAGCCAGAAGTGCGTCCGTTCTCAATAACCTGCTTGCGCCTGGAGGTGGTGCTCGTCTCGTACTGAGCTGCGGCCGGCCGGGGCTGGCCGAGTGAAGCGTTTGTCACCACCAGCCTGTGCAGCTATCGGAGCCGTGTACGTGCCGTGCCGGGGCTGACGGGGGCGCCGCCACCGCGCGTGCAAACCGTCCGGCCGTATACAGACGACCCGCACCGCACACAGGCGGGCCGACGGGGGTGCTGCTGCCAGCCGAGCCTACGGGGCTGCCCGCACAGCCGCCGCTGCTGCTCCTGCTGGTCGGAGGCGTGCGTGCCCGGCGCGAGACTGTCTACAGTCCTGAGGGCTGAGTGCTGAGTGAGTGAGTGGTGGAGGGGGCGGCGGTGCTGGAGACGTTGCTGCCCTGCCTGCTGCAGTGAGGACCACGCGTGAGCGGCGCTCAGTCTCCGGCTGGATCAGGCGGCAGAACCGGCCCGGCTAGGCTGCAGCCGAGCTTCCCAGAACGGGGTGTCACGTGGCGGCGTCCTCCGCCGCCTGCAGCAGCCGCTCCAGAGCGGTGGCCAGTACAGCCTGCACCGGCGCCAACACATGAACCCTGCGCCCGGCTGGCAGACCTCTGGTCCGCTCGGCCGCCCCGCGCTCCCCGTGTACCGTGTCTGCTGTGCTGAGTGGTGGACCGGGATCGGCTGTGTCTGAGGCCCCTGCTCTTCGCTGCGTGGTCGGTCGGACGCTGCTCTTCGCTGCGTGGTCGGTCGGACGCCGCTCTTCGCTGCGTGGTGTCGGACGCCGCTCTTCGCTGCGTGGTCGGTCGGACGCCGCTCTTTGCTGCGTGGTCGGTCGGACGCCGCTCTTCGCTGCGTGGTCGGTCGGACGCTGCTCTTCGCTGCGTGGTCGGTCGGACGCTGCTCTTCGCTGCGTGGTCGGTCGGACGCTGCTCTTCGCTGCGTGGTCGGTCGGACGCTGCTCTTCGCTGCGTGGTCGGTCGGACGCTGTCGAAATGCGCAACATCGGGCACATGGTGCGGAGGGGCACGCCGGCGCCGTCGCGCCGGGGGTCGCTGGTGTTCTCGCAGCGGAGTCCCGAGCTGCAGCCGCTGCAGCCTCAGACCTCCGACCACTATCCAGGTGAGCCCAGGCCGGCGGCAGCGGAGCTCTTCAGGCTACCTGCAAGTCTCCGATGCAGCACCCTACACACGAACGTGGACAGGTCTCGCTGAACGGGCGGCCGTGCTCTCGCCCGATTGGATCATTGCTATTATAGATATGCGCGTGCGGGGCACGTTCTTTTTGCTGAAAGGCTAGAATGCGTGATGGCTACTCTTCAAAGTTCTTGTACGTTCTTAATTCTAATGTATTCATCGAACGTGAATTTATGAACGTGTTTTTACAGAGTGGGTCACGTATTGTAGGACGCCGGGGTTTGCGCAGGTTTATGTGATGCGCGTGATTGCGTTTTCCTGGGAACTATCGATGCCGGCCATCCTTGACGACAGAGCGTCAGTAGACTTTAAACGCGTTTTATCACACTTGACCGAGATAAGTTTTTACATCGACAACCTAAATAGAGCCGGGCAAAGCAGTAAGTATGTATGCTTGTGGCCTGGACGTGATGTGTTGGAAATTCCACCGGGGAAAACATCCGTTTGACGTTTCAAACATATTATAATCGCGATATGGTTGACACTAAACCTGGTAATAACACCTGAGAAGGAATGATAACGACGCACCATAGGCAGGACGCTGAAGCGCCCTAAAACCCCAACATGTAGGCACCGTTTTGTTTGCTTATTAATCGTTGGCATGATTAAAGCTGAACTTTTTAGTCGAGCTGCTTCTCGCTCTCCTACGGCCTGCAAATAGTTTTCCTTGGAAATGTTGTTCCAAAGAAAGTTCATAATTTGTTTTGCTCCTAACTTTGGGGATAACCGGCGCAGGCTAACAAAATAAACACCAAACGGGACAGAAATTGAAGGAAATGTATCCTGCTATGGTCCACTCTCGCTCAGGCCATTCAAGGCACACACTATCAGTTTTCCCACGTGAATATGCATTCGGCTCAGTCTCCTCGTCCTCTACTCGAGCTTATGAGTAGTATATATGTACGTCGCCCCGGTAGCTCAGTTGGTGGGACGTTCCGCTTCGGTTCGCTGCTCAGAAACATGCGGTGGCAGTACGCGTGCAAGCTTGGGATCGATCCCCTGAGACGCCCCAGCGCTTAATATGTGCCTGACGAAGGTCGGCTGGCAACTGACTGCTGAGAGGGTGACCTGAGCGGGGTGGCCGTCCCCGTGATTTGTGGGACGTTGAGCTTTGGCTTCTAAATCAACCCGTCATTGTGGGCGTTGCTCGTTCGGATTGTGGGATCGGGATCTCCGTGACAAGTCCATTGATGACTTGCGTGAGACTCCGACTCCAAAAACGGAACTTACAACAACTCTGGCAAAGCTTATAAAACATATTAGAGTTGGTATTGTTGATCACAATGACAGTGGCTGACCTGAAATGATACAAATCCCGCGTGTTTGTTCCTGACACGAAGACCTTCAATGCACCAGAATGTGGAGGCAAACCCTCCCCGTTTGGCGCTGAAGGTGATAATGTCACGTTGCCCTAGCTGGCGACCAAGAAGCCGGCCCAAAAGGCCACAGGGACGCCCGTCAACTCGGGGCCCCTCCTTTACACAATGGTGCTTTTTCATCACCCAATCTTAAAAGGTACCGTGATTTTGAATACTTTTCTTTTAATTGTGAAGATGCCTCTATAGAGCTCCCCACAAAATGCTCTAGAGGTGCACCTTCATTTTTATGGCGTGTAACGTCTCGTGGGGAGGGAAAATCTTGTCGATTTGTATTTTATTTGGGGGCGCCCAAGGGCCACGGGCACTCCTATTCTCCAATGGTGCCCATTTTGGTCTCCCTTCTGTGAATAATGCTGAAAATATGAAAGCTAAGTGTGCGATGTATTTGTTGTGACGAACACCACTGCAAAATAAATATTTTGGAGTAATTTGCAAACTATTAAAACGCCATGTTTGCGTTGGTAAACTTTGTTCAAGTGTAACAACAAAAGGAACGGGCCAATCATGTTTCCTTATTAAAATTCTTAACAGCGTGCCGTTGGGTGTGTCGAACTTGCGCAATAGTTGAGCTTTCCGGAACCCTTTATACGCGAAGTAGAATATTCAGTTGTTTACTTTAGGGGAGGATGGGGTAGGAGGGTGAGACATGCATTCAGGAGGCGAATGGAAGCGATGCACGGTGACTGGTTCCGTTCGGTCACCGTGTCCTGCCTGACCAGGCACACGAAATTGGCGACAGCCGTCAGCCATCGGGCTGGGAACTTCATCACAGCTTCTTGCGGAGGCACTGCCTGTCTAATAAGTATATTTCCTGTTCTAGCTACTTTGACCTGGCCTGCCCAGTCTAGCACGCTTGAGATGCCTATACCTAATCAGTCACCATAATCGTCCTGGCACCTTAACTTACCAACGATGATGAGACGCACCTTAACTTACCAACGATGATGATTAGGCCTGAAACTATAAATAAATATATTATCCTGGACCCTTCAGCACCATATGATGGAGATATCGTTATGAGACAGTCTGCAGATCTGGCTACACAGTCGTGTACAGCGGGCGTGCCTCCTCTGTCGGGGTTGTCCGCTGGTTATCTGTGTGCACTGGATGACAGTCTCCCTGCACGCCGGATCCTCCACCGGGCACCAAACTGGTTCTGCAGAACTGGTCATTCCAGAGCCTTCGCCCGACATTGACGGAACTGGGAAAGCAGGGTACTGTTTTCGAATTTAGTGGTGCTAATTCCATTTTTGCGGTCCTGTGGTTGTGGTTTTAGCAACGTCGTGTCGCGCCAACGCCATGCTGCCGGCCTGTCCGAGTTTTCAAATGGTATGATATTCCGCCAGATGAAATTCCGACTGTCTTGTAAGCATTGCTCGAGCCAGCTGCTGCAAACCATAACAATAACGGTGTGCAGGAATGCGGCGTGACTGAGCTGTCGCGGCCGCTCGCTGTTCCAGTCACGGCGCTGACTCCTGGCCGGTAATCAGTCAAGCCTCCACACCGGCGTGTTGACTGAAACCCCTCGACGCTCCCAAAACATGGCTGCCGCCGCCGTGGTGTTCACAGAGGCTGATCGCCTCCGTACATCTGTCTGATTTATTCTGCCATAAATCAGCGGCGGTGGCCCTCAGCCGCGGGCGCCTGGTACACCGCGTCCCGGCCCATCTCCTCCAGTCCCTTAGGCCTCATCGCTATCTGCCGCCAGCTCCTGGGGCTTTATCTTCAGCACTGGTGGCGGGAGTCGCCGGATGTGACGCCCACGCTGCTGTCCCCACTTCATTCAGGATGAAGATGTTGTTGATTGTCGGCTGTGCCAGCCGTTTTAGTCAGGCAGTTCGGACACATGCTCATAGGTTTCATATTGCCCCATTGCTGAGGTACTGACTTATCGAGTGGAATCTAGTACTGCTCTGTAAGGAAGGGCAAGGATGAGTATTTCCTGTTGAGTAGTTTTTAAGAATGAATCATGTGGCGTTGCACGTTAAGAATGGATTCAAACTGATATTTGGTTCCCTTCTGCACATTCCGGGCGTTCTTGTGCTTGTTTCTAGCATGCTGTGCGCTGGGGTAAAAAAATCATCTCGATTTTCATCTCGCAGAGGTTTTCATCAAATGTTTTCATCTCGGCGCACTGCAGTGCGCCAATTTTCCTCCTCTTTGGTAGCTTATTTGATTGAATTTACCAGGACCTTGTAATGCCTTTGTCGCACAGGAAATGTTCGTAGCACCTGGTCCGGAAAGCACGATGCGGAGACATCGCGAAATGCTCTAATTGGTTTGCCAACTTCAGAATACACGTTGTGTTTGAACAGATGTTGTGAATTGCTTGGTTGTGTTTTCGCGGTCGATCGGAGGTCGGTTCGCCGGCGCGCAGCGCGGTGACATCGCGTCCAATTGTGGCGAGCCCAAACTGCTTAGGTCAGCATCGGTGGATTCAATCGACGCCACTTGGCCGTTTGCTGCAAACGCGGCGGTGGCCGCCTGCAAATAGGCCACTCGTCAGCCTCATGACCGCTTACATGCCGATCGCCACTTGTTGATGCATGACTTTGTTCAGGTCATCGATCGGTGGGGTTTATGTAAAGAACGTTAAATGAAGTGGCTGCGCGGACGTGGTCGGTAGCGCCGCGCTCAGGTGCTGGTCGGAAGGCTGCCAGACGAGCCGGGGATGACTCCCGGAAGTTGAAGACGGCCACTGCGCTGGGCCCGTCTCGAGCGGGGACAGCTGAAAGGATTGGGTATGTGATTCATGTGACGGACATGGGTCTGGCAGCGGCCTCGCATGCCGCGTCAGTGAGAGCGGCGACGCCGCGTGCCGCCGTGCCAGCGCACATGAGAGGTGCAACAGCAGCACCAAATACAGACCCCAGTCACGTGCATGGAAACGAGACCGCATGGAGGAGGGGCGATCTGCCTGTTGCAGGCGGGGCTGGGGTCAGAAGGCCCGAGACATTGCAGGCTTGTTTCTTTCATATGTTTGTGTCTGAAAAGAACTGGGAGAATTTTTGGCACCTGTGTTGTAGAGCTGTCATGCTAAGAGTCACTCGGGGGGGACGACTCACAACCAAATATTTCCCATTCATTATGGCCGGAGGCGTTTCGAAACATTCTTGGCGCGGCGCCTGAATGCTGGCGTGTAATGGAGAGCTCAGTGAAACGAGCCTGTCAATGTACACCGTCCGGACGGCTGCCTCGGCTCTGATGGGGCACTGCAAAATCAAGTAGCGGCAGACGCGCTACCACCGACTTTTCTACGTGAGACGTGGATGTGTGCTCGGAGGGTCAATCTCAAGTTATGTTTTTTATTGTTTTTGTGTCGAACCGTATTCGGAACTAGCGGGAACAGTGACTCGTTGTACAATCATTAATTGTTTGCGGGTGTGCAGACCTGTTCTGGCGGATATGCTCTTGTCTACATTTGGCCGCCCGTTTTTATGTGACACGCGACATTGGCTGAAGCTAATGGGTTTTGCGTGGCAGCAGATTCGAGATCTGTGTGGGACGGGGACGGGATGAGTATTCCATACCTGGAACGCCATGGAGTGGGACGGAGCTTCCAGGCTTGATTCAGGATGGGAAGGGACGGGGATAATCTTTTTAAAAGTGCCACAGGAACAAAAACGGAATTGAAGGAGATGGTACTAGCGGGCTCTGCTTTTGTACCCGGCGTATGAGCGCCGGGACAAAAAAATCTGAAAAAGAGCCTCCAAATTGCATCACTTATTGGATCTATTTCCGGCACTGAATGAAATGGTACAGACTAAGTGAGACGGAATTTAGCTGATGCCAAAATGTTTTCCCATGAGCAGGCCACTGCAGAAGAACTCGGTGGGTGAATGGGAACTTCTGGAGGAGTACCTTTCAAGGTAGCGGTGGTACGGCATCGGCCTCCTGCAAGGAGGAGATGCCGTCAGGGCCCAGGTACCGGCCGCTTTTGTGTGGCAGCTGGGTACGTGCAGACGAGGCGTAATTCGCCCTATCTTTTTCTGGGGACAATAGTTAATAGGTTACAGCTCGCTAGCGTGATGGATCCGCAATCCGTGACTGTCAGATACCCTGGGGCGCCATAGGGTCTGGCGGCGGCGCCTGAGGTCCAAATGACCAGCTGCCGATAGCCTGCAGTGCACTGTAACAGGGAGGTAATGAACCGTGGTGTCCTCACGTGGCGCGCGCTGTGGGGAGCTACTCTCCGAAACCGAGCTGGTGAACTTTACATGGCGTGGTCCACTCCGCCAAACTTAACCCTCGCCCCACGGGGGCCATCGATGGCCCCCTAAGGTTTTTCCGGGATAGCAGAAAACGCCGAGGCGCAGCACCGCGGTTGAGGGCTCTACCTCTCACTGCATCATTTTCCCATCATCCCTGAAATTTTTACCCCGGGTCACCCAAGGTCAGGTCACCAGACGAGGTCAACCAAGGTCACCTCACTTCACATTTAGAGCTCTGTAAGAGCTACATTTCGAAGTCGATCAATTTGAAACTTCGTACACTTCATCCCTCCAGGGTCTACAAGGTGTATATCCGGGATTTTTCGATTTCGTGCCCTGAGGTCAGGTCACGAGGCGACCTCTCCCATTGGAAAAGCATGGGGAAAAGCTATTTCATGATATAAAAGCCACAAAAATGATTGCAAATACTCAGACTGCTCAGAACATTGTTTTTGGACACCCTTTCACGGATACCAGGGGTCATATTTGCCTTTGACTTTTCCAAGGTCATGAAGGTCACCAGAGGTCGAAAACAGTATTTTGACAATAACTTTTGACCTAATTGCACTAGAGCGGTGAAACAAACACCATCGTGTTTGTCTTGTCACTGGCTTTCATTTGATATACGGCAAGGTCACTTTTTGACCTTTGTGACCTCAGGTCATATTAGGTCACGAGGTGACCTCTGGCGGTCAAACCACTGGCGGGAGGTCTTTACGTTCCACATAGCGGAAAAAGTACTGGCAATTTGCTATCAAATGTACTTTACCAGGCCTCAATAGCTCTAATGACATAAGAGTTATGCCCAGTTGGCTTAATCATTGCATATTTGAGTGAAAATAGCCGATCTTGACCTAATTTGGCCTCTGGAGGTCAAACCATTGACCTGAGCACTAAAACATGGAAGTAATTTCTTACTGCGCGAGCTTTCTATTGCACTTTGCAGATTTGCGCTAACGCCCATATTTTCGGAGTTAGAGGGGGCCATCGATGGCCCCTCGGTGGGGCGAAGGTGGCGCCGACCCCCGGTGGGCGCGGGTTAAGGAACTGATGCGTGCCAAACTAGTGGGCACTTACTTTTGTGGAAACTAGTTATGTGGTTCAGGGGGGAGGAAGGGGCTATCTAACGCTCCATCAGATACATTCAAGGAGCCGTACAGTTGGAGCCGTAAGTGTATCGCTGAACGGGAATGATGCATAGACAAACATCAAAGCCTGCGTCGACAGCGCTGCGGTCGCTTTGACTAACGCTTGCAGCAGCCTGCAGCAACAACATATTCAGTTTGCTGAATGATTTGCAACGGTGCGCACTGAATGCCACTGATTAAATCATGACAGAAGTTTGGAAAGTATTATGCTGGTACCACGGCTTTCTGAGAATCCGACCCCTTATCGAGCCCCGTCCACATTGATATGACGTGTGCAACAGGGGTGCAGTTTCGCTTAATAATTGCTATGCGATACCGGCGCTGACACTGACAACCACGCGCGTGCAGGCGGGAGTACACCCAGGCCGCTGGAATGTTCCCCGAATGTACAAATGACAACTGGCAACCAGGAATACAGGAACAAATGTGTTCCCCGAATTCCTGGAATGTAGAAATTTGCACCTGCGGGTGTAGGACAAGTGTGACAGTAACCGTTGCTTGTATGCTGTCCATCCATCACCTCTCCAAACCTTTTCTCGGCTTGTCAAATTGAAACAAGCTGTAGGGAGTCTATCTTTAAGGTATATCGTGACAGCGCAGTCTGTGACCTGCTTCAAGGCTCCGAAATCAAGTCCTCGAATAACGACGAGGTAATTTGTGCGCGATGCTTCCGACCACAGGGCTGGATGCCACAACATGCCATCTTCCGGAAATATAATCAAAACTGAAAATCTCTTCCCCCTTTATTCTCTGCTCAGAAACAGTACGGCGGCGAACCTCTTCTATTTTGGCAATGCCGATCAGACAATTTTCCTGCGCCTGAATGTTAAGTCAGGTATTGCCACTTGAATGATGATTTCTTTTAGGTGAGATTAACAGCTCGATCACTGGCCGAGGAAATCACTCAGCCTCCGATGCTCCTTGTGATTTGCGAAATCAGTCTGTCATTCCCTTTCACTTTGTGAAGCGGTTGCATCACCAGTACCGACGGTGTGCGTGTGATCTTCTGTTCAGCCTAGCATCAGCCCAGCAGCTCGGCTCCGCGCCACGCATGCACCAGAGGTCCACCGGTGAAATAGGGGGTCATTGGCACATGGTGTTCAGCTGACCCACGCAGCCCGATTGGCTGCTGTGTGACTGCTCTGTCGGGAATGGTCCCGATTTACTGAGATGCCCCAGACTGCCCCGAGTTACCCCGAGTTCGTTACCCTGCACACCGGAGAAGCACATCCCCGGGAAATAGCCGGGGTTGGGCGGCCGGTTTGTCACGTGACCGCGACTAGTTCACAGTGAACTGTCGGTGATGGTGGACAGTTCACAGATGGCGAACCCCTCACGCATCCGGTATGAAGTGGTCTTACTATGGCAGAACTTATGACCGCTTAAGCATCGTGATGTTTGCCTTTAGGAACATTCGTACCTTTGAACCCCAGTTGTCTTACTTGATCACAAGCGGACGCAGCACGCCGCCATGTGATGCTCCGGTGTGGCCTGTGAGGACGTCCCGGGTGGCAGTGGTCCAGCTGGGCCGATGAAGCGGTGTGGCGGCGGTGCCGGTGGCGTGGAAGGGTCGATTGGTGGTGGCACCCCCGCTGTCACACGTCACAGCGCCGACGGGCACACGGAAAGGTCACGGTCCTCGCCGCGGTGTTGGACGGCCTGTCTCCCCGGGCAGGTGCCGGAGCCGCGGTATTGGACTGCCTGCCTCCCGGACAGGTGCCGGAGCCGCGGTATTGGACTGCAGGTACCAGAGCCGCGGTATTGGACTGCCTGCCTCCCGGGCAGGTACCAGAGCCGCGGTATTGGACTGCCTGCCTCCCCGGGCAGGTGCCGGAGCCGCGGTATTGGACTGCCTGCCTCCCCGGGCAGGTGCCGGAGCCGCGGTATTGGACTGCCTGCCTCCCGGACAGGTGCCGGAGCCGCGATATTGGACTGCCTACCTCCCGGGCAGGTGCCGGAGCCGCGGTATTGGGCTGCCTGCCTCCGGGCAGGTGCCGGAGCCGCGGTATTGGGCTGCCTGCCTCCCGGGCAGGTGCCGGAGCCGCGGTATTGGACTGCCTGCCTCCCGGACAGGTGCCGGAGCCGCGGTATTGGACTGCAGGTACCAGAGCCGCGGTATTGGACTGTCTGCCTCCCGGGCAGGTACCAGAGCCGCGGTATTGGACTGCCTGCCTCCCCGGGCAGGTGCCGGAGCCGCGGTATTGGACTGCCTGCCTCCCGGACAGGTGCCGGAGCCGCGATATTGGACTGCCTACCTCCCCGGGCAGGTGCCGGAGCCGCGGTATTGGGCTGCCTGCCTCCCCGGGCAGGTGCCGGAGCCGCGGTATTGGGCTGCCTGCCTCCCCGGGCAGGTGCCGGAGCCGCGGTATTGGACTGCCTGCCTCCCGGACAGGTGCCGGAGCCGCGGTATTGGACTGCAGGTACCAGAGCCGCGGTATTGGACTGCAGGTACCGGAACCACGATATTGGATGGTCTGCCTCCCGGGCAGGTACCAGAGCCGCGGTATTGGACTGCCTGCCTCCCGGGCAGGTGCCGGAACCGCGGTATTGGACTGCAGGTACCGGAACCACGGTATTGGATGGTCTGCCTCCCGGGCAGGTACCAGAGCCGCGGTATTGGACTGCCTGCCTCCCGGGCAGGTGCCGGAGCCGCGGTATTGGACTGCCTGCCTCCGGGCAGGTGCCGGAGCCGCGGTATTGACTGCCTGCCTCCCGGACAGGTACCAGAGCCGCGGTATTGGACTGCAGATACCAGAGCCGCGTTATTGGACTGCAGGTACCAGAGCCGCGGTATTGGACTGCAGGTACCGGAGCCACGGTATTGGACTGCAGGTACCGGAGCCGCGGTATTGGACGGTCTGCCTCCCGGGCAGGTACCAGAGTCGCGGTATTGGATGGTCTGCCTCACGGGCAGGTACCAGAGCCGCGGTATTGGACTGCAGGTACCGGAGCCGCGGTATTGGATGGTCTGCCTCCCGGGCAGGTACTAGAGCCGCGGTATTGGACTGCAGGTACCAGAGCCGCGGTATTGGACGGTCTGCCTCCCGGGCAGGTACCAGAGCCGCGGTATTGGACTGCAGGTACCAGAGCCGCGGTATTGGACTGCAGGTACCAGAGCCGCGGTATTGGACTGCAGGTACCGGAGCCACGGTATTGCGCGCCGGCCGGAAGAACCAGTCTACAGCAGGGAGAACCAGTTTATATCAGGCTGCGCGCACCACCATTGCAATTCGTGTTTGAAAATGTTGTTTCTGCACAAACCTGTAAAGCTTGTACCTGACAAAAGATTCGTGTACCTGGGTTTGTTGTCAAGCTATCAGACTATTTAATAGAGGCTTTGAAGGGGTACACTAACTGAATAGAGGTGTGACAAGGATTAAACTGATGGTGCTCGGTGGGAGCCCTTCACCTGGTATTTGTTGAACTCAGGAGTGCATGAAAACCAAAGCCTGGCTGGTACGTTGCTTAAGAAAAATATTACCAATAGCACTCTCGTTTCTTTCCATCGTTGACCTTCTGCCGTAAATTTCGGCTGTTATTCTCGCGCTCTCCCCCTCCGTGGAGATTTGTCTCGCCACTCGTTCACCGACCTGGCACGGACAGAGAGCGGTGACGAGTCAACGACGCACCCGCTCCTCACCTTAACATATGCCACAAGCGCTTGCTCGTCGCGTCAGAAATAAGTTTGCACCAGTCCTAGTAATATAAAAAATGAGCTTGAGAGATGAAAAAGTGGCGATCGAAAGAAGAACAGTACTGCTGTTCTGAAGCGTTATAACAAAAAAGGAAAACACAGCTTACTGATTGTTAATGGCTAATTATGACATTTGGCACTCTCACTTAGTCACATAGCTGTGTTAAGAAAATTAAAACAAGCCGTGTCTTAATTTCCAAGTGGTGTCCAGCGGCCGGCGTTGTCGTGCCTGCTGTCCAGACCTGCAGCGTCAGGGCTGAACTCACGGTCGTGCACGAGCTGGATGTCCAGTCGCCATGTCCTGGCTGCTATCTCTTTGTAACAAATCGATCAGGGTTTAAGCGGGAGAGGTTTTATCCGTCGAGAACAGTGTAAACATTTGCACGGCCAGCAAAGTGCATGGTATGGCTTACTTTGTGATTAGTGCTGTCCAATATTGCCGGAGCTGCAATCATGTACTTACCAAAGGCCGTGATTGTGGTTGTGTAAGCGGCTCACGTCAGCATAATGACCGTGAAGGGATGCCTCGTGCCTGCTGATACTCGTCGTAATAGGTATTTGTGAAACGCTTTAGAATATTCCGATAAGCATGCTCTGTCCGTATTTTGCGAAATGCCGGAGTGACATGTCATACGAATTTCCACCATTGCAGTGGAGTAATGACCCGGGAAGCAGGGGCGTAGCCAGGATTTCGCTCAGGGAGGGGCGGCGCCCCGAAAAGGGCTCCTGCGACAGCGCCAAAAGGGCCCTGATGGGTAAAAAGGGCCTTACTTGTTACAGAATAAAGTGCTGAAGAGGGCTTAAGAGGGCCCTGTCTGGTATAAAATGCCAAATTTGGCCACAGAGCATAGTGCAGGCGAGCTCGCTTCGCGCGACTCGTGCCCTCATGGGGCCCTTCGGGCCCTCAGGGAGGGGCGGCTGTCCCTGCCGCCCCCCCTTGGCCACGCCCCTGCCGGGAAGTGTAGGTGCTCTAGAACACTGCTGGTGGCGACAGGTGCTGCGGTGTAAGGGCGAACCCGCAGCCTCTGCCTGCGCCGCGCATAGGGTCTGGACCCGTTTCCCAGCCTCCACATCACCATAACGCATACATTACGCCATATCGGTCGGGTGGCTGGATTCGGACCCTGCTTGATGTCCATGAGTTGAGTGGGGACCGGTCTGGACCCGTCGCTCCCCGACCCGGCTATGGCGCCGGTGGGGTGGTAGCCCCACTCGCTTCTCTCAGTGGGGACCGGTCTTGGACCCGTCGCTCCCCGACCCGGCTATGGCGCCAGTGGCGTGGTAGCCCCACTTTCACTTTCCTCCTGTGATGTCTGCTCTGGCAGTGGCTGGCCTATTTTGTGAGTGGTGTCTCTGAGATGGAGCGCGTGTGCTGCGTTAGTTAGCCTGGAGTGGCCAACTTGTGGGAGAAGCTGCCACAGAGCGCGGGGCGGCATGAGCGCCTGCTGGAGCGGGCGGTGCCAGCGCGGCATTACCTGCCTGTCCGGCGGGATGTATGAGGCGCGGTTTTTCATCTGTCCTGCCGCACAGACCTGGCACTGACCACCTGGACGCCGGCCAGAGATAGCATTTGCAGACATTTAGTAACCCAAACCCGGAAGAATACTCGCTGGCAGCTGGGGGTCGACAGTCCATTTTTCCAGAGAAATAAAATGGTTTGTGGCACATGTATACGGATATGATTTCATTTGTCGTTCTGGATTGAACACGTTCGTATAACGCATGCTATATGGACACCGTGCCAAAACCAGGGATTACAGTGGAGCTGCAGATAACCATAGATGAGTGAATATCAGCTCGTCCTTCACATTCACTATATAATACCGGCCTTACTGAGTGAATGTACTAAAATAGGGTGATCACGGGCGCGATGTAGCCTCACTCTCTGAAGCGCTGTAAAACACCAACACAGACTCCTGCGCCCACTCCCACTGCTTGTGTATGGGGCACCGGGTCCTTGCACGAACGGAATCTTGTTTATTGTTTATTAGTTCTATATGAGCAACAGGGTCATGTCCCAATAAAAGCTCAAGTCAGGAATCATAAAACAGGATCACGGTAAACAGGTCACATACAACTACAAGTAAAAATGAGGAGTCAACAAACTACAGACACGAATCGCCTTACGGACTAACTAAAATATGCAATTAAAACAGTAAACATGTGAGTATCAGAGAGTTAAAAAAGTCAACTGTGCTCAACTCGCAGGCAACGACTTAATATATAAACGAACCCATGATCTAAACTCACCAAATGAAGATCTAAAAGGGTCGGAAAGTGGACATGCTGTCATATACGAGTTAAAATTAGTGGTCGAACGACAAAACAATCCACGCCTCACAGTTTCTTCCCTTCCAAATGTAACTTGTAGTAGACTACCGAACATTGCCCTTGTGTTCCTTTCTGGGATATGAAAAGGGAAATTACCGAGCAGAAAGGCGGAGTCTATCTTGCCGGAGATAATTTTGTGTGCAAAAAGGACATCATATTGTAGTTGTCGATTTGCCCGACTGTTTATTTTGAATGTAGCCAAAAGATCATGGTACACAAACGATGGAGACACAATGGATGGAAGAGACTGAAGGCCCTAAAGTGCCAGAAGTACATACACAGTATCTCCTGGAGAGCGTGTACCCTTTAATAATTAAAGCAATGATACCATTCCTTTAAAATGCTCTTTCTACCACTTGACCTAACCATTGTTACCGTTCCAAAAAGCTAAATGATCCACACATGCAGAGAGTGAATAAGATTAAGCGTATGGAGGAAGGAGAACTTTGAAGGCTTTCAAAGCCGCGGAATCGCTGTCATTGCCGATTACTCCCACATATTTGATATCTTGTCTAGTATTTATGGGAACTGAGTACGGTAGTTTTGTAAACTCTGCAGTTGGATGCTGAGGTGGAACATGTTTGTGGGGGAAACGGGGAGACAGATCATAAATGAAATTCTTTTGTGCTATTGATTTGCGTTACTGCATTAGAGTATGTATCCTGTTTGTTGTGCCGTTGAAATTTGCGTGAAGTGTTTATGGTTCCGCTGTTAGTTTCTGTCTGTTCTTTGTGCGCTCACGTCAGCAAATCCGGGGCGTTCAGGGAAAGGAACAGTGTGCTGTCGTGGACTGGTCCTCCATGCGTTTGTTTACACTCGCTGACAGAATGGGAGCGGTGTGAGGTCCGACACTCAGTCCCAGACTCCCTGCTGGTGATCTGAGCCTTTCACCTAAAGCTTTAGAAACATTCCGTAACATACCGTCTCATACCAAAACTGACTTTGAATTATTTATATTATATTTTTAGATGGTAATATTAATATTTTAGAGGTAATATTATATTTTTAGAGGAATAGAGGTAGAGGCAACTCTTCTTCATAATTTTTATGTAGGTAATAGCCGAGAAAAATTATTTGTCATAGTGTGGGCCACGACCTGGAGTTGAGTTCCTCCTGCCGTATTGAGCTACTCCTACATGATGAATCTGAGGAAGGGCTGTGCCTCAACATATACTCACTGTGAATTTTGCTATTCTGTGCATTCAGAATTCAAGCAAAAAGGCCAGTAAACCACCCATACCCACTAGATCTCAACCAAACGTAAACGGCGTTCCCCCCATAAACATTTAATTTGTGTCATTTAGGTAAACATGCCGCCAAATAACATGTAAAATTTTGCAACATCTAACAAGGGAAAAAACGACTACTGTAATCCTCTAGAGCCGAATCAATAATATAATTTACCTTGTGGTCAAATAATTACCTACCTGTTGTCAATTATATAAATATATCATAGAACCGAAGCGAGCTAAAGCTAAAAAACAAAGATTCAAAACATCCCGATTAATGTACTACCTGTCATCGATATCAAAAACCGGACAAAACTGGCCTATTTATACAGACCTGCCACATGTATCTTAAACTTTTGGTCGCACCTGACACCTACCTTCTAAAAAATTTTAAAAGTTTAAAAAAAGAAAAGGTACCTACCAAACAGTTAACAACTTATCAACCAGTAAATCTCGCCACTCTCTATTCAGACGAGTTATATGCAGACCATAGTGCTTGTATCAGATAGATGGTTGGATGTTAACAGTGCGCCTCGTGGAGAGCGTGAGGTTAGACCTGACCCTGTCCCCGTTCGGCAGGTAAGCCGATGCTGACGCGGTAGCTGCACTCCTGCTCCGGTGAGCCCAGCGCGCTGCCGCAGCGCAGCGGTGCGTCGCCTCACCAGCGCGCTGCCGGTCGGCTCCTCCCACGTCGGCTCCTCCCCGTAGCTTATTAGTAGCTTGTTTCAACGCTGCCAGTGGAATGTGTAAGGTTGTATACGGGGTCAGGCTCCTCAGCTCCAACACGTGATACAATGTTTATTAACGGGCTGGTGTGCGCTGATGAAAGCTCTGATTGTTGTTATTCACCAGCTGCTCTGTTGCAGTCATGTTGCAGTCAAACATTGTGGGCAGTGGTAGATACAAGGAGGGGGGGCTAGGGGCTCGAGCCCCTAAAATGCCAGAGTGCCTATGGTTAATACATAGCTGGAGGTTGTTCCGAGGCAATGGCAAGCAGTGGCAACGCTCAAGTCCACTAGCCCCTCCATCCCCCCCCGAGATGATGCTCTGGATCCGCCACTAATTATGAGGCACCCAGTTAAATGTGTTATCGTAAGGTGGGTCAGAGAGACTTGTTTTAGAGGAAGAAGCCCTGAACCGGCATCGCTAACTTTGGGTTGTAGCAGGAGCCAAACGGAAGTGTTTGGGTGAAGAATTTATGTCACGAAAACTTCTCTAAGTCATCTTAACGTCACGAAAACTTCTCTGAGTCATTTTAACGTGATTTAGGAGGATTCACTCTGCTGTCATCCCACTTTGATCCTCCATTGGAAGGGGGGGGGGGCACGGTCTGAATTGTCAAAATCTAGCAATTATATTTTTCCAGTGTTATTACTGGAATCCTCCCACGCAGCCGACCCGGGTTCAAGCTCCGGCGCTTCCCTGAACAAGGAGCAAGCTGGCTCCCGAGAAACCCTTCCAACAGGGAAAGAGTTGGCGACGCCATATGACACTGGCAGTTGGTGCGTTGATAAGCCCCAAACATTTTTATTACAGTACATTTTCCGACATAGGGTAGGAGGAAATCGTTTGATCAAGATCAGCCCTACCACCTACTAGAAAGTACTGAAGTTGAAAAGGGCCAGTCTTGCTTGAAATTAAGTTGCAAATCCGAATCAAGATGACCTTACATAAGGTCGGCCCATTAAAGGAATCTCACAGCGATTTGGCAGCGATGCGATATCGCCATAATGATGTGTTGCCTTCATGGAGTTGGCATAGCGAACTTTGCACGCTAATGTTTTTTGTTGATTGGACCTATATCATTTGAGAGGGATCGATTCTGGGAACCAGTTCAATGTAACATTATGATTAAAAAATCGAAACATTCTAAGGGCACCCGTTAAAACATTTAGAGTTAATCAATTTCAACAAAGGATCTTAGAGGTATGGCAAAATTTGATCGTCAGAGTGACGTTTTAGTAAAACCACGTCCGCATTGGTGTTTGGAGTCTGCATCCAGATATCCCTTGGTCGAGTAAAACAACTTTTATTTGACGATGCCTTGTGGTGAAAGACGATTGCGGTGGTATTCGGTTGATAATGTTTTTATACATGCTGAGGAAGTCAAAAGAAGGAAGCTTGAGCAAGGTTAAAAGTTTTAAAGGGAGAAGCTCTTAGCGCATGGTACCAACATTGATCAGCTCTTGAAAGCTCTTGTGGTCTAGATGATCTTCTCTTCCAGCATGGAAGTCCTTCAGTTAGAAATGCTCTTGTTCAGTTTTTAGACATTTGTTGCCTGATCTGTCGTCTCTGTGGGCGTAGTTCTCCAGCTGTATGTGACGTCCTGCCTCTGCCTCTGTCGCGGCCGGTCCCCGTTAGAACGCCCCGCTGCCTGCTGAGCGGAGGTGGCCACCGGCGAGCTGGCACGTGCTCCGCCGAGAGCGGCGGCTCCGCTCTGCCGGCGACGCCGCCCGGTGCCGGCATGTCCCAGCTGGTATCGATCCGGCGTGAAGTGCAGAGATGCCAGTGCGACGTAGTGCGCCGGCCGTCCCTTCTCATCCCCCCTACCCTCCCGCGTGTCCGGCTCCCGGCAGTACGGCCGCCGTGGCTGCAGCCGCCGGGGTAGGCTGTGCCGCGCAGCATGCGGCAGCGCCGCTGTCCGGTCTCGCACGTAATGTCATCAGCGGCATTTGTTTACAGAAATAGTTTGACCATCATTCTGTGGCCTCAAACTAAGCTACGACCCACTATCCTCAACAGGAAATCGGAGGTGGCCTCAGTTGAGGCGTTGGCACGCGTCAAAGTTGACAGAAAACTCAGACGTCACGCCACGCCTCAGCGTTTTCGATGCCTCTCGGCTGAAAGTTAAGTTGTGAAGCGGGCCTTCTGAATGGGACGTTTCTAAATGCAGTTCGCAGGCGTGCGGCGCGGCTGCGAGGTCGGCTTCCGGACGCCGGGCCGGTCGTATTCCAGTCTTGACGTGCCGGCGCGGGCCCACCAACTATCAACTGTCAAACTTTCCATTGATCATGGCAGCGAAGTTTTAGAGCGTCTCTGCTGCCTGTTGCGTCGGGAAGATCATCGAACTGGCTGTGTTGGGTCGTTTGAAGCTTTAACGGTCACGTGCAATCCTAGCCACTTTTTAGTTGTAGTGTGCGAAGGCTGTTGGTTGTGGGGATGGGTAGCTATGGGGTTTGCGCGGCTGCTAGCTGACACAAGTGTCGCGAGCTCGGGTCCCGGCGCGACCCCGGGACAAAGCGCGGGCTGTGTCGTCCTGTTTGACACCATTGTCTCGCTATTGGCAAGAGGGCGCTTAGCAGTAAGAAGTTTACTTAATGGTCCGGAGTGTTGTACATTCAGTCTGTTCGTGATCAGGAGGCAAGATACTAAACGCTTAACACTGATAATAATAGACAATTGTCAACATCATGCCGAAGGTCTGTAACATATTTAAACAACTTGCCGTTGTCAGTAAGAGAAGTGCGTGTTCGTCCAAAAAATATTCTTTTTTTGTGAGGACCCAAGACATGACGTCTAGCACAGCCCCAGTCAAGCTCTGGTGTCCACCCTTTGAGTATGGTCTGGCCGGACTGGTGCTCGATTTCCAGCACGGTCCCAGCCGAGCCCCTCTGTTCAGTTCTCAGTCCCAGCCGAGCCCCGCTGTTCAGGTCTCGGTCCCAGCCGGGCCCCGCTGTTCAGCTCCTCAGCACGGTCCCAGCCGAGCCCCGCTGTTCAGCTCCTCAGCACGGTCCCAGCCGGGCCCCGCTGTTCAGTCCCAGCCGGGCCCCGCTGTTCAGTTCTCGGTCCCAGCTGTGCCCCGCTGTTCAGTTCTCGGTCCCAGCCGGGCCCCGCTGTTCAGTTCTCGGTCCCAGCCGGGCCCCGCTGTTCAGTTCTCGGTCCCAGCCGTGCCCCGCTGTTCAGTTCTCGGTCCCAGCCGGGCCCCGCTGTTCAGTCCCAGCCGGGCCCCGCTGTTCAGTTCTCGGTCCCAGCCGAGCCCCGCTGTTCAGTTCGCGGTCCCAGCCGTGCCCCGCTGTTCAGCTCCCCAGCACGGTCCCAGCCGTGCCCCGCTGTTCAGCTCCCCAGCGCGGTGCCCTGTGTAGGCGAGTTTGGCGCTGGGCTCTCGGTGTCTGGCCGCGTTGCCAGCCGTTGGCTGCAGAGCGTTGGCAGAGGCACAGGCGACACTGGAGAATACAGCTCAGCACCGAGACAAGACCTAGTCATCGACCTCCAAAAAACGCCAGACTGATCACACCTCTCCGGACGCGCTTCTGTGCATGTCGCGATCTGCTTGTTAACATTCCCGCCCGCTTGTTGTGACGTTACGGGGAAACTGTCTGGAAATATTTTCCAGGTCCTGTTTTGGCAACTCAATGCCTGGACCATTCGCGCTGCTGCTGTATATTAAGTGTATGTTAAAAACATATTTTATATTAAATATATGAATGTATATTAAATATCTAACTGGATATAAATTCAGGGTCAATGAACTTTGATTCTCTCCTACTGGCATCATGAATTCTGCCAAACGTTTAAGCAGGTGCTTGAGTTGGGGGGAGGGGGATGTGGGGAAGGAAGCAAGCTTTGCTATATTTTTTACTATGTTTCTATATATACTGTGATCTAGTGAGAGCAAGGCATCTCGTTAGGCTTCATCCTTTTGCACTAGGCATGTTCACCCTGCCGCCCTCTGGCATCGGATCTCTCCGGTGTGGTACTGTCTCGCTCTGCAGCGCCACGTGTGCTCTCTGTGGTCCCCTGAAGCACCAGGTGTGGTCCCCGAGCCACCAGATGTGTTCTCGGTGGCGCCCGGGAACACCAGATGTGTTCACAGTGGTTTCGCCATCGTTTTGTCAACGTTTACAATAATGTTATCGTGTTCCATCTTCTATGCACTTTTAGGGGTCTGAGAAGATTTCTCGGCGACGAATTATTGAGAACCCACACCAAAATGTCACATTGTAAGTTATAATATCTTGGTTGTTGTGGAACTTCGCTGATGGCCTTCAATGTTTTTTTTCTGTCTTGTGCTGTGGTTGGCCCCAGAGGGCATCGATTTCGACTTGTCACCGGGCAAGTCGAGGTCGGACACGGCGAGTGACGCCCCCGGGGCCCCAGTCAGCCTGCGGGGCACCGTTGCCGCGCCGCCTCGGCCACATTATTTCCAGTTCTCGGGCGGCCCGGCCTCCTCCCACACTCGGTCATCAGGAGGCGGCGTCAGCTCGCTGCTGGCCCTGGTGACGAGGTCCGTGGCGGTGCTGGCGACTGCCCCGCCGGCCCTCCGTCACCAGGCAGGCCAGGTACTGGTTCAGTCCAGCCCTGGCCCGCACCTCCCAGTATATAACTCCGGTTTGTTTTGTTGTCTTATTTTGTTGATTTCTTTTAGTTTCTGACCTCTTTTTATACTTTTGGTTTTTTATTCCACAGTTACATGCCTTCGACATTTTACAGGTGTAAAGTGCCCACTCTAGGGCTATCTCGAGCCCCAGCGACGAGGTTCGGGGATCATGAGGGAATGAGGCTCCCTTCGGGCGCGTTAATCCAGAGTATACCAACACTCCAACCCCTTGGGCTAAATATATCAGTCTAACTTGGGTTAAGCCGCCCGGGTTTTCCTTCTGTGGGCGCGTGATGGGCCGGGGTCCCGGATATCGTGTGATTTAAGAGACTTCGTCCTCTTATACGTCCTGATTTGCTTCCCGCGGCCCGCGCCGCGTGAGAGGGCTGCGCTTTTCGGGGATGCATGGTTCTGCCGATCCTCTGGGCCGATGGTGGCAGGGGTTGGGTGCTTTCTGATCAGAGAGGTTGTGTTCAGAGAGGTTGTGTATCTCTTACAACACATCCGCCTCGGTAGGCACTGTACCAGCCCCCCGAGCCTAGCTATCGGCAGCTGGCAACCCGGGGGCCGAATGTAAACATTTTTTTCATGGCGTGCTCTCAGGCTTCAGCATCCACTGGACGGACCTCAAAGGACTGTTTCGAAACGACTACCTCAAGCATGCTCTCTGATACAGCTGCTGTGATGGACTGTACGGGTAATAAGACCCGTGCGCGAACCAGACCGGCCAGGCAGCCTGCAGAGCCTGCAGTCCCAGAGCCTCCCTTCCCCGAGTCATCGCAGATTCTCCTAGTATTCATAAAAAGAGCCGCGAAATGAGCCCCTTTCAAACCGTGAAGGCTCTGTCGAAACGCGTAACTATGTCTAGCATGCCTCGAATATCGGAAAGGCAAAGCGAACTGATCAGGTCAGCCGGATCGGAGACAGCAGATTTTCTCACCGCAGAGTCACGATCGTGCAAAAGCAGAGACGGACCACCCTGTCCCCTTGCACAGAACGCCTTATAAAAAGCCCTTAACTAACTAACTAACTAAATAACTAACCAACCACCCTGTCCCAGTGACGGTCAGGCTACGACTGATAAGAACACAGAAGTGTCATATCATCAGATGAGCCGAAATGTTTAATGGAGGAGGAAATGCTGGAGGGTATGGAGGAGTTGTGAGTGTTAGGCGAATGAATAGGAGAGATGAGGGGAAGCTGGTAAACACAAACACCGTCGTGCCCTCCCCCCACACCCACCGGCCGTCAGCTGGTGTATCTTCACTGCCGTCGAACGCTCCCCCTGACGCCGGTGGGGAGGGTGCCCCCATCAGGTCGCGGCACCATCCGGCTGGCCACTCGCAGACCAACTGTGAGCGCACCCAGAGAGATCCAGGGATGCCGAATGTGGTTACTAGTGCAGAGCTAACACCCACATCGGTCACAACATGAAAGGACCAGGGCAGTCAGACATGCATGGGCGATAACTGCTATCTTGCCGCCACCGGACTCCCCAAGGAGCATGCCGGGGATGAGGACGGAAATAAGAGTTCGTCGACTGAGTCACCCAAAACAAGTGAGACACAGCCTGAGCTCGCCCACCAATCTGCTCCTTCGGGGGAAACATGATTCAAACCACCGACACGTGGTTTGGAGTGCTCCCTCACAGAACTTCCAAAAGGACGCATCACGACTACGGCCCACACGGGCACCTGCAAAAGCAAGACACTGGCTCCTTGAGCACAGAGTCTCCTAGTGGAAAGCGGAGGCTCTGCTGCCCGAGTTCAGACTGATAAAACTTCCCCTCAACAGGGTGAAAAAAACATCAGAAACCAAATTTTATTTTCCAATGTTCAAAGGTAAAGTTGATTTGGGCGCCCAGAATCCAAAAGGAGTTTCCTTTTAGAATCAAGGTGGGCTCCCTAGAAAGTATGGGAAACATACCGAATGTCTGGCAGTATTTGTCGCGCCCTTCTGCTGCTTGTTTCCGAACCGATAGTTCGAGAGGCCTACATGGCTGGAAACACGGCATTGGTTCGCTGGTCTCCGCTCAAGGGTCTCGGATACCCTGAACGAATGAAGAGATTACCACAACGGTGGGATACAATCACAGCTTGGTGTGTGCCAGACATTTTTGATGGGAGGAGCTGGAAAGTTAGTTGAGTATTCAGTAGTGTCAGATTTACAATCGCTACCTGAACCTACATTGTATTTTATTCTTGTCACTTTTCAAGTGGTCTTTACACATGACATGATCCGAATTAAACGTATTACTAGCAGTTGAGAACTTTCCATAATTATGGCCGCGATATAACCAAGCCGCCGAAAGCGCCCTTATACACCAATGCACACACTGTCCGGGCAGCGTGGACAAATGCTATAAAATACGGGATAAAAAGGAGTGTCAATGTTGACTCTGTTGTATTATCTGTCGAGTACTTGTACATAATTTTTTACCAGCCTTACAATGCTCGGAGGCGCGTGGGTTGTGGGTACAGTTGTGAGGCGGCGGGCGGGTGTTGGTCCAGTATAGAGAACAGTGTACGCCGCAGCGGCGTTGACGCTTTTTCGGAGACGTCTTTTTCATTCAGACGGGGTGAGCTTGCACGCGGCGACAGCGAGCAAACGAACTCAGTCAGTCTGGTGACAATTTGAGGCTTAGTGTTGTGTATATGTATGTATGCATCCACATATGTGGGTCATGAAGAGAAGTCGCAATTCCATGGGATCGATTGAACCAACTCCGACAAAAAGCACATGGGCAGACCCCTCACTTTCGGCCTTGTTGCACACTTGTATGGATCTGGATCAGGGTGGAGGATTTCACTTGAAAACGAAGCTTCCGTTCCGGTCTCGAAATCAGCCCGAAGACTAACTGCACAGCATGTGCCATCAGTAAAAATCGAACGGCGGCAGAAATGTACAAACTATCCCCTCCATGTTCGTCAGTTCGTCAGAGCAGGGTACACCCCCCCCCCCCGCCATGGAACACTCGGCCCCTCCCTACTGCTGCCCGGTACCCCCTGAAGTATCGCTCTCTATCCACCTCCCCTCAAAATACAAGTACTGGCGTCTCCAAGATGTCATTTGGCGTCCCTGCTGGTAGCTTACATCTTAAGAATTGTCGTACTCTGGATGGGATTAGGCGCCCATTTGCTAGGTCATACCTTAAGAATTGGCGCCCCACCAAAATGATGCCCCCTCTGGGCTCAATTGCCCCCCCTTTCCCTCCACCGACCATCAGAATTTACCATCAGACTGACTGACCATCAGTAGTCATGGACCCGCCTTTGGGAACGCGCCCCGTACCCTCTGCTTTCAACGCCAATGATGATGAGTAAGTTACAATCCGATATGGTGCTTGACAAAACTTAAAAGCACTCAAGCCAGTTGTATCGGCCGATGAGTCACTCTGCTTTATATTGTGTGGCGTTTGTGATATTTTGCGCCGATTTTGTAGATTTTGCAGTTGTTATGAAACAGGGTTGGTGAATATTCTAAATTGAATTCCAATACAGCGTAGTTTCCACCAAGATAAATCTACAAGTGGGTGCTTTTTTATACTGCATTTGTATGGAGCGTCATTAGGTATAATGCATTATGCTGCTAATACGCTGCTAGGGTAAGCCACACATTCAATGAAGCTGGGCCCTGGTCCAAACTGTTCTACATTTTCTCGCTACCACTTCTGTTATCGTTATGACCTGTCCGCCACCCCTCGCGTCCCCCCTGACCTCCTGGAACGGGTTAAGTGACTGGGCTGCCGAGGTATGTGTGGCAGACTTCGGCCAGAGGGCGAGCCGAGTGTGCCACCACAGCGTGGGCTGTGCCAGCTCAGGGACACTCCCTTTGATACGGGCGTAGTCTGGTGAAGCGGCGCCAAATCAGAGCGGTTGCGAGTCCGTTGATCTAGATTTTAGTACAAGACTTACGGATGTTATGAAGTCGTGGGCGTCGTCTAGATGTGACGTGATTTATATGTGAGGCGAGGCTAGAATCTTCTTTCCCACTATCCTATCCTTTTTGGTATTGTTTTATAATTTCGAAGTGAACATGGAAAACCCGTTTGGAACAGACCTTGTTTGAATAAATCTAGCACTAAATCTGGTAATCGAAGTTACCTCACTCGGAATGCAAGTAAGCCCTGGCTCCATGCCTGAATTGGCCTCGTAAAATATAAGTGACATAGTGCTTATATTAACGTGAGAGTATTCGTCCGCACAGTCCGACACTTGCCGATTTAGATTCCTAAAATAATCTTACAGAGCCAAGAGTATGCGGGCGTCGGAGTTGAATTCCGGGCTAGCTCTGGTTTAACTCCGACTGGAACATATTTTTGGTTCGGATGAATACTTTTCTGTATCGGACGTAGTGAAACTGTGGGATCCAGTGGACAAGCAGACTCGCATGAATATAATGCCTGAGTAAGTTACTTTTGACGTGCTCAATTGAGTCTGGGAGCCAAAGTTTGCTATCGTTCAGAATGAGCCTCCTTTCAGCTGCGCAAACCTCTTCGACACCACTTGTTCCACCATAAGACAGTCGCCTAGCTCATAAGTTGTTGTCAGGAAGGAAACTTTAAGAACATAGTATTCATACGTTCCTGTAGCATTCATTACCGGATTGATACAGCGGAATGCGAACTATTTCAGCAGAATAAGGAGTATAACCCGCAGGGGGAGGGGGAGGGGGAGCCGGCCGCTTCCCTTTTTCGTGTCCGGGCACGTCCCTGAAAATTGGTATCATGTGTTAATACCGGGAGAAAATGTCGGGCTTCAATATGATTTTTATATTTATATGTGACAGCAACCTTATTCAATGCGGCAAATGCTGTTTGATTGTCCGCTCTGGCTGATTCTGCATATGGAAAAGAGCCGTAGGTCTTCATCGCCAGGTTTTGCCCTGCAGAAGTGGGTAGCGACGCCCCGGATAACCGGTTAGTTGACGGGGCTCACAGTGAGCGCTGGTCCCTGTGGTGGGGAGGAGTCCTCGCAGCTGGGAATAGGCGGCTCCGCCAATCTGCAGCGCTTACAGAATACAGCCCTCTGTTTACCCAGCGGACGGCTCTAATCTCGCTGGAATCCTCTCTCCACACACCGGCTGGCTGAGCTTTCTTTTCTCCGGTATATGACATTTACTTAATAGCCGATGTTATCGAGAATGTGAAACTCGTCTCCTCTCACTCACATGAGCTCCCACAAGCCTGTCTATATCCGGGTCCGAAAGCGGCAGATCGACAGGATAGCTGCAGTAACGTTTTATTTATCGCAGCTCACGTTTTCGGCGGGCTCCGCGCCGGTCGCCGCTCGCGGCCGCTCCGTGCCGCGGCGTACCCTGCGCGGGCTGACGAACACCAGAGGCCCGACCGCTCGTCGCCACAGTGCTGCTGACTACCCCCCAGCACAGGACCGGCCGGCACGCCGACGAACTCAGCCTGCTCCCGTTCACATGAGCTGTGTGAGGACTGTGGAGAGATGGGTGGGTGAGCTGACTGTGAGTGCGTGTGCTGGGTGCGGTGTGGGTATTTTTTACATCTCTGCCGGGAAGGTCGTCGTCGGCGGCGGCCCCGCCCTCCCAGCTGTGGCGACGCGCGGCGCTGCCACCACTACCTGTGGCGGCGGGCCGGCGCCAGTGACCGAAGCGGCGGCCGCACGCGCGCGGCTGCGTGAGCCGACGCTCCGACGGTGACCAGGTTGGAGACGTGACCGCCACGGCCTCTGTGGGATGTGACGCTATTGTGGCGGCCAATCCCGTCGAAGGGCTACCGGTGGCAGACGCAGTACCGCGTGCTAAACCCCTGACGGCGAGCGAGAGTGAGAGAGAGAGAGAGCCGCGGCGCTGGATTGGGCGGTAGTGTAGAGATGTGACCACTGGGGCCGTTGCCATGCTGTGGTGGCCTGCGGTGTGATACGGTACTGGTGTTAGAGATCCAGTGAAGAGCACCTGCGCGCCAGCATGGAGGGGGCTGCACCAGCAGCGTCTCCGCCGGCGCTCGTCGTGGAGAAACCAACGCCCTCCTCAACACAGTCCAGTAGGTGTGGTGGTGGAGAGAAGCTGGTTGGCTTCACTTCGATTTGACCATGTATCCATCGCTAGTTTAGTATTGAGTACGACCTTTCAGGGGCCGGCTACGCTTGTCCGATGCCGTCTGCCACGATCGGCAGTTGTAAGCGGGCCGACATGTTCGGTGTCATGGTGCGACAGTATTTCCCAGGTCAGGGAGACTGCTTCCGCGTCTGGGACGCTGCGTCGCATCCGAGAAGCCTACTGCGTCTCGGGCCGTTGCGTCGCAGCCGACGCTTGTAAGCCGGGGCGCGGCCGACGCGCAGCTGCTCCGCTCCGGAGCCGCCGGCGGCACCTCCCGTCCAGGAAGTCCAGGCCATAGATCTGGGTTAAAACGGTCTGGAACCAGCCGGAACGTGAACAAGTGAAACCCCGGCGTTCGGACTGTCGCTCGAGTGGCGATGTTATGTCATTCGGGTTGTAAAAAATTACATGGAAAATTACGAGGAGAGTTTGCATTGGGCATGTGTGAATGCTGTAGAGGGGGATTAGGAACATATTCGAATGATTTTTATTTCACGCACGAGTACGAGGGGACAGTGAGTGTAGTAAACGATATTGAATCTCGTTGCATATTTAATTTGGCGATATTGATATTAAACGTTGCACACACGGTAAATGTATATTTTTGTCTAGTTTGCGTATTAAATACGCAATATACTGAAAATACCTAAATTTTAGGTAAGGAATGCTATCACGATGCAATGGACAGGGGCTTAAGTGGGCATTATGGGTTAAACATCTGTTTATAGCTCCGGAGTTCCGGTTTTCAACCGTCGGAGTTTGCTGTCAATGAGAAGAGGTTGAACACAATCGTACAAAAACACTCAAATTGATCCATTTAATCACGAGTCACAGTCTTACAAAAGCCATTCAAAACGTTCAGTTTAAACGCCAGGCACGGCCTTACAAAAACCTTCAAAACACTCGATTTAAACACCAGGCATGTTTGGAGGAGCGCTGCCGTCTGGGGAAAGTAGAGAGCCAATCCACCGCTTGGCTTCTGAACCTGTTCCGGAGATTTATTTATTGCGCCTCGCAATAGAAGTACCGAAAAACTCGCTTCGTGGCGTCTGTATCGCTACCATCAGCGTGTCTGGAATTTCTATTGGGGGGGGGAGGTGGGTCTCGGTAGGGGTCACCACACGGCTGGCCTTCTGACCGCCAGGAGCTGACTTGTATCGTCACGCTCCCGATCCGGTTGGCTCGTCCTCCGCGGCTCGGATTTAAGTAGCAGCTAGCCTAGCCGGTGGTAACGGGTAATTCAGTGTGCGGAATTGTCGGCAAAAATCCTACTAGAATTTGTTCAGTAGAGCAGGGGCAAATTATGTAGAGGCATAACAATTAATCGGCCTAACATGACTTTACAAAGACCCCGGACCTCCGCTGATTTGTGGTCTGATATTCCTCCACGTGGTCGGATCATTACACATGGATACAATAGCCGCATGCAGCAGCACCTGACTAGGTGCACCCCGCGGCACCCGCCTTACACAGATTCTCTGCCTGGTGCCTAGGTGTTTTGGAGAGAGAATGGCGGTGTCGTTTTAGTGCCCCGAGGTGGCACCTTGAAGAATAGAGATGTTTCATAGCTGAGTGGTCCATTAGGTAGCCGTTGATGCTTTTTTGTCCAGGGCGTACATGCGCTCCTTTTCCTGTGTCACTGTTCTAAACTCTGGATCTTCCACGTTGGTGGCACCAAGACGCTTATGTGGCTTCTTTAAGAAAATTGAATTGATACTTGCCCGTAGAACCAACTTTTGTGACTGTTTAAAACACCCACGGTTCTTGGATATATATATATATATATATATATATATATATATATATATATATATACATACATACACATAGTAGCAAGTATCTAGAGCACACCTACTTGCTTTCCTTAGTGCAGCCTCACTGGGGCCCGTAATCCGCTAACCCACACGCAGCGGGTCAGATGGCTCTTTTTTACTGGGTTCATCCGCTTTTGAGATATAATTCGATAACTCTGCGGGACAGCTGTTTGATTATCAATTCTAGCCACCATCATGTGAGGTGTCCATATGGGTGTCAGAGTGGTGGGACAGGCGTCGAATGGAGCCGTTGAGGCATGCCTGACCGCCTGTTGCGGGAGGCAGCGCGCCGGTGGCGTGCCTACCTGCCTCACTTGAGCGTAAATTAATGCAGTCCGCCGGTGCCTGCGGTGCCGGTTGTCAGTGAAGGGCGGCCATGGCCTCTGGACCTGCGCGGAGCCGCCGCCGACGCCAGCGCGTCTCCTGAAGCTCCGCTCCAGCCACGGTTACTACCATCCCCGCAGCTGCATCTGCTGAAGCGGAACGGACGGCCGAGTCGAAACTGTTAAACATGTATTTTTAGAGAGATAAAGGCTGAAAATCAGGAACCCACATCTTGTTTCCACTTAAAACCGCTCAAAACAGAAATACCGTCTTTTTCTTTAATACTCTGGGTTGACCTAAGTGTCGTGTGTAATCACAAATCTGGTTGCTTGCGGCGGCTTGCAGCATGTGACGTTGCGTGGCCATACCATTTGTTAACATTTATCACGTGACATGCGCTGCCAGATGGAAACGGATTCCGTCATTAGCCCTGTTCCAGCTGTCAGCACAGTTTTGTCAGCAGGACCTCTAACCTCTCCTCCAGAAAAGTAACATCAGCGTCATAATCGCCTTTTGTTTGTGCTAAGCAAAGGGAACTTAAACCTTTATACCATTAAAAAATATTAGGCTGCCATTTCGTGCGCTTACGGTTTTTCATCAGCACAAACAGCAGGCCGTCAGCCCGTAAAACCTCTAGAACTAGTTCCCGGGGAGAGGCTACAGTCCTGTGACGTAGGCGCAACGCGGCCCGCTGATGGGTGCTGACAAAACTCTGCTGACAGCTGGAACAGGGCTATTGTCTGGAACGAGGTAATATCTCCCTTCACTTTGCATTTAGAGTAGAGGTGGGACTTTCTAGGCCCGGGGGCCCGGGCAAAGCCCGGCCCAGGCCCGCGGGCTTTGACCGGGCCTGAAGGCCTGATTTAAGCCAATGTCGGGCTGATAACGGGCTTCACCCAGGCTCATTCCGGGCTTCAACTAAACTGGGCCTTCAAGTCAATTTTCTGTAAGTTAAATAGCTTTTTTCAGTACAGACCTAGTTTTTTCCACTGAAACATTATCTTATTCATGCACCAGCAGCTTTTGAAAATGCATTTACAATTAATTTTGAGACTTTTAGACATACATCAGGAATGTAAAAGCATGAAGCTCTAGCTTTCTATCTGTTACTCATGCCAGGGTCAAAAGCAAGTTACTTAAACCTGAATTAATATTTAAAATCAAATATTGAATAATGCCTACAGTTGCACACATCCATGCCATACTGTCATCTTATGAATATCGGGATTACTTCAAAATCTTCAAGTCATATATGGGTGAACAAAATATAAATTGTGATAGCATATTTGTTA
Organism: Lepas anatifera; assembly: GCA_034440635.1. NCBI lineage: Eukaryota > Metazoa > Arthropoda > Thecostraca > Lepadidae > Lepas > Lepas anatifera. The sequence goes on from JAOTON010001320.1 coordinate 850,967, forward strand.
CTTCCATATTGTCAGTATACCATTTCAAAGGAAGTCATTTAACCAATTTGCTGCTAACATATTGATATTAACACCTAGCTCTAGCTAGAAAATTATTTCGAGAAGCTTTCTGCTCCAGGTAAAAGAAAATGTGATCTATGGAGCCATTCCCATGTCCTCTACGAAAATGGTGAAGTAAATATGTCAGGTACAAACTATCTAGTGGGAGCCCATAATTGTCAAATTGGCCTGGTAACTCTAGCTGCAAGAACAAATGTTGATAAGTTTGACCCTTCCACAGCTTCATCTTGCTCTTTCATTGCCCAAAGATGCAAAATCCACTCAGAAAGGGCTAGTATAAGCAAGGAAATAGCCACAAAGAAAACATGTTTTTGATCGAAGTACTTCAAAACATATAAATTAGTCAGTTGTGGGGAGATACTGGGAAGAGCAGTCAGCCTTAGAAGGAACCTTTAAAATTACACCAAAACATGAATATACTTGACACTATGTGTTGCATTTTCCTTGTGGAGATACTTCCTGGCCTCTATGAAATACAACTTCTATTATAAGCTTTGAACTTGAACATAACAGCACTTCCTCCCACCACACTAAAGGTATTATCGCAGTAGGTGGATCACATCTCGTGGTTCAAAGGATTACATCAGAAGGTCCACTGATCAAAGGGTCTAATGTTCATAGGTTCTGCCCTGTGAAAGTTAGACCTTTTGAATAAGAAGTCCACAAACAAGTGCACAAAAGTGGCCTATTCTCAGGAACAAAGAAATGCACCACACACTTTGTGCTTATTTTTTAAATCTGTGAAATTTTAAAATATATTTTCAAAAGTCTTGAAATATTTCCGCTGAAATAAACTTACTATTCTGGTAAATTTTAGTGAAAAATATTTTTATAAATGATTGTTCTAATGTAGACAAGCACGGCGCTTCAGATACCTACTAAGCGCAAGCCCGTCAAATACAACAAAGCAAACAGAAATAGTGTTCAAGCCCAAATGGTGATGTGGATGGATTGAGTTGTTTTTGTGTCGATTTACTTTTGGTGGAGATTGGTGCAATATTTTATTCAATGTTTGGTGCGAACCTGTGGAAACTAGTGGTTCCTTATCAAGATAGTTCTTTATGGCTGGTGGTTTGATAATTGTATATGGCTGATGGGCCTTGTTCATGTTGGCCTGTTGGCTTACCTACTTTCAGACCGGGCTGACCCAAGCAGAACATTCTTTTAACTATCTTCCAAGCTGTTTAGTGACTAAACTAAAAGAAAATGTTCACATGTATCAATTGAGGGACAATTGAAGGAGTTTTGGTTCCTTCACAGCCATTCCGCCATGATATTCTGAAAAGTTTTAGCTGAAAACTTGTCACTGCTCTCTCCTCTATTTATAAACATTATTGGAACTCAATTGTGAGGCTCGTGCCAGCATATAATGATTTATAAAAGTGCAAAGATGGAGGAAATGTCTGACATGAGTGGACTTATTTCATCCTGATTCTTATAGCTGCCATGTGCATACCTCTATCTAGAATACCCTTGTTTTTATAAGGTGATGCTGGTATTACCTGAAGTAGCTTGCATCAAAAGCAAGCCATGTTTCATACTGTGTTTTTCAGTATCATTTTCTGCTGAATTATTAAGATAGCTGAGGCTACTGATGCTACATGCACCTTTTGATATGGTTTTGGGTGAAACCAAAACTTTTACAGGATAAATTGGCTTAAACATATATTTGAAACAGCTTTAAGTAAATAAATGTTGTATATAGTCGTTAATGGTTTTCCATGATACCGGGCCTTCCGGCTTGATAATCCATTTCTTCCACAAACCGGGCTTGTGACGGGCTTCTAAAATCAGCAGCCGGCCGGCGGCCCGGCCTCAAATTGCCTGAAACTCCCACCTCTAATTTAGAGTGTACAGAAATTTGATTTAGAGAGTTTTGGGTAAGATGAAATCTGCCAATGGTGGCTTCTCGACACGATCTTCAAAACTGATATCTCAGTTCAAAGCCCAGTATAAAAGTCGGGCACTCCCTTTAGACGTTTCGAAATATTTTATTTGAGAATTCAATCAGCAATCAGTTCTCGGAAGGCCTGCTGGAGATAGGGTGCCATAAACCGCAGAGTGTTGTGGGAATGACCTAGGACCCTAAAAAGACGATAAAACAGATGACAATAAAAGCGCCAAAAGACTGGTAGCATAAAAAGCCAAAGTCCAGAAACTAAAACGTCCAAACCCTAAAAAGCCCCAAAAAGGCTACATCAGGGTAAAGATAAAGAAGCAAAGAAGCGTGGAATGAGGTAAATGCAATCGTTCCCACGCTTGTTTCTTTATCTTTACCATGACGTAGCCTTTTTGGGCTTTTTAGGGTTTAGACGTTTTAGTTTCTGGACTTCGGCTTTTTAGGCTACCATTCTTTTAGCGCTTTTACTGTCATCTGTTTTATCATATTTTTAGGGTCCGAAGTCATTCCCACAACACTCTGCAATTCAATCAGCAGTCATTTAACGTAAAATGGGCAATGATTGGTTGGGGCTTATGTTTTTAACCCTAAAAGCACCTGTAACTACACAATACCAACAAAGTACATACTCAAAGGGTACTTTCGTTTGTCGATTTTGGTGAAATGATGTCGAAGAATGGAGGCACAAACTGACAAATCCCCAGTTAGTGCGACACGCGAGGAGAGCTCATTCCTCCCAGAAGTGGGAACCAAAAATGTCAACCACCCAAGCCTGAGGGGAGTAACCATTTCTCTCTTCATCCATGTTTCAACTCGGTCTTCTGCGGCTGTCTGGCTCCAAGCAGGGCTTGCTCTGTATTTATGAAGAGCCGGTCGTTTTGCGAGATTGAAGTTTCACTGTTTCAGACGACATTGCTGTCCTGGTAGGTATGTGTTTGAGACAAGGCGGAAATAGAGCGGCTGCCTTCCCCTAGGTGAGTCAGCAATGCCTCACTAGCATGGCAAGCGTCACACCGGCCGCACGGCAGCAAAGTGTCATATCTTTCTTTCTGCCGTTTGGGTACTCGGTTTAATTCTTATGTCGTAGTGCACCCCGAGTCAGCCCTTTTTCCTCACTCTTTAGAACATTTTAGATCCGAGACTACTCGCCCTTACATGAAACAGCTGGATTAGCGCCGCGCGATGCGCCGTTTTGCACATTTTTTATAGAAGTGTTAGTGTTTCCTATGTATTTGTTCGTGCAGCATTGCTGCCATAATACCGACACTGGCGGCTCCAACCTCGGCAGTTGGGTGCCGGCGCGGTGTCCGCCGGTTAGCGCGGCGGCCCCTCACAAGTGTGGCGTCGCGCCCGCCGTGACACGTGCCAAATGGGTGCAGTTGTGTGTGCTGCCGGTGTGACCCGGTCAGCGGCCGGGCAGGGGCTCAGGTGCGGCGCGACACCGGGCCGATCGATCTGCTGCGCCGCAGTCGGCAGTGTACGTGACCTCGCCTGACCCTGTCGGCAGCCGCGTTCATGGCCGGGTCTCGCTGCCGTGTGTACCTGCTTCTATCCCGGACAAATGTTGGCTTTCAGGTCGCAGCATTTTCCATAGCAGCTAGGATAGGTGGGAAGTTGAATGGATGTTCAACGGCGATCTCATGGTCTGTTCGGTATGACAATAATGTTCCTAACATGTGGCTAAAATTGGTCTGTGATCACGATTGTGGAATTTTTCGCGTCAGGGTAGCATCGTAGACTTAACGAATGGGCTCAATCCCTGTTGATGTCGATGCAATAGATATATTTTATTTTCCTTTGTCTCTCATACCTGGAGAACAACTTATCTTATATGCACCATATGCCTTACCATAGGCAGGAATTGGCCTGTGATCTGTCATCTTTGACCTTCCATTCCTGGCCAACAGCCCGCTGTCTAGTGTTATGTCCGTTGGAACGAACAGCGCTCTAGTCCTTAACAACTCTGGTCAGTGCCTAGAAAGGGCAGAGCCTGACGGCTTAGGAACGGGCCTGCAGGGCGGCATCATGCAGGCCTGTACCGCATTCGTTGCATCATGCGGTGCATTTTGCACCGATCGTTCGACGGTGCACGATATCGAATGCAGTGTCTTCCTTGCCTGCCATTGGGGCTAAGGGGTGTAGGCGGATTCAGGGGACATGGCGGCACGTACCCCTTTCAGTTGAACCCCTGCGCCCACTGAGATGGCATCGACACCCCTCCCCCGAAACATCCTTGGCGCCCTTGAAACGCTGCTTCCCTCAGGAAGCGAGTATCGGCACCCCGGCGATAAGATTTGGCCCCTATAGTAGGTTGCGGGCACATATAGCCAAAGAAGCTGACGTGCCCTAAATCACCAATCATCATCACTATAATAGGTTGTGTCGTCCTGGTAAATGGCATCCTCTGGTTTCAATTTCCCCTGACCGGATGCTCCCTCTTACCTGAAATCCTAGATCCACCTATGCAAAGGGGGCAGGTGCCATCCTCCATCTAGCACTCGGTGCACTTACACCGCGCCCGGGCGCCCCCGGAGATTGCCCTGCTGCCCCCTCAAAGCATCGCTACCCACACCTCTCCCCGGATACAAGTACGGGCGCCTCCACGACGCGATTTGTCGCCTTCCTTATATGGTCCTCCTCCGGTTAAAATGGCGCCCCCTCTTATGACCGAAATGGTAGCCCGGTCGGGCCAGAAAAGTACATCCAGACTGAGATGGACTTTCTAGGCCCGGGGCAAAGTCCGGCCCAGGCCCGCGGGCTTGGACCGGGCCTGAAGGCATGATTTAGGCCAATGCCGGGCTGATAACGGGCTTCACCCAGGCTCATTCCGGGCTTCAACTGAACTGGGACTTCAAAGTCAATTTTCTGTAAGTTAAATAAGCCTTTTTCAATACAGACCTAGTTTTTCCACTGAAAAATAATCTTATTCATGCAGCAGCAGCTTTTGAAAATGCATTTACAATTAATTTTGAGACATGGACTTTTAGACATACATCAAGAATGTAAAAGCATGAAGCTCTAGCTTTCTATCTGTTACTCATGCCAGGGTCAAAAGCAAGTTACTTCAACCTGTATCAATATTTATAATGAAATATTGAATAATGCCTACAGTTGCACACATCCATGCTGTGTATTATCTTATGAATATCTTGATGAATTCAAAATATTCAGTCATATATGGGTGAACAGAATATAAATTGTGATAGCCTATTTGTTACTTCCATATTGTCAGTATACCATTTCAAGGAAGTCATTTAACCAATTTGCTACTAACATATTGATACTAACACCTATATCTAGCCAGAATATTCTTTCAGAAGCTTTCTGCTTCAGGTAAAAAGAAAATGTCACCTATGGAGCCATTCCCATATCCCATACCCTCTACGAAAAATGGAGAAGTGCATATGTCAGTACAAACTATCTAGTGGGAGCCCATAATTGTCAAATTGGCCAGCTAACTCTAGATGCATGAACAAATGTTGATAAGTTTGACCCTTCCACAGCTTCATCTTGCTCTTTCATTGCCCAAAGATGCAGAATCCACTCAGAAAAGGCTAGTATAAGCAAGGAAATAGGCACAAAGAAAACATGTTTTTGATCAAAGTACTTCAAAACATAAATTAGTCAGTTGTGGGGAGATACTGGGAGAGCAGTCAGCCTTAGAAGAAACCTTTGAAATTGCACCAAAACATGAATATACTTGAGATTATGTGTTGCATATTCCTCGTGGAGATACTTCCTGGCCTCTATGAAATACAACTTCTATTATAAGCTTTGAACATAACAGAACTTCCCTCCCAAGATATCTTTACTTTACACTTCCCTCCCACCACACTAAAAAATGTACAAAAACATAGAAACACAGAACACAAAAACAGAATATCAAATTATGGACTTTAGATACGCCAAATTCCGTGGCCTTGAGAGCAGCTTCTAAAGTTTGCAAAGCCAGAAAAGCGTCTAATATGAAACAACTGCGCAAAAGTGGCCTATTATCAGAACAAAACAAATGCATCATACACCTTGTGCTTATTTTTTGAATCTGCCGAATTTTTCAAATATATTTTGAAGAGTATTGAAATAGTTTCATCTAAAAACTTACTATTTTGCTAAATTTTTGTGAAAATATTTTCATAAATGATTGTTCTAATGTAGACAGGCACGGCGCTTCAGATACCTTCTAAGCCTAGCTAGTAAAATACAACAAAACAAACAGAAATAGTGTTCGCTTGCATGGTGGTGGTGAACTGATGGATTCGGTTGTTTTTTTGTGTCAGATTTACTTTTGGTGAAGATTGGTGCAATCTTTTTATTCTTTGTTTGGTGCAAACCTGTGGAAAACTAGTGGTTCTTTATGAAGATAGTTATTTATGGCTGGTGGTTTGATAATTCTATTATATGGCGGATGGGCCTTGTTTGTGTTGGCCAGTTGGCTTACCTAGTTTGCAGAGCGGCTGACCCAAGCAGAACGATCTTTTGACTATCTTCCAAAGTGTTTAGTGACTAAACTAAATAAATGTTCACATTATCAATTGAGGCACAATGTGAAGGATCTTTGGTTCATTCACAGTCATTCTGCCATGATATTCTGAAAAGTTTTAGCTGAAAACTTGTCACTGCTCTCTCCTCTATTCATAAACATTATTGGAGATAAATTGTGAGGCTTGTGCCAGCATATAATGGCTTATGAAAGTGCAATGATGGAGGAAATGTCTGATTTGAGTGGGCTTATTTCATCCCGATTCTTATAACTGCCATGTGCATACCTCTATCTAGAATGCCCATTGTTTTTATAGTGGAATGCTGGTCATTACCTGAAGTGAGCTTGCATCATAAGCAAGCCATGTTTCATACTGTGTGTTTTTCAGTATCATTTTCTGCTAAATTATTAAGATAGCTGAGGCTACTGATGCTGCATGCACCTTTTAGTATGGTTTTTGGTGAAACCAAAACTTTTTCCAGGTTAAATGGGCTTAAAACATGTATTTGAAACATCTTTAAAGTAAATAAATGCTGTATATAGTCGTTTATGGTTTTTCCATGATACCGGGCCTTCCCGGGCTTTATAAGCCATTTTTCCACAAACCGGGCTTGTGACGGGCTTCTAAAATCAGCAGCAGACCGGGCCCGGGCCCGGGCCTTTAAAATTGCCCGAAACTCCCACCTCTAATCCAGACAGATGTGTCCCTGCTCGTCACAAATCCAGGATCCGCTATGATACCTGCAGCTGCTTGGAGTGGGCCCTCATTTTGAATAAGGAGCCTGTAAGAAACGGACCGCCGGGCTCACGAGCCATGCTGCCCCGCGGGCTTATCGCTGCTCGCAAGGCAGCGAGTGGGAGGCTTCATGGCCTGAATCCACACCGAGAACGCATGGGTTATCGTGGGTTCAATCCCCACGATGGGAGATAGTCTTCCGTGTCTGATCTGGCCCGGTGGTCAGGTTCCTTAAACACCCGTGCCAATGCTCCATGAAATGACCAAAGTGTAACAATTGGGAGTGGGCCTTATAAAATACGGTAAACATGTGTTTGGTAGGGAACTCTCAGCTGAAGAGCTGACAGCGCCTGCCGAAAGAAGCCGTTCCCGTTTAAACTCTACACCAGTGGAGGCGGAGGGCCTGGATTTAAGAGGGACCATGAACTTTTCAACCAATATCTTTTCGGTCAACGCACTAAGGCTAAATGTTAAGGTTCCCTCATTTATGGGGGAAGGTCGGTGCCTCCCTAGTGTCGCCGCCTACACCCGCACATGCTGCACCCGTTTTCCCTCCTGACCTGCGCACCGTTTATGCGGGACCTCGCGCAGTGACCACCGTCAGAGCTGGTGACGGACACCGCGCCGGAATTGTTTGGAGCTGTGCGGTGCAGGACATGCTCAGCGGAACGATGTGGGCTGCTGGGAGTCAGCTGAGTACGCTCAGTTACCACTGCCGCCCGGCCGGCCCCCAAGGTCAACCCGACTAGAGGTGCTGGTTCGGGGTCAGCGAGACCCAGCCAACTGCCGACCTGAGAGCCGATGTTTCCAGAATGAGCGTCATGGTGACATGCATTTTACCCCTTTGGCACGTTTGATTCCTAAGCTAGTGATGTGGAGAAACACTGCACTGACACTGCGAGGATATGAGAGAGAGAGAGAGAGAGAGAGATAGAGAGAGAGAGAGAGAGAGAGAGAGAGAGAGAGAGAGAGAGAGAGAGAGAGAGAGAGAGAGAGAGAGAGAGAGAGAGAGAGAGAGAGAGAGAGAGAGAGAGAGAGAGAGAGAGAGAGAGAGAGAGAGAGAGAGAGAGAGAGAGAGAGAGAGAGAGAGAGAGAGAGAGAGAGAGAGAGAGAGAGAGAGAAGAGAAGAGAAAGAGAGAAGAAAAAAAAAAAAAAAAAAAAAAAAAAAAAAAAAAAAAAAAAGAAAAAGAAGAGAGACAGAGAGACAGAGAGACAGAGAGACGAGAGACAGAGAGACAGAGAGACAAGAGACAGAGAGACAGAGAGACAGAGAGACAGAGAGACAGAGAGACAGAGACAGAGAGACAGACAAGAGACGAGAGAGAGCAGCATGTATACGTGGCGCAAGTACTTGACGCTCCATATCTTTTAACCCGCCTTCTGCTGACGACCAAGCACGTCAGTGCGTTGTGGTGAAGCTGTCAAAACAAGATGCATGGATAAAACGATCAGACAACATGTCTGAAAATATTCACAGTTTTCATGTGGTGACTTTGGAGCTTAGACTATTTGGCGCTTTCAGCCCATATCCGTGTTACCAACAGAATTCGTCGGGATTTGAGTTTGGACCATGGTGTGACCTATGCGGTTGGCACGTCCTCACAAAAGGTGAACAAGTCCCGGATATCAGGACGCCTTTGCTATTGTTGGCCGGTGGAGGAGTGTTGGCTGTAGAATGCCTGCTGGTGCCACTGGCGCTGCCTTTAGCACAGCGAAAAAGTGCAGCCGTCATCGACGGGGAAAGCCCACATCCTGAGGTGAAATTATGCGGACTAGGTTTGCTAGCATTTTGTGAATGAGGGTGCGTGCAAACTCTGTAACCAGAGGCAGGTAGACTGAGGAGCGATGATCCTCTGTTCTCAGTCTCGTCGGCCAGATGTCTCAGTATCCTGTGGTCGGATACAACAAATCGGCGTCGCTATGCGAGTCTGCACACTTGTGTAAGGCGTGCGATTTGGCGGGTCTGCTGGCGCGAGCGGCGGCAGCGGCTCCGACAGCGCCCCCATTGACCTGGCGCCCTCTGTTTACGCCGTCCGTCTGTGAGGTGTCGGCAAAAAAACGGGCCACCTGCTCCCGGGCTCGGCCAGCGCCGCTGGGGCGGGCCGGGCGCCGCTGGAGCCGCTGGAGCCGCCACACGCAGTGGAAGCGCGTCCAGCCGCGCCGGGAACACTGACGCCGAGACCAGCGGATGGCCTGCATAATTACGGACTCACCAACCATTTACTACGGTGCTGGGAGCCCGCGTGTTTTGCAACCTTCTGCCTTATTATCTCCGCCAAGTCATAACTGCGTTGTATTATTGCACGCTGTGTTTACAAGTCAATAATTCTCAACCCCAATCACATTCTCAACTATAAAACTTTCCTGGCTTCGGCTGCTGCTGGGCTGTTACCAGCCGGCTGGATTATAACCGGCAGGAACAGCTGCCTTGGGCCTCAAGGTCAAGGAAGATCAGATTCATTTTGGTTGGAAGTTAGTGATTGTTTCGGCGTTTGGCAGGCCACCAGCTGCAGTTAGCGAACTCGGGCGTGGGCTTTTCCCTGCGGTGAGCAGGTTCAGCGGTGGCCATTTCTCTGCCGTGAACAGGTTTAGCAGTGGCTATTTCTATGCGGTGAGCAGGTTTACAACCGGCTATTTCTTGCGATGAGCAGGCTTAGCGGTGACCATTTCTCTGCCGTGAGCATGTTTGGCAGTGGCCATTTCTATGGTGAGCAGGTTTACAACCGGCTATTTTCTGCCGTGAACTGGTTTAGCAGTGGCTATTTCTATGCGGTGAGCAGGTTTACAACCGGCCATTTCTATGCCGTGAACAGGTTTAGCAGTGGCTATTTCTATGCGGTGAGCAGGTTTAGCGGTGGCCATTTCTCTGCCGTGAGCATGTTTGGCAGTGGCCATTTCTATGCGGTGAGCAGGTTTAGCGGTGGCCATTTCTCTGCCGTGAACAGGTTTAGCAGCGGCTACTTCTATGCGGTGAGCAGGTTTAGCGGTGGCCATTTCCCTGCCGTGAACAGGTTTAGCAGTGGCTACTTCTATGCGGTGAGCAGGTTTAGCGGTGGCCATTTCTCTGCCGTGAGCATGTTTAGCAGTGGCCATTTCTATGCGGTGAGCAGGTTTAGCGGTGGCCATTTCTCTGCCGTGAGCATGTTTGGCAGTGGCCATTTCTATGCGGTGAGCAGGTTTAGCGGTGGCCATTTCTCTGCCCTTGAACAAGTGGTCATGGGATGGGATGAGCAGGTCATCTCTCCGTGCTAGACGCCAGGTTTTAGGGTTCGCTGTCAACACTCGGAATTTCTCCAGCAGTGTTAGGAACAGTCAACAAATTTCACGGGCAAAGTGTTTCCACGGCAAATATTTGTGACGTTTTCTTCGCAATGCATTTTTTTGCAAACATTTAACGTACATACATTTTGGGTAAATGTTGTTTTGTTACCTCTTCTCGCAAATATCTCATGGTCACATATTTCATGAACAAAGATGAAAGTGCTCCAGCCCCCTTTAACTGCAAGGTTTTGGTCCAAATATTTTCCTGGTGAAAGCTTGCAGCAATGGGCGCGTATCATGTTACCATTATGGTTTTAATGAATAGCATGATAAACCTGGCGTCATTCGTGACGAAATAAATAACCTGGAATCCAGTCAGACGGAAAGCATCAGTTGTATTTTGGACAGCATTGCGTGGTCAAAGTCAGGGGCGCAGCCAGGATTTCGCTCGGGGGGGGGGCGGAGCCCCTAAAAGGGCCCCTGCGATAGCGCCAAAAGGGTCCTGATGGGTAAAAAGGGCCCTCCCTGCTTGTTAAAGAATATAGTGCGGAAGAGGTTCTTAAGAGGGCCCTGCCTAGCATAAAATTTCAAATTTGGCCACAGAGCATAGTGCGGGCGAGCCGCGGCTCGCGTCCTCAGGGGCCCTTCGGGCCCTCAGGGGGAGGGGGTGGCTGTCCCTGCCGCCCCCTTTCTTGGCTACGCCCCTAGTCAAAGCAAGGATTGATAACATTCCGGGAAACTTCAGGAAAGGTGGCGCAGAAGGCCAGGGGATCCCGGGCGTTTGCCGTTGGCTAACCCGAAAGGTGCGCTGAGGAAGACGTCTTTGTAACAGTGCTGTGATCCAGAAACTGGAGCACCTGAACCTTCACTGGCGCACTGTTTCGCTGTCAGCCAAAGCTGCATCCAGAAGCCGCTGGTGGATGCAGGAGTGACATGCCAGAAACCCAAAGCGATCTTAGCTGACCCGAAGGGTCGGATGGTGTCGGATGTGCCTTTGTAAGTGATGATGTTGCAAGGTGTTTCACTCTACCGTCTGCTGCTTCGGTTTTAACTGCGGAGTTATTCGCCATTCTACGCTGCCTGGACGCTATTCTTTTATCGGACAGCTCCGATGTGTTATATTCACTGACTCTCTATCTTCGCTACAGGCCCTCGAGTGTTTCGGAACTAAGTCGTCATCATCATTTTATCTAGATGAAATCAGACACAGACTTCACCGAACGCATGTCAAGAAAAGCAAGTTATACTAGCCTGGGTCCCCAGTCATTCAGGTATCGTTGGAAACGAGCGCGCCGATCTCGCTGCAAAGCAGGCAGCACAGGGCACCGTACCATCGGGCCTTCGGATCCCTTGCTCTGATTGGTTCCCACATATTCGAAAACACGTGACTAAATTATGGCAGGACAGGTGGGATACGGACCAAGGGTCAGAGGCTTCGGGCCCTGAAACCGCTGATCGGTAGCGCTTTTCAGGTTCTGCGAGTTCAAGGAGGGAGGAGGTGATCCTCTCTAGGCTCCGCATTGGCCACACCCACGCAACACATTCATTTTTACTTTGTAGAGATGTCCCGCCGGAGTGTGCTCGCTGTGGGAGCGCCTGTCTGTGCGCCACGTTCTTGTGGATTGTCGAGATTTTGAGGTTGAGAGACAGCGATACTTTCACGGGTCGCCTTCACTGGATTCGCTGCTTGAGAGCATCCAACCGTGGACTTCACGGCTATTGCCGCTTTTTTAAAGAGTGTCTCATTTAATGTCATTTACTCACCATCCTAGGACGTAATCACCTGTCTTTTCACTTTGACTTGTTGAAGCACGTGCGGTGTATTTACATTTTACCCTTGACACACCTTAAGCCCCTGAGATGTTGAAACTCTTTTATACATATCTTGTCTAGCGTTATGGGCGCCACATGACCCTTGTTGTGCGCGCCCTAAAACACCAAATGATGATGATAGCTGACCCGAAGCTTCTGACGTCATTGACCGATCCAGGATTTCTCATGAGGGGAGGGTTGGGAAGCGACGTTTGGGGGGGGCGTCAAGGCTCGATGGAAGGAGGGGCAAGTGCCTGCACTTGCCCCCTCTCAGGATCCGCCCATGACTGACGCCCCAAACAACCCGACCGCCGATGCTGGGTTGGAAGCTGCTTTGCACGGGTTCTGACTATGATGTCATCACGGACGACGAGCCTGCTTAGCAGTAGCAGCAGTGGCAACACAGTGATAGCTAAACAGGGTATTCACGTTGGCCTCATTGGAGGTATTCCCGTTTAGTGAGAACCATTGTTTTGCTCAAGTTCCCCGCCGTTTTCTTGCGTGGACGGGATCTCCCTGAAGGAGTATTTCGATTCCTGATCTTCGCGAGCCAACCCAACTACTACGAGAATTAACCCGTTATTGTTTTGACCAGTTATTTTGTGGCATTTCTTTTCTTTTCTTTTTTTTTGCATCGCAGGCTTCTGAAAACGAACTGACCTAACTTAACCTGATCAGATTTGAGGTAACCTAACCACAGTCTCCCAACTGATCTGGCTTATACTGATATCTAGTAGCCAAACCTTGCTCATCCGACCTGGCGTGACGTGAACTGGCTTGAGCTGACCTGACCTAACAGGACCTGATGTTACTTTATCCAGCGTAGCTTAGCCCAAAATACATATTTGTGAACGGGAAAAGTGCGATACCAAAATTTGGTGTACAAACTATGCCGATAAGAAAGAGTCTTAATGCCAACAAATTCAGTACGAAAATATGTGAAAACAAAAAAGCGAATACAATGATATATCGTACGAAAAGTAAGAATGTGAAAAAATGTATTACAAAAAAGTCTTGCTAAAAATTGAGAACGAACATATACACCGCGGGAGTTGTACTTGGAGACCGTTTACAAACCGGCAGGGTTTGCGATCAGCCTCGTGTAAGCTGGTGTAGGAGGATGCGCCGATACCACGCGGGTACTCTGCACTCCTGGAAAACGGCCCATACTTATGTCTACCCCTTTGATGAGCCTTTTGACTCACTTCTCTAAACTACACCTGTTCGCCACCGGAAAGGGTCCATAATCCGTCGTGGCTGAAGCAGCTCCGGCCCAATCAGCCGAGACTGACTCTCACTCAGGGTGCCTGCGGAGAAGGAATAAAAAGCCCAGTGGATGGCATTGACCCCGTCTCAGGGACCGGCCTGGGCTGGGGGGGGGTAACTGCCATTCCCTCCTGTAGGTGATACACAATTACTGACCATTAAGAATCGGCAATCCATTCCTTCGAGATGAAGTATAAAGCCCCGCTGTGAACTGTAATTAAGCTTCGAGGGTGACTAAATGTTTGAGAGTTTAAATCCGGCTAAAGACGTGTTTTCGCATCGTATAAGAAAAGTTCCACAGCGTCTTCTTCCCTGGGATGGTTGGTCGCGTGCATACAAGTGGTAAGGAGAGGCGCTTTTCATAAACAAATTTCCCTGTTGCAGCCAAATTAGGCGGCAATCGAAAAAAGTGCAAGCAGCCAGTGTGGGGGGCAACAGTGAGCCTAAATCCGAACGTTTTTGGTTTTAAGAGTGACAGTTACTAGTCAATTTGCCGATGGCGCGGTCGATTGTTGTGTGCCCGACCCGGGCTGCACCGAACCAGCCGCGGCCTCCCTACATCGAACCACCCGCGGCCTCCCTACACCGAACCACCCACGGCCTCCCTACCCCGAACCACCCACGGCCTCCCTACACCGAACCACCCACGGCCTCCCTACACCTAACCACCACGGCCTCCCTACACCGAACCACCCACGGCCTCCCTACCCCGAACTACCCACGGCCTCCCTACACCGAACCACCACGGCATCCCTACATCGAACCACCCACGACCTCCCTACACCGAACCACCACGGCATCCCTACATCGAACCACCCACGACCTCCCTACACCGAACCAGCCGCGGCCGGGCTGCCAGCGACTGCCGCCGGCGCTGCCAACTCTCCTCTCCAGTGGCGGCGCCGCAGGGGCCAGCTGGCGGCGCCCGGACACGCCGACCCTGTGCGTGGCATACTGGCACCCTCTCAACACTGGACGGCCAACAGGCCTCTCCTGCGGGAAGGAATGGCTGTGGTGTCCGCTTTCGGCTACTTTCAAGTAAATTAGTTCACTTTGGTTTTAACATCCGTCCCGCCAGGGCCCCTGTCACGCGCCCCGTTGCAATTGGGTTCCGCTTCTTACCAATCATATCTTAGCTTCGGGCGACATGTAATCATAATCTGCCGCGAAATGTCCTGAATAGTTAATGCTCTCCTGAAACTAAAAAGCTAACTAACTAGGGGCCAGATCAAAATTGCAATATACTTAGGGACTGCGCTAACAGGTTTTACCAAGTTCTCGGAATTCCAGTTTGTAACAGATTATAGGGCAGGTCGAAGTCTAGGTCAAGCGGCGGTGGCGCAAGCATTCGATGCAACTTGGCGATGCAGCTCAACTTTTTCTTACAACAGTTTTTCTTCCAGCTATTTTTTTCGCCTGTTGAATACAGGTGCATCGATTAGTGATACATCGTCACAGTCCTCGTTTGCTCTGACGAGTTGGATGTTCTTGTATTCAACCAGACCAGGTTAAGAAACAACAACGGTTTGACTGCATACCAGTTCAGTACCGCCTGCTGTCCGAGTATGGTCATTGGCAGAGTCGGACGGTGCGCTACTTGAGAGCGCTATTCCGCTACTCTGCTACTTGCTACTTGTGGACTCCGAGTAGAAGCAGAGTAACGGTAGCGATTTCCATAACCAAAAACTAACGGAGAAGCGGGCAGCGGACTCGAAAGCCATTCAAAAGCTCTACCGCTACCCACAACTTGTTAGGGGACCGCCACCTCCCAGGAATAAGAGATGGATATTGAGAGAAAGGTTTTTCTCCACAAGAAAACATAACAGGAAATTCAATATTTTGTGATTTTTTGTTTGAGTATCCTACAAGAAAATCTGTCAACCGCGTCAAAGGGGGTTCACGGTCCAGTGTCCGCTGGCTGCGCCGCTGAGGAGGTATGCCGATTAGGGTGTCCCAAGCCTTATAAGTGTAAAATCAACTTGGTGGTATCGATGTCAGCACACTTCGCCCCTGTTCGTATATGTGTAGAAATGATTCTGAGAAAGTTTCATCAAAATCGGTCAGTATTTTTTGGTAGCACAAAATTATCGATTTTTTCAAGAAAACGTCACGAAGGAGAAAAAGGTAAAATACGGAGGATAATTTATTCCAAGACGAGGTCCAGACACAAGTTATGGCAATAACATAAACTAACAAGTCTTTGGTCTCTTAAGGCCCGTTCACCAACTCTTGAGCCATTTGGAGATGTCCTTGTCTTAGGCCTTGGTCTTTGCCTGCTCCTGTGTCTTGTGGAGTCTGGGAGGAGCTGTGTCTGGGAGGAGCGGCGTCTCTAATCAGCAGGAGCTGCGTCCGCTAATGAGTCTCCGGTCCGTGAAGCGTCTCTTCAGCACATCTGTCTTAGCAGTCTTTGATCACCTTGGTCTTCAACTGCTCCTTTGTCTTCCTTGGCACTGCCCGTGTGTGGAGCGGGACTGCTTGCAGAAGGAACTGCGTCTGCTCCTCACTCTTAGTCCGCCGACCAAGGAATCGCTTTACCAGGGCGATGCCACGCTCGGCTACGTCGTTACTTACACGGAGGGTGGCAACCCGCTTCTGGGCCAGCTGGTACAGGGGGTTGGACGGCCATGTTGTCACATTTTCGTCGAGGAAGGTCTGATCTCCCAGAAGGCCTTTGATGAGGTTCGACGACCGGACCGTTGCCCAGGTGGAAAGTGGCCTCTGGAGGTTGAGATTTTTCCCCTGAAGTCGTCGTGAGCTAACCTTCAAGGCCGGTTGTGTTTTCATGGCCTGAACGATGGCGATCTTTCCTCTCGTCTACCTCTCGTCGAAGAGCGCCAGTCCGATCAGGTCATCCGACATGTACCACAGATGTCGGCGCATGGCCCGGTCGGCGACGGCAGCCACGCTCCGATCCTCATAGTCTGCTAGGTCACGGATGAAGTCGCTGTCGTTCTTCGGGGCGTGGGCGGCAATGGTCGCTTCGTTCCAGTACTTGATGTACACCATTGCCACGAACATCGAGACTTTCATCATTCCCTCCTTTTCCCGACTGGTCAGTTTGAGCTGATCGGCGAAGAGCGTGATCTTGATGGCGTAGATCCCTTTCGCCATCCAGCGGGCCATGTGATACGCGCCAGGAGCTCTGAAATACTTCGGCATGTCACCGCCCAGGAACACGAGGCATAGCTGGATCAACTCTTGGTAGTCCTCGCGCGGATGAGATCCAGCCCCCAAGAGCTGGCGCAAGAGGTTGGTCATGGACTGACGTCGGGTTTTCTGCTCGGCCGACAAGGAGTCAGCGTCCAAGGGCCTGACCTTGCTCTGGTCGATTAGTGGCCATCGTGCCTGCAGCTTCTTGAAGAGGGCAATATCCGGGCCAGAAGAAGGACCATAGCAGCATTGGAAGACGTCCTGCAGCACAACCTCATAGACATGGTGTCGGCATGCCAACCAGAGCAGGGGCGGTTTAGCTCACGCTCGATCCGCGCACACGCCCCTTTCACGAGCCCAGTATTGGACGCCGTGGTGTCGAACCCCATGCCAATGATGCGGGTTTCAGGTCATTCTCCCGAACAAGCTTGAAGACAGTCTCGGCCACGGCTCTTCCTGTTCCATCAGCGGAGACAGGGACGCCCAGGAGTTCCTCTGTGTCCTCCCCCGTGACCAAGACTGCAATTCTCTCCTCCAGTGACTTACCGTTCGTGATATTAGGAAGGAGCTTTCCGTCCCAGTGGAGGACCAAGGGTACTTCCGTGTCCCAGCTCCGTGAAGCCGCGATCTCCTCTCTGTTCTTTACTCGAGCGCGGTGAGCAGAGGAGCGGGACAAGGTCAGTTCGTCGATGTTATGTCCAAGAGCGATGGCAGCCGCTGCGAATGACGAGGTGGCAGCCCGAACCGACAGGTTGTCCCGATCCCATGACAGGGTCATCTCCTTGTTTAGCTTGTTCGCTGGACGGTGAAGACGCTGTACTTTCGCAGGCGTTGGACCGAGGAACGTATCATCGTCAGATTCGGTCGACGATGACGACTCCGAAGATGTCTCGAGAATGACATCCTTCTCCAGGCGCATAGTAGAAACAGCTGCGGCCTCCGTTTCTCGTCGGTCGATCTCTCGCTTCCTCTTCAGCCAGGCCCGTTCCTGCTTCTTCACTGAAGTTTGGTCGACCCCAGCCATTGAAGAGCTCATTCTGTCTTCCCTTTGGGACCTCAGGAACTCCTTGTCCTCCTCTGGTATGTTTGAGGTCAGGGCATTCGCGTGGGCCACGTCGAAGACTTCTTCTAAAGAATCTTTGAAAATCCCTCGCTTTGTCACCTCCGTCTCTGTCATGCGATCCTTCAGCTTCTTGATTCCTTTGAAGTCGCTGAAAAGCTTTAAGATTTTCTTTTTGACGTACGATGAATCAGATGCGGGGACATTAGCCTTCTGCCACACGTCAAGAATCTTACTGGTGGTAGATCCAGAAGCTGTCGCGACAACCTCCTTCAAATCCACATGATGGTACATTAATACTGCCAACACCTCCTTCCGAGACGGCAGCCTGTTGCCAGGAAAGGTCTCGGAAGAGTTCAGATCAAAAGCGGATCTTTGACCGCCGAGCCCGAGCACGCGGCATTGTTGGAGGCAGGAAGGAAAGAAGGAACCTGAGGAAGAGAAGACCTAGCATCAATGCTCAAGGTGGTCAATATCACTCCTGTCACACAAAGTCGACATTTTGTGCTACCAGTAAATATACCCGAAATGAAATAAAACTTTACAAAATGTATTTTACATGAGAGGTAACCGGGGCGTCATGTGCTGGAAAGTTTATCACCACTTTGAATTTTCTGGGACACCCTAATGCCGATGTTGTTATCACTTCATATTCAGAGTGCAGCGACATGTAAAAGTGGGTGCATCCTGGAGGCTGGACGTGCCTTTTATGTCGGGCTTTCAGTGACTCCTTACCCGACAGCGATGCCATTCTGGGCGCTAAAAGCACGGGTAACATTATGCCAAGGTCACCGAGAATAGTCATATGGCTGGCACACCGCCAAACTTATCTGCCTGTTACGTCGGTTTATGCCGCTTTCTTTAACCCTCGCCCCACCGGGGGCCATCGATAGCCCCCTAAGTTTTTTTCGGGATAGCAGAAAAACGACGAGGCGCAGCACGGTGGTTGAGAGCTCTATCTCTCACACCATCATTTTCCCACCATCCCTTAAATTTTTACCCCGGGTCACCCAAGGTCAGGTCACCAGGTGAGGTCAACCAAGGTCACCTCACTTCAACTTCGGAGCTCTATAAGAGCTACATTTCTTATTTGATCAATTTAAAACTTCCTACACTTCATGACCCCTCCAGGATGTACAAGGTGTATATCCGGGATTTTTCGATTTCGTGCCCTGAGGTCAGGTCACGAGGCGACCTCTCCCATTGGAAAAGCATGGGGAAAACCTGTTTCATGATATAAAAGCCACAAAAAGGATTGAAAATGCTCAGCTTGATCAGAAAAGCGTTCCTGGACACCCTTTCACGGATACCAGGGGCCATATTTGCCTTTTGACCTCTCCAAGGTCATCCAAGGTCACCAGGGGTCAAAAACAGTATTTTGACAATAACTTTTGACCTAATTAAGCTAGAGCGCTGAATCAAACACCATGGTGTATGTCTTATCACTGGCTTTCATTTATTATACGGCAAGGTCACTTTCTGACCTTTCGTGGCCTCAGGTCATATTAGGTCACGAGATGACCTCTGGAGGTCAAACCACTGGCCGGGTAGGTCATAACGTTCCACATAGTGAAAATAGGTCTGCCAATTTCCTATCAAATTTACTTTACAAGATCTCAATAGCTCTAGTTGCATAATAGTTATGCCCAGTTTGCTTAATCATTGCATATTTGAGTGAAAATAGCCTATCGTGACCTAACTTGACCTCTGGAGGTCAAACCATTGACCTGAGCGCTTAAACATGCGAAGTAATTTCTTACTGAATTCACGCGAGCTTTCTAATGCATTTTGCAGATTTTCGCTGACCCCCATATTTTCGGAGTTAGAGGGGGCCATCGATAGCCCCTCCCCCGGTGGGGCGAAGGTGGCGCCGGGGCGCGGGTTAATAGGCGTTCCGCCTGAGGAGGAGGGGGCCTAAATGCGCCCCCTTCCTGGTTTTCCCTAGCTTGCCTAAAATCGAAAGAGCGCAGAACAAAGTAACTGATCATTTTGGTGGAGGCCAACAATTTTTTTTAGGCCAGGTCATGTTGGGTCAGGGAACTATTTCGCACGAGTCGATCCACATGATGAGGTCATTAGGCTCTACAAACGTGCTATCTCAGAATGTTTGTATTGCTGAGCTCAAATCAGGTGGCGTCAATTTTTGTGGCCAACTCTTAAGTATATACCTAAGGAAAATTGAAAATCCTCCTTTTCAGTGTATACGGGTCAGATCAAGTGGAAACTTCTTAACACTTATTCACGCCCTGTATTGTTAGAACATTCCTGATCATCGGGTTTCTACACACCTAACATCTCTGAGGTCATCTGAGGTCACTTGAGTAGGCTGGGATTCTGCTGTAAATAACTTTTCATTGAATTGAGAGATTTTATGTTGATGGCATTGTGTTTATCTTATCACTGGGAGTTGATTACTACCATACAGATTAGCATGCGGCTTTGACCAGACCTCGTATAATTTGGCGCCGTCCGTAGAGGGTTTCCTGACGCCGCACGTAATTTGGCTTCATCTCTTTTAGCAAATGAGATGACAGGGGTGACCCCTCCCCCTCCAGCAGGACTCGTGTCGGCAGGGCTGCAGTGCGGAGCTTGTCATCCGGCAGAGTAATGGTGTAACGAGCAATCAATTTTTTGTTTGTTTGTTTTTCAAAGATTTTTTAATACTATGTTATATTTTACTTGTTTTTTTACGTGATTTTATGGGAGCTTTTTTAATGTTATGTTTTTTCCATAAAATACTAAAATATATCCAAACAAGTCATGTAGATTCCGGTATCTACTCATAGTGTACCAATCTACTCCTCGAGGCAAAACGAACAGAATACGCTTCACATGCAATCGCTGTCTTGACAGAGTGGGCTGAGTCAAAGTTAAGAGCAACTTTACTTAGACCAGTATCAGGGTTAAATTAGTATCAGGTGTGGGATTGGTTGGCTGAGATCACTCATTAACCACATAGATACTTGTGGGATGATTCGATGATCCAGTCTCATCTTGGTGGAGCAAGATCCCAGATACTAGGAATTCATTGCTGAGAACCAATCTAAAATATGAACTCGGAGCCAATTCGATGACAGTGAATTATTTAATGCGAAAAATTTCCCCTGAGCGGCGGCGCGGCCGGCGGCGTCCGCTCAGTGGTCGTTAGCGCGGCACTCGTCTGACAGTCAGTACTGAACACTTCAGAACAATGGCGGGCCGGATTCTGTGGAGCGGGTGGTGTTTCCGTCGCGAGCAGCCGACGCGCCCAGTCACGCCCCGCCGCCGTCGCCAGCGTCGTGGGCGACAGGCGCGCCCTAGCCCACAATGGCTGCCGGGCTCCGGCGGCGGGGCGGCATGTGCTGCGGCGACTTCAGCACTCCACGCCAGAGCGCGCCCGCGGGCTGGCAGGAAACTGCCGCACTCAAACCAGTCACCTTTGGGAGCATTGTGGCGCGGCCGTAAAATGCCGACCAACCTTTTATGTGTTCTTTTTTACCTCAGTAAAATTGGAAATAGATATTAGTACTGTAAGTATGTGGCGACGGGCAGCTTCCCCTCTCCCCGCCTAGGCATGGCCTGCCTGTAGAATATTGCTTTTAGGGAGGGATATATCCCAAATTAGCGACATCGCTGGAAAGTTATTGTAACAATAATGAGGTCATGGGGGGTATGATTCAGCATTTACTGTTTTTCGCCGCTATCTACACGCTTCATAAAATAACACGTTTTTCTTGTGCTTTTCCACACGGCACTCTCGTGCAACAAGCCCTCCGTGCGGCGTTATGCCGGCCGTGCCCGATTCGCCGCGTTACCGTCCGCGTGAACGCCGGCCCCGCTCTGCGCCCCCGCGTGGCGCGGCACCTGTGGCAACGCTGCCGGGCGGACCAACACACATTTACTGTGTAATGATTACTTAACCGGGCAGGTGCCGGTGTTTCTCCGGTTAACGCCTGTGTATACGCCAGAGCAGAGCCGAGCTAGCACGCGTGAGGCTGGGCCGTTTCCACGGACAGCTCGGGAGCCACGCCAGCACCGATGTAGCATTGTCCCGGATTTATTTTAGCGGCTCGAATGTGATGTCGGAATAGGGGCAAATTGAGGGTTGGTGCCAGTGCAGTGGGGCGGCCACCGTCGTGGGAGGCTTATTAACCAACACAGCTTATGTCGCCGGACTGTTTTTCGACAAATTTATTTGCACTATGCATAGTTTTTTTGCATCCATCCTCTCAGGAGCACGAATTAACTGCCTCATAATCAGGAAATGGCTTATTCAATTTTATGCCCGTGCAGTTCGTAAAAATTGATCAAAGCATTCCGTCGTCATCGAGCTCCAGCGAGGAAAGATCAATGAATCTTCAAAAGGAGCGTGCAGAGTAATTGACGATGATACCAGCACTCCACTCTATCGGTGCCGAGGGATGCCTTCGGGGTTCAGCGCTAGGCAATTTCGCCTTCAAGATCCGTTCCTGGGTTAACACTAGAGGGTGAAAACAACTTGATGTCTTCCTGGAACTGAAAACGGAATGGAAATGACGCAGTGAGATGGAATGGGATGATTTCTTCAGGTCTTATTCCGGGCGAGATGGCAATTTTCCGAAAATATCACTGGAAAAACGTGCTTCTGACGGATTGGGGCGAAACTCTTGTTGGATGCCCTGACCCTGTGCTGTATCTTGCGGTATGGAATTGGACTGGGCAAGCTTAAGTGGGATGGGATGGTATGGGTGCTGAACAGCTGTCTCATGCGGACCTCTCGAGTACTGCACGGCTGCTGGTGTGACAGCGACTCAGTGCCGTCAGGTAGTAACACTCCGACCATCTCCGCCCTGAACATACCAGCCTCAGAAGCTGAGTTACCAAAAGCCACACTTTTTTTTAATTTTAAAATAATATCAACCTCCCGCTGGTACGAAGAGCGGTCACGTTGCCACTTGGCCACGTGTCACAGGTCGGCTAGCTGCCGAGCTGAGCTGGCTGCTTATGGAAGATCCGACCCAAGTGGCCAGGCCGCCGGTAGAGGTAGCTTATTGATCACTGGTGTCTAGTTTACGTAAGACCGAATCGAACAAAAGACCGCGGCGCAGAACCATATCAGTGGCAGAAAGTCTGTTCGACTCCGTGAAGCGACGTTGGACAATGGCGGGGTAGCCTGGAGCGGCGCCTGAACGCGGGTAGTGCGAGTTCCGCGTCCGATTCGGAGAACAAATCGGACGGCGGGGCAGCGCGCTGCCTGGGAGCTGGCAGCCGTCCAGCAGATCGGACAGATACAAGTGCAAGCGAAGTCTCGGATCGGCCCAATGAAATGCATATTGAGTCTAGTGCGGGCTTGCGCAGTCGAGTTTATTTACAAACGTGCTCTGTTGGCTGTGGAACAGCGCTGTTGAGTGCTGTTGTATTGCGTTTTCCAGCGTTTACCACGCTCACAAAGGCGCAGGTGTTGGGGTAGGAGCGGCAGAGTCGGACAGCCTCTGTTTGACGTGTCACGCGAGCGGCACCTGACCAAACTCAGAACCGCCCCGCTGTGGGCGCAGCTGGCCCAAGTGGCGCACGGCACCCTTTGGAAGCCACCCATTATAGTGTTTGATCCGAACAGATCGGATTGGGCGTACGCAAAAGGTGATTTGTTGATCCTTGGGGTGGTGCCGAAGCTCCGGTAGTAGCCGGTCCGTAAGCCACCCCTTGTCAGCTCCACCAGCGGGGCTGCTGCAGGTTGGCTTCTGCGTAGGAGGCTCTGTGACACGCAATGTCAGCTCCTGCGGTTATGAAGCGGCTGCGACAGCGGCTGCTGTACGCGAATACGCGTCTCGGGGTGGTTCCGATAGTGTCGAATCCTCTAGCTTGTACGGTACTTTTCCATTGTAACATGCTTATGTATGAATTGCCTAGTCACCCTCAAATGTCAGAAATAGCCCAACTTCCGATTTTCTTTATTCAAATGGTGAAGAACTAATGAATGGAAATGCATTGTTATCGATTTATATGTATAACAGTCGAATGTTGGTGTCGTTTTGCTAGTTTCGGTGGACAAGAAGGCGCTACATATCGCACTGTGGTTTCTTTTTTATGTTTGTTGTTGTAATTTTGCCACTCATAAGTGTTGCGAAACTCTTTTCTTTTTCTTTCTGAGACACTTTTTGTGGCTTTAAACTCAAATTGGTCAAAGTTCGACTTGCCTAAGGGCGAGCAAATACAGTTAAACAATTTTAAGTGACCTTTTGTATAATTAACACCGCAGTGCGTAATTTTCTGCCGCACTGAAGGATTCCATATAGATAATCAGTTCGTTGTTTTTGTATGATATTCTTGTAACGACGGAATAAGGCGCAACTGTTCCGTCACAGGTGTTGATGCCACGTCAGGTGCTGATTTTGCAGCATATGTGACTCCTACATAGGAAAATCCATCCAAATGGCAGTGGAGCCGTCAACAAGATATCACGCAGGCCACCCCTTCCGAGCCATTGCATTTGACTGGAACAATACTTCAGCCCTGCACGACGCATTGCCGCACGTTGGTGCGGTTGGAGCGTTGTGGCTATACTCCCAGCGGCTCAATAATGGCGGCCACTGCCTGGCTTTGCTCGGTGGCCTCTATCATCAACATGCAGCCTGCGTGATGTGGTGGTAGTGTTTCGCTGGTCTTCGCTTCTCATGGGGTGAAGTCACAACACTGTCGTTTGTTGCAGATGTTGTGTATAATAATTCAAAATTGTACTTGCCCTCCCAGTCGAATCTCCGGAGCCGTTGCGATTGTGTTTAACAGGAGTTGACTAAGCTATGCATGGTACGTTGGCTCCTTGCATTACGGGCCTTTCCGATTTTGGCTTCGGTTCTGTCGAATTTGCGCGTGGCGGAGGACTTCAAGCCAGCATAGCATCCCAGCCTCCCAAATATAAGCCCGATTTATCTCAGCCAGCAGTCAGTTCGATTTGATACGAGGTGAATTTAATTTCGTTTAACATTGCAGTCTATTTTGGTATGTTGCGTTACGATTTCCACTTACGGCGACTGATCCCGTAGAATGCCTCCATTGTCAAAAGCAAATGTTGTTTTGATAGCTTTGACGTCATGCTGTAACTTCTCTGTATCGAGCATGAAACCAGCTGCACCGAGCATCGCTGTGTCGCCTGCATTGTGGCCGACAGTGCTTGGCCTGTGCCCGAGCCGAGCCCACGCTGCCCGTCCCCTGCGGGGGCGGATAATTGCCACAACAATGCCTGCCACGTCACTGTGGGCGTGGTGACGACGAGCAGACCTGGACTATATATCCAGACACCAGCGCACCCGCGCTACATTTCCAGACGCCAGCGACAGGCTGGCTGTGCCCCTGTCCGGCCCCGGGGGTGTCATTGTCGTGTCAACAGTCCAAATTAGTCATCACTGTGTTCAATACCGGTGGTCGACAGGTATTTGGCCGGACGTCAGTGATCGACCACTGAGCAGCGTGCGTCCGCCGCTGTCCTCGGCCAATAACTGCTGTTTACCGCCCGGCGTCCATCGCTCTGGAAAATCGAAGCTCGGTGTCTGCGGAGCCGACCAGAACCGCGCCGTGTTCAGGCCATGATGCTGCGTTCAGATTACGCCTGGCCAGGTGGTCAGATGACGCCGTGTACAGATGACGCCTGGCCAGGTGGTCAGATGATGCCGTGTTCAGATGAAGCCTGGTCAGGTGATGACGTCGTGGTTCGGTTAGGACACCTGGTCGGGTTACGACGCCTGGTCAGGAACGCTAGTGATGACGCCTGGTCAGGTGATGACGCCTGGTCAGGTGATGACGTCGTGGTTAGGTTAGGGCACCTGGTCGGGTTACGACGCCTGGTCAGGTGATGACGCATCGTCAGGTGATGACGTCGTGGTCCGATGACGCCTGGTCAGGTGATAATGTCAGGTCAGGTGATAACGTCGTGGTCAGATGACGCCGGGTCAGGTGATGACGCACGGTCAGGTTACGACGCATGGTCAGGTGATGTCGTGATCAGGTTACGACGCCTGGTCAGGTTACGATACCCATGGCGTGCATTTTAAAGCGGAATCCAGCAGATGGCCTGGTAGGCTTGCTCTGTTACCGACAGGTTTGAAAAACAATGAGGTCAATCCCAAGCAGCCGCTGACAGTAGCAGCAGCGGTACGAGTAGCTGTTGTTGCGTCGCGACAACCCACGCGCATCATTCATACAAATGATGTGTCTGGGGCTGGGTGCCCCCGACTGCTGACATCGCCCTGAGTCTTGCCGTTCATTTTGCCAGTTCGTAGTGGAGTGGACACTGAAGCCCAGGAGTCCACCTGTAATGATGGATGAGAGTGCCTTGCAGTGGCATGAGGGGAGCACTGGGGGCCATTGAAAGTTATTTATATGGTTGGAGGCACTGGATCGGGGGAGGTTGGAACCCAGTTTGAGAGTGTACCCCGTCCCAGCAGCGCGCTCGTCACCATAAAGGCCGCTGAGTCTGACCATGTGCATGCCTGCTCATTCATTTTGTGACAAAAAAGGTGATATGTCAGCCGCTGTCGTTACTGTGACGCGTGCGTGGGTGTTGCACCGTCCCTGGTCGCCCTTCCCCTCCCCTGGCCGCGGGGTGGGAAGGGTGCTTCGTTGGTATCGACAAGGTTTGCCACTCTGTGAGCTATAGTTGAGGGTAGCGGAGAAGCGAGGCGGCTTTGTTACGGCTGCGGTGTGGAGCCGCGGAAAGGAAAATGGAAGCCGGCTCCGATGGCGATTCTGACTGAGATGACGAGGTATATGCTGAGGCTCGAGGGAGCACATGGCCAAAGTCTGCCAGTCATTGGAGACAAGCGCAAAAGGCGGGCTTGACCTTCTCGTAGCTTTTCCAGCAGGATTGGGTCTGGGTCTAGGGGAATTCTGGAACTTTGATGCAAGCCCTTGCTACTCGGAGCGCGGTGACTAAGCCCCCGTCTCTCCATTCCACGCTTGAGTGCATCCATCATGTTCTGTCCTAATGTCTTCGTCAGAATTATCATTTCGTTAGTTATCGTATTGAGACGACAGCTGCAGCAGTGTTGGTCTTATCAATAATATCGTGTATCTGTCACAGAAGTGTGACAGATGGTTTTTCTACACTATGACTTATCGGCATCGTGTGGCCAAGTGTGCCTGTGGTGCCCCGTCATCGCCCCTCGGTGCCTCGTCCCACCGTTACTAATCTGTCCGATATTTTTATCCCCGCTTGTCGCTAGTCTTCTTCCCCTGCCTGCATGGTTTCAGTAGGCCTCTTCAATTTCATTTTCATGGGCTTATCGGTTTTCCTCCGCCGTCACCCTCATGGTTTGATGAGGCCTCCTCGCCCACATTCATATGGTTTTACCTGTCGTCTTCCCTACTATCCCGAATGGTTTTCCAGACCTCCCATGCCACTTCTCCTCCCCTTCCACGGCTTGAACTGCCTCATCCGCCTGCCTCTCCGGGGCCTTTTCATGACCTAGTTTGAACTCGCGTGTCTGGCCGCCGGTAAAAGACGCTGATTTGCAGCGGCTAGCGCAACTTCCTCTCAAGAGAGAGGATGGGGCCTTACAAGTTACAACCAAGGTACCACCTCCTAATTGGTGACCTGACGTTCTTTTTTAAGCAACTACGGGTAGGTAGAGGGGGACGTGGAGCTAAAATTTCAACAGCCCCCCGCGTCGAGTCTGGATTCCTTGTAGCGTTCCCGTGAGAGGGATGGGTTGAGTTTTTTTGGAAACCGACCCAAGCAAGGAGCCTGCCATGCGACTAAGGAGGTCTATATCATCGTTGGATGCTCCCAATGGAGCGACCACTCCGTCCCGTCCCCCCCGCCAGTGCATTTCTGTCTTCTCTGTGTGGGTCAGCGCCTGCTGCTGACTTTTCCGCTTCTGCTGCCGCCCCTGCGGACCCAGTGCCCACTGCCGCCTCTGTGGACCCAGTGCCCACTGCCGCCTCTGTGGACCCAGTGCCCATTGTCGCCTCTGTGGACTCAGTGTCCACTGCCGCCTCTGTGGACCCAGTGCCCACTGCCGCCTCTGCGGACCCAGAGTCCACTGCCGCCTCTGCGGACCCAGTGCCCACTGCCGCCTCTGCGGACCCAGTGCCCACTGCCGCCTCTGCGGACCCAGTGCCCACTGCCGCCTCTGCGGACCCAGTGCCCTCTGCCGCCTCTGTGAACCCAGTGCCCTCTGCCGCCTCTGTGAACCCAGTGCCCACTGCCGCCTCTGCGGACCCAGTGCCCACTGCCGCCTCTGCGGACCCAGTGCCCACTGCCGCCTCTGTGGACCCAGTGCCCACTGCCGCCTCTGTGGACCCAGTGCCCACTGCCGCCTCTGCGGACCCAGAGTCCACTGCCGCCTCTGCGGACCCAGTGCCCACTGCCGCCTCTGCGGACCCAGTGCCCACTGCCGCCTCTGCGGACCCAGTGCCCACTGCCGCCTCTGCGGACCCAGTGCCCTCTGCCGCCTCTGTGAACCCAGTGCCCTCTGCCGCCTCTGTGAACCCAGTGCCCACTGCCGCCTCTGCGGACCCAGTGCCCACTGCCGCCTCTGCGGACCCAGTGCCCTCTGCCGCCGATCACTCACTCACTATGACCGGAACTTTTCCATCATCTGGTGTGTCTGCCGGCGCGGCTGTCACAGCCAGGCTCGCCCATACGCGCTACATCCGGCAGTTTGGCCGCCATTCAACCCTTCAACTTGGAGCCTGGCCTGCGAAACAATCCGGGCGCTGCGTTCGACGTGACTGGCCAGCATTTCAGAATACTTCAGTCGCCAGTCCATTCCGGTGACGGGGGAGCCCTGGATGCTGCGCCACTACCACTGCACTGGAAAAAAGCGAGAAGTATTGCCGGCCATGTGAATGCTGAACCGGACAGGCTTGGTTGTGAGCGGACTTGTTTCCTTCATTTCCCTCATCTTATATGGTAGTAGTAACAGGGATGTTAAGCTGAATCTGCTTCTAAAATGCTCTCAAGACTTGAACCAGCATAAGTGTCTTTTTCTATTGCAGGTTGAATTTATTATTTGCGATAAGGTAATGCAGGCGAACCTCGACCACAATGTCAGCGATGTGCGGCGCCCCTGTCGGTCCGACACGTGCTAGTCTCGTGCCCGGAATATGCTAGACACAGGTCTTTGCATTTTGGCGTGCACCGGCAGGAGTCCGCACTTTTAGAATTGATCGGCCGTGACTCCAGTATGGTTGAACGGGTGCTGTCCTATCTTAGAGACATTGACTTTACGATAATATTTGATCCTGGTTAAAAGCGTGTGTTGTGGTAGTCAACCGCGCTGATAGGCGCCTGGCGCCGATTTGGCGGGTCCTCCCTTTCGCTCCGGGGCCTTTCAAGTCTCGGAGCGACGGGGAAGGCCTCCGTTAGACGTCGGGCTTGGGTCCGGCGTCTGGGCTGCCTCCGCGCCCCGGGCCCCTGGGTCCGTTGGCGCGGGGTGGGCGCCGGAAGTGATGCCCCGGCGCCCCGCGCCGGCGCCTGCCGGCGCGGTAAACCTGTTTGAATCTGTGACCATGCATCCGTGCAGTGAGAATCATAACTACGATGTGAAAGAATCACTCTTTAATGTAAATATTAGTTCACTTTAGACGAGACCTTACTTTCTGTTGTGGCTCTCTTCGTCCCTTGGCACTTTCACGCGAAATACTTCGCTGGGTCCCGCGTATAATCCCCTCGGGGAAAGAACACAATCATCGTGAAGAAAAAGGTCACAAAATGCGCACCACAACACTTTCCCTAAAGACAGACAAAATTTTAAGCTTTGACTGCAGAGAAGTGTTATTGGCGCTATATGACCTCGCAGGTTGGCGCGCCCCTAAAACCCAATAATCAATCAATCAATGCATGCGTCAGAGATTTACAGCAATATATATTGCGTTGTACACTTTGTAATATAAAAGCACCCTTTATCCCGTTGCTCCAGAGAAGAAATGGCAGTGTAGCCTTTTCAGGTCTTAGATCGTTACCTACAATATATGAATCCTTACTTAGATATATCTCGTAACAGCGTGAATAGCATTTACCTCCTAACATATATATCCAACAAATGAATGTAAATACTAATGAAAGCCACTGGGCCAGAACGTGGATATTTTCAGGAACGAGGCTGGCCAAAAAACCGTAATGAAAGCCACTGGGCCAGAACGTGAATTTTTTCAGTAACAAGCAGGGTTGGCAAATTTAAGCCACGTTCTGGTTTAAACCGGTTTAAGCCATGGATTAAACCGGCTGGCATAAATTAATTTATGCCACCCTGGTTTAAACCACTTATCATGACAATAATAAAAGCCACTCACGTTAGGTTCTCGCGAGAACTGTTTTTCATATTTTCAAAAATAATTTGGAACTTAAAGTATAAATACCATATTCATGTTCATAAGTGCTTACTGATCTTAAACATATATTTTTGGGGTGTCACAAACGCTAACAAAAACCCTAGCACAAGCTAACCTATCATTAACATTTTAACAAATACCTTTGCATTCCAATAACCATGCACCAAATGATATTGGCCAACATCCACTAAAAGATCACCAAAAAGCACGATAGAGTAAATGGCCTAAGTTTGAACAGGGCCAAAATTCTAACCACCAACTTTCAAATGCAAAGCTGTCTTTCTGGCACAGGGCCCTGCGCGGCCGTCATTAAGCCGACATGATGCAGTCGAGCAATGTGATATGTTGCTGCTCAATGAATGTTTTTTTGTATAGTAATTTGTCACGCTTTGTGTGAGACCAATACAGTTTTGCCTTGTGTTGGAATTGTTTTAATGACTATGTAAAGTCCATATATCTAACCAACCATAATAGCGAAAGAACATGTGACCTATCTCCACATCCAGGTAAAATGCTGTGATTACGTGAACTGTTGAAACAGTATCACATCCACCTGTTCGCAACAGTATGCTCCAGCTTGCCAGTATTAATCAACATTGACTTTGTGCTCAGCCAACTTGATGGATGACATGCTCAACTCAAATTCTTCAAACAATATGCAAATTGATAGCATTGTGCAGTTCTCACCTATCTATCTTTGATATGAAAGGGTGTTCTTGGATTGAATGGGTCTTTCATTGATTCTGAATTTAAGCCGGCTTTTATTAATTTAAGCCGGTTTAAACCGGCTTAAATTAATAAAAGCCACTGGCTGGCATAAATTAATTTAAGCCGACTTTTTTCCAACCCTGGTAACAAGGTTGGCCAAAAAAACCGTAGTACGCAGTTCCTTCCACGCCCAATGGCGTCAAAAGCGGCGGGATACGGCCCCATTTCGTGATCTAGTGGGGACGTTCTCGCAAAATTTGTGGGCTTGACCTAATTTTCTTTGCTTTGCTCTCCTTTTTCAGCGTAGTCCTGCATATATACTTCCAATTTTGGTGTGTGTTTGCTGCCTCGCTAACGCCCTCCCAGACAGCCGTGAAGTTCGGACTTTCCGAGATGGCCTGAGTCTGCCCCCTCTCCCCCTGTCAAAAGTCTGGTGACGCCCCTGCCAGGCCGCCCATCGTGGTTCCTATCCTACGCCAGTGAGCAATATGAAAAAAACTGGCGCGTCCGTGTGTGGGGCAATGAGAGTGAAATGTAGCATGAGAGCGGCCCCGGCCTGCTTGGGCTGGGTAGGGGGGGGGGGCTGTCGTCGGAAGTGACACGCCGAATTAGACGGGAGAGTGAGCAGGGCGGCGGCGCCGCCTCGGCGGCTATGCGACGCTAACTGCCGTCGACGGCACCAGCACACGCGCCACCACCGCGCCCGCCCTCCATAACACGGCCGCACGCTCATACTCAACCGGGCCGCATTTGGTGTGTGACCTTGTGCCCGTACGCCTGTTTATTGTAGAAACGCGTGGTAATGGGCAGTAATTGAGCGTTGGAAAATACCCGTGGAGTTGATTAACTGCGACTGCTATTAGGCTGGAAAGGTACAGGAATTGTGTGAAGCTTTGTTCCTACTTTTCAAGCGTAGGGCAAGAAGGCGTGAGTAGCAGTTAGCTCTGTATAGTTTCTTGCTTTTAATGGCATACGTGATGAATGAATGGTAGATTGCCAACTCCAGTGTTTGATGGTATTCTAGGCCATCACATGTGGCATTGCTGCCAGGCCGTATTCATTCTCCGGGGTACATAATTTGACTTGATCTTCGTAGCGTTGCATTCCTTATTTCAGCAGAAAAGGAAATCGGTAAAACGAATGTGCGGAAATTTGGGAAATATTCCAGTGCCTGCGTCCTGTTTTATTTCTTCAAATATCAAAACCCAACATGAAAACGACACTGTTTCGAACATTGGCACTCCGTTTACTCTCTGCCGGACTTTGTTGTGTCCATCGCCCCCTCTGCAACTGTCTGCCCCCCTCTGACAGGCAGTGCGGTGTCCATCGTCCCCACTATAACCGTCTGCCCCCTCTGACAGGCGGTGCGGTGTCCATCCCCCTCTTAACCGCTGCCCCCTCTGACGGCTCTGTGCCCATCGCCCCCTCTGCAAATGTCTGCCCCCCTCTGACAGGCAGTGCTGTGCCCATCGCCCCCTCTGTAACCGCCTGCCCCCCCTCTGACAGGCGGTGCTGTGTCCATCGCCCCCTCTGTAACCGCCTGCCCCCCTCTGACAGGCGGTGCGGGCGGCAATGCGGCGGCCGGCGGCGGCGCGGCGGACCCCAGACCTCTGAGCTCGGCGTGGGCGGCGGCTCTGGGCGCCACCACCACAATGCAGAACGGAGACAAACCGGGGGAGGCGCCCAAGCGGCCGGCGCGCCGCCCCGTCAAGGTGCAGCCGGACCGCCCCCGCGCTCACTCTTCTGCCTCGGCCTCAAAAACCCGCTGCGGCTGGCCTGCATACGCATCGTCGAGTGGAAATATCCTTTCGGAGTCGAGCTGGTGGAGAGCGGAGCTGCAGGCTCTGTGGTTGATGAGCTGTGAGCGTGTGTGCCGGGTCTGCTGTTTGCTGTGCTATTTGGCAGAGTGTGTGTGTGTGTGTGTGGCTTTCCTTCGAATGGCGTGGCGTCTCTGGCGCTTGTCTGGCTGGCTGCCGGTGATGAGATGCGATGTTTTCTGGCCGCTCGTGTGAGGAAGTGGTTCAGTGTTTTTGACGGGGCCGCGGCCTGGCGTCGCTGCTCTTTCTCCGGTCTGTTGACGGTGATGTGGATCAGCTCAGACCCCAAAGTGTCGTACCGTGCTGTGTCTGTTCCGTGTTAAACTCCAGTGCTGATGGCTCGAGGCATAGGTGTGGGAACGTCCGGAATGTTGGGATAGGACCGAGGGATAGTTTAAAGTCAGTTCGTACTATGCAATGCCCTTGGCTTAAGGTTCTTGGTCACCTGGGACGGTTTAAGGTCTCTGCAAAAGTCCTCGTGGCATGGAAACGCGAGGGCGCATTTAAAGCGTTGATGGCTGATCCCGGTTTTTTTTTAACCGTCAACGATGAATTCAGGGTTTAAAATGGCAGAATTCCGGGATTCCTCGTACCAGATAGAGGTGTCGCGCATTAATTTAATGGCGTGGTAGCTTTTCAGCTCAATAGTTCAGACGGAAAAAAACGACGCCATAATCGGCTGCTTAGGCGAGCACGGGAGAATTTCCCGGAATTTATGTTTTTACATATTGCATGTATCATGAGGATTCTGAAGAAGGGCTGTGCCCGAATATATGGTCTATGTATTAGCTCCAATTTGCATTCAGGATTCGAGGAGGCAGGTCATTAAGCATCTTATGAACTTACATGTTATCACGCTCCTGGGCTCAGCACTGCGGAATTTATCAACTTTTGGAAAGACCAGTCCTGAAATCTCTCCAAGTCCAGAGACTTAGCGGAATCATTGCGACTTTGCTTATGATGGAGCATGTCTAGCGCTGGCTAAATTATGACGGCTGTAAATCCCTAGCCGGAAAAGAGGAGGGTGGGATGTCTTGCTACTGCTGCCTTGTGATTATTGTGCTGAAGAGGCGGGGATGTGTTCACCCGGTGGTTCAGCTTTGAGTGACATCACACACATAGAGGAAGGCACGCCTCACGTCGAATCTCAGCCGACCTCAAACTCGCCGCAAGTCGAACCGCTGTCGACCGCAAACTCATCACAAGTGTAACCCCCAACACAGCCAAGTTTCCCACCACTATCATGATCCTGGGAGGTAAACTTGACTGGAGTGGTCCCAGCTGCGCCCCAAATTATGCATGAGAAGGCTGATCTCTTGGCCATTGTTCTGGGTCGTGCACAATGTTCATGGGCCGCTCAGACCGCGTCTCCGGTCTGACGTCCGAATGGGTCCGTGAATCCGTGGATAGAGGAGTTGGGTGGATGGGCCTGATAATTCTGGTTACTTCGGATTCGGATCTGTACTGGTTGCCAGGGGCGCCGCCACGGAATTTTTACAGGGGGGGGACGGACCCGGGCTGGTGCTGACCGGGGGAGGCGAATTTTTAGCATATGGGGTACCTGACAGCATCAATGACGATGGACCAAAAATTTGGGGGACGTCCTCCCCTGGTTTGCC
The DNA here is from genome assembly GCA_034440635.1 of Lepas anatifera. NCBI lineage: Eukaryota > Metazoa > Arthropoda > Thecostraca > Lepadidae > Lepas > Lepas anatifera. The sequence goes on from JAOTON010001320.1 coordinate 885,124, forward strand.
AACAGGGGGACACGTCCCTCCCGTCCCCCGCTTTCGGCGCCCATGCTGGTTGCACGTTGGACGTGTTCTCGGGCACAGGTGTTTGGATTGTTGATCCGTGTTTTCTAAACAGATGGGGTGGAACTGAGGACACTTTGTCGGAGTTCGAATCGGATGAATTGTTTTCCTTTCCTTACTACCGGTAAGCATAGGTCCGATTAAAGCTTCAGTCTAGGTACTGTTGCAGCATCATTATTTTGCTTTCTGGAGCATTTTGGCGAGTATGCAAGTAGTACCTTAGCGTTGTGGCATCCGTATCATCCTCAGCGTTGTTTCCGGAGATAGATTCCTCTGGCTTGAGCTTGGACGGTGGTTTATAGTGGAAATGTGAAGTTACTGTGGCCACGAGGGACTTCTGTTGGCACAGTATCGAGCCAACATCGGGTAAACTAAGGGTTCGTTCCCACCCTTTCACTTTCTACTATTTCAACTCGCTGCTCGAGCCCCACTCCCCCCTCCCCCGTTCCTCTCAGAGACGTAGTTCTTATGTTGAGGGCCAATTGCTAGTTAGTTCACTTCACTGAATTTGGGATCTGAAACAGTTGCTTTGTGCTGAAATCTGTGCCTGGAACATTTTGGTTTAGTCATCTTAGTTGGTAAAAGAACGGTCAAACAATGCTTCATTCAATCTAAGGATAAACAGCGCACAGGCTCCGCAAGGGTGAGGGGGGATTAATTCCCACACATAGTTTGACATTTTAACCAAATATGTCCTCAACTTGCGCTGATAAGCTAAAGCAAGGGTCCCTTGTCAGCTGCCGTCAGCTGGAAGAGCGACGTTCACTTTGGTTCAGCATCTGTACAGTATCTGCAGTTAGATGAATGCTGACCTGAGTCCAGACCCGGAGGACCGGTGACCTCCCCGCGGCGCTGCGTGGAGCTCGGCCGGCGCCGTCAGCCGCAGCTCGGTCCCCTCTGGCGATCTGTTGCGGAGAGGCGGCGCCGCCGCGGTCAGCTGGCCTGGCGCCCGCCCGCCTGACACGCTGATCGGCCGCCCACCCGTCACTTATGGAGACATTCGCAGTAGCCGATCGGGACCTTGGTGATGCCGGAAACACTTTGTCGAGTGTGCTCCGATGGGCAGGCTCTGGGGTGCGCTGTACAGAACTGGGGTCGCATGGCACGCGTCGCATGGATGGCATGCTGGGATGAAGCACAGACTGGAAAACATAGAAATGGCGTTCCGTTTTTTTTGTTGATGTTTGTTTTTAGAATAGGAGCACGTGCTAATAAGCAGAGCATAAGTCCCCTTGTGACATTTTGCACTGTCAGCGAAAATGCCTGTGGAAGAGCCGAATTCCAGACTGCTGCTGGATGGACTCTCGGGGCTTGGTAGTTGACTCTACCGAAGCTGCCCGTCAGTGACCTCTGCTCTGTATATTCGTAACCTCCACCCCACACCATGAGGAGCGTGAGCGGCTGAACGAGTCCCGGACCGGGTCAGGTCACATCTAGGGAGGATTGGCAGCAGGAGGAGAAAGGTCGCGGAGCCCTTCAACCCGCCTTTCGGGCTCTGGTGAGAAATCAGACATTTGTGCCGGGAAAGTCGCCGTTTTCAGAAGAGTGCAAGCCGTCTGTGAATGTATGACTGGCGGGCTCATCGGACCAGACCCCTGGCTGTCACTCACTTTAGTAGGGACCGGCCATCAGTGGCTCCACCTACCACCTACACCACAACATATCCGACGAAAAATCAAAATATATTTTGAGTCACAAGGGGCTGAATATGACTGGAAAAACAGCAGTGCCTGGGATGCTAACGCCAATACGGTGCGAGAGCCTGCGCGTGCTTGATTATCAGCGCCTAGTTTGCCGGACACCCGGCGCGGCGGCGCGCCGGCTGCGGCTGTAATCAGCTGATTGCCTGATCCGGTAGCCACGGCTGGATGGGCAGCTGCTGCCGTTACCGTTCTCTGGAGCATGTGCCACTGCAACGAGCAGACCTGGACAGTTGAGTGGTCTGGCGTGGCGGCAGCCATCGGAGACGCTGCAACTTTAATTGCGGCGGCCAGCGGCCGGGCGGCGCGTGCGGTAGGTATCGGTCCGGGGGCCGTCTGCGATCGATACCGCCGCCGCCACTCTCTATACCCACTCTGCCAGGCCTGACCACGCCACTCCAGCAGCGGCAGTGGCGTCGCCGATCGCAGGCCCAGATTACGCCGACAATGGTACCTCGCAGCTTCTTTTCGGCCTCCTCTGTGGCTTTCAGATGTGTAGCAGCAGAACGTGGTCAAGTTGGCGCCGTCGGGATCATGTTCTATTTTTGCTGAGTGTGCAGGCTCCGGACCGTGTCGGAATTTTATTTTGTTTCTTATTTTATTTTATAAGAACCAGTTTGAACGGACTCACTTGCCCAATTACTTGGAGTATTGGCGTGGGTGTTTAAGGATCGTCTGCACCGGGTTAGACGGGACACGGAAGGCGGTCTCCGCCGTGGGGATTAAACCTGCTTTAGGTAATCCTAGTCATCCCAATCTGCAGACGGGCAATGAAGCTACCAAGCCGCCCGACGCCTGGTCCCTGCAATGTGGGTCTGCTTTATCGGTCTTTTTAAAGGGCGCGAACAAAACGCCAGATGACGCGACAGTCTAGATCGCATAGTTGCGAGCGTTAGTAGAAAGTCTAAGATCGGGGCAGGGGTGGATCCGGGAGTTTCCCGAAGTTTATGAGGTAATGACACTCCTGGTGCTGGCTGCCACCAGGGGCGCTGTATTCGGGACCGGAGAGGGGCGTCATAGGGAAATGTGGGCGCAGGTCTGCTTTGGTAGCTGTTTACTCAACGTTTCGGGGCGCTATTTTTGTCCCACATCGTCTCATGGCAGCCCGTATTGATGTCTTCTGTCTTGTTACGACCGCTTAGTTGCCCGTTTGATCACTCGGAGAGCGCTATTCCCTCAAACATTCCCAATGCTTTGGTCTCGAGACGTGCGGCCGTGCTATTGCGCCCCCTTTTACTTCTGAGGACGGGGGACCTCTTATCATCGCATCAAGAAGATTATTGAGCTTGTGAAGCTTCCTGGCCGCGCTGGACTCTGATCAAGCGGCCGGCACGGCATTGCTTGCCAACTTGATTCCTTGCCAGTGCGCGGGTGCCAGAATGCTTCCGTAGTTCCATGTAGATGAAGGCTCACAGCCGATCCTCAGAACGGATTTTCATATTCCGTTCGCTTTGGTTCTGTTGCTGCGTTAGCCACACTATGATTTCAAACCAAAATACATCTAAGGAAACGGTTGCTCTCTATTAAATCATGTGCAGCTACGTACGGGTCCAAATGCAGCGTAAAAACTGTCTGCATCACATGCAAACGCATATCAGTCATCTAAAGCCGGCACTCGTGTCAGAATCAAAAGTGAGGTTTAATATGACCAGAGTGGTTCGGACACTCAGCGATCACTACCCGATCTGGCTTTGGTCTGAGACCCCACATCCGGGCAGGAGAACGCCGCAGTGGAACTTACGGCGGGCCGACTGGCAGGGTTTTACCTCTGACTGTGTCCTCGATTTTACACCAGACGAGGCCGAAACCGCTACAATATGCGAGGAGGAGCTGCGTGCTCGAATTCTAGACTCGGCTGAGACTTTCATACCTAAGACTAGCTCGCTCCCACGGCGCATCCCCGTGCCCTGGTGGACGGAGGAGTGCAGGCGCACCATTAGAGAACGTCGACGCCGTTTTAAATTATTTACAAGACAGCCGACAACTCACAATTTAATAGAATACCGACGTACAAAAGCACTAGCCAGACGCACAGTTAGAGATGCAAAACGAAAATCATGGCAAACTTATATTACAACAATAAATCGGCTAACACCATTAACAACAATTTGGCGGCGAGTACATCGTCTGGCCGGCCGTAGCTGTGCCATGTCCCTGCCGGTTCTGACAGGTTCCGGCGGAACAATTTCTAACCCCACAGAGGTAGCGAACGCCTTTGGCAATGCGTGGGCTGCTCGCTGGCGGCTGGCCTGTTCAGACCCAAGGTTTTTACGGCACAAAGAACGGAGGGAACGTCTCCCAGTGAGTTTTAGCTCCCATGAACAACTATCATACAATGACCCTTTTACCATATCAGAACTTAACACCGCACTGTCTCGGGCGAGAAGCACAGCCGCTGGCCCGGACGGTATACACATTGACATGATAAAGAATCTCAGCGAACGGTCTTCTACTGCTTTATTGTCTTACTTCAACTTCCTTTGGACCACACACGATTTTCCCACTGCCTGGAGAGATGCCACTGTCATCCCAGTTTTAAAAGCCGACAAGGATGGTAGCGACCCCCTTCACTATAGACCGATTGCCTTGACCTCATGTGTATGTAAACTCTTAGAACGCATGGTAAACGCACGTCTGGTTTGGTACCTGGAGAGCACCGGATTCTTTTCTAATGCTCAATGTGGATTCCGCGCAGGGCGGTCCACTACCGACCATCTTACATCGCTAGATTCATCAATACGCCGTTCATTCGCCTCAAAGCAACACGTGTTTGCTTTACTATTTGACATCGAAAAGGCCTATGACACAGCCTGGGCTACGCGGTTTTGGACAAGGCACGGAAAGCTGGCATCAAGGGTCACATGGGATTCTTTATTGACAATTTTATGAAGAGACGGAAGTTCAGAGTGAGAGTGGGCAACTCGCTATCTGATAGTTTCTACCAGGAGAGTGGTGTGGTCAGGGCGGCGTTTTAAGCGTGACCCTGTTCGGTATCTTAATTAATGACGTCTGCGAAATTCTACCTCCCACAGTCGAGAAATCTCTGTTCGTAGATGACTTAGCGGTGTGGTTAAGCACCTCCACCTCAATTTCAGCACAGCGACAGCTCCAAATATGCATAGACCGGTTATCCGAATGGAGCCTGAAGAACGGTTTTAGATTTTCCACTGAGAAAACTGTGTGTATGCACTTCTGCCGCCGCCGCTCGTGTACTGACATCAGTCTCCGTTTATACGGCAGGAGAGTCCCAATCGTCCCGGAAGCAAAGTTCCTGGGCATGACGATGGATAAACGCTTGACATACGCCCCCACATATCACTCCTGCGTGATAAATGTTTCAAACGGATGGATGTGCTAAAGGTGATTTCTCGCACATCTTATGGTGCCGATAGGTTAACACTCCTCCGTTTGTACCGTGCTCTCATTAGGTCCGTACTAGATTATGGCTCAGTAGTATATGATGGTGCTTTGAGCAACGTTAAGCAGCCTCTGGACGCTGTACACCACGCCTGTGTTAGAGTGGCGACGGGCGCTTTTCGCACGTCCCGCAGGGCAAGCCTTCTAGTAGATGCCAATGAACCTCCACTAGACCTGAGAAGGAAGCGGTTGGCATTATCATACGCTAGCAAAATCAGGCAGGATCCGTCCCATCCAACATACAGGTGGATTTTCGACGAAAATTTGACTATGCCCCTCAGAATGGTGCGACAGACATCTTCACGAGCTCTCTGTTTGCGTGTATCTCTGTGGTTAGAAGGCAGCGGCGTTGACCTGGAAGTAATTGCTGAAACGCGACCAGAACGTACGGAACCATGGCGACTCATCCCTGCACAATGCGATCTCGATCTGATGCGCCATAAAAAAGCAGCAACACTACCCTCAGAATTTCTGGCCTTAGCGCTGCGCAAAATCGGCTCCTATGCAGGTCATGCCCGGTTCTACACCGACGGCTCGAAGTCTACCGGCGGTGCTGGAAGCGCCTTTTAGGGAGGGACTGAGTCAGGGTTTAGCCTACCAGGGTCTGTTTCGGTTTTTACCACAGAACTATATGCCATTCTCCGGGTTTTAAGACACATCAAGCGTTCTCAAGAGGATCGATGTCTTATCATAACGGACTCTGCTAGCTCACTGACAGCACTCCAATCTCATCACCCACAGCAAAACTGGCTTATACCATCTATAAGAAGGCTTCTGTCAGCGATCTCCTCCAGAGGGACTGATGTGCGCTTTCTTTGGGTACCGAGCCATATTGGAATTTCAGGGAACGAAAAGTCGATAAGGTTGCGAAAGAGGCGTCCGTACTACCCCCTTCGCGTCAGTTTAGGATTCCGGCTTCAGACCTCAAAGCATCGTTCAGAACACTACAGGAGACTGAATGGCAGTCAAGGTGGGCTGCAGAGCCAGAGTGCTTTATGAAACGCCTGCGCACCTCCATTGAGAGATGGGAGTCGAGCAACAGAAAAAGCAGAAGAGAGGAGGTGGCCCTCTCTAGACTCCGCATCGGGCACTGTTATGCCACTCATGCCTACCACCTGAATAGCTCTACTCCTAACCTGTGTTTACATTGTGGCAACCGCCTTGCTGTCCAGCATGTTTTATCCGAGGTAGACTGCTGTGACAATCTCAAAAGGCAAATGCGTCGATTCTTCCCATCGGTCTCTTTAGAGCAGTGTCTTGAAACGATCCCGTCGTAGACATCAAAGACGTTTTATCTTACCTGAAAGAAATAAAGTTTGACATCGTTTATAGCCCTCACAGCACTTTTGCGGTGACACCTCCGGCATAGAAAATTCATAGCTAACCAAGATCATTTTGAACTGACCTAACCTGACAATGCTGGGCACATATAGCCAAAGAAGCTGAAGTGCCCTTAAACACCAATAATCATCATCATCATCGGAAACTGATTACAATGAAATTTTATCTGAATGTCAAGCACAGTCAGAATGGCAACAACAAATTGGTTGCAAGATATTTCACGTCAGAAAAGCATCTATTGTTGCATCTAAGAAATAATTTGGCAGATTGCCTAGTTCATTCGAAATAACGGTCGTTGGTTACGGATCGATGCCAGCTCTGTCTCTTCAATGTAGATAACGATGTATCGAATTCTGTCAATAAGGCAAATTACCCCCCACGTAGCTACCTTCTGCTTTAAATGATTCAGTCATCTTTATCTATGACAGAAGAAGAAAGTAAGACTATTCACACACACACACACACACACACACACACACACAACAATAACGAAACACACAGCATTCACTAATGTCAACATATGACTGCAACCTGGTCAACGGCAGACGCAGCGTCACTGTGGCCTGACTCGAAGTTTTTGCCGGTGCGCAGCTTGCCCCCAACTACTTTCCTTTGCAACGTGATGAGCCAAGGGCGGCACTTTTAAAGTCCGGGGAGGTATTGAAACCCGAAGCCAGTATTAAAAAGAAATGTTAAAGATTAGCGTCGTCAGCTTCGACCATCAGGCGTAGATGTAGATGTATATTATTGAGGTCTCCATAAGATATGGCTTTTCAGCCCTCAATTACAAGGACACAGCACACATAGGGAGCACACACTTTCGTAAACCACACAATACTTTACATAACATGACCGTTGTAGGTAACAATTTTAAAGAAATGCACTAGTTCATTTTTGGCCTATCCTCTTTCCTAAATGCCCACCATACATATATTTAGCTCTCTCTCATCCCACTGTTCCATGCTTCTACCCCTCTGAAGCGAAAACTATGCTTGGCTTGCTCCGTTCGCACCCTTGGGAGTTCTAGCATATCACGGTCAGTCCCGCGTGTGCTCCGGCTAGAGATTTCGGAGCAACGCGAAACTGATCGCGACAGTGCACTTTCAGAGTCGTCGGAGAGCAGTCTTTTAATAACTTTTATCTCCCGTTTCTTTAGCAAATCGGGAAACGTCGGCCAGCCCAAGGATTGCAGGGCTGGGGTCACGTGCTCACGCCTGCTCAGTCCCTTTACGATGCGTGCGCCAAAATTTAAAACTTTCTGGATGCGATGTTTTTGAGTGGCATTGCATCCTCCCCATACAGTCAAACAATACTGTATATGTGGGAACATAAGGGCCTGAACAAGAAGTTTTCTAGTCTCTGGTGGGATTTTGCGGCTTAAGCGATATAATCCAATGAGGATGCCGTAACAGCGACGAGTTACTTGCGATACTTGTTTTTCCCAGGTCAGGACTGAGTCGACGTAGACACCGAGGATCTTAGCATATGATGTGGGTTTGATGAGGGTGTTACCGAACTGAATAGTGAGGTTCGGGTCACGCCTGTTCCGTTTCGACTTTACAACGAGAAGCTCAGTTTTGCTGGGGTTTGCTTTGAGCCGATTCTGAGTAAACCAGTCGTGGGCTAGTCTAAGCGTACTTTCCACACGCAGTTTTAGGTGGCAGATGTTTGCCACAGTGTCTGAGTCTAGGAACTGTGTATCATCCGCGTACATGATGAGCTTGCCCGAAGACAAGTGAGATGCGAGGTCCTTTGTGAAAATCAAAAACAACTTTGGTCCCAGGAGTGAGCCTTGGACCACGCCGTGCGTCACTGGTAGTGACCCAGCTCTGCCTCCCTGGATCTTTTGAGTCCTATTTGATAGCCAGTCCTTGAACCAGTGTTTGTCTATGCCATACCACCCTAGCTTCTGGAGTAGGCGCGAATGATCCACGCTGTCAAACGCACGTGATGTGTCAGCTGTTAAGAGGGTAGTGACGTGGCCTTGATCCATGCTGTCGGAGGTTAAATTAACCGTTTCTAGCATTGCTGTTTCAGTTGAATGTCCCGATCTGAAACCGTGCTGGTTAACGCACAGTATGTGGTTTTTCTCGAGATAGGACGATAGTTGGAGACATACTACCTTCTCGCACAGTTTGCTAACCACACTAAGGATAGAAATTGGCCGGAAGTTCCCGGGATCACTGTGGTCGCCTTTTTTGTAGAGTTGGATCACTGAGGCCTCCTTCCACTGTGGAGGTACCTGGCCAGTACGCAGTGAACAGTTGATGACGTTTTGAAGATGTGGACCAACAACTGCGAAAGTTGATCTTAGCATCTGGATAGTAATGCCATCATTCCCACACGCACGTGAGCTGCCAATGCGCTTCAGTGCATTCCATAATTCGGGAAGGGTGACAGGTTGCACTCGGAAGGCGTCAGAGCAAACTCGTGGAGGTCTTGGTCGTAGCGTCAACCCTTGAGGCACAGCGGAAAGCGCTGCTGCGACATCCGCGCCAGCTTCGACAAAATGATGGTTTAGTTTGTCTGCCCAATCACTCAACATACTCAACGTACTCAACATTTAAACTTATGAAAGCTCTGCGAGCTGTTTATGACAAATTGAGCATAATTGCGTGATGTGGTTATACTCTTTGTGGATACTTTACTGGTCACTTGGACAGGCGCTGCCTGTACCAGGTATGCCTCTTCAGTTTCGTTTGTATGGGTACTCCTCACGCACCTTTGAGTTGGTGGCGAGACTGAGTCCTGGGAATATCCTATACGACTCCAAGCATATTGTGGGAAGCGCATGAGCCGAAGCTGTCCTGCAGTGGCCAAGCCGTGCCCTTGACAGCACGTGGGCCCGGACAGGGTGGAATACTGAACTGACATTGGCTGTAACCATCGGATCGGTTTGGGATCTGCGCTGACAAACCATGAATCACGCTTTGTTATTGGGGGAACGGCTCTGGTCGACCTTTCAACTGGTCTGCTGGTGCGGAGGCACCACCGAGGGAATAGCCACGGTTGGTGCCGCCGGAGCAGCGCCCTCTTCCCTGGGGCCGGGGGAGTGGGGACAGTCGCGCCGTCTGGCCCGGCGGGGCACGCGATAGGGAGCTTACGGACAGAGCCGCCGGCAGGCTGCCGATAAACGAATATTGATGCTGCGTGCGTGGTATGTCTGTCTTCGTGTTCGTGTGTCGGTGCCACAATTCCGGAAGTCGCCTGGCCAGGTAAAAAAGGCACGCGCACGCGACGAGGGCGGCAAGACTGGAGGCTGGATAAACCTGACTGGGTGATAGGCCCCGATTTGCGTGGTTTCCCGCTGTTTGGCTTTCAAGATTACCTCAGTCTTCAGCACGGAGAGTCTGGAACAGTCTCAGACAACAGCTGTGCAAGGTCGGTGTGATTTACCAGGATGCCTCTGCATCGCCTGCTAGCATATATATATATATATATATATATATATATATATATATATATATATATATATATATATATATATATATATATATATATATATATACACTGTTGTGTGGTTGGCAGTGCTGCCATGTGGGCATTCTCAGTCACTGACCCACGCCATGGTGACTTCTCCCTGAAAGGACGCTGGTGGCCTTTGCACTAATCGGTCGCTGTCACTGTGCCACACTCCGGTCTGGTTTCGGGCAGGCGATAGTCAGCGGCACGGTACAGCCATCGGTGGGGTTTCGACCAGAGGGAGCCCCCTGAGTACAGAGTGGTGCGATGAAGCTCCCCTCGCGCGGGACCGGGACTTGACAACAAACACCCAGCACAGTGCGAAACGACTGCAAAAATTCAGTTTCATGTTGCGAATTATCAGTGGATGTCAAATTTTCATCATCATAGTGCAAAAAGAGACTGGTGCTACGAATGGAACGTAAGGATCGACGGGAAGCACCGGTAGCTTTCAGCCTGCTTGGTAGCCCTGGGTGGAGATGGGGGGGACTGAGGACTCCCCTGGATTTTAAGTCTCCCACGGGATTTGTATAAAGCTTGTATTACCCCGTCAGTGTTAATTCGTCCGGACCCCGTCCCCCTCCCCCCGCCGTTTATTGGCAAGATATATCCAGCCCGGCCGATTTTGCTTAAGGGTGCATTCCAGTATTCCAGTGCATAAATTAGCACTGGAATGTACCCTTGATGTACAGTTTTTCTGCCTTCCTCCTGTGTCTTACTTTTCTACAGCATGCCATTGCACGGAACCAATTCTGGGGCGCCGCGGGTCAATGGTAGACTGCTGTCTAGCCCTGAGTGAACGTTAGTCTGCCGCCTCACCCGGGCTTAATAGCAGGCCCTGCTTGGCCCTGAGTTAATGGCAGGCCCTGTCTGGCTCGGGGTTAATGTCAGCCTGCTTAGCCCTGGGATTAATGTTAGCCTGCTGTCTAGCCCTTTTTGATATCTTGGGGTTAATGATAGCTATGATGGGTTAATGACAGATTGATAACCCTGGGTTAATGATAGTCTGCTGCCTGGCCCTGGGTTAACGTTAGCCTGGTGCCTGGCTCTCGGTTAACGTTAGCCTGGTGCCTGACTCTGGGTTAACGCTAGCCTGCTGCCTGGCTCTGGGTTAATGATAGCCTGCTGTCTAGCCCTGGGTTAATGATAGCCTGCTGTCTAGCCCTGGGTTAACGATAGGCTGCTGTCTAGCCCTGGGTTAATGATAGCCTGCTGTCTAGCCCTGGGTTAACGTTAGCCTGGTGCCTGGCCCTGGGTTAACGAAAGCCTGCTGTTGGGTCCTCACGCCTGCGGCACCACTCGACCCGACAGGGTTTCAGTGGAGCCAGACTGCGGGGTGTCAGCCTTTCCGGCGCGTCTGGCTGGCCTTGCTGGTGGATCAAGTGATGCTGGGGCCGGCTGCGATGGCACTTGAGCAATTGGCGGCCGTCAATTTGTCAAGGGCCGATGGCGAGAAGGAAAACGGCCGTGCGGTGTCTGCCAGCCCTTGTGTAAAAGATGGAGAGAAATCAGCAGTGTATGGTGCAGTATTGAGCCGGAGCAGGCTGGATCGCTGTGAACCCATTCTCGGATTGTATCTATGACAGTATTCAGGCGTGTTTTGGTTTTGGAATGACGAGGAAGCGGAGTGAGGACAGCACGTCCGGCGGGCAGCATTGTCTACAACAGATGCTACTCGTGTCTGCGGTCGCCTCTGCCTTATGTGTTTGGGAGCGAGTTCTCGGCCTCGCGAGCCGATCGTATAAGTCCGATTCGGTCACTAATTGTTGTGTAATGGATGAGATTAGGCCTCACCATTTGGCTGCCTATTTGAATACCTCCTTTCTCGATTTAAGCTCAAGTAGTGCCACCGTTTTCTCAAGATTGCAAGTTATGAGTGAAATGTGGATTTAAAGGTGCTGTCCCACTTTTGTAATGGGTTTTGAACTGAAATAGCAGCCTTGTAAAGGATATCAAGAAGCGACTAATGGTATATTTAATTTCACCTAAAGCGCCCTGGTTGCAATTTCCACACTTTAAAATTAAAAATAAAGGGCACTGTGTCTGGATTTGAACCCACGACGGAATCCCTATACATCTGGCAACCCATGTCACGTGATAATGTAAACGAATGACACGGCGTTTGTAACACTACATGCCGCGAGCAGCCTCCTGAGTTGAGCTTCATGATTACGTGCGTTGTCTTGGTCAACCCAGGGTAGAAAGAAAAGAGGCAATATTTTTGTTTAGAGCGTTTGAAGGGGGAAAGCAAATGTGGTTTCCAAATTTTCATGCTTATTTGGCTGTTAATAAGGTATTTTTGTAGAATTTCGACAAAGCGGTCCATAGGTACCATTTAAGGCTTTCGCATCGCTCAATTTCTCGCTTCATCTGTCGATGATTTACATTTTATACGAGGTAGGAAGCTTAAGTATTCCCTGGACTGTTAACATAATGATAGGCGGCGCCTGCTGCGATATTTTCAGGGGTTTAATTACGGTCTTCTGTGTGTGGGCTGCTGGGTGGGGGTGCGACTGCGCTGCCTCTGCCTGCGCTGCTGTTTTAACCGCGCAGGGTGCGACTGCGCTTCCTCTGCCTGCGCTGCCGGTTTTAACGCGCAGAGGCGCGACTGCGCTGCCTCTGCCTGCGTTACCTCTGCCTGCGCCGCGTTTTTAACCGCGCGGGGTGGCTGCTTGCCTGCGCCGCCGGTTTTAGAGTTGCCTCTGCCTGCGCGGCCCGGTTTTAACCGCGCAGAGGTGGAACTGCGCTGCCTCTGCCTGCGCCGCCCGGTTTTAACCGCGCAGAGGTGGAACTGCGCTGCCTCTGCCTGCGCCCCGCCCGGTTTTAACCGCGCAGAGGTGCGACTGCGCTGCCTCTGCCTGTGCCGCCGGTTTTAACCGCGCAGAGGTCCAACTGCGCTGCCTCTGCCTGCGCCGCCGGTTTTCACTGCGCGTCAGCCTGCAGGTGTTATCGACCGGCGCAGAAGCGTAATGGGATCAGAAATCGTCCACATGTGTCCCCCAGCGTAATTGCAGACACAAGTTGTGCCACAGGTGCGCCAGATTAGCCGGCCAGCCGGCGGGTGTTAGCCGGTGCGTGGGCACGAATTCCTGAGCAGGAGGCCGACTCACTGCTGATCCCGTTTTAGACGGCGGTCTGAGCGGAAAGGTAAATGGGGTGGCAGGGTGCTGGTTTTGGCTGGTCAAGCCGCCTTTATTTTCTGTAGGTCAGCATCGCGTTAAATTTGAAAGTTGTCGTGTTCCAAAGTGATCCATCAGACAGACAATTTGTGGATTGCTGCCGGTTCCAATAGCTGAATACTACCTGTTTCTGGCATAGCACCCGCACTGGAGAGGGGTCTGGCACTAACGCGCACTGGAGGAGGGGCCTGGTAGCCCCCTCTCCGAGATATAAAAACCAAGGGACGTAGAAAAACGTACGTTTGGGGGTGTGAGGGGGCTGTGGTAATATACATTATAGCCAACTTTCATTGACCAAAGTCAATATCTTCAAGGTCGAGCGAGGTCATAAGGTCAAATCTCGACCGTGCTGGGGACCAATCGGGAAATGCGGTAATTATGCGGGAGAAAAGTAGGGAATATACTACCAGCGGACCAAGGTCGTAGAGGGGATAAAGGGCATTCAAGGTCGTTGACCTAAGACGTCACAATATGACCTATTCCTTATAATGTACACTATTACTAGCACTATAGCAACCGTTAGGCGGGAAATGAGGGTTTACATTGACCCATGACCTTTGGCCTTGACGCAAGTTACCTTAACTATGACGTCATAGCTCAATATGCGTCATACTGTATAACACCATTTGACCGGAAACACTGGGGACAATGACCTTGAAAATGCTGGTAAAGTCTTGCCCCGTGACTTCTGACCTCGACCGTGACCTTCATTTGAGGTGACCTTGACATATCATAAGCGGCGTTATGACGTCACCATTCGGTCTCCAGTGCAGGTGAAACGATGCGACCGCGCGATTGTGTGACAATCCCAAAACGTAGTTCTGACTTTGAAAGCCTATAATCCCCAGCGAAATGTTATCGATTTTTAGCCAATCGACGCGCCTTTGAATCCTTTCAAATGTGACCAAGTAGCGTTTTTTCGGTTACGAGCGGTTCTTCAGTCGCCTGGGAAAAAAGGTAGGGATGAGGGCCTCCGAGCCCCCCTCCCCTCCTCCTCCAATACGCGTGTTAAGGCTCAAGTAGATTCTGTCACTTTTCTCTTCGTGGTTGGACCGTTGGTACTTCAGAACCCAAGCTCAATCACTCAGATTCACTCGCGCGGGAATGTACCAGAGTTAATGCTTGGCATCATAACTGTTTTGTTTGGAGGAGGGAGGGGGGGGCAGAGGGGATGACGTGGGCTGATATGCATGGTGCTGGTCTGATCCGATAATTTCCAGGCTCAGAGGGTATCAGTGTTTGGATTTTAAGGCTTATTGTCCAAGAAAACTAAAATATTTTATTTTGTTCTCGTTCCCTAGCTGGGGCATGATAATGGCTTGCCGTTACTTTTTCCTGGGACCAACCGGGCTGTCCCCAGGATCATATCACCCTGTTAGGGCTGCTAGTTGGGTGATGCTAGGGCACATCAAATCCGTATATTAAGGCCTTAGTTTATACCGCCCTTGCATTCAACGTTTTTGTAGGACGATGGTGCAGAGACAGTTGCACACTCTTTGACAGGTGCCCGGCTTATACAATGAGCGTGTGTTCCGCTCACCCAGCCGTCCCGCAAGACAACCCAGTTGTTCATAGAAAGCTGTACGGTTCTGGTTGGGTGCTAAGATCCGTGTTCCGGAATGTTCGTGCTGGGAGTGGAGTTTGTTTGCCTCCGTGTTCCTGACGGGTGGATCTGTATGTGTTCGCTGACGCAACTCCATTCAGAAGATTTGGCAAATTCCCAGCTCTTTTGTGATGTTTGTGTATCTTTTGTTCTACTGTTGTGTCATTATTGTGTTATTTTTGTGTAACATTCGATGTTTTGCACGCGTTGCTGTAGTGTTCTGGTGTACCAAACATTGCTGCTGTGTAATTTCTTAACCAGTTGCCCGTGACCACGCCGTTCGAGACGCTGATTCTGCTCACCATTTTCGCCAACTGCGCCGCCCTGGCGGTCTATACGCCGTACCCCAACGGCGACAGCAACTACACCAACTCTGTCCTGGTGAGTGCCTACAGCACCAACTCGGTCCTGACGAGTCGTAACCATACCAAGTTTTATCGAGTCATAACAGCACCAGCTCGTTCCTGGGGAGATATGGCCGCCCCAGTTCTGTCTTGGTGCGTCACAACCTCACCAGCTGTTGATTAGACATAATGTCAGAGCTAGGCAGTGAGGGTGCAACGTCCGAATTTGAGGGGAGCACCAGGGGCTTTTCAGCCCATTTCTTTCCAGTCAGCGCCATAGGGTTAGTGTTAAATTTCCTATTCAAGGGGGCACTGTGCCCCGGTGCCCTCCCCCCAGTTCCGCCGCCAGTGGACCTAGGTTACTGTTTGATTTGCGTTGGAACGCTGGTAAGGTCGTAGTGGATATTACTCCCCTCATCATGGTGTTGTACAAAACGTTCGAATTTGGGGCGCCGGCAACTGTTTTGGCAAACAGAGTTTGTCTTTTCTGTGCCAGGGATTTACTTATGTTTGGTGATTTAAGAAGGTTACAGTCGGCTAACTCCTAGCTCTGGCTTTGTTATGACTTTCATAACAAATCCTGACTGAAAAATATGCGACCTTCCCTCTTGTCTTCCCACTGAGTCGAGAGAATTCTGGTAGACGGAGGTCTTCGCTGTGCCGCTGCGTCTGTTCCTATCGCCCAGTAGTTCGTCGGTTGTCTGACGGTGCCAGTCCTGGCGTCAGCAGCATGTTCAACACCGACGTCTGCAGTCGGCAACAAACAGCACGGCATTGGCGTGTAAACTTCACGCTGCCTGGCCCGGCCGTATCGGCGGCAGAGAGTTTGCGAATCCACGGCACGGCATTGGCGTGTAAACTTACACGCTGCCTGGCCCGGCCGTATCGGCGGCGGAGAGTTTGCGAATGCGAGATGGGGTGCCAGCAATGACTGGAGGCTGTCGGTGTATGCGTTGTTGTTTGCTCTGCTGGTGCAATATTGCCCCGTGACTGCGTAGGCCGTCATATTATACCTCCTTGTAAATTCACTAGTGCAGCGTAGTGGGCTTATGGATATAAAGGGACGCACTTCAGCTTTTAATAATACCCCAGTGACTGTTGTTGCTTCGTTTGTCGCTGTGGGACACTTTGAAGAGGTTTTGCGCTTGTTTTTATCGTTCTGTTTTGTTATATTAGGCCAATAAAAGGAAGGTACATACCTAGTTGGATCGGTAGAACGATTTATTCCGAACGTTCAGAAGTTATGAACAGGGCAGTTGGGGATATGGGCGGAGGACGAGGTGTAGGGGGAGGGCGGAGGAGAGCTTGGGATATGGGCAGAAGACGAGGTGTAGGGGAGGGCGGAGGAGAGCTTGGGATATGGGCGGAGGACGAGGTGTAGGCGAGGGCGGAGGAGAGCTTGGGATATGGGCGGAGGACGAGGTGTGGGAGCGGTGGAGCTGGGATATGGGTAGAGGACCAGTTGTTGGAGAGGGGAGGAAGCAGTACCTCATATCTCACCAGTATCAATGTTTGTGGCCTTGCGGTCATCAACACAGTCGCCCCATCCCAAATATTCTGGACGCTCTGACCGCTACGCCCAGAACTTCCTCAAACATCTGGGCTCCAATCAGCGGGCAATATCAGTGTTTCTAAAAACCCACCGTTGCCCACACTGTTCCAGGTAATAGATGAATGGGACTTTTGACCGTCGTCCAATGGGAAGGCACTTGGCCGGGGAACTCTCCAGCCAGTGGCCAAGCTCACATTTGGAGAACTGACATTTCAAAAGTTCCCCGGAACGTTGAATGGGCTTCCGTATTGCACTCAGGGGGAGCCGATGGAAAATGGGGACGTCCTGATTGCCCATTTGAATTTCATCCATGTTCTTGACAGCAAGAAGATTTGGAATAGCGTTTAAAAACCGTGGCGGCACCATCGGGCATGACCCCTGCCCCGCACGCGAGCGGATCTCCGGTTCCCCAGTCGTGAAGGAATAATATCCTTTGTGGCAGCTGCCCTGTCTCCGGCCAGCTGGACATGACTGTCGCCGCCGGACAAACAAATATACAGATGATCAGTGAAGTCTGAGGCTCACGAGTGGTACCTCTACCCCCTCGCCCCCGCAGCGACTGGTTGACTCCCTAAAACCTGTCATATATTGTTTGGATTTGGACCGCGTATTGCCTTAGACCCGGTATCCGGAGAAAATAGTTTTAATTACTTTGACTGAAAATAAAACTGTTATGCAAAACGATTGCTTCCCTCTATCCGCTGGTAACGCTTTTGGTCTTATCACCTGTATGGGCTGAGTAGGAGACACTAACACCTCGGACCGCGATGATTATTATTATTGTTGTTAAGATTCCTAAGCGTTGCCAGCGGCAAAATGATAAGCGGACCAATTAGTCTTAAACCTACTGCTGACAATAAACTCCCTTGGAACCGAGAACTCATTGAATTTTGGCTCATTGTTGCTTGCAGCACTGAGTGGTTGCAAAAATATATGATTTCTTTCCAATTTGGCTAAAATCTGAAAATCTCTGGTAGTAAAGGAGAGCCAGACCCCCCCTCCCCCCCATTCAGATGCGTGTGTTCGTGTTTAGTAAACCACCAGCTCCTAAGGTCATTTGGCTTCATCAGTTCTGAAGCTGTGCGAAGGCATTTCTTAGATAAGGAACCCGAGGAAATGTTTGACCTGGTTACTGTAAGTAAACTGAACGGGGCAGCGAAAATGTATGATCTGGTTCCTGTAAGTAAACTGATCAGGGCAAACCAGAATGCGTAACCTGGACCTGACCAGTGCCGGCCATTTCTCGGTGCTCGCCGAGCCGTCCAGGGCGCGGTGGGGGAGGCGGCGGCTGCAGCCGTACCCGTAGCCGGCGATCCGGCGGTAACTGCCCACGTGACCGGGGAGGCGGCGGAAGCAGCCGTGTCCAGCCACCTGCCTGCCAATACCGGCGCCGCTCAGTGCCGGCACGTGATCGGCCACCACTCCAGCACCACCAAAGTTCAACGCCGAGCAGGCCGCGTGCACGTGACTGGGCCCTGCGATTAGGGGCGGCGGGCGGCGGCGCCCAACACCATCAGGCTCAGCGCTATATTCCCTATCTGGCGACTCTTCTCACTCCCTCTCTCCTCGCCAATGCCGAGATAGTGTCGAGAGAATCGGAATTGGGGGCAGAGGGACTCCTCTGGAACTTTGCTGGAGCACCCCCTGCATTGAGGGGATGTAGCCGACTAAAGACATGGCGCTTCTTATTCGAAAAGGGGGCCGCCTCATCAATGTTTCAGGAGCGGTGACTGTCCCTTCGCCCCGGTTGCTGCGCCCCTGGTTGGATCTCATGAATAAGGGATGATCTATCTTTCACCGTGTATGCATACTGATACAGCTGGCGTGCGGACGAATGCAATATGTTATCGGCGTAAAGAATGGCACGGAGGCGGGCCCATACCATAATTGGAATTCTGGAGACACAGGAGCCTTCCACAAAAATACGATAGGGTATACCAGAAAAGCTAAAGCGTAGAAGCGTTAAAAAAGAAAAGTTCAAATGTGAATTTCAAACTCCGTAAAAACAAATTCTGAGATTTTGGCGAAGACTTGTGCTCCTGCTGCTTTTTTGTCACAACGCTATTTTGTTCCTAACTGGCTAGAAGTGAGGATTTTCCAGTTCAGCAGTAGCAGAACCGTGGCCCCGCCGGTCCCATCCGTTCCAATGTCCATGGATGGCAAAACGATATCATTGATGAGGACCTTGTTGGACATTTCTCTCACCAGGGAGATGGCCCAGAAATGTCATCAGTGGGGTACGCGACGCGCGATTGGCGAATTCTGGGGCATTCACCATGGTCGCCGAATTAGATGGAAAATAACGGAAGATGGTCGGATGCTTGTAGCTCAACTGGAGGGGTCACGGGGCTGGAAATTTAACCAAACGGAGGAAGATCCAGCAAAAACGCACGCTTTATTCCTGATTTATCTTGAGGCCGATTAAAGCTGGGACAAGAACATGTGACACAAGATACACTACTTTGTGGAAATGCGATCGGTCAAAAAGTGGCAGACACCCATCCCCCTTCATGCTTCATAGGGGGCTTTGTTTTTGGACTCAAGGTCACAGTTCTTTCGCCCATAAATCTCCTCATTAGATTGTAAGCTGCCCTGAGTAACGAAATATTTGGTCCCCAACAACCACCAGAAACATTTTTTTAGGTATTTGAAAATGAAGATCTAACAAAAATACAGCTACCAACTAAGTATTCATTCTATGAATTTTTCGCTGTGCATGGTCCATTATCGTAGCTTCGATGTGTATGTGTAACGAAGACGTGCCTTTTTTGTGAGCCACCCAGCTGGTTTAATGGTTTAACGGTACATGTCTCCCTTATTGAAGGACAGGGTTGTCCCAACGAAGTTGTTTTTATGTTGTCGAGAAATAAGTTTTGAGCGTAAATGCGATGTATCATGGCCTTCGTCTGTGCATTTCCGTTTTTTCCCGGTATCCGTTGTACGATCATGTTTTTACGGCTCGTGTCTGTGGTGCGACTGCTGTGCTAACGCTGTGGTGCGACTACTGTGCTAACACTGTGGTGCGACCACTGTGCTAACGGTGTATTACGACCACTGTGCTAACGCTGTGGTGTGACCACTGCTAACGCTGTATTACGACCACTGTGCTAACGGCGTGGTGCGACCACTGTGCTAACGGCGTGGTGCGACTACTGTGCTAACGGCGTGGTGCGACTACTGTGCTAACGCTGTGGTGTGGCCACTGTGCTAACGGTGTATTACGACCACTGTGCTAACGCTGTGGTGTGACCACTGCTAACGCTGTATTACGACCACTGTGCTAACGCTGTGGTGTGACCACTGCTAACGCTGTATTACGACCACTGTGCTAACGGCGTGGTGCGACCACTTGCTAACGGCGTGGTGCGACCACTGTGCTAACGCTGTGGTGTGACCACTGCTAACGCTGTGGTGCGACCACTGTGCAAACGTCGTGGTGCGACCACTGTGCTAACGGCGTGGTGCGACCACTGTGCTAACGTTGTGGTGAGACCACTGTGCTAACGCTGTTGTGCGACCACTGTTCTAACGGCGTGGTGCGACCGCTGTGCTAACGGCGTGGTGCGACCACTGTGCTAACGGCGTGGTGCGACCACTGTGCTAACGGCGTGGTGCGACCACTGTGCTAACGTTGTGGTGCGACCACTGTGCTAACGCTGTTGTGCGACCACTGTGCTAACGGCGTGGTGCGACTACTGTGCTAACGGCGTGGTGCGACCACTGTGCTAACGCTGTGGTGCGACCACTGTGCTAACGCTGTTGTGCGACCACTGTGCTAACGCTGTTGTGCGACCACTGTGCTAACGCTGTTGTGCGACCACTGTGCTAACGGCGTGGTGCGACCACTGTGCTAACGGCGTGGTGCGACCACTGTGCTAACGCTGTTTGCGACCACTGTGCTAACGCTTTGTGCGACCACTGTGCTAACGGCGTGGTGCGACCACTGTGCTAACGGCCTGTATCTTTTGCTCCGGCAGGTGGATTTTTAGTTCATAATTCTGCTGTTTTCCGTCGGGAGAACTTTGAGTACACATTAATGCTGTGTTTCGCTAGGAGGACTTTGAGTACATATTTCTGCTGTGTTTCGCCAGGAGGACTTTGAGTACATATTTATTCTGTGCTCTGGCAAGAAGGTATTGAGTAAATATTTCTGCTGTGTTTCGGCAGGAGGACTTTGAGTGCATATTTCTGCTGTGTTTTGGCTGGAGGACTTTGAGTACATAGTCCTTTTGTGTTTCGACTGGAGAAAATTAATCATATATTTCTGTTGTTCTTCAGTAGGAGGACATTGAGTACACATTTTGTTGTGTGCCGGCAGGAGGATATTGAGTACATATTTCTGTTGTGTTCCGACAAAGGATTTGAGTATATATTTCTTTGTTCTTCAGTATGGGACATTGAGTACACATTTGTGTTGTGTTCCGGCAGGAGGATATTGAGTACATATTTCTGGTGATCTTCACTGGCGAGTGCGTCATGAGGATCATAGCCTATGGTTTTCTGTTGCATCCAGGCGCGTACCTGCGCAACGTCTGGAATATTCTCGATTTTAGCATAGTTGTTATAGGGTAAGTACACCGCCTATCTGTCCTCCATAAAAGTCTGGCCTCCTGTTCACTGAAAAATGCAAGCCGACTTCTGTGCAGGAATGTGATGTTGAAGCGTTGAGCTGGTGTTGATGTTGTCGGTGTGGGTGCAGTCGGTACGGCTGCGGAGTCTGCCAACGTACCAAACCGACCCAAGCGGAACACATGTGGAAAATCACGCTTTCAAACCTGATTTATAAAGAACCATCTAACATTGCAGAGCTGGAATACCAGGAATATTATTAAATGCGAGAATTTTCAAGCCTAGGTTTTGCACGTAATCGATATAAGCGTTATCACGGAGTCGACTCTAACCCCGGGGTTCCCTTTAGCTATTTATATCTCCGCAGACATATTGCAGACTTTGATATAGGGTTGCCAATCTTCTACAGGCTGTTTAGTTCAAACAGAGCATTGGGAGTATTGTAAGGGTAGAAATACGGGCGGGATCCAGTCGCCGACTGCCAGGCCGAAGTTACCGGCTATGGGCCGTTGTTCCTGCTCTGTGGGGGGGACTGGAGTCTCGCGAGCAGGGCTGCGGCATCATCAGGCGGAGCGCGGCTCCATCGGGCTCAGTCGAGCTGGCTGGTGCCGCACCGTTTATCGAGAGGCCGGTCTCTCGGTCAGCAAGAAAGCCGTAGTCTCGGATTTGTCTGCTAAGTAGACGCTGTGATGTTTACCTGGGCAGGGGCACAGAGGATTAGCGTGCTGCCATTGTGGACGGCGGCTTCAGGTCAGATTTGCTCCTATTCTCTGCCCAGTTTAAAGAATGTCAGAAGCGCTGCCCTCCTCGGCGGACAGCTCGGCGTCTTACCCGCCGCGTCACGTGCGTGCCGGTAGCCGCGGAATCGATGGCACAGGCTCGCGCCCGCCACGTGTGCGGTTGCGGCCCGACGCTGGGTCCTAGTGGCTGTGAACAGCTGACCAGGGTCAGCTGACTGCGAAGGAATCATAGTGGCCGTATCGAGCGGCGTGCCGCCGATCCAGCCGCGGCGGTTTCCACGAAACCATGCCAAATGTCGGGGCAGCCGCCGCTGGACTGACCCAGAAAGCCCTGATATGGGGGAGGGGGGGCGACTGTGGCCGTTCGCCGTGCCATTAACGGCACGCGTTCTGTGCCCATCAGTGGTGTGTGGTACTGATGGATCAACAGGCGATGTCGGCCATCAGCGGAAATCAGCCCTCTGCATTAGCGCTGCTATGATTCCTTCATCCGAGTAGATACTGGTGGTGGGGGAGCTCTTTCACTCGCCGTTCTGGCGTGATATTAGACTCATATTTTTCAACGGGTGGTATATTTAGTTGTATATTTGTTTATTATTTAGTATATTTACTTGGTTTTATATTTGTACACTTGCGTAGTGTTGTTGTTTTAGTTCTGTATGAGGCAGTAATTAGAAAGCACTACGGAGTGTGAAAACTACGTATGTATTGCTGATCTCTTTCTCGCTTATCTCACAAATGATGCCATATGAACAAAAATTATTTTTGGTAGCTTTGTAGTTCTTCGCAGGGGCGGGACGCTGAATAGTCGCCCAAGTACCGGCACGGCTTTATCGAAATAAACTCGCCGTCTCTGCTAATGCAGCAGCTTGGAGAGGAAGTCGCTGTTTAGTTCATTATCCTTGTCTTCAAAATAGCGGCGTTTTTTTACTGCAAGTTTGCCGTAGCGATGGACATAGTATCAATATCGAGATCAACATGATATTTGTTCGATAGACCTGAACGGTGACTATGTGGTTTCATTGTCTTTATTGACATGTTTTCGGAAAAAATGATATCTCCTAGGCTTCTGGTTCAACATACCATTGCCTTACTTTTAAGTTTTCCGTGATATATTTGAGAATGTTACTTTCTTTTGAACTACAGTGATAGTAACGCTCGGGGAAAATAGACGGAACCTTAATATGGCTGAAAATCACCTTTCTGAAATCACTTGATTTTTCCGTAGATATCGCATGTATTGCGATTGTTGGTTAACTCAGTTTGGACCAGCCCAGGTACACGGTGCACATTGAGCTGAATGTGACGCCCATGTACAGCAATCCCACTGTGCCGCGCGTGTGTGACGGACCCTCTGACCCCTGTCCTCCCCCGGCAGTATTATCAGTACTGCGCTATCGTCGCTAATACAGGAGGGGTTCGACGTGAAAGCGCTGCGGGCGTTTCGTGTGTTGCGGCCACTCCGGCTGGTTTCCGGGGTACCGAGTAAGTACCGAAGCGCTCCCAATCCCTTTGTTCCCAGCGTACCAGGTAAGTTCTGAGGCGAAACTATGCATCGTCGTATTGGGGGATATAGAGGTAGGGAGACGAGTCTTTGTAGGGCTTACAGTTAACATCATTTTTCGTGTTCTGGATGATGTATATATACGTGCATTATTAGCTGCCAATATACGTGTGCGGTCTCAAACTGGCATCTATGGGAGATGAAAATTTTCCCATATAGAATTTCACTTTAAGACAACCAGGGAGGCAATATTTTGAAAGGGTCGTGATTGTGTGCTTGGCTGGTTAATCACATCTGCCTTGATCGTGTGTAGGGGTGCTGATTGGGGCCGGTGTCACGTGGGGGAAAGTTAACGCTCGCTCGAAGTTAAAGCTCCGTCAGTGACCTCCACGTGCAGTTTCTCAGACGTGGGAGGATTGACGGGCTGGTATGTGTGTGCGTGTGTGTGTGTGGGCGTCTTATGTGTCCACCGCCTCTCACTTCTTCCAATCCGCATTGTATACTGTATCGGCTCCTGGAGATTTGCTCGTTAGGTTTTCTCGTGTTCGTCGTAGTCGGCAAGTTTTGTTGCTACGCGATCCCCAACCGTTCTGCATGTTTCCTAGCTGTGCCTTCGAAAGAGCTTTTCGGTACCTTCTCTTCACCAGAGGTGTGGGTTTTCGAAAATGCGTGGAAATAATACATGAAGAAGATGTCGGCAGTCACTTTCAGGAGCTTCACATTTTAAACTCAAGTAGTAGAACATAGTGAAATTCACTTGAAGTCATTCGGATAAAAGATAATCTCGAAAGATCCAAAGAAAATTTAAACATCTCAGCATTTGGTCGGGGTGCCCGGGCACCCCTAAATGAATAGGAGTCAATGCCCCTGTCGCTCATTATTTCACGTTGGAGGGTTTTTCCGATGGCCTTACCCCCTGACAGATTCTCATGTAAGTCGGACAGGTGCTGAAATACATCAACATTATTTCTAACGTGGCGTGATATGCAACATCCTAAAATCATGCAGAAGTTCAACAGCAAGAACTGGAAGATCTCATAGATTAAAGCATCACAATGTACCTCCGCTACACGTGGAACTGCTTTTAAGTAGGAATTAATAAACGGAACCTTCCGTAATTTGGTCAGAAACTTGCTGAACTGCGTAATAATCCTCTCTCCACAAAATTAGATCCCGGTGTGAGAATAAGATCGCGGCCGTGCCGTCTGTACCCCCGGCCCAGGCTCGTGCCGCGCGCCTCCTCACGCAGGGGTTTTGTTCCACCAGAACGTCGGCCGTGTGGGCTGTAAGTGGGGACGCGGCGGGCCTGCCGGCGGTGGAGGGGGGTGTCAGATACGGTCGCACGGTGAATGTTTCAGTGGCGGCGGCCGCCTCCGGTCAGCTCAATACGCCGACTTCCGCCGCCGTGCGCCGGCCGCGGCTTTTAAATCCGCGTGGCTTGGACGCTGGCTAAATAATGGAATCTGCTCCAGAGAGCCTGTAAAACACCCTTTTTAAACAAGCTTGGTCAGACCCGTGGATTACACTGCGTCAGCCACCGCATCAAAATAAAGTGAGGACATGGGTGTTTCTGGCCGTTTTCTATTCTCACATGCGCCACATTAACGCCGCACGGGAACTGGTAGCGTGAAGAGGTCACGTAAACTGGAAGCGTCGCTGAAGCGAGCGTTCGGCCAGGGCGGCAGACCCCCAGAACGTGCCGGGGGCCCGCGTGGTCGGCGTGCGTTAACGGGGCCTTAGATGGTCCCCGATGGAAATACGGACGCGACAGCGCATAATACGGGAACAGACTTATTCATGTTACCCTGTGCTCACAAGTGAAGGGGCAATTAGCTTTGATGTACGAGAGAGAGGAGAGAAGAGCCTGGAAGGCTGATTGTAAGGAGACTGGATGGTACTTGCTCTTCTTCCGATTGCTGTCACTTATTGATTTAGAGAAGATGGGAAAAGGGAATTGTAAGGCAGCTACAGTATCACACTGACAAGGCTTAGACCACTCTTCATAAATGAACTAGTGCGAGACAGAAATCGGGCATGTTGCCAGATTTACGCTGCCTCCAAAATGCTCCTGCTCACGACCTTGCTCGAGCCAGCTCTATAGAGAGATGATTATCTCTGGCATTCACTGGTCGTCACTAACACTCATTGGTATGTTGCAGGTTTGCAAGTGGTCTTAAACTCTATTCTTCGAGCCATGGTGCCTTTACTTCACATCGCGCTTCTTGTGATATTCGTCATCATCATCTACGCCATCATCGGACTGGAGTTGTTCCGGGGTCAACTGCACGAGACCTGTTTCCACAACATCACAGGTGAGCGCCACCCGACCCTGCACAGGGGATGTGGCTCCAAAGGAGAGTTACCCGGGCTTGCTAGAGAGCGAAGAGAATGACATCTCGAGGGGCGTTACACTGAATGGGTTGACTTAAGATAACCTAGTTTAGACCGAGGTCCATCTATCCTCGGCCCGCGGCCGAATACAGTTCCGAGGTCGGTACCCCTGGGTTCTCTCAACCTTTCCTAATATGCTAACTAGTGACTCTTGTTGAGCTTAATGTGGTCAGCCGAATTTCCCTAGGTCGTTCGCTGATCCCTACATTTTCGAATGATTTCTGAGTTCCTCGGAAGGACTTACAAACCTGCTTCCCCTCTTTCGTGGTCTGTCAAATGGAAGCAGCACGTCCCGACGGCTGGTTGTACGGATCCCTCCCTGCGACGTTAAATGAGACCGCACGTCCCGACGGCTGAGTGTACGGATCCCCTCCCTGGCGACGTTAAATGGAAGCAGCATGTCCCGACGGCTGAGTGTGCGGCTGCCCGCCGCCGGTGCCGGCGGACCGCGCGTGGTCCCGATGGCGTGCTCTGTGCTCATCCTGCCGGCCATTGCCTAGTTATCGGTGGCCTCAACAGGCGGCTTGTAGTGAGGATGCCGCCGGAGGCATGGCCCAGTGCCGGGATTGGACGCCGCCGTACAGGAAATGACGCAGAGGAGCTGTGAGCCGCGGAACCCATATGTCACGGTGTTGATGAGCGAGAGAGCAAACCCCAACGACGCGAAACGCACTATGGGGTCTTGGATTTTCGGTGTTTCCTGTTCAAGGTTAAGGGAGTGTCCCGTCTTTATAATGGGTTTTGAACTGGTTTAACAGTTTTGCAGAGCATGTCCGGAGACGGCTATTGGCATATTAAATTTTACCCAAAGCTCTATCAAGTGTGTGCACATTTCTAAAGTTCTAATAAAAGGAACTAAGGGCCCTGATTCAAACCATGGAGGAGTCCCTTTTACATCTAGTTGCTACAATTTCATTGGTCGAAATCCTAACTTCGTGACTGCCACCCACATCACACGATACATGAACATCTTGACATTAACAATAGCATCGCTGTCGCATCGGCGACATGCGAGCGGCACCATATCGGCCAACCTCGTAATTACACGAGGTTCCTAGGTCAACCTCAAGTGAGCCACATTCTGTTCTGGCGACACTATAAATTGTAAAAAATGGTCTGTTTCTGTTCTGAGCGATTAACGGCGGAAAAAAGTTTCCATATTTCCATGATTTACGTTGTCCATAAAAAGTCCTGTTCGGAATGACAGTGTGTTCCCCTCTAAGCCCGTATATCTGTGTTTTCCCATTTATCGAGAATGGAGATTGGACTATTGAACGAAAGTTTATGTTAGGTTTGAAGTTGAAGCTAAAATTTGGCGTTAGGCCTCCTACCGACCGGCTCGCAGCCGCGTTCGACGTATACCGAATCGATGCCGTCGAGATGATTGAAAGTAAACGCTATTGGAGCCGATTTTCCAATAGATCATTGGGAGTTCGTTACGACTGGAAGCTTTCGTCCCCACCCATCCCGATCGACCCCGGGGGATCCCAAACTCCAAATCGATAACAATCACATGTGAACTAGAATCGAGCACCCTCGGACCCGACTATTTCTGGTTTCGAAAAAAGGTGCGCTTGTAGCAGCTGGTGAGTGATGATAACCCACTTTTTTATAATTGTATACATTTTGTCCAAGTTCGGTTATTTGTGTTGGAGCCTCATTAAAGTCATCAGTGGACTTGTCACGGAGACCCCGATCCCACCATCCGAACGAGCAACCCCCGTGATGAAGGGTCAATTTAGAAAACCAAAGTTCACAGGGACGGCCGCTCCGCTCAGGTCACCCTCTCACCAGTCAGTTGTTAGTCGACCTACGTGGGGTAAACATAGAGCGCCGGAGCGTCTCAGGGGAACCGATCCCAAGCCTGGACATGCAGTGTCACTGCATGTTACTGAGCAGTGGGCCGGAGTCCAACGCTCTATTAATTAACACGCTCTATTAACTGAGCTACCGGGGCGTTCTTACCGCCAAACATCGCCGGGGCAAGATTTGGAGCTCCGCGTAGAGCAGAGTTCTTTTTTTGCAGCAAACGTTTCCTTTTTTAGTGCTGTTTCCGGCACTAAAATGTTTGTATGGTTTTTACATAAGAGAGTGATGTTCCCGACGCTGAGGCGTGAGGAGGCGATGAGCGGTAAGCATTGTGCTAATGGTCAGCCAGCCGGGCCGAGGTTGGCACTGTCGTTAGCATCCGGAGGGTGGCGGTAGAACGCATCAGACGCTGCTACTCTATACCGTGGGCAACACATCATGTATATCGCTGTAGACCATTTCCCGTCCGTAATCTCTCGTTCGTGCTGTCCGTTTTATCTTCTGCATGGTCAGTGTATTGCTCGGCACATTGTCGGGCACCAGAGCTGAAATCTGTGCTCGGCAGCTGTGATCTGGAGGAGTGTGGAGTGTGTGCAGATATGTACCTTTGGTTATCCGCGCCGATGTAGGTAGACTACGCAGAAGGCAGTCGCGTCTGCAGCCGTTGTATTTGTTCGACCGGGAAGTGTGCGGGAAGCCGGCCTCATCTGCGCCGCTGCCCCCGGGGGTCGGCCGCGGCCCCCGGGGGTGGACGGGGAAGCCCGGCGGGGCGTGTCGTTAGCTGATGTTGGCGCTGTCGACGGAGGCAGGCTGGAGGGTATCGCCCAAGGCGCCGACGGCTGTGTGGTAGTTACAGGCGGACCTGCTCTACACCGCAACCTCCACGAAGAGATGTGCTTAGTTTCGGGACGAATCGGTGCGTCTGGTGATGCCGCCAGAATGTTGCTCTTTCGGGGACTTATTTTCCTTCCATTTGAATTGAATGTTGTAGGAAAATTTTTGACTTGCAAAGAATGTTGTTCGGTGTCAATTCAATTTCAATTTAATATTTTTTCATAAGCACGGTAGATTTCCGCTTTGGCATAATTTTGACGGGAGCAAGAGTCTCAGAATGGAACCAGGAATGGGATTTTTTTCATTTTTAGACAGAATTTTGGACCATAGTAGTGTTTAGGAACGACTTTGAGTGATTTGGACGTGGAGTATTGGTTATTTACTGCTGTTTTGACTTACCTCTGACTCGCATTAAACAATTGACATAGACCACATAACGAATAGCCCACAGGTGAACTCAGACTGATTACTTCGGTCACTTTTTCAGTTTAGAGCGCATAACCCCAGGTGACGAGGTGGCCCGTATCTTTCGAACCGAACCGTCCGCCTCCGTCCCGAGTCCCGGGCTGTCAGTGTATGGGATTAGCCTGGCGGAGACAGGCTGCAGACACCCACTCCCACACCTCCGCCCTAATCTCGCACCTTCACCTTAATTTCGGAGGGCTGCATCTACAGCTGGGTAGCTCCGGGACACACCCCACTGCAGCTGCTTCTTCCGCGGCCTCAGTCGAGACGGCTGGTGCAGGTACAGACTCTCCGCAGGATTAACTGCTGATGCGATGCGCATTGGATGCTGCATAGATGGCAGCACTGCAGCTGGTACCAACAGAGACTGAGCAGCTGCAGAAGTCAGTGTAACCCCAGAACCCCCGCTGACTGGCCAGGGTGACACCTGGCGGCGGGGCCGAGAGGAACCACGTAATGTAGATGGCGCTGCAGTGCCCGGCCATTGCGCAGAGGGACTGACATGCTCTACCCAGTGCAACCCGCACACAGTCCCGGCAGCCAGCGTCCTCCCCCCTCTCCCCAGTGGCGGCGGATAAGGGGGGGCAGGGGGCAGTTACCCCCCCAAATTATCAGAAGGGGCCCCTGGAAAAATACGGTATTTTAGCTTGGTTCTTTTCTGAATGTTCATAAGCGACCTGACTGGGCCCTCAACAGTTTCTCAGGTTTTTAGGGGGGCCCTTTGCTGCCGAGAGGGCCCCATCGTCAAGGGGGCTCCCTGGAAAAATTCTTGCCCTCCCATCCGAAAATAGCATCCGCCGCCACTGCCCCTCCCTGAACTACCCTGTCGACTCGGGACCGCCCGGAAACCTGGGAACCAGGGACACACATCCCTGGGGTAATCGTGCGATCGTGGCTGTTCTGGTCATCTGACTCGTAACTCTCAACACTGATGCATGCGGAGGGTGCATCGTCTGGATTTGCTCATATACATTGGCATAGATAACATTATACTGATATATATGGCTGCTATACTGGTATCCACTGACCTACAATTATTTATGACTATCTATTTTATCATCATTGAGTCACATTCCCTCTATAAAACTGCACGCATGTTCCAAGACAGTGCTTCCTGGGCTAATCCTGAAGCCAGAGTTGACCTATTTTTGTGGCTCCACCTTCAGCTGCAGACAAATTTAAGTGGCTCTGATTGGCTCCAGTTCCGAAACTATGCTGTCACGGCCTAATTTTTCAAAGATGTCAAAGCTATGAATCCAACAGGAGAATAGTTACAGGACATTCTTCTTCTAAAGCTGGGAGCATGATGACGTCTTGGAAATATGCTATGTTTGCCTGGCTCCTCGAATACAAGACAACCGAGTTGTGCATTTGGGCTTAGTTTTCAGACACATGAAATTACACGATGTACAAATTCAGTGGCTAACCTTAGCGAGACGGCTGACCGCAAGGTAGGTTCCACCCCTCCCCCTCCATGCTAGCATTTCAGCTCCCCTGGGGGCAGGTGTCCACATCAGTGTCCTGCGTCCGTCCCTGTCCTGTCCGACTGACGCTGCCGCCCGCCGCCGCAGGTGCCATGAGTGATGAGCCGTCTCCCTGCGGCCCCAGCGGCTACCAGTGTCCGGAGCCGTACGTCTGTCGAGGCGACTGGGAGGGCCCCAACTTCGGCATCACCAACTTCGACAACTTCGGCCTGGCCATGCTCACCGTGTTCCAGTGTATTACCATGGAGGGCTGGACTGACGTCATGTACTATGTGAGTGGGGCGCTGCAGCGGCTGCGCTCTCGCAGTGCCACCGCGGTGCAGACTGTGCCGCGGCGAGAGTGGGGCTGCTGTCGTGCCCTGATCTAACTATATAGGTATGTAGATGTAGCCAGCTGCTTTTTTGTGCCAAAATACATTTAATGTTCTTTTGTTACCATTGACTGAGCTGACTCATATTCTCATGAATAGTTTTAGTAATACCATTTGTCTGTTTTTTTTCAACAGCGTATGTTCATGGGCATTATAATCAGTCAGAATAGCTCGGACACTCAAACTTTTTGTTTCTGGTTTGTCTTGTTTGAAGTTGCCGACCAGAGCTGCTATAGATGATTCTGTTAGTTTATTTAGTGACCCGCCTCGACTGAGAATTACTTTACTTATTTCTCTGGAGTAATTATTTACTATGTGCTTGGCTTTGCTCTGTGTTGTTCTGGTGTTACTTTCTGGTCAGCAGTGTTGGTATATCGCCTCTGTTGGTCTCGACGCTTCTCTCACAGGCTTGTGCAGGTGCTTCAGGTGAATGTGGAACCAGTAGCGGCGCCTTCTTGTTTAAGCGACACTGAAAGTGTCGTGCCGTGTCGGGGGAGCTGTCGGGTCACTCCCGTTGTTTCTCTTCGTTTTCCGCCCGCCCGACACTGAAAGTGTCTTCTGTTTCGGGGGGGGGGGGAAGCTGTCGGGTCACTCCCGTTGTTTCTTCGTTTCTCCGCCTGCTTCAACACAGGCTCGTCTCGCCGCCTCAGCGGGTTCCCTCAGTTCTCCTCTTTCACGCTTTAATCGTCTCCTTGTCTTACACTGTCACTCGGGTCTATCTTTTCCATTCCACACACTTGAGTGATAGTTTGAGAAAATATTAAGTATTTCAAACATCTGTAAAAATTCCCATGTTTGTTTATGTTTTCATTGTTCCGATTAAGCTCCCATACTTTGTCATTCGTCACACAGAATCCTGCTATAATCTGTAAAGTTTTATCAATTTATTTTTAACGCGCTTGATGTAGGAATATAACTGACGTGAGTAAAGTTAATTCCATCACAACTTATAAAAATGCCATTCAGGTCACGTGAGGCAGGAGAAATGCGCTTCAGGCGCTTTGCTACTATTTCATTTCGTTGTCAGTGTGTGTTTTTATCAGTGTTTCGTGTTTCTCCATATAAAGTCGTGCTCAGTCTGGAGCGCCCAGTTCGCCGAAGGGACGTTCGTGTCTCTCGGCAATCAGCGACCGCAGCAGTCCGAGTTGAACGCCGAAATTAGCACCTGAATGAATGCCCTGACTTGTTCGGTTCTAGCAATTTTAATCATGCCCGCTTTCAGCAGTGCGCGGGCGGTCGGAATGCAGAGCCGATGTTAATCGGCGGTGGGTGGTGTGGGTGGGGAGCTGTATGACGTCGCTGTGCGCTGTGTGAGACGCGTTGGCGCTAACGCCGTTCGTTCTTCCCCCTGTTCGCCGGCTACCTCAGATGAATGACGCGCTGGGCTACAGCTGGCCGTGGATCTATTTCCTTACCCTCATCATACTGGGCTCCTTTTTTGTGCTTAATCTAGTCCTTGGTGTCCTCAGCGGGTAAGTATCGGTCATGGCCGTGACTCTCTCTCTCTTTCTCTATCTCCGCCGTTTGGCTGTGTGACCTCTGGCCGGCTTGTGTGCGTGTCTCTCTCTCTCTTTCTCTATCTGTGGTTGGCTTGAGATGCACCTGGCTGCCGAGCCGCTTCTGTGGCGTGACTCAGTGTCGGCAGCACTTTCCCGGCGCGTGGCGGTGGTGTGGGGTGTGGTGGGGACGCGCCGTCGGCACCCAGCCGACTCAGCTGTCCATGTTCTGGGCGCCCGTCCTGGTCTCCGAGCAGTGTCGGACCCGCCAGCAGCTCCCTGATAATTACCGATCTGAAGTCCGCTGCATCAGCGGTGTGGGCCGCCTTCCTCAGTGTCGCGATTTGCGTCTGTTGAAGCATGGCTGGCGGTAGGAGGAGCTGACGCTCGGGTCCGGCACTGCTGTGGGACCACGCTGTGTGCCCCCATGCGTAGGCCGCATGTTGCCCCCTATGGCACCCCCGGCCCTGGCCCCGCGCTCTACACCCCAGCGGTCCCACTGAGTGCCCTGCATGTTGCTGCGGCGGCGACCACCGCCGCCCCCGCTGACGCCCCTCTTTTGTTTGGTGCCCACCTCAGATTCAGGATGTACGCGGACAGTCCTGGCCCTGGATCTATTTCATATCAATGATGATCGTCGGGGCGTTCTTTGTCATGAATCTTATTCTCGGTGTGTTGAGCGGGTGAGTGCCCCTGCCCCAGTCCGTCCCTAGCCCTAACCCTTCTACCTGCACTCTTTCCGTGTTAGTTTTTACGCTTAGCTGAAGACTCTCCCCTCTCTCTTGCTCTCGCTCTCTTAGTTGCCTTGTTTGCTGCGCCAATGCCAAGGCTTATATAAATAGAATGGCCTTACGGTGCGCTGAAATTGGTAGCTGAAGCTAGCTTGCATCCTGGCCTGTTCTTGCATTGTTGTTCTGGCAAAGTCTTGCTTATGTAATTAACAGCGAAGTTGAAACTCACTAGACATGTGTCGCTTATTTGGTGTTGATGACAAGGAGGATACAAGTCTAGATGCTAACCGTCGTAACTTTGATCGCTTGTGAGTGCGCTTTGCTTTGAGCTGGGTTATAACAACATTGCCTCATCCTAGATTCGATAGTTGTCCACTGTTGCTCTCCACACAATGATGACTGGGAGTCGTAACAAAGCGAAATTGGGTGAAGCAGGAATGGCCTGCGGTTTTGATTCTGAAGTCAGTTACAATTGGCCGCTGTGGGCTGTCAGGATCACTACTCGTAAGTCCAGTCAACAGCTCGTGTCTAGATCTAGCCTTTCTTTTGAGATGGCAGATTTTGATCCGTCGCCGGGGGTCTTCTTTTTCGTTCGGCTTATCTCTGCTCGGTTTTCGACCCCTCGGGATGTTGGCGTTTCTTGCTTGGGTGGCGCGTCCTTGCATGCCCTGTGATATTTACACTCACTCTTACCCTGTACCCTTCACTGGCACGGACTGCTGACACACCTCTTACGTTCCGTATTTGAGGATTGTTTTATATTGCTTGGTTTCGGTTTGAAACATATTTAGCATCAAGCGAATGCGGGGTTGTTATGAGTTTGTAGCTCCTTTCCAGCATATAGTAATCGGCTCATCTTGATGCTTTGTACTGGAATTAGGTTTGTAGCTAAAGTGCACTTCCAGGTAATGGTTTTCTTCTTTGCACTGGTGACCTTTATATGCCCATATGGTTAGCGTGTAGAGTTGCGATTGAGCCCGCAAGTGTGCCAGTTTTAGCAACGCTGCAGTGATCATTAACTACGGAGTTGGGTGTGGGGAAAGCTATGGAAAGTGCTTTGGAATCGATGACACAGATTTCTGGTTTTATAAAGTACCACAGTTACGCATCAATACATTGACTTATGTCGTCATTGGCTACAAAAACCAATCCCTAATCTTGTTTTCCCTAGAATACCGGGAATGATTAGTCTGCCGCACAAAGGAAAGAAATATATATCGAATGCCTTAGCAATAACCAGTGCATGTCTTCCTATGCTCGACAGAAATTCCTTGCGGACCTACTTTGAAATGTTTGCCCCGTAAGCTTATCGTTTGGTCACGGTGCCATAAGGCTCAGACTCCGTATAACGACAATGGTATGTTGGACTGAGTACGTTTATAGGTCTGTATGGGTGTACATAACAAAACAGCTACGTACCAGGGAGCCGCTGCGTTCCTCCCTCCCGGCTTTACTAATGAGGGGAGGGGGCACCCCACCCTACTTCAGAGCCATAGCTAGTCGATTCCCTTCAAAATCAAGATGTTGGCAAGTTTGGGACGGTTGTTATCCCGAACTCTCATTCGAATCTGTTCATACGCTGATCCCCGGTTTGGGGCATTTCTGAGGCGTACATATATGTGGTAATTTGCGTGCAATGGGCCGCCAACCTCGGAAACACGCTGAGCCTCCAGGTTCCAGACTGTTCCCCGCTCCACTCGAGCAAAGTCTTAGCACCTCTTAAATATCTTAAACGTCCTCTTTACCCCTAGTGGGCATATCCGGGCAGACAAAAACTTTCAAGAGATTCATTATTATTGTGTTGTTGCATAAGCATTATATTCAACGTTTAGGTAATAGGTAGAAATGTTTTAGACGCCTCATCTCTCAATACCGCAACTGCAGTCTTATTTAAAGTTATCCAGCTAGAATTGAAAACTAGATATTTGACTTTCAGCACAGAGATACGGATGTTGTTTTGATAACATATGAGCCTGCCTATCTATAATGACCTAGTTTCATCTGTAAGCCGTTGTTGCCGGTTAAACCGGAATGGAAACTTTAAATTTAGTTAAGACTGGAGGCTTACGTCACAAGTTTAGTTGTTCTGACTTGTACTGGTGTAGGTTAGGCGTAGGTTAGCATTACCTAACCAAACCTGTACATATGTTTACAACTAAGCTCACGACATTGCCCTTAACCTCCAGCGTAAACTATAT
This sequence comes from Lepas anatifera, assembly GCA_034440635.1. Taxonomy (NCBI): domain Eukaryota; kingdom Metazoa; phylum Arthropoda; class Thecostraca; family Lepadidae; genus Lepas; species Lepas anatifera. The sequence goes on from JAOTON010001320.1 coordinate 920,371, forward strand.
TACAACTGTTCTACTTAGACTAGGCTGGGAATGTGCCATGGAACAGACTTAATACTCTCTTGATGCTCACCGAGAAGCGGTACTGGGCAGCGAGCTCTGCAGCGACAGCCCGACACCCTCTGACGGTCGCGCGATGGGTCGCCAACAGAGAGTTTTCCAAGGAGAGAGAGAAGGCCAAGGCTCGCGGCGACTTCCAGAAGCTGCGCGAGAAGCAGCAGCTGGAGGAGGACCTGCGCGGCTACCTGGACTGGATCACCCAGGCCGAGTACCTGGAGCCCGAGGACGACGCCACCGGTGACGAGACCAAGCTGCGTGAGTGGCTGGCCGGGGACCGGGAGCGCCTGGAGGGGGCTCTGACCGGTCTGGCAGTCCCGGGTTGTGGGGGAGGGAGCGCTGTTTCTGACTGGCCTGGCAGTCCCGGGTTGTGGGGAGGGGGCGCTGCCTCTGACTTTCCTGGCAGTCCCGGGTTGCGGGGAGGGAATGTTGTCTCTGACTGGCCTGACAGTCCCGGGTTGCGGGGAGGGGGCGCTGCCTCTGACTGGCCTGGCAGTTCCGGGTTGTGGGGGAGGGGGCGCTGTCTCTGACCGGTCTGGCAGTCCCGGGTTGTGGGGGAGGGAGCGCTGTTTCTGACTGGCCTGGCAGTCCCGGGTTGTGGGGGAGGGGCGCTGCCTCTGACTTTCCTGGCAGTCCCGGGTTGCGGGGAGGGAATGTTGTCTCTGACTGGCCTGACAGTCCCGGGTTGCGGGGAGGGGGCGCTGTCTCTGACTGGCCTGACAGTCCCGTGTTGGGGAGGGGCAGGGCGCTGTCTCTGACTGGCCTGACAGTCCCGGGTTGCGGGGAAGGGGCGCTGCCTCTGACTGGCCTGACAGTCCCGGGTTGTGGGGGAGGGGGTGCTGCCTCTGACTGGCCTGACAGTCCCGGGTTGCGGGGAGGGGGCGCTGTCTCTGACTGGCCTGACAGTCCCGTGTTGGGGAGGGGCAGGGCGCTGTCTCTGACTGGCCTGACAGTCCCGGGTTGTGGGGAGGGGGCGCTGCCTCTGACTGGCCTGACAGTCCCGGGTTGTGGGGAGGGGGTGCTGCCTCTGACTGGCCTGGCAGTTCCGGGTTGTGGGGGAGGGGGCGCTGTCTCTGACCGGTCTGGCAGTCCCGGGTTGTGGGGGAGGGAGCGCTGTTTCTGACTGGCCTGGCAGTCCCGGGTTGTGGGGGAGGGGCGCTGTCTCTGACTTTCCTGGCAGTCCCGGGTTGCGGGGAGGGAATGTTGTCTCTGACTGGCCTGACAGTCCCGGGTTGTGGGGAGGGGGCGCTGCCTCTGACTTTCCTGGCAGTTCCGGGTTGTGGGGAGGGGCGCTGCCTCTGACTTTCCTGGCAGTCCCGGGTTGCGGGGAGGGGCGCTGTCTCTGACTTTCCTGGCAGTCCCGGGTTGCGGGGAGGGAATGTTGTCTCTGACTGGCCTGACAGTCCCGGGTTGTGGGGGAGGGGCGCTGCCTCTGACTTTCCTGGCAGTCCCGGGTTGCGGGGAGGGAATGTTGTCTCTGACTGGCCTGACAGTCCCGGGTTGCGGGGAGGTGGCGCTGTCTCTGACCGGCCTGGCAGTCCCGGGTTGCGGGGAGGGGGCGCTGTCTCTGACCGGCCTGGCAGTCCCGGGTTGCGGGGAGGGGGCGCTGTCTCTGACCGGCCTGGCAGTCCCGGGTTGCGGGGAGGGGGCGCTGTCTCTGACCGGCCTGGCAGTCCCGGGTTGTGGGGAGGGGGCGCTGTCTCTGACCGGCCTGGCAGTCCCGGGTTGTGGGGAGGGGGCGCTGTCTCTGACCGGCCTGGCAGTCCCGGGTTGCGGGGAGGGGGCGCTGCCTCTGACCGGCCTGGCAGTCCCGGGTTGGGGAGGGGCAGGGCGCTGATGCCGCGTATTGTGCATGTGGACTTATGTTATCGACGGAGTGGGAAAAGGTATAGGATGATGATATCTCCGCTGACGCAGACTTTTGTTCGATGAAGCTGTTGAGCAATATTTTAATGGAATTGATATCACCTCCGCAAATTTCATTGTATTGGCTATGTGCGATCTCTATGATAGTTGTTTACGATGGGTCACGCAGGGGAGTTTGTTGTTAATGTTGTTTAGATGAACAGGAGAAAACTGAGCATGGCCAAAATGCCCATGCCTGACTATCGACGACGGGTGATGGTATTTTCCACGAAGGTGGCTCGGTCTGTGTGCTCCTTATTTTGGTTTCTCACGAGACCCTGTTCTCGCCTCTGTATTATTTGTGGCAGCACGTTGCCCAGCCCTGCCACTATTAAATCAGCAGCGTGACAATGCTGTGCTGCTGTGCAGAGGACAATGAGGAGGACAACGCTCAGACGGAGGACGGCGACGTGGCGGACAGCAGGCAACTCTCCTGGTGGGCCAAGAAACGGAAAGGCTTCGAGAAGTGAGTCAGCCGCAGAGCCGCGCCTGGTGAAGTGACGTCCGGCCGGGTGTGTTGTCCGACCAGAGGCCAGGAGCCGGGCTGTGTGCATATGGCTGTGTCGCACTTATTACCTTTATCGCAGAGACTGAGTCCCGGGGAGGGTAATAAGGAAATGGTTTGTAGCAACAAAAAACAACCCGGCTAAGAAAAACTTCTGTGTGATGTTTAAGCTTACCTTTCGAACTGTGCCTTTGCGTCAGGACGAATGATGGAATAACCGACTCGCCTGTGGGACAACCAATTGCCGGGACGGGATGCCCCTTGGCGCGACCCTCCCTGTCCATGCGCCTAACCATGACTCAGACATATGACATCGGTTGCACTGGTCTCTATCTAGGCAGCTTTGCAATAAGCGCCCTGCCCTGCAGCCCTGCAAGAAGTACCTGTCTTGCAGCACTGTCACAAACATCCTGCCCTGCATATCTGCGACAAACACCCTGCCCTGCATCTCCGACAAACACCCTGTCCTGCGACAGTACAAGCACCCTGTCCTGTAGCTCTGTGACAAACACCCTGTCCTCGCTCTGCGCAGCCCTGTCCTGCGCTTTTCAAAACCCTGCCTCTACAAACACCTGTGGCACACCCTGTCCTGCACCCTGCGACGAACACCTGTCCAAACACCCTGTCCTGCAGCTCTGTCACCAACACCCTGTCCTGCAGCCCTGCGACAAACACCCTGTCCTGCAGCTCTGCGACAAACACCCTGTCCTGCGACTCTGCGAAAGCACCCTGTCCTGCAGATCTGTGACAAACACCCTGTCCTGCAGGTCTGCGACAAACACCCTGTATTGGAGCTCTGTCACAAACACCCTGTTCTGCAGCTCTGCGACAAACACCCTGTCCTGCACCTCTGTCACAAACACCTTGTCCTGCAACTCTGTCACAAACACCCTGTCCTGTAGCTCTGCGATAAACACCCTGTCCAGCAACTCTGCGACAAGCACCCTGTCCTGCAGCTCTGCGACAAGCACCCTGTCCTGCAGCTCTGCGACAAACACCCTGTCTTGGAACTCTGCGATAAAGACTTCCATGAAAATGAGGCAGTGCAAACGTTTGGGAACATTCTGGTCCCTTATCCCGGTCAGGATGTTTTTAGATAGTCACATGGACTGGGACTCATCCCCAAAGCAACCCAAACTCAGATGTAGCATATTGGGCAGCGTCGTCCTGCCGTTATAAAGCCCCCTGGCTGTGGAGCTACCACAGCTAAGCCGCTATGTCGTGAATGTGCCGTGTCCCGCGCCGGGGTAAGACGTTGACGGCGCGCCGCAGGGTGAACCGGCGCATGAAGCGGGCGCTGCACGTGGCCGTCAAGTCTCAGGCCTTCTACTGGCTCATCATCGTGCTGGTGGCGCTGAACACAGGCGTGCTGGCCACCGAGCACTACAACCAGCCCAAGTGGCTGGACAAGTTCCAGGGTGAGTGTCGGTGCCGACCGGTGGGAGGTGCCTCTCAAACCACACCACGAGCCTTGTCAAACTTATTGTACTTGGTCACCAGAAATGTATTTTCACGCTGGTTGCATTAGCTCCATTTAGAAGAAATTCGTGGTTTGAGGTCAAGTTAGTTTATATATAATGCTCTGAAGTCAACAAAATAGTCCGATAAAGCTGGGGGTTTTCGAAAGTACTGGTGTGAAAGCTTGTACCAGGTGCAATGGCCTAGATACGCGCCGCATGGTATCCGAATCTTCTGAGCTTTTTCGGCTTCTTGTGAAGCTTTGTTTTTTAAGTTCTAAGTTTTGTTCAAGAGCAGGACGTGATGAATCCAGCGTGTTGCCAACTGCTACAGCATAGCACTTGTAGGACGTTTTGATGCTTTTATTTCCATGTTGATTCGTAGACTTCGTATTATACCGTTTACTACAGCGCACAGTATAATGTCAATGCGCATAAGACTGTTGACGAATTTGTACCTCCTCTGTTTCAGAAATTGGCAACCTGTTTTTCATCGTGCTTTTTACTATTGAAATGTGTTTGAAGATGTATGCCCTTGGGTTTCAAGTAAGTACCTTGTAGGGATGTCAGTATGGGCCAGAGTGTAGGCAGCACATTTCTCAAATAACAAGCAAATCTAAGCTAGTCTAGATTTTACCAATATTCTTAGTCTAGACTCAAGGCTAACAAATATCCTAGCCAAATATCCATCTTAGCCTCTTAAAATCAGACTTTCAGGGCGAGTTTTGGGCACCATTGTGGGCCTGTAGGCTTGTTTTAACCCCGTGTCGCGGAGTGCTGATCAATCCACGTATACTTGGGTAGTGTTTTGAATGCGCGTGTGTAGGTATCGGTTCCGAATGGTGAGAAGACGGAGTGAGACCGCGAAAAACCGCGCTACCCGATCTACTTTGTTACAATATCGGGAGTAGCAGGCTACCAGGATTTGTCCACTACCGTATTTGAACTATGGTACTGCAGTGCCGTGGTTCAACTGCGGTCCCGGAGGGGTCCGTTGCCTCCCAACCTCAGCCTGAATTCCCGCCGTTTGGGCGGGGAGAGTCTTGGTACCGACGTCCCCCGGGGACCGCCCTGCGATAAGCGGAGCGTTCTGGCGCCGCTGCCGGAGGGCGGCCCTAATGGACAGTGCATAGATTCCGTCCGATTTGAAAGCTCACGTGCAGACCGGCGAGTGCTGCGATCCGTCCTGTTTGCACCTATCAAAGAATGCGGCTCATTGTTCACAAAGTTAACGATCGGCCGTCACTGACTGCAACGTGTTTTTGCACCGATTGCTGTGCAGGTCGGATACACTGTAGTATCGCGAGGAGTAATCATGTGTAATAGCCCGCCACACAACCTGTTAATTTACCAGTTATTCATTATGTGTGATATCAGTCATGTGTAACAGCCTGCCCCACCACCTGTGAATTAGCTGCCTTCCTCTGGCCCTCTGACCACCGCCGGTGCGGCTCTGTTGCAGAGCTATTTTGTGTCATTGTTCAACCGGTTCGACTGCTTCGTGGTGATCAGCAGTATAATGGAGGTACTGCTGACCAAGACGGGGGTGATGCCGCCCCTCGGCGTCTCCGTGCTCCGCTGTGTGCGGCTGCTGCGTGTGTTTAAGGTCACCAGGTCAGTGCTGCTCGCCTGCCCGCTCAAACTGAGCGTGCTCCGCTGTATAATCGACCGTCGCTGAAATCGCTCGGAAATGTGTTTTTATGGACTGCGTTATGGATCCGTTCTAATGTTTTAAGTCATGTTATCTGAAGAAATCAGAGGCATCGCCGCTGGGAGATCTGGGGCCGCCCTCCGGTTTCGAAACGGCGGGTATCACTCCTCTGCCAGTTTCGGTCGCCCATTTCACTTGTTTTCTCTGGTATTTGAGTGTTCCGTATATTTTATATGGCTGCAGTTTTGTTAAATCGTTATAAATTTCAAGTTTTATTCAATCGCAATCTTTTTCACTAAATTTAAATGCTTAGAGAGTTCCCGGCGTTGTCTGGTGGGCCAAATCAAGGAAACTCAGCACAGGGCTCCTATCCGCTGGCTTGGTCTGTCTTTCACTTCATTGTGCACGATGTTCACTTCACCGTTAGGCTACCACTATTACCAAAAACTGAGCCTCAAAACGCCCCGGAAATTACCGTGAACGGTGCGATTTGATTTGCGGGCGAGTCTTGGATGTGTATTTGCCACAGGTCGTGTGTTATAGTGTTCTGCAGCGTTGATGCCAGTTGGGACGTGTTCTGTACATGTGGCGGGATTTCCGTGTGTAGAACCTCGTCGTTCGTCTTGCCGTTGACTAAAGCGTATATTGCAAATCAGCTGAGTAGAAATCAGTATGTAGCTGAACCTAGCTATCGTCGTTAGCTAACGTTTTCTCTTCCCGCATGTGGTGTCGCCAGCGTAAACCATGCTTTCAGTTGATACTCCCATTTCGTTCGGTTTCCTCTAATCTCGTAAACCTCACGTTTTGTTTTTGTTTGGATTTTGCTAACATTCCCTGAAGTTGTGGATATGCTACTCGCTGTTGTCGTTAGGCTGAGTACGCTCTTTTTAGTTCTGTTGTATGTTTGCAGATATTGGCGCAACATGGGTAACCTGATCCGTGCCCTGGTCAACTCGATCCAGTCCATTCTCTCGCTCCTCTTCCTCTTGTTTCTCTTCATTTTCATCTTCGCCCTGCTGGGGATGCAGATCTTTGGCGGAAGGCTGACTGACCTGCGCAGTAACTTCGACACCTTTTGGCAGTCCATCATGACTGTATTCCAGGTAGATATACTCCCTCCGTCGGGCCCCACCGCCCGCCTCTTATCCGCCCCAATACTATATACCACGTGCCGCTGTATATCTCTTTGGTGTCTTTTGTTTGGCTCCACGAAATCTCGCGGACACGTGTGGTGCGCGCTGGAATCTTGAGCTGCCTGGAATGGTGGACCGGCAGTGGTGGCCGTGGAACTGAGCTTATGACGTATGCCAAACGCACTGCATCGCGCACAGGAGTTCAGAAGCCCAAGCAGTAGACCTCCGGAGACCCCCATCCGCCGCCCCTGTGTCCGGGCCCCTCCTTTTTGAGTGGTTGATCCTCTTCTCCGCTATGCATCCTCTCCTAATGTTACCAAGTATTGCTAGTTTCAGCTATGGCATTGTATTAACCCTTTCACCACATGCCACAACGTTACGGGTGTAACCTGACGTATCGCTGTACCAACCTCTGCGTCTTAGCTCAGCCCAACTCCTGCCCGGCTGCTCCCGGCGTCCGCATGCCTTCGCGTGACGTGCGCTCATGATCACGCGCCCAATCACGCATGTCGTGCCGCCTCGTGATTTCTCGTGACTTTTCACCGGGCTGTTGCTTCTACTAACCCCGAGCTCGGCGCTGGTCGCTGCAGGCTGCTGCTGTCGTGTCTCTTCACTCTCCGACTCTGCATGCCTGTCCGTTCTCTTCTGTCGTCGTCCGCTTCTACTAATCTGACCACCCAGCGCGTCGGCCTGCAGCGGGGAGTGTGAGGGAGACGGCGTGCGCAGTCAGCTGGCGCTGCCGGCGTTCTGACCCCTGCGTCCCCGTTCTCGGCTGTTGCAGGTACTGGCGCTCCCTCTCCAACCTAGTCGCCTCTCTCCTCAACTCCATCCAGTCGATCGCCTCTCTCCTGCTTCTCCTCTTCCTCTTCATCGTGATTTTCGCCCTGCTCGGCATGCAGGTGTTCGGTGGCAAGTTTAACTTTGATGCCACCGTCGACAAGCCGCGCAGCAACTTTGACACCTTTGTACAGAGTCTGTTGACGGTGTTCCAGGTAGGGTGGGAGGAGTGGGGTCGGCGGCCGGCGCCCCCGCCCCCGCCCCCGCCGCCGCCCTCAGAGGCGGGGCGGCAACCCTCGCCTCTGCCGCGCCGCAGCCCTGCGTAAACTGTCATAAAGCTGTCTCGACTGCGTTGTTTTCAGAGTTCTGCCGTCTGTGGCGAATAAACGCCAGCTTGTCTAGGCACGGTGAAGATGAGGGTGTTACCGTACCACTTTTTGTCGGGGAGCCCTCGCGGAGTGCACGGCCTCGCATATAGCCTTAGCAGCTAACGTACCATTAAACTCCAATCCAAGGATTGCGTGGCCTTAATTTGAGCTGATGGCTGACATTCAATGATGCGCGATACAAGAGTTCTGGAATATTATATGTTGGATGTGGATTTTGGTATACCGTAATGTTTGCTTTTGTGAGTAATCACGAAGGACGCGTGACATAAACTCACTATCCTGCGGACGTTACAGTCGTCGGCAGTCCCTTCCTTAAGCAGTAGCGGCGCGGCAGAGGTGGGGGGCTGTGGCGGCGGCCGGGCGGCACCCTCTGCTGGGAAGGGGCACCAGCCGGTCGGCCCCGACTCCGGAGCCCGGGCGGCTCCTGCGTGTGTGCCGTGTGGTGGTTTGCGCGCCTCTCTGTTGGCTGCCGCATGCTGCTGCCTGCTGTTGGTAGGGCCTGGCCGTGGTAGCGACGTCGCAGAGGACCGACACTTGGAACCGGCAGAGCTCTGGTGGACATTGCAACAACGTCCCATAGCTAGTGCTCCCAATTTTTCAATTAAAGGCCTGAGAACAACCAGACAAATCCACACTGACACCAAACTTTTACCTTTTTTGTCGCTAGACGGTATGACTGTTATGTTGTTGTTGTACCCATTTGGGTATCGGTGGAGCTTTAACCGGTGTGGGCTGCTGGCTTTTGGTGTGGGAGGGTGAGCTAACCGGTTTGGTGGCCTGACGCCTAACCGACAGAGTCGGCATGTGCTGTCAGTGACGTATCGCCTCCGTGTCGGTATCATGCATCCATCGGTGTCTCCCAGGCCCATCTCGCTGTTGTGTTGGTGCGCGGGAGAAGTTGTTATGGAGGAGAAATAAACCTGCATGCTGATGATTGCAGGACAAGGGGTTTATCGGAGACACCCTGGACCTGAAAGGGCTGGTTTTATAAGTTAAGGACAATCTTATACCTACCGTTTCACTCTTTAACGTTGCTACCTGCTGAGAATAGCTGCTATTGCCGTGTATTTCCGGAAACGAAGTAATGTTTCAGTGCAATTTACCTAGTGGTACTGTAGCGTGAATGGCAGGCAGGTGTTTAAATAATCGCGGCGTGACTTCGCTTGACTGCCGGTGTCCTGGGACCGGTTGGGCTGAGACGAGCGGGTGCCCTGATCCCCGGCTGACCCGGCGCGCGCTGGCCCAGATTCTGACGGGTGAAGACTGGAACGTGGTGATGTACCACGGCATCCAGGCCTACGGCGGGGTCTCCGGCTTCGGCGCCCTCGCCTGCTCCTACTTCATCGTTCTCTTCATCTGCGGAAACTGTATCCTTTGACGTGCTGTGTGTTGATGCATGTCGTTTTAGTGAAGTAGTGGCAGTAACTGATTTTTAGAGGCTGTTTTGTTCTTTTCAATATGGATTTAACACGCGTCTAAGCTATGGAACCTTATTTGATCTTATTTGATCACAAGCCCCATTTATGATCAGTTTTTGTGCCCGTAGATATCAACTTTTATAGCAGTAATCGTTGGTCCCTTTAATTGTGCTGCTCCAACACGTAGTCCCATCGCCTTCCAATCTTCTTGATCCACTCATGTACCTCAAACGTAGTTGAAATGTCGCCTCCGTGCTTCTCACACGCGGTAGAGCGTGTTGGACCTGTGTTCTGTGACTGTATCCATTCGTCTCCAGTATCCGTGTTGCTTGCCTGATCAGTCCGTACCAAGTCATTTCTTCTAGCTGTTTCTCCTCGTCGTGTGTGGTTACATCCTTGACGGACACCAACCGCAGATATTCTGTTGAACGTCTTCCTGGCTATTGCGGTGGACAATCTGGCCGACGCCGAGTCTCTGACGGCCATTGAGAAGGAGGAGGAGGAAGAGGTGGGTAGCGCGCTCACTCGACGCCCGGTCCCGGGGGTGCAGTGCTGTGGGAGGACTTGGGTGGATGCGCTGCAGCATATGGATGTGGCCAGATGGAATAGAGGAGGAAATAGAATCAGTCAGTGTTTCTCACAGCGGACGGTACAAACGAGATTGTCTCGCCAAATGGTGACCTAGTCTAGTTGATATCGCCCGGCAGACTAAACCCGTGTAACGAGTGCCGGGTAAACTGGCAGATGCCATCTGGTGTTAGCTATTCTGTGGGGTCTCCGTGGTGGAAAGGACACCAAATGATGTTACACGTGGTCTTTGTGTGTCGGAAGTGTTCTGGTGGCGAAAACCGCGCCTCGTCCCACGTTTCTGACGTCAGTGTTGCTTTCAGGACTACCAATACGACGAAGACGGCGTTGTAAGTGAAGATTGGTGATTTTGCCGGCCCCGTTCTTATGTTCGTGCATGGCGTTTGGTCAGTTTGCCAGCTCGCACCTCTCCGTGTCTGGTCGGACGCTGCGCTTCCACGAAGCATGTCGGTCGGGCCCGGCTCCGGGCCGCAGCCTCCGCACCGTGTCACCTCGCTGACACTCGGTACCCCGCGCCCGAGCACCCGGGACTGTAGTCTCAGTCCCACCCCGCCCCGCCGCCACTCCCGCCCGGCTCCTGTCGGACTACTGCCTGACCATGCCTCCCCGGCCCGGCCCGGCCCCCAGAGCAGTCACACCCGTAGCGGCCAGCCGCAGCTTCTCTGTACCGTCAGTAGATGACAGCGGCGTGTGTGTTTCAGAAGGCGCGGTCACGGTCCCGAAGCGGTTCGCCCAGGAAGGACGGAGATGAGGTGGACCAGGACCTCGTCTCAGGCCGGCTCTCAGAAGATCGCCGAGCTCAACCATATCGGGTGAGATAGCTATCTTTGGGCGTTTGTTGGAGCTGTTAATGATCACATCGATCACTTCAGGTCCTTATCTTTGCCTCCCCCCACCCCTGAAGTTCTCCTCAACGTTGGACGAAACGTCCACAACGCATCGAGAGGCCCCGAAGGGAAGGCTTAGCTCGTTGTTGGCTTACCTGGGACAGCAGTGTCGGTCGTGGTGCATTAATTTAAATGGTCCGTGCACCCATTCCAGCTGCTGTGTCTATTGGTCATTCCATCGGTCCGTTTGTTAATCCCACTGTACTGGCTGGCAGGAAACCTAGTCGTGAACTCGGCAGGTTCTGCTGGCGCGCTGGTTCTGACTGCTGTGCCCGTTGATTAGTCTCTTTGTGCTGGACGGTAGGAGACCGAGTGATAAATCCACTAGGTCCTGTTGGCGTGGTGAGTGTTCGTCGCCGCTTTTATTCTGACTGCTGTGCCCGTTGATTAGTCTTATTTTGCGGGCTGGTAGGGAACCGAGCGATAAATCCACTAGGTCCTGTTGGCGTGGTGGTACTGACTGCTGTGTCCGCCGCCGCTGTTGTTCTGACTGCTGTGTCCGTCCACAGCGTCGAGATCACTGGCAGTCAGATCAGCGTCGAAATGGCAGAAGAGGACGCGGAGGGAGTCTACGAAAACTACGACGAAGATGGTAAGAATGTGCCCCTCACTTTTTTCGCAGTTGCTATAGCTTGGTCGGGTAGAATCTAAGATGCTCGAGATGAATAGTAATGGTCATGGGTAGAACTCCAGAAACAAATGTGATGTTTTTATCACTCACAGAGACCATTGCGAGATATGCAGAGAACTGTGAAGCACGTCAGTGCTGACTACAATCATTTTCACTCATGTTCAAATTGAGTATGAGTAGACCTGCTCTAGTAACTGCGCACTAGTGTTCAGGTACTCCGGCAGAGGAGTGACTGCCTCGTCGGCACTGAGTAGACGAAGCATGTTCCAGGACTGTGCACACGTATGGGTGTCCGTGGAATCTCAGTTGTTATTGTCCTGTGTTTATAATAATGTAATGGACGGTGAGCAGTGGTAGCGAACACGCTCTCCGGATCTATGGACTAGTTGTACCGCCGGTAAATGATGCCGCGGAATATTCTGCGGAGCAGAGGTGGTGTGCTCCACGTCCCTGCTATTCCCTGGCGAGCCAAGCTAATGCCTTTGCAGGAATCCTGTGGCACCTGGTTTGCCCTGTCACCTCTGATCATTTAGCTACGACACTTGTTAACGTAAGAACGGGTCTGCAAATTTTATTAAGGGGAATTAGGCGGGAAAATTGTTTCATTCAAATGACACTTTTTCAGTGTAAATGTATCCATATTTTTGTTATTGAGGGTTAACTTCGCGCCACTGCTGTGCACTGGTACGTCTCAAAATTTGGCTCCGTCAGACAGGCGACCGCAGATGCAGCTATTTTCTTCTCGATTTGAATTTTTTCTAACGGACTAAAACTGTAAACGATAAGTTTTCAGCCCTCGAATTGGGATGAGTCAGCAGCGGACTGCTATGCAAAACATTCCGCGACTGGCGATGAGCGCCCCTGCGGTGTTCGTGTCTCAGTTCCTTGCGGTGGCCGATTCACCTGGTGACCTGCCGCGCTGGTTCTGGTACTGAGTTTGTGATTATCAGACCGCGCCACAGAAACATTTCCATAGCTACTGTTTCAGTTATTGTTAACACATTGCTTCAGAACCCGCCGTAATGCGGACATTTCAAACGGCATAAGAGTGCACGTGTTTAACGTGGTGCGAGGGGAGGGCGGTAGCTTCGTGCCAGGGTGTCACTCGACAAGTGATACTTCTTTGTACTGCCCTGTTAGAAAGGGGAGGGATACTGATGAATAGAAGGGACCTCCCATGCAATCGAGGAGGCCCACTGGAGCGCTGCAGGGGACCGCCACTGCGCGCGAATTAGCTGCGCCCTGGGTTCGCCGACCTGGTGCGCATGTCGTTACACTAGCTGAAGCAGTGTGCAGAGTCGGGGAGAGGGAGCGGTGCGTGGTGCTGCGCCCTGCCGCCGCTCCGCCACTCTGCCGCGCCCGCCTCACCGCCCCAGCGTCCGCATGTCCCTTCTTCTTTGTTTTTTGTTGCATTCTGTGTTATTTTGGATGCCTTCTTACGTAGTCTGTGTCGTGTAACACCATCTGCTGGCTCAGCGTAAGCCGTAGTGAGTGGCAGGTGTTGTACTGTGTCGCAAAATATTTTGATAGCGGTAGCTTTTTCAGTTTGCCAAATTACTGGACTTAAAACGCCCGTGCCTTGACTACTCGTTCTGTCCCATCACTCGTAGAGCTATGTTTTCGTTACTGTGATCGTCATTTTTATTTCGTTCCACACGGCTTCTCTCTAACACGCGGCCGGGACCGCGCGGCTCCGGCCGGCTCGTCTGTTGGCGCATGCGCAGTGGCACTAACTGGGCCGGTGGCGGCCGGTCCCGGCAGGGAGGAGGAAGGACGACGACTCGGGCAGCGGGCTAGACCTGGATGAACTGCCGCCCAGCATGCGACCACGTCGGCTCTCGCAGCTCTCCATCAAAAACAAAGTCAAACCCATGCCCCAGTACAGTAGTTTCTTTATATTCTCGCCGACGAACAGGTGGGTTGTGGTTTCAGAGTCTCCGGGCGGCTGCGGTGGGCACCAGACTGCGCCAGGTGGGAGCTCATTCTACATTAACATTCTCAGTTGTACAGGCGGAATTTATCATTGATCATTAACTTTTCAAGTTGTCTGTACATTCGATTTGCTGGTTCTTTTCAGTGGGACAGGTGCAGCCTTTGTGTTTAAGCTATCCTGCCCGCCTGTCGCAGCCGGGATCGCCCCGCCGCAGCCGCCTGAGCTCAGCTGTGTGGTTGCCATGGCAGCGGTGGTGTGACTCGCGTGCGCGCTGTTGCCTTTACAGAAGACGAAGAGGTGGCAGTGGGAGCCAGGCCTCGCCGACTCTCCGACACGGCGCCCACCAAAATCCAGCCCATTCCACCCTACAGCTCATTCTTCGTATTCGGTCCCGACAACAGGTGATCCGTGCTGCTGTAACACTAACTGTGACGTCACGTCCACCTGCCTGCCGCCTGCGCCCCGGCGACCCAGCCCAGACGACGCAGTCACGTCTGTCCTATCGTTTTGTCAGTGTTCCGTCTCGTGACTGGCTTGCGGTAACAGCACTTCCTCGTCGCGACTATTGCAGATGCATCTGTGATTGTGCTATCTTAGTGATCAGCATCCAGAAAGTATGGGACCTGCTAAACGAGGAGGTGCGTTAAGCCGCTCTTCTTTGGCTACTTTCTTCCCTGAACAAGGAGCAAGCTGGCTCCCGAGAAACCCTTCCAACAGGGAAAGAGTTGGCGACGCCATATGACCGGGGCAGTTGGTGCGTCGATAAGCCCCAATAATTATTTGGCTACTTTCCATGCAGCCCTTCTGTGGTGAGGGCTGCCAAGCTTGGGAACGGATGCGCTCGCTGCTAAAACCCGAATTGAGTCGTGGTGGTGTGTCGAGCCTATGGTTTTGGCCCAACACCGTTCTTGCACGGGGCCTGAGGACCCCAACTTCCCCAATGATGTTCGGAACATGGCTTCCTGATCCCGTTTTAATTCTTTTTGTAGAATTTCGGGCCCATCTGATCTGAGGGTAAGGTTTGTGGCCGGCTGGGGGTATACAAATTGTCTGCCATCTCGTTTTGTACATAAACTATTGAGGATTGGAGAGGTGACCTTGCTTCTCTGGACGGTCCTGTCTTTGGGCGCCTTTGATAGCATTGGGCTGGTACAGTCGGCAGGCGACGCTCCACATGCTGCTGAGCTCATTAAATGTACTCCTCACTGCCTGGCTGACCCAGGAACTCATCGTCGGCATTAAAAATGGCGTCCCCATCAGCTAACATTAGATAGGACTGACCGGTCACTTTATTACTACTACCTTACTGGCCATTAAAACTGTACTACCGCAAAACACTAATCCCTAACATACCCACCTTCGTTATGTCTCGTACCGCCCTCGTTTTGTGCGTCCGATATAGTTGGAGAAAATGTGCGGGATCGTAATCTGTTCTGTAGGTTGGAGGCCAGGTGGCCCAGTGGCTTCATTGCCTAACTCGAGATTTGGAGAGCATGGATGAACGTGAGTTCAATCCCCACGGCGGGAAACCGCCTTCCATGTCCCATCTGGCGCGTTAGAGAGGATCCACCCCTATACACCCTCGCCAATACTCCCTGTAATTGGACAAATGTACTGTTCGGAGTGGCCCTATTAAAGTAACAAGAAACTGAAGTACTGGTTGCTGTTCAGAAGCGTCCCTGATGGAAATCTGAACTCTGCAGTAAGTGCCTTCGACTAGCACGACGTCTTGGGGCGTTATGAGCAAGCGTATAGAAATGATGTGCTCTGACGAGGAAAAGCGCACCAACTCCTACTGTGCTGAAATAGGACTTGGTTTTCCATCTTCGTGACGCTCAATTTAAAATCATGATCAGAGATCCAATGGCCAAACCACTTAAATGCAAAAAGATCTTGCTTCGGTTAGATTATGAAGCAAATATTAATGTTTCGTGGGTATTTTAAGCAAAAGCCAATGGTAAGCTTGAATCGAAGGGCCTTTGGGGTTAGCTGCTGTGACGTAGATGCCAGCAAGGTCTTTTGTAAATTTTGTGCAATTCTCTGTGCGATGTTAAAAGGTGCATGCGCCCCACAGCGTATAAGCTCATTGCACCAAACCTAGCCGAGAAGGTAGATAGTGAAGGCGTACATTTCACTTTGGGATGTTTGTGCTGAGGGAGACAGCTCGGATGCCGGGAGCGTTCCTCTGCCGTCCGACCGGCATGAGCTCTGACGGTCTCCACCCGCGGGACGGAGCCGACGCGGTAGTTGAACTGTAGTGATCACGCCAGCAACAGCGTCACTGCATGCCACTGGTCTGGATAGGGAGTAGCGCTGCCCAGCACCGCGGTCAACGCGCACCAGCTCTCGGCCCAGCTGGTTAGCGACTGTCACCTGAAAGTACTCGTGGCTAGCTGTTCAGTGATGATGTCATGAGTAGTTCAGCTCACTAATTAGCTGCTACTTGTTGCCTCGGAAATATCTCTCTCTCTTTTTCTTTTCTCTTTTTTTTTCTTTCTCTCTTTCTTCTCTTTTTCCTTTTCTTCTTTTTTTCTCTTTTTTCTCTTTCTTTTCTTTTCTTCTCTTTTCCTCCTCTCTCCCTCTCCCTCCCCTCCCTCCCCCCCCCCCCCCCCCCCCCTTTTTTTTTTTTTTTTTCTCTCTCTCTCTCTCTCTCTCTCTCTCTCTCTCTCTCTCTCTCTCTCTCTCTCTCTCTCTCTCTCTCTCTCTCTCTCTCTCTCTCTCTCTCTCTCTCTCTCTCTCTCTCTCTCTCTCTCTCTCTCTCTCTCTCTCTCTCTCTCTCTCTCTCTCTCTCTCTCTCTCTCTCTCTCTCTCTCTCTCTCTCTCTCTCTCTCTCTCTCTCTCTCTCTCTCTCTCTCTCTCTCTCTCTCTCTCTCTCTCTCTCTCTCTCTCTCTCTCTCTCTCTCTCTCTCTCTCTCTCTCTCTCTCTCTCTCTCTCTCTCTCTCTCTCTCTCTCTCTCTCTCTCTCTCTCTCTCTCTCTCTCTCTCTCTCTCTCTCTCTCTCTCTCTCTCTCTCTCTCTCTCTCTCTCTCTCTCTCTCTCTCTCTCTCTCTCTCTCTCTCTCTCTCTCTCTCTCTCTCTCTCTCTCTCTCTCTCTCTCTCTCTCTATCACCAGTGTGGGGCTGTCGTCAGGTTCCGCGTCTTCTGCCACTGGTTCTGCAACCACTCCTACTTCAGTAACGTCATCCTGGTCTGCATCCTGGTCTCGTCTGTCATGCTGGCGGCCGAAGACCCGCTGGATGGAAAATCGGAGCGCAACAGGGTGAGGATGTCTCGCTATTGCACAGTGCGGGTTTGACTGTGGTCAACTCGTCTCTGAGGCCCAGGCCGTTAATTGTTTCTTGTGTGCTATCGTAAAGTTGAATTATGCTGAAGCGTTGTGAGTCTAGTTCCAATAGAGGCCGTCGGATCCCGGATATTTGAAATGGGAATTTTCCCATGTGATTCTGATTATGAGAAAGCGCACGACAGTTTTGTTTGTAATAGCCAATCGTGTGTCTCAGGATTTTGGGTTCTTATTTTTCTAGGTAAGGCTAGTTATTGCAGTTATCTCCGTAACCGAAAGGTCCTCTGGCCACCTCGTGTCACATAGTAAGCCTACTGTATCTCGTCAGTGCCTACGCTGCCCGCCGTGCGCATGTGCTGTATTGAAATGCCCTGCCTATCCTGCAGATATTGAACTATTTCGACTACTTCTTCACGACGGTGTTCACGGTGGAGATCATGTTCAAGGTCATCTCCTACGGCTTCATCCTCCACCCGGGCTCGTTCCTGCGCTCTGCCTTCAACCTGCTGGATATCCTGGTGGTGGCCGTGTCGCTCATCTCCTTTGTCTTCAGGTGAGTCCGTGGAGACGGGTCGGTCGGATAGGAGTGGACTGGCTACCACCACGCGCTCTCGGGCACCAGACGTGAGTTGGAAGACTGGTTCCGACTGCGCGTAAGTGACGTAGTGGGTAGGATCTTGGTTCCGACTGCGCGTGGATGATTGAGTTGGAACACTGGTTCCCACTGCGCGTAAGTAACGTGAGTAGGACCTGGGTTCAGATTTCGTGAATGGCATTGCTGGTAGAATGTTGTTTGAGTGCGTGCGTGCTAGCCGACGATGCAGGAGCATCATTCTCCGTGACCTAGTCGCGGCTCGCCTGCTGTAAAGTGTGATGGGGCATCACTTGTCTGGCGTGTTGTCTGGCCGTTGGTCGGTATATTTACAAGCGACTGCCAACGTTCACCGTTCACCTTGTTCAGGCGGTCGGGCCGTGGTTTCAGGGTGATTCTCCATCCCGACGACTACTATCAGTTTATTCATAACTTGAGGTAAACTCTGCTCTCAGGTGGGGGCCTTCTCGCAGGTCCCACCTCCCTCCGTCTGCCCTCGCACTGGCGTCCTGCTCTCCTCTCCTGTCCTGTCCGAGCTCGAATCTCTGCTCACGTGTCAAACTTCCGAATGACTATGAACGTGCTTCGGTCTCTTCTACAATACAGTGCTTGTGGGTGGGCACTAACGCTGTGGCCTCACTTTAGAGAGATTGACATCCAGGGGGAGGGGGTGCCTGGTTGCTGATTGTGAGTGTTCATAAATTGTTTCACCTCTGTGCCTTTAAAAGGTAGATGCTGTTTGATGTGACGGCTCGGTGTGTCGGCTGTGCGTGTATCCGTCGCAGGTGACCCTTCGAGTGGCGTATGCGTGTGTCTGTGTGAAATACGTCTCGCTGACTGTCGTTGCTCTCCTCAGCTGTTGCACTTTTACTACCGTGAATCTCTCCTTTACCGATTTTTAGGGCCACTTGCATCGCATGTGATGGTCACCAAACTGTCATGGGCTAACACGATCGCTTGCTGTGCTTCACTTTTCCTTCAGGGCAGCGCGTCAGCTGTATCCTTTGTATTGGATGCTCCTCTTTTCTCTTGTACACGTTCCTTCAGACCGACTGCGGCTGGGCTGTGCTGCAGATTCGGCAACTACCGACTCGCGAGAGGAGACTCCGTGCCGTTTTCTACAGTGTTGGATATTGGTTCGCGGTGGCTGCCTCGCCTAGCCTGGCACCGATACATTATGTGACTGCGCCACCGTGCTTGCCCTTTTCCTGACGTTGAATGGCTTTTGGACCAGCTTTTCTGAGAGACGTAAATTTTTATCGTCTCGGAATTCTCGCGGTTTAAATGATTGTATTGAATTATAAGACTTTTCATAAGTGCTCTTCCAAAAGCAGGATTTGCGTAAATTTTTATTCCAGGGATTATTGGTTTGATGTCTGGTAAATATTTACTGACACGTAACGAAATGGAGCTGACATTTTTGTCATATGACCTTAGAAGGTGCATCGATAAGTCCCAAAATGTATTGAGCTGAAATTTGCTGAGAAGGCTTGCTGGCGCTGGCTAAATGTTAGGAGGTCCCGCCCACAGCTCGGCAGTGCTGGTCTTGTCTGGCCACTGCTTCAGTGACAGGTGCGCGTGGTACCACAGGGCGGTCCCGCCGACTGCGACAGTGACCCGCTCTGAAGCCTCTCTCCCCGAGTCCGCGGGCCCTGACACCGGCCCTATTCAATGCCATGTGACCATCGCAGTCGGATGTGAATCTGAACAGAGATCACTGACGGTGTGCTTTTCGGCAGCTCGGGCGCCATCTCAGTGGTCAAGATTCTGCGTGTGGCTCGCGTACTGCGTCCCCTGCGCGCCATCAACCGCGCCAAGGGCCTCAAGGTAAGCCTCGCAGTCGCATACCAGCCATCAGGGGATTCGGTGCACTACGGCCCAGCGATGGGCATCAATGCAGCTGGGGGGGAGGGCAGAAGGACGGTTTGGGAGTGGAACCGTATGTGGAGTTGGCTTCAGTTGGTGCACATTATTGTGGAGCAATTGGTAAATTAATGGGGATAATTAGGCCGGACTATGATTGTGGGTCTGCGAAATGACCATGCTGTTGAGCCTCTGATACCTGGTCTACATGTGCCCTCTTCTGCTGAGCCCCTTATCCTCAAAACCTTCAGCCGGTCCAGCCTCGCTCTCCTTTTTTTTTCTCTCTCTCTCTCTCTCTCTCTCTCTCTCTCTCTCTCTCTCTGCCTGTACGACCCTGCGGGATGCTCCAGCGGCGTCTCTGACCGCCCCCCCCGTTCTTGTCTGTACGACCCCGTGGGACAGTGCCGCGGCGTCTCTGACCGCCCCCTCCCCGGTCCAGCCTCGCTCCTCTCTGTGTATGTACGATCGTGCGGGACGCTGCCGTGGCGTTTCTGACCGTCCCCGTTCTTGTCTGTACGACCCCGTGGGACAGTGTGCGGCGTTTCTGACCGCCCCCTCCCCGGTCCAGCCTCGCTCCTCTCTGTGTCTGTACCACCCTGCGGGACGCTGCCGCGGCGTCTCTGACCGCCCCCCCTGTCCGGCAGCACGTGGTCCAGTGTGTGATTGTGGCCATCAAGACCATCTGGAACATCATGCTGGTGACATGCCTGCTGGAGTTTATGTTCGGCGTGATCGGGGTGCAGCTGTTCAAGGGCAAGTTCTTCATGTGCAACGACCACTCCAAGCTCACCGAGGAGGAGTGCCAGTGAGTGTCTTTACGGACACGAGAGCCGAGGTAGAGTGTCAGTCCCCCGTGATTGGATGAGAATCGTGTGGAAATGTGGAAGTAATGGACAAACATTGGGCCCGATACTGTTCACCCAGGGTTGGAGTCCACCATTTAACCGCCCGTCCTCGTTATGTTTAATACGGATAATGGCTCGGCATCGGTCACAAACGCTATCACATATAGATGTGCGATATGTCTGGCTTTTTAGTGGTGGCATTTCGCAGCTGCCTTTTCTCTGTTACCGGCCAGTTACGAAGAAGAAGGGAAAGAGATGTGTATTATTTTCAAACTAAGCTGCTTGAAGTCATGCGTTGCACTTGATAATGACATTGACTTGATTTGTGATGCTTCATTAATATGCAGCTCTTTCAAAAAATAAATAATAATATGAGCCCTTTCACCCCCTCCTGTACGCGAGTGCGATGTTTGTGTGAGACGAGTTCGGTGGCGTCTGCAGGGGCCAGTTTATCGAGTTTGTGGAGGGCGACGTCTCGAAGCCGATGGTGGTGGAGCGGGAGTGGTTCCGCAACGATTTCCACTTCGACGACGTCGGCAAGGCCATGCTCACGCTCTTCACCGTCTCCACCTTCGAAGGCTGGCCACTGTAAGTGACGCCGGTGGGAGTCCCAGGCGGAGGGAAGGACCAGGGAAGACCTGCCGGTTCTGGTGCACGGCTCTTGTACAGACAGATGTGGTGTCCTGGTGTGTAGAATTCAGGAACCGTGCGCGTGGCTTCTGCATTTCCAAGCTGTAGACGCTATTTGACCTGAAATTTCCATGTTCGTAGCATTGAGATTGATTGGAAAAATATTTGCGGGATCTTTTTCTTGTAGAACCGAAGCGATAGAAAAGTTGGGCATCCTGCGTTTTTAAAGCTTTTCCTCCTTGGTGGGTCCAGGGAGTGAAGTTACACGGTCCTCTACCTTGAAAAACATGAACTCGTTCCCCAGGTCCGAGATTGACGTTATGTAGATGCAGTGTTTTCCCTGTCAGTCCCCGCACTTGCACTTTCCCTGGGGTTAGAATCCCATAAGGTTAGTTGGTTTCTTGTCGCCGCCTTCAGCTCGACGGAGTGGTGTCGCCGTGCATCGTTTTGCCGCTGGTATCAGGGTCGGGTCGATCGTGATAACCTCCCTCCTCCCTCGGGCCAGGAAATATTATTCAGATGCTTATTTGAATTTAAATCTGGTGTCAGCATTATTATAATTCGACTTTGTTTTCATATCGACACGAAAGTTGTCTCCGTAGTCGTAGCCGAATTCCTGGGATTATTCAAAATTAGAGTGAGACGATCCGACAGTTCGGGTTTTGGGATGCTATGATGTTGGTGTTGCTCCCCAGCCTGCTGTACACCTCGATCGACTCGCACACGGAGAATCTCGGACCGCTGTACAACTACCGTCCCATGGTGGCCGTCTACTACTTCATCTACATCATCATCATCGCCTTCTTCATGGTCAACATCTTCGTCGGTTTCGTTATCGTTACATTCCAGAGCGAGGGTGAACAGGAGTACAAGCATATCGATCTAGATAAAAACCAGGTGAGCGTCGCACGCGCGCAAGAAACAGGAAATTGTGGTGAAGGTTTGTAAAATAATTAGGTTTTCCATCAATTCCAGTAGAATATTTCCCATCAATTCCGGGGGCCATGAAACCCGCCAGCACAAGGGATTCAGGGTCAATCGCGAACCCAGGCCTCGATTTTCAGAGAGACACTAAGATGAGATTGCTTGTCCTCGTGCCAACAGCGACGGCTCGATTTGCTCAGTGCGCTGATGTCAGTGTGGTATAGGTCTGACCAGACTCAGAGGCGCAGTTTCAGTCTGGATCTGTGTCGGATCGATTCCTCGAGAAAAGCCTGTCCCTCTGGTGTGTGTATGAATGGCCAGCTGAACTTTATATATGGCCAGCTGGTCTGCATCTGACGATCTTTCTGTTTTGCGTCTGAATATCTTCTAGTTTGTATATGTGTAGTCTGCTAGTCTGTGTCTGAACATCCACTGGCGGGCTCATATAGCCTGTGCAGCTGCAGTGCCTTAAAACTCCAAATGTCATCGAACATCCACTAGTCTGTTTATGTATGACTACTTGGTCCCTGTCCGACCCCCCCTGATCTGGTAGGAGTGGCAGGCTGCTCTGCCTCTGAAAGCCCTCCTGGTCTGTATAGGAATAATAGGCTGATCTGCGTCTGACCGCCCCCTGATCTGCGTCTAAACACCGCCTTGGTCGGCAGCGGAACTGTATCGAGTTTGCGCTGAAGGCCCGCCCGGTGCGTCGCTACATCCCCAAGCACCGACTGCAGTACCGAGTGTGGTGGTTTGTCACCTCTCAACCGTTCGAGTACTTCATCTTCACCCTCATCCTCTGCAACACCATCACACTGGCCATGGGCTTCTACAAACAGCCGGACGAGTACACGGCTGTCATGGACGTGCTCAACTACATCTTCTCCTCCGCGTTCGCCGTTGAGTGTGTCCTCAAGCTCATCGCCTTCCGGTTTAAGGTGAGTCTCCTTCGGCGTCAGTGGGACGGTGTCGTGGGACTCCACGGCGTCGGTCGGGCAGTGTTGTGGGACATTACGGCGTCGTGGGCGGTGTTGTGGCCGGCGGGGGCGGTGGGGCGGGTGGTTGCGTCAGTGAGATGGTGCTGATGAACGCTGCCGTTGAACCTGGGTGCGCCCTGGTAGTTAGGAATGGTCTTGGTTAAGAATAGCTCGACCTTTTGCTGGTGGGCTCAGTAGTATATGGAGATAAACAAAGCACACAATATATGCGTGTTTTTATGGAAGAATCATTGATATTAGTGTGAGCTGAGCAAAAGCTGTCGTTTTGGCTTCACGCGGTATTTGAATTTAACGGAAATATTTTAATCGAGGTTTGAACGATTTAGTTGTTTTTGTGCCATCGGTTGTTTTTATTGGTTCTGTAGTCCTGTGCTATTTTATTGCCCGGTATTTTGTCATTCCTTTAAGCTTTTGTATCGATTTTTGGCTGTTCCAGAAAGTCATTTAAGTTCATTTCCAACCTGGTCTGGGGCTGGAACTGCCCGAGGTTCTGTGTTCTCGCGGTCAAAAATACCAGTTTTGTTCCGACCGGCACAGGACCAGGAATACCCTTTGGCGGGCCAGTATCAGTCATATTTGAGAAATTCAGGAAAATCAGGTTGTCAGCTGTTTCCGCGTGCTTTCTGATAACGCTCACTATGGTCTTCAACAGGGGATGGGATGAAAAGTACAAGTGCCCCCGACTCCATTGAATTTTCACCTGTTCAGTGGTTATATTCCCGGTTAGGGATGGCGCGTTTTTCCGCTCTCACCCATGTCCTCTCTAATTTACATGTAGGTGTACCCATTGATACATATAGTATTATGCCTGGCATTTACTGATGTCTCCCTGTACATCGTAACCTCATAGATCCAGTCGGAAATGGAAAACCCACAGCTTTAAAACGTTCTTGTTTTCTTTTTCAATTTCAGTCGATAGAAGATGCTGGAGATATTTCAAAGCAGAAGTGCAGTTTGGTTCTTTTCCTTGCAGATTTCTGTACTGGCAAGTGTTTTTGTCAGTTGGGCTTGTTTGTCGCCTGGCCGGTTCTGAACTAATATGAACGCTCTCCAGAACTACTTCAGCGACCCATGGAACGTGTTTGACTTCATCATCGTTCTGGGCTCCTTCATCGACATCATCCTGGGCCTGCTTATGGTGAGTACTTTGGACTTCGGATACTCACTTCTTCTCAATATATCGCTTTTTGGTAGTAGGTTAGAGGCTCGGATGTTGCGTCTGAAATGTGTTCGATCTTGTTAGATGCCGTTACTGTCTGCTTTCTTCTACCAATGAGGCCGGTACCAAAGGATGATCCGCCTGGTGAAACGTTCTTTAGTAACAAGGTTCGCTGAGTCAGTGGTCTTATTGCGAGCGTAGTCCGTGATTAGCCTCGAGCCGCAACGATCCCGATTTCGTTCTTGATAAGTTTTGTGCAGGATATTCACTCCTTCTTTTCAAATCAACTTGTAGCGTTCAGTATTGAAGCCGAAACGCTCTCCCCTCCCCCTCCCCTCATATTTCCCCGAGCCTAGACATTAAAATCCCAACAGGCTCTCATATTTGCGCCGACACTAGACCCTAGAATCTTAACAGACCGGCCCCACGTCCCGTGGAGCTGATCAGGGGCGAACTAGTGGCCTAGCCATTGGTCCGGACTGGCTGCAGTTAGCCCACTCGGTAAACAACACCAGTGGCGTCACCCGTGTATTTGTTGCACTGATTCGAAACCCAGCTCTAACGATGGAAACGCTGTAGCATTGAATTCTCTGCAAAATTGAATCGGTGTGCTTCAACAGACATGAACGTCCTCCTCTGGCCAAAACTAACGGGTTCAATCTATCTGCAGCCTCCCGCTGGCGGGAAACCGCACACTCTAAAACAAAACAGTCGCCTGAGTTGGACTGGTCGGTACCTGTGGCCTGCGCTGTCAACAAAGCTTGTGGAATTTTAGCCATAATTTGGCTGAAATTGTACAATAATATGTTAAAGGGTCCCTGACTTTTCCTTCTCCAGCCTGTAGTGAGGCCACAGTGTTAACTGGGTCTAGCCCGATAGTACACATAGCGGTCCGCGTCTTAAACTACGCCATCTCTTCCACAGCCAAGCAAGCAGATGATCAGCATCAACTTCTTCCGTCTGTTCCGCGTGATGCGCCTGATCAAGCTGCTGTCGCGCGGAGAAGGCATCCGCACACTGCTCTGGACGTTCATCAAGTCGTTCCAGGCGCTGCCGTACGTCGCCCTGCTCATCGTCATGCTCTTCTTCATCTACGCCGTCGTTGGAATGCAGGTGGGTGGAGCGACAGTGTCTTGACATCGCGGACCGCTGGAGGGACTGAGTGCTAGAGCAGTCCTGGTCTCGGTCCACCTCTGATCGGGGGCTGTGAGGTGACGATCTGTGTCTTGCCGTCTGTGTGATCGCTGTCTGTATGATCGCTGTCTGTATGATCGCAGTCTGTGTGATCGCAGTATGTGTGATCGCAGTCTGTGTGATCGCAGCCTGTGTGATCGCAGTATGTGTGATCGCTGTCTGTATGATCGTGGTCTGTAGGTTCGACTGAGACAGTGACTTCTGGACAAAAGTTATTACCCGGCTCACGTCCTGGGTCCCCAGATTGCTCGGTCAAGTCGCGGGCGATTTTGTATACCTGGGCAAACAAATTCCAGAAGGCTTCATCGGTTCTAGGCTAGCTTCGAAATCCGAGCTAAATGCCTGCATCGCACGTACGGTGATATGTTCACAGGGTACCGGTCTTGTGACCAGTACTCTTTGGGGGTAATGTACCTGAGAAATTTTAGACGTCGGGTACAATAGGTATTCATGTCAGGGACCCGCGACTCCATTGTAGGCGAAAATATTTGGACCGGTCGGGGTGCCTGTAAAGTGAGTCGCTAAGCTGATTGATAGTTTCCCTTCTTTCTCCAAACTGAGCTGAACCTTTCAGTCACATCCAGGTACTTTGTGTGAAGAGTCCTGAGCGATACATTCTGCAGAACTTGTGTCCAGTGCCGCGGTGCCGCTTCTGCTGCAGCTCTGCTCAGTGCGTCTGCGAGGCTTGTACTGACCCTGTGCTACTGGTCACTAACGACGCGTCTCCTCTTCCCGCTCAGGTGTTCGGCAAGGTGGCTGTCGACGACGACACAGCAATACACCGCAACAACAACTTCCAGACGTTCCCGCAGGCGGTGCTGGTGCTGTTCCGATCTGCCACAGGTGGGTAACGCGTCAGACCATCTGCTCCACTATGGGAAAGGGGGGGGTGTAAAACGTTGGCTTCGACACTGCTCGGTCATGCTGTTATTTGTTATTTGTTTAGGGGCGCGCCAACCAGTGCGATGATATAGCCCTCTGGTGGGCCCTGCGTCATTCCGCTCCACTGCGCCATAGATGGATCCCGTCTCAAACCCCCTGCTTTACCACGTCAGGACCCCGCAGTTCTGCCTTCTGCATTCAGATCCAGCGTTCTGAGCGTGTTGTACCGACCTGTGACTGAGCGTGTTGTACCGACCTGTGACTGAGCGTGTTGTACCGTCCTGTGACTGAGCGTGTTGTACCGACCTGTGACTGTGCGTGTTGTACCGACCTGTGACTGAGCGTGTTGTACCGACCTGTGACTGAGCGTGTTGTACCGACCTGTGACTGAGCGTGTTGTACCGACCTGTGACTGAGCGTGTTTTACCGACCTGTGACTGAGCGTGTTGTACCGACCTGTGACTGTGTGTGTTGTACCGACCTGTGACTGTGCGTGTTGTACTGATCTGTGACTGAGCGTGTGGTACCGACCTGTGACTGTGTGTGTTGTACCGACCTGTGACTGCGTGTTGTACCGACCTGCGACTGTGCGTGTTGTACCGGCCTGTGACTAAGCGTGTTGTACCGACCTGTGACTGTGCGTGTTGTACCGACCTGTGACTGTGCGTGTTGTACCGACCTGTGACTGTGCGTGTTGTACTGATCTGTGACTGAGCGTGTTGTACCGACCTGTGACTGTGTGTGTTGTACCGACCTGTGACTGAGCGTGTTGTACCGACCTGTGACTGTGCGTGTTGTACCGACCTGTGACTGTGCGTGTTGTACTGACCTGTGACTGAGCGTGTTGTACCGACCTGTGGCTGAGCGTGTTGTACCGACCTGTGACTGTGCGTGTTGTACCGACCTGTGACTGAGCGTGTTGTACCGACCTGCGACTGTGCGTGTTGTACCGACCTGCGACTGTGCGTGTTGTACCGACCTGTGACTGTGCGTGTTGTACCAACCTGTGACTGTGCGTGTTGTACCGACCTGTGACTGCGTGTTGTACCGACCTGCGACTGTGCGTGTTGTACCGGCCTGTGACTAAGCGTGTTGTACCGACCTGTTACTGTGCGTGTTGTACCGACCTGTGACTGTGCGTGTTGTACCGACCTGTGACTGTGCGTTTCGTACCGACCTGTGACTGTGTGTTTTGTACCGACCTGTGACTGAGCGTGTTGTACCGACCTGTGACTGAGCGTGTTGTACCGACCTGTGACTGTGCGTGTTGTACCGACCTGTGACTGAGCGTGTTGTACCGACCTGCGACTGTGCGTGTTGTACCGACCTGCGACTGTGCGTGTTGTACCGACCTGTGACTGTGCGTGTTGTACCAACCTGTGACTGTGCGTGTTGTACCGACCTGTGACTGCGTGTTGTACCGACCTGCGACTGTGCGTGTTGTACCGGCCTGTGACTGAGCGTGTTGTACCGACCTGTGACTGTGCGTGTTGTACCGACCTGTGACTGTGCGTGTTGTACCAACCTGTGACTGTGCGTGTTGTACCGACCTGTGACTGCGTGTTGTACCGACCTGCGACTGTGCGTGTTGTACCGGCCTGTGACTGAGTGTGTTGTACCGACCTGTGACTGTGCGTGTTGTACCGACCTGTGACTGTGCGTTTCGTACCGACCTGTGACTGTGTGTTTTGTACCGACCTGTGACTGAGCGTGTTGTACCGACCTGTGACTGTGCGTGTTGTACCAACCTGTGACTGTGCGTGTTGTACCGACCTGTGACTGCGTGTTGTACTGACCTGTGACTGTGCGTGTTGTACCGGCCTGTGACTGAGCGTGTTGTACCGACCTGTGACTGTGCGTGTTGTACCGACCTGTGACTGTGCGTGTTGTACCAACCTGTGACTGTGCGTGTTGTACCGACCTGTGACTGCGTGTTGTACCGACCTGCGACTGTGCGTGTTGTACCGACCTGTGACTGTCCGCAGGTGAGGCCTGGCAGGATATCATGCTGGGCTGCGTAAGCGGACTCTGCGACCCCAACTCTGACGAAGACCCCACCCAAAAGTGCGGCACTGTCTTCGCCATTCCGTACTTTGTCAGCTTCTACGTGCTGTGCTCTTTCCTGGTGAGTGGGTCGGAGGCGTGGGAACAGCTGCTGTGTGATTGGACGATCAGAAGGCTAAGTACGGTTGTTATCACTGGTCTATCGCATGTGTGACCGCAACACGGGGTGTTTTATTGACTGCTGTATTCATACGCGGTTGTCTGAAAGAAAGCGGTCAAAATGTCGCGATTGTTCTCTTCCACACTCGATAGATCGCCTTCAGCCGTGTCTGTTCGACCTCTGCAGGTGATCAACCTGTTCGTGGCCGTCATCATGGACAACTTCGACTACCTGACGCGCGACTGGTCCATCCTCGGTCCGCACCACCTGGACGAGTTCGTGCGCCTCTGGTCCGAGTACGACCCGGACGCCAAGGGTCGCATCAAGCACGTGGACGTGGTCACACTGCTGCGTAAAATCTCACCGCCGCTCGGGTTCGGCAAACTGTGCCCTCACCGGGTGGCCTGCAAGCGGCTGGTGTCTATGAACATGCCATTGAACGCGGACGGCACGGTGATGTTTAACGCCACGCTGTTCGCTGTGGTGAGGACTTCGCTGCGCATCAAGACCGACGGCAACATTGACGAGATGAACGCCGAGCTGCGCACCATCATCAAGAAAGTGTGGAAGCGGACGTCGCCGAAGCTGCTGGACCAGGTGGTCCCGCCGCCAGGCGGTGAGGGTGGTAAGGAAGCATGCATTCCTGCATCTTGCCCCAGATGTGGTGTGTGTGTGCTCTCCTGCCTCGACTAACAGAGTAGCCGGCGCGGTTGTTTTGAGGGGCACCGCCGGCAGCGGACTGCTACTGCTCCGGTCTGCCCTCTCAGGTCGTCGCCTCCTGGCGACGGACCGGGGGTGGCGGCAGCAACAAAATCTGTAGTAATGCTTTCGCAAGCGCGGGCCAAGTCCTAACGATATTTACATTTCTGAGAGTAGACTAACCGCTTGCCGAAACCTGTAATAAGGGGAGTGCATGGCTGTTTTAGCTAACACCTGCAAAGTACAGCCAGTTTGGCCTTATTTTCAACCGAAAATATCCGGGAAAAATTACCGACCAGTTTCTAGTCGCTGCCGGCGGAGGTAACTGTAGTGGACACGTCGATCAAAGGGGATACTGCTGAGGCCGCATTACGGATTGAACCAAACGGCAGTCCTCGTCAGGTACTGTTGGACCTGCTAGCGGTCCAGTCGATTGCCGGGCTGCAGTGAAGTTATGTGGTGTACCACACCGACTGCAGCTGGTGGGGGGGTGTCGTGTGTGCTAACTGTGAGGTGTACCCGGACTGACGTGCGCCCTGCTGGGCCCGCCATCGGAACACCGCCTCCCGTAACCGCGCCCCGCTCCCCATCCCAGAGACACCCAGAATAATCAGTGCTGGCCCATGGTACCGGAGATCTGGCAGAGACAAAGTTCACCGACTAATCTCTTTACTTGCCGGTGTCAGTTATTGTGATGCAGATCGAAAATCAGGCCCTTAGCGAGTATGAGTAGCCCTGCGGCGTAAGAGCCCGACTTTCCCGCTTTTGCATCAATCCTGCCCATTTAGCGCCGGTGCCACGTGTGCTGCCACCTTGCTTGTAGATCAGCGGTTTGATTGCTTTTTATTCCCGCTAATGTTCTAATATTCCCTGTCTTCAACAGCTTTCACTCCGTGCTGTAGAATTTAGGTTGTAGACAAATCGATGTAGCCAGCTTTATTTTGGTTCTAGCTTACAGTCCTGTAGCTGTTTTTTGGGCTGTACTTTATTCAGCCGTTCTAAGATCCAAGGGTGGCGTTTGCGCAGGTGATATGTTTCGCGCATCCCACAGTGCTTAATGAAACACAACCCGCCCCACACTGTCACGTTCACGTCAAAATTGACCCGCTCATCACGAACTGTCCAGTTCGCTTGTCCGCTAGATTTTCCCCGTGTCCAAGCCCCCCAACATCCCCATCCTCCAGCTCCGTGGTCATAGTTCAGTTCTGACGTCGGGGTTGGAACAGGATGAGCAGCGCCGTTCCAGTTGCGGCGTGCCCCCTCCGTATTCTGTGCTAGGGATGCGCTCTGAGCAACGTTTGATGTTTCCAGTGGAGGATGACGTCACCGTGGGTAAGTTCTACGCGACGTTCCTCATCCAGGACTACTTCCGCAAGTTCAAGAAGAAGAAGAAGGAGGAGCACTCGCGGGCGCAGGGCGAGCAGGCCGAGGCCACCACGGTGACGCTGCAGGTGAGAGTGGGTGCCGAGTGAGGAGTTGTCCGGGACAGCGCCGGTCCGTACAGAGTCGGCTGGCCGGGATCGGGCCAGCTGACTCTCGCGTGTTGCCTGGTACTCTCAGTGGAGAAGTCTCAGTGGAGAGGTGGGGCAGGATGGGAGGTTTGTATGACCAGTATCGGGAGGTGCATGGTCTCCTCCCCTGCCCCAAACGTCAGTGTCTCGAGATGCTACGGAAATGAAATGTTCAGAGCTTTCTCTCGATTTTGCGCTCGGACCCAAATCACTCGAGTTTCTGGCAGATGCGGATTCCACTTGCTGCTTCCTCTTGTGAATGCTCAATAGA
Source organism: Lepas anatifera (assembly GCA_034440635.1). Lineage (NCBI taxonomy): Eukaryota > Metazoa > Arthropoda > Thecostraca > Lepadidae > Lepas > Lepas anatifera. The sequence continues at coordinate 950,711 of JAOTON010001320.1, forward strand.
CGGTGGGCGTGCACTGCGCGATGAGGATATGCCGAACGGTGTCTTGTGTGGAGATGCCTGTGGAGGTGTTGTGATGTCGGTGGTGTCCTGTGTGGAGGTTTCTGTGACGCCGGTGGTGTCCTGTGTGGAGGTGTCTGTGACGCCGGTGTCTGGTGTGGAGGTGTCTGTGGAGGTGTCTGTGACGCCGGTGTCTGGTGTGGAGGTGTCTGTGGAGGTGTCTGTGACGCCGGTGTCTGGTGTGGAGGTATCTGTGACGCCGGTGGTGTCCGGTGTGGAGGTGTCTGTGACGCCGGTGGTGTCCGGTGTGGAAGTGTCTGTGACGCCGGTGGTGTCCGGTGTGGAAGTGTCTGTGACGCCGGTGGTGTCCGGTGTGGAAGTGTCTGTGACGCCGGTGGTGTCCTGTGTGGAAGTGTCTGTGACGCCGGTGGTGTCCTGTGTGGAGGTGTCTGTGACGCCGGTGGTGTCTGGTGTGCCGGTGTCTGTGACGCCGGTGTCTGGTGTGCCGGTGTCTGTGACGCCGGTGGTGTCTGGTGTGGAGGTGTCCTGTGTGGCGGTGACGTGACGCCGCTGTCCGGTGTGGAGGTGATGTGACGCCGGTGTCCGGTGTGGCGTCGTTGTGACGCCGCCGGTGCTCGCCAGGCGGGTCTGCGGACGCTGCACGAGGCCGGGCCTGAGCTGAAGCGCGCCATCTCCGGTAACCTGGACCAGATGCTGGCCGAGGACACCCCCATGCACCGGGTGAGCACCGCTGCCACGCCGCGCCGTCAGAGGCTGCCAGTGCCGCCGCGCTGCTGGATAGTGGGGTCTTCAGTTCCACTGTCGGGGTGGCCTGACCCTCCCCTGGCTCGGGCACGGCCCCAACAGTCGGTCGTGTAGAGTGTAGGCATACGCGGCGGAACTAGGGGGCACCGGGGCACTGTGTCCCCCATTTATGATAAATTTTGACACTGACAGCGTAAACTGGAAAAGAATTGGTTGAAAAATCCATGTCGCCCCACCTCCCCTTAAATCGGGACCCTCCGCCTCCAGTGGGTGTAGGCACTCTTACATTTGAGTTGACGCCGAGCTTTTGACACTGCTGATGGCACGGACTCTTCAATTACCATTAGTACTTTGCCGATAATTGGTACTTCTTTTGTAAATGGCATGTTGATTATGACATTAATGGAAGTTAGGGGCTCTTTTCGCTCGGCCAAACATTGTCAGTATCGGAACGATTTTACATTTCACCGAGTGCAGAAGGGCCTTGGTTTACATTTGTGCTTCTTTATCAGGTCACGATAGCTTTATTGCATTCCCATTCGCTGTGTACAATCTTCTGTGGGTACAGCGTCCTTTCGTGTGCAGCTCCGGCTGTTTATGTCAACCATCTAAGTTGGCTAATAAATCGCTGAATCCCGCTCCCTCGCTCGTGAGGTTTGATTCTCCAAGTTATGCAGGAGAATTCAACGAAATCCCAGAACCTCTCCTATATGCAGACTAAAACTTTCGACTGAAATCGCTGTGGTGTCACATGCTAAGAGAAAATGCATTAGTAAAGGCGGACCAGATCAGCAACGGGTCTGAAAATCGGGAAAAAGTTTTTGATTGGATAGAAATGTTTTTTGGGAATGCCATTTTGCCCTGCCCTGGATCCGCTGGTATGCGGTATCCAGTTTCCAGTCGGCGGCCGGTACTGCGCCATGTTTTCAGTGCGGGCTCCAATGCCGAGTTTGGGCACTGCAGCAGCCGGCGTCAGCGGGCGCCCCGGTGACGTCACGCCGGCGCTAACGCTGTGCCTTTGCCCTGTCAGCGGAATCACATGCTGTTCGGCCGGGTGTGGTCAAGTTTCCGCAGCAAGCACCGCCACCAGAGGGCGCCCCGCGCGGCACCGGCATCAGTAAGGCTGGTGGTGGCTGTGCGCTGACCTGTGGCGGCTCACTGCACCCTTCTCCTCTAGTGGCATGCCGCTTGTTCTCCACGGGGAACTGACAGATGTTCCTGGCTTAGTGCAGGAACCCGAGTCTTTTTGTTCGTTTTAATGGCTTGCTGTGTGATTTTTTGTTTGTTGATTGGCGTGCGCTGTGGTCTGGTTGTGCCTGTTGTTTCAGCAGTTATTTTATCATCCATCACGTGCTGCGCGGATGAGTTTATATCATTCTATGGCTCCGTGGAACGCGTTCCGTAGTCCAAGTTCCGTGATAATCCCGATTGGAAATTATCGCTAATCCAAAACCAAGTCTTACTGTCGAGGGATGCTCAAGGCCGAACATAAGATGGAATAGAACCTTTGCTTCGGTGATAAAATATCACTGTATAGGATGGCAGTCAAAGATTTCAATTCAGAAAAAATATTTGTCATTCATTCAAAAACGGGCTGTTTCTAAGTTTCAACGAATAGTCTGGCGTTCTTAGATTGGTTTGTGATATCTGCTTTGTCCAGATCAATAGGCGCAGCTTATATCTGCTAAGAACGCACTTCACGAAGAGTGATTCTTATTTTTGTTTTTCCTTGCATGATTTCCAGTGTTTTGTGGCGTGATTTTTATTTGTTGTCGGTTAGGTGGAATGTTGATGCTGACCATTTTGAAACTTTGTACAATTTCTACTGGACAAAAACACTATGCATGGCAACCATGATTATCCTTACACTGCGTGTTTATCCGCCACGTTTGCTGTTTTCTTTGTCCAAAGTAGTCAAAGTAAAAGAATCCAGCTTCTGAGATGTTTCGCTTCAAGGTTTGCTTTCATTTTTGTAGTCGATCTGATACCAACCGTGATGACAATGCCTGTTGCTTCTGTTCCTTGAGTGATGATCCATTCTGGCTACCTCGCCTAATAATTATCATCTCAAAGGGGAATGATGTGGAATGAAGCACTCCAGCCTCCTAGCCTGAACAGCTCAGTACTCGAGCTCTAAAGCCACAGTTATTGGGTGGACCATGAACTCCATTGGTATGGTGGGGTTGTCAGCTACGAAGCGCCACTGTGTGGGGTTTTCCTGAGACGATAAAATCTGTGGAGGCCTTAGGACGGTACCAGCATACCCAGTTTTAGAACCACCGGAACGTAAAGCAGGTGAAATTTTATTATATCTGTGACACAGTTGGATTAGGTGGCATGGACCAGTGAGGGAAGTTCGTGGATCAAAGCTGACCTCTGACAGCGTTTTCCTCAACCGTCTCCTACCCAGGAGATGGCAGTACGCTGGGTACAGTCAGTCTTGACTCGGGACTTACGCAGAACAACCAGCGACCTTGTTATTGGGGGCACGGGCGTGATCTGCCTTTAAACTGATGGTGGCACAGCCCGAGGGCACGGCCTTGCCACATGTCACCGGAACAGTCCTCTGTTCCGCCGGGCCCGATAGATCGGGATTGCCCCGCCGTCTGGTACGACGGCGCGTGCGGACATGGCTATCCCGGACCCGACGGCCATTTGGAGCGCCCCTGGCCTGCCAGGACCCGCTGGAACGGAGCCTGGATCCCATACCACTATCCGCAGCCCGGCCGCGGTGCCAACTGAGCCGCCGCCGAGCAGCGTCTGACCCCGCGGTGGCCGGTGTTGCAGAACAACAACGGCCAGCACCTACCGGTGAACGGCGGCAGCGGTGTGCCGCGCAGCGCCTCCGGCGACGGAGAGGCCATCCCGCTGCAGACGCTCAAACCCGGCGACAGGTGAGACATCTGGCGGCGACGCGCTGTACTTGAAGTGTTGTGGAAGTAACGCGAGGTGGCATTACTAAGACTTTTGCTGTTTCGTTAGTCGGGGCTGTTTTGTCGATCCACCCAAAAAAGGTTCACAATGGCTCATTTTATGTAAAACTCGGTTTTGGAAGCGGCCAGCAGTGAAGGGATGTGGATTTTAGGCTTTCTATATAATTTATAATTTTGGTGTTGTCGATACATCAGAAACTCACCTTCGGCTGCCGACCGCTGGATTGAGACCGGTTTTCTATTTCCTAGATTGCAAGCTACGAGTGAGGGTCTGTTGTTAAACGGTATTGACATGCACGCACACTCGGCGAAAACACACCCCCGAGAAACTGCAATTAACGCTCAACACGGTTAAAACAAATCCAATACGGATGGGTGGCCAAAAAAATGTTAGGATAAGCTTGAAAGTATACGGCTCAGAGACTACTAGGAAGTCAATATTTCCACTACAACTATTTTCTGAATCGTTCTGATTTCTTCGTAAATTCGATCGCAATTTCGGCAGAAATACTGTATTCTTGAACGCTGCGCAAAACCGTAGGCTATCAGCTGATGCTTAATGTAGCGGACATGCTGAGATATACATCAATTTTTCTATTTTTGGGTTTAATTTTTTGTACTCTGCACGCATGCATACCAAGCGTACTGCATCTCGGCTGTTTCTACTATGATACCCTTGTTTCTATTTGCTGAGGAGCAGAATGAATTCAGCGTTTAGTGCTGTATGTTCTCTCTAGTTTCCCATGTTCGTCAATTTGGTACGATCGTAAAAGATCTCTCCGCGTAGCGGGGCTTGAGCGTTACGTCACGTTGCCAAGGTCACCTCATACTACGTCACCGCCCAGGAAGACGGGGTTGATAGGAGTGGATTTTTACCTGAGAAAATGATGAGTTCTGGGAGAAATTTTTATTTTTATTTGTATTTATTCACTTGATCAGCAACAGGTATCTGGCCCAATTACAGCGGAAGTCATGGACATAAAAGAAAACACTAGATGAGTATTTACAATAACATATCTCCTATTGGTGGTAAAGGGACCCAATGACTAAAAATATAAGGTAAAACACATTTAAAACGGTAAAAGTATGACTTAAAGCAGCTTAAGCAGTTCATTCGACGAATAAAGTTCTAAAGCACACGGATGATTTTAAAAAGGATAATCTTTAATGTATCTAATTACACTAGACTTAAAACTAGCATGTGGTGAATTAAAAGGATCCACCTCGGGGCAGCGACCGACGTGTCCGTTAAAAGCAAGCATTAAATGTCGATCAGGTGGTTTGTCGGCATGCTCTATCAGGGCGCGATATAGCTTTGATGCTGAAGGCGCCCTATAAACCCCAATACACACGGCCTGCTCGATCACATGGTTGTTTCAGTTTCCAGTTCCATTATGATGGTTCCACATTACCTTCAAGGACGGCCTCCCCCATTTTGGGTCAAAGGATCTTCAAATAGGGCTCTTTCGAAAGCTCTTCGCGTCCCAACAGCATGTGTACTTGCATTAATTCTGTCAGTTCGGAGCTTTAGGTGTTTTGGCCTTGAACAACCAGCAAGTTTTGTTTGTAGATTTTGCTTTTAAATGGGTCCTTCTAACAAACACTTAATTTGAGAGTCTTCGGTTACCATCTTGGTGCTGTTGCTAATTGCACTAAGGCTTAGCGTTTAGTGAACTGCCTGCTTGGTTGAACCACCAAAATATACGGCTCTCCGTGGCTGCCTCTTGCCTGAAGTTCAACCTAATCGTAATCGCTCCCTGAAGTTGAACTCTGTATAAAGCACACTTACTGCATGTTTCGGACACTCGGGAGCGGCACAGGGCCGTGCCCGGCGGCCCGCTGCGTACTGTCGACACCACGAACCTCCCTTCCAGACAATCCCACTCCCCTCCTAGTGTAGTGTAAGACATTGTTGTGTTGAAGTTCACACTGTCACGGGGCCGCAGCGTTCTTTTTGACCACACTGTTTGGAGAGATGCTTGAACAAAGTCTTCCCGGAGATATTTTGTTCCCGCGATTGGAGCAGTCTGACGCTGAGTCGATGTAGGGAAGATCCCCTGTGGCTAATAATCCAAAATGTCACGTGCTTGTTCCATGCGAACGCTTTTTTCTTGAGAAACAACCAGCGTTGTGTGGGAGCCGAGCACCCGGAGAGTCTCGGTTCGGAAAATCCAAAAGAACAGTTCACATCCGACTAGGCTTATGAGAAATTTCAGTTTTTGGCTCTCCAAATTGTGGCCAACGGAAAATTGGCTTAGCAACTCAAAGCACTTGCAGCTGCCCGTTCTGAGTGGGGCGCTTTTCTGTGACATCGCTGGTTCCTTGGAGGTAAAGGCACACTCTTCCTAATGTAATTGGAACGTGTCTGAATGAACAAAATTACTTTCAGACCTGTGACGGAAGCTTTATGCGTAATTTTCCGCACCCTGTGGGCTTGTATCCTGACTGTCAGCCATGACTGTGGATTTTTAGAGCCAGCTTCTGACAGCGATGTACTGCTTTCCAGACCGACAGGACAGTTTTTGAGTCCCAATGATGGTAAGCGGCCGATGTTTGTCCACCCACAGTTTGAGGTGTGCCGCGTGACCTTTTTAGGCCTGTAGTGGTACTGCCCAGCCCCGTGCTGCCTGTGGTGTCCAGTGCCGGTTGCTCTGTGGAGTTTGACGTCGCGGGAGGTCCGAGCGTGTTCTGCACTGCCCCCCCTCCCCCCCCCCCACCCCTCCCCCGGCCGTGTCCAGGCTAGTCGACTCCGAGTGTAACTTTTGTCATTATCAGTGCAGATCAAGTTTTTGCTTTCCTATTATTTAGGAAGCTGGACGTTGGTTTCTGGGTAAATCGTCGTGTCGTCGTTGAAGCTTAAAAGAAGTTCTTGGCTTCCTTAAAAGGCTGTGGGTTTTCTGCTACAATCGGATACCTTGGTAGGAAGTTAAACTCGCGCGCCGGAAAGACCGTATGCTTACATCTCAAGACTGGCTGTGACAGAAGCTTGACTGGTCCATGGACACGGCCAGTCACACGCCCCGCCCACTGACCGCACCCGCGCCCTCTGCAGTGGCGTCACTAACCAGTCACTGACCGCACCCGCGCCCTCTGCCGTGGCGTGCTCTAACCAGTCACTGACCGCACCCGCGCCCTCGGCCGTGGCGTGACTAACCAGTCACTGACCGCACCCGCGCCCTCGGCCGTGGCGTGATTAACCAGTCACTGACCGCACCGCGCCCTCGGCCGTGGCGTGACTAACCAGTCACTGACCGCACCCGCGCCCTCGGCCGTGGCGTGATTAACCAGTCACTGACCGCACCGCGCCCTCTGCAGTGGCGTGATAAACCAGTCACTGACCGCACCCGCGCCCACGGCCGTGACGTTACTAACCAGTCACTGACAGCACCTGCGCCCTCTGCCGTGGCGTGCCTAACCAGTCACTGACCGCATCCGCGCCCTCGGCCGTGGCGTGCCTAACCAGTCACTGACCGCACCCGCGCCCTCTGCAGTGGCGGGACCAACCGCACCCGCGCCCTCTACTGTGGCGTTACTAACCAGTCACTGACCGCACCCGCGCCCTCTGCAGTGGCGTGACGAATTGACCATTGACAGCACCTGCGCCCTCTGTATTGGCGTGGCTAACCGCACCCGCCCCTCTACCCTCGTGACTAGTCTCACCCGCGCCCTCTGCGGTAGTGTGACTAACTGCACTCTTGCCCTCTGCGGTGGCGTGACTGACCGCACCCGCGCCCTGTGCCGTGGCATTGACTAATTGACCATTGACAGTACCCGCGCCCTCTGCAGTGGTGTGACTAACTGCACCCGCGCCCTCTGCGGTGTCTGGACTGACCGACCATTGACCGCAACCGCGCCCTCTACCCTGGCGTGATTAACTGCACTTGGCTGGGCGTGCTGTGGCTACCACACCGTTTTGGCGTGCTGTGACTAACCGCACTAACCGCACCGCTGTGGCGCGTCGCTGTGAAGGACGTCGCACAGCAGCCACTGTATCCCGCTGTTGGGCGAAGGTCTGCGGGAGCTGGCGCGCGCTCAGGCGCTGGTACTGAGCAGTCTGTCGCCGCCGCCGCCGCCGGCCGCCCCCGGCCTAGGTCAGACACCTCCGCCCGCCTCTGGGCACCTGGCATCGCTCCTCGGCCTTGTGGCTCTGTGCGCTTCCGTTTTTCGTGTTTTGCAGCTTTGCCTTTCGTGTTGGCTTCTGGCACTTTTCAAGCTTGTTGTTGAATGTGGATGTCTGGACTAACCGACCTGATGGTCAGGGCCCCGAGTCTGCTCGACTTCTTACACATGCTGCTATGAAGCTTTTCTTTGTCGCTGCTTCTGCCTCTCGCCGCCTTCCAAGGATCGGCAAAAGCTGATTAGCTTATTGCAGGACAGGGGTGGGTCCGGTATTTTTCTGCAGGAGGGGCGCTGTTTTTGTGCACGCTCTTATCGAATGATTTTCCTGTCGATTTTTTCTGTCGTGTTACGTGGAGGTTAGTTGTTAGGCACTCACCCATCGTGGCTGGAATTGCTATGCGATATTGTCGCTTTTATGTTAGAGAATAGCGAGTAAGCCATTCAATAAGTTTAAGCCGCCTTTCACGTGGCATCTCGAAACAGAAGCGCCCGTTCGGCCATCGCCAATGAAGGCGATAATGCCACCGATGGCATTACCTTAAAGGGAATGTGGCACCTTCATAACGTGATTTTAACTGAGATAGCCAAGTTGTAAAGCATGCCGGAAAACCCGGTACTCCAAACGTCATTTGTCTTGGAACTCGATATTTCCGTAGAAAAAGTTAAAACCTACCTGACACCAGCTCCTCTCAGCCCGTGGCCGGGGGCCATTGTTGTGAGCTGCTGGTGTGACGACATATGCTGACGTCACGATGAGCATCAGCCAATCGAAGCCCTTGAAGCGTTTCAAGTATGGTAGTGGTTGCCAGATCGTGACATCATCCACAGGCTGATGTTTATTTATTTTTCTAGAGGAGTATTTTAAAAATCAAAATATTGAGCTTATTGTAAATTTTTCAGAGAAACTATGAGTGGTTTCATTATTTTCGGCTAAAAGTACGCCTAATTGCACTAAATTCCAGGATTCGACCAAGGTGCCACTTCCCTTTAACCTGCGGCCTTCCTGCGGAGCGTACTCGGTCGGCATTGCATTCGAACTGGTGCGACCACATAATTTGTGGCGATCTTAAAATAAAGGTATGTGTTTGAAAGCCTATACGTGTAAAATTATTTATCAATTTTAAAACCTCGTTCACGAACCAATGCGCTCAATTCTTTCAAATGTTGGTAAGTAATGTTTTTCGGCCCTGCATGGTTCTCCGGCCATTTCGGAAGATAACTGCTGAACATTTAATGATCCACCTGCAGTCTCCCTGTTGAGAAGCCCTTTCCCCATCATAGGTGCAGGAACTTTTTCTAGTTTGGTGGGAAAAAGTTGTCACCGCTAGTGGGGTCAAATATGCTTCGGCCTATCACTTGATTTGTTAACGGGAAAGGTCCGGAATCAGCTCAAAGTTGGGGGCACTACCCCCTGTCCGAATGTGGGAGGGGGGGGGGGCAGTCGCCCCCTGGCCCCAGGTCCTCCGGTTCCTGCGCCTATGTTCCCCATCGTAAACGGGGCGCTATTTGCATCCAGCAATATTTCAACTCAGATTTCATAGCTGCTTGATATCCTAATATGGTAGCTTAGCACAGCAATTTGATCACCTATCGGGTACTGGTTCACCTAAAACTGCCTTGAGCTTTTTTCTGGCGATACAAATCCTCATTGCTGCGCCTTCGGCAGGGGGGGGTGCCACCCTTTCTGGTCCGGAGGGGTGAAGCCGCCGGATCCGCCTCTGTTTCAAATTAGCTTGTGGTACCTTTTTCGCGCTTTCTGGAGCAATGTGGATCCTTTTTATCTTCCGGACGGTGGAAGTTGGACCGTAACTCGCGTTGCCTGTTTTATGTTTGCGGGTCTAGTTGTTGTCTCGCGCACCCTCAGTGGTCTCCCAATCTTGGGCGCCGGCTTCACGTGAATCGCCGGCATGCGAGTATTGTACAGTGCCCTTGCTAAGTTTGTACGGTACTGCAGTATTTTCGTTTTTACAATGTCAGTGATGCATTGTGTGACAGTTGCTTGGCAGCAGAAACATACTTGTCGCCGTTATTTGGCCAATGAGGAACACCGATTGTTATGTATATTTATTTGATGTATTGGACAAAAATAACCCTCCACCGGTGTTTATTTATTTTCGCGCTTCTGTGGTTTCGTCAGTTCTGTGCTGGTTTCATTGTTGGTGCAGAGCCGCGCGCCCCCGCTGCGGAGCCTGTGCTGGCCCGGTGTTTCAAGCGGGGACTGTGTGACCGGCCTTTTTACAGGAGTCGATAGTTTCTGAAATTGAGCTGTCTGCTGCGTCAAGCAACGAGCTTCAGGATCAGCACATTGTTATCAAGTGTATATCCCAGAGTGATCGGTGCTGTATCCGATGTCTGTCCAACTGGGCGGGCTTTTCCACACAGTGTGGACGCCATGTGCGTATTAAAGCTGTGCTGTTCACAGCGTTCCGTTGGCTGGCGCCGGGCATTGGACGATGGTATTTCTGTGTGTGGTCTTCGATGCCTTTCCTGGCCAATAACCAGTATCACTATCCATTGCCCCGCGTTAAGTCTGATTGTTCGGATGATTTCAGGGTCAACTTCTCAGATAAATGGTAATGTGTCGTTTAATCGACAAATTTTGAAACCGCAGCACATTATACGTTGGTAGCCACGGGTTGGCGGTACTCAGGCATCGCCGTGCCGTTGGTGTGACGCTGCAGTGACGTTGGTGTGACGTTGCAGTGCCGGCCAGCCTGCGGCAGTCTGACGGCGGGGTGACGCCGCAGTCACGGTCGGCGCCGGGCAGCCCGCACCGACTGCTGGCGCGGCAGGACCGGCCGCTCAGTGAGGTGGTCGGCTCAGCCGACAGCCTGGTGGGCAGGGTAAGCACGCGCCGGTACAGTGGGGGCAGGGTAAGCACGCGCCGGTACAGTGGTGGGCAGGGTAAGCACGCGCCGGTACAGTGGTGGGCAGGGTAAGCACGCGCCGGTACAGTGGTGGGCAGGGTAAGCACGCGCCGGTACAGTGGTGGGCAGGGTAAGCACGCGCCGGTACAGTGGGGGCAGGGCAAGCACGCGCCGGTACAGTGGGGGCAGGGTAAGCACGCGCCGGTACAGTGGGGGCAGGGTAAGCACGCGCCGGTACAGTGGGGGCAGGGTAAGCACGCGCCGGTACAGTGGGGGCAGGGTAAGCACGCGCCGGTACAGTGGGGGCAGGGTAAGCACGCGCCGGTACAGTGGTGGGCAGGGTAGCACGCGCGTGGTGGGGGCACGCGCCGGGTGGGCAGGGTAAGCACGCGCCGGTACAGTGGGCAGGGTAAGCACGCGCCGGTAAGCAGTGGTGGGCAGGGTAAGCACGCGCCGGTACAGTGGTGGGCAGGGTAAGCACGCGCCGGTACAGTGGTGGGCAGGGTAAGCACGCGCCGGTACAGTGGTGGGCAGGGTAAGCACGCGCCGGTACAGTGGTGGGCAGGGTAAGCACGCGCCGGTACAGTGGTGGGCAGGGTAAGCACGCGCCGGTACAGTGGTGGGCAGGGTAAGCACGCGCCGGTACAGTGGTGGGCAGGGTAAGCACGCGCCGGTACAGTGGTGGGCAGGGTAAGCACGCGCCGGTACAGTGGTGGGCAGGGTAAGCACGCGCCGGTACAGTGGTGGGCAGGGTAAGCACGCGCCGGTACAGTGGTGGGCAGGGTAAGCACGCGCCGGTACAGTGGTGGGCAGGGTAAGCACGCGCCGGTACAGTGGTGGGCAGGGTAAGCACGCGCCGGTACAGTGGTGGGCAGGGTAAGCACGCGCCGGTACAGTGGTGGGCAGGGTAAGCACGCGCCGGTACAGTGGTGGGCAGGGTAAGCACGCGCCGGTACAGTGGTGGGCAGGGTAAGCACGCGCCGGTACAGTGGTGGGCAGGGTAAGCACGCGCCGGTACAGTGGTGGGCAGGGTAAGCACGCGCCGGTACAGTGGTGGGCAGGGTAAGCACGCGCCGGTACAGTGGTGGGCAGGGTAAGCACGCGCCGGTACAGTGGTGGGCAGGGTAAGCACGCGCCGGTACAGTGGTGGGCAGGGTAAGCACGCGCCGGTACAGTGGTGGGCAGGGTAAGCACGCGCCGGTACAGTGGTGGACAGGGAAAGCAGCCATCATCGTGCTGCTAGTGCTTTGGGGGCGTCTGTGTGAGGCGTACAGATACTGTGTACCTAGGTTTTTAGTTTGTGAGTTGTTACCAGTGCTTAGCCATCACTTTACCTCTGGACAATGACGGTGCGCGGGTCGCAAATGTAATCGTACTGTTTTGCTGATCAATTGTTACCCGTATTGCTTTTGCCGTATTTTTTAATCGACTTTGCCGGTGGGGGATGCAGGATGAGGCCATTTGCATCGTACCTAAACAGCCCCCGCTGTCCGCGTTGTCTGATCGTAGAGCAGTGTGTTTATGGGCGAAGCTGTATGTCTGAGGCGGAGCCGCATCTCAGATGGAGCTGTATGTTTGGGGCGGAGCTACGTGTCTCAGATGGAGCTGAATGTTTGGGGCGGAGCTACGCGTCTCAGATGGAGTGTATGTCTGGGGCGGAGCTACGCGTCTCAGATGGAGCTGTATGTCTGGAGCGGAGCTACGTGTCTCAGATGGAGCTGAATGTTTGGGGCGGAGCTACGCGTCTCAGATTGATCTGTATGTCTGGGGCGGAGCTGCGCGTCTCAGTTGGAGCTGTACCCTGGGCCGGAGTTTTGTGTGTGTTGCTGCTGGCTGCCTGTCCTGAGCGGCGCCCCGTCGACAGGTGCTGGCCGACCAGGGCCTGGGGCCGTACTGTGACCAGCAGTTCGTGCGCGCCGCCAGCCGGGAGATGCAGGAGGCGCTGCAGATGACGCCCGAACAGTTCGACCGGGCGGCGCACGCGCTGCTGTCGCGCTCACCATCGCCGCGGTAGCAGCGTCGGCGCGCTGAGGCGCCTCCAGCCGCACCTCACCCTCGCCGAGCCGACAGTCGCCGGCCGGTGAGGGACGGCGGCCAGGCACCGCTGTTCCGCCGCTGTTCTATTTGAGTTCTCCAGCGATATCGGTGAGTTTCGGTAGATTCCTCAGCAAACGACTATCTCAGTCGAGTACACCAGGAGGGACGGATTTCTTCAACGGACTGACTGCGTCACCAGTGCGGGCTCTGGCCCCCGCTCAAGTGCCTCGCACCGTGCCCACCCACTGCTGCGACCCCCCACCCCCCGGACAACCCCCTCGTTTGTGATAGGGCCTGGCCCGGCCCAGTCTAGTCTTGGCTCAGCTCAGGTTGCTAGTGCTTGTGCGGATGACGTCACGACTGAAGAGGTGGCGTCATCCGGAGTGGAGTAGGCAGCACAGATGACGCGGCTGGCGCTGCGTGTGTGGAGACGGAACACGAACAGCTTGTTTTATACCGTGTTAGTGGTCGACCCCGGTGGCGGCCGTGCTGGGTGTGCAGGTGGGGGCGGGCTGTTGTACGAATGCCATTGTTGGGTGGTGAAGCGAGGACGTGGAAGCCAATGATGGTGGTGCTGGTGCCTTCTGGTGGTGGGGGGGCCTCATCTCGGTCATTTGTATATATTACGCCTTTGCGTCCGGACGGCTCGGGCCCCCGTGCTGTTGGGAGCGTTGTTGATACTTGCATGAGCGTGCGCCTGAGCGTGAAGATACTGTTTTGGACTTTGATATTGAGAGACTGCTAGGTTGGCTGAAAACTGCGAGAGATATTGGACCATTATACGTCTTTCCCAGCATTCGTCGCATCCGCTCTAACGTTTTGGCCTGCTAGAAGGTGTGTAGAGGCCCGGCCGTCGCCAGATCGTTAGCGGCGCTGCCTCAGGGTCCGTAGGAAATATCGAGAGATCTACCAGCTGTAGCAGCGCAAACCATTCGTCCATTTTTCACCTGACGTGCTCGGCGAGACCTCCGGCGCGCCTGTCCAGTGACGCCGTACCCGACCTTGCCAATTTCCGCGGTGGATACATGACCCGTGTTTTGCAGAGCATTTTACTACGTGACGATTGGATTTTCTCATGGCATGACTTGGCGGCGCTGACGCGCCTCTCCGTAGCGGGAGGGCTTGTTGGCTGGTTGGCGGCCGTGTTCGGTGGGCCGGGCGGCGTCGGGCGTACCCCCAGGCGCCTCCCCAGTGCAATCCCGGCCCGGCGGCGCCAGTGTGTTTGCGTGTACCTCCATACAGGGTGGGGCGGCTGCCGCCAACCTTTGTAACTGATCTGCCGGGGGAGCGTTGCTAGACCAGGAGCGTGCCAAACGACGCCGTGGCCCCGCCATTGTCGGCCAATACTCAGCGGCACTCGCGCCTATAATCAAAACCGGGCCCACCGGCGGCGCCCGGCGCGCCCGTCTTGTCAGCAGCCTGTTATCACGTTGTGTGCGAGAGAATTGCCCTACTCCAGTGACGTGACGCATAATACATATTGTCCTCCCGTCACGTGTCTTCCTCGCCGAGCAAACAGGCAGCGGTAAAGTGAGCACGTTTATTGCAGCTCGCATCGCTTGATTGTGGCCCCCGGCTGGGGGGAGTCCTGCTGGCGCCCCGCCCAGCACGCTCCCCAAATCACTGCGCCTCCCCAACGAGGGACATCGGTCGCCGTGCGGCTTATCTAACAATTGTGAACAGCGATGGCTCCAATGGTCCCATCAACGGTGGCAAAATGCCCAACACATTCGCGATCCGGCTACCAGATGGCGGAATATAAAATCTAGTTGGCAAAAGCTATTGGTTAAGAAGATAGGAAATGGTTAAAATGTGAAGAATAAAAAGGCGAAACGGACTCATCTCAAAGGATCGAGTACGAAGTCGATCGCCTAGAAGTGTGCGATTATGATGGCTCCGAAGCACCCATAAGTCCGCGGGGCTTACCGCCGACCTTAATTCTACCCCCTATTATACGGGCTGCCAAAGCAGCAATCCCAACGTTTGCCACCTAATCTAAGCTAGATTAAAATAATCAGCTCTCCTTCAATCACTCGCTCATCGACACGCGCACAATCGCTCCACCATGGTCTATGCAGTCTCATACCCAGCCCTCTGATCTCCCACGGCCCATAACATACAGGCTAATCTCCCACCCTGCAGGATTCTACTGCCGCAGAAACGCGGCCGCCGGTGACCGCGTCGCCACCGGCAAATTCCGATACTTTCTGAATAATCTGTTGAGGCATCTCCAAGTTAATGTGGGCATTTGCACAGTCGATTCATTTGTAGATAAGGCTGCCTGAAATCGTTCTCGATCATTTTGGATTCGAAAAATAGAACTTTTCGGGATGCAAAATAAATGTGGGCAAATCAGAACAAGCCGGGCCGCACCGATGTTAGTTCACCGTACGGCCGCCAGGTGTCAGGCCCGGCGACTGAGTATTACCCGCAGGGCTTAGCCATGAGAGCACCATGACTAGCCCTTCAACAAGTTTCGCCGATGACAGGCGGGGCATACACACACACGCACACACTGCGGACAGCCCATCCGTCGGTAACATAAAGTAACATAAATGGCAGGTCACGTCACTGGGAAACGGCTTCTAAGCTCAGACTCTGGCTCGGTCTATGTAGCCAGAATCCAACTCGGAACAAAGCACACCAGAACTGATCAGACTGAGGCGCTGTTCAGGAGTTGTTTCAGACCAACAAAACCAAAAAAAAATTGTTGCACGAAAGAGGAATGGCGGCAAAGATGGATCCCTTGAACATTTAGCTTTCGCGTCTATATCGTGAACAATGGCTACAAAGCACTGCCACACAGTGCCGGTAAAGATGTCTCGTAGATTCCGCTACACAAGCGAAAAGCATTCGACAAATTGAAAGCAGTATTTCATACCAAATTTTAGTCTGTGTCCAAATGAAGGTAACTTGATCATCTGAGATCACGTCTTCCAAAAAAGCGGGTCGAAGTACAGATGATGTGTAGGGGTGTACAGGCATCAGAAATAAACCTTGGATGTCTGGACCGGAAGGGCCGAGGGTTAAAAACAAACTAGGGGCGATGCCACATTAAAAAGGGCATGAAAAACCTGGTCTGTAACCTTTTTAGTCAAATCAAATAATGAGCCGAAATGTGACCAGTTCTGGTGTTCTTCTATTATCTATGCTATGCCCTAGCGAATAACAGAAACAATAACGATAAAATAAAACGTTCTTCTTGTGAAAGCATGCGACAGCACACAATAACAGAGCTAACGGGACAACAAAGGCTAATGAGAAACTAAATAAGACTTCTTCACCTGACGGCATTCACTATGGCTTGAGCGGCCGACAGGTGCTGGGTTGGAAAACATACATTCAGGCTAAGACGTGGCCTAGGACCGTCCGGAGCGGCTGCGCGAGATGGGCACAGTGCTGGATCAGCTCAATAGATGGCAGCACCGTGGCCGTGGTGCGTCCCCATCCCGTATCCGTCGTAGAGACCGGCGTGGTTGAACGCCGCTGCCACAGAGTGAAGGTCACAGCTTGGCACAAGCACAGTGGAATTAAAACATTAAAATTAAATTAAAACGTGGAATTAAACAGCTTCTGATATTGCGGTAATATAACACTTACTTGGCTCCAGGACGCCTAACTTTTATTTAGAACGGCTAGTATCGCAAGGGGATACTTTCCGGCGCAAATTTTCATAACGTCACTTTTCGCGTGCATATTTTAGTCAGTTTTTTATAATTATTCTTTCATATGAAAATAATTTGTCGCGGATGTTGGCAATTCCAGTAAGTCCAGCCTGATAATTTATGGAGTTATGTGTCGACTCACGGATCATCTTGCCGTAGATGCAGGGGTTATAGAGCAGCGGATAGCCTCCGCCGTAGCCTGCCGCGCCGCCGCCGGGGGAGGAGGTGCCGAAGCCGCCCGGAGTCAGCAGGGCGCGCGGAACCAGCGCCTGCGGCGGTGTGCCCGGCTCCCCTGCGCGGGAGGAAACAAGCACGCGTGACGGCAGCGTCTCAGCAGCGAACACGCCACCTGAGATCCAGCCTGAGAAAGACCGGACCTGGCGAGCGGCGGCCAGGCACTGTGCACCCTGGAGCGACTCCGGGACTCGGCTTGCCCGGGTACAACACTGGCCGCGGGAGCCAACACCGACACAACACATTTGAAGAGTTGTCTGTGGCTCGTGAGAATACGAATTACGTTACAGGATAAAATTTAAATCCGACATTCATTCTGGAAGTGTGTGAGAACCTTGTAAGGAGCACCCAATGGTAAGCCAAGCGGCTGAGTGTATCAGCAGCGCGACCCACAACGCCCGGGGGCACCGGCCCGCAGCGCCCGGGGAGGCACCGGCCCGCAGCGTCCGGGGAGGCACCGGTCCACAGCGTCCGGGAGGCACCGGGCGCAGCGTCCGGGAGGCACCGACCCGCAGGCCCGGGGAGGCACCGGGCGCAGCGCCCGGGAGGCACCGGGCGCAGCGCCCGGGGAGGCACCGGTCCTCCGCAACGCCCGGGAGGCCCCGGCAGAGCTCGGTTCACACCCAAGTCCACCGCCGCCGCAACGCCAAACGCTCCATAAATCCCACGAATTCTAAGAGGTCAAAATCCAACGTCTCATTCAGAACTTACCGAGTTTCTTGTCATCTCATTAAATAGGCAGCTCAGTCATTCCAACAAAACATATGTTCTGAGGTATTCAGCGTTTTTTAGAGCTTGACGTCAGTGCGCAAAAATCCTGCATGAGCCTATAAATGGCCCATTTCTAGAAACTGTTAAATGATATTAAGCAGCCATTAAGTGAGATTTAACTATCAAACATCCCTAGCCTGTATTAAATCGGCATCTAATACTGAGTCAGTGACATAGCTCAAAGTTCGTTAGTTGGACGGAAAATATAAACACGGTTATTCATGAATAGTAGAGCCGTGACCAGCACGTATCGGCCAAGAGGGATGGGCAAGACTTAAACGCCATCTGGCTATGCCACTGCCGAGCATGCTGTTGGGGTTTAACGACGCACAAACTGCCAATGCCATACGGCGTCGCCAACTCTCATCCTGTTGGGAGGGATTTGGGGGATCAGATCTACTCATTCAGAGGCTCCGCCGGGACTTAAACCCCGGACCGGTGGCTTAGAAGAAACGCTTACGGCTTTTATAATTTTGGGGGCTTGTCGACGCATGAACTGCCATGGCCATACTTCCATAGCATAGTCGTTTAAACGTCCATGATATGGCCATGCTGCACCGCCAACTATTTCCCCGTTGGAAGAGTTTCCGGCGAGACAAATTAGGCACGCGAAGTGAGCGTACCAGAAAACCCCCCGGTTCGATACTATCTCCTTGTCCCCGAAACAATACGATATTTGCGGAAGAAAGGCATGCATTGAGAGCAGGTACCGATCGTGTCGAGCCCAAACTCCCTTGCCCGGCAGTCTAGGCGTCCACGCCTGGCTGTTAGCCCCACAGGCAGGCGGGACCCCTTACCCGGCAGTCTAGGCGTCCACGCCTGGCTGTTAGTCCCACAGGCAGGCGGGACCCCTTACCCGGCAGTCTAGGCGTCCACGCCTGGCTGTTAGTCCCACAGGCAGGCGGGACCCCTTACCCGGCAGTCTAGGCATCTACGCCTGGCTGTTAGTCCCACAGGCAGGCGGGACCCCTTACCCGGCAGTCTAGGCGTCCACGCCTGGCTGTTAGTCCCACAGGCAGGCGGGACCCTTACCCGGCAGTCCAGGCATCTACGCCTGGCTGTTAGTCCCACAGGCAGGCGGGACCCCTTACCCGGCAGTCTAGGCGTCCACGCCTGGCTGTTAGCCCCACAGGCAGACGGGACCCCTTACCCGGCAGTCTAGGCGTCCACGCCTGGCTGTTAGCCCCACAGGCAGACGGGACGTATATCAGCGCTCAACAAGTACTACGTTTGTGAAGCGCCGACTCTACGTAAAAGGTGAGTATACTGAGGGAGGTAAAATACGAAGCCAGAGGTGTTCCAGCACGGTTTACGCGACTGATTGTTCAGTTCAAATCCCATGGAAGTGGCATATTCAGTTGAAGGCAGGCCACGGCATTACGATGACTATCGTCAATAAATCACCCGAGAAGGATTTCTCATCGGCTGGGCAGATTCCATGGCAGAACACAGTCTGCACCTGATTGGCCAACTGGGAGTGGAACGCGCTCACAACGCTAGACATACACGAACCCCTCAAAGCCATTTGCATAGTGTAATTTCCCGCCAGAAAAAACGATACTTGGCCATATTTGAGAAAATTGACGAGCGCATCGATTCGTGAGAGTACTTTATACACCCAAGACTTTCAAAGCCAGACCTATATTTTGAGATCGCTGCAATTGTGCAGTCGCACCAGTTCATCTGCATTGTAGACGGAGTGGTGACGTCATAACATCAGATAATCTGGATTATATGTTAAGGTCACCTCACATGAAGGTCAAGCTGCCGTGCATGAATGTAAAACCACCCATCTCCCGTGCAAAACGAACGTGACATGTGTGGTTTCACCTGTGCACGGCAGCAAGCTCAAATGTCACATCAAGGTCATTGACCCCAGTGCTTCGGATCAAATGGCGTCATCCAGTAGGACGCACAGTGTGTTGTGACGTTATAGCTAACGGTACTCAATGTTAAGTTCGCGGTCACAGGTCAAGCTCAAAGATCATGGGCTACGGTTGCTATTGTGCCACTTACGAGCACATCATGGGGAATGAATCATATTATGACGTCATAGGTCAGTGACCTAGAATGGCATTAAACAAAAAATTTCATAATATTGCACGGGACCTTAATTCCATCCCCGGAAGCGCCATTTTTCCTACATACATACAATTCCCATCACGGCTCAGATTAGACCTTTATGACTCGATCTGACGTTGAACATATTGACCTTTATCAATGACAGCTGGCTTTAAAGTAGATCACTATAGCCCTCACAAGCCCCGCAAGCTTTACTGGCCCTCTTGGTTTTCGAAATCTCGGGGGGGGGGTAGCTTAACTCCCCCTCCCTTGCGTGTTAACGAAGGCTCACCTGCGGCTGCCACAAACCAAACACTGATACTAACCTCGCTCAGCCGGAATCTGAAACCGGCCGAATGCCGAAAAAACCCGACCCTGGTACTCAAGTTGGAAGCAACGGGAACAGCATGAATATATGTATATCTATATGAAAAAAAAATAATATATATATATATATATATATATATATATATATATATATATATATAGTATATATACAATAGTTTTGGTGCTCAAGCTCCGTCACCATCCCTTGATGATGAGTTGGCATTTTTCGGCTTTGTATCCAATTAATTCCATTCTTCTAGCGGTACGCATTGATGAAACATAATTACCTGTTCACTAAAATTCCCCACAACTTATCCAAAGCAGACATGGGCCCTGTTGACGGACTGGGACTGACCGTTGTCGAGGGGCACGCCGAGCTGGCTGAGCGCGGCCTCGGCCGCCACAACCCGCGCCTCCTCCGGACTCAGACTCAGCCGGCCCCCTGGAACGTGTTGTACTCGGGCGGCAGACTGGGCACCGTCACCTGAGGGTGGGGCACGCGTCGCCTGAGGGTCAAGGTCACGTCACCTGAGGGTGGGGGACGCGTCGCCTGAGGGTGAAGGTACACGTCACCTGAGGGTGGGAGACATGACCATCTGAGGGTGGGGGACACGTCACCTGAGGGTGGGGGACACGGCCATGTGAGGGCCGGGATAGAGCTCCCGGAGGATCCGGCAAACTGTCATATGAGGGTCAGGATACCGCCACCTGAGGGCCGGGGTACCACCACCTGAAGCTCGGAGTACGAGGCCGGGGCACCGTCCTGTGAGGGTTGGGGAAACTACCAATGGAGGCTCGGAGTACGAGGCCGGGGCACCGTCCAGTGAGGGTGGGGGGAAGCTACCAATGGAGGCTCGGAGTACGAGGTCGGGGCACCGTCCTGTGAGGTTGCGTGAAAATACATCCTACTCCGCCCCGTACCATTTCTATCCACAACTTTTAAGAAAACGTTGTCCCATCCCGGACCAAATCAAAGCAGTAAAATGCCGTCCCCTTCTGTCCTAATCCATACCCTTTCATGATTCGCCTCCCGTTCCAGGTTCCATGCAGGCCGCCTCTATAATATGCTATCATCAATGGCGGCGCCACCTCAGGAATCGCGGGGACCTGGGGTCAGGGTGGGTCACCCCCGCTGCGGACTAGAATGGGCCTCCCCCTACTGTGCGCAAGTGCCACCCCCCCTTCAACACCACATTTAGCAGGCCAAAACGATAGTTTGTACTTACATTGGTAAAATTCCTATAGAGAGGTCAACAATGATTGTGACGATTACACAAATGAGTTTCCAGTTTTTCAGTACACCTTTCCCTGCCCCATGTGGCCGCCTGAACACGTGGACAGAAGTTTCCTCCGCTGGGTCCAGCACAGCACAGCACAGCACAGCACAGCACAGCAGCACCTCACCTCACCTCCACCCAGTTTAAAACATAAGTGGCAATGCACTGATACTCAGAAACTTGAACCGTGGCTGTACGACCGACGGCACCGACCCTGGGTCGGCCGCCCGCGCCGTGCGTCAGCAGGGAGTGTCTCACCTTGTAGAGGAAGAGCTGGATGGACGGGTCGGCCGGCCCGGCCGGCTTGGCGGCTGAATGTAGCTGGTACTGCGGCTCCCCCACTTGTTGTTGGTGCAGAGGTCGTGCAGAATCTGCCGCGCAGGCGGACACGGCGTCAGCTGGCGCTAACCGGGACGGGGGGCAGCTGCCGTGCCTCAGCCGCTGGTAGTACGGCACTCAGCAAGTCTCCACTTAACACACTGACGAATCCTCAGCTTACAGCACTCACCAAGCCTCCGCTTAAAACACCAACAAAGCCTCAGCGCTGTAAAGGCACACCTGGCATCCAGTGTCGCCGAGTGAGGGGTTTCTCAGTTGGAAAACATGTAGACGAAAGGTTAGAAAACCAAAACAGACGAAACTCCGATACATAACTGGCTCCGATACGTCACGGCAGTCAAAGCAAAAAAGCACCGCCTGGTCCTGATTTTGTGTTCTTCAGCTGTGCTCAGGTGGCATTAAGACATTAATATCGAGTGGTAACATCACAAAATGGGCTCTAAAGATGATACAGAAAGGGCAAATAATCGGCAGCTTTGTTCCACATTGAATTTATCAAACATTTCTACGTGCACGTGATGATACGCGATGCTCCCCAGCAACACAAATCGACCACGAGAGGCCTCTGTTCCATTACCCCACTAACGATGAGAGCACAAGACCAGCGTGAGGGCGTGAGGAACAGCTACAGCGCACTAAGAACGATGGACGGCGGACATCAGGTTCAGGGACCTGCTCACGGCGCCCCCACCAGCAACAACAACAAAGCTAGCATCAGCCAGTCGCGGCAACGGGCTCAGAAGCGGGGCACATGTCCTCCAGCGGGCTCAGAAGCGGGGCACATGTCCTCCAGCGGTCTCAGAAGTGGGACACATGTCCTCCAGCGGTCTCAGAAGCGGGACACATGTCCTCCAGCGGGCTCAGAAGCGGGACACATGTCCTCCAGCGGGCTCAGAAGCGGGCCACATGTCCTCCAGCGGGCTCAGAAGCGGGACACATGTCCTCTAGCGGGCTCAGAAGCGGGCCACATGTCCTCCAGCGGTCTCAGAAGCGGGACACATGTCCTCCAGTGGTCTCAGAAGCAGGACACATATCCCCCAGTGGTCTTAGAAGCGGGGCACATGTCCTCCAGCGGTCTCAGAAGCGGAACAGACACCATGCGACAGGCGGAAAGCGGGACAGACACGTTCAACGTCCTCAGAAGCCGGGCAGACACCCTGCAACGTTCTCACAAACGGAACCGGGGTCCAGCGACACCCTAAGACGCAGAGACGTGTTGCGGCAAACGGAGAATTTGGACAGACGTCCTTCCTCCGTCTGGAATGAGGCGGGACAGACTGAGACGACAGACAGACGTCCAGCGACAGTCGGACAAGTCCTGCGCGCTGGCGGCAGATATACCTGCGGGGAGTTCCGCATGGGTCTCAGCGTGCACGGGTTAGTGAGCACCAGCGGAAGGTCCGGCGGCAGGTCCAGCAACGAGCGCACCTGACAGCAGCGCCTCCGGTTAGTGGCGCAGCTGACAGCGCCGCCTGGCACTGAGCGCACCTGACAGCAGCGCCGGCCGGTTAGTGGCGCAGCTGACAGCGCCGCCTGGCACTGAGTGCACCTGGCAGCAGCGCCGGCCGGTTAGTGGCGCAGCTGACAGCGCCGCCTGGCACTGAGTGCACCTGGCAGCAGCGCCGCCGGTTAGTGGCGCAGCTGACAGCGCCGCCTGGCACTGAGTGCACCTGACAGCAGCGCCGCCGGTTAGTGGCGCAGCTGACAGCGCCGCCTGGCACTGAGCGCACCTGGCAGCAGCGCCGCCGGTTAGTGGCGCAGCTGACAGCGCCGCCTGGCACTGAGTGTTTAGTGAGGGCGCCTGACAGACGGCCTGACTGGCTAGTTCAGTGTCGGCTGATTCCAATGTTGGACAAAGGGGGCGTGATGGAACCCAAACCATTATGAGGGGAGGGGGGGCAGCCAACTGGTACGTACGGTCATATACATGATTCGGGTCTTGGTATGATGTCGGGAGGCCTTTAGACCCCGTCAATCATTTCGGTGTGAGCCCGACTCCTGGGGGAAGACCCTGGCTGTGCCACGGTCAGAAGATCACCGAGAACCTCGTCACCCTCCTGCTTCATTATCGATGAACAATCTGTAGCTCGCCCCAAACGAACCCAAATGCCAATGTGCGCATCGAAATCAGATGACGTATACTACCTTCTGGTCGCTCCTATTATCCGGTCTATCTTTAATGATCGGTCACATTTGAACACGGACAAAGCGTCAGAACGCGGATGCTGAGGTGAAGCAGTTTCTGATATTCTTGCAATGTCTATGGGACAATAGTATTTCAAGCTTGTCTGATATATGTTCATGGCAATGTATAGCCCTCTTTCTCGCTCCTAACTACCTCAGACCTAATATTGGGGGTACTCAGCTACATGTTTCTACATCTCCACACCTGCGCTGGGCGCTACAAACGACCAGGTGCTCTCACCTCCACCGGTTTTCGGTGTCCGGCGGCTGTGCGCACACCTCCGGGCGATGGGGGCAGCATGCCCCGACCTCTCACCCCCGCCGCGCCCCGTCCTCGCTGCTTACTGGGCGAACAGAACAGCGGCTGGCCCGGCGACCTGCGGCACACCGGTAGTCATGGCAACTGGCGAAAGGCGTACTGATTCCCTCCACTGCAAAGGCGCCCGGTCAGGCGGCATTGCCGGGTAGGTGAAAGCTGCTGATGCAAAACGCCGGTGGGTATGTTGAATTTGAGTCAGCGCAAACACCGAACAGGGACCAGCGACGTAACGCGCCTAAATCAAACAAGACCCGGTTCGTGGAGCAATCTGACACCACTTTACGACCATCATATGCGATTCACACAAAGTTAGGAGTGATTTATTGAGAAATCACATTACATAAAACGGTAAATTCAGAAATGGTGATGGTTCTCAGCCCAGTCTTAGATCGAGGGAGAGCATGAACCCCGAAGACCACAGAATACTTGCAGCTGCACAATATAGATCAACACACAACCTAGATTTTCAGAAAATGGGTAAAGTGGCCACGGAGCCATAGGAGTGGGAAGGGGAGGGGCAGGCCCCCACCTGTCATGGGATATTTTTACCGATCTCGGCCAAATTGGAAAATAATCGGCAATTGTTGTACCCAGCATGCAGGTAAGGTGGAAAGGAACCAGAACCCGGCAATATTTTGTATCTGGAAGTGGTAAGTTTCTTGCCGGCAGGAGGTTAAAAATTCACTGAACGCCCCGCCCCCTCCCACCCCGTTTTTGGTCGGTGGCGACCAAAAAGTGCACGTTGAAATTCAACTAAACCATCACTTTTTCTTGTGGCGGCCTTTATGGTGAGTACCATAACAAAGAAACCCCGTAGCCTCGTCAAAAATGGGCGAAGGCTACAGCTCATACCGAAAGTTCATCACGATGGAAGTAAAAAGTCCCTCCCCCAACCAGAGCAACGCCTTTGCCCCGGTTCCAAAAATTTTCCTTGGGCCGCCAAGGTCAGAAAGAACTCAGCACTGGGGACTGAGTATGCTAACCGAGCTCCCCGGACTGCCTTACCCGGGACTGCCGAGGCCGGAGCTGCCTTACCCGGGACTGCTGAGGCCGGAGCTGCCTTACCCGGGACTGCCGAGGCCGGAGCTGCCTTACCCGGGACTGCCGAGGCCGGATCTGCCTTACCCGAGACTGCCGAGGCCGGAGCTGCCTTACCCGGGACTGCCGAGGCCGGAGCTGCCTTACCCGGGACTGCCGAGGCCGGAGCTGCCTTACCTGAGTCTGCCGAGGTCGGAGCTGCCTTACCCGGGACTGCCGAGGCCGGAGCTGCCTTACCCGGGACTGCCGAGGCCGGAGCTGATGCTGAAGAAGGGCGGCTCGGCGACGAAGGCGTGGGGCGGAGGCGGCGGGTAGCCCGCGCAGTGTTGTTGGGTGGCCGCTCGGTACCGCTCGTGCCGCGACTTATCGATGGGTTTGGCCCAGGTGACCTCCACCACCGAGCCGTCCAGTTCGGTATCTGCCACCGCCGCCACCGGGCAGGTCAGTCACCAGCAACTACATATCCCAGCCTACAGGAGCCTGCTCATTACCAATAGCTCTATTTGAAATCAAGTTATCTTTCATGAACAAATGGTGGTTATCTTATTGCCATCGTAGGTTAAAGGCGTGGGGAGCGACGGAAGTCCGTAGATACGGGCGGCAGGCCGCAGCCCGGCCGGCTGGTTGAGCCCCACAGTCGTGCGCACGTAGATGTCATAGGTACGGAGGGCGGCGTGGGGTTAACTTACATTTAAAAAGATAAGATAAAGTCAACATACATTAAAAGATACATTAAAATAGTCATGCTTTTTAAGGATGAATTGAACGGGTGCAACATTTCCTTCCATATAAGCATGTTTCCTGTCATGTGAGAAAGTGAACAAACTAGCGTCATTTCGAATTAGTTATGACGACTTTTGGAGGTTTCTTTGCTAGTTGTCCTATGAGGTTTTGTTCATGCTTTCCTAAAAGATGGTACATACTGTTTGAAATAAGCTTCCTATCTTTAACAAAAATGAAATCAGAACTGTGACTTCATACAGATGTTAATTCCGGAGCTGTTGTTTCCAATCAACTTACCAGAGAGGGTAAAAGATGTCACATGCGTGTTAAGGGGCGCCCGTAATCCTGAATACGAAGTAAGGTAAACATCCTAGCCATGAAGGTGTAACTGGGTTGTCGAAATGGCATGGAATGTCCCACCTAACTTACTACCTAAAACATTTGAGGTCCGATTACCAATCTGAACCTCGAATATCGAACTCCTGCTGTTTTTCTAGATAGGAATTTGTGGAAGATGGGTCGGACGAAAGCTGATTTAGAGGAATTCCTGCATTTGGCAACTATCTACTGAGCTACAACACTTTCAAAGGTACGGTATGTTTGAGCGAGCTGTTGAGCGGGTGAGTGGTGCCCGTGCGGTGCGGTCTCACGAATGGATCCCAATTCATAGCTATATGAGCGACAACCCGGCCGTCACGCCAATGTAAAGCTTAAGTTCCTTAAAGGGAGATACGCGAAAAAAAATGTATTGGCTAGATCAAAAGGTCACAAAAAGTTGTTTCAGAAGTCCTATTCTCATTTTTGCGAATTCGGCCTGCAAATGCCTTAAAATTGCTCTCAAAGTCAACATTTCGAGACGACTTTACCGGTACACCTCTTATCGACGTAAATGACGTACCCCCGGCTAAGGCTATCAAATTCTCTAAAAAACCGGTCTCATTTTTCCTAAGCAGCGACTTGAAAGTTTAAGACTATTAAATAAAAATGTATTTTAAAAAAGCTACAGCCAAAAATAATATTAAAACAAAAATATAGGACTTTTAAGAAATCACAATTGACCAATCAGAACTTACAGCCACCACATAGGAGGGTCACGTGACCTTTCTGACGCAAAAGTTTCGTCTTCCTGGGGCTGAAGCAGAAGATGACTCAAGACCCGAGGTACAAAACGGCTGAAGACTTGAGTAATTATGTTTTTTTCCGTTTCTAGGGCAAACTAATTCATTTTGTATTTTTTAAAGGCTTTGTAAAATTAATTCAAATACAAATACAGGAGAACAGACATTTTTATTACAAAAAACATTACTTTTCAATTTTAAATAGTTTTCGAAAAGTAAGTGATGGGTGATGGTTTCAGCATTTTATCGGAACTGTTAACCTATTTCGATAATAGGTTAGTGGCCTCCCAAAATTTTGCCGAAGATACAAAAATAATTGACAGTTTCGTAATCAGGATTTTTTCAAATAGCAAGAAACCACAATAATAATGTTTTCGCGTATCTCCCTTTAAACTGCGCAACGTACCTCCTTGGCGTCTTCACGGTCTTTTAGCCTGATTGATTCGATCAGTGAAGGAACAAAAGCTGCGTGGGATGTCGACAAACCTTGCGGTCCGTGTACGAAATCCCATGATTTCAAACATGTCACCTCATAGGGACGGATCAGCCATATATTGCGAAATATCGTACACATTTTACAAATGTATGCTTTGAGGTCCAAAATATATAAATGGGAAACACTATTTTGTCACCAACATTGTAGGCAAGTGGGCAGATTATTTACCTCTGACCGTTGCCACAATATACCTCTATAGTATGAGCCCTGACTAGACCGCTCAGGCCCGGCCGGAGTGATTTCCTGTCGCCGCCGCGACAGTGGGCAGCGATTCGAGGCATGGGAGCCACGGAGGCACTCCGATATCGACGGAGCAGAGTTCAGCCGATAGACCGGCGTTACAGTGCATAAAACGTACGGCGTCGGCGACGCCAGGAGCGAGGAGGCCGGGCGGACAATAATAAACTCAACCGTCTGCACCAACCCCCGCCCGGCGAGGCTCATTCGGCACTCAGCGGCGAGTAAAGTGATGGGTAATCTGGTTATAAGTGGATGAAGTACAACTGTTTATCGGTAAAAGCGAGCAAGATAAACAATGACAGATTGAAGACAGTTGATTCTGTTTGTGGCTAAATTCATAACGAACAAGAGGAACACAAATATCTAACCAGACATAGGAAATCTTTTCGGACTGAATATAACATGATATGACTGTCTTACATACGTCATTCACCTGTCTTCTTTCGATTTACAACTGTCGTATTTTTTCGGGCACACTTGCTGAAGCTCACATTGGTACGTGGAAAAAAGGCCACAGCTGTCGGTCTGCTAATGAAATTTACAAGAGACATCCCCTACTTCAGAAGTTGGGGAACACCACCCCCGTGCCTTTCGATGCACCTGCCAGAAGCCTATGGGTGGGTGTTGGGGGAGGGCGTTTGACTGACGACTCTGGTGGGTGCCTCTGGCGCGACACTCAGCGTCGCACCCTGAGAGACGTCACTCCTCCCGAGACCGCCTCTTTTCCACCAGACCACGCCACCCTCGGCGCTCCTCTTAGTCTCATGTGGCGCCCCCAAGCCCCCTCGACAACGGCACTCCTCTATCTGGCACCCCCGCGCCCCTTCGGCAATTATACACCTGACCGTGTTGACACAAACTTACCCTGCCAAGAAACATCCATGAGGAAAAGTTGTTCCCATCCTGTTAGAATTTGTAATAGGCAGTGCTGAATAAGTGGATCAAAATATGAGACATATTTCTTTGAGTGCCCCCCCCTCCTCTTTCCATCACGTATAGCAAATACAGGACCATGACGCATTACCGCACACAGATCCCACTACAGGACTCTAGTGAAGGTCCTAGTGGAAAGCTACATGGCAGCACTGACCCCTCTGCCGCTGACGTTGAGTGAAACTCTGCCGCCCCACGAATTAAACTCACTAGAGCTGTGCTGCTCTGCTACCGACGACAGAACTAGCTGACCGCAGGGCAGTACTCACGGTCCAA
This sequence comes from Lepas anatifera, assembly GCA_034440635.1. NCBI lineage: Eukaryota > Metazoa > Arthropoda > Thecostraca > Lepadidae > Lepas > Lepas anatifera. The sequence continues at coordinate 979,430 of JAOTON010001320.1, forward strand.
CTTGTCCTGGGCGCGGCTGGCCTTCTCCCGGCTGGAGAAGTGCACGAAGGCAAAGTCCCTCAGCTTCTTCACCCTCTCGACGCCCCCGTCGGCAGCGCGGCTGAAGGCGTCGCGGATCTGGTCCTCCGTGGTGGAGAGAAGCAGGTTCCTGACGTACAACACCGTCACCTGCGGCGCAGCACCGCTGCGTCAAAAAGGAGTCCGTCCACACCCAACATCTGGTTCAAACACACGCCAGACTTTTTTAAACGTGGTGAGCCATTCTTGGACAGGAATACGCACCAGATAGGCGCCAAATTCTATCAGAGGGCGCCGACATCCTGCCGTGATTCTTATCTTTGCAATCTAGGGAGTAAATAAAAGAACCCTAGATAGGATACGGGTAAATGGAGCCTATGGAGGGTAATAATTAAACTTAAGGTGGCTGTCACCAACAAAATCAAAGTATCTCCACCGAGGCCTCTGGCCAAAATGATGAAATTGGTACTTTGGGTATTTCCTCTATTCTTCAAAGATGTTTCAAAGATGTATTCCCGTCGAAACTATCCGGTACACAGCCCTTTCATTGTTCTGGACCCCTCCGGTTTCACGTCCCACGATTTCCGGTTGCACGGCGTTAACTAAAACCTTTCACAGCAAATAAAACGAGAGGGTCTTGTAAAAAAATTGGGTCGTACTTTTGTCTTCAATTACTTCTGCCATTGGCGCGCATTGCAAGGCAGCATTTTGAAAAGTTCATGCAAAAATAAAGAAACAATCCAACAAGAAGAAATAAATAAGTTATTTTCGATCAATTAATTTATTTAGAAATAAAAAGTCCTTTCAAATGTTAAAAACCAGTCATCTAATCTATTTGGAAGAGGTAATTACATTCTGGATTTGGGCATAATTCACGCTGTATTTCGTATATACGCGGCTGTCGCGTAAATGTCGCCGCTCTTTATGAAACGGGATTCTGGGTCCGGCGTAGCTTTGCAGGTGAGTGAGGCGTAAAATACGTCGCATTACCTCACTATTTCACGAAACGGAGCCTTGCCCAGAAACGAACCGATCTTAACCACGAACACTTTTTCCAGAAACCCACATTTACGATTGATGCCAGATAGGGATCTGCCGCCTGCTGGGTATGACGTCACGGATAACCCCGGAAGCTCACAGACATTGGCACACATGCATGGTGAACTGATCTAATCAGTCATACGCCCAAAAAGGCTGCGGTATTATTTTCTTGGGAAAATACCGGCAACATGACCCTCAGCTTGGTTGAGAAGCTTTCGGAGCATCGTGTGCACGGCCTACCACACGACAGGCGGGTGGGCGGAGCGGTCCCTGCCGTTGACTACTAGCACGGTGAGACGCTCTCGGACGTCCGCCGCGGGGCAGCCCTGCTGGACGGGAGGACAGCCGAGAAGATTCTACTTCCTATCGTCTCCGATTCTACTTTCATTCCAGACGAATCTACTTTGACGATTATATTTTGAAGCCACTACAAGTATGCGTTATTCCCGAGCGTTGAGTTGTTGCGGGTCCCATTTTCTTTCTCAGCGATCCTTACACTATTTGGGTCAAATCATCCACATTTACGCAATTTGAAAGATTAATTTCATCCTACATTTAGTACCAATGGGGATACGACTGACTATGGAGGTCAGATGTCTGTTTGATCGGCCAGCACACTGTTCGCACATGACCGCGATAAAGAGCTGGATCAGGTTCGAGGCAGCAGTTCCCAGGGTCACTATCTCACACCCAGCGCGAAACCCGAGCACATGGCGGGGGTGCAGTGGCCAGCCAGCGGGGACCCCAGCCGGCTCGCCCCGGAGCGCCTCTGTACTGGGCAGAGTACACGACACGCCTCTGACGCTTCACAGAAACCGGGGCAGACCTGCGAGACGTCAGGTTAGCGGAAGAGCAAGCTCGACCTCCCTCATCGGGACTTTATCTTTTAACACGCGCAGCCGACAGAGATCTGGCGTCTACGCGCAGTGGAGATGGAAGAGGGGGGGGGGGCGTCATCATCTCCCTAAGATCTCGGAAACCAAGAGGGTTAAAATAATACTCCCATTAGACGGTTTGTAGAGGTTATGGTGATCTACATTTAGGCAACTTGCATCAACTTTAGCCAATATCTTCAAGGTTGAACGAGGTTATAAGTCAAATGAGACGCTCCAGCGCTCAATATTTACCCGTCGTAGATCGAGTAATAGCTGACTGGTGAGAGGGTGGCCTGAGTGGGGCAGCCGTGCCTGCGCTTTGTGGGACGTCAAACGTTAAATTACGTTAAATTAACCCGCCATTGCGGGGAACTGCTTGTTCGGATGTTGGGGTCAAAGTTTCCATGACAAGTCCCCTGATGAATTTAGTGAAGCTTCGATCCCAGGGGTCGAGTCTGTAATAAACTTGGACAAAATAAAAGTTCTGGGTCGTGCCGGCATCCTATCGGAAATACAGTGTAAAAAATACAAAAATGCGTACAGCGTACAGCGTACAAAAATCGGTAGTACAGCAAATGCAGACTAAGCTTATGGAGGCCATTCAGAAAAACATATTTCATATATTTTCTGAAATTTTGGGGTTAGGGTCAGCCAAAATTAGTGAACTATGAGGTCACAATATGATACATTCCCCATAATGTACACTATAATTTAGCACTGTAGCAACCGTTAGGCGGAAATGAGGGTTTGTCCGTGACCTAACATTGAGTAACTTCAACCATGACGCCATAGCCAGATATAGGCCACACTGGGTAACGTCATGAAACCGTAGGCACTGAGGCTAATGACCTTGAAGCTGCTTATATGACCTTGACCCGTGACCTTTAACCTTGACCTTCATCTGAGATGAACCCTGACATATCCATCACCATAACATTAGGGTCATGACGTACCCACTCGGTTTACAATAGAGGCCAGGTGGTGCAACCGCTACTTCAGAAAAATGGGTGGAGAGTGGAAACACCTTAGGACCACTCCACGTGTTTACACGCGCATTGACGGGGGTCTGAGCCACCTTCGCTTTGAGGGGGGGTGGCGGGTACCCGCCGCCCTCTAAGATCTCGAGAACCACGCGAGGTATCGAAAAACGATAAGCGATGTTGGGTAGCCCATCCACTTCTCAATCGAAAATATTTGAACCATTTTTTGTCAGGTCACATTTAAGGTCACTAGAGGTCAAAACATGCCGTCATAGGGATAGCATGTAAATGAAGGTTTTCGGTCATTACATCTGAACAAGTAAAGCTAGAGAAAAACAACTTGAACCATATGAATCCTCGCAGCAAGCCGAATCGAATGATAAATATGACCTTACTAGGTCAAATCAAGGATTTGACCTGACCTGAGGTCAGGTCAAGGTCAAACTAGATAAAATGCATATCATTAGAACCACAAAGACAAGACGAATCTAAAGAAGCTAAAATAAACGCTCTAGCACCATCCGTTACTAAGTTATTCAGTCAAAACCTTTTTCCCATGCATTTCCAATAGAGAGGTCATGGCTCGTACCTGACCCTAGGTCATCGATATCAAAAACACCGGAACATATTTTAGACAACTCGGTGAGCCCATTATGTAATGACTTACAATCGGATAAATTTACCCTTGTTCCGCATTATGCTATCTTAAACTTTTTTTGAGGTCAGGTCACTTGACCTGTATTGGTGACCTGACCTGAAATGACCTGACCTTAAAATTTTGACAAAGGTTGTAAAAATGATGAGCAAAAAGGTATACCACGTACGGCGGCGCGTAGCGCCGCCGTTGTTATGCTATCTCCGAAAACCCGGAGGAGGGGCGGGTACCCGCCCCCGTCAACGCACGTGTTAAGCCGTGATCTAGGATAATCGCTGTGCAGACTAGCTGTGGAGGCACGGATTGTTCTCCAGTGCAAAAAGAAGAAAGAAAAAACACGGAAGCGTGGCCTGCGGGGCGGACCAGACGCCGCGGTGTTAACGTCAGTACATGCAATTAAGGTCAGCAATCAGCGGGGACGCCGGTAACAGGCCCCTCGTGATCCGGAACATAGCGTCCTGGTCCAGTTCTCCACCTTCTGTATGATTTCCCAGTCCAACAGAGCAGCCGCCTTTCCATGTCTCCCGAACACGGACCTAACCCCAGACGCGTGAGAAGCCTCAGAAGGAAGGACCCAATCGACTCATGTATCCGGGCGTCTGGTACGGTTCTGCCACTCGGACCCGGTCCTTCTCTAAAAAAGGACCACTAGGTTAGTCCGCACCATTTGAAACCATTTTGGTTTAAAATAAAACGTTTTCGTAGATTGTCTGTGATTTGATCACAAATTATTTCAAGAAATGACAGAGAATTAGTTTTAAGAGCTTATATGAATGTTTCATCCAAAAATATTTTCGTTTGCTTCTTACAACGGCACGTTCCGCATCGCCATATTTCGTCCGGACGTAATAGTGCGTCCCGAGAACCTTGACACCAAGGCAGCTCGGGTACCCCGGGTAATGATGAGAGACCGTCGGGACAGCTGGGACACCTGAGACGGTGCGTCGACCCCGACCCCCGGCCGGCGGCAGTGGCCGGCCGCAGTACGACACCCGAGTCGGCCGCCTGCCGCCCAGATACAACGCCTGGGGCGGTGCCCCCCCCGCCCCGCCCCCGCCTCCCTCACGGCTGGAGAGGAACGGCTCCGGGCCGTGACAACTGGTCTCGGTGGAATCAGACGTACTAACTACCTCCTGGGCCCAGACGCACCCATGGCAACGAGCCCACAATGAGATAGTTGGGACTATGGTTCGATATTACCCCCCACCGTCTTTGTTACATAATACAGACACGCGCCCAAAACACGTGTTAGCGAAGATATTTTTGCTCTACCCAGACCTAGTGTAAACAGTCCTTTTTTCAAAAATTTATCCAGCGTTTGTGGGGGCGGGGGGCTTAAAAGATAGCTTTGGCCTCCCTCCAGCGCTTTGGGGGTCATGGCCGGAATTCCCCCTGCTTCCGCCAATGATGACTCTTCATTGATGTGTTGTTACTCTTCAACTTATTTCCCGTACAAAAAAAAAACTCAACGCATCACTCTTAATAGAATTCCCATTCTCTTCCAACGCGTAGGATTCGAACACGAAAACGAGACAATCTACTCTCATGTCTATTTTGAACATTTAAAAATTGCGACAGAATTACGATGCATTGACGACTCTTCGTTGATGTTTTGATTTCTCTTCAACTTATTTTCCCATACAAAAAAACTTATCCAGAAACATGCTTCAGGTAATTTCAGGCATGAGCTCTGCCAGCGAACCACAACAGTGCTTCTCGAGCCTTGCGTGGTAAGGTGAGCGTGGAACAATGCTGATATGTTTCATATTGCAAAGATCACAAAAACATGAATGCACCGCGAGTTATCATTTCGATTTCCTCACGAAAATTTGTCCGCCCGGTAAGGTCATAAATCTGCAAACGCATTGTTAAAAACTCAAACTGTCGCGGGGTTCGAAATATATCTCGGTCTACCGCACCGATATACCCCCCACCCCCGAAAGTTCGGCAATAGCTCCCAGGTTCCGCCCGCTTGAGCAGCAGCTCCCGGGTTCAAATCCCAGACCCCGCTTGAGCGCAGGGTCGGCTCCCACGTTTATCAGCAGTCTCGTCGCTATGACCAGCGCCGACCGCAAATAGCAGCATGGTGTGAGGATGAGGAACAGATTACTGTTCCCCCGAGTTATCAGCAGCTGGCAAAACGCTGCAATGTCGGCAAAACCAGAACACCCGGAGCAAAAAAAAACGTCACGAACTTAAGCTATTGGCTTGCGGAGCTGTTCAATTACTCGCGAGTTGTTGAGGTTTCCAGAGCCTAAGCAAGCGTCCCTTCCAAACTAATGTTACGCATTTACTTGAAAAAAAGAACGAGAAAGGATCAAATTCGAGTCTGAAATTATTATCGGAATAAAATATAAACAGATTGCTCATTCTCACCTAGCATGACACCCACAATGCCTGCTATACATGCGGTCATGATCTATAAAAAATGCACGTGCACGCAAAAACGTGCCGGAAGGGCTCTCACCTTTGACATGGTCTCCTCGTCGACGTCCGGCTCTGGCTCGGCCCAGTCCACCGCGATGGTCTGGCCCCAGAGCTGGATGCGGCCCGGGATCAACTTCCGTCGCGCCATCGCCGCTGCCTTGTGGTTTTTGTACTCGACGAACGCAAAGCCGCGCGACTTGCTCTTGTCGGTGACTGAGCTGTACACGATGACGTCCACCACGCCGTCCGTCACCTTGGACATCTCCTCGAAGATCTCGTCGCGCACCTTGTTCTTGGGCAGGCCGCCCACAAACAGACGGCAGTTGTCCACGGACTTGACAACGCCAATGTAGCGACCCTTGCGGATCTCGTAGTTGTTGAGACGACGGACGGCCAGGCTGGCTTCCGAGGGGCTGCTGAACATGACGAACGCGTAGCCGCGGTTCGTGCCGCTGAAGTCCATCATCAGACGTACTTCGTAGATGGTTCCAACCTTCTCAAACACCGGAGCCAACTCGTCTTCGAAGAGATCGCGCGGTATTTTGCCGACAAACACCTCGCTTCCCTTGGGTGGCGGAGGGCCGACCCAGTTGGGCGGCGGGCCGCCGTACTTGCGCTGCCCGTTCTCCTGGATGATATTGTACCCAGTACGCTCCATGAGCTTCAGCAGAGCCAGGTCGGTGGTCTTGTTGCTGAGGACGGGCGCGATGCGGGCGCCGCCATCGTCGGAGCGCGGGGACGGCTCCGGCGTGGGCTCGGAGTCCGTGGACATGCCTGAAGTCGAGTGAAGGCGCTGGTCAGCGATACCACGGCGGGCGCAACAACAGCACGAGGTTCCACACCACCAACGCAACGTCTAGACAACAAGCTTTCAACTGATGTAGAGACGACTAAACACTCATTGACACGTGGTCAAGTTTTCGTCCAACGTGAGGGACTAAGGGGAGTGAACAGGGTAGATTGCGGGACAGAGCGGAGCTGAGGGGACAAGGCGGGCCAAAGGTCAGGCGTCGGCAGCGATCAGTGCGTCCAGTCACTGGCGCTGTCGCCGCCGGTCAGGTGCGGCAGGCCTGGTATCGCGCGATATCGCCACCCTATCTTATCGACGCGGCCTAGGTAGCGCGCCAAGAAGGAAGCGCTCAGCTGGCCAGTCACGCGGCTAGTGCTGATACCGACAATTGCAAATCACTACTGGCGGTAGTCAAATTTTCAGCACTTTTCTCCTTTGCTATTTTGAAAGTAATTATATCGGGATAGGGATGTTTGCCCCACCTCAAGCTTCACCTGACGGGAGGAGCGATAAGGCGATAGTATTTCAGAAAATTCAACTAACATTTTCATCGGATTCATACAAGCAAGATGAAAATATGACTGGTAAAACGTGGTTGGTGACTTGTGACACCCGTACCACAAAAAATACATTTGTTTGAGCGCCCTGAGCCGGTAGTTTTCAGCGGGACCAGTCTGGGAGGCGGGCGACCAATCACCTGGCAACACGTCCTTGAAGAGAATCGGCCAGCTTATCGAATAGCCATTTGCTTCTGGCGGGTCATCAGCCAACCACCGACTATCAACACACCACTCATTTGCCATGAACACACGCGCCCAGAGCTAGGAAAATGTCACCAACGGAATTACAAATTTGGGGTGCGAGGGGCCAAACGATATTGGCCTCTCAAAAGTGGAAAGCAGATTTTGCTCATTCATAAGGTTTCGTGTTTACCGGACCCCTTCCGGGACCATCGACCATTTGGGCCAACTCTTGGATCCTGCAGTGCGCTCTTAAGGCTACCTCCATGTGCCCCATAGGTGTATCTACAGAGGCAGCAAAGGAGGCCGGTATCCCCCCCCCCTTTCAAGCCTCGGTTTCACCTAAAACTCCATTTCCTAGGATAGGTACCCCGCGATAAAATAAGACGCCGCCTTGATAGGTCACACTACAAAAGAAGTGATCCGTTAATCAATGTCATCTATCCGAGTCTCTCTCCCAACAATCGCATACCCTGGACCCGACTTTGATAAATATTACCGTGAAATTAATGCCCCAGAAACGGATAACAAGTTAGACATCGCTCTGTTCAATACTGCCTACAAGCCAAAAGCGGAACCAGAGGCAGCAAGGGGCGGGTAGCTGTGCCCACTCCCGATTTCATACTCAGAGACTCCACATTGCGCCCCCTGAAACTATTGTCGGATACAAGGGGGGAGCAAGAGGCCTTAAGTACCCCTCCCAAAATTTTTCAATGCCCATAGTAATCACACATTAAGATATTATTCGAGGTACAGGTGGGGTAGAGTTGAAGCCCCCAGCTTCCCCACCAAATGAAAGTCTGAATCCGCCACTGCCCGAAACATCACTTACAATCCCCAGACCCAAAGTGTGCGTGCCTTCATTACGCACCGACTGCTGAGGCCATTACTTACTTAAGGGCTTTTTATAAGGCGTTCTGTGCAAGGCACCTTGGCCCGCCTCTTATTATCATGTTGAGTAATTTTCGGGATCGGAGAGATTCGTGCAGAATAATGGCACGGGATTTGAGCCAGGGGCGGTGAAAACCGAGCACACTTCCCGGCGCCATTGCATCCTCTCCAGAGTCGGCTATTCCATTGTTTGGCATTAATGGCACTTTTTAGAACAATATGGCACTATTTTGCCATACTTGACTCTCTTCAACACTTCCCTGCTTTGTTTTGCTATTTGCTATCAGTGGAGGCGGAAGCAGGGGGGAGGCAGGGGCAGTCCCCACCCGTAGTCATGGGGGTGCCAACATGTCAATTTGCCCCTCCTCCCCATATATTTTGCCAGTAAATTTTAGATCTAAGGCTCCGAGAAAGAAAGCAAGCTTTATCAAACTTTTAGTAGCAAGTGGGCTCTGCGATAAAGGTTTAGTTTAAGTCAACGAAGCTTATCTGAGGCAATTTAAACAAAAATCAGCTCTACATCCAGCGAAATTCAAACGATAGTGATCCATTCCCAGCCAGACTCCATTTAACGTCCAACACCTACAAAACTTTGGACTTGATACGACAATATTCAGAGTTAGATCAATCAGGTTAGTGCTAAAGAAAACTGGCAAGCCTTTTCAATCCCAAGTGCATAGGCGGATGCAGGATTTCCGATCGGGGAAGGGGCACCTTCCCGGGGGAGGGGGGCGTCATCCGGACCAGGCGGGCGCCACTTTTGACCGGCAAAACCTATCACGTGGGCGCAAAACCCTATCGGTGGGCGCTGATTTCCGTATCCTGGGTGGGGGAGGGGGGTGGTGGGTAGCGACATTTCAGGGGGCGCCATCGACCTTTCAGGGGGCGCCGTGACCATTTTAGGGAGCGTTGAGGGTCGATCAGGGACATTTTAGGGGGGGGGTCGTGCCCCTGGATCCTTGTTGTTATTTGGTTTGCCCCGGATCCGCTTATGCCCAAGTGTACATTGTACCATACGCTTAGTTTAGGAGAAATATTTATGACTAGCATGATATAAATTCTAAATACATTTAAATCGCGAAAATCAACATAATGGCATCATCTCGTCATCACTTCCTGGATTGATCTATGACGTCTTGCAATAAACTAACAAATTAGACCATCGTCGGGATTTGACCGACCTGCAAACTCCTGACAGCGCTATCAACTACAAAAGTTCTGTCTACTTTTCGTACCATGCCCCAACCGAGCTGCATACGAGAACCTCCAACTCCATGTCGACAGGAGTAAGTTCGGAATACTTTCTACAATTAGTTAAGTTCGGAATATTTTCTGGCTGTGCTCATATTTCGGAATAATCCAGTTCATATTTGGTAGACAGACAAGGAGTTAAGACACCATAAGGTCGGTCGCGATTAAACATTAACATTGTCGCAATGGCTTTGATCCGAATGTTCCTCCTCAAAGGATACAAATAGGTAAAAATGATTGACGCCTTGTGACATATTCCTAAATTTGTGTCGTATATAAACATATTCCATCAGGGGCGGACGCAGACCCGAGTTTTTTTTTTGGGAGGGCAAGCCCATGTCTGCCTCTCCTCCTGGGGGGGGGGCAATTTGGGTGCTCGACAGACCTAGTATAAGCAGCCTCTCCAAGTACATGATCGCCCTCCATGGGGAGGGAATATTTTTGCTCGACAGACCTAGTGTAAACACCTTTTTCAAAATTTTATCCGGCCTTTGTGGCGCCAAAAGATAGTTTGGCCCCCTCCAGCGCTTTGGGGGGGCATGGCTGGAATCCCCCCCCTGCGTCCGCCAATGTATTCCGTCCCTGGGATTGGTTTTTAGTATCTTCGATTTCGGTGATTGATTTTGGCCTGATCCAGGACGTGCACACCGGCAGCTTGAAGCGCGGAACTGCGACAGAATGAACTCGCTTATTTACGGGATCCATAGAAGGATCTCATCGCCTTATTCCAGGCCTATTTGAGTCAAGACGATATTTGAAGAGAAGGCTTTGAACTATCCTTTGAACTCCCAAGATCTTAGAGCTGAAGTTAATTTGGTTACCAATAAGCCAGGATAATAATCATTACAGAGGCCGATTGTTGAGCCTAAAATGTTTTACCTTTTGTTTAAGTTATATTTTAAGCGTATTCTTTCTCGGGGTCTAAAGACAGGTCAAGGAAATCTGGGTAAGCCAAGGGGTCAAACAATAGCTCCATGACATTGAGCTACTCGCGTAAAATCAGTCTTTCTTTCATTCAGACTTTCAATTCAGAGACTTTCTTTTGAATTTTGACCAATAGACCCCCAAAAGGTGGTATCTGGGATCATCTTTGCATTGGACCACTACAAAAAGCTTCGTATCGAGCACCACTGCTACATGATCAGTGTTAAATTCAGAAATTAAGGAACGTTGGGATCCGGAATTGGTCAAGTTTTCCCTATACGGGTTTTCAGTAAGAGTGGGACGAGGTTACGTGAGGTTACAATTTGGTACGCTACCGATAACGTACACTTAGACGAACACTACAGCCACTGTTTGGCGGGAAATGAGAATTGACCTTAACCCTCGCCCTACGGGGGGGCATCGATGCCCCCCTAACGTTTTTCCGAGATAGCAGAAAAACGACGAGGCGCAGCACCGCGGTTGAGGGCTCTATCTCTCACCCCATCATTTTCCCACCATCCCTGAATTTTTTTACCCAAGGTCACCCAAGGTCAGGTCACCAGGCGAGGTCAGCCAAGGTCACCTCACTTCAACTTTTGAGCTCTATAAGAGCTACATTTCCAAGTTGATCGATTTGAAACTTCCTACACTTCATGACCCCTCTAGGGTCTACATAATGTATATCCAGGATTTTTATTTCGTCCCCTCTAGGGTCTACATCATGTATATCCAGGATTTTTCGATTTTTGACCTAAGGTCAGGTCACAAGGTGACCTTTCCCATTGAAAAATCATGGGGAAAGCTGTCTTATGATCTAAAAGTCACAAAAATCGATTGCAAATACTCGGCTTGCTCACAAAAGCGTTCTTGGACATCCTTTCATGGATCCCAGGGGCCACTATTTGCCCTTTGACCTCTCCGACATCATCCAAGGTCACCTCGTGACCTTGGATCATTGACCACTGCCTCGCCATTTGACAGAGGCACTGGGATCAATGACCTTGAAAGTGCTGATATGACCTTGACATGTGACCTTGACCTTCATGTGAGGTGACCTTGACATATCATCCCGGTTATATGGCGTTATGACGTCACCACTCGGTCTCCAATGCAAGTGAACTGGTCCGACCGCGCGGTTATGACAATCTCAAAATGCAGGTCTGATTTTGAAAGCCAATAAGTCCAAAAACAATTGGACTGAATTTCAAAATTACTTCACCAATTGACGCGCCGTTAAATTCTCTCGAATATGGTCAAGTATCGTTTTTCGGCTACGAGCGGTTCTCCGGCCACCTCGGAAAAATAGGTGGGGGCCTCCGAGCCCCCCGGTGCTGGCGGTCGGGGGGGGGGGCGCCCCCGTGCCCGGGCCCCCTGAAGATGTGGCCCCCGAATGTCTCCCCGGTGGTGGCCGATGGATTTGGGCCCCTGTTTGGGTTGGGCCCTGGGGGGGCCTGGGGATGCCCCGTTGGGCCCCCCGGCTGCCCCAGTGCGCGTGTTAAGAGCCCGTGCATGGTGGTCGCGGGAAAATGTTTAAAATCTGCCGAGCCTTAACCCTCTTTAAAATAAATATTTGACCCACTCTCGAAATTTTAAGAAACATCGGTGGTTCTCAAGCTTCCCTTTGGTGAGGGGGCCACATAGACAAGATATTGAGAACCGTAATATTTTTAATCATAGGCGGATCCAGGATTTTCGATAGGGGAGCACATGGTCGGGAGTCACTATCCGCACAAGGGGCGCCACTTGAGAGGCAAAACCTGTCATGTGGGCGCCAAATCATACCGCGGAGGCGCAAAGGGGTAGAAGGGAGGGAGGCGCATTTCACGGGGGGCCGTGGCCACTTCAGGGGGCGCTGAGGGTCGATGGAGGGTCGAGAATCGCCACCTTTCCCTAGATCCGCTAGCGTTCTAAAGAGTATTTGAGTATATTCAGGCATCTTGGATACGCTTCAGGAGTCGCGGTCTGAATGCGCCATCCCCTCCCCGATACCGCAATGTTACACTCTGCAGTCGTCTGGTAGTGATTATTTTAAAATAAATTACGAATCCTTTTAAGTGAAATCCGAATAAAAGACCGGTCCTTTCCAACAAAAGCTTCCCTCACAATGGCATGCTCCTTTGACCCTTATTGCTTCCTATTCCTCACCTGGACTTAGACATCTGTCGTAAGTTTCGAAGAAATAGTTATTCCGCATCCTGCACGTCTTGTGATACATATTTGCGTTTGCTGTACTCCTCAAAAAGCTTAAGTTCAAGCAAGAGCAAATTTCTTGGCAGATAAAACAGAAAGTAGGCCACGACAACCAACCGCTTCTAATATCTTTGCACGACTGTCCTCCCCGGCTTCCCGCGAAATTTCGACAACTCCGGCACGCGCAAGCAACAGCTGACCATGGCGGCAAGTTCTCAAGGCCACGGGGAGCTCAAGCAAAACGATTTCGCGCCAATTCCGAAAACTATTTTAACATCGACGGTGAATCTCTGCGCTACGTTGTAGAAAAGGCTCCATGATGTGGAGAATAACGCCTCATTTATTGTGGCAAAAGTGGAGCGAGAGAATTTGACAAACATTAATTTACACTCAAGCGAATCCAGGACTGTGGTGTGCGGAGAGGGGCGATTCAAAACTGATGTTGTGGATCCAGGATCCATTTCACATTTTATTGCTGGAAAGAACCATTTTTTAGTTCATGATTTCTCAACTTGCACCTGGCCCCTTTACTTCCCTGGTCTCCCCCCTTCCCCCACTGCGTCGCTGCCTATCATTGGAACCAATCCAAGCAAATATTTTAATCGAATCACAGGTGGACCCGGGTAATGGGACGGTGGACCTAGGATTTCCGATCATGAGGGGACTCTTCGACTAGAGGTCACCATTTATTAGGGTGCGACCATGGGTACCGAAAGCAGAAGGGGGACGCGTCCCCCTTTGGCCAATCATTGGGGACGCTCCCCCAAAAAATTATGGTCCATCGTTACATAGGCGGTCCAGGGGGGCGGGGGCGTGCCCCCTCCCGATCGACCCTGGCCCCCTGAAGGTCGATGGGCCCCCTGATGTCCCCCCCGGATCGAAGTCGGCGCCCCCGATGGATTTGCGCCCACCTGATGGTTTGCCGGTTGTGGCGCCCTCGTCGGGTGGGCCCCGAGTCCCAATGCAATCCGACTATGCATCGTTATTAATACTGTCAGGTACCGAATATTCTCAAAATGGACCTCCCCCGGTCAGCACCAGCCCGGGTCCGTCCCCCTGTAAAAATTCAGTGGCGGCGCCCCTGGGAGCGACCAACACTCGCGGATCCAGGGGGACAAGTGGGGAAATTGCTCCACCCCAAATCCCCCGCGATTTTTTAAGATAAAAAAATTATTCACCATGTTTGGCCCCGTTGCGTCCTATGCGAGGAATTTACTGAGCAATAGAGGCAAGATACCATTAGAGGCAGTCCAGCACCCAGTATTTTCGTTGGGGGGGGCTGACAAAGTGGAGGGGAGTGGCAGGCTGTTTGGGGGCGGCATGTTTGACAGGGAGCAGCAGAACAGGTTACTGGAGGGCAAAATTGGCCGGAGAGGGTACTTATCACGTAAAAGGGCGACACGTTTGGGGGTGCAGGCCTGCTGCTCCCTCTTGGGTGCGCTACTGATTAACCTTCGCCCGGGTGGGGGTCTTTGACCCCTCGGGTTTTTGAAGTGACCAAAACGGCGTTGCGCAGCGCCGCAACTTGGTCTAGTGCTCCTTTGTTTTTTCTCTTTCCTGAAATGTTAGCTCAAGGTCATATAAGGTGGTCACCAGGCCAGGTGAGTGACCTCCCTCAAAATGCTTAGGACTGCATAACTAAAGGCGGGTTAATTGATCAGTTGAAACCCATACCACATATTGGGCCCACCAGGAGCTCACATATGTTCGGGTTTTTATGTTGGTGACGTAGGTCATGTGTGGCATGCCTCCCATTTGTAAATACACATGAAAATCAGGAATTAGCTTTTTCAGTAAGTATGGATGGAATCAACTTCAAACATCGGCTCACGGCTTGCTCTTACCGCATTTCTGAATTTGATGAAAATTTGGCTTGTGACCTTTGAAAGGTCCCTTGGTCAAATAAGCACTTTTAGTGTTTTACTCTATGAATTGTGAATAAACAAAGATAGAACTCTTATTCTATCACCGAGTGTTTGTATAGTCACTGCAAGTCAAATGATATACATCATGACTATACCAGGTAAGTTGGGTGACCGTTGACATGGGTCGGTCAATTTTCAATTTGCCTGGCATGCAATATCTACATAATTCGATTCGTATTGACGAGACGATTGCAATGGTGCATCAACTATGGCTGTATCTTGCTTGGTTTGGAATCTATTAGCAAAAGGAAACGCCCTATGCATGGGTGGCTATGGACATTCCCAAGAACATTCCTGTAGCTCCCTACGCTTTGACCTGACACAAAATGAATGCCACTGTAATGAAGGCAACTCAGGAGCTTTCGAATGGTGTTAAAAATGTTTCTAGCTATCATAGTTTCTGAGATATATGGGTTTTCTTAGTACACCTATATTAGGATTTCGACCTATTTTGACCTCTGGTGACCTTGATATTGACCTGACGAGGAAAATGATCAGTTTTATATATTTTAAGAGCTTTCGATTGCGTTTTGGCTTTTTTGTCTCTTAGTTTTTGAGATCGTGGGGTCTTTGCCCCCACCAGGGCGAGGTGGCTCCCCGGTACTTTAACTACTGGCCCCCCGGTTAAAGGTATGTAGGTACTTAGATTTCCGGAAGAGCAAGACAGCGCCTTGCCCGAAAAGTAAGAAAATACATTTCTAGGCATGAACCAAACAAATACGAATTAGAATATCGGCCTTGATCCACTTAGTCGCCCCGCGAAATCTATCAGCTCACTGTTGGCAGGCCATGGTGATAGATCCAATGGGGCGGCTACCCCTCCCCTTTAGGTCCGTAGACTTTTTCCTGTGGACGTTAGGTGCCGAAGTCGCTTTGCAAATGCACTTCGAATGCAAGAACTGTGCAGTGCTTACAGCCACCTTAAAATTGTCTTAGGTCAAGGCTTTCTACTTACCGCCCATTTCTGTCGCGTGTTTGTGTTAATACCCCTACAACAAGGTGAGAATTGGCGATACCATAACCCAGCACCGCCTGGGCTGTTTTCGACACACCACCGCCTGGGGGGTCCGATCGTACCCCCCACCTACGATCTCGGGAACTGGACGTGATACCGAAAAAATCGATGCGACGCTGGAAGTGCCCGTCCGTCATTTACTTTGAAGCCAGGTCTGAACCATATCCATTGACCCGTAACGCCACAATTGCGGGGGAGGGGTGGGGGGTTTGGGGGACCAGGACCCCTCCCCTGGATTTTGGGACTCTCATAGACTTTTGTATTGGGCTTGTATTGCTGTGTCAGCGTTAAACCACCCAGGACCCCCTGAGATCGAGAAGAGATCTCCAGCCATGACCGCAGCAGTCGGCGTGTTGTAAAGGCCCCAAAGCTGATCTACTTTGTGGTTAGGAGCCGTAAAATAACATACTTTTGGGGTGCGTGCATAACGAAACACCGCCGCCATTTGAGACGACTTGACGCTGATTCCAGTGAACACTATCAACCTCTACTGATGATAGGAACCGAATCATTCGATGAGGAGGGATGCCTTCAAGAAAGCTCAATTGTACCTACCACTACCCTTTAAAAAGCAGTTCAGTAAGCAGTGCAGCATAAAAAACCGATTCTTGACAGAAAAACCACCAATGCGCGATTTTCGCCTTAGCTTGTGTAGACTCCTCTTACGTGAATGCTGCGTTATTCCAGCGAAAAGCGTGACGCACATCCCTGATTCCGACTCCTCCCTCCAGCTGTCAACTCAAAACTACAGTCCCTACAGTTACGTGGTATATTCTCAAGCCGGGCACATAGAACAAATACATGGAACAGCTACAGAAACGACTCTCATCGAGTGATATGGGAAATAGCAGCTGTACACCGAACGCTATACAACCCACGGCGTCGAGCCGCGACGCGTTGCCTGCCGATGTCACTACCTGGGCTAACCAGACGAATCCCCAACTGCCGACTGCCAAAAGTCGGCAACACAAACCAACGAAACATATCGACTGGGAATGCTTAGCCACAGAATGGTTCCGAGATTGACTAGCTAAAATGACTATGATACATGCGGCCACCACCACACTTACCAGAGAACATATATATATATATATATATATATATATATATATATATATATATATATATATACATTCACCCAGAAAATAGATCCCTCGGAAAAGAAAAACATCGATTGGTTGAGGCAGATCTTAACAAACAAATGGATGGGGCCATCCGGGTAAAATCGTGAAAATACAGTTTTTGATATAAAAGCTGACGAAATAGGCTAAAAAGGGATACAACTCCGTCCCTAGGGGATCATTGCCGGATTAAAAACTTCTGGACCCGCCCCTGAACAATTGGGCCTTAGAAAATTACACAAGGATAGGCAACACATTAAACGAGGCCCGCAAGATTCTTATCCCAATAGCCTACACAAAAGATTCTTCCGGACACAAATCCTATTGATGGATAATAATTGCACATTCTTTGATCCTGAACTAATCCAAGCTTACTTCACCGCTAAAACGAAGCACCGCTTGAACAAAACCCAATGTTCGCAAACAAATGGACGTATGCCCTGGTCTGAAGCGTTTCCGTCTCCGGCTGGCTGCAGGTTGCATGAAACAGAAGTGGGCCAGCACTCCCAGAGAAAGCATAACACGGAACAAGGGCCGGCTAACTGGAGTCGATGCTGATCCTCACACTGAATTCTACGTCAGAAAACACAAAAATAGAGCGCACCCCTTCGCATCACTGTTGACATAAGCTCTAGAACACCAGGCAGTCTACGACAAAGTACCGGGTGACAGATTGCACGTGGCAGCAGGCTTAAAACATCCACTCGCTGAGCGAGCTCAATCAGCTGACTCGAACTCCGGGACAAAAATGGAAACCATGGAAGAACGGCATCCAAACACACATAAAAAGCACTACAGTGCCGCAAAATACAAAATGGAGCAATGTACTGGAATCTAGGGACAAAACCGATATACTCGCTGGGGAAGGGAAAGGCTCCGGCATTTTCGCTGGATATAGGTAAAAGTCCGCTCAATAAAAAATAACAGCAACATCGTAACACGTTTTCATGCGGCACCGGCTTGGTGACTAGAGATGTTGAGCTAAAACTGAATCGACCGCCCCTCCCCCAAAAAAAACTACCATAGCAGAACTGGTGATAGGTCGGAAAGACGATGTTTTCGGGGAAAATGCCCGCAGTTACCTTCACCCTGCCCGGCTGGGTCTTCACCTTCGAGGCATTGGTAGCATTAGTTTGTTTTGTCAACTCCGATCTGCCTTCCATTACATGTGCGACCGCCACTGACGTTAAACAAGCCTTCCTTTACCAACATATGCCCACGACTGGCAGTGCCCAAACTAGCAGTACTTGTTCTGAATATAATATCAGGTCATCCCTAAGAGAAAAAAATATCACACTAAAAATATCGACCTTTGTTCATTTCCCAGCAATCATTACGTGCTACATTCTTTCTGGAGAATTCCCACCATCGGTAATTTTTTTCTCTCAAAAATATTGATCCCATAATTCAATTGATACATTTTCGAATACTAACGCCGCATATATGTAGATTGCTGTCGGATATGAGTACCTTATTTGGAAGGGTTAAAATTTAACACTTGTACAAATCATCAAAAAACCAGAAACAAGATGCAAAATATCACTATTATTCCTCCTTTCAACCCGTAAGATATACACGGGAAACCTGGAGACCAAAAACTTTTCGAGAAAAAAATTGCACAAATCCCTAGGAGGGCGAAGGAGATTATGCTGACCTGTATCCTGATCCCAGAACCCAAGCAGTTCCCTAGAACTATGAGTCCAGGATCTCTAGCGCTGTTTTCCACAATTGCACTGGAAATAATGCGGCAAAGCTCACAACTCCTCCCACATTTCAAGAACGCCACTACGTCAAACCTAGTCGAAAAGCGCAACGGTTCTGTGGTCTCAAAAATAACAACAAAGCAGATGGGGAAACAGGAAGCAAGCGAGCCGACTGTAGTTTAGAAGGCATACACCTGTCCACGCTTCCACCTCTCATGCCTACCCAATGTGGCAGCGAGTAATTAGCGACACCGGCAACACAAAAACAAAGCACAGAGCTCCCATGCCCAGCCAGAGAAGAACTGGCAGGGCAGCCACTTAAATTCTGACCCCTATCTAAAACTCAGTGCTGAGATGGCCATACGCATGTTTAGCGGCGCACGGAGCCAGCCGACCATTAGGAACACCAAGTCCAGCTAGCAGGGGGAACGTAAAAGGGTGGCCCCACCGCCTCCAAGCACATACACAGCACGCTCAGCGACAGCCATCAGTGTGGATAATGCTCTAGATTAAGCGAGATGCCGCCAATGCCGCTCGGTTCAGTAGCAGAGCCTAGGTGGGATTGGCCACCTAGCAGACAACCGTCCCCATCTGGGGTCGAACAGGAGGCTGCAACAGCGAGCGTAGCCAACCACGCGCCCACTCACCGCTTCAAGTTATGACCGTTTAACTACACGGGAGCGCCTCCCCTGACATAAAACCGAGCCTCTCCAGCCCGACAGCTACCACGACGAGGACACGTTGGTGGAGATCATGACGTCATCGTCGTCCTCCTGGGCAGCCAGCTGGTAGCCCTCCATGGGTCCGACGGGGGCGCCGTGGGGCCGGGCCGTCCGCGCCGCCACCGTGGCCGCCAGCTGCGCCAGCAGACACACCGCCACGCAGCCAGCCAGCGTGTAGACCAGCGCCAGCGGCTCGGTGGCCATCAGCGCTCCCACGCCGGCCGGCATCGCCATCTCGCCCACGGCGCCCGACACCACCAGCACGGCTGCTAGACGGCTGCCGACGTGTATGTGCTGCTCCAGCCAGACCAGCGCCGCCGGGAACACGGAGGCCATGCCGAGGCCGGAGAGGGCGCCGCCCAGCAGCAGCGCGGTGCGGTCCCAGCTGCCGGCCGCCAGCAGCAGGGCAGCACCGGCCGACACCAGACCATAGTCCAGCGCCAGCACCACCGACGGCCGCATCACGCCAGCGAAGCACACCGACAGCGCGCGGCCGGCGGCGAACAGGCCCCAGAACACAGAGGTCACGTACGCGCCGCCGGCCCGCGTCAGGTGCACCTGTGCGTGCACCGAGAAGCTCATCAGCAACTGACCCATGGCCACCTCCATGCCGACGTAGAAGCAGAGCACCAGCGCCATCAGTGAGACCAGGGTGGCCGTGTAGCAGCGCGGGGTGGCGGCGGCGGCGCCGGAGTCAGGGGCGGCGCGCGGCGCCCGGGGGTCATACACCAGCAGCGCCAGGAATATGAGCGCCACCAGCAGCAGACAGCCGGCGGAGAGCAGGTACAGCTGGGCCAGCAGCGGCACACCGCGCACCGCCGCCGCGCTGCTCAGCCGCCACAGGAATCCCTCCTCCTCCGAGGTGTCGTCATACGTGCCCGGCTTGTGGCGCTGCGGCGTGGTGGGACCGCAGGCCGCCGCCGTGGTGGTCTGCTGGTCTGCGGCAGCGTCGGTGGCTTCAGGAGTCCGGGTCGGCCCAGTATTGGCAGCGGCCGGCTGGGCTGCCAAGTCTGTTCCACCGCCGACCGGCGACTTACTCTGGGGAGTGTTGACGCCGGCCGCCACCAGACCGGGCGGCGTCGCCCTGCCGGCCACGGTGGGCGGCTCGGCCGGCACGCTGAGGCTGGGCTCGGTCAGCGGCTCCGGCGCGGCTCCGGTCAGACTGGGCTCGGCGGTACGCGGCACCAGCGCAGCCCCGGTCTCGGTCTGTTCTACCGCCACCGAGTCATCTGCGGCTACCTCAACACCGTCTGTCACAGCATCAGCAGCGGCGGCGGGACTGGAGCCGTCCTGAAGGTCTGACTGGAGCGAGGGACGGCCCTGGGTGGTTGGCTGAGGTGGAGGATATCCCTGAATGGTGGGCTGTTGTGGGAGATGTCCCTGAGTGTCTGTAGGTGGCGGGGGACGTCCCTGGCTGTCTGACTGTTGCGGGGACGTCCCTCAGAGTGTGGCCGTGGCGGGGGACGTCCCTGAATGTTTGGCTGTTGCGGGGGAGGTCCCTGGCTGTCTGGCTGTTGCGGAGTATGTCCCTGAGTGTCTGGATGTTGTGGGGTCGCTCCTGAGTGTCTGACTGTGGCGCGGGGCGCTCCTGGGCGTCTGACTGTGGCGCGGGGCCCTCCTGGGTGTTTGGCTGCCATGGAGGATGTGCCTGACTGTTTGGCTGAAGCGGAGTATGTCCCTGAGTGTCTGGATGTTGTGGGGGTCGCTCCTGAGTGTCTGACTGTGGCAGGGACGATGTGCCAGCGGTGACAGGAGCTGCAGCCTCGTCAGTGACGTGTGACGAGGCCGGAGGAGCCGCTGCGGCGGCGGCGGCTGGGTCAGCCCCGGTACCGGTGTCCGCAGAGGGCGCGGCAGTCGGGTGCGCCGGCTCCGTGGTGGCGTTACTGGCGGAGTCCACCGCTGTCGGCGCCGGAGTCCCGGCCGGTACTGCGGAGTCTACACCGCCGGCCGGGGCGGCTGACGTGGTTGGCTGCACTGCAGACGCAGTTGTATATCCCGTCTGCGCAGAAGCATTGGAGGCAACACCGGCGGGCTTGCTTGGTGTTTCATGAGGGTGTACCTGGTCGGTATAACCCACCGTAGCCTCTGGTGCCCCGGAGCTGTTCGAGACCGGGACCTGACTGTCTGAGTGACCAGCCGCTACAGCCTCGGTCCGATTTCCACCGTTGTCACCGGACGGTGCGGCGGTGTCCGTGTCGTTTCCGGCCGGCGCCGCCTCTCCCGCGGTCCCACTCGGCCCAGTGGTGCCCTCGGGCGGAGACGGCCCGACTGGAGTCGGACTGGCGGCGGCCTCCGCCTTCTCCCCTGACTCTCCACCGGCGCTGGCGGCGGCGCGTGCTGGGAGGGCTTCAGCGGCGGCCTCGCCCACGTCTGGTCGTGCGCCAACTTATTGCCGTTGGTGAATGACGGCTTGGGCTTCGGAGTGTGATCTAGAATGTTCGGGGGCAGAGGTGTGGTAGTGACATCTGCCGGTGAATAACTGGGGCTGGCGTTCGGAGAATTCTCGTCGGACGATGCAAACGTTTCCTTTCTTTCGTCAACATCATCGCTTCCAGTGGTCAAAGAGGGAGCCTCGGTAGCCACATCAGTGTGGTTGTAGTACGCTTCAGTATCAGTTGTCAAAACCTGCGGCAAGTCTGAGGAGCTACTAGGTTTGACTGTGCTACCAACACCGCTCCCGGCTCCTCCCAGCCGAACATCGCTGGTGTTCACCGCCCCACCTCCCGCCTGTACCGTGCCATTGAAGCTCGCCTTAGACTCCTCCTCCACCACCTCTCTACTGCCGCTGTCCGGGGCACTTCTCCTCGCGCGCCGGCCACCTGTCTCCACCAGCTCCTGCGACGGCGTCACCAAGTGCTCGGGCAGTGGTGCCAAGGCCAGGTGTTCCGGCACGGGGACAGAATGCACGCGTTCCGGCACAGGGACAGAGTGCAGGTGCGCGCGACCCATCAGAGCCGTCACAGAGCCGTTGGCGGCCATGGCGGGCAGTGCGGTGAGCGGCGCCGCCGACAGGAAGGGCACGGCCAGTAGCGGCGCCACGAAGGCACCCAGCCCGAAGCTGAAGTGGATGGCCTGCATGTAGGGCCCGGAGGACTTGCCCCATAGGTCCAGCAGCAGCACGTTGCCACCTGGCGGAACCAAGCAGAGTTAGAGCACTGCACTGTCGCCGCCTCACAAACGCACGGCATTGTCGACCTTCAGGCAAGTTTAATTGCGTCTTTACAAAAGAAAGGGCGAGACGTTCTCAAATTCAGGACCTTCAGACATTCCGAAATTAAAACGGAATATTTTTTTGCGGGCAAAACAACTGACATTCTTATAGGAGCTAAATCTTCTGGTCTGTCTGTATCCCCAGCAACAGCAAAAATATTTTCCGGGCCACCCACGTGGCGCAGTTGGCAAAACCGCCATCTCGGGTGTGGAAGGCCCCTGGATCAAGGCTAACCTGAGGCAGCCTTTTTCCGCGGCCACCTCCTACCCAGGAGATAGCGGTACACTGGAGAGTGCGCGCCGCAGCAGTGGAATCAACGCCGTGCCAGCCGGCGTCCCTGTTTATGGGTGCACGGGCCTGATCGACCCTTAACACGCGCCCCGCTGGGGGCGAAATTCGCCCCATCCTGTTTTTCCTCAGATAGCTAAAAACGAAGAGACGCAGAACAGCTAACTTACAGTATCTTATCCTGATCAATTTACACATCTGAAATATTTTGGTTGGTATGTCGGTCAGGAGCTATTCAGGCAGTGACCGACCTCAAAACCTAAAACCACGAGTTTGAGCAGCGCCCAGGGAACATCAGCGAATCGATCAGTTTGAAACTTCCACAATATGATAAAATATTAGGGTCTAGAAATCTGCTATCTCGAATTTTGATATTGTTGACCTAAGGTGGGTAATTTTTGGTCGTCCCATTATAAGTCTCGGTGAAAATAGAATGGGCTCGCTTTCATAATACTGGATGATAAGCTGAAATCCTCAAACGTCTATTCTTACCACTATATTGACCATTAGTTGAGTTTTGAGCATCTGACCTCTCAAGGTCATACCGGTCAAGCATAGAGATTGTTTTATAAGTTTAATTAGATAGTTTTTGTTGATTTTTATATTGTGAGTGATTGATATGCAACATACATACCGGTTTTAACCTGACCTACTCAGGTGTATTTTACTATTTGACCTGAGGTATTATACATCATTATCCCCGATCGGAATCCAATGATGCATAAAGATTTCTCTAGCTCCCCGGGGCGATCTAAGAGGAAACGACACTGCTCTTTTGCCTTGAGCCTTCTTTGACCTATGCTGACCTCAATATTGACCTGACAAAATTTTTGTATAAAATATCTTGTTTGTAGCTAAGCCGCCCGTAATTTTCTTTAGTTTTGGACGAGATACGACAACGGGCGCGTCTAATCCGGGCGTGTTAAAGTGATCCACCGGTCTGGTCTCTCGACCGCGGCCCTCATGTCTGGGCTTGGCTTGTGCCAAGCGCTGCGGCCTGGTGAGACCAGAACAGCCTTTGCGCCGCAGAATGCAGTGTCGCTCTCCCGCCAGGGTGCCGGTAAATGGAAACTTCCGCCTTGCACATAGTCTGAGTGCGTCAAAATATATTTTTCGGAATAAAATATTGACGAACATGCTACAGTATAACCTGGTGTAGTCTTGGATGGCTAACGAAAACAAAAAACTATCAATGAAAAATAAATGAACTGGATATTAGGACGCTGACTTAACACACGCACTGGAGGGGGACCTCGGAAGCCCCTCACCTATTTTTCTGAGGTGGCCGGAGAACCGCTCGTAAGCGAAAAAACAATATTTGGCCGCATTCGAGAAACATTATCGGCGCGTAGATTGGTGAATCAATTTTGCAAATCGATAAAAGAAATTGGATTATAGGCTTTCAAAGCCAGACCTGCATTTTGAGAACATCACAATCACGCGGTGGGACCAGTTCGCTTGCATTGGAGACCGACTGGTGACGTCATAACGTCATATAACCGGGATCAGGGCATTTTTTTAAAGGAAATGTCAGTGGAGGCATTTTTGTGCTGACCATTATAGTGTCTTCAGGGGAGTCACTACCCCAATTGGGGGAGGGGGAAGTTTAGTAAGACTTAGACACGCTCCGGGTTCAAGGCCCGGCGGCTTCCCTGAACAAGGAGCAAGCTGACTCCCCGAGAAACCCTACCAACAGGGAAAGAGTTGGCAACGCCATATGACCTTGGCAGTTGGTCGTCGATAAGCCCCAAAAATTATACTTAGACAAGCTAGTGTTAAAAAATGTTGCCCAATTTTTGTGTAGTTCAATATTCTAGAGATTATAGATGCTGCCCAAGGCTGCCAAGTTTTTGTCAGCGGATAAATGCCAAATCGAGTTAGAAGCAGGGCCAAAAAGGGTCCAAATTTTATTTTCACTAAAACAGCCAAATAAATATCACAAAAGCAAGATTTAAGACTAAAACGATCTCTCAAAGTAATCATAAGCTCACAGAAAAACAACTTTGTTTCACTGTTTAAAACTAATTTTTATACAGCTTGATCTTGACTTGACGCAATTTTTTTAGCACACTACCCAGTAAACCCTCGCTCCATCAGGGTAACAACCATGGCCCCCTTAGTTTGTTTTCCCAGAATAACAGATATACGACGAGACGCAGCACCGTGGTTGAGGGGTCTTCTTCTCACCCCATCATTTTCCCACATTTGCTAACAATTTTTACCCCGGGCCACAATCGGTCAGGTCACCAGACAAGGTCAACTGAGGTAACCTTACTTCAACGTTTGAGTTCTACAATTGCTACATTTCTAATCGGATCGATTTTTGTATTTTTATTCTTATTTTACTAGGGCCACTGATTTGAAAATTTTTACACTCGACCATTCTAGGGTTTTAGAAATGGACACATATCCGGAATTGTTCTATTCTGTGACTTGAGGTCATGTCACAAGGTGGCCTCTTCCATAGAAAAAGCATGAGGAAAAAATGTCTTATGGTATAGAAGTCACAAAAATGATTGCAAATGCTCAGATTTCTCATAAAAACATTATTGGCCACCCTTTCAAGGATTCCAGGGGTGATATTTTCCCTTTGAACTATCTGAGGTCATCACAGGTCACCAGGGGTCAAAAACAGTATTTTGACGATAACTCTTAACCACACCAAGCTAGAGCGCTGAATTAAACGCCATCGTGTATGTCCCATCAATGGCTTCCATTAGATATACGGCAAGGCCACTTTCTGGTCTTTCGTGACCTGAGGTCATGTCAGCTCAAGAGGTACCCTCTATAGGCCAAACCACTGGCGGGAGGTCATTATGTTCCACATAACAGAGAATGCCTCTGCATTTTCCTATCAAATGTACTTTAGTGAATTTCAATAGCTCTATTGGCATGAGAGCCATGCCCAGGTTTCTTAAGCATTGCATATTTTAGTGGAAATAGTCTATCGTGAACCAACTTTTTTCACAGTGTATTAACATCAGGTGACGGCACATATTGAGCGAATAATGACCATATGTTTTCAGAGTAAAGTATCGTGACCCAACTCGACCTCTGGAGGTCAAACCATTCACCTGAGCGCCTGGAAATATGAAGTAAAATCATACTGAAGTCACACGAGCTTTCTAATGCACTTTGCAGATTTGCGCTAACCCCCCCCTCCTCATATTTCCGGAGTTAGAGTGTCTCATCGATGCCCCCGGTGGGGCGAAGGTGGCACCGGACCCCCGGTGGGGCGCGGGTTAATAGGAAGCCAAGAGTGCCCTTCCAATCACGCGTGGCCATCAAATGCTTTTATTTACATAACCAGAACATTTGTTAGCATCATCAATTATCTCGGCCGCACCACTCCCCGCTGATGTTTAACATCTTTCCTGCTTTTCCAACTGTGAATTTTTTGCTCTTGAACAGTGGTGGATCTGCGATTTTGGTAAATGGGAGGTGGGAGGGTGGACCCTCAGGGGGCACACCTTGCCATCAACTTTCCACCCAAAGGGCGCCAATGGTATCGCATCCTTCGCGTCCGGTTTTCGGTGGCCGTCATTTTTTGGATCGTGTTTTTAACAGAGTCCTGTTCCGCCCTCCCAGCGCCATAGCAGTTTCTTCTGCTGCTCTGTTCCTTTTTATGTCAGAACATCTTATTCAAGACCGGAAAATGCCAAAAGAAGCCATATCTATACAAAGGACAAACCAAAAAGAGCTTAGGTGCCTTCTGTTAGAAAAAGGGCCAAAGAATGCCAGATTCCAAGAGAGGGCCCACCGAAAAAATCGCGCGGCCTAACACGACAAAAAAACCCAAATTCGAAATATTTGGCCACAAAATGGCCAGCCTGGCAGCCCTGATGCTGCTGCAATGTATTCCAAATCATTTAAACTATTTTGTTTTATTTTTATGAGTGTAGCAAGGTAAGTAAATTCTTAAAGTATCGAACATATGTGGTTTATAATCTAAATCGAGACAAGATCCACAATTTTTGTGGATTTTCAATTTGGGATGGGCAATAGAACAGAGTTATTATTATCGGGCAGTGTTCTTTCTTGTTTTCGTCAGGTGAGTTTGCGTTTATTTCACTTTAGGTCATCTCCTGTCTATTTCACTGGGAGGCCAATTTCCGGGCACTGGGGGATGGCCGACTGGGGGAGGGGCAAATGGCCCCCAGTTAACATGTTAAAAATGGCCTGACCGGGATGCTATGTCAAGGTCACTTCACGTGAAGTTCAAGGTCAATGTGGCTTAACCCGGTCTGACATATATTATGCTATGCCGTCATAGTTAAGGTAACTCAACGTAAAGGTCAAGGTCAAAGGTCATGGGTAAAGGCCAATCCTCACTTCCCGCCAAACATAGAGCTAGTATAGTGTACATTATACGTAGCGTACCATATTGACCTCAGGTCAAAGACCTTGAATGAAATTGACCCCAAAATTGTAGGAAATATTCTTTGTAACCTTCTCTCTATAACCCTGGTCCATCTTTAGCTTATTCCCGTCTTTTTCCTGCATAATCACGACATTTCCCAATAGGTCTCCAGCATGGCCAATATTTGACCTTTATAGCCTCGTTATAGCCTTGAATTCCTTGTTTATAGCCTTGAAGATATTGACCTAGGTCAATGAAAATTGGCTATTTACTTTGTTTCCCAAATCTTAAGGGGGGTACCAGAACCCCAACACCTCCAGTGCGGGTGTTAGGCTACGGCATTTCATGCTTCGTTAATCTGAAATTTTGGAATTTTTCTAGGCGAAATTAAGACATTGGAGACGGACGGACGGGCGAGTTACAGTGGCACCGTTCCGCTGGCCCTGCAGGTGGGGGACGGCTCTGACGACAGGACTGCGCGGAGCCCTGGAGGTGGTGGGGGGGCTCTGACGGCAGGACTGAGCTGAGCCCTGGAGGGGGAGGGTTCTGACGGTGGAATGCGCAGCGCCCTGGAGGTGGGGGACGGCTCGACGCGGACTGGCGAGCCCTGGAGGTGGGGGGGTAGCTCCGAGGGCAGGGTTGAGGATCCGCCTCACCAGTATCGACGAAGCCGAGCGGCACCCCGACGGCGGCGAAGCAGGCGTTGAGTGAGAGGGCGTCCCGCATCCAGGGCACGGCCGCCATCCCGGCCGCCGACAGCAGTATGCTCAGCAGCATCATCACCAGCCGGTTCAGCCGGTCAAACAGCAGCCCGCCTGTCGGTCACACAGCGGCCCAGTCAATAGCAGCCCGCCTGTCGGTCACACAGCGGCCCGGTCAACAGCAGCCCGCCTGTCGGTCACACAGCAGCCCGGTCCACAGCAGCCCGGTCACACAGCAGCCCGGTCAAACAGCAGCCCGCCTGTCGGTCACACAGCGCCCGGTCAAACAGCAGCCCGCCTGTCGGTCACACAGCAGCCCGCCTGTCGGTCACACAGCAGCCCGCCTGTCGGTCACACAGCAGCCCGCCTGTCGGTCACACAGCAGCCCGCCTGTCGGTCAAACAGCAGCCCGGTCAACAGCAGCCCGCCTGTCGGTCAAACAGCAGCCCGCCTGTTGGTCACACAGCAACCCGCCTGTCGGTCACACAGCAGCCCGCCTGTCGGTCACACAGCAGCCCGCCTGTCGGTCACACAGCGGCCCGGTCAACAGCAGTCCGGTCAAACAGCAGCCCGCCTGTCGGTCAGACAGCGGCCCGGTCAACAGCAGCCCGCCTGTTGGTCACACAGCAACCCGCCTGTCGGTCACACAGCAGCCCGCCTGTCGGTCACGCAGCAACCCGCCTGTCGGTCACACAGCAGCCCGCCTGTCGGTCACACAGCAGCCCGCCTGTCGGTCACACAGCGGCCCGGTCAAACAGCAGCCCGCCTGTCGGTCACACAGCAGCCCCCTGTCGGCCACAGCAGCCCGCCTGTCGGTCACGCAGCAACCCGCCTGTCGGTCACACAGCAGCCCGCCTGTCGGTCACACAGCGGCCCGGTCAACAGCAGCCCGGTCAAACAGCAGCCCGCCTGTCGGTCACACAGCGGCCTGGTAACAGCAGCCCGGTCAAACAGCAGCCCACCTGTCGGTCAGACAGCAGCCCGCCTGTTGGTCACACAGCAACCCGCCTGTCGGTCACACAGCAGTCCGCCTGTCGGTACACAGCGGCCCGGTCAAACAGCAGCCCGCCTGTTGGTCACACAGCAACCCGCCTGTCGGTCACACAGCAGCCCGCCTGTCGGTCACACGGCGGCCCGGTCAACAGCAGCCCGGTCAAACAGGCCGCCTGTGGGGGCCCGGTCGCAGCCCGCCTGTTGGTCCGCCCGCCTGTCGGTCCACGAGCCCGCTGTGGTACACGGCCTGGTGGCCCGGAGCGCCACGTCGGGACAGCGGCCCGGTCAACAGCAGCCCGCCTGTTGGTCACACAGCAACCCGCCTGTCGGTCACACAGCAACCCGCCTGTCGGTAACACAGCGGCCCGGTCAACAGCAGCCCGCTTGTCGGTCACACAGCAGCCCGCCTGTTGGTCACACAGCAGCGCGCCTGTCGGTCACACAGCAGTCCGCCTGTCGGTCACACCGCGGCCCGGTCAAACAGCATGCCACCGGCCGGGACAGTGGCCCCCTGCCGGGACAGTATCCCCCTCCCAGCGGGCCGCCCGCCGGCACAGAGGCCCAGTCAACAACGGCCCCCTGTCGAGGGGCCAGGTCCACCGACTGGCTATACGTCTCACTGAAGGCTCCCTGAATGACTGGAGTCCATCGGCATCCTGAGGGATCCAAAGTATGAAAAACATCACCGGCGGAAAGGTGTGCCCACAATATTTTTTTCTATACAAGGCCCAATTTCTACACTAAAGTTGACTGGTTCTGCTTGAAGTTGAGAGCTGAAATACCAAAAACTTGCTTATAAACCAAAAAGAGGCCGGGGAAAAAGGAGGTCGATAGCTTTGAGGGCACAAAAATTGGGGGAAGGGGTAGGTAAAATACAGAGTTTTGCCCCGAGCTTTTCCGTTTGGGGGGGAAATGACTTTTTCACTGGATCCACGCCTGGACACTCACCTAGCATGGAGCCGGCCAGGTAGCCGAGGGCACTCACTAATCATGGAGCTGGCCAGGTAGCAGGGACACTCACTAAGCATGGAGCCGGCCTGGTAGCCGGGACACTCAACAAGCATGGAGCCGGCCAGGTAGCTGAGGCACTCAACAAGCATGGAGCCGGCCAGGTAGCTGGGGCACTCACTAAGCATGGAGCCGGCCAGGTAGCCGAGGGCGCGCCAGAGGAAGATCTGGGAGATGAGCCGGAGCGGCGCGCCCACTCTGTCACGCAGGTCCAGCAGAGTAGGTCCGGGCAGCGCCATACACAGGCCCTGCCGCCGCCGGGAGGCAGAGTTAGGAGTCCCGCAGAGGACCCTGCTGCCTCCGCTCAGCGTCTAACCAGCCGTCACACAGCTGGCTACAATCACAACCGGCCGGGGCACCGGCTGACATACAGTGTTAACCCGCTGACGCAATCACAACCGCCCGGGGCATCGACTGGATACAGTGTTAACCCGCTGACGCAATCACAACCGCCCGGGGCATCGACTGGATACAGTGTTAACCCGCTGACGCAATCACAACCGCCCGGGGCATCGACTGGATACAGTGTTAACCCGCTGACTCAATCACAACCGCCCGGGGCATCGACTGGATACAGTGTTAACCCGCTGACGCAATCACAACCGCCCGGGGCATCAACTGGATACTGTGTTAAATAGCTGACTCGTTCACATGGATAATTGCAGAAAGACAGTTGTGAAAGTCACACAGAGACATGATCAGGGAGCCTTGTAATGGATCTATGACCTGTCATGTAATAAGTAACGAACGGGGACCAGAGGACCGTGACGACAAATAACGCCACCGTTTCAATTGGAATGAAGCTGGCACTTAAGCTTCTGGCGGGTACCTAACTACCAATTATTCTCGTCATTTTTGGCAAACATATTAAAATCACGACATACATCGCTTGAACCAATGCCTTACACACGTTACCATTACGATTTGATCTGAGTGATAACCATAAAGGCACGATAAAGACTAATATTAAAACTACCAATGAAAAACGTCATTGCAGTTCTGGGACCATATTCGGCGTTTTTCGCAAGTAGTTCTAGAATGTCGGTCCCGATCGGGTCGCAGAACGACTCAACTCTTCCAGATAGTCCGCTAAGATACTAAAATATCATATATCGATATGCCATATACCCTAAGATTCACAGATTGTACTATCAAAGCTCATCAGGAGCCCTTCCCAACAACACTTCGGCTCAGCGCTTCAGGTGGAAAGCTGTCAGCTCCGCAACTGGGCATTCCTGACCCGCTGGGAGCCTCCCACCCGCCACAGGGTCCGGCACTCTCACCAGCGAGAAGAAGGCCAGGCAGATGGCCAGTGTTTTAACCAGTGCCAGGCAGCGTCCGGCTCCGGAGGTGGGCCGGGGCCGCGGCCGCCGGCGGCCCGGCCGCGGTCGCGCCGGCGTTAGCAGCGCGGCTCGGTCCTGCAGGCCGTCATCGTCGTCATCGCCGGCCACGTCCGTCAGCGGCAGCCCGCTCATCGTCTGTCGACAGCCACACCGGCCCATTCATAGTCTGCACAGCCTCAGCATAGTCTGCTCAGCATCAGCATAGTCTGCTCAGCCTCAGCATAATCTACACAAACTCAGCATAGTCTGCTCAGCCTCAGAATAGTCTGATCAGCCTTAGCATAGTCTGATCAGCCTCAGCATAGTCTGCTCAGCCTCAGCAGTCTGATACACCTCAGCATAGTCTGCCGCCGCCTCCTCACGGCTCAAATCCACTCGCTTCGTTCACGCTCAGTCCAGACTTGCGAGCATGTTATTTCCCCTTCATTTCGTGCACCTTGTCCTCCAAAAAATTTGCGTATGATCTACTTGGTACATTCATATACAGTTTTAGTACGATTTCACAATGCCTCTGCTGACCAGGAAGAAATTGAGCAGCAACACCTATGCTGTAGTAGTGATGTCTAGTTTGTGCCATACTAAAGACGGGCGAATATATGTGCGTTCAATAAAACTTCAAAGCATAATAAATTTATTGACAAGGTGCACTGGGGTAAAAACAGTGAAACCTGCTGATTCCAGTGCTGTATCATTTCTATAGAAAATATTTACGTTTAGTGAATTGCATACTTAAAAATAGCCGATGCCTCCACCGCATGGGTTTTTTGCTCACTGACATGGGTTTGGACCCCAAAACCACAAACTCAATCTCCCCTCTGGGGCAGCTGCCCATGAGACCAAAACCTCTGTTCAGTAAAGGAGAGTTTTCATATTGTAAACCATACTTTCTGATGCTTTTGGTGACCAGTTGTATCTGTTTCCAGATACACACTCACTATCCCATTTAAATGCCTGAAGTACCTGCAGACTTCCTGCACACTTTTAAAGGCCGTTTTTTCGTTTTTTCTCGACACCTAAAACAAGCTTGTGCCATTTACATACATTGGGCAAGCTAAACTGTTCAAAACGAAAATGAAAAAAGTCCCTATAAACGAGAAAACCTAGTTAAAAAGCGATGAAGCGTTCTGACAGGCCAAACATGAAAAGAAGATCAAGTTTGAATGTTTGAACTTGATTTTTTCCATTTTTTATTGTTGTTTACAGGTGTGGCACATCTATTGTTATCATTATTGGAATGGTCATTGGTAGGTGAGTGGTGGTGTGGGTTGGTTCCATTAAGTAATGAAAGAACTTTAATATTAACACGCGCATTGACGGGGTCTGAGCCACCTTCGGATTGACGAGGGGGCTGGTGCCCGCCCCTAAGATCTCGAGAACCACGGTAAGTAGCAAAAACGGTAAACGGCGTTGGGTGCCCATCCGCTTCTCCATCGAAAATATTTGAACCATTTTTTGTCAGGTCACATTTAAGGTCACCAGAGGTCAAAACATGCCGTCACATGCCGTCATAGGGATAACATGTAAATTAAGTTTTTCGGCCATTACATCTGAAAAGTAAAGATAGAGCAAAACGACTTGAACTATATGAATCCTCGCAGCAGGCCGAATCGAATGATATATGATTTGACCTTGCTAGGTCAAATCAAGATTTGACCTGACCTGAGGTCAGGTCAGGGTCAAATTATATAAATGCATATCATTAGAACCGCAAAGCCAAGGCAAGTCTAATGAAGCTAAAATAAACGCTCTATCACCATCTGTTACTGAGTTATTCAGTAAAAACCATATTTCCATGTATTACCAATGGAGAGGTCATGCTTCGTACCTGACCTTAGGTCATCGATATCAAAAATACCGGAACATATTTTAGAGAACTCGGTGAGCCCATTATGTGATAAGAGTTTCAATTGGATAAGTTCACCCTGCTCCGACTTATGCTATCTTAAACTTTTTTGAGGTCGGGTCACTTGACCTGTACTGGTGACCTGACCTGAGATGACCTATCCTTAAAATTTTCACAGAAGTTGCAAAAATGATGAGGAAAAGGTACACCAGTACGGCGGCGCTGCGCGCCGCGTTTTTTCTGTCTCCGAAAAACCCGAGGGGGGCGGGTCCCCCCCGTCAATGCGCGTGTTAATTTTGTACACCAGGAAGACCTAATAGTGGCATTTAGTGGGCAAATATACCAAAGCTATTTAAAAGTAAGGGCAACATGGGCAGGTACTGCTCTCAGATGGCATCTATTTTGCTAATATTGGGGATGGGATCACATCACAGGTGCCTGGACCTCTGAATCCTGTGTGACATACATGGTTCCAGGGGCCCAGGGGTAAAGAGGACACTCACCCCTTCTCACTAATTGAACCTTGACACCCTCTGAAAGGTCAATGGCACTCTCTAAAAGGTTGATAGACTGATAGTGTTGACCTGAAAGGTTTATGGCACCCCCTGGAAGTTCAGTTTCCATTCCCTTTCCCTGGGATGTGAGTATTGGCACTTCAGTTATAAGATTGATGCCTTTGATAAGTTTGGTCCAAATGGCATCCCCTGACCGAGTGCCCCCAGGATTGGAAATCCTGGATCCTTCCATGCATGGGGGGCACAGTTCAGTTGGGCACCAGGTTAGTTTGGGAGAAGGTGGGATGGAAGTGAGACCCAGCCTCCGTTCCAATCCCCCTCAATCCACCCACAGGTCATGGACTGCCTTATCCTGCTGCCATACTGCTTTTAATGTTCATATAGCTGAATTTCCCAATCAAATCTTAGTTTGGCATTAATATTTGCCAAATAGGCCCAGAAACAGGCACCTTATTGGAAAGTTAACAAAATAAACAAAAAAAACACTACAAAAACAAAATTTGAAAAATGGAACATCTTTAAAAAGTTGAAAACTGAAATGAGAAAAATGTGAAAGCGAGCAGTGTTTCTTTTAAACCCAAACAGCTTTCTAGATAGACATTTGAAATATATTACACTAATTTACAAAAAATCCTGGTCATTCTTCTGCCTATTGCCATGTCATCTGTTTGCTGTACCTTCTAGTTAGGAGCATGATTCCATTCACTGGAACAGATTGGATTGTGCAGCTTTTGACAACCTAGTAAGATAAAAAGATGGATAGATAAACAGTAAAAATTTGACCAAGACATTGCTGACCTAGACCTCAGTTCCATGGCCAAATTGTGATTCGTGCCAGACTGCAATTCCACTCCATTGAGCACTATTTCTCCCAAGCCATAGCGTGATCAATGCTCCAGTACTAGTGAAATAGCATTGTGACCATAGAAAATAAGTCATGAATGAATAAAACTCATCTTGAATGCATTTATCCAGAATGCCTCTGAAGCTAGCAAGGTTCCAAGTCAAACTGTTTAAATAGGACAATGTGTAGTGAAATCATGCTAACTTAGCCTTGGGTACTTTGCAGTTTGATGAACAGGTCCCTTGTTGTCTACAAGAAGAATGACATAATGTCTTCATCTTATACATTGCATCATTTTCTATACAGTAAGGGACATATATCACCCAAACGAAACAATAAAAAGAAACCCACCCCCTGTAATAAAAAAAAGAAATTACGAAGAAGCCAGAGGACGGCAGGATGGAAAGGTATCTTGAGGGGACGACACCCAAGAGGGAGGACGACACACACCAAGATACCTTTACACACTAGCACACACTATCCTCTATTACCATGGCAAGGCCCTAAAAGATAAAAGATTACCATGCACACACCAAGGGCTTTGAGAGAGCACACACTAGCCTGTGTTATTCTGCCGGCAGAACGCATACTAGTATGCCGCACGCATGCGCAGTACGGCATCATGGACCGCAAGATACAACACTGCGCATGCGTGCGGCCTACTAGTATGCGTTCTGGCGGGCAGAATAACACGGCTGCTGTATGCATAGAAAAGTAGAGGAACAACGCACCAGCGACAAATGGGATGCAAAACAGCTGGCCCTGGGAGGTAACAAAACGGTTGGGGTTGACATATTTTATCACGTGATTAAATAGCAAATAATCCTTGCATAATGATATAAGCATGACCGACTAGGAAGCACCAGGGACCTGAAGAACTATCTGTTATTAGGGCCTTGGTGGTTCCTATCTATAGGAACCGTGGAGTTACCATCTAAACATTTGTGCTTATATTTTAGCCTTTAGGGGTTCTTTTTTAGGGACTTGTGTGTTTTTGGGAGGTGACTTGTTTGTTGTTTGTTGCTGTACTCAGGGTAATAGAGAATATGTTGTGCTTATATTCTGCGGATATGTTGTTATTGTTCCATGGGGAGGAATAGGAGGCCCAATCCCCCCGTAGAGGTGTGTGCCATTTCATGTTTATGTGTAGGTAATTGCTGTGTTTTTTTGTTAAGTTTATAGCGACACATCGACTCAGACTATCCCAAAGTAGATCAATCAGCTGCTGTCCAGCCTAGCTCAGCTGACATACCCTCACATTTATTTTAACTTGTTTATTTCTTTTTCCCCTCATTGCCTTTTTTGTATTTGCGCATTCCACTGTTCACACAAATGTTCTGGCACTATCCCCTCATCAATTACTCACCAGTTATATAGCATAACATGGCTCAACAAAGAGCATCTACAGAGAGATCATACTGCTGTCTCAGGTTTCAACCAGCCGCCTGCTCTTGTCGGAGCGCCTGGCAGTCACCTTTTATCAAATGTTTTTTGTACATGTACATGTTTGTAAATTATTAATGTCCTGCTTTCTGTGTGTGATGAAATGCATGTGAATGGCTTCAAGTAGCAATGTTGTTTATTGCCTTAGGACCTTAGACTGTGTTGCAGAATTGCTAAAGTTATTGGGATTTTTGTTTATTTATATATTTTTTTGGGCAGGGGGAAATATTTAGACATTCTTGCCTGGTGGCACTGTCAAGCTCTCACCATTTTGATAGCGCTGTTTTGCTCTCAGGAAAGGAGGGGGCAGCCAGTGTCCCAAAACTGGTTTGCACCAGGGTGCTGAGTATGGAATTCATATGGGAAAATATAGTCTACAGGTGGAAAATGCAAAAATAGAAATACTTTAGAATCCAATTTAAACCCTTATGTAAACCTGTCTTTAACATTTAGAAATAATTTGTCATCAGAATTCCTTTACTACCACAACTTCATGCACCAGGATAGAAAAATTGAAGAATATTTTATGAAGAAATAAAATTGAAAATCACCTTAATGGTTAGCACTTCCCTGCCAGTATTTCCTCTCTTCTATTGGCCATGTGAATTGGTTTGACCAATTCGCATGGCTAATCTTGTGAATTATGTGAATCCAATTATGTGAATTGGTTTTTTAAAAACCTTAGGGGGCCACTGATGGCCCCCCTGATGGCCCCCTAAGGTTTTTCGGGATAACAGAAAAACGACGAAACACAGGACCACAGTTAAGGGCTCTATCTCTCACCCCATCATTTTTACACCATCCCTGAAATTTTTTACCCCAGGTCACCCAAGGTCAGCTCACCAGATGAGGTCAACCAAGGTCACCTCACTTCAACTTTAGAGCTCTATAAGAGCTAAGTTTCTCTTTCGATCGATTTGAAACTTCCTACAGTTCATGGCCCTGCCAGGGTCTACAAGGTGTATACCCGGGATTTTTGATTTCGTGACCTAGGTCAGGTCACGGGTGACCTCTCCCATTGAAAAAGCATGGGAAAAAGCTGTCTTATGATCTAAAAGCCACAAAAACGATTGTAAATGCTCGGCTTGCTCAGAGAAACGTTTTTTAACACCCTTTTATGGATCCCAGGGGTCATATTTTCCCTTTGACCTCTCAAAGGTCATCCAAGGTCACCAGAGGTCAAAAACAGTATTTTGGCAATCACTTTTGACCTAATTAAGCTAGAGCGTTGAAACAAACACCATCGTGTATGTCCCATCACTAACTTTCATTTGATATACAGCAAGGTCACTTTCTGACCTTTGATGACCTCAGGTCATATGAGGTCACGAAGTGACCTCTGGAGGTCAAACCACTGGCGGGAGGTCATTACGTTCCACATAATGGAGAAAGGTCTGGCATTGGTCTATCCAATGTAGTTTACCAGACCTCAATAGCTCTAATGGCATAAGAGTTAGGCTCAGTTTTCTTAAGCATTGCATCATATTTAAGTGAAAATAGCCTATCTTGACCTAACTTGACCTCTGGAGGTCAAACAATTGACCTGAGCGCTTAAACCTGTGAATTAATTTCTTACTGAATTCACACGAGCTTTCTAATGCACTTTGCAGATTTGTGCTAACCCCCATATTTTCGGAGTTAGAGGGGGCCATCGATGCCCCCCGGTGGGGCGAAGGTGGCGCCGGACCCCCGGTGGGGTGCGGGTTAATGTAAGGCATACGCTTATTGTGGCCAGACTCTAAAGCTTAAGTTCCATGGTTAAAGTTGAAATGTAATCCAGATTGGGCTGCTGATCAAGTCCATCAAGTGCTATTTCCCCAGCACTATAGCACTGTCTGTGTAAAAGTGCTGGTGAAGTAGCACTTGGTGGACTCAATAATCCTTGATTATATCCTGATTGGCAGATACATCCTGATCACATTTTTGCCATGGAATTAAGTATAATTACTCTGTGA
The DNA here is from genome assembly GCA_034440635.1 of Lepas anatifera. Taxonomy (NCBI): domain Eukaryota; kingdom Metazoa; phylum Arthropoda; class Thecostraca; family Lepadidae; genus Lepas; species Lepas anatifera. The sequence continues at coordinate 1,017,202 of JAOTON010001320.1, forward strand.
ATTTTTGAGGAAGTTTTCTTGTCCAAAAACACTTTTGTGCCAATGAAATGCATTTGGGGAAACTACACTGCACAAAAGGAAAAATGAAAAAACGAAAATATGTCCTAAAAAGACGAAAAATGTCGTTATACAACGATGAAATGTGATAAATGAGAAAGGGAAGAAGGAAAAAGTTTAGATGTTTGAACTTTGTTCTGTTTTTTTCTTGATTATCATTGTTTAAGAGTGTGGGGAAACTGTTGTAATCATTACTGGAGTGGTAGGTGGCAGTGTAGGGTGGGTTGCTATTAAAGCAGTTTTGATATGGGGTTTGTGAGCCAGGAAGACCTAATTGTGGCATTTGGTAAGTGCAGGCACATAAGCTATCTAAAAGTGATGACCGGATATGCACTCAGGTGCTATGTATGGTATGTTGATGTTGGGATGTGATCACATCACAGGTGCCTGGACTTGCATTCTGGTTGACATGCAGATCCAGGGGGGGGCAAGGGGCACTTCTCCATTCCCCAGATTGAACATTGGCACCCCCTGAAAGTTTGAAGGTGCATCCTGAAAGGCCGCTTTCCTGTGGGATGGGAATATTGGCACCAAAGTTATGAAAATGGCGCCCTTGATAAGTTGCGTTGTCCAAAACTGGCGCCCGTTGGTCCGAATGGCTCCCCCTTTCCAGGTGTCCCCCCCATCTGGATTTTAAATCCTGAATTCGTCCATGGCTCGGGGAATTGCAGTTCAGTGTGGCACCAGGTCAATTTGGGGAGAAAGTGGGATAATAGTAAGGTACCTACCCTGTTACATATTCCCTGAATCCACCCATGGTCCATGGTCGGCCTTATCCCACTGCCATGCTGCTTTTTTCGATTAATAAGGCTTGATTCTCCAATGAAATAATCTTAATTTCGTATCCCTTTTTTTGAAACAGGCCCAGAAAGGGACATGACAAGAGGGTAAACAGTAAGCAACACGATAAAACGAAAAAAACATGTTATTAGACTCCTCGTGTGACTACAAACATCGATGTCAAAACAATGGCTGCTGTGGTTTTTTCTAACAAATGGTCAATTCCAGCCTGAATGGCCTCAGATGACCCTCAGAGTAATTGCCCGCAACGAATGACTGTGCTCTGCCGACAGCTGACTGCCGAGCCTGTGTCTGCTTCGGTGTCGCCCACTGTAAACCGCCAAGTGTCTGAAAGTCGACGGTGATGTCGTGCGGCCGCTGGCTGGCGGCGGCGCGGCGCAGCATCTGCGGCCGCCGGGGCGCCGGTGGCGCCGCCCTGCTGCTGCTGGTGGTGGCGCTGCTGATGGCCGCGCTGCTGCTGCTGCTCCGCGCTGCAGCTGGTGGCGGAGGACGACTGGGCTCTCTGCTGCGGCGCCACCGCTCCCAGTTCCAGGAGGTACGGAGGTGGCGCCACCGCTGGACGCGGTAGTCAGGTGGTGACCTGTGATGCTCTTATTGCCGCCGACAAACTGATACGGTGATGACCTACTATTGATCGTGTTGCGGTGGTTGCAAGCTGGGGTGGACTTCGCTCTAGCTCCAGCAGCTGATAGCGATGACCTGATCCAGACTAAATGGTACTGATTGACAGGCTGGGGCTTCCAACATGCGGTGGAGTGAGTCACTCTTGTATTCAGTCGCATGTACAACACGGTGAGCGCCGTGCCAGTTGGACAGGGGAGGTGGCTTGTGTTTCAGAATGGCTTCTGGGAGCGCCACACGGCCGCCGAGATCAAGGCGATGGAGAAGAAGGACTGGCACGACCGGGAGCAGCTGGAGAGCGACGCCAAGCGGAAAGGTGAGGCGTCTGCGGCGCTGGCTCTGCTGCCCCGCAGATCTCGGGCTGAGCTGACGCTGCCGTTGTAAACGAACGTCGAGCACAGACAGAGACGGGGGTGCTGAAGTCGCCTCCGTCTGCAGACCGGGAACTGTCTTCTCGAAAGAATGCGCTCGGCTGCATTGTCTCCTTTATCACTAACCGTGGACAGGTTTTGCGGAAATTTGACTGAAAGAGGCTTGAAACACTGTAGAACACAGTTTCACCAGGCAATGGATTCAGCAAGGTGGCCATTTTGCGTGAGTGTTATAACCAGCAGTTGCTAAACCTCCTACTGTGAAACCTGCTGACGGCCCATATACCAAGGCGTGAATGTGTATCATTGCTGTGCCCAGGAATGACTGGGGGGCGACTGGTCTGCTTCGAAGGGTGTTGAGGGGCGGGTGTTGTGGACAACAGCGCTGAGTGAGGTGGCGTCGCAGGTCCCGGCGAGGGCGGCCAGGGCTACCGGCTGCCCCCGACCTTGAGAAACAGAAGGACAAACTCTACAGGGTCAACGGCTTCAACGCGCTGGCCAGCGACCAGATCAGCCTCAACCGCTCCGTGCCCGACATCCGGCACCCCAAGTAAGTCCCGAGCAGCGGTCACACGCCCCAAGTAAACCCCAAGCCAATATTGGGTGTTTTGTGAGGTGCTGATGCGGACAAGTGCGCTGTGACGGCGCCGCTGCGGGCAGGTGTGCTGTTGTGGTCCGCTGTGGAGGTCCTGTGACGGCGCGCTGGTGATGCTTGCTGTTGGCCCGTGGGGGTGTGTGTGGTGTGCTGTGGGCGGTGGCTGTGCCGCTGGGGGTGTGTGTTGGTTGCTGTGAAGGCTGCTGCTGCCCCGCTGTGGGTGGCTGTGTGGTCTGTGTGGGGTGCGCTGGGGCCCTGCGGGCGGTGTGTGTGGTTCGCTGTGGAAAGGCTTGACGCCCCGGGGGGTGGCTGTGCGCTGGGCGTGCGGCCTGCGGGCAGGTGCGCCGCTCGTCAGTACATCGATGAGCTGCCGACGGCCAGTGTGGTGATCCCGTTCCACAACGAGCACCTGTCGACCCTGCTGCGGACGGCCGCGAGTCTGGTGAACCGCGCGCCCCGCCACCTGCTGAGGGAGGTCATCCTGGTGGACGACGCCAGCACCAAGGGTGGGTCGGCTCAGTCCCTGCTGCCCTGGCTTATTTCCCCGCGGTGAGACCCATAAAACGAGAATCGTACCAGTATCGCTGTTGTCAGCATATTAGTGATTTTGCGCTTGCCTCAAAGCCACAGCTTCGTGGTCAGCATCAGATTTTAAATGGTATTTGTTCGTCATGTTTAGGGTGGACTTGCGTGGTATATCTTTGCTGAAGGAGGTCGCCAGTTATATCTTTGGCAATTGTCCTTTGTGATACGGGTAGGTAGCGCCTGTCTAGTCACTAAACTTGAATTTTTGACATCCCATTGTCTCCTTTCGGTTGAGTTCTGTGTGTTCCGGTGGTGAAAATAGGTGCAGCCATCACACCTGCTAAAGACACTGATGTAGCATTTGCTGCGGCTGAACAATCTTCAATATTGATAAGTTTTGAAGTGCTGCGGCGAGGAGCATGATGATGAGTTTTAAGATGTTCCTGGTCTCCCTCGAATCCGGAAATGTAAAAACACTGAAGATTATATATTGCAAGCCCTTCATCAGAATCGTGGAGTAAATATCAATAATTTCAGTCCTAGTATAGCCAGACCTCGAATTCGAGGTCTGGCTATACTAGGACTGAGAATTATTGATATTTACTCCACGATTCTGATGAAGGGCTGCAAATATATAATCTTCAGTGTTTTACATTTCCGGATTCGAGGGGAGGGGCATCTTAACAACTCATCTTCAATATTGTTGTCACTAATGTTTCCCTCCTCGTTATTGCATTGTCTGCCACCCCGTCCCAGCGGACCGATGTGAGCCCCATCCATAATAATTTTCGAGATTTAACCACGCACCAAGCTCTGAAGTCATACGGCGTCGGAGGGGATGGGGAGTAAGCTAGGCTTCAGCTAGGACAGTGCCAAATCCTGTTTCTGGCTGACAGGATTTGGCGCCCGGTGTTGCAGTCGGTTGCCCCGCAATACTGTCCACATACGGAATGCCACGGGCCGGGCACGCGATAACCAACTGCACCAATCAGAACCCTGTAAACACTGTCAGCCAGCCCCATCCCAGCGGGACCAGTGTGGGCCGTATATACATTCCCTTCCCTCTCAGTGTGCCAGGAGTGAGCGGGCCGTGCCTTCCCCTCAGAGCACTGTAAGGCAGCCTACCTGGACGGTCTGGTGGCGCGCCTGTTTGGCGGAGTGGTGCGCGTCCTGCACCTGGCGCGCCGCTCCGGCCTCATCACCGCCCGGCTGGAGGGCGCCCGGCTGGCCACCTCCGACGTACTCATCTTCATCGACTCGCACTGCGAGGCCGGCGTCAACTACCTGCCGCCGCTGCTCGGTAAGTGGGCGCTCAGGGTGGCGTCTGTCCGGTCAGTCAGAGGGTGGTGTCTGACCGGTCAGTCAGAGGGGTGGTGTCTGACCGGTCAGTCAGAGGGTGGTGTCTGTCTGGTCAGTCAGATGGTGGTGTCTGACCGGTCAGTCAGAGGGCGGTGTCTATCCGGTCAGTCAGAGGGCGGTGTCGATCCGGTCAGTCAGAGGGTGGTGTCTATCTAGTAAGTCAGAGGGTAGTGTCTGTCCGTCAGTCAGAGGGTGGTGTCTGACCGGTCAGTCAGAGGGCGGTGTCTATCCGGTCAGTCAGATGGCGGTGTCGGTCCGGTCAGTCAGAGGGTGGCGTCTGTCCGGTCAGTCAGAGGGCAGTGTCTATCCGGTCAGTCAGAGGGTGGTGTCTGTCCGGTCAGTCAGAGGGCGGTGTCTGTCCGGTCAGTCAGAGGGTGGTGTCTGTCCGGTCAGTCAGAGGGTGGTGTCCGTCCGGTCAGTCAGAGGGTGGTGTCTGACCGGTCAGTCAGAGGGTGGTGTCTATCCGGTCAGTCAGAGGGTGGTGTCTGTCTGGTCAGTCAGAGGGTGGTGTCTATCCGGTCAGTCAGAGGGTAGTGTCTGTCCAGTCAGTCAGAGGGCGGTGTCTATCCGGTCAGTCAGAGGGTAGTGTCTGTCTGGTCAGTCAGAGGGTGGTGTCTATCCGGTCAGTCAGAGGGCAGTGTCGGTCCGGTCAGTCAGAGGGTAGTGTTGGTCCGGTCAGTCAGAGGGCGGTGTCTATCCGGTCAGTCAGAGGGTAGTGTCTGTCTGGTCAGTCAGAGGGTGGTGTCTATCCGGTCAGTCAGAGGGCGGTGTCGGTCCGGTCAGTCAGAGGATAGTGTCGGTCCGGTCAGTCAGAGGGTAGTGTCTATCCGGTCAGTCAGAGGGCGGTGTCTGTCCGGTCAGTCAGAGGGCGGTGTCTGTCCGGTCAGTCAGAGGGCGGTATCAGTCCGGTCAGTCAGAGGTCGGTGTCAGTCCGGTCAGTCAGAGGGTAGTGTCTATCCGGTCAGTCAGAGGGTGGTGTTTGTTTGTCGGGACTGTTAGAGGAACTATGAAGTGGTTTTTCCGCAGGCTGGTGGGATGTTGAGGTTTTTTTGTAGTTTTCGATGATGGAAACTAGGTGTTGGCATTCTGCTGAAGTTGTGTAGTTTTGAATTAGTAAAATATGGTGTCGAGAAAGGTTTCAGTACTTTTCAGTGTCGAAGGTGGTTTCACAGGATCTGTTGGATGTCGCCATCAGAAAAAATGATTCCGTTCAGAATTCGGGTGGAATGAATTGTGTATCAGAACTGTTGCAACTAAAATCCGTAGGATGGGGAAATTTGTTTATATCTTTTATCAGACTGACTGACACGCAGTCGCTGGATGGTCTGAGAGGGCTCATGGTGTCAGCAGCTCGGGTGTTTGTCCTCGGCTCTGTGCCCACTCTGACTACTAAGCTGTCTCCGCTGCTTACAGAGCCCATCGCGTTGGACAAGCGCACCTGCGTCTGCCCCTTCATTGACGTCATCGACTTCGAGGACTTCAGCGTGAGAGCGCAGGACGAGGGCGCGCGCGGCGCCTTCGACTGGCAGTTCTTCTACAAGCGGCTGGACCTGCTGCCGCGCGACAAGGAGAACATGCCGGAGCCCTTCCCGTGAGCCCCGGTGCAGCTGTACTGTATCCGCACAGGCGACGTGTAACTGCAAAGTTTCTTGAGCCTTGTACGGGAAATTATCCCTGCATTTCTGTGGTTAGTTGTCAGTTCTGGTAACATTGGCGTTGCAACTTGAAATATGAGTAGTTGACGTAGGTAACTGGAGAGCTACTCAGTTTTTGTAAGTGGGGAGTATGTAGTTGACTTGAGTGACTGGGGAGTATGTAGTTGACTTGAGTAAATGGAGAGTGCGTAGTTGTTGTGAGTAGCTGGGGAGTTTGCGGCTGGCCACACATCTGGTCTGGTGTCCCACTCCGTGTGTGGTGTCATCTGTTCTGTCCCGCTCCGTCCACAGTGTCCTCTGTTCTGTCCCGCTCCGTCTGTGATGTCCTCTGTTCTGTTCCGCTCCGTCCACGGTGTTCTCTGTTCTGTCCCGCTCCGTTTGTGGTGTCCTCTGTTCTGTCCCGCTCCGTCCGCGGTATCCTCTGTTCTGTCCCGCTCCGTCCGCGGTGTCCTCTGTTCTGTCCCGCTCCGTCCGCGATGTCCTCTGTTCTGTCCTGCTCCGTCCATGGTGTCCTCTGTTCTGTCCTGCTCTGTCTGTGTTGTCCTCTGTTCTGTCCCGCTCCGTCCACGGTGTCCTCTGTTCTGTCCCGCTCCGTCCGCGGTGTCCTCTGTTCTGTCCCGCTCCGTCCGCGGTGTCCTCTGTTCTGTCTCGCTCCGTCCGCGGTGTCCTCTGTTCTGTCCTGTCCTGCGCCATCTGCGGTGTTTGCTATCTGTCCGGTCCGTTCCGTTCCGTGCGATATCCGTTATCGGTTCTGCCCGCCCCCTCCGTGGTGTCCGTTGTCCCTCCCGTCCTGCGCCATCTGTGGTGTTTGTTGCACAGTCTTGCGTGGTGTATCGCGACGGATGGTGTGACACAAGCCTGGTGTCCCTGCGAAGTTAGTGGGCTACGGTGACTAAGTGGGCCAAGTGCGTCAGTTATAGCGAGTGTATAGGTGAGTGCGCGGTTGCGGGCACACGTGCTGTGAGGGGTGGATTCGGGTGGAGTGTCTGTTTACCTTGAGCGGCGCTTCTCCTCGGCAGTTCGCCTGTGATGGCCGGCGGTCTGTTTGCGATCTCGCGTGACTTCTTCTGGGAGCTGGGCGGCTACGACCCGGAGCTCGACATCTGGGGCGGCGAGCAATACGAGCTCTCCTTCAAGATCTGGATGTGCGGCGGTACCATGGTGGACGCGCCCTGCTCGCGCATCGCTCACATCTACCGCAAGTTCGCACCGTTCCCCAACCCCAGGAAGGACGACTTCGTGGCCAGGGTGAGGGTGCGCCAGCGGTCGTCAGCCGCATCTACGGTCGGAGATAGTGCGCCGGCCCTTCGGCTGTCTGCTGTATGCGACGAAACCTCTCTGTTCCGAGTTTGAAGTTTCCCTGGGTTTGTTTGGAGGCGGAGGGCCACTGGACAGTGATAGGATCGAACTGCACCTCCACTAGCCGGTCGGCACAATGTGGTCCAGAACACACCCTCTCCTAGTAGTAATGTAAGGAACATGACGACAGGACCATAGTGGCAGTCATGCAATAATAAATACGAGTGGTTGAAGTGATGAGCACATGGGGCATATACGTATATTTGCTTTATATATTTTGTAACGCGAAAAAGGACCGCGGTTTTCTGGAATGGGCGGATATTTGTATTACTAGAAAACAATATTTTGTACAATGCTACATTTATTCGCGTTGTGTGAGAACATATTTTTACACATATTTTATTTACTGTTACAAATATAAAATAAGATTATTTCTCGTATTATTTTTTCGTTTAGAAATAACATCCGCTGCACACTCCACATTGCCCTTTTTCTCGTGTCGCAAGCTATCCCCTAAAATATATGTATGTTCTTCACCTGCTCTTGTCATCAAGCACTTGCACTAAACATTATAAGTCCTGGCACTTGCTGAGATGACACGACACCAGTTGAGGAAATGATATGTTGGAACCGGTTTTAACCGTCGTGAAAATTTGTCCTCATGATTTATTAACGACCCGATGTTTTCCTCCCGTCGGAAACTTTATCCTCCGATGGATAATCTGTACCCCTCGATGGATAATCTGTACCCCTTGATGGATAATCGTACTACTCGATTGCTACTTTGTACCCCCGACGGATAATATGTACCCCTCGATGGAGACTTTGTACCCCCGCTGGATACTCTGTGCCTCCTGTGGATACTCTGTACCACCCCTCCCCTGTCGTTCGGCAGAACCACCGTCGCGTGGCCGAGGTGTGGATGGACACTCTGTACCACCCCTCCCCTGTCGTTCGGCAGAACCACCGTCGCGTGGCCGAGGTGTGGATGGACACCCTGTACCACCCCTCCCCTGTCGTTCGGCAGAACCACCGTCGCGTGGCCGAGGCGTGGATGGACACCCTGTACCACCCCTCCTCTGTCGTTCGGCAGAACCACCGTCGCGTGGCCGAGGTGTGGATGGACACCCTGTACCACCCCTCCTCTGTCGTTCGGCAGAACCACCGTCGCGTGGCCGAGGTGTGGATGGACACTCTGTACCACCCCTCCCCCTCCGTTCGGCAGAACCACCGTCGCGTGGCCGAGGTGTGGATGGACACTCTGTACCACCCCTCCCCTCCGTTCGGCAGAACCACCGTCGCGTGGCCGAGGTGTGCATGGACACTCTGTACCACCCTGCCCTGTCGTTCGGCAGAACCACCGTCGCGTGGCCGAGGCGTGGATGGACACCCTGTACCACCCCTCCTCTGTCGTTCGGCAGAACCACCGTCGCGTGGCCGAGGTGTGGATGGACACCCTGTACCACCCCTCCTCTGTCGTTCGGCAGAACCACCGTCGCGTGGCCGAGGTGTGGATGGACACTCTGTACCACCCTCCCCTGTCGTTCGGCAGAACCACCGTCGCGTGGCCGAGGTGTGGATGGACAGTCTGTACCACCCCTCCCCGTCGTTCGGCAGAACCACCGTCGCGTGGCCGAGGTGTGGATGGACACTCTGTACCACCCTCCCCTGTCGTTCGGCAGAACCACCGTCGCGTGGCCGAGGTGTGGATGGACGAGTACGCCACCTACCTGTACAAGCGGAAGCCGCACTGGGCGCGGATCGACCCCGGGGACCTGACGCAGCAGCGGGCCATCCGCCAGCGGCTGCACTGCAAGAGCTTCAAGTGGTTCATGGAGACGGTGGCCTTCGACCTGGTGGAGAAGTACCCGCCGGTGGAGCCGGAGGACTTCGCGCACGGAGAGGTGGGTGGGGAGGGGTGGCTGGGCAGGCGGCTGCGGCGGTGGAGGCAGGGGTGGGCGGTGTTACTGTGTCGTGCACTGGCTGTGGGGGCAGGTGTTACTGTGTCGTGTGCACTGGCTGTGGAGGCAGGGGGCAGGTGTTACTGTGTCGCGTGCACTGGCTGTGGGGGCAGGGGGCAGGTGTTACTGTGTCGCGTGCACTGGCTGTGGAGGCAGGGGGCAGGTGTTACTGTGTCGCGTGCACTGGCTGTGGAGGCAGGGGGCAGGTGTTACTGTGTCGCGTGCACTGGCTGTGGAGGCAGGGGGCAGGTGTTACTGTGTCGCGTGCACTGGCTGTGGGGGCAGGGGGCAGGTGTTACTGTGTCGCGTGCACTGGCTGTGGAGGCAGGGGGCAGGTGTTACTGTGTCGCGTGCACTGGCTGTGGAGGCAGGGGGCAGGTGTTACTGTGTCGCGTGCACTGGCTGTGGAGGCAGGGGGCAGGTGTTACTGTGTCGCGTGCACTGGCTGTGGAGGCAGGGGGCAGGTGTTACTGTGTCGCGTGCACTGGCTGTGGAGGCAGGGGGCAGGTGTTACTGTGTCGCGTGCACTGGCTGTGGAGGCAGGGGGGCAGGTGTTACTGTGTCGCGTGCACTGGCTGTGGAGGCAGGGGGCAGGTGTTACTGTGTCGCGTGCACTGGCTGTGGAGGCAGGGGGCAGGTGTTACTGTGTCGCGTGCACTGGCTGTGGAGGCAGGGGGCAGGTGTTACTGTGTCGCGTGCACTGGCTGTGGAGGCAGGGGGCAGGTGTTACTGTGTCGCGTGCACTGGCTGTGGAGGCAGGGGGCAGGTGTTACTGTGTCGCGTGCACTGGCTGTGGGGGCAGGGGGCAGGTGTTACTGTGTCGCGTGCACTGGCCGTGGAGGCAGGGGGCAGGTGTTACTGTGTCGCGTGCACTGGCTGTGGAGGCAGGGGGCAGGTGTTACTGTGTCGCGTGCACTGGCTGTGGAGGCAGGGGGCAGGTGTTACTGTGTCGCGTGCACTGGCTGTGGGGGCAGGGGGAAGGTGTACGGCTCTGAGCCGGACATTTGATCGGAGGTACGGCTCTGAACCGGACATGTGACGGGAAGTGCGACTGTACGGAGGCGGCCTGAGCGGAATTGGGGAGGTGCGGCTCTGAGCCGGACATGTGACGGGAGGTACGGCTCTGAGCCGGACATGTGACGGGAGGTGCGGCTCTGAGCCGGACATGTGACGGGAGGTGCGGCTCTGAGCCGGACATGTGACGGGAGGTGCGGCTCTGTGCCGGACGTCGCCTCAGCCTCGTGTCCGTGCCGCAGATCCGCAGTGTGGCGGCGCCGCAGCTGTGCGTGGACTCGCGCTTCAAGTCGCACTCGGAGCGCTTCGGCCTGGAGCGTTGCAGTCGGGACGAGCCGGGCCTGGGCGGCGAGCAGCGCTTCCACCTCAGCTGGCGGCTGGACATGCGCTGCGGACAGCGCGCCCTCTGCTGGGACGTGCCCGGCGGCGACACGCGCGCCCCGGTGTTCGTCTGGGACTGCCACGGACAGAAGGGCAACCAGTTCTGGACCTACGACACGGTGAGGCCGGCGGCCGCCGGCGCCGCCGCTGCAGCCACTCGATGGTGCTAGATACTGTGCCGTAGCACCGGTAATCTATCTTATACGTCCAAGTACATCACCGCAACAAACATGTCTCAATTTAAAGCGAATCCAAACCTAGAAACATACGAGCACACGTCGATTCGAAATTGCTGGACTCTTATTGGCAGAGCGCATCAGCGGCTCTGATCCTGTTGATAGCTGTTGATGTCATGGTGTTAAGTGACGGAGGTTTCGTGTGGGCTGCCTTGGTTTGTGGTGTTTGGTGCGGTGACGCTAGTGCCAGTATGGCGAGGCTTTTACTAGTGTGGGACTGGTGTTTAGTGTGGATACGCTAGTGTCGTATGGTAGGCTTTTACTAGTGTGGGACTGGTGTTAAGTGTGGCGGCTCTGGTGTCTGTTTTTTTATGATTATGTCTTTTGTTTGCCTTTCAGTCTGGTGTCTGTGTTTTGTTGTGATAGCTTTGGTGTCCGTGTCCAGTCTGCCGCTGGTGCCGGAGTGCTGACACTGCTGTCGGTGTGGTGCCGCCGTTGCAGAAGCACCAGTGGCTGGTGCACGCCGGCAGCCGGCGCTGTCTGGACAGCAGTCCCGACGTGCGGGAGCTCTACGTCAGCCAGTGCGACAAGGACGCCCAGTCGCAGCGCTGGAAGTTCGAGCACTTCAACGCCTCGGCGCTGGCGGCCGTTCACTTCTGATCAGGCGGGACCGACTGCCCGGGCGACAGTGACAGTGACAGCGACTGTGATAGCTGGTGCCTTATCCGCGCTAGGCGGAGCGGCCCGACAGTTGGGCAGTGTTTTAGTGCAGTGTAGAGGACAGGAGAGGGCGCCGGCTGGGCTGTGTGGAACATTCTCGCGGTGTTTTTACAAGGAAATCTGGCATAGTAGCGCAGTTTGCAGAGAGCATCAGAGACTCGAAGACTTTGGCAGCTGGCGATGGCTGTACCAGTGCTAATGAAGTACTTGATAAGGCGCCCACTGGATAAAGGTAGCCCTGAGCGGTGATATTGCCGGGATCGAACGCGGGAATGCCCTCAGCACCCCGTGTGTTGTGTGTAGGAAATGTGGAAAATTCGCCTATTGATGCTGCCAGCCCATGTGCTCTGCACGAGTTTTTATCGTTCTGCCTCCCGCTGTCACTTTTCTGACTTTAGTAAGACTCGCGGAAAACCTTTAGCATGATCCAATGATGTGATAGGATGAAACCTATTGGATCCGTAAGAAAACTAAAATCGTTTGAATAGTTTGGGGGAAAGGAGCTACGGTTTTTAAAATTCACACAGGTTTTAGGATTGACAAACAAAAGAAGATGAAAAAGTTTCTACAGAAATATTTGCATATGAAGTCGACGAAAGGGGCGATATTTTTCATAATTTCATATTGACTTATAATAAAGTCAGATTTAAGGCCAGGATTTAGGTTCACGTGAAGACAGCATGTCACAACAAGACATCAGAGCGCCATTTGGTGGCAGGCGGGAGCACGGAATGTTGTTGGTCCTTTTCATGTCGTGATACCTGGAGATACGTGCGAGAAATTCGTGGTACGGCTGCTGGTCCCGTTAAGAAGGGACAATGATCGTAGTAAAGCTAAAAACGAGGACGCCAGTGTCGGGACTCTCGCACCGCGCGTCGGTGTGGAAATTTGTCCGAACTACGGTATCGATCGTCGACCGAGAATCGAGACGAGTGTGCTGATCTCCAGCCTCGGGCTGGGGCGTGGGCAGCTGGGGCGCCGGCGGGTCTGGAGCCCGCTCTGCAGACTGCTCGGTCCGGGCGAGGGGAGGGGTCAGTGCTATGGTGGGTGCGACCTTTTGGGCCGGGGCGCAGGTCTTTTTTGCTTGTTGGGAAATCCTGTCGCCAGGTGGCTTCCTGTTGTATTTTCCCTTTAGTTTCCAGTGGAGTAGGTAAATGGGACGATGTCACACGTCCTTCAGATTATTATTTACGGACAGGCGTAAAATGTATTGTTTGGGAATGTGTACATTCCTTATTCGTTCCTCTTGGAGGCATTCCAATGCAATGCTTGTGTTTTTACCGGGCATTACTAATCTTCTCAGCGATTCACGTGCCATCTGTCGGAGTGGTCGGACTTTTTCTTCGCCGGCCGAATTTCCATTGGTCCAGGGCTCAATAGGATATACACTTAGAGATTCTACAGGTCATTTGGCATCGCTGCGTACTTCTTATTGACCAATGCCAGATAAATATTGTTGTTACGAATATTGTTTTAATTCTCCTGTGTACAGTTTATGTTTGTTCAGTCGCGTTATTGGAAGCCTCTTATAGGCCGGGTTGTTACGGGGATAGTAGTCTGTCGGGGCGTGGGATGCAGTTGTGGTGACGTGCTGTCCTGTTGGACGCGGTGCTGGCGCTGACCTCGCCCGCCCGGGCCACCTGCGGTGACCTGCCAGTGCAGCTGCGGCCACAAACGCTCAATCACATCTGACCCCAACGGCGCTAGGTGTGTACTTCAATTTTCGACACGTATCTCTGAAATTCGCCTCGGCGATGTGTAACCCTATTCCGATACAAGTCTTTCTGGGGATTTATCGCGACACTGCGTGTGGAGAGGTTGGGACGTGCGGTGCATTGAATTTATCGCGACGCTGCGGCCTACCGCTCGCAGATGTTTGGTGTATTAAACTGCTGATTCCGCGTACGTGGGCGTCAGGTTATACACCTGAGGCGGGAGAATCAAATGCCATGTTTCGCCGGGTATCTTTCGCGGGAGTGGACGATATCCTCGCCGAACTGTGGGGCTGCTGGCAGTGGGTTTTCGTGTCGTTTTGCCGGCCTGTTGTTTTGTTCGCCTTCTGTCGTCAATGCTCGTACGTACTTGCCAACTCGCGTCAGTGCCGTTGTTGTGGGGCCGGTGTGTGACCCTTCAGCGTCACCAGCTCGTGCCATCTCTGCCGCCAGTACTACCGCTCCAGTTCAAACACGCCAGTGCCGTAGATGCTCCGTGGCCGCGCGCTCTCGCGCTCTTGTTGCACAGTTGGTGCTGCTCTCTGCCAAATCGCGGGTGTGGGAGTGGGTTGGGGCGCTCGGTCGGGGTTGATGGGGTTGCTGGCGGGTGTCGCGTGGTTGCCCCCGCCACTGTGCCGGTTGTGATCTGGCCTGACCAGCTTTGGACACGAGATCCTTCACCGAGGTGGAAATATATGGGCTCAAACATTCCTACCGCCGATTTCGACTGGATGAGATTGTGGGTGTGCCGGCTGGGATGCTACGTCGTCCCCATCCCGAGCGCTTCTTGACTGACGACTACGCCATGCAGTAGCTTACCCGCTGCTGTGGGTGGTGGAGGAGCGACATGCCGACCGTGAGTGTCGTCGGTGTTCCTGCAGAGGCGTGTATAACCATGTGTCCTTTTCCACCTGCATGTTTGTCCATATCAAAGTCGCGCTGTCAGCACCCCTACTCAGGGGTTCACCATCCGGCCCGCCCCTGGTCGGGCTAATATCGATCCTGGCTCAGCTCGGCCGGACTCACCTTCAGACGGGTCTCCATCGCAAAGGTCAAGAGGTCAGCTTTTTAAACCCCGCCTTCCAGCTGCTATTTGCATATGTTTGCTAAAGCAAAGTATAAAAGTCGTTTGCATGGCGAAGCATGGACATTAGAGGTCACATACAGGTTTTCTGCGTTTCTCATGGTGTTTACTCTAACATAGGCTAACACACTAACATGGGGATAGCTAATTTTTTACCTTCTGTGTTGCATTTTTCTTTTCTAGCAGAGGTGTCGCGACTTTTGGTGCGTTTTGTTCCGATGTTGATGTAAGGTACCGCGGTCTTTGGGTTCATGGAGTGGGTACATCTGTTTGCCTGTTAACTGGGCAGCGAAACTTTTCAGGAAAAGAGACGAAGTCGTGCCTCTCCTCCCGGCCACCCCTCCTATCACCAACAGGAGAAAGGCGCGGCACATCCTGCCAGACATTTTTATTTCTCCAAAACAGCGAGGCGAGCTTAGCAAGCGTGACTGGTTAGTGACACGGGGGACCTGTGTACCACACGGGACCAGTCCCGCTTTTCAGAAGTCAACGGCAGTGCACCATGTTGTCATGATCAGCTCAGCAGGGGGCGGGCGGGTAGGCGTGTATACTGGGTGCTACATGTGACAATGTGCGCCCCCGGGGTGGTTACGGCGGTGGGGCTTGGGTGGCCCTGTTTCTGCAGATTGCTAAATAGCGGCGTGTGGGTACAGGTGCAGGGCTGCTCCCTGGGTGCCCGCGCGGGGTGACGGTGCACCCGTTTTCGAGCCGTTGCCGAGGCGCGTCGGCTATTCCGGGTACGGTTGTACTCTTGTGGGACATTGTGGGACACCGCGTATAGAAATATGCATATAGCGAGCTGTAAGCTGCCTGCGGCTCTCCATTTTCCGTCGCCGCCCAGTCTGCTTTTTATCGATCTAATGACCCTGTGATTGTAAACGGTGTGCTCTTTTTCGCACTTACCTCCATGATGAAAATATGTAACGAATAGTTAATGGCAGTGTTGTGTTCCTCACCCCCATCTCTTCAACTCCGCATCTCCTTCAGCTCCCTTTATACTATATAATATGATATAAATATATAATACTATAATATTCAATAACTCTTTCTGGCCGTTGCAATACGTGTAAGAATGTGTATGTGCCGCGCTGTAAACTACCTGGGTCTCTCCCCTTTTCGCTCGCTCGACGCCCATTGTCTGAAAATGTGTGTCTGCGCTGTTCACCGTTGCACTTTTGCTATAGGTCCGTGGTTCAAACCTGACCTGGTGCCGTTGATTGAAGAGTAGGACGTTTCAATCACTGGCCGGTCGCTATGTTATGGCGTGCTCCGCTCACCTCAGCCCTCAATCCTGGCGACAGTATGTCAGCACGGTGAACTGAGGCCAGTCTGCCGCTGCTGTGGCCGAATCTGAGCCGTCTCTACTGTTCCGCGGTCGTGCTCGCGCTGAATTGTCCTTTTATGTGACACCCTAGGTGGCGGCCGGGGTGGTGGATGGGTAGAATGTTTGTTTGCGAAGCGAATGGTCCTTAGTTCGAACCTGACCCGCGTTTATACTGTTTCGCGACCTCGTGTCACGCTGAATCGCCTACTCGACTGTCTTAAGTGGGAGGAGGTCGGGGTGGTGGACGGGTAGAATGTTTGTTTGCGAAGCGAGTGGTCCTTAGTTCGAACCTGACCCGCGTTTATACTGTTTCGCGACCTCGTGTCACGCTGAATCGCCTACTCAACTGTCTTAATTGGGAGGTGGTCGGGGTGGCGGATGGGTAGAATGTTGGTCTGTGTATCGGAAGTTCACTCGTTCGAAACTGTTTCAGGGCAGTGTGCAGGCCTTCCAATTTCGCGGTTCGAATCCGACCCGTTCCCGAAGAATGTTTGTTTGCGAAGCGAATGGTCCTTAGTTCGAACCTGACCCGCGTTTATACTGTTTCGCGACCTCGTGTCACGCTGAATCGCCTACTCGACTGTCTTAAGTGGGAGGGGGTCGGGGTGGTGGACGGGTAGAATGTTTGTTTGCGAAGCGAGTGGTCCTTAGTTCGAACCTGACCCGCGTTTATACTGTTTCGCGACCTCGTGTCACGCTGAATCGCCTACTCAACTGTCTTAATTGGGAGGTGGTCGGGGTGGCGGATGGGTAGAATGTTGGTCTGTGTATCGGAAGTTCACTCGTTCGAAACTGTTTCAGGGCAGTGTGCAGGCCTTCCAATTTCGCGGTTCGAATCCGACCCGTTCCCGAAGAATGTTTGTTTGCGAAGCGAATGGTCCTTAGTTCGAACCTGACCCGCGTTTATACTGTTTCGCGACCTCGTGTCACGCTGAATCGCCTACTCGACTGTCTTAATTGGGAGGAGGTCGGGGTGGTGGACGGGTAGAATGTTTGTTTGCGAAGCGAGTGGTCCTTAGTTCGAACCTGACCCGCGTTTATACTGTTTCGCGACCTCGTGTCACGCTGAATCGCCTACTCAACTGTCTTAATTGGGAGGTGGTCGGGGTGGCGGATGGGTAGAATGTTGGTCTGTGTATCGGAAGTTCACTCGTTCGAAACTGTTTCAGGGCAGTGTGCAGGCCTTCCAATTTCGCGGTTCGAATCCGACCCGTTCCCGATGATTGAACAGTAGGATGTTTCAATCATGTGGCTGTGTGTTGAAGAGTCGAGGCTTTCAATGACAGTGCACTGACTCGGCATGGTATAGTCGGCGACAATCATGTTGGTACTGGTCCTAGATGATTGTCTTCAGAGTGAGCGATGCTGTGTCAGGACACTCGCGATTGAAAGCCCGGACTCCACAACATACAAACAGACAGCCCCATGATTTAAACATCCTACTGTTCAATCATTGGGAACGGGTCGGATTCGAACCGTAGACCTGCAAAGAAGGTTAAGTAACAACACTGCTACGAAACAGTAAATACACAGGTCATATTCGAATGAGTGACCCCTCGATTCACAGACGAGTAGAATATGTATAACATTAGTTCTTGACCGTTGCTCGGGCTGGGTCGCCATTTAGTACAGACATCTGTATCGTGGCATGTATTCGGAG
The DNA here is from genome assembly GCA_034440635.1 of Lepas anatifera. NCBI lineage: Eukaryota > Metazoa > Arthropoda > Thecostraca > Lepadidae > Lepas > Lepas anatifera. The sequence goes on from JAOTON010001320.1 coordinate 1,034,517, forward strand.
TAAAACAACAACAAGTTGGTCGAGGAGGCGCGTGCGGCGGCTCTGAAGTGGCACGTGACCCGCCGGCGCGGCCCCGGGCCGCCAACACCAGGCCCCGCACACTGTCCGCGACCGACGGCCCTGTGCCAACGGATGGCCACCACACTCAACTGTCTGGTCCAGCACACTGAGCACTCACTCACAGGGCCGCTCCGCCAGGAACTTAGACTTAAAACCTTAACAACTAGTGCTGGCGCCGCGGCAGCTGCGGCACTCCGACCGTCCCAGCAACGGCACAGCTGTCAAACCGAGCCGTCCAGACAACGGCAGAACTGCCAAATCGAGCCGTCCAGACAACGGCAGAACTGTCAAATCGAGCCGTCCAGACAACGGCAGAGCTGTCAAATCGAGCCGTCCAGACAACGGCAGAACTGTCAAATCGAGCCGTCCAGACAACGGCAGAACTGCCAAATCGAGCCGTCCAGACGCGACGGCAGCGCTGCCAGACGTGACGGAAGCGCTGACAAGCGGAGCGGGCGCAGGCGCGGCGGGCTGCGGAGTCGGCAGGCTGCTGGCGGTGGTTCTCTGGACTGAGCAGAATCACCCGCAGCGGCACCGGTGCGCGCCGGATCACGGCCGGACCCGCCGCTCGCAGCGCTGAAGTCGCCGGCGCAGCTCAGCACCTCCCTTCTTATCCTACCCCATATTGGAAAAAGGCATAGACTATCAATCATCTCCCGCAACATGGGAGCAACAAGGCGGCGGCACTGGAGCCAAGGTACACTTGATTGGAGCATTGTAGCAGGGGCAGGGTCTGGGCCGCCGAGGGCGCATCTGGCGCCCGCCTGGACCGCCGCTGGTGACACGCGGCCCGAACCGGCCCCAGCGCCTCTGCCCTGCTCGCCGTCGCCATCACCACGCGTGCCCTCATGCCCATCTGCAGCGCCACTGGGGCGCGCTGGCCGGCGCCGCCCGACGGCGGCGGCGCCCTCTATCGGACTAGATGCGGCGCGCGGCAGCGGCGGTATTAGCTGGCGCGCGGCAGACGGGAGGGCTGGCCGGAGACGATGAGGCGGCGCGCCAGAGTCAGCAGGGCGGAGAGCAGCAGGCGGAGCCGGCCGCCGCGGGCTGCCAGCAGCCGCCAGGTGAGCAGCACCAGCAGGGTCCGCCACGCCTGCTGCAGCCAGTACAGCCTGGCCAGGGGGCGGCAGGTCAGACAGGTACTCCCACACCGCTCACTGACGGGGAGCAGGTCAAACAGGAACGCCGACACTGGGCGACTCGCGCTCTCGCATGGGAACCCATGTGACCCAGAAGTACGTCAACCAGAGGTCTGTTTCACGAATTTGTAGAGCATTCCCTGATTGGTTTGTGAACATATATGAATGTTCCATAAAGCTCCGCGATTTTCTACCAAATCATATACAATTGAGTGTGATCACAAATGAGCAGAACATCAAATTTATCCCCATTCTGGCGTGTGAAGGGGAACAAAGTATGTTCGAAGTATTTCACGGGGGGGGGAATTCGTGGTTCATACCTTGGACCACAAAAATGTACCAGTAATATAAATTTATCTAAGGTGATTTAAGAAATTTACCCCAGGTTACAATTACCAAAATTCTCGCCCAGTTTTGAAGCCAACAGGAAACAAAACACCCGCGTCTTGACCACGTCCTTACTTCAAGAGTAATATAAAGATATACGAAACATGTATTGAGATTTTCATTCGGCTGTGCTTAGCACATATTCTCGCCGTGCAAGGTGGAACCATGCCCCGGGGCGTTCACTCACATTCGCACGTGGCGCCGGGCGCGCTGTTGGTCTCCGCTCTCGCGCAGAACAAACTTGCCGACGCCGTTGCAGTAGGTGTGGATGTACTCCTGCCAGTCGATGCTCTGCACAGGCGCACACGGTCAGCTAGGCAGATCAGATCCGCTCATACGGCACGGACAGTAACACCGGCATGACAGAGTCTCCGCACAAACACTGATTATCTGCTCATGTGTTATGCACGACTGACCCCTTTGTAAAGCGGATGCGCATAATTTGGACAAAAAACCGGCTCTGACGGGGTAACTAATGTCACCGTGGCCGGTGTATACAAAACATTTCAAAGATATAGTTATCCTCTGCAGTTACAATATTAGCAGCAATAATCACATACAGCTACTTTAACCCTCGCCCCACCGGGGCCATCGATGGCCCCTAAGGTTTTTCGGGATAGCAGAAAAACGACGAGGCGCAGCACCGCGGTTGAGGGCTCTACCTCTCACTGCATCATTTTCCCATCATCCTGAAATTTTTACCCCGGGTCATCCAAGGTCAGGTCACCAGACGAGGTCACCAAGGTCACCTCACTTCACCTTTAGAGGTCTGTAAGAGCTACATTTCAAGTCGATCGATTTGAAACTTCCTCACTTCATGACCTCCAGGGTCTACAAGGTGTATATCCGGGATTTTTCGATTTCGTGCCCTGAGGTCAGGTCGCGAGGCGACCTCTCCCATTGGAAAGCATGGGGAAAAGCTATTTCATGATATGAAAGCCACAAAATGATTGCAAATACTCAGACTGCTCAGAACAACGTTTTTGGACACCCTTTCACGGATCCCAGGGGTCTATTTGCCCTTTGACTTTTCCAAGGTCATCCAAGGTCCCGGGGTCAAAACAGTATTTTGACAATAACTTTTGACCTAATTGGGCTAGAGCGGTGAAACAAACACCATCGTGTTTGTCTTGTCACTGGCTTTCATTTGATATACGGCAAGGTCACTTTTGACCTTTCGTGACCTCAGGTCATATTAGGTCACGAGGTGACCTCTGGCGGTCAAACCACTGCCGGGAGGTCTTTACGTTCCACATAGCGGAAAAGTACTGGCAATTTGCTATAAATGTACTTTACCAGGCCTCATAGCTCTAATGACATAAGGTTATGCCCGTTTGCTTAATCATTGCATATTTGAGTGAAAATAGCCGATCTTGACCTAATTTGACCTCTGGAGGTCAAACCATTGACCTGAGCACTAAAACATGCAAGTATTTTTACTGAATTACGCGAGCTTTCTATTGCACTTTGCAGATTTGCGTTAACGCCCATATTTTCGGGTTAGAGGGGGGCCATCGATGGCCCCGGTGGCGAGGTGGCGCCGGACCCCCGGTGGGCGCGGGTTAACCCGCGAGACACCACACGCTTCTCAGCGTGTCAGAGCACTGCGATCCTCTGAAAGACTGGCGGAGGCTACGGCGTTAGCAGCGTCACCTATTACGATAGGTGGCGCTGGCATCAGTTACAAATCAGAGAGGCATCGGGACGGGTCAGCCACCCGAGCTTTCAATGACGCTGCCTTTTACCAGTTTCATTCAATAGCTGCGGGTCGGTCAAATTTAACATGGGTAAAATTTTTGTGTTTACTTTAGCTTTGAAAGCAGGGGAATAATGTTCGGATGTTTCATTGTGATGGGTCTCAACACATTTCCACGGGAAAGGGTTGTCAATTTCAGTGAAACCTTCCCCCACAGCTCGTTGGTAGAGCGTTGGGCTCCAGGCCACCACTCATTCCATGCCATTTTGTTATAATTATTCAAGCAAACATTCCAAGCATGTTCCTTGTCCTGGCTGTGCAAGGAACATGCTTGGGGACTAGTTTCCTGAGATGTTCCGCTGTTCAATCTCGCTCGACGTACATAGGTCTGCTGCTTAAGTTTTTTGGGACGCTAGTACCAAAAGCCGACCCTACAATAAACATTATATTTTGATTAAACAGAAAATGGGCCACCTTTAGGCTACTTGTGTCACGAGACACGTATGAACTTTCGCCGCACACCCTGGTCCGCGCGCTTTGGATCAGTACCCACAAAATACTTTAGGCAGGGTAGTGTGGGATGCGAGTTCTTAATAGCAGCGCTACCCACACTGTTCCTACGGAGAGCGGTGACACGGCAACCTCCCAGCTAAACAGAACATACTCGATTGGTTCGTTTTCTGATCTTCATGGTCGAACCAGATCGGCGATCTCAGATCACGTCCATTGAACGGCAGAGCTCGACGTGACCCTGGAGCACACCCGGATCGGTTTGGACCGGCACCGCAGCCCCCCCAATGTCGGAATGTACGGTTAGAGGCTGGACATTGAACTCGACTGGGCTAGCACAGTTCACGGACTCACTCGACACTTGTTTGGGTATGTTTCTTGCATCATATCCGAGACTACTCTTAGGCATGGCTTTGACGGCATACTAGGGCCTTGGTTTCGCCGACTACATGCAGGGACGTTGGATCCACAGGCAGGGGCGGATCCAGCTAGTTGGTTTGGGGAACCCATACCGGCGAGCAAATTAAATATAAACAAAAATTGAGCGCCGGAGGCGATAGCCGACAAGAGTAAGCTGGTGCAGTGAATTAATTTCCCACCTTCAAAGAGGTACCTTCCGAACGGACAAAAGTGTTTTATTGACGGACGCGTTCTCTCAACTGATCACTTATAAAACACCACTCTAATTTGGGAGGGAAGAGGGCTTGGTCCCCTCTACTTCGCTTGGGGGACATGGCCCGGATCGAGTTTAGGTTGAAGCAGCTGGTGTAAATGCCATTTTTAAATATTATATTAAACATTTATTTGTTAGAAAAAGGGGCCGTTATTTGTTTGGAGCCGGGGTGGCCTAGTGGCTTCGTTCCCAGTCTTCCGATCGGATAGCATGGATTAACGTGGGTTCAATCCCCACGGCGGGAAACCGCCTTCCGTGTCCGATCTGACCCGGTGGAGAGGATCCTTAAACACCCACGCCAATACTCCCTGTAATTGGGCAAGTGTGCATGTTGGGAGTGGCCCTAATAAAAAACAACGTTCTCAACCGCTTCACCAGGAGCTAAAATATACAAAATGGACAATTGAAAGCACGCATCTGACGTGGCAAGCATCACATTGCTCTACCTTCTTTTATGTTCTCTAAACTCCGAGTAACGACAATATATACAAATAAGACAGCACACCTCTGGCCAAAGGAAACTGAGAAAGAGCATGGTGAGCCTTTTGTTATTTCTTGTAACGTCATATAATAACAACATGAGCGCATACTAAACCAAGAATAAGGATTCTAAAAACAAAATGATAAGAACAGGTATGGTAATGATAGCGATATTTGGTCACTGTCTACGCAGCTTTCAGACCCCTCCTCCCCACAATGCATATGCAGATCGACCGGTGCATAACAAAGTAAGGGTGCATAAGGAGTGGGGCTGTTATGCACTGTCTATCGATCTGTCGGGGAACACCCTAGGGCGGGGAGGGCCTAAAAGCTCAGGATCTGTACTGATAACCGCTACCATCCCCGCAACTGTTAAAATTCTATTTTAAGATCTTCATTCTGGGTTCAGTGTGCATACGTTACTATGATATTACCTTAACAATAAAAAATACAATGTTAATGTATTACTCATCACAGACTGACATTAGATTAACCTTAGCCAAACCATTTTTGCTGTTGAGCCGATCGTGGAAATATAATATTTTCATTTGATTCCTCAGGATGGAAGCATTCTATTGAGGTCAAAACTTGTGTCCAGCTTTGCCGGGTTAGAGCTTGAGACAAAAGTGCCTAAAAATGACAGTTGAATCCCTATGAAGGTTGAACTGTCATGACCAAGACTCCAAAGGTTGAGAAAACAGAGAAGAAATAAGTTAGATTAGACTCGCTGATAGGTTTAAATGGCACAAGATAATTTGTATTTGTCTTTTAGAAGGCCACGTTAGATGGAGTCCCTTTAGCCACACACATGTACCGTCCCTTAGTCGGAGACCGACCTTGTCCGTTCGCGGAGAGTTAACCCACCCTTTCCAGATGAATCCAGCTATTTTGTAGATGGATGTTTCTGCGGCACGGATGGATTACCTTTAAGTCGAAGTTGAAGCTGTGGCGGTCCTCCTCGGACATCAGCCCGAGCAGGTGCGGCACGTTGGAGGTCTTGAAGTGCCACTCGTGAGTGGTGAAGAAGGCCAGGCACTGACAGGCCACATGCATCTTCTGCTGCATCCGCACCATCCTGGCGACCACAAGCGAACTCACACATCCGCGTCCACCTCGGCCTAGAGAACTGGGCTCGACGTCACGCCAACGCAACTCCGCACAATGTGAGCAATACAGCGCCCGCACAAGCGCCGCTAACTCTTGTGATCAGACAGACACAGTTTTGCAAGATTGCTGGACCAGTTCGGCTCATGTACATAGCTACATGATCCTCGGCAGCGATGGATTATTAGAGGAGTGGGGAGGACACCATGCCGCAACCCTTCTCAGTTGCTGACCACCAACTCCCATGCAAACTAAAGAAACCCAGCGTAAGGCACAGAGCAAGCTCGGAGAGCGAATCTCTCGCCGAAACTAAGTCTGTTCTCTTTCGCGGTCTGGTAAAGTGCGGCGGCATGGATATCCCACCTCCACCAGCGGCAAGCCGACTCACATGGGTTTTTTGCCGAGCAGTATTGAGACTGCGTCTAGCAGGTAGGCGGGCAAGAACTGGCAGGTGGCCAGCCAGAACATGTTGACCAGCTCGGACTTGACAAAGCCGCCGTTGGGGTACCAGATGCCGCCCTCCAGCGGCGACCTTTGCAACTGGTGCAGACCCCAGGTCAGGAACTGACCCCACCGGATGGGGTTGATGGCGCCCGAGGAGCAGTTGTACACCATCAGCTCGCGCGGCCTGTACCGTGGGGTCGGCGTCAGCCATCAACGGCAACTGAACAGTGTCTCAGCCAACAGCACGTGAGGCCGTTCATGGGAATGAAAATGTGCAGCAGAGGCGCTGAAGTCCGCAGGGACCTTGAACACACAGCATTTTCTTTAACGAAAAATCTGTACCGGCTGCATTTAACATGCGCCATTCAACTTCTGTCATTCCTTTACTGCATCTGACAAAGAGGAGCTTAAATGATATACGAGAGGAAAACTACAACCAGTTGCAAAAGCGTGATCATGACCGGCTTGACCTTAGCATTATTGTATTAATCACGTTATTAATGACCAGGTATATATTAAAAATCATCCTCCAGGGACTGAAGTCGGACAATTAAAACTCAAATATACACACTGATGCTGCCCTACGACCATACCGTTCTGGCTATGCGTGGTGATGATCTGCAACATTTTGTGAATCCGAATCATTACAACGTAAGCTCCGACCGCGATGCTGTGAGCTGACTTGTGTGTGACCCATTTCTGTAGTCGGACCTATTCGTGACCTAGTGCTGTGATCTGACCTGTGCGTGATCCGTTGCTGCAAACGTTCTCGTGCGTAACCTGGTGCTTTGATCTGTTCTGTGAAGCTCGTGAAACAGTTCACTTTATCTGGTCAGCGCCGGAAAAGAAGATCGGTCCACGAACCTCGCAGGCATGGAGTGAAACGCCAGTGTGTAGTCATACAAAAGCGAAAAATGCTACAACATGACAAATACAGGGTTTTACTGTTTCAAAACAAGGTCTGACCTGCCTGCGACCTGCTACTGTGATCTGACCTGTCCCTGACTTGCTGCCCTGATCTGACCTGTCCCTGACCTGCTGCCCTGATATGACCTGTGAGTGACCTGCTGCCCTGATCTGACCTGTGCGTGGCCTGCTGCCCTGATCTGACCTGTGCGGGACCTGCTGCTCTGATCTGACCTGTGAGTGGCCTGCTGCCCTGATCTGACCTGTCTGTGGCCTGGTGCCCTGATCTGACCTGTGCGTGGCCTGGTGCCTGATCTGACCTGGGTGGCCTGCTGCCCTGATCGCCTGTACGTGGCCTGCTGCCTGATCTGACCTGTGCGTGCCCTGATCTGACCTGTGCGTGGCCTGGTGCCTGATCTGACCAGTGCGTGGCCTGGTGCTGACCTGTGCGTGGCCTGGTCTGATCTGACCTGTGCGTGGCCTGCTGCCCTGATCTGACCTGTGCGTGGCCTGGTGCCAGGCAGCGGCGATCATGAGGTTGATGGGGACGTCCACCGGCACGATGTCGGCCACCAGCGAGCCGTCACACTGCAGAGTCCGCATCACGCCCTTGCCGATGCCGGCGATGATGCCGGACGGTCCGTTGAAGTTGTCGATCCACCCTGGCACCGGCTCCTTCCAGGCGCACGTCACTGTCGGCGACACAGGGGCGGGATGAACAGGCGTCATCAGGAGCGTATGTGTGTCGGGGGAGGCGGGCATCGGGCAGCCTGAACAAAAACATGAGCGAGATTATTCCGCCAATCGAACTGGAAGGGCTCTGAGCGTGCTAGGAAGGATGACCCCGACTCATCTGTATTGCCGAAGAAAAACTGAAAGTAGAATTTTAAAGACAATGGCAACAGCACCAGCCTTCCAGATGCAAAAATTCAGGATGATATTATTCCAAGAAATTTGTTCAAAATCCCTCTATTTTAATGTAAGCTCGGTTTCACGGATACGAGTCACGGAGCTCTGTAAAAGCTTGTATAAATATTCCATCCCAACATCTGAACAAATAATCTCCACACGATAGGTAAATCTGGAAGGCAAATAATTTAACCCTTTACAAAGTACAGAAGCAGCCGACCTGATCAAGTTAATCAACCATAGGCGGATCCAGATGATAAAGCGAGGAAGATGCCGCCCCCCCCACCACCACCCGATCGAGCACTCGACGACCCCCACACTGAGACCAGGCGCGCTCTAAAATCGCACCGCCACGACGTCACGCTGCAGGGTCGTCTTCTATACTCCTCACGGGCCCACAGGCATTACAACACAGACGTGAAGATTAAAAACCGGACTCCGTCTCGAATGCCGGTCGACATCGCGCAATTGTTTTACCACTTCTGACGGTAAACATGCTACTGTGTACATAAAACGGGATGAAGGCAGGACCCAGACATTCCTGCCTCCTGCGAACGTTTAGTGGAATTCGTACTCCGAGCACGTTCAGGAAATTCCGGTGGCAGAGGTGGACGTCCGGAACCCCCCGACTCTCTGGCGAGGCGCGGTCTCCCTGGCGAAGTTCGGACTCTGGCGAGGCACGGTCTGACGCGGCGGTTTACCCCCGCCACACGGACGCCAGCGTTTACATGGCGCCACAGTCAGGTTTGCGCCGTGACTTGCTCCCATGGGGCACCACGGTCAAAGGAAAACATGTGATGCCAGATTGTGTACACTGGAGCCTGTAAGAGGCGCGATACTTTTAAGCAGTGTTCAAACAGTGATTTTTAATGGGCAGCCCGATACCACCCAGCTATGCCTCTACACACTGTTGCTGATGCCAATCTCTCAGTTAGGTTCGTCGCCAACGCAGTAGTGGAATGCCATTTTCATGGGGACGACGGGCTTTCAAGGGCAAAGGTCAGCGCTAGCCCCGGGGCAGGTACCAGGCAGAGAGAACGTTCAAGGGCAAAGGTCAGCGCTAGCCCCGGGGCAGGTGACAGACACAGCTGACCAGAAACATCTTATAGTTGCAGTACCATAGGTGTAGGAGTAGGAACGAGGGGGCGGGTGGGGTAATAAGTCCAACATTCCCCAGCACCGTGATTCTCATTGCGGAGCAAAGAAGGAGAAAGGAACTGTTCAAAAAGCGTGCCCCCTCCCTCTTTGGATCCGCTTTCTGTACGTTTGTGCATTATTGCTACTATTTATAGGTTTATGAGATGTACAATGTGCACACTTTGTGGAAACGCCAAAAAAGCGCGCCATTTTGGTGCTGCCGTAGTCGACATTAGTTTTTTTAAACAACCGTCATATTTTTTACGTCAACGCATTATTTCCATATCCGAGTTCTAGCACCTCCACAGAGCGCAATGGAAAAATAAGTAGCAATTATCTCCTTACCTTCACAAATTGAAACCATAAAATGTTCAAATAAGCGCTTAGTTCATTTTCATGTAACTTGGAAACCATCTCTTTGCGGCTACAGCTCGGTCCACAATGCCGTCGGCCTGATATTGATTTTAACCAGCCATGGTAACCAAAGCGTCCGAAAAATTACAACAGCTGGTGCCGCAAAAACATTGTTAGAGCACAGCGCCTTTTCGGCTCTGCCCCAACTTCGCCGTTCCCCTAGTTTCTCCTACGATATATTTTAGGACAGTCCTACGATATGGCTTAGAATTCTTTTAAGAAGCATCTTCTATACTCTTTTACGAAAAAAATTAAAAAAGCAACGAAGTCGCCCAGGTCAGATCCGGAAGGAGAAAGATGTGCGAATGGTCATCAGAAACGCAGTCGGTCCTCACTCATATCACCGGGGTAATATTGTAACAAAGACCCCCGAACAGCCCAATTTTTCTCAAATGTTCTTTAAAATGTCAGGTTTTTCAATACCATGGTCATCCCCCCCAGAGGTCAGTATCTGGAACCACCACTGCCGACGTGTCCAACACTACCACCCGCGGGGTGTCAGGTACCGGGGGTCCGGTCCTTTTACAGTCACGGGCCGAAGTTCGAGGCCGTGGCGTCGCCATGGTCCCTATCCTAGCCTGTGGCTCACTGCCTCAGCCTCGCCCAGGGCCCGCCCACCCTTAACACCAGCCCCAGTGGGCCTCCGAGCCGCCTGAACCCCAGTGAGGGGGTTCAAACACCCCTTCGACCTCGGTTCCTATGCAGGATAGCAAAAAAAAAAAACGCAAAAAACGCGGATGCTGGTGGATAGCCCATAAGAAGTTATGAGTAAACTATCAACCACCACCGTGGCGCAGTTGGTTAAAGCGCCTCGGTCAAGTGTGGGAGGTCCTTGGATCAAAGCTGACCTCTGGCAGCATTTTCTCGACCGCCTCCTACCCCGGAGATGGCAGTACACTGAGTAGTGCCCGCCTTGACTAGGGACTTCCGCCGACCAACCAGCGCCCTTGTTATTGGGAGCACGGGCTTGATCTGCCTTTTAAATAGATCCACCGGTCCGGTGGCACCGCCCGAGGGCACGGCCTCGCCGCGTGTCACCGGAGCAGTCCTCTGTTCCGCCGGGCCCGAGAAATCGGGATAGCCCCACCGTCTGGTACAGTGGGGCGTGGATATGGAGCGTGCGGACATGACTGTCCCGCAAGGGTGCCGATAAGCGTAAGCCCCGCTGCCGTGTACATAGTGTGTCTGCGTGTGTGTGGTGCAAATGTATAAAAATGCTCCCGGGTAGGGGTGCAAAATATTTTAAAAATGAGTAAACTATATCAGTCCATTTTTGGCTGAGGTCAATATCGTGATCAGGACAGGTCAAAGAAGACGACAGGTTAGCTAAGTGTTTCTTAGTCCTAGCATCTGACTGAGTTGAGTTAGAGTCAATATTTAGGCGACATTCACTCTCTCTTGTTACAAAAAAATTGAATCACATGTAATATGACCATATTAGGTCAAAACATAAAAAACAGTCTTACCTAAGGTCAAGTCAACATCATCATCTGACCTAACAGCCAATATGCATATCAATCGACTAGCAATGCCAATGCAAATGTAACAATATCAAAATGAAAGCTCTGCCATCTTTTTTCAAAGTTATTGATCTAGGTCTGAAAGCCTGCTCAAGTAGTCCCAGATGACCTCTCAGAAGTCACAGGTCCAAACTTGCAACAGGAGTCTAAACGGAAAGTGGCCTAATATACTACGAATTGAACAATAGGAAGGTATTCTAAGTCGTGTCTACACAAACATGGCCATTTCTGCCAATCCAGTTCTCCCCAGGCATTTGCAATGGAGAGGTCATGATTCGAACCCGATCCTAGCTCATCGACATAAAAAACGCGGTCACCACAACTTGTGGTACTCGGTTGGCCCATTACGAGATATGAATATCAGATCAGTAAACTAAACCAGCTTTCACTGGTGCCATTTGGATATTTTTTGGATGTGAGGTCACTTGACCTGGCTTAGTGACCTGACCCGGGACGACCCAAATTAAAAGTTTACTTAAAAGTTGCGAAACCAATCAAGACAGCCAAATATAGCGGAACTGGCGCCGTTAGAAAACCCGAGGGGAGACAGCACCACTGCCCCACTGTGCCACTGCCCTCCTGCCCAAACAGCCCCACTGTGCCACTGCCCTGCTGCCCAAACAGCCCCACTGTGACGGCCCCACTGTGCCACTGCTCTCCTGCCCAAAAAGCCCCACTGTGCGGCCCCACTGTGCCACTGCCCCCCCAAACAGCTCCGCTGTGACGAGGGTTAAGACACCAGGCAGGTACCGGGAATCGCCCAGCTGCCTCGCGGAATTCAACAGAATGGTTTCTGCACGCTCGCTTGTTCCGGGGCGCCGGGGATTCGATTACTGCAGCCTTCTGGACCGGGCACGCCTGCAGTTAAGTCCAGTTTATTGCTGTTCAGCTTTTATTGCTCGGTTTTATCCTATCGTGCTGCAGGGAAGGCGTCCCGGACATGGTCGCCACTGTAAAGCTGCAGAACACGGAATAGGCGTGCGCCTGCGCAGATACTGAGCCGCAGTGCAGGTGCCGCCTGAAACCCGACTGTACCGCACGGCAGGCCCGCGCGCCGACTCGGCGGCGGTTCACAGCACGCAGACTGCCACGCATCACGGAAGGAAGAGGCGCCTCAGAGCATCGGCAGAGTGAGGTGGGCTTGAGCAGGTTGTGGCGAGGCAAAGGCGGTCCCTGGCCGCCTTCTTCAAGCGAAGACAAAAAAACGACCACGATAGCGAACGGTTCCATGTTTGTAGCAAATCTAACGGTTGGGAAGTACCGTTTGGCTGACAGGATTGGCCGGCCGTGGATGATTTCTCACATTTTACTTCTGTGCACTAATTGGTGACCTGCTTTTGAATCCATACGCTCAATGTAGTAAGTAGGCTCCGACACCAACCATCCTATAGTATTTAGGGAATGTTAAAGGACTAGGTATAGGGCAGTAAATGCGCGCAGACTTCAATGGCGCTCACATGGTCTCAAATGTCTTAACGGGATTGCTGAATAAAGACCCCGTCCCAATATTCCCATCCTTCCAAAGGGTGAGAGTTCTCGACCTCAGCAGTTGGTCTGTCGTAAAGGCCAAGACTTCAGACCGAGGCCGCGTTTGCCTATATCAATCACCTTATGCAAATATGGTCGTGTAACATACCGGTCACATATGTACGACTATACACCCCATGCACGACAGCATAGGCATATCCAGGAGGCAATGGGGCACTCACCTCCCCTTATCGACCCTCAGCGCCCCTGAAATGGTCACGGTGCCAACCCCCCCTGAAACGCCGCTTCTCACCCCTCCCCCAGGATAGAGTATCGGCAGCCCTGCGATAGGATTTGGTACCCACCGGACAGGTTTTCCGTCTAAAAGTGGCAGCCCCTGGTCCGGGTGGCCCCCCCCCACCGAACATGCACCCCCACCCAATCGGCAGCCCTGGATCCGCCCATGCACGACACTGTCCGGCAGCAGCTGCAGCGGAGAGGGGTCGGGTTCACCATACGCTGGCTAGCACTCTCAGAGGTTCTCTGCAATACAGGTGTGCCGAAAAGGCGACAGTCCGGAACCGGCAAACCATACAACAGTCAGCACTTTCGCCTCTTTTGCGCCATGCCACGGTCTTTCAGACAGCCGAGGTAACGAAGGCTTGTCCACGCAGCGTGGCGTCAATATTACGTCACGCTGCCACCATCATCAGTGGTGACTTGGCTACCTTGGGAGAATGGGTTCGATAGGGGGATTCGATATGGGATGAATTTCGAATCTTTTTAAAGGTAGGTATTTCTTGGCAGACGGTGAGCTTCCGAACAGGTTTTTCTTATGTTTTCACATGGCTGCCTCAGTTGATATATCATTATAAAAATGACTAAAATGGCGTCCATGCTTTTTCCATCTCCTTTTATTTCTAACAAAATCATCAACTGTACTCAGCTTTCAATACATTTCTCTAGAATTGTAACTAGGCTAGGTCCCTCTTGCGACATAGCTTTTCACAACAGGCTGTCGGGTTTGCTTTACGTACTGATTCAAGGTTAGGAGCCTTTCAACTCAAATTTCCTTATCCATACATAACAAGTTTTTTTGCTTCTTTTGGAGATCGATTCCACCATAAAACTTGTTTACGTGGGGGCGACGTCAAACTTGATTACACGACATACTTAGTACTTAATACATTGATCACACTAAATACTTAGCAGGACTAATTTCCCTTACATGTGGGGTCCTGCTGAGGCCACCTGCTCTGAGTACGTTTTTCATTTTGAATTATCGGCTAAGATTCATTTCGGTACAACACTTTAGAGACTAAATGTTTAACGTGATGTTTAACGACCCTGAATCATAGACGGGTGCAGGCAGATAATTGGTGGCATGCACCCCCTGCCCGATCAAGCACTTGGTGTCCTTTCATTGCGTTTTAGCACACTCCGCAACCGGTCTGGTGTCCCTCCCCTGCAGCGTCGCTTTCCATCACCCGCCCCTCCCCCTCTTCCTGCTGCAGGTATTCGCGCCCACACGATGCGGTTAAGATCACCGTCCATATAGCGCCTCGTGTCCGAAGTAGCCCTCGGCCCGAGGTCCTTGACCCGCCCATTCCCTCTCTATCCGGATGCTATCAAGGCAGCGACAAAAGAGGTGTGAGCGGAGGAGCAGTTACGCAATGATGAATAACCTCTCCTCCTGCACTCTCAGCTCCGGCGCCAGTTATTACTCAAAACCATTTGTTTTTACTTATTTGAAAGGCATTGAATCACACAACCAATAGAGCTTGTTTGATACATTAGGTTTGGTAACATGCAAGACGTCTTGAATCTCAAATCTCCTTCGTCAGTTAGATATTAATTAGAAATTCACACATATTTACCCAAAAACACGATACAACTGCGATATTCACATGTCAGAGCTGCGGACCGTTCAAATAACTTTTAATCGCTAGGTAATCATGAATCATCTAAATCTAATCACCTGGAATATGTTAGGCGATTCAAAGATATTTCAAGGATACGACGTTCTGGCATGCGAACATTGCAGTTTTATCGTGCTTTTATGTATGTGTGAATTTCCTGCATAATCAATATTTAACTGACGAAGGAGCTTTGCATCCGAAACGGCTTGAGTGTCACAAACAACAAGATACATCCACGAAGCTCTATGGGCCGTGTGATTTACTAAGCCATCATGACAATGGGGTGCGTTTTATCGGTCGGCACCAGCGGATGTGTACACCAGCTCCGGTGAGACCGGTCAGCAGCTTCAACAGCAGGTTAATCAGGTTTAACAGGTCCAATGCGCCCTGTGTCATGTCCTCGCTACAGGTGGCTTACGCTGCGCAATGGAATTATCCCTAACCATGTCCAAAACCGCAGATAACTCTAGCTTACCTTGGGTTTACCCTTTCCAGAATCTATGCAATCGCGTAGCGTAACTGCCAACACATGGAGCACCTTTGCGACATCCGATCGCTACCCAAGTCTGCAACCCCGGAAAAACCCGCCTGCTCCGACAGATTCGTCAGGAAAAAAAAAAGAGAAAGACAGGAGAGAGACAAGGAAAACCGGCAGCCGAAAAGACAGCGATCTGAAGAAACGAAGAGCCAAGAGAACTAGAAGCAGGGAGCATTTTCCAAAGTCATGTCGCATCGATTTATTTTCTCACGAATTTCCATTCCCATTTGTGCCTTATTTGCTATGAAATCCCTTTTCTGAAGACGTTGCTTGTGCATACACTGTAAATCAAATTGACGAGGTCCTCGTAGCGGATCCATGGTACCAAAAAGTCCGATGTTTCACCTTGTGAAATAACTTGCTTATACCTCTTGCGCTTACCAATGCCTCGTACTTTTCTGAGATGCCCAAACCCAAGTTATATTACGAGGTTGTGAAAGAAAACGTGGTCCTGGTACCGGATCCATGGTACCAAAAAGTCCAATGTTCCACCTTGTGAAATAACTTTTGCATAGTACATGAGCTATAAGGCATATGATGTATTGCTTTACAACACACATATATCACATGATGCAATATGTAGATAGTATATGATGTAACACATGCTATATTCAAATAATCTTAAGATAAGCAATGGATGCATCTCGTTTTTACTTCTCCAGCTTCAGGGATTCATTTATCACTGAGCCTCATCACTTAAGCTGGAGGAGAAAAACAAGACACATCTGAAAAGCCATAAAAATGACATCAATATCATTGCTCTTATGAATTAAATCCGTCCACACAATACAAGTGATGCGTGTACAACATGCTGGTGTCAGGTTTAAGACCAACTTTAACACTCACCCCACCGGGGACATCGATAGCCCCCCTAAGGTTTTTTCGGCCTAGAAGAAAAACGACGAAACGCAGCACCGTGGTTAAAGGCTCTATCTCTCACCCCATCATTTTCCCACCATCTCTGAAAGTTTTATCCCGGGTCACCCAAGGTCAGGTCACCAGGCAAGGTCAACCAAGGTCACCTCACTTTAACTTTTGAGTTCCATAAGAGCTACAGTTCTTAGTCGATCGATTTGAAACTTCCTACACTTCATAACCCCACCAGGGTCTACAAGGTGTATATCCGGGATTTTTTTATTTCGTGACCTGAGATCAGGTCACGAGGTGACCTCTCCCATTGAAAAAGCATGGGGAAAAGCTGTCTTATGATCTAGAAGTCCCAAAAATGATTGCAAATGCTCAAACTGCTTAGAACAGCGTTCTTGAACACCCTTTCACGGATTCCGGGGGTCATGTTTGCCCTTTGACCTCTCCAAAGTCATCCAAGGTCACCAGGGGTCAAAAAAAGTATTTTGACAATGACTTTTGACCTAATTAAGCTAGAGCGCTGACTCAAATACCATCGTTTATGTCTCGTCGTTGGCTTTCATTTGATATATGGCAAGGCCACTTTCTGATCTTTCGTGACTTCAAGTCATATGAGGTCACAAGGTGACCTCTGGAGGTCAAAAAACTGGCGGGAGGTCATTACGTTCCACATAGCGGAAAAAGGTTCTGGCATTTTCCTATCAAATGTAGTTTACGAGATCTCAATGGCTCTATTGGCATAAGAGTAATGCCCAATTTTCTTAAGCATTGCATATTTGAGTGAAAATAGCCTATCGTGACCTAACTTGACCTCTGCAGGTCAAACCATTGACCTGAGCGCTTAAATTAATTTCTTACTGAATTCACGCGAGCTTTCTAATGCACTTTGCAGATTTGCGCTAACCCCCATATTTTCGGAGTTAGAGGGGGCCATCGATAGCCCCTCGGTGGGGCGAAGGTGGCGCCGGACCCCCAGAGGGTGCGGGTTAACACGTGCATTGACGGGGGTCTGAGCCACCTTCGCTTTGACGGGGGGTGGCGGGTACCCGGCCCCCTAAGATCTGGAGAATCAGAAAGATCTGGAGATCTAGAGAATGACATAAATCTACATACTACAGACCAAGCAGACGCCAAATTCTCCTTTCTGACGCCGCATTGAACCTGTGGCGGCAGTGAATGTTTAAACTTTACAGCATTGTTAGATCTAAGTAACTTGAAAGCCATTTCCTCCCTTGTTAGCTTCCCCAAGCTCCCCACTTGTTATATCGGATAAGGCTGATCAAACGTGGACTGGCGGTGGATGTAAACTTGTTGTGGTCCGACCCAGCTGCGGCAGGCTCTCCTGAGGCAGCTCTGAGGTTGACATGTGTGACATTTTACGTCGTGATTGCTTCCTCACTCTTGTATGCTGAAATAGCTGGAGTTTGGGGACAGCTCCAGCTGAGCAGAGTCATTTTCTTTAGGTACCTGCGTTTTCTGACACTCGACTGCAACTCACGGTGCTTTCAGTGAGCACCTGTTAGTTGCAGTAAGCGGATTTAGTCCAATAACCTGGATTGGTCCGCACAGTACGTAGCTGATTGGCGTGCAGTCACGGGGGTTTATCCTGGACGTCAGGCGGTCAGCCGTACGGACAGACACCGGTCAGCTGTAACAAGCTGACAAGCTGACCTTGGCGCCGACGCCGGAATCCACTGACGGATGACTGCACCACCACTATCTACTTTCACTCAGATGCGAACAATGTGCTAAGCATCCATTTAATTCGGGCTCTGATAAGAGTTTCCACACTTTTCTGAGCAGGTATCCAGTTGTGGTTTCGCTGGGGCAGCTGCAGAGAGCGCTGGTGGAGCTGACCCTGCAGCTCCATCAGACCAGATCCTACACATGTCACACACCAGTCGGCCGGGAGACAGGCAGAAGGTGGACCGCTGACAGGTAGAAGGTGGACCGCTTTCCTCTTCACGCTGAGTTGCATGGTTTTGTGGCGTGGCTGGAACTGTTGAGGAGGTCCAGGGACACGCTGAGCAGTTGGATCGCGCGCGGTCGCGGCGTCTGCGCGCCGCCGCCGCCACCGCCGCCGCCGCCGCCAGCGTCCGTGCGATCAATAGAGCAGGCGCGCCTGCACCGGAACCGCCCCCCTGCGCCGCCCCCCCCACTGCAGTGTTTCGCCAGCGCTGATGAATGGAGGAAACCCGACCCCGTGAAACAACGCCCATCCTTCCTGCCCAGGAATGCTGCGGTTTCTGAGAAAGTGGACTGAAGGTTGTGCAACCTCCGGCACAAGATGGAAATGTTTGATTGACACCCATTCAGCACTAGTTTTGATTATCATGATTTTCATCATCCATGACAACTTAACAGGGGACAATGGCGCAAACTCCACCGAAAATTACAGTTTTCATCATTGACTTAGGAACATCAAACGTTCAAAGTACCGTAGTATAGATCGTGCCTATATATATATATATATATATATATATATATATATATATATATATATATATATATATATATATATATATATATATATATATATATATTTATGTATATAGATAAAGAACTCGGGATCAGTGCCGGATCTAGGTTTCCGGTGGAGGCCCCAGACGGTTGGGCTTCCTATAGGTGCATTTTGCGAATTCCGAGGGGGCCTTCTCGACGCGAGCGAGGTTGTAAGAGGTTGAATGTTCTGAAGGTTGTGCCAGAAAGTAGCGGAGCAAACTGCGAAAGGGGACCGATCGCAGGGGAGGGGCGGTGAACAGTCGGGGGCCGGGGTGGCCTAGTGGCTTCGTTGCCAGTCTTCGGATCGGATAGCATGGATTAACGTGGGTCCAATCCTCACGGCGGGAAACCACCTTCCGTGTCCGATCTGACCCGGTGGAAGGATCCTAAACACCCACGCCAATACTCCCCGTAATTGGAAAGCGTGCCTGTTGAAAGTTGCCCTAATAAAAACAAATCCTTACTTATAATGATGAAAATGACTAATAAATAATGAAAGCTAAGACTGAGATCACCAGATGGCAGTTATTGTTCCATGAGATTATAACATGGCATTGCATATTTTACCCTACAGATTCTTTTTTAGCAACACTAAAACCGATATCTAAGCATTATTAGAGTTCTTGCACTTTGGAAAATTAAATCATGTATAGGTTATAAGATCATGCTGGGTTAAATTATGAAAAATAATGGACCTCAAGCTAGATCAGAGTCATATGTTGGCCTGACATGGCCATAACGCACACTGTCAACTCCCAGTGTCAAGACATGCACGATGACATCACAATAAAAACTCTAATCAATTCTGTGTAAATGTATTGCTAAAAGAATCCCACGCTGCTCTGTTGATCCCAAATGACCTCTGAAAGTTCAGACGTTCAAATATTCAACTTCACAATCAGGAACATTCTACATGTAACATATATATATATACATATATATATATATATATATATATATATATATATATGTATATGTGTGTGTGTGTGTGTGTGTGTGTGTGTGTGTGTGTGTGTGTGTGTGTGTGTGTGTGTGTGTCTGTGATATAGGTGAACACAGAGAAAGTTATTTAAGTTATATTTAATTTACATTAAATATATGTGAACTTAAATATAGCAATTGCATAAACTAAATATAACTTAAATAACTTTCTCTGTGTTCACCTATATCACAAAACTTATGTCTGTGATAACCCCAATATATATATATATATATATATATATATATATATATATATATATAAATTACCAACTTGAACTGACCCGTTTTTACTGAAAAGGATCCGTTTTCTTTTCCCTCATAGAGTTATTATGGGTCGCTAAGCAAATTTACCCCAACTTAAGTACACAATACCGAAACTGCAAGACGGCAGGTTTGTAGACTCTTGACGACCTTCCATGACAATGTGGTGCAAATTCGGAAATGATCAGTGGGAAAATATCCCCTATTAACGCCGCTTAAAACGGCTGACTTTCGGTTTCGAGGCTCGGCCACATGACATTGCCTAACTATTTAAGCTGACACAGCCTGAAACAAAATTTCGCGGGTGAGATGAGTCCAATTGGTCAGAGATAAGGCACTGTCGGCCACAGTGTTCTGTTTTTTTTCTCGTGTTATTCAGAGAAAATCAGGAGGTATGAGAATCCTGTGGCAGGGCGCGAGTTAGGAGTTTCCTTTAACTTATGATGCTTAGAGACGTCAGTGTCAGCCTTCAGTGGGCTTTCACCCAAGGCTGAATGCAGTTGGAAAACATCTTGAAATGCGATCCGGGCCTACAGTCCGTGGTGCGCAGTTGTCTTAGCGACCCGGCAACACCTGTCACCGATTTATAGGACCAAACAGCATTGTCAAGATTGATCCAGACACTAAAGCTTCCAAACAACAAATCTTTGTAGGTTTTGGAGTGCTGAAGCGAGGAGTATGATTATAAGTTGACAAGGTATATACTGGCCTGGGCCTGTCTCCTCGAATCTTGAATATCAAAAGCACTTAGAGTACACATTCGGGCACAGCCCCTCGTCAGAATGAGGTAGTTCAAATCTCAAATTCTCAGTCATAGTGTAGCCAGACCTCGAATTGAATTTTTCTAGAGATTCAAGGTCTGGCTACACTATGACTGAGAATTTGATATTTGAACTATCTGATTCTGACGAAGAGCTGGGCCCGAATATATAATCTAAGTGCTTTCAGTATCCAGAATTCGAGGAGACAGGCCAATGTATACCTTCTCAACTTAAAATTCCTTTCCGTTTTCTCACTCACGATTAAGTAAAAACGGAGATGCAATGAAATACGATCCGACTTCCCTCCCAACTTGTGCTGTTGGATCATACGGTTCTGGCTGTCGCGAGGTACCACAACTCGCTACATGCCGTTGACTATCAATGTAAACACGTGTAAAGAGTGAAACACATGATCATGACCACTACTGCATACAGCAAAATACAACATATCGTTCGTTTCAAGGGCCACTTCAATTATCTCCGTATACAATACATGTTTTGGTTGCTTCAAATTCCAAACTATCAGCCTGAACATAGGATCAATCCATTGACACGTGACAAGCGTCATCCCCCCCCCCCCCACACAGCCCAGGCTTGGGTGTCCACTCACCGATGGAGGGCCGCACTATGGCCACCGGCAGGTCGCCCCGCTCGCTGGAGATGAGGCTCTCCGCCAGCGCCTTGGTGTAGGTGTAGGAGTTGGGCCTGCCACCCAGCAGTCTGCCGGCAGGCCACACGCGCTCCGATGAGGACACTGCTGTGCCATTGCACGATTCTGTGACAGCGTGAGGATATAGAGGCGTGGCTTTGAGGTGAGGGGCCACACACTTCTAGAAGCGGTATCCAACGCTCTCTCTCTCTCTCTCTCTCTCTTTCTCTTTCTCTTTCTCTCTCTCTCTCTCTCTCTCTCTCTCTCTCTCTCTCCACACAAACAACACGGTCTCAGGGTCCCCACATCCTCTAGATATCTCTCACGATGCCCTATACCAATGTATGCAACGCAATCATCTCATTTTCAGAATTGAATGGCTTCCTGGCTGCTTCTGATGTATGCACTCCATGCCAATGTCCCTTCCGTAGTATAAAAAGAGAGTGTTAGAAGTATCTGCACAAGCCTGGTGAACATTTTGAAACAAGTTTAATCCTTCTTTAAGGGCAAATCTTATCCTTTTGACCTTTTGAAAGCAACACCAGACTGAAAGGCACCTGATAGACCCCTGGGGGTGCATAACAGCGCAACGCCAATCCTTCTGCGCCATTGCTGGTTCTTAATCCCGAAAGCATCGCTCCTAAACTATTACTCGGAGACGGAAGGCTCATTCTGCCTGGCCCCGGATGTCACGCGGGTGTGTTATCTCACTCAGGTAGGATGTTTTACTCGGGTGGGATGTCTCTCTCGGGCGGGATGTCTCACTCATGCGGGATGTTTCACTCGGGCGGGATGTCTCACCCCTGCGGGATGTCTCACTCGGGTAGGATGTCTCACTCGGGTAGGATGTCTCACTCGGGCGGGATGTCTCACTTGGGCGGGATGTCTCACTCGGGTAGGATGTCTCACTCGGGTAGGATGTCTCACTCGGGCGGGATGTCTCACTCATGCGGGATGTCTCACTCGGGCGGGATGCATCACTCGGGCGGGATGTCTCACTCCGGGTAGGATGTCTCACTCCGGGTAGGATGTCTCACTCGGGCGGGATGTCTCACTCGGGTAGAATGTCTCACTCGGGTAGGATGTCTCACTTGGGCGGGATGTCTCACTCGGGTAGGATGTCTCACTCGGGTAGGATGTCTCACTTGGGCGGGATGTCTCACTCGGGTAGGATGTCTTACTCGGGTAGGATGTCTCACTCATGCTCACTCACTCACTCATGCGGGATGTCTCATTCGGGCGGGATGTCTCACTCGGGTAGGATGTCTCACTCGGGTAGGATGTTTTACTTGGGTAGGATGGTTACTCGGGTAGGATGTTTAACTCGGGTAGGATGTCTCACTCGGGTAGGGTGTCTCACTTGGTCGGGATATCTCACTCCGGGCGGGATGTCTCACTCGGGTAGGATGTCTCACTCCGGGTAGGGTGTCTCACTTGGGCGGGATGTCTCACTTGGGCGGGATATCTCACTTGGGCGTGATGTCTTACTCAGACGGGATGTCTCACTCGGGCGGGATGTCTCACTTGGGCGGGATTTCTCACTTGGGCGTGATGTCGGCCACCACGTCGTCCTGTAGCCAGTCCAGCGTCTGCATCACCTGGTGCGGGTCTGCTGGGCTGGGGTACACCACCTCCTCCACCACCGGCCGGTCGCAGTTGCAGTAGGCCGTCGACACGTGCACGAAGGCCTGCCGGCCAGGCCTGGGCTATCAGGAGCGTCGCTCTTCCTAGATACGCTGTGCGCCTTTTTCATGTCATCTTTTTGCTACAGCTTTTCTTTCTTCGAGAACGAAAAAACATAGTCTGTAGGAGCGCATGGAGCTCCGGCTGGCTCCAGGGCCCCAACTGATGAATAACCTTCGAGATAATTTGAGCAATACCTCGAAGACATGATAAATCGGTGTCTGTTGGGCCAGTCAGGATATTTTTACCGTACATATTGGGCACCATTCATCGTCGACAGCTTATCTCATCAGTTTCTAGTCTTTTGGGCGTCAGTACCTGCCACTGTAGACAAGAGCGCCGGTACTCTTTTCCTCTTGAAGAACTGAAGGCGTGCTTCTCGTTAGGCAAAGGCTACCGTGTCCTTCATTGGGCGACATTATGGCCCTGAACAGGCTTAATTATTAGTGTAATAACAAAATACTTAAAAAATGAATTAAGTATGCTCTTTCATCAGACAAATTTCCGCTCTTTGCTTCTTTAATATTGCCCTTTTTCTTCTTTGGTTCGCGTAAATCTGTGCCATCAGGGCCACTTTTGAACAAAAGTTTGATATAAGATGCTTAATATTCGGTTCCAAACTTGGGAAACTGGCTCTTACAAGAGATCTAAGGAAGCTTAGCTGCGGAGTTGATAGTGAAGGGCTCTATTTTTCCGAGGTTGAATGTAAACACTCCGTATCGATTTACCGCGATCTCGGTGCCGGATGCAGCATCGCCAGGATTTTATGGAGCGTGGGACAGAATTGGCCTTCTTGGTGTAAGAGGTCAAATAGAAGTCATCATCGGACAACAAAAAAACATTTAATATACCGAACCGGAAAAAGAAGGAGGTCTGGGGAAACCCTACATGACGTAACATAACTTTTACGCGAATGGACCCTCTAAATGGGGCAGTGGCGGATCAAAGGGGAGGGCTTGGGGGCCCAAGCCCCCATGTTCGAGCCCCTATAGTTAATACATAGGCGAGGGGCTGCCCGAGGTATGGGCAGGTGAGGCTCGAGCCTCCTAGCCCACGAAATAAATTCCTGGATCCGCCACTGAAAATGGGGACAGTTGAAAAACGACGCTTATGCTAATTACCTGGAGGTTCGATAGCCTGCTCATTGGGCTCGAAAGTTTGTAGAACATAAGTGCTCTGAACCCAGGAATTCCAAGCAAAGCTTCCAACAATTTCAAGCCTTTATAACCTGAAAATAGCTATGAATTAAACCATTAGGGCTCTAAAGGAGTACTGAATTCATTGAAGGAAGCATGGCCACTGAATAAAGTTCGTCGTTCTTACTGCGAATTTTCGGTTGGTTAACATACATAAGTAATTTTCAACACATTATAATAACTTTCAGTATTTTGAATTGCGACATAAATAGATAGAAGAAACGTAAGAAAGAATAAATCGAATATCTGGTATCATATGATTATATCATTTCGATAGAAACAGTATGAATGATTAGTGTTTGAACGAGACAGTAGACCAGACAGTTGGCCAGAAGGCCGACACACGCACCTGCAGGTGCCGCATCTTCTTGGCCAGCGTCAGCAGCGACAGCACGCCGCGGACGTTCATGTTGACGGAGACCTTCAGCACCTCGGTGAACTTGACGGTGGCTGCCGAGTGGAACACCACGTGCACCTGCGCAGAAGGAGAGCGGGTCACGGCGGCGCCCCGAGCGGGGACTCACTGGCCGCCTGCTTCTGGACTGTTCATGAATTTTATATGTAATGTGGCTCATTGCTGCTAAAGTTTACCGTTCTCATCTTATCTTTAGCGCATATCACTTGTAATATGCGGATGAATCACAACAAGCTACTACTTTTTAACTGGTCATATTTCGTGAATCGCTCGTTAATATGATCCGGTAGACGCATCATTTTATACTTCGGAACATGGATCTTGGATAATCATGTTCATACCACTAAACATCACCGATGTAACTATGCAGATTTGCAAGATGGTCCTCTTCTTGCTTTGAACACTTTACGGCTAGCAGCATGCCATCAATCGTGATGCCACTGCGCGTGTAAAGTGGAATGTTTTGAACTTCCACTAGAACTTGCTTTACCTCAAAGCATCAGTGTTCTTGCGCACAACTTGTGCCTTAAAATCCACGGATAAAACATCGGGGGATATCGGGCACGGATAGCGCAGTAGCCTCTCCGCGTCAGTCTCCGGAACATTAGCCGCGTTCCACATATCTCACCATCGCGTAGCCTGACCAAACTGCTTGTAGAATGCGGCGCGTTATCCTTTTAAATCTGAAAGTGATGGCTGATGGCAAACGGCGATCCTGCATTTCTATACGCCAAGGTCTTCTTTGCACAACAGCCTCCCCCCCGGCTGCTACCCGAATGGTTCCCGATCCAAGAGAGCGCAGGTTGCCAAGGCAGACAGGTCACTTATGAAGATGCGCACTTTTGGATTTGCAACAAACGAAGTGATTTTTCTTGTGACCTTTTTCGATTTAGACTCCACCAATTGTTACCTACACTGCAAATCTGCGAAGCCTGTTGACGGAGAAAAAAATATGTTTCTGGCTGGTGAATTTTATGGATGGAAACGGGTGACAATTTCCCAAGAGCGAGAGTTATGGATTCGTTCCAAAGCTGATCTCCACAAGTTTCACTTTTGGGAATTTGAGAATTTACTCTCTCTAAGAATTTGGAAGAGGTGCCACAAATCATGCCATCAGTCATTCGCAGCAATCGTGAATTGATCAAATACAGGTCTTCTGGAAAACACCAGAAATAAACAATATATGGTTGATGGATACAAATACAATGTCATCAATAACAGGTACCCATAATTTATGACGTCATCACATACATCAGATCACATTATCAGGCCTGCAAAATCCGGCCAACTAAAACCAGAGCAGCGCTTCGATAATGATATGCCCCATGGGTTCGATAAGTAGATCCTAAACTCAGTGCGTGAGTACAGTCTAGCCTGTCGAGATAGCACGACGTTTCTACCCTGCACGACCAGCACCAGGGGCGATAGGGAGCGTCGAGGGTACCTCGGCGGTCCCAGGGCTGCTCCTGCAGAGCGTGGAATAGAGTACATCATGACCAAGGAAACCCCGGTCCAATCAGTGTTGAAAACCCCATCAAACTTTTCCCATAAAATTCGGGCCAGTCCGTTCACTCACCACGAACATTAATTCGGATCCAACCCACATCTGAAAAACACTAAACGGACAAAAACTAGATCCCAAATCTATATACGGATTCAAAACTATTCGAGGTCTCTGATAGACCCAACCCAATCCGGCGAGGGTTTAGCTATTCCACTCAGACATTCACTGCTATCCATTCCACGCCACTCTCTCCCACACAGAGGTCCAACCGGCGAGCGTGACTGCAAGATAAGTAGATGGATGGCAAAGCACATGCTTGCATTACACGAGGAAAAGTGGATGTCAACTTTCGACAGTTTATTTTCCTTTGGCCTCACCAGAAGCGAGTCCACGGATTTTCTCGGGGAGTGGGGGGGCAGACTGGCGATGCCTGTAGGGGGAATGAAAACCTCTAGCATAATGGACCTCCTTGATAACGTTTGTGATGCTCTTCATCAACACAACACAAGAGTTAGTAAAATTTACAATGGTCTACGAAGGAAATAAAAAGGAAGGGTAAACAACCAAGGTCAAGTCCAAAATTGGGATGAGGGTGGGAGGGGCGTCCCCTGGTTAATCAGTTGGGAGGATGCGACCCTCCCCCTCCCCACCCTCTCCCGCCAGCCTTCGACACCCATGGCTACAACATATCTTGCTCTGTGAGTACTTATGTAAATTTTAAATTACCATTGAGCTCCAAGCCAGAAATTTAGAATCCTCCAATGCTGAACGATGACAGAAATATACATACAGGCTAAATCACCCCATGATGGAAATTATCATTCCCAACATGTACCTCAGTTCGGATATACAACATCTAATCCCCATGGTAAGAAATACAGCATTGGTTCACCTCAGCGGCCTAGCATTCGGAGCCTGCCCGATACTATCTCAGCTGGAATAGATTACCTGGCTGGTGATAGATTATCTGGCTGGCTGGTGATTACCTTTGCCGTGATTACCTGGCCGGTGAGTGGGAGGCTCTGAGGCGCCTATGCCGTGATTACCTGGCTAGTGAGTGGGACGCTCTGAGGCGCCTATGCCGTGATTACCTGGCCGGTGAGTGGGACGCTCTGAGGCGCCTTTGCCGTGATTACCTGGCCGGTGAGTGGAACGCTCTGAGGCGCCTATGCCGTGATTACTGGCTGGTGAGTGGAACGCTCTGAGGCGCCTTTGCCGTGATTACCTGGCTGGTGAGTGGAACGCTCTGAGGCGCCTATGCCGTGATTACCTGGCTGGTGAGTGGAACGCTCTGAGGCGCCTATGCCGTGATTACCTGGCTGGTGAGTGGAACGCTCTGAGGCGCCTATGCCGTGATTACTGGCTGGTGAGTGGAACGCTCTGAGGCGCCTTTGCCGTGATTACCTGGCTGGTGAGTGGAACGCTCTGAGGCGCCTATGCCGTGATTACCTGGCTGGTGAGTGGAACGCTCTGAGGCGCCTATGCCGTGATTACTGGCTGGTGAGTGGAACGCTCTGAGG
Organism: Lepas anatifera; assembly: GCA_034440635.1. Classification (NCBI taxonomy): domain Eukaryota; kingdom Metazoa; phylum Arthropoda; class Thecostraca; family Lepadidae; genus Lepas; species Lepas anatifera. The sequence continues at coordinate 1,062,159 of JAOTON010001320.1, forward strand.
CGCCTTTGCCGTGATTACCTGGCTGGTGAGTGGAAAGCTCTGAGGCGCCTATGCCGTGATTACCTGGCTGGTGAGTGGAACGCTCTGAGGCGCCTATGCCGTGATTACCTGGCTGGTGAGTGGAACGCTCTGAGGCGCCTATGCCGTGATTACCTGGCTAGTGAGTGGAACGCTCTGAGGCGCCTATGCCGTGATTACCTGGCTAGTGAGTGGAACGCTCTGAGGCGCCTTTGCCGTGATTACCTGGCTGGTGAGTGGAACGCTCTGAGGCGCTTATGCCATGATTACCTGGCTAGTGAGTGGTACGCTCTGGAGGCGCCTTTGCCGTGATTACCTGGCTAGTGAGTGGGACGCTCTGAGGCGCCTATGCCGTGATTACCTGACCGGTGAGTGGGACGCTCTGAGGCGCCTTTGCCATGATTACCTGGCTAGTGAGTGGGACGCTCTGATGCGCCTATGCCGTGCTGGCAAACCTGGTGACTCTGCGTTGTCCCTATTGTACCCATATCCCAGACTCAAACCTGATCACTGCAAATCTATCGTCCAGCATCCAGCTCCAGCTTCTGTTCCCAGGGCCCCTGTTTGGGCATTCACAAGGGCACCGAACGGGGCCGGAGCGTGGGACGTCTTTCTCAGCTTTAACAATTCCGGGTGAAATCTGAAATCATTTGCCTAATTTCAAGTTAAGCTGAGAGCATGAATGCACCATAAGAAAACATCCGAATCCAAAGAGTCTTTGTTTTTTACGGGAGCAGTTTTCGATCAGCGAAAGGTTAAACTTTCACAGATTCATTTCCACAGATCACAAATTTACTGGTGACTACTACGTAAGCATTCACTCCGCAGCTTTTCTGATGGCTGGAATCAGCATCCTACTAATAATAAAGTTCTGTAATTCGACCAAAATCAGAAATCAGTACGGAGTGGCCCAAACCGAGATAGCTAAGGACAAATCTATTTACTAAGGTATCGCTCCATTGCCTTTACTATCACCACTGCCACCCCGGTAGCTCAAGCCCTGTTCCAGCTGTCAGCACAGTTTTGTCAGCAGGACCTCTAACCTCTCCTCCAGAAAAGTAACATCAGCGCCATAATCGCCTCTTGTTTGTGGTAAGCAAAGGGAACTTAAAACTTTATACCATTAAACAATATTAGGCTGCCACTTCGTGCACTTAATGTTTTTTCATCAGCACAAACAGCAGGCCATCAGTCCGTAAAACCTCTAGAACTAGTTCCCGGGGAGAGGCTACAGTCCTGTGACGTAGGCGCAACGCGGCCCGCTGATTGGTGCTGACAAAACTGTGCTGACAGATGGAACAGGGCTTCAGTTGGTAGAGCGTTGGGCTCCGGCCCGCTGCTCAGAAGCATGCAGTGGCAGTGCATGTCCAGGCTTGGGATCGGTTCCCCTGAGACGCTCCGGCGCTCAATAGTTTACCCGACGTATAGGTCGGCTGGCAACTGACTTGTGAGAGGGTGACCTGAGCGGGGCGGCCGTCCCTGTGCTTTGTGGGACGTTAAACTTTGGCTTCTAAATTAACCCTTCATTGTGTGACTTGCTCGTTCGGGTGGTGGGGCCAGGGTCTCCATGACAAGTCCCTTGATGACTTAAGTGAGATTCCGACTCCAACAGTTGAACTGGGAACAACTTGGACAAAACTTATATAAAAAACAATTAAATTAAACGGCATGGGAGCACAAGAGGCGCATGGGAGCACAAGAGGCCCCTCTTCTAGGTCAGCACATCCCGCCTTTTGAGGGACTCTAAAAGTGCGGGTGCAGTGGGTTTGTTCGACTCTTCTGAGCCGCGGGAGATGACCACCTTCGGGTCCGGCAGTGAGGTCGATCACACTCCACACCAGACAGCTCATGGCCAGCCCGTCTGGCGAGGTGATCAGTCTCGGCAGCAAACACCAGTCGCCCGAGTGGACCTGTGGTCTGACGCCGACCCCGCCGGCCACGTCCCCAATACCTGATGACGGCGCCATCTGGGCCATGACTATCGAGCTCACCTTCAGCGTTCACCTTGAACTGATCAGCTGGCAGAAAAAGTCGCTGGTCTCTGCTCTGATGGGCAACAGCGGCAAAAACTGAACCCGAGCAGAGGCAGCCGCCCCCGTGAAGCGACCTGATAACAGCTGACACCCGAACCGGCCGGGCCGCTCTCCTGGGGGCATCTGGGTGCCATGTGCGGGTGACAAATGGGTAATTCCAGGACAGATTGACCAACCATGTGCACCATCACCCGTTCGAATGCTCTCAATTTGTAAGTGAGCTTGCTCATGCGCTTCATCGTGTTTGGTATAATTTTTGTCCGAGGTCAAATAGGCCACGAGATAGAGACCGTGGAACTTTAAAATCGGACGGGAGGCTGGGTCACATTTCAATTGTATATCCATGAAAAATTAAACAAAATTAAAAAAAAACGTGTATCATTAGAAAGCGTATGTAAATGAATACTTTGCAAAATACAATCGTTGGTCAAGGTTAAATTTTGAACTAATGACCTAACATTTTCTGCGAGGTGTTTTTTTAAGTGCTAAATTCGTTTTGAAATTTTTCCTGTGAAGCCTTCTGAAGACAGCTCTGAAGGTATAACCTAAGCACATGTACTAGATTTTCTAGTTCTAAGAATTCTTTCTCGGGTTCATTAGATCACGAAGCACGTCAAATCGTCGGTGTTTTGGTATAGCTAGCTAGTGCCCACTCCGGGTCATGGTCAATACGGGCAGCATTTTAAAGCTCGTGAGCTTCTGAGTGCATTTTGTATTACTTTTTCACATTTTCGTTGGTTGAGAAGAAAGTCACCTTCAGTAGTAACATATACAAGACATTTCAAAATGCATTTGACACTACACCGACAACATCTAAAGAAGCCTATATTTTGAAAACCTGAGCCAGCATGATCTTACTCGTGGTGATAACATGGCCTCTCCATCAAAACAACCAGATTGAGTTTAAATGCTGATTCTTTATCGTTCAAGGTCGGGTTGATTTTTGAAGGTATATAGCGATTCTAGGATTTTGAGGTTTTGATGGTTACATTTTTGGTCCAAAATAGTGAAGTTGTCCGTTAACACGAGTTAATTAAAAACACGCCAGGGATCCCGAATCAATGATTGGGGTGGACTTAGTAACCATTCTCCTGCCCGATCTGACTTGCATTTGTGGTAGCACACTCTACTGGTCAGCTGTAGGTTGGTTGAGCCTACGTAGGACGGCTTCTGACGCCCCGCGTGAGGGGTAACAATATTTATACACAACAGCAGAGCGAAGAGCATAGGGAATCTTGTGCTTGAAAGAAAACAGGAACCTTATGGCAAATCTTTTCGAAACTTTTTGGGTGATATATGTATGGAAATTCGTCAGCACAGTCTCAAATCATTACTTTATCATGTCATTTCTTATTTCACCAAAGATAAAGTAGGCATTCCGTACTGATAATCAGTAGATTCGTCAACTCTTGGAACTATCAGTGCTGAATTTCTGCATTCTCTTCGACAACAATGTATGCAAACAAACAGATGGTGTTGGTATGGGACTGCCACTCTGACTGACGCTTGCCATCCTGTTTCTGTTTCCACGAAAAACGATGGATCAACAACTGCCCCTCGGCATTTCACCCTATATGCTTCAAAAATAACGCAGATGACTGCTTCTTGATTCTTCATGATAGATCACACGTTGAAAAGTTTTTTTTGTAATTATTCTAACATCCAGTCAACCCGAATGACCGTAATTCACTCCTTTCCTCGAGAAAATTTAACATACCGTTTTTAAAAGCGAAAAGCAAAAGCCTCACAGCTTTGTCGGATATCGTTCTGCGGAGGTAGGTCAGTCAGGCCCCGCAGCACAATGGCGGCTATCTCTGTACCGGTGACCTGCACTCTCTCCAGCTCGTAGCGGCTGATCCACAATCGTACTGGCTGATCCACAATCGTGCCGGCTGATCCACAATCGTGCCGGCTGATCCACAATCGTGTCGGCTGATCCACAATCGTACCGGCTGATCCACAGTCGTGCCGGCTGATCCACATCTTACCGGCTGATCCACATCGTACCGGCTGATCCACAATCGTGCCGGCTGATCCACAATCGTGTCGCTGATACAATCGTACCGGCTGATCCACAGTCGTGCCGGCTGATCCACTATCTTACCGGCTGATCCACTATCGTACCGGCTGATCTACAATCGTGCCGGCTGATCCACAATCGTGCCGGCTGATCCACAATTGTGCCGGCTGATCCACAATCGTACCGGCTGATCCACAATCGTGTCGGCTGATCCACAATCGTACCGGCTGATCCACATCGTGCCGGCTGATCCACTATCTTACCGGCTGATCCACTATCGTACCGGCTGATCCACTATCGTGCCGGCTAATCCACAATCGTACCGGCTGATCCACAATCGTGCCGGCTAATCCACAATCGTGCCGGCTGATCCACTATCGTGCCGGCTGATCCACAATTGTGCCGGCTAATCCACAATAGTGCTGGCTGATCCATAATCGTGCCGGCTGATCCACAATCTTACCGGCTGATCCACAATCGTACCGGCTGATCCACAATCGTGCCGGCTGATCCACAATCGTGCCGGCTAATCCACAATCGTGCCGGCTGATCCACAATCGTGCCGGCTGATCCACAATCTTACCGGCTGATCCACAGTCGTGCCAGCTGATCCGCAGTCGTGCCGGCTGATCCACTATCTTACCGGCTGATCCACTATCGTACCGGCTGATCCACTATCTACCGGCTGATCCACAATCGTGCCGCTGATCCTAATCTTACGCTGATCCACTATCGTACCGGCTGATCCACAATCGTACCGGCTGATCCACAGTCGTGCCGGCTGATCCACAGTCGTGCCGGCTAATCCACAATCGTGCCGGCTGATCCACAATCTTACCGGCTGATCCACAATCGTGCCGGCTGATCCACTATCGTGCCGGATGATCCAATTCTTACCGGCTGATCCACAATCGTGCCGGCTGATCCACAATCTTACCGGCTGATCCACTATCTACCGGCTAATCCACATCGTACCGGCTGATCTACAATCGTACCGGCATAATTGGCTGATCCACAATCTTACCGGCTGATCCACAATCGTGGCGGCTGATCCACAATCGTCGCCTTCCGTTCCGACACCAAACAGCTGGGGTGTGTCGGCTGCACGCTGCAATGGGTTACGTGCGGGCAGGGGCCAGCGCCGGTCAGCGGCCAGGCATATCAGAGAAGCGTGTGCAAGTGAAAGTTCCACCCGTGCTTCCACCTGCTTCGAATGGACGGCCGGTTGTCTTCTCGATCTTGCGTTACCTCGGCCTTGCGAAATCGGAACCGCTGAATACCAGCGTTGTGAGAAAAAAACGCTCGGCAGCGGTTAGTTCACATCGGCTGATTGTTTTTGAGTTGATGGCGAGCGAGCCTGTGGCGGCCGCCGAAATCAACAATGCCAGCCGCGACCTCAGCGTTCTGCGCCGGCGTCCCTCACTTACGCCACACGTCCAAAGGTGGAGTCACGCAGCCGGCGCCCGCCGGAGGTCAGTGGGGCACAACACTTTTACATCCATACGGCTTCGTCTCACCTAAGTCTGTTCCGTTCCGTCTCGTTCGAGTGTCCAATAAGAGGTCCTGTCCTATTCCGTCCCATTCCACGTTTCCCCGTGACACTCAATCACAATTATGCCGCCTCGCCCCGTTCCGAATGAGGTTTAAGAATTTCCGCGCATCCCGTTCCTTTTCCAGGTCGTTCTGTAGCTCCCATTCGTTTCCCCTCCCATGCACACCTCTGAAGATCACCTTCAGCTCGTGACAGGCGTCCGTGAGCTGTCCGTATTCAGCCAGTCCAAGAGCTCTCCGTATCCAGTCCGTCCGTGAGCTGTCCGAATTCAGCCAGTCCGCGAGCTGTCCGAATTCAGCCAGTCCACGAGCTGTCCGTATCCAGTCCGTCCGAGAGCTGTCCGTATCCAGTCCGTGATGGGCGAGCGAGCGTGAGCTGTCCGTATCCAGTCTGTCCGCGAGCTGTCCATATCCAGTCCGTCCGTAAGCTGTCCGTATCCAGTCCGTCTGCCAGCTGTCCGTATCCAGTCCGTCTGTGAGCTGTCCGTATCCAGTCCGTCTGTGAGCTGTCCGTATCCAGTCTGTCCGCGAGCTGTCTGTATCCAGTCCGTCCGTGAGCTGTCCGTATCCAGTCCGTCCGTGAGCTGTCCGTATCCAGTCCGTCCGTGAGCTGTCCGTATCCAGTCCGTCCAAGAGCTGTCCGTATACAGTCCGTCCAAGAGCTGTCTGTATCCAGTCTGTCCGCGAGCTGTCCATATCCAGTCCGTCCGTGAGCTGTCCGTATCCAGTCCGTCCGTGAGCTGTCCGTATCCAGTCCGTCTGCCAGCTGTCCGTATCCAGTCCGTCTGTGAGCTGTCCGTATCCAGTCCGTCTGTGAGCTGTCCGTATCCAGTCTGTCCGCGAGCTGTCTGTATCCAGTCCGTCCGTGAGCTGTCCGTATCCAGTCCGTCCGTGAGCTGTCCGTATCCAGTCCGTCCGTGAGCTGTCCGTATCCAGTCCGTCCAAGAGCTGTCCGTATACAGTCCGTCCAAGAGCTGTCTGTATCCAGTCTGTCCGCGAGCTGTCCATATCCAGTCCGTCCGTGAGCTGTCCGTATCCAGTCCGTCCGCGAGCTGTCCGTATACAGTCCGTCCGTGAGCTGTCCGTATCCAGTCTGTCCGCGAGCTGTCCGTATACAGTCCGTCCAAGAGCTGTCCGTATACAGTCCGTCCAAGAGCTGTCCGTATCCAGTCCGTCCAAGAGCTGTCCGTATTCAGCCAGTTCAAGAGCTGTCCGTATCCAGTCCGTGATGGGCGAGCGAGCGTGAGCTGTCTGTATCCAGTCCGTCCGCGAGCTGTCCGTATCCAGTCCGTCCGAGAGCTGTCCGTATCCAGTCCGTGATGGGCGAGCGAGCGTGAGCTGTCCGTATACAGTCCGTCCGAGAGCTGTCCGTATCCAGTCCGTCGAGAGCTGTCGCATCAGTCCGTCCGTGAGCTGTCCGTATCCAGCCAGTCCGAGAACCGATCACTATCGCCTGGAAATGTACTGCAGACCACTTTGGATAGCCTCAGCATTATGCAAGCATATCAACAGAGGACAATAAATTCGTGAGTCGAATAATAAGCTCATGATCCGACTCAATAATCCGATCCGATAATTCATAATCCGATCAATGACTACTCGCCTACCTCAAAATACGAACTCCAAGCACGTGCCCTCCACATGAAAGGAGAGCTACCTAGTCACGGAGTCCTGCTGTGGCTGGAGGAGGCTGCCAACGGCGTCACGTGACCCTGCAGTTTTGCCACCACACGTGCCTTACAGCATCCGGGGTCTGCCATATTGACAGTGCCGGTCGGTGCGCTGCCATGAGTCCCGGCGGACCGAGCGGCACCGCCCCGGGCGATCGATGTCTGCCGCGCCGAGGGGAGCTGTGCCCGACCGTGACCCCTGCGGCCATCCCCTACCGCCGGGGGGCTGCCCCCACCGGCGACGTCACCGGAGGGCTCAAATAGTTGAACCGCAGCGCGTGGTCGTTCGCGGCAGCGACGGCATCAGGAGCACCAATGTTGTGGACCCAGTGCCGTGCCTGGAGGCAGTAACGCTGCGTTTTGAGTTCGTCGGAATGTCAAGAAGAGACCCTCGTGCATGTACACGGATGGCTATTTGGCCTGGAGCACCTGCCTTATGGGCGAGGTAGCCAGGCGACAAGGTTCGCTTGCATATGTGAAGTCCCGCGAAGGAATATTCACACCATAAGAATTCGGCCAGTAAACAACGTACGAAACTGTTAGATGTAGAGGGAGTTCTCACTGTAAAGTCACTGTAGAGTCTCACTAAGAGTTCTCACTGTAGAGTCCGGCGCTACAGTGAAGAGAACGCGGCGACAAGACAATTATTCTGCTGAGAAATCTGCGACAGCCATGGGATTTCGGCTTATAACCAAGTACGGTAGCCATAAGGCTGGACTACCTCAATGACATCACTCTTTGCTTGTGTCAGTACTTAAAGCTTTTGATCTGGGCCAAGGCAATTTTTTAAAACAAAAAGTCCTCCATCATCGGAAAATTTCTTTTGATAGCCCATCTTAGTAACGGAGGCTGAGCAGCAGTTTGTCGCGACCCCGCTTAAGTTTACTGCTTAGGTATAGCAGACTCAGCTCACTATCATCTATGCGCATATCTCCATGGATGCAAGCTTAGCTAGGTTACAGCTGAACGGACCAGAATTTATGAGATGGGTCAAATACAAAACCAGTACTGCCAACCATTCCAGTTTTACAGCACCTGAATAATGTGTCATTCTAACACTTGGAGTAAATAAGCGTTTCGCGGTCTGATCCTCTCCTATGATATCTAGAGAGGCGAATTCAGCACGTCACATATGTTTTTGGAACCGATTGAGCGAAAATTTCCGGCTCGGGGCTGATCCTTCAAGCCTAATACAGAATGGCAAGATTGAGCTTTCAGTGAGACTATACTAGAAGAAATAAGTTCTAAAACTGTTTGTCTTCGGCTGGGGTATAAGTTTGCGGCTAAGCTAGGACTTTCGAAGGTTTGCCCTGATAAGACTATTGACAAACGAGTAGTTCATTTGCTCTCACGCGGTGTCGCCTCAGGCTTGCCTGCATAGTCAACATGGCTGTAATGGTTGAGATCGGCAGGCTTTTCAGCACAGCCCAGAGACCTGAGGGTGACTCAAATATAGCACCATCTTGGTCAGCACTGAACTATTAAGAGCCGAGAAAAGACGTATACGACAATCAACAGGGAGTTTGTGGTAAAAGAACTGACGGCAACGGCGAGGGAATGTGCTGAGGGTAGAGAGCACTGACTGTGGTGTAGTGGGACGTTGCTTACGATCTGAGCTAGAGCACCTAGGAGAAAGGGAGAAGGAGCAGTGACGCAGGCATGTATGACATCATAACAAAGTCAGCGGATATTTTGCTCGACAGCTGACTTTGGAAACCAAATATTTTCCTCTTGTAATCTGGTGCAAAAGACGGTATTTTTATGGAGGTTTTTGAGAAGGCTGAAATCCAAAGAGGCTACAAATGGGCCAGTGTACAAATGTAGCCGTGACATGCATTTACACACACACACACATACAAGTATGTTTAAAAGACACGACAGGGGATTAAAGCGTCCGCGTTCAAGTCCGGCGGCAGGCGCCGCACGATACACCTGAGATCATATATGAGCACAGGCCGAGTAAAAGAAGAGTGACAATGGGAGAGTGACGGGAAGAAGGTAAAGGAAGTGTCGAGAGAGATGTGGTACCGATGAGACTGTGAGACGGGACATGTTTGCCTATACCAGTTGTTCGTCTCTACATCAGAAATATTCAGTGACAGCATGCTTGAACACAGGCCAAATTGGAGTGGGGGGGAGGGGGCGTTCTCATTGCCACCTGGCCACGGAGCGCGCCACAGGTGTGCCCTCCGCGCTCCGGCGCGGGCACGTTATCGCGCAGTTCGGACCGCGGCAAACACACCACTCAGATAGCCCACAATGCGGTGACATACTGAAAACCCGTGAATAATGCTGACGTCATCAGTTCCGGCTCAAGCTGGCTCTATGATTCCAGCTGGTCATACATCTCTTAGCAATTACTTCCATAGCATCAGCGTCGACGGCGGTAGGATTGAGATATCAATCCTACGATAAATTATGAAATTTATGTAACTTTCTCCTGAGCCATAGGACGAAAAAAGCCTATCAGACACCGAAGCGAAATCGGCGGAGCAGTAAATCGGCGGCGGTAAAACCACGACCTTTGACGCATAACACTTGCCCTCCGAGCCGTTCGGCTGAGGTGAAGGTCAGAGATCAGCTCGCACGGCATAGATACAGGCCACTCAAGTGGATGAAACCTGTCGTCATCGAGCCTTGAGGTAGGTTTTTGCTTCTTGAAGCGGCGTTTTTTCTCTGTGTGATGAATGTGTGAGAAGGGCCAATCATGCGAGCGCCTACCTATCCGTTGTAGCCGGGTCAAGTGGACAAAGTCCGATCAGGCTGGGGTAGAAGAACAGCCGGACTACATACTGAGACTGGGCAATGGATTGACTGATCTCAGCGTGGTAAAAAGCCGGGAAGGAGCGTAAACTTAAGCCTATACACCGTCCATCAGGTATATTGAGGTATCCGGTCGGAGCCTTGAAATACACAATATTTTTATATGGTACATACCTATCCGTCATTGACAGCCTGTGGTGGTCTGTGAATATATAAGTTATATATATATATATATATATATATATATATATATATATATATATATATATATATATATATAAATCCTGTCCCTCCTCCGTATCAGGCAAGTCTTGATACAGGCGGATCCCAGGTGAGGCAAGGGGGCACTTTCCCCCTTCATCAACTCTCGGCGCCCCCTAAAATGGTGGCAGCATCTCCCTAAAAGGCCGATGACACCCCCTGAAATATCGCTTCCCACTCCCTTCCCCAGCGTGGAAGAATCAGCGCCTCCACGATAGGATTTTGCGTCCATCTGACGGGTTTCCGTCGTCCAAAAGTGGTGCCCCCTGGTCCAGATGACGCCCCTCGACCATGTGCCCCTGCCTCCGATCGGTAATTGTGGATCTGCCTATGTGCCTTGATTGGACTGGACTGATTGGGCCGGCTGCGAATTAATTAGGTTATACATACAACTTAATGTGTAGGTTAGACAGACAGTCAATATACTATTAGGTGTTTATACTGCATATTATACCACTGGTTTCGTGAATGGCGGCACAACATCTCGATCAGCGTGTAGTTACAGGGGAGCTGAAGAGTGAGGCTCCAGCAGTTTCCCTTTAGATAACATTCTCAGTTCTACCACGTATACTGCAGACACACTCTGTGTGGTGTAGTCTGCGTCTGAGCCAATGTCGTGTAGAAAATTTTAACCAAACTTGATGAATCAGAAAGTAACCAGGACCCACAAACTATCTAACGCCGAGTTAAAACGCAGGGAAAGAAAGGCAAAAACTGGCACAACCACTCTTGTTCAAAATAGGAAATTTGATAAACAAACCTGGCAATGTCTTTGGTTCCAATTCCGTCTCAATGTTCACACGTCCTTCAGATTTTCTCTACTGGGGACCTGCCCGTTCCAATCCTCAATAACGAAAGCTACGTTTTCCGTTCGCAAGGGGTATGTGACCCCCTGCTGAGGGCCGGTCTGACACCGTACTGGGGTCATTGAGCAGGTCAGGAAATGACACTGCCTAACAAAGAAAACATGACTGCTCTCTCGACTTTTCAACAATGACTTTCAGAGCGCTCATGGTATCATTTCCCGCTTTGGTCTCAAATACGAATCTGGGTGAAAAATGCACTTGTTCAAATGGAACGAAACTCCAACTGGAATCGACATCCAATTTTACAGGTAAATGCACGGCTATCAACAAGAGGGGCCAGAGGTCCTGGCCCCATTATTCGTCCGAAAATTTATCTACCTTAGTCGAGTTCTGAAAGAACTTTAAAACTTTATCAAGGTCATTGAGCGAAACCTGGAAAGTTTTGGATCTAGACGAAAAGCTTTTCCCAGTGAGGACTGAACGTTTTACTCAAACCCCTCCCCTATATGATAACGTTCCTGGATAAATGTGAACACTGCTAAACCAATTGGTTGGGATCAGTGATGGACACAAGGTGCGGGTGCTCAAGCCCCCCCCGACTTGTGTGAGTCCCCATAATCAATGCATAGGCGGAGGCTGATCTGAGGCGCCACTTGTAAAGATCTCAAAATGGCGCCATAAGCCACGGGTGACCCTGCCAATACCTAATAAGCAGAATTCGGGGTCAGGGCTGCGCCGAGGAGCGCAGTCTCCAGAGGCAGCCGTGTTTCGACATGCAGGAGCCCAGCTATGTATGGTTTGCGCGACCTTAATCTCGCTGGTGCGTACATGTCAACTTTGCATAAATTGCAACACGTGAATGCCGCTGCCATGGTGGCATGTGTTTTGCATAAAGCAAGGGGCGCAGCGCATCAGCAGCTTTAACATTCATACCTGCGTCGATCGGTAAATATATATTATGCTTCAGGCACTATTCATTTATTTAGGTCCTTATAAGAGCTACATGTAAAGGCTGCTCCACAGCAAAAGAACGTTATTCTTCATCCTGAGAAAACGAGCAAGATATAATTTCCCCACATACCTACGCAATGAAACCGGGCGCATACCAACGAAAACAAATGAGAAGCCAGAAAACCTAGGACTCGGAATGATAACAATATTTGACATTATACGCGTGTAGAGCCCGCACATGCCTCCATTTTTGCCCAGAAATCGATGCATCTTGAAACATTTACGCTGGATTCGACGAAATCTGACTTCGGTCATGTGCCTGCTTATGAAAAATTTCCTGCTCCGGGTGCGAGGCAGCTTAGACTAGGGGGTGAACTTCGAGGGGCAGGCGAGATTTTACCCCCTATCCACTCTTGACTCCACTCCCGCTCTGGGATCTCTGAAGCCAACTGGTCTCGGTAGAAAAGAAAAACAGGTCAGAGTGTGTGATTTGCGAAAAACATCTCGACTGACGTGCCTGAATACTCCGAAAGGCGTCCGGTTGTTCTGTACTAGAACTCAATAACTCTCCAACAATCCCACAGCTCCAAACTCACGGAACAAAAAAGTAAAACACTTCGATAAGGCTGCTGAATGTTTCGGACAAACACTAGGGAAAAAGTTAGAAACATTATATGCTCCTCCATTGGAAAATGACTCTCCGAATAGATGTTTTAATAAAGATAAATTGAAAATGTATTGCCGAGCGACTGGGGCTAAAATGCGTTGATATGAAGCAAAAAGCGCGGCAGTAATGGCTGAGAGCAGTCACCTTTGACTTGTCCTCGAAGACCATAAGAACACCAACGATAAGAAGACAAGTGATCCCACTAAAAAGGTCATTAACAGCTATTTCATCATGCCTGGGAACCCGAGCGTACACAGCTCGTTTGTGAAAAAGTGGTTAGTCGCGGCCGAATCTTCACGTACCGTGTTTGATATGCGAGAGGGTTAGGAAGATGCTTTTACAAAACAAGCTGGTAAGATTTATTTTACATGCTTTTAATGAAATAAGGTGAGAAAAATACGATTTCTAAGCCCATATTGGTAAAAAACTGAGGGACATGGGGGCTATGAGTTAAAGCCTCTGATTTGAAAAAAGCGAAGAGCCGAGGCCATAGAAGTAAGGTCCTATCACAAAGTTTCCAATCTTACAGAATGGGTTAGAATGGTGGCACAGATTAAAATTTTTTGACGTTGTTAGTACAATCCATCATTATCATCCACGATTGTCATCGAAGTCTTAGTAGGATTCAGTGCGTTACCTACCCGATATGGGTCTCAGTTTATACATGGTGTACCCACTGGCGGACGCAGGGGGTGGGCATTCCGGCCATGGCCCCCAAGCGCTGGAGGGGGGGCAAACTATCTTTGGCCCCCAAACGCCAGATAAATTTTTGAAAAAGAGTGTTAACACTAGGTCAGAAGAGCAAAAGAAATATTCGCTATTTTTTTCTCTACGAATTTTTTGCAAAAAAATTCACTACGCTGACCTCCACCACGCCGCTACCGACCGGAGCAGAGCTCGGCCCCCTGCTGACGGCCCGGGGTCACCGCAGGGCTCACGTGACCGGCCCACATTGACGCCCACATTCACTATAGTACAGTGTGCTTTAAACAACTTTTATTTGAGTTTTGCGCTGCGACACCATACACTCCTACATTTATCACTTCAGATTCGTTTATCTTCAGCTCAGCACACTCGATTTAGTCATAATTACCACGGTGAATTGTTCCAAACTGACCCATGAATATTTTTCGGTACAATATTTCAAAATCACCTTTGTGTAGAGCTGAACTATGGGTTGATATCCTCCTGATCCCCATTAACTCCAGAAAAAAATTCCGACACGAAGGAAAAGTTAGCTTCTTGTAATACTCCCGTTCCTCACTTCAGTAAACATTTATAATTTTCCCCATGCATTTTCGTTTTTCTCTCGGACAATCGTAAGTTTTCCTGGTAACTCTACGACACCGAAATATTTATGATCGGCAGCTATCGTGACTTGTGCTGATAGCAGTGAACCGCAATAAAGATTAAGCGGGCTTGTAAAAAGATTGCTCTGTAGCCCCCTCCCTAGCAAAAATCGTGCTATAAGATTCCGCAGCACTTTCAACATAGACTCTCCGAAGAAAAAACAGCTCAGTCCACCTGTATCCACGGAGTATGTTTGTTCATACTCGGCATTCATCAATTCATCTTTGACAAATAGAGCCAGTTATATGTGATACGCCGATTATCACACCGCCAGTTGTTATAACACAACGATTTGTTTTCAGTCGCATAATGAGTAGCAATAAATCAGATTCAAAATCTCTTAAATAAAGCAAGATGATACAACAACCACGTAACGTGCCTGAGCTTAAATTTATGCAAATTGGTACACAGTTGTTAATAATAATTTCCATTGTTCACCCACGTCTCTCTGCTCAGTGCTGCAGGACAGGTACCACTTCGAAGTACAGTCTATGTCCTAGGCTCCATGGCTAAATTACGATCGGTATCAGACTGGCAGTCCACTCCATCAAGGGTTATTTTTCCAGCACTACAGCGTAGTCTGTGCTGAAGTGCTGGTAAAATACCACTTTAAGGAGTCAAAAACTCCATTATTACCCTGATCGGCGGCCAAATCTGGATCGTAAATTGCCCATGGAAACAAGTCTATGTCAGCTCTATCAATGACCTAAGCCCTCACACAATTTCAACCGCGATCCGACGCTGTATCGGGATACAATTACGATTCTGATAGAGCTCATCGCAATGGAAACCGGGGTTCAGCCCGCTTCCAACGGATTCTTGCCGGTGCGGATCCAAAAAGATCTGGCAGTATTTGAAAGTATGATGGTAAATATTCTCCTTACAATGCAAAGGAAATAGAAGGGGAAAGTAAGCTGAGTAAAGGAAAACATCACCAGTGCGCCAGAAACGTAGACAAAATAGAGATACAACATTTGTTTGTTCCTTTACAGCTCTATCCTCATCCAAGCTAAAGCACCATGGATACCGCGAACGCTGGATTCTGATTCCCCGCTCTATCCTGATCGCCTCTCGTCCATGGCAAGTAAGCCTATGTCATCGATCACGCACCTTGCCAGTGTGACTCCTGGTTCAAATATACCGGTCCCCCTCGCGTATATATGACATATACTAGTGCAAATCTTCTACTGACAGTTAGCCAGATCGAGAGACTGGTATATCCTGATCCGAGGAGCCGTGAGGCCTTCGTTAAAAAGGTTCGTATTTTACCTCTAAACGTCTTGCCCTCACGACTCCGGGATGCTTCTCACCCCACATCGCACACAGCGCACAGTGACCTTGGTATCACCACTTTGTAATCTGTGTGTCCGGTCAATACCATCGCGTTTCAAGTTTACACCAGACAGAAGCCTATTCACCGAGTTTATTACAACAATTTTCCCCTGTTGCTGCACGCTCTCCCCAGCGCCGGCTGTTGCGCTACACTGCGAGACCCCGAGCACAGGTGGCGCCGCCAGGCGGCGGCCTCTCGCAGTATGTCGGGTCTCGCCGCTCTGAGGCTCCGCCCCCTCCCTCGGGGGGTTCGGTCAGGTCGCGCCGCCGCCCGGATGTCCCTGGCTGTCTGCGGTCATTCATTGACGCAGTGGCGGGTTCAGGACAGTATTGCGCGGGGCAAAACGCGGCATTAAGGCTCCCGTAGATAAGATTGGACACGTGAGTTTCGAGACAAATTCTGCGTCTTCAAGTAAACTTTTCAGACTTTTGACTTCACACCGTAAATTTTACAGCTCTTCTGTCATCGCTTCAAACTCACAACCTCTCTACTCAGCATTCTTTTCTGTGTATTTGGCTCAGTCCACATGTGCTCCCAGCTTTTCTCTCCCACAGTTTCTCTCCAGTCTGCCGGATCACCGGACAGTGAAGCGGCTGCGCAGAATCCCAGCCTCTCGATTATTTCGCCAAAATAACGGCACACACCGAAATTCATTTCCCCGACTGAGCTCAGACTTGGCACGTTGCCTGTGTTTTTTAAGTCATTTCTTATGGCTGGAATCTATTCACCCGGCTGCGATCTATTGCTTCGGCAATCCCTCTTTGCCCGGCACCGAACTCTATTATTGCTAAAAGCTCGTCATCGAATTCACTATTCGCAGATTGTATCTCTCATCCATCCAGTCCTCTGGAACGCTTATGATCCTTCTTGAATTTATATGATTTGAATGCAGAACCGAAGCTTGTTTGACTTTCCAAAATGCCATTTTTTCTCTCAATGTGACAAAAAACCACCATTGTCACAGCCACTATTCGCTCTCACACACCAGGGACCTAAAGTTATGCTCCCACTTACGTGAACTTAAGACCACAGTGTATATTTCATTAACAAAATGATCAATCACATATCAAACATATAAACAAGGCGCAAGCATATACCCCTGCCTTGCCTTTGTATTTGCATGCCTACGACCTAGGCATTCTCTGGTAGGTACTCGCTTACCTATTTAAATTATTATTAGTAATCATAATGATTAATAATAATTCATATTAATGATAATTTCCCCTTCCTTGATATGGCAACAACAGACGTTGGGGAAAATCTCGGTTTACCTGAGGCCTCTTTCAAAGAAAGTGACATGACAGTCTAAAAATAATCAGCACAGACTTATGCTGGAGTGAGTCCCTTTCTATAACTCGAGAAAGAAATTCCTCCCAGTTTACCTGGACCACGCCGAAAAGTGGCAAACGGCTTTTTCGTTGTCAATTAAAATAGGGCAAAGTGGTGGTACCTTTTTCAGAATCCCCCTCCCAAATTATCAGAAGACCAGTCCAATATCCCACATATAACGAAATAAAAAGTTTAGGTATTCTGTTATAACATAAATACGACTTTCTGAAGACCGAAAGATAAACGCTGTCCAAAAATACAACCTAATGCCATGCAACTGATACCGACCTGCTTTGCTCTCCCGTGAAAAAGGTTACCTGCATGATCTGAAAAATTACAAGACATCGCCTTTACACAACTTTGGTCTTAATTTTTTCCGCGGGGGTGGAGAGGGGTTAATAACGCACAAACTGCTGGAGCCATATAGTGTTAGAGAGGAAGGGGAATGAACTAGGCTTGAGCTAGGGCAAGGCGTCAAATCCTGCCCTTGGGTGGGCCACAAACCTTACACTTACAGAATATCATAGGCCGCGACCCAGAGCGCGCGCTGACAGCGCCACCCAGACCCCTAACTTTGCCTTGAGTAGATAAGAGGTGAAATACAGGAGAATAGGACCCGTATGACAGAAATAAGAAATCCTAAAAACCTGAAGCTAAAGAGGGTCTGTAAATAAGACCTGTGCCTACCTTACGCGTTTAAAATATTGCAACACAAAATAAAGAAACAAAACATTTCCTTTTGGTATTTAACATAATACTATGGATACAATTTCCAAGATTATGATGATGATGATGATTAGAGTTTTAGGGCACTGCAGCTGCAGAGGCTATATGTACCCGTCAATTTCCAAGATGAAATCAATAATCATACATTATCGGTGCACTGCGTTATCGGATTCTATGCATCTGCACACAAACACCAGGTGGCACAACTCTGCGTAAAAAAGCATATGCACTTAAAAGGGAATTAATTGCAAAACACCGCCTTGCTTTAAAAAGAATGACAGTCAGAGCTGTCAATTAAATGACCAGTCTCTCTTTGTTCACTCTGCAAAAGTTCCGAATTGTGGACTGCATAAGCCGCGATACTGTGCTGGAGGGGTTCGCCTGCAGTTATACCGTTCCGCCTAGCAAGGTGTGCGGGAATAGAGTGGCATACGCTCCACGGTCCCGTATCCGACACCAAGCTGGCAGTGCCCTCAAAATCCTCTTTTCTATCTCCCCCTCTCCCCCTCTCTCTCCTCCCTCACTCGCCCTCTCTCTCCATCTCTCTCCCCTCTCTCTCTCTATCTATCTCTCTCCATCTCCCCCCTCTCTCTCCCTCTCTCTCTCTCCCTCCCTCCCCCTCTCTCTCTCCCTCCCCTCTCTCTCTCTCTCCCTCTCTCTCCCTCTCTCTCCCTCCCTCCCTCCCCTCTCTCCCTCTGACCTCGTCCTGGAGCAGCGCGCGGTCGGCGGTGGACAGGCCCAGGCCAGGCTGCATGATGTCCCCCGGCACCGCCACCAGCTTCTGCAGCTGCTCCGGCTGAGACTGTCGCAGCACGTCAAATATCTGCCGGCACAACCCCTGCTGTCAGTCCCACGGCCGCCACTCACAGAGCGGCCCCTCCAACCCACTCGCACCTGCAAGATCGGCAGCAGTGTCTGAGACACTCGGCTGCACAATTACGCAGTATCTTAAAAAAGGAGAATTTCCACATTTTATCTTGCTACGTCAATTTCAATTTTCAATTTATTTATTCAATCGTCGACGGGTATTCCCAATTATGGACGAAGTCATTGTGATAAAATTATATACATACATGCACGAATGATAGCAACACTTACAGAATAATAAAACATCATGCTCACATCGCTAAAAAGTGCGCCCTAAAACATATTGTATACATTTATAAAAAACAGCACATACGGAATAATAAAATCTAATACAACGCTAAAAATATACTGTGGAGGTTTAAAACAGACCCTAAATCACAATGCTCTTAAATATTCAAAAACCTCTCTCCGAAACGTGCAATAATCGTCATGAAAGAAGTCAGACGTTGGGCGTTTTTGTAGAAAACTGTTGACTTCACGGGGCATCCTTACAAAAGGCTGTTCTTAACAGTGTTCACTCTGGCACACGGAACTCTAAACAGCGACAAATTGCGATTGATTCTTAATGGAGTGGACAGTGAAAATGAGCTGACTAAAAAACAAGAGTCAATGCGTCCGCGATAAAGGTTTCTCAAGAACATAAGATCATAATAATTTCTACGAGATTTTAAAGATGATATGTGATAATGTTGGAGAAGGTCAGAATATGATAGGGTGTGGGACGCAGCACGATGTGGAGAGTGATGGTTGAGCCATATCAAAAATTTATGTTGTACTCTCTCCAGTCTTTCTAAGTGTACCCTGGCTGCACCTGCCCAGACAACACATCCATATTCAAGTACTGAGCGGACATGCGCGTAGTAGGAAGTTCTCACGGAAGACGGGCTGAAGTGTCCTCTCGTTCTAAGTTTTTGGAAGGATCGAAATAAAACGCCTAGGGCCCTGTTTGCTTTTTTTTACTGTATTGTCAATGTGTGGGCCAAATGTTAATTTTTCGTCAAGAATGACACCTAGGTCCCGAATTGAATTGACATGTTCCAGAGCTGTGTTTTGAATAAAATATGTGGTTCTCAGTGGAATTTTCTTGAGGGTCATCCGAAATGATTTACATTTTGAAGGATTTAGGCGTAATTTCCAGGTTTGAGACCAAGTGCAAAGTCTGCACAAGTCCTCTTGCAAGAGCGCCGAATCGTTTGGAGAGGTTATCGTTCTGAATATTTTGACATCATCTGCAAACATTAAACAATGTGACTTTATATTGGAAGGAAGATCGTTAATGAATAAGGCGAACAAGAGGGGAGACAACAGCCCACCTTCCGGTGTGCCAGACTTAACATGGGACCACTGTGAGCATTTACCATTAACAATAGTACGTTGCTGTCTGTCATAAAGATATGATTTCAGTAGTTTCAGGGCCAGGCCAGATAGATGATATGAATTTTTTAGTTTATGAAGAAGGAGGGCGTGGTTAACACTTTGGAATGCAGCCGAATAATCCGTATAAATGCAATCTGTCTGAGTGCTCGAAGAAATTGAGCCCCATCCTGTTTTCAAAAGACTGGCCAAGTTGGTCACGCATGACCTTTTGGTAACAAAACCATGTTGGGCAGAAGAAATGGCTGGACGTACATGATTCAAGAGTTGAACATACATGATTCGCTCAAGCACCCTGCCAAAAAGAGGGGTGAGGGAGATAGATCTATAATTTGAGGGATCAGAGGTGCTACCTTTTTTGTGTATTGGAATGACGTTTGCTTGTTTCCACAATTTTGGGAAAGTGCCTTGTGCTAGAGCTAAGTTATAAATGATTGTAAGCGGAACCGAGAGCTCATCGTGACATTCACGAATTATTCTTGCGCTAACTCCATCTGGTCCACAGGCCTTGGCCACTGGAATTTCCTCCAGGATCGCCCGTACAGCTTCTGTGTTACAATGAAACTCCCTGAGTGGCTGAAGGTTAAAATCGGGGCGTCTGGTAGATAAGCTGCACCTGGTTCAGTAAACTTGGAAGAGAAAGCACGATTCAGAATATTTGCTCGCTCTCGGTCATCCGTGACACTGACACCGTTAAATTTCAGAACCGGAAGTGAATGTTTTCCCCTTTGATGCATTTCAAGAACGACCAGAACCTTTTGGGATTAGTCTTGAACTCGTGCGTTAAATTTACCAAGTATTCACCATACCTAACATCCGAGAGATTCTTAAACAGCGCCCTCTTCTGGCGAAACTCTGAAGCCGTTACATCACTCCTGTTGCGTTTCATTCTGCGAAAGGCTGTTTCCTTTTCCTTTAAAGCGCCCCTCAATTCACGATTAAACCACGGAGGAAACTTTCTTTTGATCGACACAACAGGAATAAAGTCACGAAATGCGGCATCTAACACACTATAAAACAAATCAACAGCTTCGTCAACGTGCAAGTCATGAAGAAATGTCCATGGAACTAATTCGAGTGCACGCTTCAATCCAGTGAAATCAGCACGCCTGTAGTTAAAAACACGGGACCTTGTGACCAAGGGAACATGGGATTTTACAGATCTTAAAACGCATACAATTTCCTGGTGATCTGAGTCAAACACTCCATCTCGAGTGGTGGTGATCACATCCAGTCACACTTGGGTGCCTCTTTGCTCTCAAATACTAGAACTATCATATCAATCTGCCGACAATGACGACGGTAGCCACAATGCGGTCGGAAAGAGTTGGTCGCGCTATCGTTAGCGACCACTAACGGCATCTTCCTGTGGCCATTTTGTGTTCCGCTCTCACGCCACTTTTGCCCTCCAGTGACGCGGGCGCAGAGTTTTGGAACACGGATGTAACGGGCGCTGTGTTCAGAGACAGGGTCGTGGTGGGCTCAGGGCGGGTTCAGACCTGTGGTTCAGGGACAGGGGCGTGGCAGGTTCAGACCTGTGATTCAGGGACAGGGCCGTGGGGAGCTCAGAACTGTGACTCAGGGACAGGGCCGTGGTGGGCTCAGGCCTGTGATTCAGGGACAGGGCCGTGGGGAGCTCAGACCTGTGACTCAGGGACAGGGCCGTGGGGAGCTCAGACCTGTGATTCAGGGACAGGGCCGTGGTGGGCTCAGGCCTGTGATTCAGGGACAGGGCCGTGGGGAGCTCAGACCTGTGACTCAGGGACAGGGCCGTGGTGGGCTCAGGCCTGTGATTTAGGGACAGGGCCGTGGGGAGCTCAGACCTGTGACTCAGGGACAGGGTCGTGGGGAGCTCAGACCTGTGACTCAGGGACAGGGCCATGGGGAGCTCAGACCTGTGACTCAGGGACAGGGCCGTGGGGAGCTCAGACCTGTGACTCAGGGACAGGGCCGTGGAGAGCTCAGACCTGTGACTCAGGACTAGGCCGTGGCGGGTTCAGGCCTGTGATTCGGGGACAGGGCCGTGGCGGGTTCAAACCTGTGACTCAGGGACAGGGCCTTGGCATGGCGGAGTTCCTGGAGCTGTTTCAACAATGATCTGGTCAACGAGGCCCGGTCGACTGTAATTCGGTAGACGGTGTGAGATTTGTGAGAAGAAGCAATGGACGCCACGATCAGGAACTAATCTGCATTCGTTTTCTTTGATTTCAAAAGTTTTATCGTGTACCAAACTGTCCCGCAAGAGTGAGGGATTTGATAAGGCCTATGATATCTGTCCCTTTCATGACCAGTGTCTACTGTCTAGACTAATTTTTTGCACACCTTTATTGTACGTCACTTATACCATATCACAAATCCACATGTCAGGTAGTCCTCCGACACCGCGTGCACAATGAGACACAGCACATAATAATTTTGGGTCTTATCGCGCCCACTTCAGGGTCATATGGCGTCGCCAACTCTTTCCTGTTGGAGGGTTTCTCGGGGGCCGCTTGCTCTTGTTCGGAAGCCGCCGGGTCTTGAACCCGGGTCGGCTGCGTGGCACGCTTGCTGCCCTCCCCCAGACACAGCACATATACTGGACAATAAAATCAATAAACACGTCACGTCGAACCCCGTCCCTTCTCTTCACACCCGGAACTATTGCTCTGACGTCACGCAACGCTCTGTCCATTCCATTTGCCGATGCATCCGTCGCTAAACTCAGCTTTGTTGGCAAATGCCCAAAGCATGCCCATTGTCCAGACGAAGTGGTGTGAAATTCCTGTGCTTTCAAGCCAGAAACCGATCCAATGTCAATTTGCATTGTTCATTAGAGTTCAGAAAATTTCTGATTCGTTGCATTCCCTGAAAAAGTTATTGCTTTCAAATGAGAATAGTTACGACATATTCATCAATACAGCATGTTAAAAACACATTAACTACACGTAAGAAAAGTACTACTAGTAACTGTTGTCCAGAGGATGTGATCCTGAAATGGTTCTGAAACGTTTCTGAAACCCTGATTGCAGTCCCTGAATATATTTTTGGGACGATAATGCTTGTTTATATCAATAATCACCAGTTCCCAAGGCACTCCTACACCCAACAGAAATAAACACCACGGGTGCAAAAGGCATTTCCCCTCTGTCCTTTAATAAGTTATCAGCTTCTGGTATCGTTGCCGACAAGACAAAATGAAATTGCTTCTAGGTTCAGACAGTGCCTCAACCCCGATTTCGGGGCCAAAATAGTAAGAAATGTTCCTCAATCTGACTTGACGTATAATCATGATGACTTAAATATAATCATAGAAGCATGGCGAGCACTGGGCCCTAAAAATCAAATTGGTACAAAAACATTCAAGCCTCTGTACAAAAACCACATACCCTCAACTACAAGCAGAGGCGCACCCAACCATCTCCAAAAAAAATACTTTAAAATATTTGCCTTGGTTACCGGGGTATCGCTGGGGAAAGGATTTTGAGTACGCAGAACTAATGCTTTCTGTGTAAAAGTAAGATCAAACCGTGCAGCTCTAATTGTTTTTCTCGTCTGCTAACCTAAATCTAACAATAGCGACGAGCATAGCAGATATGCCAAATTTAAAATGTACACACTGGGCTCGGCAGTTTTTGGAACAGTGGACGTGAACCATGGCTCACTGGGCCGTCGTTAGGCTCGGCAGTTTTTGGAACAGTGGATGCGAACTATGGCTCAGTGGGCCGTCATTAGGCTCAGCAGTTTTGGAACAGTGACTGCGATTTATGCTCACTGGTTCGTAATTCACAGCTGGCTGTCAATCGCCTCCCCCAAAATACCTAGTAGCCCAGTATTTTAATTCTTCTCGAAAAAAGTTTTCTATTTCTCAGGACGGTATCATTTTTGCAAACCTTTTTCGAGGATAGTTCTTCATGACACATATTGATTTCACGCTCGTGAAGCCCTCGTACATCAAACACGTAGGAGAGTAAAACTGGTTGAGCGTAGATAAGCGTAGATGAATTCGCATAGAACGAACAACACTTGCAAGCTTTTGAGACGGAGGGAAACAACATGTGCTGCCTTTCGATAAGACAGTCAGAGCTCGCACCTCGACCCGTTTAATCATGGCGTGCATGGCAACACGTTTACAAGCAGCCACGAGGCGTGGAACCAACCCGTCTGTCGTCTGTGACCCGGGTATTTAACTAGGCAGCATCAGTTGTGGAGGGTAGTGCTAGCACCGTGAGTGAAGCAACACAAAACAGGCGATCGTTAGTGGCGCCAGCACGCCAGACCCTAATACTAAGTGTCCACACCATCACCATGGCCAAGGCTCTGGCACTCTTGGCAGTCATCGCCACAGCTGCCGGAGCCACGTGCCCAGAGTCCTGGCTGCAGGTCAATGACTATTGCTACTGGGTGTCGAACTTCACCGCACCCTGGCGGTCGGTGTCGACGAGCTGCCACCTGACCTCCCCACGCTCCCAGCCGGTGTCCATCCACAGTCACTCGGAGAACCAGGCGCTGTCCTCCCTGCTGAAGGGCCAACGTGCTTGGATCGGGCTAAGTCGTGTCAGCGGTGGAGCCTTCAGCTGGAGCGATAGCTCTGAACTCGATTTTACATACTGGGAGAAACAAGAGCCACACCCGAGCGACCACTGTGGCATCATCAACCACAACACGGCCAACGGACAGTGGAGCAGCGTCGACTGCAGCCAGGAGCAGGTGTTCGTCTGTAAGCAGCCGACCAGCACCTGCCCTGAAGGGTGGTACCTGTTTGAAAACACTTGCTACACGTTCAACAACATCTGGATCAGAGGGGACGAGCAGGCCCATGCGTGTCTACAGCTTCACTTGGACGCCAGGACGGTCTCCATTCATAGCGAGGCGCAGAACGCTTTTCTGCTCTCCATTACTGCAGGCACTGAGCCGTGGATCGGCCTGCGACGTACGGGCACTGGCGGCAACTACACCTGGCAGGACGCCTCGCCCGTGGACTACACCAACTGGCACACAGAGCCGGACCACGCCAGCCAGTGGTACGTCTACATGGACGTCTACGTCGGCCAGTGGTGGTTCCGTGACAGTGACCGGACCAGGGCCTTCTTCTGCCAAATCAAGCTCTGATGAGGATGCCTTGTCTCTTGTAGGGTTTGTAAAAGTACCCCGTCGCAGATAAACTGCTTATCTCATTCAGCACATCTCTGCAGATATTGAAAAGCCATGATCATTTTATGTTATCATATAAAAAACCACTGTTGTTTTTCTTTAAAATTATTGCGTCGGTAGTTGCTTCCAACAGCTAGCCAATTGTATCTGAACATTCAACTACTAATGCATTGCCTTTTTATAGACCTTTCTGCAGTGGCGTAGATTTGGAGCTGCAGAAGTCATCCCAAGGTTAACCGGCCGTCAACAGGGCCAGACAGTGGAGGTTGCGCGGTCAAAATGCCGTCTTGCATATTTTCTTACATAAGCATAAACGTGCCTACTTGTAGAGCTCGGAAAAGTATTAACTATATACAGTCCATCGAATGATGAACTCAGTTCGTTGGCGTTTTTCGCTCACTAACACATATAAAGCTAGATTTAAGCCCAGTCGCCACCCAAAATATAGACGAAGTGCCTACTCCAGTGCCTCTGGGAGCCTGGGTGAGTTTTAAACAGATAAAACAGCTTGCTAATTATATGGATCACTTGCATCCATGTTGCCATGCAAATCTGCAGCGGAAAGTGACCATATTCGTGCCGATTGTTTACATAGTTTAAGAAATAGACCAGAAGGAGATGATATTTATACGGCGACGTTATGTCAGGTCTCTCGGAATTAAATGAACGTAAGATAGCGTTGTCCCTAAGATATCATATTTATTTCCGGTGTATGTTGTTATTCATCTAAGTTGAAGAAATGGCATGTATATGACTACTCCCTGTAGTACAAAAAAACTGATTCACTAATGGAAGCAACACCTGCCCCGAGATCGTGTACCACAGAGCATAACTTAAGCACAATCACCTAAATGTGTTGGTAATTTAGAATCCTGTCCGAGCAATTATCGGACTGACGCCGGTCAGCTGTCGGTTGCGAATCGGGCCGGTCACCGATGGGCGTCCACCAGTCAGGCACGGCTGAGAGAAATCAAGGTGGAGCACCAGCCGACAACAATCAGGCCAGTGCCAGCCGGATGGTTGAGGGAGGGGCAGCGAGGTAGCCTGTCTGTCTCCCAGATCCAGCGGGGGTGGTTTCGGGCTGAGTGACGCTGTCTGACCAGGGTCAGCGCCGGGGGCGATGATGTCTAAACAGCTGGAGCGGGGTCATCCACTGGCGGGTTAGTGACAAAGCAAACCGCTCAGACTGTGGGGAAATGACAAAGATGGCTCGGTTATCTAGCCATCACACCACGCATCCCCAGGTAGAAAGCATGATGTAAGAAGCGCAAAATACTTTTTCGGAGGACTAAATGCGATGAAAAGAGAGACAGGGAGAGTGCGGTATCACAGACAAGGGTCAGCACAAAGTGCAATGGCAGACTGAATAAACATTTCAACATCAGGGCAAATCAATTTAAACATGAGCATGACAATTTTGGGGATTTCACCAGACTGAGGTGGATCTAACCCACCTAAGTTCAATGCAAAATAGAACACTGCAGCCTGGCAGGCGTCCTCGAGAGACAGTGCCCTGAGGCAACGGAGGGCTGTAGATAGTGCACCTCAAGGGACAGTGCCCTGAGGCGACGGAGGACTGTAGCTAGTGTATCTCCAGAGACAGTGCCCTGGGACGACGGAGGACTGTAGCTAGTGTATCTCCAGAGACAGTGCCCTGGGACGACGGAGGACTGCAGCTAGTGTATCTCGAGAGACAGTGCCCCAGGCGAGGTGGAGCAGCCGTTGACGGCGCGGGCGGGAGAGGCCGCTTCCCTCCGGGGAGGTGGCCGGTCTGGCAGCGTCCCAGCTCCCGCCCTGACATGTCTGGTCGATGGCGGCCGCTCGCATGCCGACTCAGGGCGGACGGGTTAGTGCTGCACTCTCAGGCGATGTCGCCATCTGCCCCACACGTCAATGACTCCCAATATCCTGCTTTCGGCTCATCGTGAACCCCGACAGGCGCGCTTCATCTTCAGCGGGTACTTTGGTTTTAGCTAATATCTCTAGCAATACTTCATTAAAATATTGCTTAGAAAATCCTTATTTTCACATTTAGGATCGCTGTGTCGGTGAAGTTCTCCCGGGATTTGCTTCAGAGACACGACCACACCATTTGCATGAGCCATTCCCGCAATGACAGCTAGATTTGAAAGCCAACGTTTAAATTCCCCACAAACCACAGGCACAGGCGCCACTCTCAGATTGCATCTCCTCACGGGCCAGTTGCCAGTTGATATGGTATATGAGCATATGTACAAGCATATGCCGGATAAATGTTTGAGTAACGGGGCTTCCATAGGCGGATCCAGGGGGGCAAGGGGCGGGGGGCACGTGCCCCTCCCCGATCGAGCCTCGGCGCCTCCCTGAAAGGTCGATGGCGCCCCCCTGAAATGTCGCTTCCCACCCTCCCCCAGGATACGAAAGTCGGCGCCCACCGATAAGATTTGGCACCCACCTGATAGGTTTTGCCGGTCATAAGTGGCGCCCCCCTGGTCCGGATGGCGCCCCCGGAAAGGTGCCCCCTCCGATCGGCAATCCTGGATCCGCCTATGGGGGCTTCTACGGGGAATCGATCTCAAGCATTCTTCCATGCACAGCCAGTTATTGGCCAAATACCTAGAAAACACCACGGTATTCATCCGTTTTGGTTTTGAGATAATTTTAGCAAAACAGACAAAATAATAGCGAGTTGGCCCTCCCTCTACCGCATATGGAAAACCCACAGAATCACCATATTCAGCTACAAGGGAAGGCTTAGACCATCCACCGCAGACCTATTATCTCTAATAAAGCAATATCTAAGGGAAGTCCGTGAAAGAGCACGAACTTAACATTCTAAAAGCTTTCACTTTTCTACTATCTGTCTTACATTACATGTTTTAATATAGTTGCTTGGCCTGGAGATTTCGCGGTGCACGTGGTTCTGGTTTCAACTCGATGTATCTAAAAGGAATTCGTCACGAGCCCAACAAACATAAAAAAGTCACATGCGTACTCATGCCAGAGTCAAGATACCTTTACTTAAAGGTACGTTCAAGAGGGATTCCTTCACGCCCACGTGACGTCACATGACCGTGGAGGAATTCCTTCATCATTGGCCCGTGCGTCAAACTGCTGCTAATGCACTGCCCGCTTACGAATTTGTGAGAATACACAGCAATCTAGTTTATCCCAATTGCAATAGACATGCATTTCATTTTCTATTATGGGCCTCTTTTGGAAAAAAATTTGAATATTTAATCATTTAATTTTCCCATGTTATATGCTACCAGGTCTGACGTCACATCCGGTAGTCTGCGCTTGCTGTTGGAGGGGAGATGTGCCAGAGTGGGTCGATAAGGAGATTAGAGTATGCATGGATACCCCGCTGTGCTTTAGGTGCATAGGCCGTGGCGTTTTTTGTCGCCAAACTAGGCAATTGTAGGATTTTGTATCGCTCTAATTATACTGGAAAAATGCTGTAAATCGCGTTTTCCAAAAATGAATTACAAACTCTGTCCCGAGCAAAGATACGTCATCATACCTCGCAACTATGCGCACTCTTTGAACAATGGTTTACTACGGATTCTTGTCGGACATGCTTCCTTGAAAAGGAAGGTCTTCATAAATATGTCGGCAGGCACTTTAGCGTGGGCTCCGGTCCCGGAACACAGTCCTAGTTCAGCTTTCTTAATGATGAAAGACCTTAATAAAATACTTTTCATGATAGAAGCATGGTCTACAAGTTTACCTGATTAAGAAATATATGAAGAGTGGCAAAACACTTATTTTGCTCTGTTCTACCGCAGGAAGAACAGAAGCACGTCAATTTTTCAACCAAGGCGGTGACCCTGCTTTCTTATAACAGCATCCCCACCATCTCAGGGGCTGCTAAGGAACCCAAGCAGCTGCTGCGTACTCTTATCTCCTGCATACCCTTACCCATCCTTACCCTACAGCAGCATTAAGCCATGCGGCTAATCGTGGCATCTTTCAAGGACGAAGAAAAAGACTTAACGTCTGCACACTTCCTGCCCCAAGGATATTAATGCGATTAAGCAACGGTCGGTCGGGTGTCCGCTTTCAGTGAGGATTAACGGCAGCTTCCCTACGCTCACCTTCATGTGACACCAGGCAAAACCCATCCCCATTCGGAATGGCGAGACTGGAGGGGGCGTGTGATGGACTGCAAAGATGCGATACTGTGCCGGACGGTTTCGCCTGTAGTTATTACTGTGCTGACTAGCAAGGTGTGCCGGAATGGAGTGGATAGTCTCTGCGGTGCAGTATCTGACGCTAAGCTGGCAATGCCCTCGCCGTCCTCTCTCTCCCTCTTTCTCTTTCCTTTGGTCCTCCCTCCTCCCTCTCTCACGGTACCAGTTACAGCGGCATCGGAATGGGATATGCAGGATAAGACAGGCAGGATGAAGCAGGTGAGCGGAAACACTGGGGATGGGACAAAAGATGCGACAAGCGGTATGAGGCAGGGTATGAGACAGAGTATAAGACAGTGGAGAGAACAGGTGGGATGAGACCGGCAGGATAAGATAGAAGCTGAGACATGTGTGATGAGACAGGGTATGATACAGAGCGTGAGACAATGGGATGAGACAGGGTATGATACAGAGCGTGAGCCAATGGGGTGAGACAGGGTATGATACAGAGAGTGAGACAATGGGGAGAGACAAGAAATGAGACGGAGCGTGAGACAATGGGGTGATACTGAGTGTGAGATAATAGAGTGGGACAGGGTGTGAGACAGATGGGGTGAGACAGGGTATGATACAGAGCGTGAGACAATGGGGTGGGACAGGATATGATACAGGGCGTGAGGCAATGAGGTGAGACAGGGTATGATACAGAGTGTGAGACAGAGTGTGAGACAGGGTATGATACAGAGCGTGAGACAATGGGGTGATACAGAGTGTGAGACAATGGGGTGAGACAGGGCATGATACAGAGAGTGAGACAATGGGGAGAGACAAGGAATGAGACGGAGAGTGAGACAATGGGGTGATACAGATGAGATGAGTGTGAGACAGAGTATGATACGGAGCGTGAGACAATGGGGTGATATAGAGTGTGAGACAATAGGGTGAGACAGGGTGTGCCAGTCGGGGTGAGACAGTCCGTGGTCTGAGGCAGACCGGCCGCTGCACTATCCACCGTCGCAGATGAATCCATCAGCGGGCGGCTCCAATGCCGCGGCGGGCCGCCGGCAGTCGCCGACCGTCGCCACTTTCGCCACCGCGTGCCGTTGGGAAACAGGAGGCATTGCGTCGCGCACAGACGGCCGCGACGCGGCAGACGGCGGCGTTACGTGACCAGGCGGCCACGTGATCACGCGACCACGCAACGGGCAGCGGCGGTCCGGGATGACGGGGAGGCCGGCGGGCTCGGCCAACGGCGTATGGTCCGGGGGTCCGGTCAGAGTGGTTCCGACCAGGGAGTACACAATCGATGTGGACAAACTGCTGTGGAACAAAGCACAGAGCCGATTCTACAACTCATAGATGGTTCTTTAAAACTGAACAGTGTAGCCCGCGGGTTATCAAGAATGGTTAGACAAGAAGTGATGACGCAATAGGACTTGAAACAATTCACACGTTTCGCACGAGTTTGAACTTTAAACTTAGTGGACTGAATTTGATTGAATTTCCGTCCGTCATCTCTTTGTGCGAACAGGAGGTAAGAAGTGGGATGAGAAGGTTAAGCAAACAAAAATCGTG
Source organism: Lepas anatifera (assembly GCA_034440635.1). Taxonomy (NCBI): domain Eukaryota; kingdom Metazoa; phylum Arthropoda; class Thecostraca; family Lepadidae; genus Lepas; species Lepas anatifera. The sequence continues at coordinate 1,092,698 of JAOTON010001320.1, forward strand.
TGCTTTCATAAAACAGGAATATAACAGTCTCAAAAGATGTTATCGTACAGTCATTGTTTTTATATAGTTTCTGAGTCTCCATAAAAAGCACCAGATGAGGCTCTATGGAGAGTCACATTAGAATTTAAGCCAAGTTTTTCAGGTGTCCAACCAGAGACAGAGTTTGGTCCCCCGCTCAAGCCTAGCTCATCCCCTTTCCCCTCCGACGCCTATGAACTCAGCAGTTGGTGCGCCGTTACACCCCAACAATTTTTACCATCCATGCTTTTCAGCACAAGCTTTACAGAAAAGAGCCAGGGAATATTCGTTATTCATGCATCGTAGCCACTGCGTGAATACTATATTTCAATATTATGTTAATTCGTTTTTAGAAGTGTTCTTCAAAATCAGAGCCATCAATTTAACATGGGCTGATTTATATGCATATAAATTCAATTTTCAATTGTTAACTTTCTTCCTACATTTTAAATGGAACCCACTGTTGCCGAGAAAATGTATGATAAAGACGTTAACATTTTTCAAAGCCCCCATGGCAACGAAATCAATGTTGCTTCTAAAGCACTGGGAGCACGATTGCGCTGAAAAATTTGGGTAGATTTGACTTCACCGTCCAGATTTAAGAACAATGAAATACAAACGTTTAACTTTGGTTTTATTTTTCTGTAACCGTCTAGATGAGTGTCATATTATTAGTATCAAAATAAAGAAAAAATGCGGAGATAAACTTCAAACCACTTTTAAAAATTCAATCTTCAGACCCATCACTAAAAATATAAACAGCACTGATGATTTGAAAATGACTCTGATACTATAGTTGGGTTTTATTTCAGAATGTGGACACTGCCCTGACAGGCTAGGTGGTATGCATGCGTTTTACAGGAAATGTGGCACCTTGGTCAAATCCTGGAATTTAGTGAAATTAGGCGTACTTTTAGCCAAAAATAATGAAACCACTCATGATTTCTCTCAAAAAATGTTCAATAAGCTCAATATTTTGTTTTAAAAATACTCCTCTAGGAAAATAAATAAATATCTGCCTGTGGATGATGTCATGATCTGGCAACCACTACCATACTTGAAACGCTTCAAGGGCTTCGATTGGCTGATGCTCATCGTGACGTCAGCATATGTTGTCACACCAGCAGCTCACAACAATGGCCGCCCGGCGTGGGGCTGATGACGGGCTGGTGTCAGGTAGCTTTTAGCTTTTTTCTACGGAAATATCGAGTTCCACGACAAATGATATATGGAGTACCGGGTTTTCCGACTTGCTTTACAACTTGGCTATCTCAGTTAAAATCACGTTATGAAGGTGTCACATCCCCTTTAACCCTTGCCCCGGTGGCGGGTACGAGCCACCTTCGCCCTGGTGGGGGGCTAAAAGACCCCCCACGATCTCAAAACTAAGAGAGCTAGAAAAAGCGCAAAACGGCAATCGAAAGCTCTTCGAAAATGATATCGAATATACTTCGGTCATTTTTCTTGTCAGGTCAATATCAAGGTCACCAGAGGTCAAAATAGGTCAAAATCGCTAATATGAGGTGTACTAAGAAAGCCTCCTATATCTCAGAAACTATGATAGCTAGAAACATTTTTCTAACACCATTCAAAAGCTCTTGAGATGCGCTTTCACTACAGTGGCATTCATTTTCGTGTCAGGTCAAAGCCTAGGGAGCTACAGGTCACTAAATATTGGGCATATTCTTGGGAATGTCCATAGCCACCCATGCATAAGGGCGTTTACTTTTTCGCTAATAGCTTCCAAACCAAACAAGATACAGCCATAGTTTATGCACCATTGCAATCCTCTCGTCAATACGAATCGAATGATATATGATATTGCTATGCCAGGTCAAATTTAAGAATTTGACCTGACCCAGGTCAACGGTCTGACCCAGCTTGACCTGGTATAGTCATGATGTATATCATTTGACTTCCAGTGACTATACAAACACTTCGGTGACAAAATAAAAGCTCTATCTTAGTTTATTCAAAATTTATGAGAAAAACACCAAAAATGCTTATTTGACCTAAGGTGACCTTTTAAAGGTCACAAGTCAAAAATTTTGGTATCAGCTTCAGAAATGGGCTAAGAGCAAGTCGTAACCGATGTTTGAAGTTGATTCCATCCATACTTACTGAGAAAAGCTCATTTCGTGATTTTCCCATGCATTGTCAATGGGGAGGTCATGCTCTGCACATGACCTTAGGTCACCAATATCAAAAATCCCGGAACAAATGTTGTAGCTCCTGGTGGGCCCAAAATGTGGTATGAGTTTCAACTTGATCGATTAACCCTTCTTTTAGCTATGCCGTCCTAAGTATTTTTTGAGGTGAGGTCACTTCACCTGACCTGGTGACCTGACCTGATATGACCTTGAGCCAAAATTTTCAGGAAAGATGTAAAAATGATGAAGGAACAGCTAGACCAGGTTTGGCGGCTGCGCGCCGCCGTTTTTTGGTCACTTCGGAAAAACGCGAGGGGGTCTAAAGACCCCCACCCGGGCGAAGGTTAAAGATCGCCTATTAGATAGCACGTGCTTAATAGGTACGGTACGCAAGGCAGATTTTCTCACGCAGAAAATTTGCAAGGAAATACAAACGTAATCTAGGTGTGAATAAAGCAAAGTATTTATGACTAATGAGCTAAGAAATAAGAATGAAAAGCATAAAAACGTTTCAGGGTGAGAATGGGGTTGCTGAAGGCGCGTAAATCGATTAAAGGAATCCAATCCATATATAATTGATGCTTGCACCCAAGGCTTTAAAAACATTTAGTCTCCAAATTTTGCTGCTTGCGTGTCGTTGGCCGTATTTACATGAGATGGGTTTTTAAAGTTAGGCCGACTGACACTAACTCGGTGCCATTAGGGCAGCCATGATGACTTGGGAGTCCGATCTTGTGCCATAGCTATGTACCTTCTTGGGTGGCCATGGGATGGGGCCATACAAGGTCATAAAACTTTTTAAATGTAGAGCCTGAAAAATGCCGTACCTGACCCAAAGGTTAGTATGGCGCCCTGCACTATTTCATGAAACACTGCAACCACAAGAACGTTGTTTGGTCAGTCTGTCCTTGTCATTAACCTATTTACAATATGTATGTGTTCTGTGGAGTGATGTTGATTTAGTTGGAGTACAACATCAAGACTGAAAATAATAGAAGGAAACCGTTTTAATAGTTGTACAAGAGCAATACACTGGAATGTATATCCTGTTCTTCAACCTTCCAGGAATAGGTATTCAGATCTGATTTCTAAAACCCTGTGTTCCGTTCTAGTACGTCAGGCCTGAAATACAAACAGGAAACGGTTTTCGATGGTGTAATAAATATTTGTAGTTTTGCCCGTTTAGTTCAAGGTTTTCGATGGTGCCCCCGGTATAAGTTTTAACGAGTAGAGATAAGATATTATCGATGTGCAGCCTCAAAATTATCAACGTAGCAGTCTGACGACATGATAAAATTGAGTTAAGACCTATCACTCTTGTTAAAACTTATAAAACCAGCAAGTTCCCCCGCAGCAGCGATTCTTTCCACGCTTTGTGCTAACGGCAGTCTTCAGCCTTGAAATAATGTAACTTCATCCGATATCATTTTTGTAGAAATTTACTTAGTTACTATCACATAACTGGGTAACTGGGTATAGCTGGGTTTCAAGACTGTGATCATACACGCATACGTATCAACTACATTTTCATATCATAATTGACTCACTTAGTTGCAAAACCTCAGCGATGCCTTGTGAAGATAAGTATTCTATCTACTTTGAAAGCAGGCTCAGACGTCAAGCAACCTTGAAGAGCAGCAACACTTGCTGGTTTTCGCAACCATATATGATTCAGCCGATTTTTTGAAGCTGTCAGATCCTGGATGTAGGCTGCTTACCACTGGTAGCGGTCACCAGGCAAGGCATGCGGCTCTTTTTTGCAATTATCTCAGGCCTCCAGGCTTAGTGGATCTGGCAGCTGGCGCCAGGGTTGAAGGCTCGCTGGGGTTACAAGGTAAGCATGTACACAGATAAGGCAGCCCCTTGTGGCTCCAGGTTTATGGGGTTAGTGACTATAGCATGGATTCTCCATCCCAATGCCTGTGACATTCCTAGATCAAATATTTGTGAGTCAAACCTAGTTCCACAGTTCTCTCGCTTGTTGAAATACCAGTGACGCAGCGAAATTTTGGGCGCTGGTTCCCCGACGTCATTTTTCAGTGCTTAAATAAAAACCAATCATTTCCATCACTGTAAGAGTAGGAAGTTAGCTTCTACACAAGCAAAATAAAACAAAATTGATGGATCAGACTTTGCATACTGTAGTTAATTACGACATGCCGTATGATCGAATATCCCACTCGTCTTATAATTCCAGCTTTATGACACAATGTCTGATCAAAGTTTTCACTCATCCTGGAATTTCAGCTATATGACTGCTGGGTGTTTCAAATCGGGTCGAGCTTCATCTACATCATCATTACAACATTCGAAGTCTAAGACGCACTGACAACGTAGGTCATGCGGTGACCATTAACTTCATTTACCATGTTTTTTTAACGATGCATACAATTTCCCAAATGCATATATTCGAATTTTCTCAAGTGTTCTTGTAAGCAACACCGCCAACATTTCATTCACAATTTCTTCGCTTTCCTCAGAAAACTGAGTGGAGAGACACAGGATCAGTGATTTGGCATTAAACTTGGTACAATACCTCCAATGAGACGTTGGACCCCTATCAGGCCACCACTAGATATTGATTCCAAACATAACGGGATTATCAATTCCGACATGCCCACTGATGTCTCTTGAAAGTAATGCCTGATCATTCAAAGCATCAGTTGCCATCTCAGGGCAGCTCCTCGTAGTTCCCAACGTCCTTCACTGCTGTGCGGCATGTGCATATCTGATCAGGACTGGATGCCTGTCTTTCTTGACACCTGCCAAAGCGTCGTCGCCGTTCCAAATCGGGTCCAAATGCGCGTCCATGATTCAGCTGGTGTTGCCATTCAATACTAATAGGCCGACCAAATCCAGGAGGAAACAGGCCCGCGTCGTTGGTAGCAATCCCTGGCTGGTGTATAAGTTAAGCCGATTTTTCGAGCGTTGGGTAATGGTGGGCGACCTTCTCTGGTGCCGACCAAGCAAGACTTTGTTGCAAAAGGTAGGCACACAGGTGAAAGGTAGATGAACAGAGCAATAGGCCACCCACATCCGTGATGAGTACCAAGTATCTTGCAGTAGTCTGGATAAAACCATGACGGTATTGTTGGCTGGAACCAAATGGATGCGAAAATGTGCGTAAAGAGAATAGGGAGCAGTGGTGGACTCAGGACTTCATTTCGGGGGGCGGGCTAGGGGTCTGGACTATAGCCTAGCCCACCATTGGAGCCTCCGACTTGCAATTACTGTAGGTAATGTCAAATTTCGGGAGGGAGGGGTTGAGCCCTTAGCCCCCTTGTATCCGCCACTGATAAGAGTTACTGACTGCACTCAAATACTCGAGGAAGTGGACTGAAATTCGGAATTGAGACTATTAGCCAACGCTGCGGGTGGGGTAGAACAGACATTTTGGATCCCGACCAAGTGGTATAAACCAGTCCTCCTTTCAGCAGGGCATCTTTGTATTTGGAAGAATAAAGGTGGAACAGAGGTTTGGAGGTTCGTGAGCCGTCAGACAAAAGAAGTCTTAGACGCCGATGGCATCGTTATATCGGAAGTGATGTGGAACCGTGAACGTGAAAGTTGTCCCATCCGAATCACCTTGTTTTCAAACAACAGAATTAGACATCACACCAGTAGTTATGAAACGTAATTAAAAAATAGTGTTCTAACCTTGCTTGGGACGGCAGATTGTTGGATTTCCTAAAAAAAGAGCGACCAGACCGAAAAAGCTGGTACAAGAAGCCCTAAAGAATGCATTACCTGCATCCGTCCAGTTGTTTTGATACATGACACATTAAGTAAGCGACCTTCTCTTTTCTTTGTAGAGACTCGAGTTATCTAACATTGGAAAACATGCCTCACTTACACCTGATTTAACTCTCTGTGCCGTCATAGGCTGGCGTATATTGATCATCATTTTTATGGTTTAACGATGCACCAATTGCTGACGTCATATGGCGTCGGAGGGGAAGGGGAAAGAGCTAGGCTTGAGCTGGGGCAGGGCGCCAAATCCTGCCTCTGGGTGAGCGTATATTGAGCATACGCAGGCCCACTTGAAAATATGATGGAACAGTTTCATTGACACTGTTTTTTTCCCGATATCATCATCAGTTTTTGGCTTAACAAGGAATGTTCGAGACTCCTCTCTCAGTAAACTCAGATGATGATGGCTGATATGATCACCTTGACGATGAGGAGCTACTCTTGGCTTGTTTTCTACATGTCTACTATCAATTTAGGGGTCCTACAATAGTTTCAGTGGTCCAAATCAATTTTTTTCTTAAAGAGACGCAATTTAGCTCCCGCTTTCATCCACCCACATTACAATATCCACTCAAATTATGTATCATAATCATATCAGGAAATATATGGAGTATCTATTGACAGGAAAAAAATATGATGATTACGCTACGCCAGAATTGAAGGCGGGGCTTCCCGTTTATTCTTCTCACCCTGGGGCTTGTGTTGGTGGCCGCGGCCGGCGGGGCGGCCCCATGCAGCTAATTCGAGGACTGGCCCTCCGATCACACAATGTTTAATCCACTAACATCACACAGCTCCAGAGCAGAACGTACCAGGATGCAGCCGTTCCCACGTGCATGAGGAAGTTCAAGGTTTGTTTAGGGGTACGGGGGATAAACTGTGACCTCTTCCCGCCGGGAATGGCGCGGTCACAGTGACCTCTCCCCATCGGGAGCGGCGCGGTCACAGTGTTCTACAGCTGAGACGATGAGCCTCGGCATTGACTCCGCGCACATCCGCCGGACATGGTGAAACGAGCCGCCCGCCGCGTCCTCCAGCTGACATCCGCCAAAACCCCACGGCCAAACATCCGCACAAGGGCCTTGATGTCTGTAGCCTCTCACAACTTGCGATACCTAGATTTCACAACTATAGGCACTGAAAGCCGTTGTTTTAGCCTAACTGCAGTGCGACAGATTCAGCTGGTCTTGAAGGTCAGTGGCGCAACTCCAGAACTGGATCCGCACGCCAGTTGTGACATTGGCACAGATGCCTGCTGTGGGCTCTAATCGCCAGCACCGAACTGGGTGAATTATGACGCCTGATTGAGGATTCTGGAAAACGCTGGAAGGTCCATGCCCCGGGATCACTGACGTAAGTCTGCGGACACTTTTCTATTGGCTTAGACGCTGCACATCGTGGATCCCCTCCGTGGACATCTGGTGGGACATTATCACGAACATGTTTGCGATCAGCTCGGCTGTCGTCTGTGGGGGTCAGCCGGGCGGACTGTTCTCTGGAGATGACCTCAGGTGGTGGCCGTTGCTGTTCGGGGTGTGTGCTGACCGCTAGCCTTGTCTGGGCGGACTGTTCTCGGGAGATGTGACCTCAGCCGGAGGCCGTTGCCGTTCGGGGTGTGTGCTGACCGCTAGCCTTGTCTGGGTGGACTGTTCTCTGGAGATGACCTCAGGTGGTGGCCGTTGCTGTTCGGGGTGTGTGCTGACCGCTAGCCTTGTCTGGGTGGACTGTTCTCTGGAGAGGACCTCAGCCGGAGGGCGTTGCCGTTCGGGGTGTGTGCTGACCGCTAGCCTTGTCTGAGCGGACTGTTCTCTGGAGATGACCTCAGCCGGAGGCCGTTGCCGTTCGGTGTCTGCTGACCGCTAGCCTCGTCTGAGCGGACTGTTCGCTGGGAGATCACTCAGCCGGAGGCCGTTGCCGTTCGGGGTGTGTGCTGACCGCTAGCCTTGTCTGGGTGGACTGTTCTCTGGAGATGACCTCAGCCGGAGGCCGTTGCCGTTCGGGGTGTGTGCTGACCGCTAGCCTTGTCCGGGTGGACTGTTCTCTGGAGATGACCTCAGCCGGAGGCCGTTGCCGTTCGGGGTGTGTGCTGACCGCTAGCCTCGTCTGAGCGGACTGTTCTCTGGAGATGACCTCAGCCGGAGGCCGTTGCCGTTCGGGGTGTGTGCTGACCGCTAGCCTCGTCCGAGCGGACTGTTCGCTGGGAGATCACCTCAGCCGGAGGCCGTTGCCGTTCGGGGTGTGTGCTGACCGCTAGCCTTGTCTGGGTGGACTGTTCTCTGGAGAGGACCTCAGCCGGAGGCCGTTGCCGTTCGGGGTGTGTGCTGACCGCTAGCCTTGTCTGAGCGGACTGTTCTCTGGAGATGACCTCAGCCGGAGGCCGTTGCCGTTCGGGGGTGTGCTGACCGCTAGCCTCGTCTGAGCGGACTGTTCGCTGGGAGATCACTCAGCCGGAGGCCGTTGCCGTTCGGGGTGTGAGCTGACCGCTAGCCTTGTCTGGGTGGACTGTTCTCTGGAGAGGACCTCAGCCGGAGGCCGTTGCCGTTCGGGGTGTGTGCTGACCGCTAGCCTTGTCTGAGCGGACTGTTCTCTGGAGATGACCTCAGCCGGAGGCCGTTGCCGTTCGGGGTGTGTGCTGACCCGCTAGCCTCGTCTGAGCGGACTGTTCGCTGGGAGATCACCTCAGCCGGAGGCCGTTGCCGTTCGGGGTGTGTGCTGACCGCTAGCCTTGTCTGGGTGGACTGTTCTCTGGAGATGACCTCAGCCGGAGGCCGTTGCCGTTCGGGGTGTGTGCTGACCGCTAGCCTTGTCTGAGCGGACTGTTCTCTGGAGATGACCTCAGGTGGGGCCGTAGCCGTTCGGGGTGTGTGCTGACCGCTAGCCTTGTCTGGGCGGACTGTTCTCTGGAGAGGACCTCAGCCGGAGGCCGTTGCCGTTCGGGGTGTGCGCTGACCGCTAGCCTTGCCCGGGACACCGACTTTCACTCTCGGAGGTGCAGTGCGTTCAGGCTGCGTTATTACCGACCGGCTGAACAGGTAAGCCGCGGTGCCGGATGTCTGGGCAGACAGCACCAACCCCACCCCGTCTGCTGCGAGTGCGCACCACTCAACCACGCAGCTGATGTGAACGGTTACACAAGCTAGGAATGCGGACTTACGAGTGCTTCTAGAGTTTCTAAACTCTATGCAGCAAAGTTAGTCACAAAGGAATGCTTACGTAAGAGTGTTCTTAATCTTAGCTTACTTTTTCTGGTAATTGGTATGTGCAATGTGCTGTATGAGATAGATGCGAGGAAAATTCAATGTTACCGAGATACTTTCAACGATTGGTCCATGGGGTTTGTGATTGGAAATACAGATTTTACACGAAAATAAACTATTTCTAACTATTGCAAAAAATACGGAAGGAAACTCGGTTCAAAAGCCCCACCTCCCAGTATTTCCGCTAGTAGTACGTTCGTCACCACTACACACCATTCTAGCTCTGTTGGGCTCTGTGAGTCGTCAGCAGTTGGCCGTGACACAGTCTGTGTGGGCGGTGACATTTCACTCCTCTGCTCCGCCGGCGTCTCGGTAAATGCCCCACTACGCCCGGGGACGAATCAGAGGGGCCGCGGCGGCTCACGGGGCCAGGGTGGCTCACCGTGCTGCCATCACTGGACGACCCGGGTAAAAGTAGGCTGAACGGGAGCCAACTGTAAGAGACGAGTTGGTAGAGGACCCCAGGAGGACAAGGGCGGACACAAAGCGCCGAAGGTGCAAGTGCTGGACGGGCGCAATTATTGACCAGGTTTGTCGTGGGAAACAAGAACCCAGCTGAAGCTGTGGGCAGTCTCTTCTGGCTCTAGATGAATATAGGTGGGTACAACTGATACCACTGATAGTTTTATTATCAGATTTATTCTTGTTCAACATATGTCACGCTTTCTTTTTGTCAGTTTCCATTCATTCGCAAAAGAACAGACGGAGCATGATTTCAAGAAAAAAGTTCTGATAGTAAGGAAAGGTTTCCCATTATAAGCCACCCTCATTTCCAGCAGTGCCACCATAATAACGTTTCTCTAGTCTCGTCGTTGGTGCGAGAGGGAATCTCATTTGTGTAGCGCCCGAAAGCTCTCCCTCTCTCTCTACATACGGATAACATTTCACATATGAGCGACTCGGCCTGGTCTGACCCAACTATCACGCTAATAAAAATTTGTTTATGTATACATGAATATATAGATGTAGTTTGTAAAAGTTAAAAGTTTGTAAAAATGTACAAATGATATCATCGTAAATGTGTTTTACCCGAATGAAACATGAACTCATGAAACACGGCATCAATTCAATCAGACGTGTCAAATTTTCAATGAAAACTAAAGTACTTCATAAAAAGAGCGTGCGTTTCCCCGAGACCTTTCATTCCCTGATAGTCTGTCCTTTATGATTCTTTGTCCCGTCTGTTGTGTTTGGTTGTGAGTATATCTGTATAAATCTGCCCGACTGTCGCACCAAAACAAGGAAAGAATAACATCGACATCAAGCTCACCACCGCGTAGTGTCATTCAGCCTCATTCTCGACCAACAAGCGCTAAGACCCGATGAAAGTGGCACGAACTGCGAACATAATTAAAAGAACCTCCAAATATAAACAAAAAAACTTTTAAATCAGCTAACTAAAACTACTTCTAGAAATACGATTGGGCTCAGTGACGAAAAGGATCAAAAGGTCAGTCAACACATGGAAAGACAGTAGAATGATGGCAAATAAGAAACGAGGAAAAGGCCTGGGCGATGTATTCACATTGTTACTAACAAGCCTTGGCGATGTATTCGCATTGTTCGAGTTCGACACAATGCTGCACAAATGACACAAAACCCACTTCTCCTTTATTCACGGGCCGGAGCTCCCATCAAAAGAAACAAAAAGCCTGTGCAGGGTTTGGAGGAACTCAGGTACCTCAGGCTCCGATTTTCAAGGATGTAACTCAATGGCAGGCTGGTTTGGCTGGTTGCCTCACAGGGAAGAGTGTATCGAAATCCGAAACAAAAACCACTGCTGATCCCCCACGGAGAGGCTGGAGACTGAGTCAGGTTGTTCTCGGCAGTTGAGAAGCAACAAGTTCGGGAGCGGGCCATATCACGGCTGCAGGGTCTCCAGTAAAGACACCTCACTGCTCCCGGATTGCACACCGGCGCTAGTGTGCCTGCCCGAGCCTGCGCTCTCGCTGTGTGGCAGACGTCTACCTTGTACGGGAAGTGGGATGGGCAACACCAGGACGGGACGGCATGGGACATTTTGCAGGTTTGCAGGAGTTGGGACGAGACAACTATAGTCAATATATCAGAGAAAACAGAATTGGACAGGCGTCACTTATCAGACGCATTCTCTGGAGACGGTATGGTACGGAACGGACCTAATCGGGAACGGTATGGTAGGGAACGGACTTAACCGGGAACGGTATGGGACGGAACGGCCCTAACTGGGATGGTATGGGACGGAAAAGACCTAACCGGGACGGTATGTGATGCATGCTAGAACGTTGCCCCATGCTATCCTCTTCCACGTGGTTCACAATCACCCTTCCCCAGAGCTGGCGGTGCCGAGACGTCACCCTTCCCCAGAGCTGGCGGTGCCGAGATGTGAGCTGTTGTCATGGCCGCCCCGGCCTGCCCCGCCAGAAGGACATTGACCCCTCGGTCCCGTGGTCGTCAGAGCAGCACTGACTGAATGGCGGACTAAAGCCAATTCACAGTGGAGGAGGGGGGGTGGGGCACAACTTCACAACACATCACTCAAGCCGGTCGGAAAGAATCTGGAGAAGGGACTGGTGCGTCGCCTCTCCGGAGCTCCCAGCACCTGCAGGGGCGGGGACCGCCGACAACGAGGGATGGTGTGGTGGCCGTGGCAGCTTCGGGGCTTTGCGATACACCGACTGCTGAGGTCATATGGCGTCACCAGCTCCCAAACGGAGGGTACCATCGGAAAGAGTTATGCAGAATACCCGCCCAGGATTTAAGGCTGGGTCAGAGGGTTGGGAGTCGAAGGCGCGTCGCCAGCGCCCTGGGGCCTGGTGCAGGTGTGTCGGAGCAGACTCAGGGTCGGTCGGTACCCCGCCCTCAGAACGGCCGCCTCCCTGGACGCTGGGGGTGCGTGTGTCGCTGCTTCCCAGCCTGTTTGTTTTGGCAGCAAAAACCAGCCCCGCTAGCCGGCACCAAGGTCACCTGCAGGCAACCGCGCCCGCCCGGCAATGCACGCTCTTCAATGTAAAGGCAAGCCCGCGAAACTGCTACCAGACGGGACAGGGCGTGCCGCGATAGACCACCAGGGGGCGCCGCGGACCGGCGTCCGGCCCTCTCAGCTGGTTGGGTGATACGCTCACGGCCACTGTTAGACAGCGGATCATTTTCCGGTCCAGAGAGCGCTGACACGTCTCTCTGGCCTTTCAGGCGTGCGCTGCGCTGTTAAAAGCACCACGAGATGGCGTGGCGAAACTTGGCCTCACTAGTCAGTCATAACGTTGTTACGGCTGTTATGCTTCCTTGATCAGCCTATAGCCTATATGCGTCTAACGGTTCGTTACCCGTCGCTTGTTTTGCGATATTATCTGACATTTCTGATGTTTTAGCTGGCAGTTCCAGCGATTACAGCCGTTTACAACACAGTTCCCGGCTAGTTTGCAGGAGGGGGAGCCTTGCTGAGATAAGGCACCCTTCCACTTCATGGGGCAAACCTCCTGTTTACCCCATGTATGTAAACTGGCGCTTTAAACTTTTCACACGCATGTGCAAGGAATGAACTTTATTGTTGGAAAACGAAAAGTCCACTAATAAATTATTTTTAACGAAGGCCTTAAAACCTTGTCAAAATGTTAGTGGGCCCACCACAATAAAACGATAGTCGGAGCCAATTTCAAACTAAATTCCTCCACTTTAGGTCAAGCGAACCGAAAAATATCGTATCGATGGCAACGAAGGCCAGGGCTTTTCGTTGTTGAAACACAGAACAGAGACACATTTAGCCCCAACTGATGTGTGCACAGCAGGAGCATTGAAAGTGGGGGGGGAGAGGGAGTGCGGGGTCCGTCCCCCAGCCGAAAAAATCCGTTGCAACGTCCCTGGTGTAGAGTAATAACAGAGGCAGCGATAGTATACAACCAATGAGAGGGACAGAGAGAAAGGTCAAAGGTTGAGATTGGTGAATTAGAAGCAACTGGAACACCTTCCGCCATTAGTACATTATTTTCAGGACGTTCAGGCGCCGTGCGTTTACGGTCATCATATTACCTTCCCTATACAATGGCAAACCACACAAATCCCGGCTTTGGACTTTTGTTTGGCCATAAAATTGATGATTGACTGACTTTCGCAGCTTCTTCAGTAGGGTGTTGCATTTTTACACTGGAAAAATAAAGCTTCAGATTATTCGCCATTTCGCCTACGCTCTGTTTCGGTATTTAAGATTGATGCGATTAATACCCTTTCAACCAAATGAAATAACATCTAGAGTGGCTCACGTGGCTGGTTTTTCCCATAAATATATCACAGAAAATTGAATATCCAGCCATAACAGCCCACGACCTGTAGTAAAAATTTATCCCCGTTGGAACCGTCTCGTAAAGCTTGATCGGATTATGTCCCACATAACATTTCAGCTACAATTCTAAGGTCAAGTCCAGACGAAAAACCTTGAAATAACCCTAAAATGACTAAAATAAGCCTGGAACTGGCTCATTTTCACATGGGAAAAATAAAAATTCAAATGTTTTTCCTATTTTTATTCTGTGCTCAGTTTTATTACTCAAAATATATGAAATTGTTACCTCTCTTAGCAAAATTAAATGATATCTATAATTCATGTACATAGTTGCCGTGTCTCACTTGACTCGCTTACCATTTGACTCATGACTACCATATACCTACAATCAAAGGGAGAAGCCCGAGCAGATGGCCTGGGACGCTTGGAAACCTTGTTGCAGACGTGCCTGACGATGCGTAAGAGGTACTGGCGCTGGTCTCCGCCCTTGATAGTCCCGGTGGACTTCTTGATGAGGGCGATTGCACGCTTACCTACCATTGTCACTGGCCATCGTTACAGATCTGAAAGTTTTTTAGTTCTTCGTCCGCACGTAGGTTTTTGGGAGTGTTTTTCCGATTCGCCGGCACTTCGAACTGCGACTGGTGACGGAACCGCTCAGGGTCTCCATGTTGGCCCCCCTTAGCCATTTACCCTCGAGCCTCTGGCCTTGGGTCAATGCCATTTTTGACGCAAGCATCACCAGCTTCTTTTTTGCTTTCACTTGCTTCGACAAAATGCAGCACCATTTTATTCAAATAACACAGAAAATCATTTGAAAGCTGCCTGAGCACTGCCAAATTTGCCTGCAGAGGGCTCTCTTTAACCTGCGCTCAACTTCAAGTCCTGTCCAGCAGGGCACTGATCGATCCGGAGGCCCGGCTGCGTACCGACCATCAGCATGGTGACGCTGCCGGCGCGGTGGAGACTGCGCCTGCTCCCCGACCAACCGACCTGCTTCACCTCTGACGGAAGAAGCTCCTTCAAGAAGTATCTAACCACCCGGGGAACTGGAGGGGAAGACCCGGGCCAATGCAGCTGTCTGATCACTGTGCCAACCCGTGCGGGGGCCACCCCCAGCCTACGCCAGGGTCAGACATTAGCATCACGACGCATCTCATTAGCATACCGTCTGCACAGAGGGTGTGGGCTGGTTCTGCAGACGTGCGACGATCCAGTGCCCGTCTCATAGCCAGGAAAACCCCGGAGGTCGCCGGCTGCAGTCCCTTCCCAGACAGGAATGAGCGACCTTCGACGCTACACAGATGCACCGACACAAGGGTTAACAGCAGAACCCAGTAAACATACCAATAACGGATGATCCGCTGAAATGTTTACAGAACTAACACTCGTTTAATAGAGCAGGTTTTGGGTTTGAGTTTGAGTTTAGTGTTTTGAGTAATCGGTTTTAAGGGCTTTTGAGGTTTTCTACGTTCGGCACTACCCGCAATCAACCTTTATTGGCCCTATCACCCTTTGATGTCCACGTTATCATTTTCAATACTGAATTTCATTCAATTCACCACTGTTGCCACCGCAGGTAACTTTCAAAAATATTTCCAAGAGTCTATAATTTTCCCCGTGTAGTGCAGAGTGAGCATACTGGTGACAAAGTGGTACTAGGCTCTCGGAGTAAGTGCAATATGTGATCCCTGAAAGCTTTCCAAACAGGGTGGAGTTGACGATGTCGTATAAGATTGGCACCTGCTGCGCCGCTAAATCCCAACAATTATTTACGGAGTGAGACACTGATATGTCCAGTCTCCGGACAGGAACAACAGCTCACTGTTGCGCCACCAAGTGAGGGAAAGCTATTCCCCCACACGGCAACGCCTATTCTCTACAGATACAGCTGACACATTTCCGCACTGGGAGACGATGCCTTAGCGTCGGCATTATCAACGTGTTTATTGCACGTTATCACTAACCGGGTCATCTCTGGTGACAGGTGATGCAAAGACCCGGGACGAGTAATACACGATCGTGTGATCCTTATCCGGCGGAGTACGGCGTCAGAGAAAAGCACAACTACGACACGCCAGGTCAGAAGCTGGTCACACACTATATCCACCACGTTTGTAAAATGCGGCGCAAATGCGTGACTACAGGTCATTTCAGAAAGCTAGCTGCCTGACCATTCCGACAGGTGATGTCTAGGATAATCCAAGGGCGTTGAAACGTGACAGGCATTGCAATGCAGAGCGTCCTGCATAACTTAGTCCAAACAGGGCGGGATTGGCCTCCGCACGTGTGCTGGTCTAAATTTATTTTGTATTTTATTCTCCCAACCGGCAACGCCATGTGACCCTGCAGTTGGCTGCCGATAAGCCAAATTATTATTTTTATTATTATTGTTATTGCCTTAACGGTTTTATTTCTAACAGCTGCTTCTATTTACAAGCCAAGTCAACTTATTTTCTAGAATGGACAAAAGTAGACAAAGTAAATATGGAATTAACGAATAATAATGGTATATCGAGTGTAAAAATATTCTTACTTCTGTGGAGCGACCGACCTCGAGAGTTCTAGAACCTCGGGATAAATTGAAGGCCATGGCTGCTTCCGCTTTGGGATTTAATCATTTATTTTAAGAAAAAATAAAGGAAGGGTTCAAACTGCCCACCATCAACCTCTGAAGACCTGGATACAAGAAACATTTTCTTTTAGAAGGAATAAACCTCAAAATTCCTCACCTTTAAGTCGTATCTCATGCCCGCAATCTAATCTGTGTCTAAGCCAGATTTAGTGCAAACAATCCCACCTCATAACCTTTGTCCTGATTTCAATGAGTGTATTTAAGTGAACGGGTCACCCATGGCTCAATCCCACGAACATGGCGGCCGGCGATGATGCAGTCCGTACTCCGTCTCGCCGTCGACTTCAGACGTCGTCGCCACCGGCAGGCGACAGCCAGTCGATGCCATGTGGACTTTCGCGAGGGTGCCCGCAGTGTCGCGAGACGTTGCATCAGCCCTGTCGCCACCGTATTACCAGCGGCCTTCAGCTTCCAACTACGCTGCCAAAAGGGGCGCCTCAGTAAAAGGCGCGACGCCTTGCCGCGCGGGGCCCCATGGTGTAACATCGGCGATACCAGCCAGCCTGGAGTCCGTGCCGCCGTTGACTGAGTTTTCGCCCACATCTCGCCATCCCGGTCACGTGTCACACTGTTTCCGTGTTCCACGTGCTCCGTGGCAGGGTGTTCCGTGTTCCATGCGTGCCGTCTTAACGTGTTCTGTGTTCCATGTGTTCCTTTTAGAGTGTTCCGTGATCCGTGGGCTCCGTTTTTTCAGAGCTCAGTATTCCGAGTGTTCCTCAAGGAGTGTTCCTTGCTCTGCTTTAAGAGTGTTCCGTGTTCCGAGTGCTCCTTTGAGTGCACCGTGCTCCGCTTTGAGAGTGTTCCGTTTTCCGTGTTCCGTCATTCCGCAGTCGCGTTGCCGATATCCGCAGACATGGAAAAATACCAGCAGAGTAATACATTGAGTTGGAGCTGTTTCAACCGGATTACGTTCATTAGGTCAGCCATGACCTTACATTTGGTATACTTGAATTTTGGAATAGGTACCACGGCTCTTGTTTCTCGTTGTGGCTGAATATCTCACATGCTCCGAAAACTGCAAGTCACTGAACTCGACTTCGTGACTTATTGAGCCAAAAAGTCGGCGACGAACGAAGTAAGAAACGGCTTCTTTTCATTGAGTATGTTTTATCTTAGTTTATTTGAGTTGGTTCACATAATGAGTAAGATTTTTTCCATTTTAGTGTAGCTAAAGTTAATGGAAAAAGTAGACATGAGGCGCACCTTACGCCTACGCAAGAAATAACTATACTCACGGATCAAACACTACTGCTAACCGCACCCTTAAGCCTAGCAGCTCGCCCATATGTAGTCATCGTCAAGATGAGGGTACCATCGAGGTCACAAGTCCTGCAGTCCTGCAGAAACCAGGACAGATCTGCAGCCGAAACGCTGCATTCACATGAATAATGAGATGGCCTGGCGCCGACCGGCGGGACAGCGGTGACCACCCGGGGCCGAACTCCCGTCCCCAGGGTCGACTGCCGTGGAATTCGCTATTCAACTTTGTCACGGCCGAATTCCTGAGCTGTGTGACCTGTCGGTCGGGCGATGACCCTTTACGCACAGCTGGACATCAGTTCGGCGGGCCCCTGTGCGTGCTGGGTGGGGACTGCGCGTCGCACGCTGAGGGAGAAAACACGGAACAAATACCACCACGGAGAGAAAACAGCTAGAAGTGTGCGGTCTGCCCATGCTTAGTGAGATAAAGCAGGCGTCAGCAAGCGGCTGGGAAAGGGAGGCGCTGGGAGACATTTACAGGCAGCCCAGAAAACCATCACCTCCAGCAACAAAGTAACGGAGCCATGTAACCAACCTCCTGCTAACAGGAAAACAGTCTCTAAGACCAAAGAGCCTTCCGGATTTTTTATTAGGGCCACTCCCCAAAAGGCACACTTGCTCAATTACAGGGAGTATTGGCGTGGGTGTTTAAGGATTCCCCTCCACCGGGTCAGATCGGACACGGAAGGCGGTTTCCCGCCGTGGGGATTGAACCCACGTTAATCCATGCTATCCGATCCGAAGACTGGCAACGAAGCCACCAGGCCACCCCGGGCCCCCATTTGCGACTCTTTATTTCTTCCTGTGCATGCGCTGATTAAAAAATATTCTTCCTAACATCGCTGATATCGGGAAGTTTTCGGATAGAAGGTGCAAGGTCGATCCCCTGACCCGTCTATTACGTCACCAGTTACCTCAGCGCCTGTGAGCCTCGGGCCGGCGGCTTGCACGATAGTGGGTGCTTGTGCTCGTTTCTCCTCCAGTTCTATTAAAACGGCTCATCATTAACATCATAGCCATGATACTCCCCAACAACAGCCCCGGCGAAGGCTATGATTCTAATTAATACATTTAATCATTATGGAAATCTGAACAACTTGACAAAACGTTTCCTGCTCGTTAAGAGTATACGTCGTGTTAAGACCCGTCATTACTTGGAGCAAACAGCTACTACTGGCTGCTCACTTTTTCCACCGCAGGCTGACTCAGCACACCGGCGGTAGACTACATGTATGCGATTTTTTTTCTAGTCTACCTCGATTTGCTAGTGACAATTACAATTACAGCCTAGAAAAAACATACTATAGTAAACAATAGTATAGCCTGAGATAACCATTAAAATGCTTTCATATATTTAATATATTTAATATGTTTATTAAATGTTTATTTCATTTTTATTATTTTATTAAATATGTTTATTTCATATTTAATATGTTTTCATATCTTTCACTGTATTGAATCTAGCTATAAATGGGTGCCCAAGGTCTGACACTCATTTGACTGGATACAGGAAATTAAATGAAAACAACCACCGTTTGACAAGGCCCCCACACAGTGCAATCGAAGCCGGTTTTGCCTATCATAACAGCAACACACCGGCCCTGAACAGCCATCGCAACAATGATTTGTGTTTTTATCTATTGCACCGATGAAACGGCTCTTCGGAGCTGACACGGCAAGGGTAGCTGACGGTGCGCAGTTGCAGTTCCCGAGAGCATGTACAGAACAGCCGACCACAGCCCTCGGCTCCCCAGGAGCCTGTTCAAGATACTCCTGATTAAAAAGATGCAGTTGGCCCTACCGTGAGCGACCAATGAATTTGATCAGCCAGCCAAGAATGTTACGGAAGTGGAGCGGTCGGGATGAATATATATATATATATATATATATATATATATATATATATATATATATATATATATATATATATATATTGTTTTCATTTTTCAGCCATGTCCTAAAAGTCTGCAAGCATAAGCCGTCCACATTCAAATCAGCAATTCAGTTCACCTATTCAAGGCCTACCACGGAAGTAAGATCCTCAACACCTGAGAATGGCGTTCCACATGCTGCACTGAGAACTGCCTGATTGGCCTCTGTTTAGTGCCACGACATGTCATATCTGAGAAACGGCGGCCGACCAAGAGAAAGTCAGGGTCAGGTCAAGGTAGCCGAATTATCTTGGCAGACGATCTCGTGATAAGTAGCTCACGTGCCATAAGTTCTTGCACAACAGGGTGGCAGACTTTACACTGTTGTTGATAGAGCATGCTGGCGGACTGAGAACTGGAGTTCGGGGAGGAGGTGTTTTGGTAAACTGAATTGGGCTGATCGCGACATGGCTTTATTGAGAGCGACCACCGTTTACCGGAATGGGGAAGCACAAACTGCTGAAGCCGGGATAGCAGCTGTTTGGCAGGCTAAAACCATACAGGCTTTGGCCCATGTCCACCGTTTGAGCAGCCAAATGGTCACTGGGGCACTCCGGGAGGAACTTACCTTCTCGTTGACGTCTTTTGGTGCGCCAACGACAATGTATGCGTTTAGTTCTCTGCAATATTTTTCGCAGATTGTACCTATTCATAGTCGGATGAACTTCTCTTTTTCGTATATTGCCGATCATGACACCACCACTGATTGCAATATTTAAAACCAAACAAAGGCTTACCGACAAACAAGAGGCAGAAGACTGATCTGATAGATGCCGCTCAGCCCAGTTAGGTACCCAGACTGGCAGTCAGGCTAGTCGGATCGGGGCCGCTCAGCCCAGTTAGGTACCCAGGCTGGCAGCAGGCTAGTCTGATCGGTGCCGCTCAGCCCAGTTAGGTACCCAGGCTGGTCTGATCGGGGCCGCTCAGCCCAGTTAGGTACCCAGGCTGGTCTGATCGGGGCGGCTCAGCCCAGTTAGGTACCCAGGCTGGTCTGATCGGGGCGGCTCAGCCCAGTTAGGTACCCAGGCTGGCAGCAGGCTGGTCTGATCGGGGCCGCTCAGCCCAGTTAGGTACCCAGGCTGGCGCAGGCTGGTCTGATCGGGGCCGCTCAGCCCAGTTAGGTACCCAGGCTGGTCTGATCTGAGGCCCCTTCCCCGATAAACACCGGGCAGCTGGTGAAAGGGGCCTCCAGGGATTCGTCTCGGAGGCCCCTAACACTGGTCCGAGTGGCTCGATGCTGTCTGTATGAAACCCCCAAAAGCTCCTCTCATCAGGGAGCCCACGGTGCCGAATCGAAGGGTCCATGGTATGATGGCCGTAGAGCCTGATCTGAGAATCACAAGGTGCTGATCCGGTGACCCCGGAGGCCTTGTCTAGACCAGATCCCCGCGAACATTGAACTGGTAGGTGTGTTTGATTGATGGTCTGAGGGCCCGCCGAAAACTGGCCTGCGGCTCCTCTGGAATGCTTGCTTGGTCTGATGCTACAACATAAAATAGACATATAAATATGTACAGTTAGATACAGAATTTGTGCATAATAAGTTAGGCTTCCAAGACCCAATAGGTAACCAAAATCAACAACAAAGATTGAGAGGGCCCCCGTCACTGGGAGCCCGAGCAATAACCGCCCTCTTATTGAGGAAATCCAAAGTCCGTCCCTGCAAGCGTACTTCATTTACATATACAGGAATGACCAGTGTTTGAGCAATGTCAGGAGGCCAGTGAACTGGGTTGTTGGGATGGAACAGCAGGTATATCGGCCGCCCCCTCTCTCCGAAGCTCTCGAGCCCAGTCAGCTGCGGCGGCTGACGAGGGCCGCGCAACGCCGCCCACGCCGCCAACGGGCCGACCAGGCGGCACGTGCTTACACCATCACCGTCGGACTGTACGGCAGCTCGGGCAGAAACGGCGCAGCCGATCGCAGCAACGTGTCGAAACGGAGGCCGACATCAGATGATAAATCATCCGCCGCTGACTCTTCACCATGACCGGAAAACGTGTCTCAAGAGAATGGTGTCGAACCACTTATCCCACTCCACCAGGCATGTAAACGACCAAATACCAGCAGCATTCCCTCCCCACTGACGTTTCAACACTGTGCCTTCCGTGGGTTCTGGCTCTAAAAATCAGATCAAGTTTGAGCCAGGTTGCTTTTTCAGTACAGTTGTCCGTATTTCCACAAAGTGCATTTGCTGAAATATTCAGACTAAAAAGAAGGCGACGAGGCCCGAGCGTCGCGCACCACGCCGGGCTATCACCAGAGCCACGGATTTCCGAAAATCATTTGTAGTGCCCAAATTTAAATCAATGTCAACTGTATACTAATCTAAACCAATGTCAACGTACTTAGGGGCGGGGGGGCAGTTATCAGACTCCGCTTGCCTGCAGTTTACTGATACAATCCCTAGGCTAGCATTGGTCAGACACATATTGCGACAGCCTTTTATTTTTAAAACTTTCTTACAGAATAGCTTTTAGTAAGGAACTCAATTTCGAGGCAGGCTAGGTATTATGCGATAACCTGTGAATGTTTCAAGTCAAGACTGTCAAGATTCTGGAGAAGGGCCGGAGCTGACTATATAATCACTGATTTCACTCAATTGTCCGTCTTAGATTTGAGGAGGAAAACCAGATCGGCCATATCTGATCCTAAAACATTGGCTAATTACGACACCAACGATGCTGGTAGCAGTTTTCCTTGAGCCCGTATTCCTCGCTCCGGAGGACTTGGTCCACGACTACTTTCTGAGCGCAAAAACGCGAACAGGTTTGGGAATATAGCAAGTGCAACAGGAAAGGCTGACCGGGTTGGAAGCAGCTACAATCGGGCCGTGGAGGGGAAACAAAAACGTACGATAGGATCCGTCCAAGGTCGGGAGGCGGGTGGGCAGATCAGCTGGGCGACTGGCTCCGCGTCGGCGCCGCCCCAAACAGCTGGTGCAGCCTGCAACTGGAGCACAACACCGACCCAACGTTGCCATGGATACCGAAATCGCTGATGGACGAGACTGGACTGGACTCTGAAGGGAATCTGGTAGCTTTGTGGACATGGATTTCGTCTCCTATACGGTGGATTTAGTTTCTTTTAGGTATTGGATATTGTCTGGGTTGATAGTCGTACTCAGATGTGTCATAGACACTTCGAATATGGACCGGATCGTCTCAGAATATTCTTGGCTGTGACATACTCTATTGGTAACACCGCGTGACGCTCACCCACGGCTGCCCCAGGCAGGCGACGCCGCCGAACCCCCTGGAACGGCGCCCGCAGCTAGATAACAGATATCGGCACGTGGTCAACTTCAGGAATATCCCCTCAACGGTCGCGGCTTGGAGTGAGCGGCTGGTACAGTTCTGGTCGCAGCGGGGAGAACGCTATCGAGCGACGGCTCATGGACAGCCGCGCCCGGCCCGCCGCCGCCGACGCGTCGCCGGCGGCGGCGTGGCAACAGTCGACACCGACGGGGCGGGGCGGGGCGGCGCGCGCCAGACCGTCCGTGCAATGCACGCCGCCGCCCGCCGCGTCGGTCGGCTGGGCCTCCGCCGGCAGCGCGGCGTGGGACCACCATCACGTACCGACTAACGTGCAGGTTCTGACCTGGAAAAGGCAGGTCACACCGGTGCTGTTTCTGGACGAAGCGACGCAGCCGCCAGAGGTTCGACATCAGTATCGCCGACAACTGGCCTTCGCCTAATTCTATTTGGGCGGAGGGTCGGGGGTATTCAGGTCAGCGGCTGCCAACTCACCTGAGCGCTAAGCAAGTGTTCCCGGCGCTCGGCCACGCTGCTGGCTCTCTTGGGCCGCATCAGCACGTAGAGCCGGCCCACGTGCGGACAGGAGCGCAGCAGCTTCTCCACCAGCACCTTGCCCATGAAGCCTGTGGCACCGGTGATGAGCACCACTTTGCCGTTGAAAAAGTCGGCCACCCCGGCCATGGCGGCGTCACTGTCGACGGCCGCGCCGCCGCTGCCGGTCGGTTCCCGCCGTCTACAGCAGCTGCAGAGGGACGGCAGTCTCCCCACCACACCTCTCCTCCGCCGCACCTGGCCGACTGACGGCCGCCCGGCCCCGCCGCCGCCGCCGCCGGCATGCCACCGCCTCAGGCGCCGACGCCGACACCAGAGGTGACGTCATACAGTGACGTCACCCAACAGCTGAGGTGTCGCCGGCGCGGGGTCAGCGCCTCGCTCACGCATGCACCGCACCCACTCCTCCCCACGGGAATCACGCGAGGAAGGAGAGAAGTCGGAAAATGGCACCCAATCATTTATCGGATCGAAAAAGTTTCGAAGAAATTTCACCTGCCACGCGTGCCTGAAGTGGGAGGCCGGAAGCAAAACCTGTAGAGCGAAATGCTGTAAGTGTTTATATCCACGCGACAGATCATTGGAGTTTGAGGGCACTTCAATGTGCCCGTCAGTATCGTATTCCTCATTGCCGTCTACGAACGTCTACAAATGTGTCATTACCTAGGATCTGTCGCAGCGGAACCGGTGAAGTGTTGCTTTCCCCCTCGGCTAGTGATGCGAGTATCAGTGCCCCGTGATAGGATTTCGCGCCCACCTGTTAGATCCTGCCGCCTATAAGAGAGGCGGCCCCCTGGTTTGGACAGCTTCCCTGCCGACCAAAGTCCTGGATCCGCCTCTGCCATGGGGTCAGATTTCAAGGGCGCTTCCTCTGTCTGGTCCCGAAGTATAAGTTTTGTTTTCTATATAATGCATATTCATACCATGGTAATGGTATATTCTACCACCATGATGGTACCATCATGGGTGGAAATCTCGGGGGTCAGGGGATCAGGACCCTCTGAATTTTTTATATCCTTTAGGCTTTGCATAGGGCTTGTATTTGTTGTGTCAGCGTTAACCCATCCAGGACCCCCTGAGATCCACCTGGATCGAGAAGAGATATCCAGCCTTATATACCATCGTAGCCAATCTTTTTGTGCTGCTTGGTATCTTCCTTAGTTAGACAGAGGGCCTCCAACGTACTCCGGGAGTCTGCAATACAAATAAAGAATAACCAATGACACTGGATAACTCCCTGCTATAAGAAGGGCCTCGTTATGCCATTTATTAAATCGGATGGGCCCTCCTAGACCTATTCAGTGGCACGGCCTTGATATATGGGATTATTGCTGTCATAAGTATCGTCTTCTATTTAGGGACCTCATTTATGTTAGGGGCCTCCTGTGTTGCATTTATGTCAGGAGCCTGTGAGTAGATTTGGTAGGGGATAGCTGCCGATAGTCTACGACAGGCTATTAGTGACACTTTGGGGCGTGGCCAGGATTTTGCTCAGAGGGAACAGGGCGGGCGGCACCGGAAGGAGTTCCTACCCATGGCGATAACGCCGAAGGGGCCCCTGTGACACCCATAAATGTCGACGAACAAAAATAAATAAAAGCGTTGAGCGGCGCCACAGGCAGCAACTGCCAACTAATTCAGTTAACCAATCTTCCCTGCCAGTTAATCCAAAAAATGAAAAAGGCCTAAGTATTTCTTCCTCTTCAGGATAAACTTTTTCACCTTTTCACCTGGTTAATGGGGGTCATTCCGAACAGACAAAAAACGCTAAAAAATTATTTACTGGCAGACAGAGAAAGCTCAGCCAACCATTAATGGCCCAACTGGCTCTAGAGAGCCTAATGGTCACAATACTGTTCTGCTGCTATCTGAGGACACTCTGTAACTGGTTGGATGCAGAGGGCAACAAGCTGGATGCAGAGGGCCACCAGGACGCTCCGAATCTGCTCACAAGGTGTCCAGCTGACGAGAGAGGGCCTTTCAATTAATAGTCAATTGTGGGTTCAACTGGATTCAAAGGGTCCTGTAGTTACAGACACTTCTTATGATAACCGCAGTAGGGCCCCGCTAGCTACAAAGGGCCCGCCCAACGCAATAACCTTGTTTCTTAAAAGGAGGGCCCAGTTACTAGCCAAACAGTGCCCTGCTGGTTGTGGAGGGCCCTGTGGGTTACAGTGTGCCCTGCTTGCTACAGGCTGAACCGGTTATATGGGGCCTAAAATGTAAAAAATGTCTTGCGGGTCTCAACATCGTATGTGTCAAAGGGCCGCACATGCTACAGAGGTCTGTGTTGGACTTGAAGGGCCAACAGGGCTCTCAGTCCCGTCTATAGAGGGCCCAGCTGACTGGAGGGCCTTGCTGACGATAGAGAGCCCTCCGAAGAACAGTCGGTGCTACTTGGTTCAAAGCTCCTCTTTTAACTAGGGTCCTGGTAGTCAGAGTGGGCCCCAGGGCTGAAAAGGTCCCTACTAGCCATCATAACCTTCTCACTTAGAGATGGCCCAGCTGACCAGACAGGTCCCTGACGGCTATCGCTGGCCGTGTGAGTCGCACTGGGCCCTACTGTCCACCGTGGCTTTTATCGATTAGAGAGGGCCCAGCTGACCACAGCAAGCCCTACCGCCGACAGGGGCCCTGGGATTCTCGTGGTTTAAGTGACCCCTTTTACACACGGTTCTAATGGGTAAAACGGGCTCTGCTATTCACAGACTGGAATACTGAAGGGGGCTTAAGAGGACCCTGTCTGATATGAAGTTCCGCGTTTGGCCACAGAGCAAAATGCGGGCGGGCCGCGCTTCGCGATGCCCGTGTCCCTAAGGGGCCCTCCGGGCGCTCAGGGGAGGGTGGCAGCCCCCTTGGCTACGCACCTGGTAAGGCTGGAGACCCTATTTTATACAATGTACATTTAATTTTATAAATGTATTTTAATACAAATTTTATACAATATTTTAAAATTTTGTAATGAATTTTATACACTACGCGCCACTTACTTCGCCGGACGGAGTCTCCTTGTCGTTTCAGGATATATCCTTGAAATATTGAACAGGTTAGCTCGTGTGGCTGCCCTAAGAGCATATTCAATCATTTGAAAGTGCTCACTTATTAGTCAAGAAGGGCCCCTTATGCATGCCAGTGGCCTTGAGTATAGCAAAGGCACGCATCGATGCGGTGAGGACCTCCTCTTTCAATAGGGTTTCGGCCGACGGCTGGTTGGGCCTCCTTGGTTTGGAGTATAATTTTTTCATGGGAACTAGGCGCCATGGTTAGAATGCCCATGGTTGCAAAATTAATGAAAAAAATCTCACCTCGCGATAAGTCCTTTGATAACACCCTGCCAAAAAATTGATCAAAATTCACGCACTGACTTTTAACAAGAAGTAAGCATAATTTCTATTGTCTTTTCGTTTGATTTTTGGCAAGGAATCTACTCCCCCCTACATAAAGTTCTGGATCCGCCACTGCCGGATCACTGGACCCGCCACTGCTGGATCACTGGATCCGCCACTACTGGATCACTGGATCCACCACTACTGGATCACTGGATCGCCACTACTGGGTCACTGGATCCCACCTAAGTCCGTCCTGACTCGTTCCAGTCCGAAAAATATATCCAATAATTCCCATTCCATGTTTACTCTATCATTTCCGGAACTAATTCCTCTTCCATTCCACCCCGAATGAAACCTGAGCGATATCGTCCATCCCATCCCATTCCAGTTAGTTCCTCTCCATCTCCCGTCCCACGCGGTTCTCTATCGCCCCGGCAGCAGAGATGTCGGGGTCAGATCCAGCGTCGGGCTCGGGCGGACTCCGCGCTGGAACTCAGTAAACAAGAGGCCAGGTCCACCCGCGATCCTAGTTAACGCAGGATCTGGACCAAGGTGCGACGTGGCTCCCAGGTCGCTCTGGCCGTGATCTTTGTCCCCGGGGCGGCGCAGATGCTCAGAGATTATACGGCGGGTAGGAGGCCGGAGCCGCTATGTCACGTCGGGGGAACGACCGCTGAATGTTACGTCATCCAGGTGCAGCCGCCGCCCCCCGGATCAGGTGTTTATCGAAATCACACTTACAGTCTTCCTATCTACGTTCTCACACGCAGACGGTGCAGCTCTAAGATTTTCATGGGATTTAAAAAAATGAAAGGGCATTCTTGAGAACTATGGGCACACGCCTGCCATTCCAATTGACGCTCTTGGCGTCTTTGTTTGGCACCTCATGCTTTTGTTTCGTTAGTCTCGTGACGAGGTCGTTGATAGCGCCTTGCCCAGTGTCATGTACCAGCAAGGTTGCAGCCCGTACATTTTGAAAGTGCCAAACGACGAGCAAGCTTTAAAAAAGCTGAAACACGAGTTCTCTTAACGATTTTAGAGCAGAAATGCCTCTCTTGCCCCCCCTATGGGTAAGAGAACAAGCAACCAGATCAAGTAAACACCATGGGCAACGGAGGCAGACAACGGGAACAAGTCCTCCACTTAGTAGGCGACGGGAGTTGTTTCCCCTTAGATGCAGGGCTCAAGTGAGACTTTTGCCGACTGTTTCCCTACATCAATATGGGCGTAGCACATGTTCCCGACTGAAAACAATACTACCTCGGTAGCGGCGTCCATGCCAGTCACTGCGTTAGTTTTCCTCCTGCCCTTCTCGCCTCTCTGATCTTCACCCCTGATCAAAGTACGCCTCCCAAATAAAAATAATGTTGGTGGTGACCTTGATGGATACCAGAAGCTATAGAGAACCTAAAATAGTTTCGATCTGCTCACGACATACTCTCGATTTTCCTCTCACTCTTCCCAAGACCCTACGTGCAACAAATATTGACAACAAATCGACTAACAGGTACAGATTCGGCACCTTCTGCATTCATACTGTGCAGTGTGCAGTCCACGCGGCAAGCTCTCCAACTACTACTTCCCCACGTACTGCAGGGCCGTCTATGTACATACATCCGAGGATGATCTAATCCGCGATCAAAACGAAATTTCCGACTCAAAGAGAACACTTGACAAAGAACAGCCTTATTCGCCCTTTCTGAGATGAAGTAAATAGCATTCGCGCGAGAACACTTTTGGCCTATGGCTTTCGACCTCAAGGACGACGTAGCTCGAACCTCTTCACCTTCGACCTCACAAACCATGCTACCTTTATCCGTGGCTCTTTCTGCTTGAGCAATTAAAACGATCCCGACGAACCACACAGATTACCAGAATTGCGGTTGAAACACGGTACTGCATAGAACCCTGAAAAGGAGCAATTCCATTCCGCGGAAGCCCCTCCAACAGTAGAAATGACCACGCTATATGACTCTGGCAGCTGGTACGTTGACAACCCCCTCATGCGTAGATCAGACATCCAATGCGCGGGACCTTTGATAACTTAACAGTTCACCGTGCAATGGACGACCCTGTAGCAGTGGAGCGCATAGTCTTGATCAACCCATTTTCGCAGCTTAAACCATTTGGGTAACATTATTAAATCTTATCATTAATCTGTAACCAGCTGCAGATTTATATATTCGTTACGTAAAATTTGACCGCTCTGGTGGCCTTGTGATCCCGTCAGATTTCAGGGTTTCACTTTTTCGATGGCTGATTAAATATCCCCGTCGGCCCCGCATTTAGGATCCCAGTTTAAAAATCATCCAGTTCTCGAATGTTCATCGTCGGTGCATCGCTATTTCTAGCCGTAGACTATCCATCCAACTCTTGTTGGATACTTACTTTTATCTACAAAAAAGCCAAGACAAAAACACGTTTCAGCGATTGAGACGATGTATTCACAGGGTGCATGGACTGCGGTTCAACATGCCCATCCACCATGTACGTGGGTTGATTCGCGAGGTCGCATCAGTCTTGCCAGCCGAGCGCAGCTACGCAGCGCGATAACGCCGCAGACGAGGTCTGACTGGTCCTGCCGAGTCGGCTCCAGCTCGCTGGCTCCCGGCGATTAAACAGGACAGCGGCCGGCTCCTCCACATACAGCAGTCCCAGAGTCCCGGTCCGTCCGCCTCTCACTCAGGTCTGCGGCGGCGCCGGCAGCAGCATCTCCTCCTGCCGCTCCTTCATCCGCGAGATGAACGACTGCGCCTTGGTCTTGCGGAAGCTCTCGTAGGGGTCGTTCATGTTGACACCGATGCCTTTGTACTGGTCCTGTTTGTCGCGAACCTACGACACGCACGTGGTCGGGTCAGCAGTGGGAGTCCGTCACCCCGCAGTCGGGTCAGGAGTGGGAGTCCGTCACCACGCAGTCGGGTCAGGAGTGGGAGTACGTCACCCCGCAGTCGGATCAGGAGTGGGAGTACGTCACCCCGCAGTCGGATCAGGAGTGGGAGTACGTCACCCCGCAGTCGGGTCAGGAGTGGGAGTACGTCACCCCGCAGTCGGGTCAGGAGTGGGAGTACGTCACCCCGCAGTCGGGTCAGGAGTGGGAGTACGTCACCCCGCAGTCGGGTCAGGAGTGGGAGTACGTCACCCCGCAGTCGGATCAGGAGTGGGAGTACGTCACCCCGCAGTCGGGTCAGGAGTGGGAGTACGTCACCCCGCAGTCGGGTCAGGAGTGGGAGTACGTCACCCCGCAGTCGGGTCAGGAGTGGGAGTACGTCACCCCGCAGTCGGGTCAGGAGTGGGAGTACGTCACCCCGCAGTCGGGTCAGGAGTGGGAGTACGTCACCCCGCAGTCGGGTCAGGAGTGGGAGTACGTCACCCCGCAGTCGGGTCAGGAGTGGGAGTACGTCACCCCGCAGTCGGGTCAGGAGTGGGAGTACGTCACCCCGCAGTCGGGTCAGGAGTGGGAGTACGTCACCCCGCAGTCGGGTCAGGAGTGGGAGTACGTCACCCCGCAGTCGGGTCAGGAGTGGGAGTACGTCACCCCGCAGTCGGGTCAGGAGTGGGAGTCCGTCACCCCGCAGTCGGGTCAGGAGTGGGAGTACGTCACCACGCAGTCGGGTCAGGAGTGGGAGTACGTCACCCCGCAGTCGGGTCAGGAGTGGGAATCCGTCACCACGCAGTCGGGTCAGGAGTGGGAATCCGTCACCACGCAGTCGGGTCAGGAGACGGAGTCGCGCATCACCGCCAGGCACAAAACACCGGCCCACATCGGCACTTTTAACGCTTAAGTCCAAAAAATAGCATCAGCAACAGTGACACTTATATCCCTGATAGAAGAAGCAAAACCCATTAATATGCTGAATCGCTTTGTTGGTAGAACATATGCAGATATTATAAGACATCTTCAGGATGTGCAGACACCAGTCAAAGACCTGAACAACCACCCAGCTCAGCCAGACACCTTAACAGACCCGACCGCGAACCCAGCGCTCCCGTCCCAGTGTGACTGCGGGTCTGGGCCAGGTGAGAGGGTGCCCGACAGGGCCGGGGCTCAGGAAGCCGGGCTGCCCAACAGGTCTCACCTCAGCCGCCGAGATGGGCTCGGCGATACCCTGCTCCTTGCTGCCCAGCCCGGCGCCGCCCCAGCCCATGGCCTTCAGCATGGCGTGGCCCTTGTTGGTCTCGTCCAGACGGGTGGAGGTGGTGGCGGCCGGCGTCGTGCTGCCGAACCCGCTGCCGAAGAGGAGGGACGTCACTGCAGTCAACCTCAGGGGAGGGGACGTCACTGCCAGTGGCCACCGGGGAGGAGGGGACGTCACTGCAGTCAACCTCAGGGGAGGGGACGTCACTGCCAGTGGCCACCGGGGAGGAGGGGACGTCACTGCCAGTGGCCACCGGGCAGGAGGGGACGTCACTGCCAGTGGCCACCGGGGAGGAGGGGACGTCACTGCCAGTGGCCACACGGGAGGAGGGGACGTCACTGCCAGTGGCCACCGGGGAGGAGGGGACGTCACTGCAGTCAACCTCAGGGGGAGGCAACGTCACTGCCAGTGGCCACCGGGGAGAAGGGGACGTCACTGCCAGTGGCCACCGGGCAGGAGGGGACGTCACTGCCAGTGGCCACCGGGGAGGAGGAGACGTCACCGCAGTCAACCTCAGGGGGAGGGGACGTCACTGCCAGTGGCCAACGGGGAGGAGGGGACGTCACTACCAGTGGCCACCGGGGGGAGGGGACGTCACTGCCAGTGGCCACCGGAGAGGAGGGGACGTCACTGCCGTCAACCTCCACGAAGGAGAGGTTGTCACTGCCGTCAACTACAGGGGGGGAGATGAGGTTACTGCTGTCAACCTCCGGGAAGGAGGGGACGCACTGCCGTCAACCGTGGGGGGCGGGGATGTTACTGGTGTCTATCGCAAGGAAAGAAAGAAAAACATTCCTTCCATCCGGGGAAGCGGGGACCTTATTGCCGCCCACCATTGGGGAGAGGGGAGGACACCATTGTACCCTCGCTGCCCCAAATTAAAAACCTTTTTGGACGCAGAGTTATGTTGGCTAGCAAAGACGGGCGGGGGCTCGCTGCAGGGAGAGGGAGAGATAACTCACGCGAAGGCGGGCGGGGACTATCTGCGGGAGAGAGGGAGAGATAACTCACGCGAAGGTGGGTGGGGACTATCTGCGGGGAGAGGGAGAGATAGCTCACGCGAAGGCGGGCGGGGATTCGCTGCGACGGATCGCCGTGCTGGCGGCGGCGGCAGCGGCACCGCGGGCGTCCGAAGCAGTGCTGGAGGCGGAGCTGGACCGGGAGCGGAGGCCGGTGCTGCCATCTCGCCGCTCCGGGGACACACTGCCGGACACATCAGGCACTCGATAACGCACGTGTGAGTACGGTGGGATCCGTCAACTCAGACTACGCGTAAAAATACCACCGGCTCATGCCCACCCCAATAATAAATGTCTGCGCAAAAGAAACCGACACAGTAACTGGATTAAACTGACACCAGAATTGTATAGCATATAGAACAACCTTGGTTATATATATCTTTCGTCCCGCAACCCACCATTTACGGAGAAACAACCCTCTCCCACGCCTGATCGTCCATCAAAGCCTTGCAGCGACGGGCCAGTCAGTTGGACGCGCCCGCTGCGAAGGGGGTTGCTGGGGGGCTAGGTTCCCCTCTGACCCCATGCTGATTTGTACACAAACAGAGAGCTTTGGGACACGGACAACGTATGAAACCAAGTGGCATTTGGCATGCCCTACAAGACTGTTCAAGTCTTACCTCAAAATCAAACCCTCTAAATGAAGGTACCACAATTCTATCACAAATAATTCTGAATACAACTCTCCACATTTGACCTTCCGAGGAATTATTATTCAGAAGCCAGAAACACAATTCGCTCAGTCCCTCCCCTTAGCACACATGACCAAGCAGGCGGATGGATCTAACCCAGCGCCCCCTGCCGGCGGCAACGGCGTACCTGCAGTAGCGGCGCTCCCTGACCGGCGTCGGTGAGCGAGAGGTGGACGGAGACCGGATGGGAGACATCGGCGGCGAGTCGTCTCGCTCGCCCGCCTCCACCGCCGCCTCCTTCTCACGCCGCGCCGCCCGCTTCGCCTTGAAGAACTCGTACAGCGCCAGCTGCTCCCAGCCGTCACTGAGGCAACGGCAGGACACTGAGGGTAGCTCCCACTAGGTACAGCGCCGACTGTGCCCAGCCGTCGCTGTGGCAACGGCAGGACACTGAGGGTAGCTCTCACTACGTACAGAGCCAACTGAGGGTAGCTCACTACGTACAGAGCCAACTGCTCCCAGCCGTCACTGTGGCAACGGCAAGACACTGAGGGTAGCTCTCACTAGGTACAGCGCCGACTGTGCCCAGCCGTCGCTGTGGCAACGGCAGGACACTGAGGGTAGCTCTCACTACGTACAGAGCCAACTGCTTCCAGCCGTCACTGTGGGGACGGCTGGACACTGAGGGTAGCTCTCACTACGTACAGAGCCAACTGCTCCCAGCCGTCACTATGGCAACAGGAGACTGAGGGCAACTCTTACTACGTACAGCGCCAGCTGAGGGTAGCTCATTACGTACAGGCCAGTGCTTCCAGCCGTCACTGAGGCAACGGCAGCAGACTGAGGGTAGCTCTCACTACGTACAGAGCCGACTGTGCCCAGCCGTCACTGTGGCAACGGCAAGACACTGAAGGTAGCTCTCACTAAGTACAGCGCCAGCTGCTTCCAGCCGTCACTGTGGCAACGGCAGGAAACTGAGGGTAGCTCTCACTACGTACAGAGCCAACTGCTTCCAGCCGTCACTGTGGCTACGGCAGGACACTGAGGGTAGCTCTCACTACGTACAGAGCCAACTGCTCCCAGCCGTCACTGTGGCAACGGCAGGACACTGAGGGTAGCCCCCACCAGGTACAGCGCCGACTGTGCCCAGCCGTCACTATGGCAACGGCAGGAAACTGAGGGTAGCTCTCACTACGTACAGCGCCCGCTGCTCCCAGCCGTCACTGTGGCAACGGCAGGACACTGAGGGTAGCTCTCACTACGTACAGTGCTCATAAAAACTTGATGTGCAAGCCTGCAGCGTCACTTAGCGCGTGTGTCAATATAAATTTTAGAAATAGTTTGGGAATCTTACAACTAGGTGACGGGCTATCGCAACAATTGTCCGTCAGGCGCAGGTGCTCATTTACAAACATAGTCCCATGCGTGGGTGGCGCGGGAATTGTTTTTCCTACAATGTGTATTTAAGCCGCACCATTCTATGATAGAGGTGTAAAGACATCTCGTTTGCGCCTACCATTATACTCAAGCAGGGCTGGATTCAGGCCAATGATTGGGGGAGGGGAAGGGATCCCAAATCGTGATAAACATGGTCTTTAAGAAAATCGGCAAGAATCGGGGGACTAAGTGGCTAATGTCTTTTTTGCCCCCTCCCCTGGATCCGCCCCTGTACTCAAGGCTGGTGGCGTACGGTGCTGAGGGTTCGCCGACACTGCTGACGCCACTGTAAAATGGCCAATGTTTTATACACGGCACAGCTGGGCTGAGGAATGATCCCAGAGACCCAAAATTACAACAAAGCCATTCACCATAGCACCACACTTAGCGTCACTAGTAGTTCCACAGATTGCCGCTAGATGGAAACATGCCCTTACCTTTCGGATCCAATGTAGGCTCTAGTTTTATCACAGGTTTACATTGCAAACGTTCGCCAGTGTTCTCGGTTATTTCATTATTTCAACGTTTTGATAAACATTTCATTCACTTTCGGGCTCTGCTTGATCTTTCCTGTTATTTCTCCATTTGAGTCCTTGCTTTAGTGTTAGGCTTGATGGTGTTTTACACCGGGTGGTCGTTAACAAAGGTTCTAACAGCATCTGAAGGGCTTTTGTACGGCAGAGCTTTAGCTCTTGGCGTTTTTACACTTAAGCGTCGCTGATACAGTTACGATTTAAAAATTTCACCTTTTTATATGTCATGGATTTATTGTAATGCATATTCATTCTCTTTATACAAACAACAAATTCACTCAACATCGTCCTCTGCGTTCTGGCCGAAGCCGGAGACGACGTCTCAGGTAGCGCTGCTGTCTATTTTGGCCTTGCATTGGGGGTCTATGCTTACAAACGGCCTTGCATTTGCCTTGAGCTGCTGTCTATTTTGGCATATTTCTCCTTGCATTGTGAACTTCACTCTCTTGTATTCTTAGCTTCAACTTCTCAGGGTGGGAGGTCATTGCCTATAATAGGGCAATAGCATGAATTCCTCGCTTACCCTTTAAATTGACACCAATTAAGCCAGGCTTTTGAAAATGGTGTGTGCGGAAATGGAAAATTATTTGATTAATGTTTAATTTGCAAAGGTTGGGACATGAATTCCTCCCTCGCTGTTAAATTGACACCAATTAAGCCAGGCTTTTGAAAATGGTGTGTGGGGAAATGGAAAATTATTTGATTAATGTTTAATTTACAAAGGTTGGGACATGAATTCCTCCTCACTGTTAAATTGACACCAATTAAGCAGGCTTTTGAAAATGGTGTGTGGGGAAATTGTTTTTTTATTAATGTTCAATTTGCAAAGGTTGGGACATCGAAACGCGGGTCGTTTTTCCGAGCTGCGGCTTCCATTAACATATGGTGCCGTGAGCAGCTTCCGTTCGACCCTTTCTACGGTTCTCCCACTGCTTCCAACCATCAAGTAAAAACATGTTGAGCTAATGACGATTTAGGGATATACAGTGCTGTCGGTGTTATTAACAATGTAAGGACAAAACGAGATTAACGAAATTGGGCGCCAAGTGTAAAAACCTACTACTGTTTATTAGAAACTAACAATAACTACACAAATCTGATATGTACACAGCACTCGAAGCTCCTGCCCTCGCAGACCAGTCCACCAGCCGACAGGCCAGGCCCGTGACCCACTCCGGGTGCTTGGACTGCCACCTAGTGAGGACGCACCAGCACTGAGAGCCCGCAGGCTGCTACTCACCGGTCCCTGCGGTTGGGCAGGTCCTCGGGACGCAGGTTCCTGTCGGAGAAGCACGCGTCACACACCGTACGTCCACGCCTCCAACATCAGCGCCAGCCTGGCTGACAACTACGGACAAATGCTACTGTGCTCTGGTGTATTGGCCGACCTGGCGGGCGCAAGGATCAGGCTGCAATGGAGGGGAATTTATTGCTGACACTTTTTACCATAAGCCAAAACTTAAAATGGGGGATCTTCGGTTGGTAACACTGACTTATTGCCTAGCAACACTGACCTGTTGTCTAGCAACACTGACCTGTTGTTTGGTACCACTGACCTGTTGTCTGGTACCACTGACCTGTTGACTGGCACCACTGACCTGTTGTCTGGTACCACTGACCTGTTGACTGGCACCACTGACCTGTTGTCTGGTACCACTGACCTGTTGACTGGCACCACTGACCTGTTGTCTGGTACCACTGACCTGTTGTCTGGCACCACTGACCTGTTGTCTGGTACCACTGACCTGTTGTCTGGCACCACTGACCTGTTGTCTGGTAACACTGACATGTTGTCTGGTAACACTGACCTGTTGTCTGGTAACACTGACCTGTTGACTGGTAACACTGACCTGTGGACTGGTAACACTGACCTGTTGACTGGCACCACTGACCTGTTGTCTGGTACCACTGACCTGTTGACTGGCACCACTGACCTGTTGTCTGGTACCACTGACCTGTTGCGTGGCCGGTCGTGTCTGGCACCACTGACCTGTTGTCTGGTACCACTGACCTGTTGTCTGGTAACACTGACCTGTTGTCTGGTACAACTGACCTGTTGCGGGGCCGGTCGTGACTGGCGGGTGCGTAGAAGGCCTCCACGGCGGCCAGCAGGCGCTCGGACGGCGGCGCCGGCGGCGGCAGCCGGATGGAGGCCGGGTCCAGCGAGCGGTACGTGTAGGCGTCCAGCTGCCGACAGCCACGCCATCCGGGCGTTACAGGCGGCGCCGGCGCGGCAGGTCGCTTATCACTGATTCAACTGAACTTTGGAGAAGCCAACAAAGGAGGAAATATTACCTTACCGGTATCGGATGAATTCCATATACCAGCGTACCACCAATCGTTTTGCATCAGGGGGAGAACACCAGAGGACGAGACCAGAGTGCGACGACCGCACCTTGATGAGGGGGATCATGAGTCCGGCGGGCAGGTCGAAGTATGGCACGCTGGGTATGAGGTCGGCCTCGTCCACCGGAGGCTCCGCGGAGAAGCCAGGAGGCGGCCTGCTCAGGTCCACCGAGGGGATCTGCTGCGCCGCCTGCTGCGCCGCCTGTCGGCACAACCCGTCCCCGGTCATGACCTCAGACAACCCGCCCCCGGTCAGACACTGACCTCAGACAGCCCGCCCCCGGTCATGACCCCGGACAACCCGCCCCTGGTCAGACGGGGGTCACCGACCTCAGACAACCCGCCCCCTGTAAGACACTGACCTCAGACAACCCGCGCCCGGTCAGACGGGGTCACTGACCTCATACAACCCACCCCCAGTCATGACCTCAGACAACCCGGCCCCGGTCAGACGGGGTCACTGACCTCAGACAACCCGACCCCGGTCAGACACTGACCTCAGACAACTCGCCCCCGTCAGACACTGACCTCAGATAACCCGGCCCCAGTCAGACGGGGGTCACTGACCTCAGACAACCCGCCCCCGGTCAGACGGGGGTCACTGACCTCAGACCACCCGGCCCCGGTCAGACGAGATCACTGACCTCAGACAACCCGCCCACGGTCAGACGGGGGTCACAGACCTCAGACAACCTGCCCCCGGTCAGACGGGGTCACCGACCTCAGAAAACCCGGCCCCGGTCAGACACTGACCTCAGACAACCCGCCCCCGGTCAGACGGGGCTCACTGACCTCAGACAACCCGGCCAATCAGCCGAGGTCACTGGCACCCCACAACCTGCTGCACTATGCACAACCAGCAATTGTTGTAACGGGTCGCCAGTTCTCATGTCCTTGGACGATCTGAAGCATTTTTCCAACAGAAGGCACTCGAACTCAGTCTTTTGTTGGTGAGTGCCACCATACCCCGCAACACGGCAGTCGGACCAGCATCCCTATCCCCCTGCAGTAGAGTCTGCCGATCTCTCGCACGATGCAGCCGGTACATATAAAGCCGAGGCAGTGAAGAGTAGCAGAGCTGCCGGCCGCTTACCCGCTGCTGCTCCAGCTCCAGCTGCGCCTGCAGCTGCTGTATCTGCTGCAGCGTGTGCTGCGCGAACGCCTCGTGCTGCTGCTTGTAGCTGTCGAAGGTGGCCTGCGAGGCGGCCGAGACGGCGGCCAGCTGGGCGCGGTACTGCTCCACCAGCGCCGCCTCGTAGGCCGTCCAGGAGGCGGCCGCCTCCTTCAGCCGCGCCAGCGCCGACTCCGAGAAGTAGTTGGCCTTCGACTCCCACAGCGTCAGCAGCTGCCGGAGTCAGACAGAGTCAGACAGGGCCGAGGTCGCCACGGCACACAGCGCCATATTTCCACCGGACAAATCACACGCCAAGGCTGCTTACAACCATGGGAATCGGGCTCAGATTACTCGAATTGATTTCACGCAGGGAAGGAAATAGCCACCACGCACGGACAGCCTTCGAATAAGTTGTATCTTACGGCGCTCTACCGTTTCTGGTGGACCGACACTGACCAATAAGTGCATCGGAAATATTTTACGTAAACATTTATTTCAATCTGGAGTCCACAACCACCTCCTCCCCCAATGACTCTGTTCGAGCCGTACACGCAGTGATCAGACCTTCAGACGGGAGCCAGACAACATGGTGGTGACCAGCGCCATCAGGAAAACCTGACAGGTCCTATTTATAACTCAACAGGTTTCATCTTTTCAGAAATCAAAGCACGTCAAATAAGCACTCCTATCCGCCACATGAATCCATCGATTCAGACGTACCACCCCAATTACCCGCCACAGATATCACGTCCTACTCTCCATTGTTGCAGTAGCAGATGCATACTTACTCTTTATACACTGGAAACAGAGGTCCTTCAAGGACATTTGGCCGTGCACGTATGGCACCAGGGCTTTGTATTAATCTAGAGTTCCAGCGAGAACATCTAATAAGGGGTACTTAGAAGATGTTGCGCGGATAAGTGCAATTGCCTACTAAAGAAAAAAATACCATCGCCCGCAACCACGTGCACCTTGACAAACAAATCAAATTATTTTTCTCTAATGATAATGTTATCTCAAAGTGAAGTAGATTATAACTGGCAATAACTCTCCGAATAAAGCTTCTGCATCTTTATCTGAGGCA
Source organism: Lepas anatifera (assembly GCA_034440635.1). Lineage (NCBI taxonomy): Eukaryota > Metazoa > Arthropoda > Thecostraca > Lepadidae > Lepas > Lepas anatifera. The sequence goes on from JAOTON010001320.1 coordinate 1,131,396, forward strand.
TAGGAAGTACCAAACATGAGCCTCAAATGTCTGTCTATATCGGGTAGGGGGACATATATATATATATATATATATATATATATATATATATATATATATATATATATTGTCCAGCAAGAGGAAAGGGATAAATATCTTCCATTAAAAAAAAACATTTGAGACACCTTTTTCCTTCGATGGGCTGGACAAATGTTTACATGGATCATTATCTTTTTTACAGATTCTATGTCTGAAATTATGCTTCGTCTGCCGAAAATATCTTAATTTCGCAAAATAGCGCCCACACCGAGTCATTTTTTTGCAGTATGAAAAATAAAAATAAACCGACAACAACAGAGCACTTGTCTTCCCCGATTACGAGCATCCAAAGCTGTCTGAATTCAAAAGGAGAATGCACGGGCCCAGAGTCTAAACAAAGTCGGACACTGAGGTATACCTCGATCTTCCTCCGAGCAATGGTTTCCAGGACCTGTTGGCGCGCCTGCACCAGCGAGGTGCGGCGCCGTCACCCACCTTGTTGAGTTTGGCCTTCTGCTCCTGGTTGGCGGCCATCATGGTGTTGCAGAACATGGGCACCACCACCGCCTCCAGACACTGGTGCAGCCCGTTCACGTTCTTACGCACGCTGCCGACCCCGACAAGGTCACCGCCGGTGTCACCGACTCAAGGGAGAGACAGCCAACGACGACAAGTGATGATCTACGCGAGACCGATCAGGGCGAAACAGTTTACCAGTGGTGTAACACATCTGACGGCACTAACCAGTGGTGTAACACGTCTGACGTTATTAACCAGTGGTGTAACACGTCTGACAGTATTAACCAGTGATGTAACACGTCTGACGGTATTAACCAGTGGTGTAACACGTCTGACGGCACTAACCAGTGGTGTAACACATCTGACGGCACTAACCAGTGGTGTAACACATCTGACGGCACTAACCAGTGGTGTAACACGTCTGACGGTATTAACCAGTGGTGTAACACGTCTGACGGTATTAACCAGTGGTGTAACACGTCTGACGGCACTAACCAGTGCTGTAACACGTCTGACGGCACTAACCAGTGGTGTAACACATCTGACAGTATTAACCAGTGATGTAACACGTCTGACGGCACTAACCAGTGGTGTAACACGTCTGACGGCACTAACCAGTGGTGTAACACGTCTGACAGTATTAACCAGTGGTGTAACACGTCTGACGGTATTAACCAGTGGTGTAACACGTCTGACGGCACTAACCAGTGCTGTAACACGTCTGACGGCACTAACCAGTGGTGTAACACATCTGACGGCACTAACCAGTGGTGTAACACATCTGACGGCACTAACCAGTGATGTAACACGTCTGACGGTATTAACCAGTGGTGTAACACGTCTGACGGCACTAACCAGTGCTGTAACACGTCTGACGGCACTAACCAGTGGTGTAACACATCTGACAGTATTAACCAGTGATGTAACACGTCTGACGGCACTAACCAGTGGTGTAACACGTCTGACGGCACTAACCAGTGGTGTAACACGTCTGACAGTATTAACCAGTGATGTAACACGTCTGACGGTATTAACCAGTGGTGTAACACGTCTGACGGCACTAACCAGTGCTGTAACACGTCTGACGGCACTAACCAGTGGTGTAACACATCTGACGGCACTAACCAGTGGTGTAACACATCTGACGGCACTAACCAGTGGTGTAACACGTCTGACGGTATTAACCAGTGGTGTAACACGTCTGACAGTATTAACCAGTGATGTAACACGTCTGATGGTATTAACCAGTGGTGTAACACGTCTGACGGCACTAACCAGTGCTGTAACACGTCTGACGGCACTAACCAGTGGTGTAACACGTCTGACGGCACTATCCAGTGATGTAACACGTCTGACGGTATTAACCAGTGGTGTAACACGTCTGACGACATCAACCAGTGGTGTAACATATCTGACAGCACTAACCAGTGGTGCAGAACGTCGTTGAGCAGGTAGATGATGTGAAGTTTCAGGCTGAAGCTGACGCTGGGCGCCAACACCCTGCAGAGACAGAAACAACGCAGTCAGATAAACGCAACAACGTAGCGGAAACACAGAAACAATGCAGCGGGAGCGCCGGCCCACGGCCACTGCTCACACGACAATCTCGGCTCACACGAGCACGACAGTCACTGCCCACACGACAATCTCGGCTCATACGAACACGACAGTCGCTGCTCACGACAACCTCGGCTCAAACGTACACAACAGTCGCTGTTCACACGACAATCTCGGCTCACACGAACACGACAGTCACTGCTCACACGACTATCTCGGCTCACACGACAATCTCGAATCACACGAAGACGACCAGTCGCTGCTCACACGACAATCTCGACTCACACGAACACGACAGTCGCTGATCACACGACAATCTCGACTCACACGAACACGACAGTCACTGCTCACACGACTATCTCGGCTCACACGACAATCTCGACTCACACGACAATCTCGACTCACACGAACACGACAGTCACTGCCCACACGACAATCTCGGCTCATACGAACACAGTGTCCTGAAATTACTTTTCTGCAGAGTGTGGGATGTCAAAATTCAGGGAAAAAAGAGGTCAAAATTAATTGTCAAAAAAGGGGGGAAATAGCAAATGTAGGATTAGAACATCTCGGAAAACAAATACACGTACTAAAACATTACATGCACATGAAATACAAAAACAAATAAGGGATGGACAATATTAAAATTAACTGTATTAACAGAAGTTAAAACAACTTGAGAAACCTACAAATCCAACTCCTGCAGAGTTCAGCATTTTTCCCAAATAAAAGCATCAGAAACGTACAAGGGAATACATTAATAAGCCGCAAACCTACAGGTACGTAAAGCAAAGTCTGGAATACCTACCTACCAAAACAATACCTCGGGTGAGATAGGTCTTGCTTTAGAACCTTTAACAAGCTGAAATGTCTAAAAGGGAGGGGAAATTCCAAAACTTGTCCATTTGAACAAACTATTTTCAAACAAACTTATTTTTGAAATTATACCTAAATCAGCAGGATTCACTCCCTCTGTTTTCACTTGCATTCATGGAAAAATTGCAGCATGCAATCACAATAAAAATACCTAGTCAAATGGCCACCATGAAAATAATAACTTACCTTTACCCACGTGCCTGGATTTCTCAAACTTGAACTATATTACCCTCATTGAAATACAGAACGATCAACAGGTTGAGGTTCAGAATTAGTCTGCTTAAGGCTTAAGACATACGAACGCTGACTACTTACAACTTACCAACTCTCAAACGTACGTATGAGCTTCGACCGACACCCTGCATGCAATCCAGAAACGTACACAAACACTAATCTCAACTGCGGCAAATTCATTTTCACAATGCTGAGAAAGACATCTCGCGTCAAATTCAGGCAAGCCTGTCGACACCGGTAGCCAAGTACGGTTTTTCTAATGCGAGTGAACTGACCAGGCGGGCCCTCTGAGCGTGAGAAGGATGTCGAAATTCTCCACCTTTAAATCACGCAGAGATTCGGCGTTTGTAAAGAAAAAAACTAACTTTACCTTAATCGTTCATTATTTTTCTAAAAGCATCCTGAAATTCATCGAAATATTTTGGCTGCCTTTGGAGATATTCCGAGAAATACATAGAGGTGCAATTTTCATGATCCGTGAAGATTCCATGTTTAGGTATTATTTTTTTAAAAACTGTTGAACAAATATCCAATATTGGGATCACTTTATCAAACCAAGACAGCAGAATTTTTAATTTTATATATTTTAAACCACAAAAGCATAATAAAACTACAGTATTTCTTTTTAAAGTCAAGGATGTCGAAATTATTTAGGAATGCTTGCATTGTTCCACTCAAAATTCCGAGTGACATGACCCAAAATATGGCTAAACAATATTTTTCTGAATAAAAAAGATTTTGATTTCATATTCTGGGTACTCTCAAAAGTTTCTTTTGCACAGAAACTTCAAAAACAAATGTTATAACTCACCCTGACCCACGCGATTTCTAAGGATGTCGAAATTCAGTCGTAAGGAGCTGACGTCATCAAACTATATATTACGTCAGTAGCACTACATTTCAAGGCCTTGGGCCTTGGCTAGCAGTAGCCTCCAAGAACGATGTGGTGATGATTGCTTGGGTTTCGAGCAATGTGAATGTCATGATGTCTCATACCAGCCTTAGCCCCAGGCAGTTTTGACCACCAGTTTCGGCTAGCAAAATTACGAGCAATATTTTGCGTTTTTAATTTGTCCCTGAACATCAATTTTCAAATGGTATCGCGAGTCAGCGCTGCCGCTAGTCATCGAGTTTATTTTGAATTCAGCTATATGTTTAAGACGAAAGCATACATCCCAAGAGTGTGAGGCGTGGGGGCTTTGGTTGTTGAAAGAGAGAGGAGAGAGAGGGAAAAGAGTGGGGCTTATAAAGTGGGGTATATTATTAGTCGTCTTAGTTTATTAGTACGCTAAGAGACGTGAGGGGTCGATGGCTGACTTTATTTTTGTTATATGGTTGATTCAGCTAATTGCATCTCCGGTTTAGACATGCTGTTTGTCAGGCATTATCTTTCACATTCTGTGAGATCTCAGTGTGCTTGTGAAGAAGCAATTGTTAGGAATGTTCTCTTTTACAGGGTTTTGTCCTTTTGAGCTTTTATTGCAAAATGTTTGTGCTAGAATCCTTCAGTATTCAAACTTCCTTCTCTCCAAAGATGATTGCTGTGTTCTATTTTGACATGGAATCCGTCCTAACAGGACTGTGTAAAGAATGCTGCATTCCATATGAAGGTAATAGGTTCACAAAGCTAGTGTTGCAGCATCTTTATCAAATGGTATGTTGGCTTCAGTTGCTGGTCTGGCCCTGCTTCCATTCCTCAACTTCTGAAAAAAGGAAACTGATGATGCTGCATTTTTATTCATTGAGATCCGTACATGTGTTTGCGACAACAGCAACAAGCAATAAAAAACCATGCCAGTACATGTTAACACAAGGCAAAAAACCAGTAGGAGATGCAAATTAGGGCTCACTAAAAAAGCTCATTGAGGCCACCACCCCGAAAGCTGATGATGCCGCAAGCCGATGATTCTGATGATTTTGTTTAGGATGTCAAAATTCAAGATTTAGGATGTCAAAATTGATCAAGTCTGGGTGTGGGTTTCCACGCAAAATTCCCAATTTCAGGACACTGTACGAACACGACAGTCGCTGCTCACGACAACCTCGGCTCAAACGTACACAACAGTCGCTGATCACACGACAATCTCGACTCACACGAACACGACAGTCACTGCTCACACGACTATCTCGACTCACACGACAATCTCAACTCACACGACAATCTCGACTCACACGAACACGACAGTCGCTGCTCACACGACAATCTCGACTCACACGAACACGACAGTCGCTGCTCACACGACAATCTCGACTCACACGAACACGACAGTCGCTGCTCACACGACAATCTCGACTCACACGAACACGACAGTCGCTGCTCACACGAACACGACAGTCGCTGCTCACACGACAATCTCGACTCACACGAAAACGACAGTCGCTGCTCACACGACAATCTCGACTCACACGAACACGACAGTCGCTGCTCACACGACAATCTCAACTCACACGAACACGACAGTCGCTGCTCACACGACAATCTCGACTCACACGAACACGACAGTCGCTGCTCACACGACAATCTCGACTCACACGAACACGACAGTCGCTGCTCACACGACAATCTCGACTCACACGAACACGACAGTCGCTGCTCACACGACAGTCGCTGGCCACACAGCGAGAACTACTCACGCGGCAGTCAATACTCCAATGCATCACTTTTTGTGTCCGCTAATTAAAGGGAATGTGGCACCTTGGTCGAATCCTGGAATTTAGTGTAATTAGGCTTTTAGCCGAAAATAATGAAACCACTTATGATTTGTCTGAAAAATGTACAATAAGCTCAATATTTTGATTTTTAAAATACTCGTCTAGGGAAAGAAATAAATACCTGTCTGTGGATGATGTCATGATCTGGCAACCACTACCACACCCGAAAGGCTTCAAGGGCTTCGATTGGCTGATGCTCACCGTGACGTCAGCATATGTCATCACACCAACAATGTCATCACACCAACAGCCATGGCAACTGTGGCCTGCTGCTAAGGGTACATGATGGGTACATTGCAGGTAGGTTTTAGTTTTTTTACGTAAATCTCGAGTTTTAAGACAAATTATATATTGAGTACCGGGTTTTCCGACTTGCTTTGCAACTTGGCTATCTCAGTTAAAATCACGTTATGAAGGTGCCACATTCCCTTTAAGCTTTGGGGCGCACCATTAATTTTTCTATTTAGGGATAGAACGGCCGGAAAATTAGAACTATGGTTTAACAGATGGGCAGATGCTAGACTTGGGTATGGACTTCCCACACACGTGAGAAATCCCATTTTGAATGGGCTTGAATTGATCGGTTTTGCACGAGGCGTGGAATAGAACATTTAGCTCGACATGCTGTTGCGTTCCTAGCCTCCATGTTCCAGTCTGGCTGAGTTCTGCCGAGGTCGCAGGCAGCGGTCACCAGGCTCCCCTGCTGTCCCCCTACAGGCGGCCCGAGCCCCGCTCAAACCCGTCATCCCGGCGCCACCGGCGCGGAAGGTCCCCGCGCCACAGACGGGAGTTCGCGGCAGCGGCCGCCAGGGGCGCCACCGCTGCCGCGAGCCGGACCACCACAGAATCTACAGCGTGGCTGGTTCATCAAATACCCCACCTCTATCATCAGTCTCAAAGATTTAAGCAAAGTTTTATATTGTCATGATAAAAACGCCAAGGGTACCTCCACGGCCGTAAGACGCCGAACTAGAAAGGAGTCTTGCGCGCACATGGAGCTACAGTTGCTCTCGTTTCTTACATGTTGACGCGATATATCTAGACGACTGCACCGGAACAAAAAGGAAAGCCAACCGAAATATCTGTAGTCAAAATTCGGTCAAACATGTAGTCCGACACAAGTGAAGGCATAAGTTGATGGTCGGGGTGACCGATTCGATCAAATCTGCCACGTCAGCCGACACATCCTATGTCGCCACCATTACAGCACAATTCACAGGTAGCAAAGTCTAGCTAAGCTTTCCGACCTTGGGCGCCGAGCTGCAAAACCTTCAGGAATCCTGAAACCACGGCAATCCGTCATTCCGACATTCGGAAAGCCGGACGGGTCCTCCTCCTCGGAGAGACAATGCAGCTGCTGAGTAAGGGGCGCTGCAAGGAAACGGTACTGAGGCTACACTCAGGGAAACGCTGGACCTGCAGGCAAGGGTAGGGCCATCGCTGCTACCGAGAACAGAGGGAAAGGGGCCGTGAGAAAAAAGAAACTCTGCGGCTTTACAAAACACCGACCTCTGAGCTCACATGGGGTCGCCAACTCTCACTCTGTTGGGAAGATATCATAGGGATCGAAAATACTTGTGCACCTGCAGGACACCCGCTGAGGGATGTGAGCCCGGGTCAGCGGCGCGGAAGTCCAAAGCCCTTCCCTCACGCCGCCACATCCCCAGCCCTTAGTGAGATGACGCTGTAGTCGAGGGCGACACGCCATCCTCAGGGACACCGCCCTGACAACAGGCTCTGCGAGCAGAGCATCTCGGCTGCCGCCAGCTAAGTCTCCTGAAGACATGCAACGGCGGATGGCTGCTCCCGACACGACTGCTGCTCTAACAATCGAGTATGGCAGAACAGGCAAAGGACCCAGTAACTGTAGAGCAGCAAGCGTACACGAATCTTATCCTACATAACCGCAGCTTTATCAAATCGGCTAGGAAAGATGATGCATAGATGCATATATATGTGTCTGTGTGCGCATTTGGGTTCCAGGGTACAGCCGCCACGGGTGTTCGAAGTTACCAAATCAAGTCAATTATGCGCTGTCCTGGTTAGTTCAATAATATATATATATATATATATATATATATATATATATATATATATATATATATATATATATGCATCGCAGGTGCCAGGTCTAAAACGCCCTGTCGATGGGACTGTAAACTATGCTTAACTTTATCTCTCTCATAAGCGATAAGACCTGCCGACGCACACCACAGCGCTGTTCTCTCCAATCTGCCCCAGAGAAAGCGAAAGCAAGAACTGATGCAGAATTTGTTTCAGCTGGTCACTGCATCCATCACAGACAAGGACAGAGGCGGCTGTCGCAGTGCGAGGGCAGGTATCGTACGCCAGGGGCAGAGGTGTTCAGATGGCGGGCGTGCGCAGCGTGACAGCTGCCAATGCCGAGTCTGGGAGGTACACCTCCACTCTTCTAATTCTGTACTTCTAAACTCCCAATACGATACTCTTTAACACGCGCCCCGTTGGGGGCAAAACTCGCCCCCTCCTCGTTATCCCCAGATAGCTCAAAAACGAAGTGACGCAGAGCAACGAAACTTACAGTACCTTATCCCTGATCAATTTATACGCCTGACCAAGTTTTTGAATTAAGGTCATGTCGGGTCCAGGAGATATTCAAGGTCAAGTGACCCGACCTCAAAACCTAAAACCACGAATTTGAAGCGGCGCCCAGGGAACATTAGCGAACCGATCAATTTGAAACTTGCACAATATAATAAGGTCATTAGGGTCTACAAATCTGCTATCTCGGAATTTTGATATTGTTGACCTAAGGTGGAGTCAATTTTTTGGTCACCCAACTATACAAGTCATTGCAAGTCATATACAATCATACATTAAGTCTATGGTGAAAATAGAATCGGCTCGTTTTCGTAAGCACTGGATAGATAAAGCTGAAAATCCTCAAACCGTCTATTCTTACCACGATCTTGACCAAAAAGTTAAAGTTGAGTTTTTGAGTATTTGACCTCTCAAAGGTCATGTCAGGTCACGGGAGCATTGTGATTCTTTTTGCCAATAACTTCTCACTGAATTGATACAAAGCTCCCATTTTGATTCCATTGTGCTTATATTCTCACGGGGAGTCGATTGATATGCAACATGACCATACCAGGCCACTCTGTGATCCTGACCTAGCTCGAGGTCAGGCCATTTTCACTATTTGACCTAGCAAGGCCATATTTTACATCGTTCGATTCGCCGCGATGAGAGGAATCCAATCATGCATAAATATTTGCTCTAGCTCCCTTGAGGGCAGATCAAGAGAGAGAAACGTACACTGCTCTGTTGTAAGCCTATGGAACCTTCTTTGACCTATGCTGACCTCAATATTGACCTGGCATAAAAATTCTTCGTATAAAATCTCTTCATCTTGTCAAGAGCTTTCGAATGCTGCAAGTAATTTTCCTTTAGCTTTCGTGGGGAATGAGATACAGAGGGGGACGAAAAACGCCCCCGGCGGGGCGCGTCATGCCAGGGACCCCAGCGGAGCGCATGTTAAACCAATTTCCAAAGCACTGCTGAAAAAGCACCGTAAAATTGTGCGATCAATGAATTAGCAACCACCATGGATATTTCGCGGTCCCGCCCACGTCCCAGCCGGTTCAGCGAATACCCGACCGGGACAAGCATTAAACGCCGGGACCAACAGTACGACCTCTACTCCCGATACTCTACCAGAGGTCGCGGGCGCTTCCAGAGTCAGTCCGGCTCTGCAGTCTCCTGGCCAGTCGCCCAGCGTCCAGCAGCACACCGAACGGTGCTACGAGGTCATAGGCTGGAATCCTGAACTGCCGTGAAGGAGGTAACCGAAATGCTGTTTTCGCAGCCTTTTCTACTTTTTCACTGCCGGAAATGCCAACGTGGCTTGACACAAAAAGAAGGCATGGTACATGCATTTCTATCATTCCTCCTTAATGGTGTCCCACATTCGGCTGTGTTATGCCAGCTTGCAGTCTTGTCAGCCTGTTAGCAGGAAAAACCAGGCCGAAGAGCTTCAGTCAACAACCTTGAAGAAGATTCATGTATATATGGTATGGTCTAAATACCATATCAAATATTTGATGGTACCGGCGAGCCGATCTGCAACCGAAAGAAGCTGCAACTTCTCTTATGCACACAAAAGCGTACGAAGAGGTGGGCGACGGGGAGCATGGCCTCCCTATGTTCGGATTCGTAACAATTAATCACCTGACGTTGCAGGGGAATACATGACCTGGAAATACACATTGTCCCATATTCTGGACATTCCCCCGCTTATGATCATACATACGCGAAATCAAAGACAATGCCACGCAAGCTAACCGCAATAAAGCGAGAATTTCAACATCTCTGAGTAACAAACTGAATCCGAAATTCCACTACCTGCCATCCACTTCTGCCACTTCCATGTCAGAACCACTTCGCAATTAGCACCGCGCTCGGCGCACAACACCCGGTAAATCGTGCAGCTCATGGCAGTCGTAAACGGAAGCCGGGCCACAATGTCGCCGGCGTCACGAGGAGGTGATTAGGCGGCGCGAGCGCCCTCCTGGATGGCTGCAGCTGCCAGCGAAAGTCAAGGCCGCGCACCGGAGCGTGACCTGACAGGATTTACAGTTGCACCGGCTCCCCCCTCCTCCCCCGGGCCCACCGGGATAATGATACCGGCAGCGGGTGTCAAAAAATGTCACAAAGCTCCTTCCGTTGTGGCGAGGCAAAAGAAGATTAGACAAGAGGGTGCAGCAAACGGAGAGCAGGACGTCCAGTGCGCCTGTTGACCCCAGTGGGAGCAGCTGCCACACTGGCAAATTTGAGCAACCACTACAGCGGAGGCTACTGCACTTCAAATGCTTCAAGTGTCATTTCCTCATAGTTGTGCCCATGCAGTGGCTCAGAGTTCTGGTCGGGGGCAGGTTGACTGGCGGGTTGGCTGGCAGACGGAGAAACTGCCAGGGGCAGCTTGCACGAATGTGGTCGAAAAAACAATCAGCCATCCGCACGAGTTCGGGATTTTTTTAGCTGTTCCAGACCCTCTTCGAAAAAAACCACAAGAGGTTTTAGTACTGGATCTTTTTGTATGAAAATACCCAGGATAACTGGCGCGAAATAATGTGACAAATAAACCATTACTGTCCAATCCACGGCTAGATAATTATCGCACATTCGTCATATTATTTTACACGCGTTATCATGAGTATTTTCTGACAAGACACCAAAACCTGTTGCGTTTTTCCGAAGATGATCTAGAGCAGCCCGCATGTTTTTACTTCCCCAGTGTCCACACTACCCCTCTGACTACCTGACATGAGGGTGAACAGCGGCGAAGAGGGTGATGAGGAGGGGACTGGGACATGTTTCCCACTTTCCATAACATGATTTTCCTATTTCAGCCACATTGAGAGAGTTCAAACTTTTGCCCGGAGAACGAGCAGAACATGACGAGGAGGCCAATCCTGAACACGTTTAGGTTTTGAAGGGGGTAGCTTTGCGTGAGCACGAAGTTGACGCGAGCAAAGAGTTGAGAAAACCACCTTTCTCCCTTACTCCCACTTTTAAGCCAGTGACAACGCTCTTGTTGCGTGAACAAGTGCGACTCCTTGTACAGTCCGCAGCGAAACAATGGCAGGTTTCGTGTTGGAAGCCGAAACTTTGGATTACTCCCAAACGGATACACCTGCGCTGCACACACTCAATGTGTCGGCCACGCATTTGCCAGATAGGCGGCAGGGTGTACCACCTTCAGATTCAGTGGTGTATGACGTTACAGTTATATCCGCCAGGACCAAACCCGCCACTACTTTTGCTGAGGTCTCTACGAGCACTATGCCCGGCGATACATGGCACAAATGCGGTCACACTCCTGCCACGCATGCGCAGATGGCAAATACGCGCGTCACGAGGCAGGCGACATTACACCATTTTCTCCCACTGGTGAATCTCGTGTCACAATTTTCACACTACCGTATCACAATCGCGTGTCACCTGAATGACACGCGAGCCTGATCTAAAGGTGAACTGGCAACAACTGCCCAACTGGTGGCATTTACTGCCTGATGGTTCCGACAAGTTTACACATCCGTTAATGCACGATTCATAATCTAAAAAACCATGGCAAATTCTTTAGAGGACCTGGACCCATTTTCATGTATCAATGACTAAGAAATGCGGCCCTGGATAGCGTACTGGTGAATGGAGCTGGGTAACCTATGAACTAATCTCCAGCCGCAGCGTCGGGATTGGATTCGCCAGTAACTCGGGAATTTTAACAGAAACGGCAGCGCGTCTTCTGTTTAATGCGAACACGATTCGTGCCGTGACCACAGACCACAAGGCATGGGGAAATCGCGGTTGGCGTACTATTCGAACAGCGAAATATTGCCCGTACGACTAAAGCAGTCCACAGAAGTTCACTTCGCTGCAGCATAATAAACCACTACTAAAAACGTGGTACTAAAGCTCTTCCAACACGAGCTTTGCCATGTTTCACGCAATGCAACACCACTGGTCTAAACAAAAACATATCTTATCATAGACCAGGGAAAATCCCAAAGCAGCGTCAACGCACCCTGATGATGATAATTTGAATTTCAGGGTACGTCTGCTGCTAACGCCATAAGCCTGTTGTTATAAGGTTTAACTCAGTTCAATACCATCCCGGTTAGTTTAGGAATCCTTTACCGGGGCCTAGTATTTAAGAAGCCCTCACGGGGTTGTGGACTATGTCAAACAATGACTCTCAAGCATAATAAAACCACCCCGATGTCTAAGGCAGCGTTATTGCCTGAAATCCGTTCAAGAGAAGCGCGCGGGAAGAACGGGCTCACACTTCGTTTAAGCTAACCGCAACTGTCCGTCTCAGATCATACACGGTGGACGGCGAGGCGGCTGCCGCAGTGCGAATAAAGGTGGGGACAGTCTTAGCCCCCCTCCTCGCGCTCGTCTGGCCGGCTCGGTATCAGGCCGAGATGTATGTTTAAGTCGGAGCCACCGGAATTCTCAGAGGATTAAGTTCAAGGGTTCTGACGTTCTTCGTGCGGCCTCTAACCCGTTTCGCCTTCAAATGACAAAGCATAGCATTGGGGCAACATGTCTTCTGTAGCTTAATAACACTGGAAGGGATGGTCGCTCTTAGAATGAAGAATACAGTCAGCAGACAAGCGAACATAAAGCAAGGCAGCTGCATCTAACAGCACTTGCGGTGAACCTGTCGCGATATATTATCTTCCACTTGTACAGATCACGGATGCAGTCATCTCCCGTAATGGCGCGAGAACTGGCACCATCACAGCTGCAGCGCAGCACCCCCACCCCCTCCCCAGAAGATAGGAAATGTCATATCGCGCTACACCATCCTGCACCTTCAGAGCTGCACCCCTCTCTCGCCCCACCCTCACACGATAGGTAATGTCATACTGAGCAAGCCCTACGTTACTACTTGGGGAGAGGGTGGTAAGACGGACATAGCTGTGTTTAAGGCTCTGCATCTCACCTGCTTTTAATATGACGGTGATGAAATTTTGACGGACGCTTCTGTGAACATTTATGAGTCCCTGCCTTCAAACACATTGTGTTCAGAGCTTATCCCTAGGAGCAATAACATTTGGCGCAGAATGCTGCAAAAGTCCATCTTGCCCCAATGGGTGGGGTAAGACGGGTTTTTGCATGTGGAATATCTTATGTTATGATTTTTTCCACAAAAAACGTACCTAGGTATGTTGAGCGCAAACAAAATTTGAAACATTGACGATGCATTGATTTTATAAAATGGCCAGAAGGCAATTATCATGGTTGATTTTACGGACAGCTAAATTTGTCGTTGGAATTTAACAAATTACCTATATTTCTTCATCCTTAACCCGGCCTGTGGTAATCTCTGCTACAGATGACTTTGAATAATACAAAAACAATTACGATTGTGAATTTTAAGGTGGTGTAACTTTTCACTCTGTGCCAGCCTTGCCCCATATCACCATATTTTCGAAAGTTGCATGCTTCACAATCGCCATGTCCGGGTAATGGGAAACTTCTATAACTCATCTTCTATAACTAGGAACTTCTATCTTACATTTAAATGTCCTCCCGCAGCAGTTATCGGAAATCCAGACTTGGAAACAGAACCAGACACTGACAGCGCGCTGCAAGCAAAAGTCTTTATGATAAGAGAGTGAACCACACATTTCGTTTTGCTGAAATTTTAACCAAAGAACAAAGCTTACGCATTCATGTTTTTGACACGTAAGAAAGCACCAGATGAGGCACGAATGTGGGTAGTTAGGTCTTTGTACAATTGTTGGTTTGGTCCGCAGAGCTTTCAAATTAGATTGGTGGAACTGCCCCACAGCTTCTGCGTTATACCCCTCCCCTAACTCCAGAAAATTAGTAGCGGCACCCGTCTTGCACCCTTCCCCCAAATCGGACAAATCCGATGAAGGTGGTGGTCGCGAAGCCACAGCGGCGAGCAAAACTGGCATTTAGATTGTCCAGTCACAAAAAACGCACACACTAAAGGAGAGTAATAGTCTAATGACACATCAGGCAAGGCTGTCGCTGCACCGAAAACCTACACAGCATGCAGTGTACAAGGCCTTGCTTGGGGCCTAGAAGAAGCAGCATTGTGGCTAAAAACCAGGCCAGTATCACCCCAGGAGCCGGTAGAGCTCCCAACTAAAACCGCCTGCATGGAAAGAGCTTATCCGTCGTCTTGAGATCCGTCGTCAAAAGCCTCTTACCCGTGTTCTGTTCGGCACAGGTAAGTCCAGTACTATGGCCAGTAGCCGGCGGCAGACGTCGCCGCAGGCGACAGCCCCGTTAGCGGCGCGGGGTGTCAGATCCGCCCCAAGGTCTGACCCGCAGCGGCGCGGCTCAGCCCCCTCTCACAATGGACGGCAGCCGCCCACAGTGCCGCAGACAACACTGCCGCCGCGAAAAAAACACGCATGCGCACGTGCCTGAGTCACCGGCGGCTCCGACAACAACGCCGGCGGCAGATTCGCTGCCGTTGCGACACCCAGCCTTCCAGTGTTCCGTTTTCTGCACAGGATTACAAGGCAGGGACGTCTCAGTTGGAGTGCCTACCTAGCCCTCATTTCTGGTAACCATCATCAGCATCAACCTACACGAAACAAACCACGGAAAATCGTGCTACAATCACCCCCTGTGGTCCACTAAGTATGTGGATAGCGCCACAAACTCATCTCGCAGAGATTAGAAATTACCTGACACTCCCTTTTCGGCGGGGGGAGGGGGCAAATTTGGGGGAAGACAGTGCATTGAATGGTTGTGCATGTGAATACCTAGTAAAGAAAACCCCGTGGCACACGTCTGTAAGCGTACGGCCATTGTATACCTCGGCGCAAGGGGGCGGGGGTATGCAGTATAATTTGTGAGATGGCTTCTGGTTAATAAGCAATTATGTGTTTCCATTATCTTATTTTCTTGCCTGCTACTTGACTTTTTGTCCAAGTATAGACCACCGAATAATAATTGTTGGGATTCAAGGACGCGCCAGCTGCCCAGGTTCAGCGTCGCCTTGTCCATAGTCTCTTTTTTCTCTTTTTTTTTTTCTTTCTTTCTTTTTTTTTTTTTCTCTCTCTCTCTCTCTCTCTCTCTCTCTCTCTCTCTCTCTCTCTCTCTCTCTCTCTCTCTCTCTCTCTCTCTCTCTCTCTCTCTCTCTCTCTCTCTCTCTCTCTCTCTCTCTCTCTCTCTCTCTCTCTCTCTCTCTCTCAAATTTGGCTGCAACACTCGGGGAACCCATCGCGCCTTGTTCCCGGGACCTGTGACTTAGGCAACATATGCTTTACCGATGGGTCACACATCCGCCAAAGTGCAAGCGGTACTTTAGGGTGTACAAGCACACGCTGGTGAAAGCCGCAGCAACTACTACTAATGAGTCATTCACGTGATCTAGCCTGGAAACCATTTCAGGATTTTGGGGGCAAAGAGGACGAATGCCAGCGTACGTTGGGCACAATCATATTTTTGTTGATCTCTCCAACTTCCCTCAGGACAGTCGCTAGTACATCTCTGTCATGAGGAGCACCTTCAAACATACCTTGTGCTCCTGATGAAACAAAACGTGTGATCTTTGTAGAAGCGAGCTATTGAAAAGAAAAGACAAGCCATTTTAGAGAAAAATTTAAAATTTGAACCTTTGAGGAAAAGCCAAAAGATACTATTTTGGGCTTTGGAGGGGACAAAGACAAGCCATGTTAAAGAAAAAGTTAAAATATGAACCTTTGGGGAAAGGCCAAAAGATACTATTTTAGGCTTTGGAGGGGACCGCGGCCTCTTTGCCCCCCCCCCACTGCATCCGCCAAGGAAGTAAACAGAGTTATCTGACACTAATGCCTGTGCTTAAGGCGCATATCTTTCTACACATAACACGCAATGCCTTACAAACTTAGAGCATTAAACTTGTTTTTTATTTCTGTAAAATATTATTTCCTTGCACAGACAAGCCTTTAATCTTGTTCCAGCATTCCCGTGCTTACGGGATTCTTTTATTTTTCACCCTTTTTTGTTTCCCACCCCAGATGATACAATTTTGTAATTTTCACACCATGATTCCTCACTAACTTCGTTGCAGCCCAAGTCAAACCAGTCCGCAATTACCTACAATTCTAACAGCACTCCACCCGGCACTTACACCGCAGAGTCCTGACTTAGCAAAGACAAACATAGCAAACCCTGCACAACCTTGAAGTCGCCATCTATGGTAGATCCCAACGGCTTAAGTGCAGGGGAGTTCAAAATATAAATGACATGGTAACAAAAGGCTGTCTACGTCAATTTCTACTTTAAAGCACCGCAGGACACAGGATCCCAGCTCTACTAAGCCGTTTACAGAGCAGTGTGCTAGCTCTGCTCACTCGTATCCATAGCAGTGCCCCACTTCTGCGGGTCCGTATACTGAGCAGTGTCCCACTTCTGCGGGTCCGTATACTGAGCAGTGTTCTATCTCTGCTAACCCGTATACAGAGTAGTAGTGTCCCACCTCTGCGGGTCCGTATACTGCGCAGTGTTCTATCTCTGCTAACCCGCATACAGAGTAGTGCCCCACCTCTGCTTGTCCGTATACTGAGCAGTGTCCCACTTCTGCGGGTCCGTATACTGAGCAGTGTTCTATCTCTGCTAACTCGTATACAGAGTAGTGTTTCACCTCTGCGGGTTCGTATACTGAGCAGTGTCCCACTTCTGCGGGTCCGTATACTGAGCAGTGTTCTATCTCTGCTAACCCGTATACAGAGTAGTGTCCCACCTCTGCGGGTCCGTATACTGAGCAGTGTCCCACCTCTGCGGGCCCTTATGCTGAGCAGTGTCCCATCTGTGAGGCCCTATACCTCCGCAGTCCCTGTGCCGGGCCGGGTCCCACCTCCTCCGGGCCCTGTGCCGGGCCGTGTCCCACCTCCTCGGGCCCTGTGCCGTGTCCCGCCTCCTCGGGCCCTGTGCCGGGCCGTATCCCACCTCCTCGGGCCCTGTGCCGGCCCGTATCCCACCTCCTCGGGCCCTGTGCCGGCCCGTGTCCCACCTCCTCGGGCCCTGTGCCGGGCCGGGTTCCACCTCTAGGGCCCTGTGCCGGGCCGTGTCCCACCTCCTCGGGCCCTGTGCCGGGTCGGGTCCCACCTCCTCGGGCCCTGTGCCGGACCGGGTCCCACCTCCTCGGGCCCTGTGCCGGGCCGTGTCCCACCTCCTCGGGTCCCGTGCCGTGTCCCACCTCCAGGGCCATGTGCCGGGCCGTGTACCGTGTCCCACCTCCAGGGCCATGTGCCGGGCCGTGTGCCGTGTCCCACCTCCTCGGGCCCTGTGCCGGGCCGGGTCCCACCTCCACGGGCCCTGTGCCGGGCCGGGTCCCACCTCCTCGGGCCCTGTGCCGGGCCGTGTCCCACCTCCTCGGGTCCTGTGCCGTGTCCCACCTCCAGGGCCTTGTGCCGGGCCGTGTGCCGTGTCCCACCTCCTCGGGCCATGTGCCGGGCTGGGTCCCACCTCCTCGGGCCCTGTGCCGGACCGGGTCCCACCTCCTCGGGCCCTGTGCCGGGCCGTGTGCCGTGTCCCACCTCCGCGGCCCAGACGCCGGGGAGCTCCGGTCGGTGACGCTCCGCTGGTTGGCCGAGGAGCGGCCGGCAGCCTATAAGGCGGCGCGGCGGCGCTGGGCTCCTCAGACATGGCCTCCGTGCTGACGCTGACGCTGTGCACCGCACTGCTGGCCGCCGGCGCCGCCGGCGACTACGCCTCCGGCTACGACTACACCGGACGCGGCTACGAGTACAAAGGACCGAGCTATGTGAAGGTGACCGACTACGGCCGCGACTACGACCGCTACCCGTTCGACCACGGCCGGCGCAGTTACGCACCTCGGTACAAGTACGGCTACCAGGACTACGGACAAACGTACGGTGGATTCCGGTTCATAAGAAAGTACTATGACGATAGGCTGCGCCACAGGCCGCAGTACCACGGCCTGCGCTACGACAACTATCCGGACCATCCCGACTATTACCGCGGCCGCGACAGATACCGCCCCTACCACGGGTACGGCGAGCCCGGCAGGCCGGGCGGCTACCACCCGCGCTACGACCACTACCCCCGGCTCCGGCCCGAGTACGCCGTGGAGGTGAGCGGCACCAAGAGGGGTCACTACCGCAGCCACTACTACGATAGTTACTACGACTATCCCAGACGCCGCCACTATCGACCCAGATATCACGACGGCTACCGGGGCGTGCTGGGAGGCCTGGGCCACCCCATCTACGACGACTACGCCGGGGCGGGGCGGCGTGGGTCCCACGTCTACACCATCTTCACCGCCGACGAGGCGCGGCCCGGCTGCTGCGGCCACTGAGGCCCCTCTCCCGACACAGCGCCCGCCACGCCTCCGCACCTAGGCAGGACCGCACAGCCCCGCTCGGCGCCGGTTTTCCGATGGTCTCGCCCAGTGCACGCGGCCCACCAGGACGGACAGGTTTGGGGACGGCGGCAGTGGCGCTGAGCTGGTGCGTCCTACTCTGCTCGGCGCCGGCTCCGATCGGTCACAGCGTCAGCCGTCAGCTGACGGGTCAGCTGGACGCTGCCCGTGCTGCTGGACGCGAGGGGAGATAACGCCCCGGCGCCCACTGCCCAATCAGGACGCGTGATGGGGCGCGAATTATCTAATGGTAGCCTAAAATAGGCACGTGAATAGTATCCAAGTGAGTGTGCTCGCCGGTGTGGGCGCTTTAACGCACGCACGTGCGGGCACCTCCGCTGCTGTATGTGCTGAGCACGCTGGTACGCTACGACATTAGTATGATGTGTGTCACGATACCCTGTCAGGCCATAAATTGCGCTTTTTAGTGTTCGCCAAATGATGAAGCCAATAAGGAAAATAATGAAAACACGCCATGAAGGAGATAATACACATTTACCATACACAGGTGTTGCCTCATAGCCACATGCTGGGAAATGACCTCACTCTGCGCTCGGGCGTGATACTTGGTTTCATTGTAAGGCTGTTAAATGGTGACACAAAGCACCAACTCGAGCATCAAACAGGAATTGCAGCATTGGGGCATGACTACCATAAAACGATTACAATACAAATTACAATGCCTTGGCTTCAAGGCTGTCTAGATAAGCGTTGCAAACAAACAACTATAAGTAGACTAGAAAACAATTCAAAAGCAGAGAAAAACACAAGGAGATACAAGAAGGGACAAAAAAACAAACAAAGCCAAAGAAACAGGAAAAAACATGCTGCTTATCAAGTAAAAACACAGCCTGGGGTCACGAATTAGGAGGGAGGGAAACGCCACCGGTGAACATAATGGAGGCGGGGTGATTGACCTTACTCTCCCCTAGTCCTTGGGGGCTGCAGTGCTCTGGACAATCAAATCAGATAGCGCGGCCCACCTACAAAACAGGATCCAAGAAAATGGCACAGCGCTGCAACGAGAGGCCCAGAACCTGCACGTACTGGGCAATCCGTCCTACATCATCCCAACCGGTCTGAGGGATTGGAGAATTCTGGGGTTTGTATTACTCACAATTGGATTATACGCGAACGAGCACATCGTGTTTCTATTTAAAGTGAACGTAATAATAATGGGATTTAAACTGGGATCAACGAGTGATTGCATATTGAAAACCCCCGGTATATTGCATTTGACTTAGAACTCACTGCAGATGAATGATGAATAGCGTGCATTTAGAGAGGATGTCACCCAGCCTACCCTCAGTGGCCTCACGCGATCTCGAGCCGCCGGCCCCGGCAGCTAAGCTTATGGGAGAGGGCGGCGGGGGAAATATTTTGTAATGAGCCGTCCGCTCCTCAAAAAGAAGTGCGCCCATAAAGAGTCATTCTTTGGTAAAAGCCGAACGCTGAAGCAAATAAAATACGAACCCACGTATGATCCAGCATGCTTTACTCTACTCTAACCTTGGTTCAAAACTCACGAAGGAAGCATATCGCCTTTAAATAGACACAATGGTGCATTGAAGGGAGTGTCCCACTTTATAATGGCTTTTGAACTGAGATAGTAGTTTTGCAGAGCGTATTAAGAAACCACTGTTGGCATTCTTAGTTTCACCCAAAGCTCTCGGTATACAATTTCCGCTAGCTTTAAAGTTCAAAGTAAAGGGGCTTATCGCCTTATTTCAAGCCTTGAAGGAATACCTTTCATATGGTTGCAGTAGTCTGATTGGTCGTAAACCTTAAGCCTCGCCCACTCGCTAAAAATAAAATGCTAGCGAGTGAACCAGCATGCAACTGCCTGTCGACCGAAAACCTCGGGCGAGTTAATGTCCATTGCAGAGCCGCGATTGGGCCGAAATGCGCCCAATGGCTGTAACACACATCACATCCTCCCTCCCCCGTACTTGCCAAAACAAGTATCAATTGTTTTTGTCAAAATCAGACTCTGAAATTGTTTCTTTACATCAGGCATATGCATTATCTTTCCACCACTGAATAAACACGACCGCCGTAACGACACCTGTCGTTCAATTTTTGCACCAGTGCCTCTTGCACTGCGCGCGATTTTTGCCATGGGGAAACGCTGTGAATGGGTCTTTACAGCGAGTCTATGATCAGGATTTGGGATTTTATCAATTACTAAAACTGTTATTTTGATGACGCCACTTATTTTTAGAAACGAAGAGACATTGTTGTTTTAAACTTATGAAAGTGGGGACAAAAATGTTGTTACATAATTTTGAGACTTCTCTTGTTCTTAAATTGTTATTTTTAGAATTTCGTCAAAGTGGTGCATTCCCTTTAAGAAATTGGCCTAAGGCAGGTGTGCTTCCCAGCACAATTACCTCATGTCAAGCACCCATAGCAATATATCGAACCACTATGCAAAATTCGAACCGATAGATAGGAATTCCGCAGCTGTATCCCTGTGCGTTGGCGGCACTTGTTTACCCATATCGATTGGAGCATCGCACCTCACAAAAAGGCGGCCCAGCCTGAAAGCACACATAGCTCTACTTTGCCAACCATGTCAAACAAGTTTCCTGTTCTGCAGGTTCAAGAACCTGCAGATTGACTACGTTACCCCAGATGGGTTCATGACCCACCATTTAGCAGCCACTGGTTTAGGCCCCCGGCTACCAAATGAGTTAACGGGGGCGATGAGGGCGCCTCGTGGCGGCGGGATGGAGAAGTGCGGTATTGGGGAAGAGGTGTCCGCGAGGGAGGGCTGAGAGACGTTAGCGTTAATTGTTTACTTATGTCTTGGTTGCACCTGCTTACAAACATTCACTGGGGCATGCTACTTGCAGTGAAAACGAAGATGGGGGGAGGAGGTGCATCTGCTCTATTTCATTCCATACATTCAGAACATCGCACTGCAGGCTACCGAGGAAATCAAAACACCTCAGTGCGAGCTGACTCTTCTACAGTCGTGGCAGTGTCGGGCCTTAGAGCTGGAAGTCGCCGGAAGCAGCGCGGAACAGACCGCTTTTGCGCTGAGCTGACGGGGCTGCCATCTACAGCTCAGTAGATGGCACCACGGTGGACCACCACGGCTCGACATCTAGCGGCCATTTCCACGTTACAGGGCGGGGCGGGTGCTCCCGCCCCGATCGATATAGCTGACTTATACCGCCGCCTCATAGGGTGTCATAGGCGCCAGTTGCCGATCGGGGGGCCCCCCCCTCAGGGGGGGCCCCCACCACGAAAACATTTAAAAAAAAAAAAATTAAAAAAAATAATAGTTTAGTGGGGGGGGGGGGGGGGAAAAAAATTTAAGGGGGGGGGGGGGGGGGCTGATGTTCGGGATTTTAGGGCGCTTGACATCATGGCAACTTCGCGCAGGCCGATATCATACTAAATCGATGACATGTTCATAATGTTATCACTTAAAATCACTGACTTTGTAAGCATGGACATGAATGCAATCGAATGAGTTCACACCCAATGAAACGCTGCACAAGCCGAAATCCCTCAACGATTTCTCACCAGGAGCTTGTAAACATCAGAAACCACACAGCATTCAGTAACGCAGCACTACCCAGACGGAGAGACAGCAAAAACATACAGGTAAAGGTAAACAGCAGGACACCCATTGTTCCAGGGGGTGCTGCCCAGACGGACAGAGACAAAACCATACAGGTAAACAGCAGAACATCCGCTGTCCCATGGGGGGCTGAGGGGACGCCGGACACGCCAGTACTCACCGCCTGAGCAGGTAGCGCGCCAGAAACAGGCTGTGCCGGTCCGACTGTGCTTTGGCGAAGATCCACTGTTTGCCGTGCGAGATGCCGTCCTTGGTGCAGGAGTTGATGATGGGCTCCAGCACCTGCCAACAAGACCGGAATTTCAGCTATGTAGAGTGGCAGATGGGTATGTGTCGCTAAATTTTGAGAATGGCGTGATCAGTACGTCTAATTAGTGAGTGCGACCTGGGGGCCGGGGAGGGACGAAGAGGCTAGTTTCTGTGAAAATAACATCATAAAATGACGATGAATGTGGAAATGAGAATCAGCCTCTTTTCGGAAAGAACCATCCAACCGACCGTGTGTCCGGAGCGGTCCCCCCGCCTCCCGGAGGGTTACCATGCGGGACTCGGGGCGGGACGAGCAAGCAGTGCATGTACCCGGGAGGAGTGAGGACCAGGCGCGCCCCAGCCGCCTGAGTCAGGCTGTGTATACCGTCGCACGTCGGCCCACCGGTGTTGTTATATTTCTGCCCGGTCAGCCCCCGGGAAGGCGGCAACCGGACACCTGAGCCGTCAACACTGCACACAAAGTAGCCTCAATTTCGTCTTAGGAGGATCATAATTTTGGCATCCATTTACGCGTTGTTTCCGCTTTGCACCCCACTTGAGCAGTTGCAATAGTGGCTGACTGTCCAATGAAGTCCACCGTTAGTTCTACACCGCAGAGCCGCATAAAGTTAAGCCTGTTACAGTCGCAAGTTCAAAACCTGCATCCACCATTTACCACTAATGGGAAAATACACCCTTCGTAGCCAAATTGTGTCAGGGCATAAAATCTAATTCAGGCAGATATATAATTTCTTGGACACTCAAGGCAGAGCCGTCATATAACGCCCAACATATGAGCTTCCGAGCGTGCACCAGTTAAGCGGCGATACCTCTGACGCAGAGCAGAGGGCCCACAAAAACTGTATTTTCAACATCGAACTCCTGGTCAGCTCCCAAGCCTCCTGACGCCGACAACGACTGGCGCAGTGAAGATATAGTGTTGTTAGGTCGGGTTGAGGGAGCTGCTTTCTTTCTGAAGCGAACTGGTTAAATGCACACGCTTCCACTCTCTGGGCATTTTCTGCGCGCGGCGCCGATGATACTAAGAACAACTCGAAAAGTTACGCTGGTGATAAGAGAAACATACACTTTTCCCGGCTGAAATACAGCGTGAGCGATGGATATAGGCACATCTTATAAGCATCTGAAATGACCACAAAATTAAATCCAAACTTATCGATTTCATTACTGAAGTTATACGTTCCTAAGGGACTGGCGCTCCTTCCAAACGGACCGCACCTCCTACGGCGATGTCAACGGCTGCGGGCCAAGAGATGCAGCACGACATATCTCCAACAAAGCCAGACCTTTTGGGCATGCTATGGCACTGCTTCAGTATCGCAAGGAAAAAGTAAAGCATGCACAAGTATCCGGCGTTGCTATGGACAGCGTGCTTTCACAAGGGCGAGGACCGTGTGCCACCCGCTCCTGGAGGGCAGACAGCGGTATAAACCCACAAGGTTTTAAAAGGCCATGCGACACCTCTGTGCAGCTCCAGACCGTAGACCGTAGTTTTCGGGACATATTTTATTGAAAGTAATTGATTTGGTCTCGTTTCTGCTGAAAAAGGGCTGATAAGATGACTTTTACGTTTTCCTTAGTTAGCGGCAAAAAAATCCCCACATGGGCGTGATGTGATGATCTGGTAGCACTTTATGTAACTATAAATCGTATTTATCTCCACCACGAATAAATACGAATAAAAATGAAGCAATTCTAGTTAAAAGGAGCATCATTAAGAACCAATGTGGCACTCACATCTTTTGCAGCCTTTCATAATACATTATAAAATATTTCACGTTTGGAACTTTTCATTGAAGCCAGTTATACGCATTTAAAATCGCTAGTACTTAAATCACGCCTGGCACGCAGCTTTAAAGAGGTCGATGCACGAATGCTATGCTTGCTCAATGGCCGTGCGCATTACGTCATGTTGCCATGGTTAAGAATGGTAACATCATCTCATGTGACCACTCGCAGAGAGCGGGTTCCACAAGGGGAGAATTTTGACCACAATTCTCTGAGAACGGTAAACTCTGCAACAAAGGAAACATCGATGAAGTGGTTTTCTCAGCATGTTCTATCATATAGCTATATCAACTCAAATACCAATATGAGGGAGCCACATACCTTTTAAATGGAAAAATCTCTCTAATCTTGTCGACGAAAATAAAATTACGCATTTTAGGTGCCATGGCACCCATCTTTTTCCAAACAGACTCTCCAGCGTTCAATATTGTTTTCGAGAAAGGGAAGCTTGCATTCGCCAGAGCCAAAACAAGTGTAGTTACGTATTTAACTAGAGTTATGACATATGAATATTGACACTTCTAGCTGTTTTCGAACTTATCATCCCTTGCAGTAGTTAAGTGCTTAGTCAAGCTGCACCAGGAAAACAAAATCAGAATGCGTATTTGGCAGGCAGGGGTCACCTGGTCGAACTCCTCCATGGAGATGCCGGTCTCTCGCGCCAGCTCCATCACCTCTTCATCCTGGGCACGCCGGATCGTCTCGTCCTGCTGCTGACTCTGCTGCTGCAGCAGTACCTGTCGCCACACAGGCGCGTGCGTGAGTCACCAATAACTGCTACTGCAGCAGCACCTGCCGCCACACAGGCGCGTGCGTCAGTCACCAATAACTGCTACTGCAGCAGCACCTGCCGCCACACAGGCGCGTGCGTCAGTCACCAATAACTGCTGCTGCAGCAGCACCTGCCGTCACACAGGCACGTGCGTCAGTCATCAATAACTGCTGCTGCAGCAGCACCTGCCACCACACAGGCACGTGCGTCAGTCACCAATAACTGCTACTGCAGCAGCACCTGCCGCCACACAGCCGTGTGCGTCAGTCACCAATAACTGCTACTGCAGCAGCACCTGCCGCCACACAGGCGCGTGCGTCAGTCACCAATAACTGCTACTGCAGCAGCACCTGCCGCCACACAGGCGCGTGCGTCAGTCACCAATAACTGCTGCTGCAGCAGCACCTGCCGTCACACAGGCACGTGCGTCAGTCATCAATAACTGTTACTGCAGCAGCACCTGCCACCGCACAGGCACGTACGTCAGTCACCAATAACTGCTACTGCAGCAGCACCTGCCGCCACACAGCCGCGTGCGTCAGTCACCAATAACTGCTACTGCAGCAGCACCTGCCGCCACACAGGCGCGTGCGTCAGTCACCAATAACTGCTACTGCAGCAGCACCTGCCGCCACACAGGCGCGTCGTCAGTCACCAATAACTGCTACTGCAGCAGCACCTGCCGCCACACAGGCGCGTGCGTCAGTCACCAATAACTGCTGCTGCAGCAGTACCTGCCACCACACAGACACGTGCGTCAGTCACCAATAACTGCTACTGCAGCAGCACCTGCCGTCACACAGGCACGTGCGTCAGTCACCCAATAACTGTTACTGCAGCAGCACCTGCCACCGCACAGGCACGTGCGTCAGTCACCAATAACTGCTGCTGCAGCAACACCTGCCACCACACAGGCACGTGCGTCAGTCACCAATAACTGCTACTGCAGCAGCACCTGCCGCCACACAGGCGCGTGCGTCAGTCACCAATAACTGCTACTGCAGCAGTACCTGCCACCGCACAGGTACGTGCGTCAGTCACCAATAACTGTTACCGCAGCAGCACCTGCCACCACACAGGCACGTGCGTCAGTCACCAATAACTGCTACTGCAGCAGCACCTGCCGCCACACAGCCGTGTGCGTCAGTCACCAATAACTGCTACTGCAGCAGCACCTGCCGCCACACAGGCGCGTGCGTCAGTCACCAATAACTGCTACTGCAGCAGCACCTGCCGCCACACAGGCGCGTGCGTCAGTCACCAATAACTGCTGCTGCAGCAGCACCTGCCGTCACACAGGCACGTGCGTCAGTCATCAATAACTGTTACTGCAGCAGCACCTGCCACCGCACAGGCACGTACGTCAGTCACCAATAACTGCTACTGCAGCAGCACCTGCCGCCACACAGCCGCGTGCGTCAGTCACCAATAACTGCTACTGCAGCAGCACCTGCCGCCACACAGGCGCGTGCGTCAGTCACCAATAACTGCTACTGCAGCAGCACCTGCCGCCACACAGGCGCGTGCGTCAGTCACCAATAACTGCTACTGCAGCAGCACCTGCCGCCACACAGGCGCGTGCGTCAGTCACCAATAACTGCTGCTGCAGCAGTACCTGCCACCACACAGACACGTGCGTCAGTCACCAATAACTGCTACTGCAGCAGCACCTGCCGTCACACAGGCACGTGCGTCAGTCACCCAATAACTGTTACTGCAGCAGCACCTGCCACCGCACAGGCACGTGCGTCAGTCACCAATAACTGCTGCTGCAGCAACACCTGCCACCACACAGGCACGTGCGTCAGTCACCAATAACTGTTGCTGCAGCAACACCTGCCACCACACAGGCACGTGCGTCAGTCACCAATAACTGCTGCTGCAGCAGCACCTGCCACCACACAGGCACATGCATCAGTCACCAATAACTGCTACTGCAGCAGCACCTGCCGCCACACAGGCGCGTGCGTCAGTCACAAATAACTGTTGCTGCAGCAACACCTGCCACCGCACAGGTACGTGCGTCAGTCACCAATAACTGTTCCTGCAGCAACACCTGCCACCACACAGGCACGTGCGTCAGTCACCAATAACTGCTGCTGCAGCAGTACCTGCCACCGCACAGGCACGTGCGGCAGTCACCAATAACTGCTACTGCAGCAGCACCTGCCATCACACAGGCACGTGCGTCAGTCACCAATAACTGCTGCTGCAGCAGTACCTGCCACCGCACAGGCACGTGCGTCAGTCACCAATAACTGCTACTGCAGCAGCACCTGCCACCACACAGGCACGTGCGTCAGTCATCCATAACTGTTGCTGCAGTAACACCTGCCACCACACAGGCACGTGCGTCAGTCACCAATAACTGCTGCTGCAGCAGTACCTGCCACCGCACAGGCACGTGCGTCAGTCACCAATAACTGCTACTGCAGCAGCACCTGCCACCACACAGGCACGTGCGTCAGTCACCAATAACTGCTACTGCAGCAGCACCTGCCACCGCACAGGCACGTGCGTCAGTCACCAATAACTGCTGCTGCAGCAGCACCTGCCACCACACAGGCACGTGTGTCAGTCACCAATAACTGCTACTGCAGCAGCACCTGCAACCACACAGGCATGTGCGTCAGTCACCAATAACTGCTACTGCAGCAACACCTGCCGTCACACAGGCACGTGCGTCAGTCACCAATAACTGCTACTGCAGCAGTACCTGCCACCGCACAGGCACGTGCGTCAGTCACCAATAACTGCTGCTGCAGCAGCACCTGCCACCGCACAGGCACGTGCGTCAGTCACCAATAACTGTTGCTGCAGCAGTACCTGCCACCGCACAGGCACGTGCGTCAGTCACCAATAACTGCTACTGCAGCAGTACCTGCCACCGCACAGGCACGTGCGTCAGTCACCAATAACTGCTGCTGCAGCAGCACCTGCCACCGCACAGGCACGTGCGTCAGTCACCAATAACTGTTGCTGCAGCAACACCTGCCACCACACAGGCACGTGCGTCAGTCACCAATAACTGTTGCTGCAGCAACACCTGCCACCACACAGGCACGTGCGTCAGTCACCAATAACTGCTGCTGCAGCAGCACCTGCCACCACACAGGCACGTGCGTCAGTCACCAATAACTGCTGCTGCAGCAGCACCTGCCACCACACAGGCACGTGCGTCAGTCACCAATAACTGTTGCTGCAGCAGCACCTGCCACCACACAGGCACGTGCGTCAGTCACCAATAACTGTTGCTGCAGCAACACCTGCCACCACACAGGCACGAGCGTCAGTCACCAATAACTGCTGCTGCAGCAGCACCTGCCACCACACAGGTACGTGCGTCAGTCACCAATAACTGCTACTGCAGCAGCACCTGCCACCACACAGGCACGTGCGTCAGTCACCAATAACTGTTGCTGCAGCAGCACCTGCCACCACACAGGCACGTGCGTCAGTCACCAATAACTGTTGCTGCAGCAACACCTGCCACCGCACAGGCACGTGCGTCAGTCACCAATAACTGCTGCTGCAGCAGCACCTGCCACCACACAGGTACGTGCGTCAGTCACCAATAACTGCTGCTGCAGCAGCACCTGCCACCACACAGGCACGTGCGTCAGTCACCAATAACTGTTGCTGCAGCAGCACCTGCCACCACACAGGCACGTGCGTCAGTCACCAATAACTGTTGCTGCAGCAACACCTGCCGCCACACAGGCACGTGCGTCAGTCACCAATAACTGCTGCTGCAGCAACACCTGCCACCGCACAGGCACGTGCGTCAGTCACCAATAACTGCTGCTGCAGCAGCACCTGCCACCACACAGGCACGTGCGTCAGTCACCAATAACTGTTGCTGCAGCAACACCTGCCACCACACAGGCACGTGCGTCAGTCACCAATAACTGCTGCTGCAGCAGCACCTGCCACCACACAGGCACGTGCGTCAGTCACCAATAACTGTTGCTGCAGCAACACCTGCCACCACACAGGCACGTGCGTCAGTCACCAATAACTGCTGCTGCAGCAGCACCTGCCACCACACAGGCACGTGCGTCAGTCACCAATAACTGTTGCTGCAGCAACACCTGCCACCACACAGGCACGTGCGTCAGTCACCAATAACTGCTGCTGCAGCAGCACCTGCCATCACACAGGCACGTGCATCAGTCACCAATAACTGTTGCTGCAGCAACACCTGCCACCACACAGGCACGTGCGTCAGTCACCAATAACTGTTGTTGCAGCAACACCTGCCACCACACAGGCACGTGCGTCAGTCACCAATAACTGCTGCTGCAGCAGCACCTGCCGCCACACAGGCACGTGCGTCAGTCACCAATAACTACTACTGCAACAGCACCTGCCACCGCACAGGCACGTGCGTCAGTCACCAATAACTGCTGCTGCAGCAGTACCTGCCACCGCACAGGCACGTGCGTCAGTCACCAATAACTGCTGCTGCAGCAGTACCTGCCACCGCACAGGTACGTGCGTCAGTCACCAATAACTGTTACCGCAGCAGTACCTGCCACCACACAGGCACGTGCGTCAGTCATCAATAACTGCTACTGCAGCAGTACCTGCCACCGCACAGGTACGTGCGTCAGTCACCAATAACTGTTACCGCAGCAGTACCTGCCACCACACAGGCACGTGCATCAGTCACCAATAACTGCTACTGCAGCAGTACCTGCCACCGCACAGGCACGTGCGTCAGTCACCAATAACTGTTACCGCAGCAGTACCTGCCACCACACAGGCACGTGCGTCAGTCACCAATAACTGCTGTTGCAGCAGTACCTGCCGCCACACCAGCACGTGCGTCAGTCACCAATAACTGCTGCTGCAGCAGTACCTGCCACCGCACAGGCACGTGCGTCAGTCACCAATAACTGTTACTGCAGCAGTACCTGCCGCCACACAGGCACGTGCGTCAGTCATTGGTCACTGCAACCACCAACACGCAGACTGATTTCGAATTAAGGAGCAATAATACTTTAGTGATTACACTGACCACAAATACAAATGGAATGCAGAGTGGAGAAATCTGCAGTTGATATAATTCAAAATAACATAATATATGTAAGTAACTACGCCAGCCAAAAGGCGTCAAGGCCAACATAAGCATGACCACATGCAAAACATATCATTGATCCGGTAAGACTATGTACCCCGTTTTCACCCCCCCTCCTTAAAAATATGTATTATTGAAACACCCGACCATCAGGTGAGCAAATGGTCCACACCGAAAGAAACAAGGCTTAAAGAAATAAGAAAGCAAGAAGGCTTGAGCTCCCGTTAGGATATGAGGAGCCAGGGTGTCTCCACTGTCTGTCTCCGCCGGCCGACTGGCGGCCGCGGACAGAGACAGCGAGCGCCGGCCGCGGGCAGCACCACCTCTCTGTCTGTCTCCGCCGACTGGCTGGTAGCCGCAGACAGAGACAGAGAGCGCCGGCCGCGGGCAGCGGCGCCTCCCCGCCTCCACTGTCTGTCTCCACCGGCTGGCTGGTAGCCGCAGACAGAGACAGAGAGCGCCGGCCGCGGGCAGCGGCGCCTCCCCGCCTCCACTGTCTGTCTCCACCGGCTGGCTGGTAGCCGCGGACATAGACAGAGAGCGCCGGCCGCGGGCAGCGCCGCCTCCCTGTCTGTCTCCGCCGGCCGGCTGGTAGTCGCGGACAGCGCCTCCTCACCTGCTGCTGAGCGCTGAGGTTCTGCTCGCTCTGCGTGATCTGGTCCGTCAGATGCTGCAACTGCTGCGTGATGCTGTCCACCGTTTGCTGCGAGGCCACCGCCGACTGCTGCTGCTGCTGCTGCTGCGCCTGCTGCGGGGGCGGCTGCTGCTGCGGCGGCTGCTGGGGCTGCGGAGGACCGTACTCGTGCTGCTGCGGGGGCATGTACTGCTGCGGAGGCTGTTGCGGGGGCTGCTGCGGCGGCGGCTGCTGGTACTGGTCATACTGCGACGGCGGCTGGTACTGCTGCTGCTGCTGTTGCTGTTGTTGCTGCTGCTGCTGTTGTTGCTGTTGCTGTTGTTGCTGATGCTGTTGTTGGAGCTGCTGGAGCTGCTGCCGTACGGCCTGCTGCTGCTGTTCGGCCAGCGCGGGGCCCTGCTGAGGCTGGTGGTAGGGCGAGCCGTAGCCGCCGGAGGAGGCGCCGCCCCAGCGACCGTCAACACCTGCAGAAGAACGCAGTCTGTAATACAATAAACCTCGCAGACATAAAAATAAACCTGATTAATGTTTTTGTTGTGCGATTTTGTTTGCAAACCTTACAACCGAACTGCTTATTTTATGCAATATAAAACGAGCAGTTCGGCAGTAGAAGACATTATACATCAACTGTCTCCTTGAAATTTACCAAAAATAATAATTTTGGGGCGCAGCACTTTAGTACCGCTTTATAATAAGAAACAGTGATAGCGGAGCAGCGGGCAGCGGCTTCGCAATTTTGAAAAAGTAGAACTAGTAGTGGCAGCCGATTCAGCTAATTATAGTAGAAATTAGCGGTTTCAAAGATTTGGTAGCGACGCCCATCTCGGGTGATCAGGATTTATTCATCGGGTCTGGTCTCACCTCCTCCCGGTGTTGGTCCGCCCTCAGCGCGCGATTCACGTTGTTTCAAAACTGCAAAAGACCGAACACGTTAGAAAAAAGCACAAGCGAGCATCAATCATACAGCTAGCATACCTTAGCACAACTCTGCCGTAACAATCTCAATTGATCTGTGCCACCATTATGCTGGTCATGGCCGCTGTCACAGGGATTCGACACCAATTAAAGTTCAGAACTCCCTGGAATACTTCTCAGCCTTCAGAAGGCTTGGCGATGTCGACATGGTCAGCGGAGACAAATATCTCTCCCAAGTGGGATACAAGACGTGTTGATAAGTTTTGAGCGAAGTAGTGGAACACTCAACATAAAGCAGTGAATCTAGCCCACAAATATGCGTTGCCTTCACTAATACATTATCTAAAAAGCCTGTGCATCTCTTACTTATTCAGTAAGCTTTAGGATGAGAAAGCTGAGAGAATCATTAAAACTGTTAAGAATAAAACTGACATTTCGATCTTCTCTTTACTTGTACTTACTTGCTTGCTCAGTGGCCACCTTGCACTGGTAATAGTTGAAGAACGCGCCACCAAACAAAAAGTCAAACTTGGGGTTATCCCGCTGTTTGGCTTTAGTCATGGCCTCGAACTCTGGTCCGTTTCTGGCCACAAACTGGGCGAGTTTGTCGATGATGTTCCGCCGCTCGGGGTCTGCAACATCACCAGAGTTCAGGGGAGTCATACGGTCAGCCACCCCCCCCAACACTCGCAGGATGGTCAACTGTGACAAATCAGCCATTCGCTCATATGTATATTATACGACGAAAACAAAGCCACACGTTAATGCACATAGTATGTTGGCTTTTTATTAACTTTTTTCTCTATCGCTCCATGGAACATGCATTAAGTCAAATTCTATTATTTCTGGCCAGGGTTCTGAGCCTCGGAAAATGCTCCAAGTTAAAAGAACACCAGTGGGAATTCACTTTGTGATAGGTTCATTGCTCACCTGTTGGTGGCTTGGCAGCTTTACAGGAAGGACACAGTCGTTAAAGAAAAGACAGCGATTAAAGACAGTGGTTAAACATACAGGGCTGCGGATTCATTTACCGAGTCTAGGGCTTACCCCCGGTGATCTTTGTACCTGAAAGGTACTCCTAAACTATGCTGATATATGCTTTCCTCCAGAAAGTTTGTAATCCTGGATTGAAGTGAATGTGGCACCTTGGTATAATTCCAGATTGCAGTGACTTTGGGGGCTATCTTAATGGAAAACAATGAATTTGGCCTTATTTCTGCCGAAAAATGGCTAATGAGCCTAATATTTAGCTTCATGAAATGTCTCGTTGGGGTAAAAAATCCAAATCGGCGAGACGTTAAATCCGCGTAGGATCGGGTAAAGTTTTGTGCCAGGATGCACCTCTTTGATTTACGCAACAAACGAATATGAATACAAATGACGTATTTTTAACTTACATAGGCTATTATTAGCAACAAAAGAGAGACTTATCGATTCCTGCTATTTTCTAAGACGGGTTCTGTGATAAGATACGAGACCAAAACGAATCCTGGAGTTAGAACAGACCCAGTGCCTGATGTCGACATCGACCCCGGGCGATATTTCCGCTGCAAAACTTTCTGAGCCTTTAAAACTTCCAAAACTCCGCTTTGTAAATTCTAGATGGTTATTCGCGGTACCTACCGAAATTACGTTTGAAGTATTCATTTTCGACATCCATTTCGCCCAGAAAGTTCGGTGTTCCCAGCGCAATCCGCAGCCCTTATCTAGGGAGCTACAAGCACAGTGACGGCTAATTACTCCATTCATTGGCATACAACTTGTACCATGGCTAGTGACTGAGAATGTGAAATAGAGGAACACAGTAGAATAATTTATATCGGATTCGCGTAAGATTTCATAATGTTGCACATATAAAAAACAAGCTCAGTACCGGGTCACCTGAAAAGAATCAGTGCAACACTTCCATCCTTCTGAAACATAGAGCTGTCCCTTGTTGATCATTCCCCTGAAAGTCATTTTGTAAGTGATATTGTCTCGAGTTACCGTACAGTAAATGAACAATGAGCATGAACGTTACTTCACGTCAACTGCCTACTTAGCTCCTCAATTTAGTGGAAAAATTCACCCAGACAAGCCTTCTTTGAGGAGTGACGGGCACGACGTTTGGAGTCGAATTCTCTGATGAGCTGTACCTACCTGGCTATGGCCGTGCACTTTCCGTGTAAGCTAGCGCTTGTGAGGCTGCAGGAATTCCTAGCCAGAAGAAGTCAAGCAGTTTACTATAAAAAATAGATTACATTTTCATTGCAATCAAATTCAATATCTAATTCGCTTTCCTTGGCGTTGTGAAGCCATACTGGCCGTGCCGTCCAAAGGAAAGACATTTCCAATGTATAAGTAGGTAATACAAGTAATGAGACACCCTTCTCCTTTGGATGGCAAGCGTATTCTATTAAGCCATACATATTTCTTCATCACATTGTGTGAAGGCGAAATGTTTTAATAATGAAGAAAACTAGGAGGCCAAAAAAAGACCTACAGGCATCATGAGAACTGGCGACCAACAGTTTAACAGGCGTGGAGTATTCAGTAGGTATCCTTTGTGGACCGGCGGCGAAGGGAGGACGCGGATGCAGGGAGGTTAACACCGGGAGGAGGCACAGTCCCGCACGCGTCGGGGGGTGGGGTCAGCGCGCCAGACTCCCCCGTAACAGGCGCGCAACACAGACGCCCCTCCCCAAGCAACAGCCCCGACAGCGGCCGCGGGGAGCACCGCAATAGAGCTATGGCGCCGATCGTTGGCAGCACTGCGGCACCGGACTCGTGGATCACGACGAGGTTGGCGAGGAAGCTGGCGGGAGACATGACAGCGAGCGAGGCGAGCGGCGGTAGCTACCGCACATGTGCGGCAAGATGACGACTCCAGCGCCCCTAGCCAAAGCGAGCAGCAGGTGGCGACACGAAAGCCCCCAGCGGCGACAGCTCGAGCACCCCTAGCGGCGGCGGAGAAAGCGCCCCCAGCGCCCCAAGCGGAGGAGACATCCCCGCTTATTGCACATGTCAAAGTCTGCTTTTGGCACATTGATGGACAGGAGGGATCACAGCCAGGACAGTGAGCCTCTACCTAGGGGAAGTGAGCCTCTACCTAGGGGAGTGAGCCTCTACCTAAGAATTTGGTTGCTGGGCAGATTTTTTCCCCTGACAAAGGCAGACATTTTCATTTTATACAGAAGGAAGCCAACTGAAAGAAATAATTGCAGTTAATCTTCTCTCTTCAGTGTTTGTGTCCACTACAGTGTGTCAGTGCTGCCCCAAGTGCCTCAGTGTCTCTCCAAGCCCCAACAAGATCTCATCGCAACTTGTCATGTTCTGCACACTGGACCACACACACATGATGACAAAAAAGAACAAAGCCATAGTGGATAAAGCTGTGAGGAGCAGAGCAATAGTATGGAGACCCCAGTAACTGGCATGTGCACAGGCACATTTAAATCACAGCATGTAGTGCATCTGGTCGGAACACAGGTGTGCCCTGTAGGGGACCGAGCTGACCAGCAGTGCTTCAGTTCAGCAAAGCCCCACCAGTGATTGCCCAAGCTCAAGCTGGACGAAGCTCAGGAGAAAATTGCAGCAAGGCAGCTGCACAATTTTTCTTGCTTCATACCAATGCAGATTATAAAACCAATTTATTACAAGCTGGCACACCTCTCAGACCTAGACTCTGTGCACAGAGCTATGGCTAAAACACAGTCCTAATTGGACTGCCAATCAAGTCCATCAAGTGCCTTTTCTCTGGCACTATAGAATGGTATGTATTTAAGCCAGTCGGCAAAGTATGGTAGCAGGCCAGACAAGCCGCACCAGCCATCTAAAATTCTCCCACTGCCAGCCACCAAAAATTTGCACCAACCTGTCATATTACCAGGGAAAAACGCGCCCATTTCTACCCACACAAGGCAATACTGTCTCTCTTATTAGTTAGTTAGTTAAGGACTTTTTCTAAGGCCCCCTCTTGTGTCTTTATAACCATTCAGTCATTATTTGTTTGGTTTTCAGTGTCACCTTCCTTGCACCAGTCTCACAAATTCGCACCAGGTTGATAAAATTCACACCACTTGCTCCTGTCTCCAAGTGCACTCGCACCGACGAGATCTCATCAAAAATGCCATACTTTGCACACTGGCTACTGCCTCATGCAAGGTACTTACTGTTTGTGAACTTCTGGAATGTGTTGGGACTTGAGTTGGTCTTATATTTAAGTAGATAGGTACCTAGGTATTGCAGTTTGTAAGAACCATTAATCATTTCAAACTAAATGCCTCAGAGCCAAATCTATATCAATTTGACCACCAATATAGAAGATAAAAAGGTGAAAATAATAGGTTACAAACCTGCAGGTGGCTGTGACAGTCCATCCATTTCAGCTTAAATCTTGCTCTCTGCTGGAATTTTGAAGAAATCCTTCCTGGCACGCTTCAGCTTTTATATTTTGGCTGTTGACTCTCTTATTTCAGCTTCAGAAGAAGGTCACTGCCTACATGTTCACCAAAACGGTTAGAAGAGACACTACCACGACAACACAATCTCCTCCCCCCACCATGCCGCCGCACAACACCACCGCAGATCAATATGCAAAAATATAAACGTGTATATATTGCCTAGCTTCGGACACAAAACGCCGTGTTTCGGTACCTGTCGTGCTGCTGGCCGACTTTTGATTGAACGGTAGTCACGTGAATATTTTGTACACCACTCAGATGTCTGCTTGACAGTCACGTGGTACACGAGTAATTTTCGGTACTCGTCATCAGCTGCTCCGGCAAAACAAAAGCGCAGAGGCCGCCCGCCAGCTCTAGGCTCTGGCGAGCAAGCAAAGGTATACATCTCCCGCCGCCGCCCCCTTAGCCAACTTACTTTCATTTCATTCTTTTTTGTGCATGTGTTTCGAAAACCGTAGAAGGATGAGAGAGAAGAGCAGCGGGGGAATATAGTCCGTCCGTAGAGGTACGTGGGGACCCCGGTATTGTTACAAGAGGCGGTCGATGCCCGAAAGAAAGGGATGGGACGGCGGGAGGGGCTAAAACCCGATCGGCTCCGTTCCGTTTTTTGTATTTTCCGTTCCGTTCGGTTTATGATTTCTCAGTTTATCCGTTTTTCAGGATAGGTACTGAACTGGGTGTGCTGGAGATATCAATGAAGCCAGTCTCGAGACTGGCTTGGTTGATATCTGACATCTGACTGATCAGTCAGAAGAGATGCAAAGTTTCATTGAGGCTGGGTCCCGTGAGGATCCTGGCATACCTAGTTGCTTGAGGGAAAAATTAAACAGTCCTACGTATGTGTCGGAAAACTTTTTAGGAAATCTCACCGACGGTTTTAGGGGGGCAAATGCTCCACTTCCATCGCCTTATCCATTCGCTCCTGGCCAAAATGATGCCGTTGAAACAGTAAATGTTAAACGAATGCCCAAACCACGGCTCTATCTAAGGCTTCTCATAAAATTTCGCGCAAATGGGGAGCACCCAGGCAGCCGTACAATCGGTATTCTTTTTCCGCCTAAAATGAAAATAGAGGGCAGACGCTGTTCAACACGAGGAAATTTCCGGACTATCAAGTCACTTTAATCACCCTGACTTCTGTGAGAAATGTTCCCTGCCTAAAGCTCCAAAATGATTATTGATGCGAGTGAAGGTAATACTGGCGCATGTAACCTTTTTGTAATTTGTAATTTACCAGAAACGGGAGAAATCAGAACGATCTTACATTAGTGACCGGTAAACTGCATTTAAATCGGGTGTAGGCAAGGCCGTTGGATCCCTCGGCCGTGACTAGAAGCGGGTCTCTTATTACTCATCCTACTACTGCCTGGACCCAGAATGCAGCAATCTCCCTCAGTGGGGTAAGGGAAGAGAGGGAGGGGGATTTTAGTATGGCGACGAGACCGTGTGGTGTGAGGTGCAGATTTCTTTTCACAACTCGCTTGCCTCCGCAATGGCTTCCGCAAAGTCAGTGAGTGACGCCAAAAATCTGCAACGGAACAAGGAAAACATTTTACGAGCTATTGAGCATCTGAAAGTTCGTAAAGCGCGACCAGACCCCTACCGCATTCTGTATGTACTCAACAAGCAATTCGGAATGGACGTCGAGGATGCCAAAGATGCGTTAGAACAAATGACAGACGAGCATAGGATTGTGCGGGTGGATTACAAAGGTTCTGTGAGCTACAGGGATGCAAAAAACTGGATCCGTTTGAGCGATAACATTGAGGGAGTTGCCACATTAGGTGGCGCCTCTATCTTAAACTCAGATCGGGCTACCGCTGCAATTAAAGACGCCGTGAAAATTATTTCAAGTTCAAAAGGTTCTGACGCTTCAGGTTCTGCGTCGCTACAGGACTTGGAAAAGTACTTCAAGACCCATGAGAAATTCACCAGTGCCCCCACTGCTGTAGCCGTTGAGCGCGAAGTGAACGCTGGGCACTTGGCTAGGAAAGGCCCTGACGCATTTGTGATTAACACGCCCAAGAAATCGGCCAAAGCTCCACCGCCAGCAGCTCGGCCCTCGGAACCTGCAGCAGAGGCGAATGAAGCGATGAATGAACACGGAAAGCGAGTAAAGGTGAGTCTACGAGTCTTTGTGCTCACGGATTTACCGAAGTATGACGGAATGGTTTCAAGGGCAGTTCTGGGTGGAGACTTGAGGAGGGTGGGGGGTTGCTGGAGACTGGGGGAATGTTTAAATAGCGCTTGCGGAAGGTTGATAAGTCAACATTGGTGCATTCTTTCCCGCTTTGGGGATGCCACCGGCGAACCGGTCTCTTCCTCGAAAAATTGGGGGAGCAATGACGTTTGAATGACTGATTTCCCGTAGCAATTATTTGCGCGGAGATTGGAAAGGTACCGTGGGTACTTGGGACATAGATATACTCTTTTAAAATTTCATATGTGGTTTTAGTAATGCAAAGTCCTCACAAAAGCCGTGCTGTTCCCTCC
The DNA here is from genome assembly GCA_034440635.1 of Lepas anatifera. Taxonomy (NCBI): domain Eukaryota; kingdom Metazoa; phylum Arthropoda; class Thecostraca; family Lepadidae; genus Lepas; species Lepas anatifera. The sequence continues at coordinate 1,170,199 of JAOTON010001320.1, forward strand.
GTAGACGTATGAAAAATAAAGAGTGAAAATTGTTGGGCCCGTCATCACAGTGCAACATTTCGTAACCACGTTCTTGTCCATGCTTACGTATCCTGATTGTTCTGGCCTTCAATTCCTCCGCTTCAAGTGTTGTATGCAGCCATTTGTAAAGAATTCTTGAGGAACGCGTTGAAGGGATATTTCAATCGGGCTGTGGCAGATTGGATCAATGCGTTGACACGTCTGACACCACCAGCGCCCCGCCTCACTATTGCCCGGGATTCCGCTACCCTGGGTGGTTCCAGGAGAGAAACTCAGACATTTGCCTCTGAAACCTCCCCCCCCATTTAAAAACAATATGTTTACGACTTCGGGCCCTGTCCATCAGGGGCGCATCCAGCCGGTTCTTTTTAGGTTAGGGGAGGGGGAGCGCAAACCCGTGTCAAGCAAAAAAAAACGTGCAGGGAAGGTATTGGCCTTCATCTTTTCTTTCCCTTCAAAGGGAATCTGACCCTCGAAGAATTTACTTCGCTTTCCGAGCAGACAAATGCTTAAAGCTTCCTGACGAATGCTTTCTCGCCAACTGATCAATTATATGAGACACTAGAATCTTTGGGGGAAGGGATCTAGAATCTTTGTTTTGGCCCAGTGGTGGATACTAGGAGAGCTAGGGGGCTTAAGCTTCCCCTCCCGATATGTCAGAGTGCCTATATGTTAATGCATAGCCGGAGGCTGTTCCGAGGCAATGACTGAGGAGGCTCGAGCCCCTAGCCCCCCGCAAAGTTGTCCTGGGTCCGCCACTGGTTTGGCCCCCTCTGTTTCGCTGGGGGAGGGGGTATGACCGGATTTGTCTCGCCCTGGATCCGCCCCCGCGGTCCACATCGGCCTCCGAACCATATCGGCTCAGATGCGGCACTGGCGCTTCTTATGCCGGTAGTTGCAAATTGTCCACATTTGTTGAGTGGACTTCGCCACACTACGTTTTTTTCCTCTTCGAGTCGGGAATTGTGGCGGCAGGAATTTCTGCTCCGTGTGAATGTACAGGCGTACCTACGTATAAAGTAAAATGCGTGGATACAGGATGGGAGGGGGGGGGTAGAAAAGCATTTACCACCGCCTGAAACCTAATGATCTTCCTCTGAGACACGCACGTTTTTCACGATATTGGTTGCTTTACCCCGACCCCCACCCCCCATCCCTCCCCCAGTCGCCATCATGTCCTGATCTGCCACTATAGCGTATTTCAGAGCCGTGACAAAATGAAAAAAATTCGAGTACCGCAATTAAAAGACATTTCCCCCTGAAATATGAAGAAAAAAATCCCGAGATATCTTGAGAATAAGCTAACTTTTTCGGAAAGTAAAAGAAGCGAAATCCTATTGCAGAACAAACTGCTCACGTAGAACTGCATGCTATTATCGTTTTGGAAGTTTCAGTGGACATCGCTGTCTCAGTTCCCATGGGTGAGGGGCGAGCAGAATGCGGCTGAGGATCAGGATACAGCAGTGACGGACCCAGGACTTAAATTGGGAAGGGGTGGGCGCTAGGGGGCTCGAGCCTCCTCCGCAATTGCCTCCTAACAGTCTCCGGCTATGTACTAACTATAGGCACTCTGACATTTCGGGAGGGGGTTTAGGTCCCCAAACCCCTCCCCCTGTATTCACCCCTGGGATACAGCGATCTTGGTTTCCTTGACACTTAAGCTTGAATAAAGATAGAGCTGTAGTAGATCGAAAAATTTTCAGGCTCAATTTTGTGTGCATTTTTTTCGCACTCGTGACGTTTCCCATCACAGCCCTCACCCCTTGTGCAAAGAAAGTTTTACCCTCTGCACTTAACTGTTCTTTATTCTCTGCACTTTACGGAAAATGGTGCGAAAATTGTTGAAACTGTGCATGGGACCTAGATCTATGTTAAACCCCGGCCCTGACGGAGATATTTCACACTCCCGTCCTTCAAGATCTCGAAATTTTGGAGGGCCCATAGTAATTACATAGTAAGAGGTTATTGAAGGTAAATATGGGGTAGGATTGAGCCCCCTTACCCTCCCCTCGCCCGAATTGGCTGTCCGGATCTGCCACTGTTTGATAAAATATCTAATGCAAACTTAACTGCAGAAACTTTCCAAATGACCGGGTTTAAAACAAAATTTTCAGGTGAACTATCTTTGTTCTAAACTCAAATTCAGCGCAAAAATGATCCCCGAGAATAGAAAATTGGACTTGTTGGCCAACTTTGACTCTCGACCAACTTTGACCTTGACCTCTGTGACCGTTTATGTTTTGTGGTGCAAATATTGTTTGATGATTACTCGGCTGAATTCTTTAGTCGGTCGGGGAGAAATCCAAGGGCGAGGCGAATTTGTTGGTCCTCCCATAAGGTTCGTGGAGCCCCGCTGGATGTCGGACGGCGGTGGCGCCCTGAACGCCCTTTAAATGCGAGAACTGATTGGTGTTGGTGCATTAAGATAAAGTTTGGAGGATGAACCTGACTGACTGGGCCGCCCGTGCTTTCCGGCGTTTTTATGTTTCCGCTGCCAAACGCAGACCTTCGTTCGATTTCTTGGTCGCCCCTATGAGACAGAAATGTGCTCCGCGACCTACTTCCCGGCAAGACTTGAATGGTGCACGTTGGAATACGCACAAGGCACCCCCGCCCCCTCCCGGGTTGTATATGCCGCTTACCTGAAGCTTCCCCCCCCGAACCAAAGTCCGAGATTCTTCACTTTATTGCACTATTTATGATTAGCTGCGTTAATTTCAGATCAATAGCAACCATATCGGCGACACTGGGCGGCAACGGAAAAGAACAGGTATTTGACCGGACCTGGAAAGGGAGCCGATGACCTAAGGTGAAGCTCCAGTTTTTTTTCTCGGCACCAGTGTGACCCTTCTTTTACCAAGTAGGAAGTCGTCCTTCTGTTCCCCTCACCCCACTTTTGACGTGCATGGGTCTGGGAAACCTTTGCCATGACGGGAGTTCGAAATTTGGCCCACTTAAACTAAAAGGATTAGAGAATTTGGAAAATGCCGCAAAACCTTTCTTAAAATCGGGAAATTTGTGTACAATCGAGGCATTATTCAACTCCTTCAATATTTACTTCACTAGAGGTGTTCAAGGATTAAATTGACCACATGGTACCATGGTACCTCAGTTGTTTCGGAGACGGTAATAGCTGGCACCTCGCGATAAAGTAATTATCAATCAATATGGCCTCGAATCGATTGGTTAGTCAGTTATTTAGGTAGTTCGTGGGGCTTAATGGTGCAATAACCTGATGAGATATCGGTTCAAAAGCTAAGCCATTAGAGGCAGGGACGTTTTTCAGTGACACCGACGATACAAAATCTGAAGAGGGGCTCGTGTGGGCGGGCTGAGCGACCAGGACCACACCCTGAAGTGCCGGCCATCGTGTCCTGGGGGTGGGGAACATCTCAAAGGCGCCAGGGACGTTTCAGCGGTCTGACAGGAGAAGACTGAATGAAACAGATAAGGTACTAATAAAAATCATGGACCAATAAAAGGTTTAAACTATTTAAAATTCCGAACCGCAAAAAGTGATGGGATTAACGGTAGTGACCAAACGCGGGCGGTCCCGGGATGATATCGATGGGGTACGGGGCACGAAGGGGCGCCATTTTTCCACGAGTGACCTACTAGGGGGCGTTTACAAGCGGCGCGGCAGCGGCGGTACATACGCCCCGGGCGAGGAGTGGAAACTGCCGGCTCCAGTGGCGCCACAGGGCTGCCGTGGGGAGGCGCCGAACGCTTCACTGGAAGGGCAGAGCAGGTGTCGTATTTGCTTCCTGGATTCGCCTATAAGATAAACATGTAAATAATGAAGCGGTTAAAAGGCTAACACTTTGATGTCCGTTCTTTTTATGTAGCTGTAGCCCTTGCTGTGAGTGTATCGTAAAGTTAAACAATCAGCTTCATCAAACTGATTGCCCATATTCATCGGTTGTGCCCCAAGTCTCAGTCCAGGTTTTCGCTGTTCGCAGAAAACGAAGGTGATCTTCGACCCCAGTGATGTGTCGCGACCCGTGGCTACCGAGACGCCGCTGCCCAAGAAGTTCCGCCGCACGCCCCCCAGCGCCTCGCCCTCCGGCAGCAAGAGGCGCATCTGCAGACTCTGCAAGAATCCCACCAAGCACGAGGTGGTGCTCACCTGCTGCGCCTGCCTCACGTTCGGTCAGTGGAGGCGCCCCATCCGCAGCCGGCGCCGCCGGAACCTCCCAGCCTCATTCAGTCGCGTCCCGAGGTTTAAACCAGCTGTGTAAAATGTTTTTTACGGGTTTTTACGTTTTCTTCTTTGGCAAGAGTTACCGGAAACAGTTTACAAAAAGAACAAGGATCCGGAAGCAGATGAAAATAAATGATCAGATTATAAATATCGCTTTACAGGAATAACCAACTGAATAGAGCCTAGATACTCCCTGCAGACAGCAGTTAGTTGCATTCCGGGAAAAACGTGGCCAGGTGTCACCGAACTGGGTCGTGATAGTGAAACATATCAGGCTAGATTACAGGTTGGTATATTTTGAGGGTAAAAATTTGATTGTTTCGGTTCTAAGAACAGACGGTATTTGCTGGCCTATGTCATGAGCCTGTTAACTGTACAACTGTTCGACGAGGCTATCACAGGATGAGCTGTCTGACTAACACGGTGTGCCTGTACAGATGGTAACGCAGTGTTCTCGGCAGTGCATCCGAGCTGCATGGGCTACAGCCGGCGGCTGGCGCGGCAGATCCAGTTCTCCGACTGGACCTGCATGGACTGCAAGACCTGCTGTCTCTGCACCGCCACCGGAGGAGTGAGTGGCCCTCCCCCACTTTCAGTCCTGAACACCCACCAACGCCCTCTGTGAGTGGCCCTCCTCCACCTTCAGTCCTGACCATCCACCCACGCTCTGTGTGAGTGGCCCTCCCCCACCTTCAGTCCTGAACACCCATCCACGCCCTCTGAGTGGCTCCCCCCTGCCTTCAGTCCTGAACACCCATCAACGCCCTGTGTGTGAGTGGCCCTCCCCCTTCAGTCCTGAACACCCATCCACGCCCTCTGTGAGTGGCCCTCCCCCGCCTTCAGTCCTGAACACCCACCCACGCCCTCTGTGAGTGGCCCTCCCCCACCGTCAGTCCTGAACACCCACCCATGCCCTCTGTGATCTCCCTCCCCGCCTTCAGTCCTGAACACCTACCCACGCCCTCTGTGAGTGGCCCTCCCCCGCCTTCAGTCCTGAACACCCACCCACGCCCTCTGTGAGTGGCCCTCCCCCACCGTCAGTCCTGAACACCGACCCATGCCCTGTGTGAGTGGCCCTCCCCCACCTTCAGTCCTGAACACCGACCCACGCCCTGTGTGAGTGGCCCTCCCCACCGTCAGTCCTGAACACCGACCCACGCCCTGTGTGAGTGGCCCTCCCCACCGTCAGTCCTGAACACCCACCCACACCCTCTGGGAGTGACCCGACGGCGCTGCTGCCCCACTTCCAACCCCGAACACCGACGCATACTGCGGTAAAACCTGCGGCTGAGTTACAACTGTTTCTATTCTCAGTGCTGAATGTATTTGACTCAAATTCCTTTGAATGGAATGTCCGAGAAGACAGCAGGAATTCGATACGTGAATGGAATATGGAGCCTCTGTGAGATCTGGGCTCTTATATCATTCCGGTGGAGCATACTGCAAAACCCGTGTTGACCCAGATCTCACCGTTGTCAGAGATATAATCGTCTCGAGATCAGAAATCATCCTGCAGCCCCCTCAAACTACGTCCTTCATTTTCTGCCTTGGTTGTGCCTGGAGTGCTGGAAGAAGTGGTGCAGAATCTCGCTCAGAAAACACTTATTTCTGCCCTAACGGCACAGTTTTAACGTTAGTGAAATGACATTGGAGGGATTTTCCGACATGCTGTATAAGACTTGCGAACCTATTTCAAGTATCCTGATGGGTGTGTCAGGTCTGTATCTGATGGAAATATACTCCACGTGTACATTTTTGTAAGTTCTGTGACTATTGCCCGAAAAAATATGGCGTTAATCCTGTCCAGTACAAACGGTCGTGAACAAACCAATTTGTCTTTGTTGTTGAACATGATGAGGCCTGTCTGTAGGATCGTGCCATTTTCTGTGGTCTCATGCACGGACTGTATAAACAGCATCATGACCGGTGGCCTCAACAATGTGTTTGCCGGCAGGAGCTGATTTTCTGCGACGGATGTGACAAGGCGTTCCACATGCGCTGCCACAAGCCGGAGGTGAAGAAGAAGCCGGTCGGCGAGTGGATGTGTGTGCAGTGTCGCGAAGGACAGACTGAGACTCCGCCTGTCAAGCTCGGCCGCCCGCCCAAGAAGACGCCCCCCGGGCATACCGACAAGGCGGGCCGTGGCGGTGAGTGGCGACGCCAGGTGGTCTGTATAGGAACTGCGCAGTGTCAGCGTCTTGTTTTGATATAGGTGGCGCTCTGAGTCGCGGGGGCTGCTGGAAAGGCAACTGAAGGTACTGCAGCCTGCACCTCATGTCCCTTTTGAGCAGCCCTACGTTTTGGTTTGTTCTTTATTACCAAGACTGGAAGTAATGCTTAGTATCAATGGCACCATGCCATCTAGGCGGACTCTAGATTGTTTATTTGATTAAGGGGAGGGGGAGGGGGGTGATAGTAGCAAACGCTTCACTGATTTGGGATTTTGGGGTGCGCGGCAGGGGGAAATAAAAGCTGATTTGCGACGAGAAACCACGGCGTAAATTTTGGGTGAACTAGTTGAAGCCATCTACGTTTCCCCAAGATTTCCAGGTATAAAGCTTGGAAAAATCTGTAACGTACTTTGAAATCGTGGGTAACTTCAAACAGTGTAAAATATTTATGAAGTTATTTGATTCAGGGATGGTTCTGTGGAAAGTGACAGAATTGTCAAGGAAAATAAAACATGTATAGGCAGAGTGAACGTACTTCATGTTTACGTTAATGCGTAAAAATTCCGCGGGTTTCTAACGCTGCGTAATTTTTTGTATGGCGCACTGCGGAAAATTAATAATTTTTGAAAGCCGACTGTGTAAGAATTCGCGCCCTTCCCAACTATTAATTTCCCCTGGTGTGCGGTAACCAGTAAATCATCGGACAATCGACCGATAAGAGTGCGGTTTCGATAAACACTATTCGCCGCTCATCCGTCCCTTGATCTGTGTGGGCCTGTGCAGTGGCCAAAGTGTGACGTTTCATTTTCAATTCAAGTAGAACGAAAGTCGTCTCAGTGGGTTGATGCGTGTTTTGAAGATTGCGTGAAGAAGATGTGATTCCTTATGGATTTGAAGCGGTCCAGCCGTTGCTTGGCCAAATACTGCGTTGAGCACATTGCTGTTGTTTCATTAGACAATTTGGAATCGATATTGTGTGAATCAATGGGCCCTGTGATCACGATGGAACCCGATAAATACTTCCTTTAATCTGGCGATACAAAGCCCATACAGCGACTGAAAAGATAGGCATTGCAGTCGTGCCCAGTCTTGCGGAAGCTCGCTTCAGCGAGCCCGCACTGACCGTCGGTGCCGATGTTGCCCTCAGCTGGGAAGCCGTCGCCGGCGAAGTCGCGGGCCAAGGTCAGCGGCACCTCCGGCAAGCCTGAGGCCAAGCCGGCGGTGAAGTCGGAGCCGGCGCAGCGTGCCGGCGCGGCCAAGAAGGCGTCCCAGCAGCCCGGGTCCAAGCCGGCGGCCAAGCCAGCGGCCAAGCCGGCGGCGGCGGTGCCGCGGAAGCTCAGCTGGCCGCAGCAGCTGATGGAGGCGCCGGTGGACGAGAGCGTGCCCGACGCCTCCGACTGGAGCGCCGACGAGGTGGCCGCCTACCTCTGTCGACATGGCTTCCAGCCGCACGCCGCCGCCTTCCAGAAACAGGTGAGATGGCCGTCACACCCCCGGGCTGGGGCTTAGTGGGGCAGGGCCGGGGCCACAACCACGGAGCGGCCCGTACAGCCTCGGTGGGACAGGGCCGGGGCCACAACCACGGAGCGGCCGGTACAGCCTCGGTGGGGCAGGGCCGGGGCCACAACCACGGGGCGGCCGGTACAGCCTCGGTGGGGCAGGGCCGGGGCCACAACCACGGGGCGGCCGGTACAGCCTCGGTGGGGCAGGGCCGGGGCCACAACCACGGAGCGGCCGGTACAGCCTCGGTGGGGCAGGGCCGGGGCCACAACCACGGGGCGGCCGGTACAGCCTCGGTGGGGCAGGGCCGGGGCCACAACCACGGGGCGGCCGGTACAGCCTCGGTGGGGCAGGGCCGGGGCCACAACCACGGGGCGGCCGGTACAGCCTCGGTGGGGGCAGGGTCGGGGCCACAACCACGGGCGGCCCGTACAGCCTCGGTGGGACAGGGCCGGGGCCACAACCACGGGCGGCCGGTACAGCCTCGGTGGGGCAGGGCCGGGGCCACAACCACGGGGCGGCCGGTACAGCCTCGGTGGGGCAGGGCCGGGGCCACAACCACGGATCGGCCGGTACAGCCTCGGTTGGGCAGGGCCGGGGCCATAACCACGGATCGGCCGGCATGGCGTCAATACTTTAATGGGACATTCGGCTAATTACGCCACATATTTGAACTTGAGTTTTGTGATCCGGTTTTGGTTTTGCAAGTCGGAGTGTTCGGTGTGACCAGATAACTGCAAGTCGTTTTTAGTGGGATGCCCATACCCCCTTGATTGAATTGCTTAAAAGGGAACTCAAGAGGCTGATTGAAGTCGAACACAACGCCATTCTGTCGTGGTATTACTTCACTAGGAATGTTCCATATAAACCGCTAAATCCTAAGGGTAATGCACTAAAATGGCGTCAGAAGCTCCAGAGGACAACCGTTGCCACAGTGTTTACCCTACGGCGGTTCAAATAGATGAATTCAGGTGGTGCTGATCGTCGAGCTGTGCGTATAAATGCGCATCAGGACCACGCATGCATTGAGCCACGATCTGAATTGCCAGTGGTCCGTTGTGAAGCCTTACCGCCAACGGATGCGTGCCGGGCAGGTGTGGCTTCGGTCCTAAAGGTGGCGCTAGTGTACACGTCACGTGATTTGGGAATTCTCTTTCGTTCCGTGTTCTTTATCGATGAATTATGTGGGATGGGCCATCACATTTTTTGGATCGGCTGGCCATTATTTTTTATTGCTACATGCCATGGGAAGTGTTTGGAGCCGGTCACCGTAAGCGTCTGATACGCGGGGGCTAATTTGTGACGGACCGACGTTTCCCCGTACGGATCCCGTGTATTCCAACGCCACTCTGTCACAATCATTCTTGCAATTGCTAGTTTTTGTGTGTAATTCAACTAGGCCTTGACGGAATCATTTTATATCCACTTTAAACTGATAAATCCGTCAGAAAACACGGGATCAATTTTATACTGACAAATAAGATATTCATGCATGTAAAGTCATTGGCTTACCGGGATTTCATGTCTTTTGAACGCATGCGATCACTACAGTTTGGTCCCTTTTTTATGGAATGTGCTCTTGCAGTGTGCACCTATGACAAGTATGCCCACACAGTTCTCGTGATACCTGTCGCTGACCACTGAGAGCCCGTCATATGTGTCTTACCAAACGTAGCGTCATACACACGCACATTTGCAGTATTTCCACGCATTTGGTTTCGTGTCGTGGACTGGTGTCCTTGATAATGCACCCCGTGTAACTGGTGGATATCTCCTGACAACGCTCCTTCTGCAGCAGGTGGGCGGTCCCTGACAACGCTCCTCTGTAGCAGCCGGGCGGTCCCTGACAACGCTCCTCTGTAGAGCCGGGCGGTCCCTGATGACGCTCCCTCTGCAGCAGGTGGACGGTCCCTCTTTGCTCCTGATGACGCGCATGGACGTGCTGCGCGGCCTAGGCCTCAAGCTGGGACCGGCACTGAAGATCTACAACCACGTGAAGCTGCTGCAGACCCGACGACGCGCCTGCCTCGACTTCTGTCTGCTCTGAAGACCTCCGACTTCTGTCTGCTCTGAAGACCTCCGACTTGTGTCCATTGTGAGCCCCTCCCCCAGACTTAAGTCCACACCGAGCCCGTCTGACTTCTCTCTGCTGTGGGCCCATCCAGACCTCTGCCTGCTCTGATGCCTCCCCGCACTCAGACTGCTTTGAGGGTGGCGCGCTCTGTTCTGAGGCGGGTGCAGGGCTCGGGTGTGGAACTCCGCGCCGGGCAGGGCGCGCGGTGCAGTGATAATTTCGCCGACGACGGCGACAAAACTGGCCGTTGCTTTGAAGCTGTTGGTGGAACTTGTCCGGGGACTGTTCTGTAGGATCCGACAGCACGGCGATCGGGGACGATTTTAGAGTAGTTTGGCGAGACGAGAAGTGATCAATTGTGGGCTGATTTGCATGTTGAGGTAGCGAAAACAAGTTTGGTGCATACGTGTGCAAGTATGGCGCCTTCTCGAACAGTCTTCCCGTGCCCCGCTGGCGGCCGCTTGCCTTTAACTTCTGCTTATAGTTTCAACTTGCTGTTCATATATTTCCTCCTGCAAACAGTAACATCCCCCAGAAAGCGTGGCCGGCGTTAAGGACATGTTACCGCCGTGTGTCCCAGTGCAAGGCTCCATTTCTGTTAGGCCAGCAGTGTTTCTCAGGCGAAGGAGACAATACTCCGAGGATCAGTCTTCTACAATTCCAAGCCACTGAGCTTCTGAACATATCGCGAATTCCAATGATAGAGGGCTTCAATTTCCGCGTAGGCCTGTAGTTTGTGGTGAAATTTCATCTGAGCTCATGGAAGGAAGTCAGGCGGAAATAGAAAGGAACATTGATCTTCGATGCGGTACTTTCGGTTGAAATGGGGGGAAAAGCTCAGTAAAATGGACTCTTTATAGCAACAAGTGCTATTTTAGGACACTTAAATTGAAGCGTTATAATTATTGGCTGATATCTGTCCTTTTTCATATCTTAAACTGTGAACTCTTATTTCAATTCAGGGTTTCATATTTCAGAGCGAATGCTGGCGCCGGCTGTATTTTCAGTATAAATGTATTAATTTGGACTTCTAAAAGTGAGGTAATGGGTCATATGGAATTCCTGAAACATGCAAAGTTCAGTGCTCTAGGGCAAATTTTTTGAACTGTGCCTTTTCAATGTGAAAACAGCGGGTAGCTTCTCAATTAAATATACCTGTCTGCAAGATGAAAAAAACCTTTAGATATGACGGTTACAGCCTTGTACTTTCAGTAGAATAATGTGCTTTCTGTGTTATAAATAAGATGCCGTTGACTGTATTTGCTGCCGAGGAGGTTGCGGCTGCGCGTGAGTTTTGTCTGTGTGGAACATTGTACCTGCCATAGCTGACATGTGGAGGAGCCCGCGTCCACTGTCGTCCGCTGCGGCCGTCCTCGCAGTCTCCGCTGCCGACGTCCTGTTTTAGGCAGCGTCGGCCGCCTGGTACTGTCGGAATCCGGCGCCGTCAGCTTGTCAGCCTGTGAACCAGCGTTGACTCCTGAAACTGGTGTTATGTCTGGCACCCCGACGTCCGCTTCCAACTAGCTACTCTAGCGGCGGTTTTGGGAACTGCTGCTTCGCCACACGACCGCGGGGATGTCGGGGTGCAGCCTGTCGCGCCTGTTGTATTGAGCTACCGTCGTGTTCTTTCTTAGCCCGGAAGGCTGGTTGGGACGTTATAGGGACGGACCAGCCGCAGTACGGCCTCAGGGGGCGCCAGGAGGGCTCTCCCACGGCGCCTCAGTCGCCGGTTGTCGACTGTAACCCCCGGATGTACCGCTGATGTGTTGAATAAACTGGAGTATGTACACGGAAAGCGTTCGGCGTTGTCTTGTTCGGGTCCGTTGCTAAGGACAAAATCACAGATGCCTGGCTACAACCAAAAGTATCTGCTGGTAAAAGTAGCCCGCTATATTGTCCTCCCACTAGTTTTTTCCTTGCCTTGTTTTCAATTATATCCGCGTCAGTGTGAACGCTAAGGAATAAACAACAGACTTGTGGGAAGTTTAGTGGGACTGACAGCTAACCAATGAGTGGAGCCCTTCCCCTGTTGATAGGGAAGCCCAGTCGAAGAAGCACAGCATAATCAGAGGGCAGCCATCGAAGAGAAGCCTCACTTGACCATTTTGCCCGTTTTTTGGTCTTTCGGCCCGAAACTGTATCGTGCTTGGTAATGGCACAAGCCGGCCTTCCCAGCACGATAGTACCCATCCAGCGTCACCTCAGAATCCGAAAGCTTTTGTGTTTTGATTCAAGTAACGAACGAATGTTTATTCCATTGGACAAATGACCAAAGTACAAGTGTAGAGAATGCGGTAGGACATTTTTTGGAGAGGAATGATCAGGACAATTGTGCGTGAAAAGTAAAACAGGCTTATGGACCCATTGATATGATACTTCACCTGCAACAAATTGGTCGCGCATGATTTTGTCACGAAATTTGTGACTCAACAAACCAAACGAGCTAATCGAATGATTTTGATTTCCCAGAGTACAAAATAGTTGTCAACCATACACAGTGCACCCAATGCCATGTGCCAAGACAGACGCTACTCCACTGCGCTAGCACCATAGGGCTTCGATACGCATTCTGGCTCGGTGATTAACTCTTCTCGCATAATGCCATGAAACTCCTAAACAGAGCTGATCTTTACGAGAGGAAGTGCCTAAGTCACTGCAGACATTTTTTGGATGGAATTGGATGGAACCTCAGATGGAATCCTTTTTGCCATGAGAGCCACGCACAAATGCTAACGTTACGAGGGATAGTGGGAGCTGTTTACCGATCCGGAAACTCAGTGCCGTGTGACTCTGATTCTGGACCGAGCAGGAAGGAGATGGTGTCTAATCGCCAGCTCCCACTCCACCTGTGGGGCGCCGGTGCTCGTCTCAGCACAGGCGTCTTTAAGTCAAGCTTTTGGAACGAATTTTGTTCGGAACATCACAGCTCCGTAAGCGCTTTTACACTGGTAAATTGTCGAATCACATGTTTTCGTAAAAGCTTATTTCTATATCCATATATCTTCATCTGCAATTTTTGAGTCATAGTTTTTCGCTAGGTACGGGTTAAAGGCTAGGTTTCTTTCAGGAATCACCTAGTATTTTGATTTGATGCTGCCACGTTTTCCAAATCATTAAAGTTAGTTTTCAAAATAAAGTAGACAATTTGTGCCGTGGATTAAGCATGGCTAGATGCAACATTTATTTAGCTTCAATTATTATACTGCATTCTCTTCTTTGGTTATAAATAAACCTTATGTTGTCTTTGACCAATATTCTTAACCACGAACCAAAGAAAGAGGGGAAAGGGACTGGAGGAAGGGTTCTAACAACACTTTAACACGACAATCATCATTCCAGAATAGTTCGCTAGTCCCCAAAATGTGTATGGAACAGGACATTATTTTTCCTAGACCGGCCAGGTTTGTTTTTCGTGAGTATTTGCGGATTTAAAGCAGAATAAAAACGTGCAAGAGCAAAGGTTATGTCCCGAAACTCACTTTTCACCCACTGTTTTGGGGATCATTTAATATCCGCTCAGGTGGGCCCCCGAGCCACCTTCCGCCCTAATGGGGTGGGGGGATTTCAAACACCCGATGAAGAAACTACATCCGTCACTTTTTGGCTCAGATCAATATTGAAGTCATGACAGGTCGAAGAAGGTGGCATGTTAGAGAGGAGTTTCTGTGCTCTAGCGTCTGACATAGTTGAGTTAGAATCATTTTTAGGCATCATTCGCTTCCTCTTGTTACGGCGAATCGAATGATGTATAGTATGACTATACCAGGTAAAAACATGATGACCTGACCTAAGGTCAGGTCAAGGTCCCATTTAACTTGGCATAGTCAATATGCATAACCATCGATTTGCAATAACAATCCACCCGTAATAGTATCAAAATAAAAGCCATATCATTTCCTGAAGATTTATTGACCCAAATCTGAAAACCTGCCTAAGTGGCCCCACATGACCTTTCAGAGGACACAGGTACAAACTTGCAACGTGAACACATAAAGGGGCCTAGGATACTATGATTTGGAGAATACGAAGGTATTCCAAGCGGTATCTACTGAAATAGAGACATTATCGGCCAATTTCGTTTCCCATGCATTTCAATGGAGAGGTCATGATTTATACCTGACCCCAGGTCATCTATATGAAAATCCCGGAATACGCTTTGTAGTCGGTGGCCCATTATGTGGTATAAGTTTCATTCGATAGATTCACGCTTTTTACTTATGCCACCTTAAACATGTTCGGGAGTGAGGTCACTTGACCTGTACTGCTGACCTGAGCTGAGATGACCCAACTTAAAAATTTTGGAGAAAGTTGCGAAATTGATCAAGGATAGGGTGTGCCAAGTACGGAAGCGTTTTGCGATGCTGTTTTTGTGTCGCCGGAAAACCCGAAGGGATGTTACACCCTTCCCCACCGGGGCGAGGGTTAACGGATTAGTGACAATCTGCGAATAGTGGAGTGCCTCCGCAACAGCCGTTATCACATATGACTGAAAATAACCGCAACTGCGTGTGGAAGCCGTGCCCAATGCCCATTCAACTGGGATTTTGTGACACTCCAACTGCTGAGGTCATATGGTGTCGTCACTCTCACCCTGTTGGGAGAGTATACGGGGATCGGAATTATTATGGAACACCCGTCCGGGGATTTATACCGGGACCAATGCCCATAACACGGTCGTACCCACCGGTGAACATAAGGGGAAACTATTCTGGACTCATGTGATGTTGACAATGATCTTCAATAAAATATATTGATTGCTAAACAACGTTCAATATTGCGCAGCCTGTACAAATTTAATCCAAGTGATGCAACTTCTTCCCAAACCCAAATGCGCTCTGAGCTGCAGGATAAAACAAGGATGTATGTAGTTATGTACATACCTGAGCGTTAGCCCCGAATGCAGTGGCGGATACAAGCGGGGGGAGGGGGGCTAGGGGCTCAAGCCCCCTGAAATGTCAGTGTCTTTAGTAAATGCATAGCCGGAGGCTGATCCGAGGCAATGACGGAGGAGGCTCGAGCCCCTAGCCCCTCTCCCGAAATAAAATCCTGGATCCGCCACGGCACGAAGAGAAAAGTGGACCGTGGATTCGCACAGCAATCAGTCAGACCTGGGAGAGTGGTAACACAGTCTACGTTACGCTCTGCCCGCGGGCAGTGAGGTGCCCTGAGGCGATTTAGGTCTGTCTTCCCTGAGCCCGACAGTGGACGGCCCGCCGAGCTTCCCGAGCCTATCCAGCCCCTCCCAGCTCCCCTGGGCCTAGTCCACTCTGCCGCACCACACTCCGCTGACTCACTTCCTAACCCACTGACTCACAAAAAGCCACCAAACTTTTCTGGCTCACCAGCCCCACCAAGCTTCCCTGGTCCATTCAGCCCCACCAGGTTTCCCTGATCCATTCAGCCCCACAAAGCTTTTCTGGCCCACCCAACCCACCAATCTTCCTTGGCCCACTCAGCCTCAACAAGCCTCGTTGGCCCATTCAGTCCGTTGTTTTGTTCATTTCACATTCGGTTGTGTAAGTGGCGTGTAGGCGCATATTTCGCGCACGTAAGAAGCGGGCGCCGCTGCGGAGGCGTGGGGCCGGCGGTAAAACAGCAGCGCCTCGGATCATGCCCGGTAGGAAGTCGTGCCGAGCGGTTAGCCAGACTGCGGATCGGCGGTGGCGCCGCTGACACGGCTCGTGCACGAGCCGGGGCCAGCACCGTTAGTGAGCACCGAGTACCAGTCAACAGGGCATAGAGCCTCTTTACAAGTTAGCCGCCTTTGATGATGCAACTTGGCAGGTTTTGTTATAATACGAATGAGTTAATGGTTTACTGGACTATGTTTCAAATTATTAATTGTGGCATGTGAAGTGATAAAAAATAAACGGTATTGAAGTTCTAGTAGCATCTAGATATAGAGGGTACACCTGCAGTCGTCGAGGATTATATCGTTTGTATCCGAAGGTTTATGCTAGAGTATGATGAATCACGAGTCCATATTTCTAATGATGCCAATTACAACCAAAGCGTGATTCTCATGTCTCGGACGAGATTATTTTCTGAGAGCAAATGCCGGCTGGGCAGCTCAGTGGCTCCAGGCACCTGTTGGCACAGCCAGGGGTCGGATCCCCTGAGTGAGGTGTGACGTGAGGCTCCAGCCAGGGCTGGAGGGTCGGCTGCCGACTCCGGGTATTAATCTGCCGATAAGACGCTCCCGGTGATTTTTTATTTAGTAGGCCTGCGTTTGTTCGAAGAAAACTTACAATCCTAGATTATTGTCCTAAATCTCCACTGCCTGACTGTCACGTTATAAGTATTAACACAGTATCAAATTACTGCAACGAGATGCAAAGAGATTCCTTCCTAATTTGAATTGGGGCCTGACGGTTCTTTGATTTTGAACTTTTAGCTGAGCGGTAATTAAACTCCTCACCGCCTGGGTGATCCAATTGGACCCCTCTCGGTTGTTTGCCAATGATTCCAAGCCGGTACTTTAGGTGAATGAGATATTCAAATAATGATTTCTGGATATGGTCTACAGAACTAGTATCTCATCAAAACTCACTAGAAAACCAGGACATTCCCCGGGAAAACCTTTAAGTCCGGTGCCGAATCAAATAACGCCGGCTGCGGGCTGGTTATGTCGGTGAAAATGGTCCAGCAGAAGTCCGAGCTGGAGCCGATTTTGTCCGGCGGTGAAACCCTTCCCCGAACCACGGTCACACCTCCCCAGACTTCAGCCCAGCCAGGATTGACAGCCTACAGCATGCCTTCTACCGCGATGTGCGGGCGCATGGGTTCCATCAATAGACTGGACAGCGGGTGCTGTGCGCGGAACGCACACAGCGCCGAAGATGGTGGGGTGTCACTAGACTAGTCAAACTGTGACAATTGTAATCGTGTTTTCCTGTTAGCAAGCATACCATGTGCGAAACCCTGTAAAATAGGTCTGGCAGCGGTAAAGGTAAGTGCCCCAGCTGTTTTTTTTAATTAACCTTCCGGTACCGATCCATCCAGGCTGTCCCGAGAGGTTCATCGGAACACTTATCAAATCCAGTGATCAGAACAGAGTTACCCCTAAAGGAACCAACGATGGCAGGTATCCTGCTCACTTATAAATCCAGTGATCATAACAGTGTTGTCACTACCGGAAGTGGGGCAGGTAACCTGCTCCTTACAAAATCCAGTGATCGACAGTGTTGTCACTACCGGAGTAAGGGGGAACCGTCTAAAATCCGGTGATCAGAACAGTGTTGCCACTATGGGAAAGCCAATCAGAGCAGGTAACCTGCTCACCGCGACCAATCACTGCGTCGCTCAGGGAGAAACTGTTTTATACATCCCAAGACAGGACTTCGACCTAAGAAAAAATGCGCGGGTACGGTGCAGAGAATTTGACGTATTCGATTAGCCCGCACCTAATCTGTGGAACAATTATTCAAAATGGCATGGAGGATTTGATGACGTCAGCCCTCACCGGTCTGAAAGATATAGGCGTGCTAAATTTCAATGAAATGCATGATGTCTCCGAAGTCGTCTGACCTATCAAAACGTAATTTATTTCATCAAACCGGTTTTGATGGTCCTGTCAGTGTCGTCTCGCTGATTGAATTTAGTTTCAAGGTTAATTGGAAAGAAGTAATCTTCTCCGAGGTTGACCCAATTTTGTTGAGCGTCATTTTAACATGGAAACCACTTCCAGTCCCTTCCATCATCTAAGCCTCCTCATAATTGCTGTTTCTAGGGCGTAGTTGTTCATCAGTAGGCAAAGTCGGGTGAAATACTGATAACGACGGATGACTGATTTATAGAGAATGCAATGCCTTTCGAAGGGGAATCTCAGCTGATATAGCAGTATCGTAGATAAAGCGTTTCAAAAAACCCTGAGCGACACTTAGCATGCCCCACAACTCGCCATAGGAAAATACGCATTTCCAGAACGAAATACTAGTCCAAGAACACTGTTCTCCTCCAGGGTGCGACAACGAGGCGTATCCGTCACCACATGACGTGTTTGGCCGCGCGTGAAAGGATCGGAAGGAGTGACATCCTCCCACTCCAGAGGCGCTAATGCCGGCGCAAACGGTGCGTGCTGGGACTCATAGGCGGATCCAGCATTTCTTACCAAGGGAGAAGGAAAACTTTTTTGTTGTGAGGGGCACCGTAAGGACCAAAGGGTCAGTGAGTGACCTATCTGAGGGGTGTCGAAATTCAGCGTGGGGACGCCAGTCCTCGCTTCCTGAGGAGAAGAGAGGGTGTCAAGGACGTTTCAGGGACTCGGGAAGGCAGTGTGGGGACATCAATACTCGGTCAGGGGCACATGCCTCCTCTGCTGCCTGGATTCATCGGTCTATGTTCTGAAGAAAAATTAAGGCAAGAGCTTTTCTGAAGCCTCTCCAAGACCCCTTCATCAGTTAAAAAAAATAATGAAACTGTTGAAGTCATCTCGATCGATTCATTGACACCATTTCTTCGTTAGAATAGTGATAACTCATCAGCACCCCTGCTGCACTGACTGCACCTTCCAGCTATGATTGAGGAGCCATGAGGAACCCGAATTGACAACAATCAGATGGATGATTGACGTCAATAAACGGTATACTTAGATGGTTCTGAGGCGACGTCCATGAACTTCCTTGAGCGTGACCTCACCACATCCCTTAACTTTCATCATATAGCTTACCAATCTCATCAAAAGTAGAGAAAAAGTCAAAGCATTGCAAACACAGCACGGGATAAAAAGGAGCTCAAATCCTAGCTGTTTTTGTTTTATTTCTGGACGGATACCTTTTGATCAGCGATATTTGAAAATTCCATCCCCCATCTTTCTTAGCTGATACTAAAGCCACACAGTACTGAAAAATCGCCACATAGTAGATAAACGTATCAGTTCCAGCAGGCCAAATCATTAGCAGGATTTACTAACGCGATTTGCGTGTCTCTGAATTAAGACTCATTAGCTTTGCACATACCATTAACCAGACAGGAGAGCTCACCTTGACTTACCGAGAGACACGAGAAGCGTGCGCTAACTCACTGATGTATTGTTGAGAGCCGGGCATAACTACAGAAACACCAGGGACGGAACCAGACCTTCCCGAGGGAGTGGCTGTTGCTATCCTGCCAGGGGAACCATTTTTGGGATGAAAAGGGTGCCTGTTTCCTTTCAATATTGTTTCCTTACACTTTCAACTTTCACAAGCAACGTTAGTTAAATGCTTACTATGCTGATAGGGTGGCGGGTAGCTAAGTCGTTCGTTTATTTACTTAGTGAGCACCATTACCCTGAAAAAATGTCCAGTTCTTTAATCTTAGAAATAAAATGGCTGCGCTATGACTAAATGCTTGTAAGAATTGAGAGGCCGCCACGAGCTGCTAATTAGATCTGGCCCGAAGAAGCCCCCTACCAGCTGCTGTCTAAAGGCCTCAAGAGAAGGCCTGCTGTATAAATCACGTATGTTTGTACCTACATCCCCGAGGCAAATTATCTTAGGGCGCTCCTGCACACCAGTGGTTACTTTTCAAAATTGATTACATTGTTACCTTTAAACTTGATTCATCACTTGTTTAAACTGATTTCACCTACTGAAAACTCACTGATGCGAAAATCAGGTCACCACATCAGAGCTCTCGACGATGACCTCTGCGTCCTATGCTGGGTGAGCTGAGAGTGTGAAAACAGGAGCACAGGAGCCACAGGTGGTCCATGCCTCCGCGCCGAGAGGGCGCTCCTGCTTTGGAGATCAGACCTTATCGACTCCACACGCACCGGCACGTTTTTGACAGGTAGCTAAGAAAAACGCGGCGCACAACGCCACCTTACTTGGATTACCTCTTGCTCGGTCTTGTTTTGCAATCCCTAACATAATCCTAGACCTAGTTCATCTCAGCTCACTTTGCCTGTCGAGACCAAGCGACTTAACCTCGAAAAAATACTGGGAAGTGCAGCAGTAAGAGCAGACTTAGTCTATTCATTTAAGATTCACATGGTATAGTAGGGTCACAGAGTACAGCAGCTTGTGGTAACGCGCTTTTAAAATTCATGACCTGGGATCAGGTAAGGGCAGTAAGCTCTCTTTTGGAGGTGTGTGGGTAAATTGGCTTTCGTTCAATAATTGTGGAGAAAATGGCAACAGAGCTTTATTTTGACGTAGGTACTGTCTTTGGTTGGCTACTACAATTTGAATAACATGCACTACGGCCGACGCTGACGTTGACCAGACCGTAGACCGGGCCAAACTTAAGATTTCACCTGGCTAGATCATGTTTTGCATCATTCAATATTGCTTGACAAGAGGGTTTTAACTGTGGCTGAGACAAGCTCTAAAACTCTGCTCTGTCAGCCCTTATGGCACGGGTATTAACCTTTCATTGTAGGAGCATTGCTTGTCCACTAGCGACCTAAAAAAGTGACCTGGAAAAACCCAGTAGAGATAGACACGAAGATAAAGGTGGCAAAGGGATTATGTGTATGGTTATGTACGTACTTCTGGAAATCCTCGGTTTGGTAAAGTAAGAGGGCGAGACCAGAATTCTGAACAACTGCCAGCATTTCATGGGCGTTTGAGTAAAAATGTTTATGGAAGAAAGGCAATCCTCTTTGTTATGGAGATGCGCTTAATATTACGTCTTAATAAACCGAGGAGGCAGTGTAAATAAAAAACTGGTAGGTTTCTGTGGAACATCGCCACGTAACTTCTCTAGTCACTTGTAGGCTTATGTCCTTTATGAACTTTCACATGACACTACCTATGCTATTTGAGTGCATTAACTGTCATTGATTGCATATGAGATTTGGCCAAATAGACCGGTAACAGCTGCGGAAAAGCCTTTTTAGCATGGCTTATGCACTTCTCCTCTGACTGCTTTTATTTTACTGTTTGGATAAAAGTATTAGCACCACAAGATTCGACAACAAAACGGGCTCATGACCAGCAGGAAGTTTACAATGAAAACTGAATGACCACTGAGAAATAAGGCATGCCTTCACCGAGCCTGCTGAATGCTGCTCTGACGTCTGAGGAGCCTGAGTGGCTTCCTCAGCGACCGTGGAACGTCTGAGGAAGCAGGAACGGGACGTCTGGGGCAGCACAAACAGCCCGAAGAGGCCGGAAGCGGGCGGCTGTTCTGTCGTCACGTCCGCTGCCGGAGTCACGGTCAACCAGCTCTCAGCTCTGCCGACAGCAGGCTGAATACCTCAGACGTGGAGGAACCTGGTTCTAAAGCTGGCATGGATATTCCTGCTCTCAGCTCTGCCGGCAGGAGGCTGAATACCTCACAGTCATGGAGAGAGGAGCTAACACCAGATATGGGGAGGAGGCTGAACCGTGGGGAGGCTGATCCTGCGGGGACGGAGCTGGGAGGGGCTGAATACCTCACAGATATGGGGAGGAGGCTGGATACCTCACAGACATGTAGAGAAGGCTGAGTACCTCACATACATGGAGATTAGGCGGAAAACCATACAGTCATGGAGAGGAGGCCGAATAACTCAAAGCATAGATATGAGGCTGAATACCTCACAGACATGGAGAGGAGGTTGAGTACCTCACAGTCATGGAAAGGAGGCTGAATACCTCACAGAAATGGAGAGGAGACTGAATACCTCACAGACATGGAGAGGAGACTCGATACCTCACAGACATGGAGAGGAGACTGAATACCTCACAGACATGGAGATATGATTGAATACCTCACAGACATGGAGTAACTTTGTCTCTAAAGTAAGTAAGAAAATACCTGAGATTTTAAATGACTTCGGAGATTCAAAATCTGATAGAAGCTGTGTTTTTGCAAGCTAAGAAGCCAGGATTGCATCTCGAGGGTGCCGCGCGCCACTCGCTTCTTGTGCGGGGAAGGGGTGGAGGGTGGGGGAGTGACATTTCAGGCGCCACTGTGAGCGTTTCAGGAGGCCTAGGAGAAAACATTAGGGATGCAAAATAGACTGCTGGCAATGCAAGATGTTGTGATGGGAAGTACATGCATCCAAATCACAATGAGTCTTAATTGCACTCCTAAAAGAACATTATTTGTCCTCAATGGACCTCAACAATTACGTGATCAAAATATTGTAAGCAACACTTTCGGTAGAGATGAAGACATGCTATCAAACGTTGCTTTCCGCCTTTCGATATCCTACCCCCGCACCGAAAAAGATGGCGCAGAACCCCATACCGGCGCGTGCTAACTTACGACCAAAGTCCGGAACACTAATCCAACCACTCATCAAGGCGTTACATTTGTGTCACTTGGTCTCCCATATGTTTTGTATAGGATCTGCATTGCTAATCTATGCCCCCCCCTGCGGATTGAGGAGAGATTTCCAGCCTTGATGCGTATGCTAATGGTAAACATCAAGCGCTTGCGTTTACTTGTCGTATACTGTGCCGCCTTACTTTTGCGCCTGGTACATGCCCTGCACCGCAAGACAAGTGTGCACAGTGTTCACCATCTGTTTAACAGCAGGCACGCAAACCGACATCTGCATTTGACCCTGCCATTTACACGGGCTTGCGCCACCGTCGCCATTAGAAGGGAGGGCGAACCGCGCCCACTTGCGAGTGACTCCTAATTGGTAGTGAGCTTTACAGCAAAAAAAGAGAGAAAAAACAGCGTGTTGCTCGGCACCAACGCTCATGATGATATCAATTTGTTTTAGCTTGGGTCATCAGGTCATCTTACAGAGCAGGTCAGACTTGGTTTATATCCCTCATCATAAAGTTCGCCGTTATGGCTATTGGTCAGTAGCGCTAGATGCTGATTCTTTATTGGGGGAGGGGTGTGAGCGTTTTCCCGGACGCCCTGAAAGATGGGTCCCTCATCGTAGCAAAGTGGCGTGATCCGTACAAAAAAAACAGTACTGAGTATATTGGTTGTGATTTCCTGCCCAGGACGGGGAGCCGTAAAGGTCACCACTGGCAAAAAATTGAGGAAGCAGTCAACCTTTTAACTGGTTATAAGAAACTTCCCGCTATGTAACCCAAAACTAGTCGGATTGTGACTTATTCTTGCCTTTTCGCACTAACTGGCTGCAATATTTTCCGACTTACTCCCAATTTGGCTGAAATCGGGAATATTTTTAACTAGAAGTGGGAAGGCCAGACCCCTGTCCCCCGTCCTATCTCGACGCGTATGGCGAAGGGTACGCAGTTGATAGAGCGTTGTACTCCCGCATAATGTACAGAACGGCAACCAGGCACTGGCAGTGCAGAAAGGGCTTGAAATCGGCTCCCATTAAACGATTTGTTATCACTATTCATCCAACGCAGTCAACAGCCAATTCGGAAAGCATTTTGGGCTTAGTGTATTAAATGTAATTTACTTTACAACGAGACCCTAAGAAGACGTCAAAATGTCAAGCTACTGATGGAGAATGAATATCGTTATGGTGACTTCGGGATACCAAAGATCGAATTCCGAAAATCAGACTTATATCGTGGGCTCTAAACAAGCCATGGACAGGAAAAATTCATGAACTGCCTCCGTATAAAAGGTTCAGCAATAGCCAATTTCTAGTCAACTCGATTGGTCAAGTTTTTAAGGTCCTCATAGGGTCCCGTGTTAAAGTCAATGACATTAATAAAATCACGGCAAACACTTCTTTTTTGCACACTTTAATCTTTATCTCACGATCAGTTTGGACTGAAGAAAATATCAGTTTCGACATGAGAAAGGTGAACAAGAGAGAAATTTTCAAAGCATGTAAAATATGCAAGATTACGGTATTCAAAGCAGCACAATGAATAGCGATTTAGAGACCAATAATTTAACGTCGAATATATAATTTCTGTGGGAAAAATTAAGATATAGAGTGCAAAAGTGCTTTAGGTGCTTGTGCTTGACGTGCCTATGGCTGCGTGTCTATTCTAACCAGAACCTCTTCGCCCCAAATCCTGAATGCCAATATGAGCATCGAATGTCTAACTGCAGCGCTGGCTTCAAAAATGAAGGACACTTTATCGGGGGGCGGGGGGAATTTTGGCAAGACCTGGGTAATATGAAACCACGGACCAATCAGGGTGCTCTGCACGGCGGCAGGGACTGTTGGCTAATCCTGACGGCGGACGGTTCAGGTGGCGCTGAGGTGCAGCCTCAATGCGGCGGATTCTGAAAGGGGGCAGGTCTTCAGTGCAGGACAGTTTCTATTCAAGGAAGTCTTATCGGCAGCTAGGGTCCCCAGCCAGGCAGATAAGGGGCCCTAAATGACAGACGCTAGTACCAGGCCACCTGATAGGGTCCACAGCCAGGAAGGTAAAGGGTCCTACATGACAGACGCTAGTACCAGGCCACCTGATAGGGTCCCCAGCCAGGAAGGTAAAGGGTCGTCAGTCGTTTATTTGGCACATCCCACGAACGAGGCTTTTCATGACCGCGTAAGTAAGAAAAATGGTGGTAGTGTAAACATGCTTGACATAGTAAGTGTGGCAAACCCTATACATTGTAATTCGACATTCAACATACCTCTTAAATCCTCAAGCCGTGTTTGAGCGGAGTGTCGCGTGGCTACTTGGCGGAAGCATATGGCTGGCTGCATGAAGCTTAGCCTGCGCTTTCCGCGTTCGTGCGCGTGGGGGCGCGGTCGCCTACTTGACGGTGTCTGATGGTATTGACATATTAAATCGTTCTGGCCTGGCTCGCCGGGTCATTTTCGTAAAGACACTGTTGATGGTACTAGTAAGTTGATAACTGAGAAACCAAACATATCAGGTCCTAAATGACAGACGCTAGTACCAGACCACCTGATAGGTGCCCCAGACAGGAAGCTGATGCATACCGCAGTGAACAGATATTTCATTCGAGACGACCATGTGGACTTACCAGGATTCAATGTGAATAAAGCCATTCCTTTTTCGAATGCTCATATCTAGTTCAGTGGCCTTTCAGGTAAGGGATTAGAGACCTAGGCAATAGAGCCCCTGCCGGGAGGGTCCGCGATCGGGCAGCTGGTGGGGCCCACAGTGATTCTAGGCCCCATTGGACAGACCAAGCTGAGTGAGCCCAAACTGACAAGACACCAATATTAAGGACTCTTGATAAAACTTTCTGGAGGCCCAGAGAGTATGGATTATTTCAAGATGTTACATAGATGAGTTGATGAGCTTTATTGGGGTGACAGTGATAGTATGAAACACGCCTTGGCACATGCTAATCCTAAATCAAAACATATGAAGATTGGTCAAAAGAAACAAGCCATTTGTTCCTAGGGACTGCTGCCTAATAGATGTTTCTGATAAACAGCGGGGCAGGAAATATAGCTGCAACTTGATTTACTTATAATAAAATAATATAAGCAGAACACAGCTTCATATTAGAACTCTGTTTTACCTCTACATTTAAATGACAAATGTTAGTTGAGACTTCACCATCTCCGAATTGGGGCCATCCAAGCACGGGTTCTGGTGCCGAGGCCTGTTATTTCGGGCCCTTAAAGAGAGTGCTTCACTTGTATAATGGGGCATAAACTGAAACAGCGGTTCAGTAGAATGCCTACAGGTTCCGTGCCGAGAAAACCATGTTCACATTTTCTATTTCACTCAAAGCTTCCTGTACTGAACTCCCGCACAATTCATAATACACAATATAAGCTGTAATATCTTCTTGGACGCTATCCAAGAAGGTAATAAGGCCCCCAACCAGGAAGTTGAAGAGCGCCACCAGGAACAGGTGGCCGTCAGCCGGGAAGTGGATAAGGCGCTAGCCAGGAAGCTGATGGTCCCCCAACCGCAAAGTTT
This sequence comes from Lepas anatifera, assembly GCA_034440635.1. Classification (NCBI taxonomy): domain Eukaryota; kingdom Metazoa; phylum Arthropoda; class Thecostraca; family Lepadidae; genus Lepas; species Lepas anatifera. The sequence continues at coordinate 1,195,882 of JAOTON010001320.1, forward strand.
CTGAGCCCTAGCGGGAAACGGGTGGCCCCCAGCCGGGAGGCTGCTGGGAGGCTATTTAAGATATATATTATATAACATCTATATAATATATCTATTAAAAGTTATAACATAAATATAAATTTATGTAATACATTTATAAAAATATAAATTTATATAATATATTTATCAAAACATGAATTCAATATATATATATATATATATATATATATATAAATTTATATAAGACTTGAGGCTATTTTTTCCTCCCAGCAGGAGGGCTGATGTCTCCCCAGCTGAAAGGCTGATGGGGCCCCTGCTGGGAAACTAGTGGAGGCCTTCAGTCTGGGAGCCGAAATGGCCCTAGCCAGAAGTGAATGGGGTGTCCAACTGCAAAGCTGGTGGAATTCAGTGAGAAACGGGCGGGCCCTAAGCCGGAAAAACTGGTTGGCTCCCTACAGGTGCACTGGTGGGCCCCCAACCAGGAGCTTATGGGGCCCCCTAGAAGATGGTGGGCCCCACAGTGAACACAGTGACATCTGCGCTTGAGTTCACACATCACACACCTATTCGACTTACGCCCAACCCGGGGTCAAAGATCAAAAGTTACTGATTGCCAGATTTGGTCGGCATACTCTGTTAAGTGTGAATGGGTTATGGTATATATTATGGGGAAATATAATAACATGCAACGGCTATGTTTAAGAAGTAATTTTTCAGCGGGCACATCTTTATTCGCTTCACTGACGAACACATCTAATGAGAAGCCTTTAGCAGTGGGATGACCCGAGAAGCTAGATTCAAGCACATTATTTTGGAGGCATTGATTTGCTGGAATCACTCCCAGCGTGTGCACTTGTCCAATGGCAGGGAGCATTGGCATGGGTGCTTAAGGATCCTCTCTGCCGGGCCAGATGAGACACAGAAAACGATCTCCCTCCAAGAGAGTGCGAACGAGTATTCCTATCTGGGGTGTAAAAATTTTGTTTTTAAATATAAGTAAAATTCTGCAAAAACATGTCCTTTTCTTAAGTTTGTGTTACGTTATCCTAAAGGTGCGCCAAGGGCATAAATGTACTATGGTTCTTCCTAAAGCCACATTGCAAGAAGTACAGAATGTTATTTTGAGCTAGATTATCAGCATTATAATGATAAATAAGTCGTTCAAGAATCTTAAACAAATAGCACCAAAGAGATGGGACGGTAGTTAGTGAATCAATCCTTTTCATCTAACTTGAAAGCAGGCGCAATGGATGCAGCTTTCAACATATGCGGGAATATGATATTTCGCAAGCAGTCATGGAAGAAGTACTGATCAATTGATTTAGACATCTTTTTAAGTACATAAGGTAAGTTCTTATTAGGTTATCATAAGGGTGTACCAAAGGCGTAAATATACTATGGTTCTTCTTATTTGACTAAAATGGAAATAATTTTGCAAGACAAATTTAAAATCAGCGCTCGCCCTACATAAAATCAATGCATACCTTTTAAATCTCATGTTTTTACTGTCCAACTTACGACAGAATACCTCATCATCCAATGAAGCATTGCTGGGCCTGCAGCAATTGGCAGAAATATAAAAATTATCCCAAAATAGTAATTTTAGTCAAACACCTGGAGTCCTTTTGCGACGTTGACCTGAATGCAAATATGACTGAAGGCCTCAGCTGCAGCATCAGCCAAGCTTACAAACGCAGGGCTAGTTAGTTCTTGGGCCTTCTGTCCACACCACCCAGATGAGGTTATATAGCGCCCGGTCAGGTTACAAAGTTACAAACGTAGAATTGGATCAAGAGGGTAGATTGCAATCCAGCCATGGTCCGCGAAAGCGTCCTATGTTTTTTCACGATCTTACCCCAGTTGATCCCCACAACGTTCCAACTAATCTGCAGCTGTGCCAACGGGAGTCTAAGTACTACCTGACTTAGTTTTTTCCAGACCACCATCAGCCCGATCGTAAGTCCCCAGACTTGAATTCCAAGCGCTATCAGGCCATGCTGAGGTAAGGACTAGCTAAGACTAAACATAACTGTCGAAGCATGCCGATGTAACTGCAGGTGCTGCTGTAAGCACGACTGTGCCACTGCATGGCTGAGAGGGCACGGCTCGATAGTCGTGATGCCAGGATGTACCGAACCCTCTGCTGTCAGCTCAGCTTCCCCTCCGGCGGATTTAACGGTAGCGGCACCCAGGCCCTTCCTCCGTCCGCTAGTCTCGCTTCTATGGAGAATCAGACTCAGGACGAGCTGGAAACCGAGCCCACCAAGGTTACACGGGTGCCATAGTTTACGGTCTCGCAGAACACACTCTGTCACGCAGGCGATGCCGGAGGATGTAGTAGATGGTTGGTGGGTGGCAACGGCTGTTGGGTGGTGAGGCTTGAAGCGAAAAGATACAAAGACTGAATACGGCCACTATATCATATATATATATATATATATATATATATATATATATATATATATATAAATTTTTACTTTTACAAATAAAACATAAGGTAACGTGACGATCTTTCCAAATATACCATTGCACAATGCATACATACATACATACAGATATACATACATACATACATACATACAATCACACATACATACATACAGGTATGTGCATATATATATATATATATATATATATATATATATATATATATATATATATATATATATATCCTATCGGCAGGAAAAGCATGGTGAAGCTTATCATATTCTAGTCAATGAATTAGAGTATTCTACCATCTCTACACCCTGCAGTATAAAGACCAATGGAAAGGACGTGGATGGGCAGAGTCGAGCAGGCACGTTCTCGCCTGTCACGTCCAGGAGGAAGCCATCTGCCTTTGACGCATCAATTGCATGCCGTGCAAACAGACAGTGGCTAGGTCAGTGTCAAGATGACACAGCGATTCCCGCTTCATGGCCAAGAAGTTTGCACACCTCTCGGCTTCACTCAAAAGGTTCAAGGCCGGGGGAGTGGAGCGTCATCCCTGGGCACTTGTCACGCCGACAAGGGCGATTCAGGCTCCGGCACGGCGCGCCTCTGCAGCGTCGCTCGCCAACTCGTACTGATAACCACAGCTTACCCTTTGAATGTGGCGACTTCTTCTATAGAGGGGGAGGGCCGTTCTGGCATGAAAGCTGGCTTGATAGACGCCCTCCCTCCAGCTGCCCGTGAGTCAACATAAACGCAAATGAATTAATGAATAAATTCGGGGCCGAGACAAAGCTGGCCTGGCTGAAAGTAAGCAATTTTATATAAACAAAATAAAAGCTGCGGAGTCAAGAAAATAATTTTCGTGTTGAGTAATAATAAAAAGTAAGGAAAAAATTAAGTGCTCCAGAGGCATGTTCACCAGCTTTAATCGCAGCTAATTTTTTCTACTATCAAACGTACGAGCTATCAGTACTTACCGCTTACACGAATTCAGGATGTGGCGTGGGTGTGTGATCCTTAGATGACTGAATTCAGTGGAAAACTATTACCTTAGGAGAGTATTTCACCATCTCTAGGATAACAGAGATGAATATCAGTCAGGGTACACAGGTACCTAAGCATAAGCGTCCCAGCCGCTGGGTGAATTGATGATACTGCATGCATGTACTTCTGACGGTCCACTGCAACTTTGCCCATCACTAGACCTAGACAACGCCCACGACTCCATCACTACCCAATTCTGTTGAATCTTATTTGCAGAAAGCCGAGCGCATCTCTGATCGGTACTCCCCCCAAGAGAAAAATAAGCACAAAAGTTAAACTCTGCGCATTTTTCACCAGTAATGGGATAAGTCTCGAGCTTAAAAGTAGTGTTTGAAATGACCATTATCTGCCAAATTGTTTTTATTTATTTTAGACCTAAATTAGCACTGAAAGAATAGATAAAATAATAATCGGAGCTTTCGACTTCAAGTCATCCTCAGCTGAGAAAACATCACATCGCAACTCAAACTAGAAAACATCGCATCACACTCGTGCTAAAACTTCAAATTCTACTTATTATTTGTTGCCCAAGAATAATGAATATACAAGTTCAACAATTTAATGAAGTGAGTTAAGAGTCACAAAGGCAAATACAGTACACACACGGGAAGGTTATAGTCTAGATCATTATACACCTACGTGAAGTCCGGATAAAGCTAAATTCTAGATCATCACACACCTACGTAAAGTCTGGATCAAGCTAAATGCTAGAGCATCATACACTTACGTCAAAGACCGACGAGTAATGTGTTGCCGAAAACGCTGCGAAAACTTGTTAGAATATGCTCCAAACCAATGTTATTTCTTGACTAGTAATTAGTAATTATAATTGTTCTGTGTCAGGTGTACTTGACGAACTTGCAACCTTCAGATACTTTTTATTTGTTATTGTTCTAATACTATTATTATCATTGTTACTATTACTTTTTTCTATGAAGAGCGAAGAACCTGGTAAATTTCTGGCATTGGAATGCCTGAGGTTATATTTAGTAGTTTGTCTTGTTGCGTTTTTGCGATGGAGATGCCTTCTTTTATTTTTATTTTTCTCCAATGGTTTTCATACGCTAGGATTTTGACGTCATCCCATTTAATGTTGTGTCCGGTGTCTAGAATGTGTTTAGCCAGTCCAGAGTGGTTGTGGTCCTCGTTTTCTATAGCTCTTTTATGTTCTTGTTGTCGCGTTTTTATGGTCCTACACGTTTCCCCTATGTATGTTTTTCCGCATTGACATGTGTAATGGTAGACTACTTCTTTGTTTTGGTGTTTGTGTCTTTTGTCCTTTGGCTTTACTAGTATATTTCTGAGGTTTGTTGCCGGTTTGGTTCGTGTTTTTGCGTATGGTTTTATTAAGTGCACGATACTTTCTGAAATACCTCGGACATATGGAATGGCTACTGTGGGCTTTGTTTCCCCTCTCTCTAGTTGGTTGTTTTCATATCGAGATTCCTGGCGTTGGATTTTTCTTTGTGTTTTTTGATGAATGTCTTGGGATAGTGATTTTTCTGTAGTACCTGTTCTACGTGTTTGAACTCGTGTGTCCTGTCTGTTTCTTCTGACAAGATGGTTTTCCTCCTATTTATAAGAGTCCTGACTACTGCTTCTTTGTGTTGTGTGCTATAGTGTGATTGAAAGCTTAGATATTTTTATCTGTGGGTTGGTTTTCTGTATTCTTTAGTGGTTAATGTTCCATCTGTTCTTCTTTGTACTGCAACATCTAGGAAGGGTACCATTCCTTCGGTTTCTCTCTCTGATGTGAACTTAATGTTGTGTGAAAGGGAGTTCAAATGTTGGTGTAGGGGCTCAACTTGTGAGGTTTTGACTATTACGAATGAGTCGTCCACATACCTTTTCCATAACTTTACGCCAGGCGCGAATGTTTCGAGTGCTCCAGAGCAGTGAATTTGCAACTATCAGTAAGAGTCATTTATACAAATTGAGGTATTTTAGTTGTAACTCTTGCACCGAACACAAAATAACCATTGTTGGGGCGCCAGCGTCTGCATGGGGCTAAGGCACAATTTCGCCACGGTATTGAGCCAGACAAAATTTATCGATTTATTCATATCTTAAGCATCGTGGGAGATTCCCATTTATTATCTGGCTGTTCTATACCACGATTCAATTGATAAAACAATCTAAAACAATTTATAGCCTGCACTATCTAAGCTAAATTTGATCTTGTTCAAATTTCCAGCAAAGATCGTAAGGTTGCCAAAACGACTTACAAGACAAACCTGCATACTCACGGGGTCTTCTTTATCCCCTAGTTTCCTTCATATTGACATCAAAAAGTCAACAAAATTCCATCTCATTCCGCAATACTTTTGTCACAGTGGTAAACATTTGCTATAGCTTTTTGAGGAGCCTAGCTGGAGGGCATTGTATAGGTTTCTCAGCCACGCACTCAGTCTCAATAGCCGGAGAAAGTTTGGGCTTTTGGGAGCACATATTTATGGTTTGAGCAGCTTCTGTATTGCAGCTAGCTGAAGCTTCTGAATGAGGATATCCAACAAATCACTAATCTCTGCCATAATAAAATAAGTGATGCACTGTACGCGCGTAGGCCTTTCATGTAATGACGCCGGTTCAAATCCAGGGCTGGATTACTGCATAAAAACTTCCTGATCCCCGATGTACCCTCCTAAGAAGGCGACAGGCGGAGACGGCATGTGACCTTAGCAGTCGGAGTGCCGGGAAGCCCCAAGGCCGTAACAACTGGAGGTTTCGAAGCAAAAACATATTTGCGAATTTCCTCCATCGAACAGGATGACCAACACAAAACGACAAAAGTAGGGAGAGTATAAACAGCAAGATATTACTGTCCTACGGAGGCCGGTCCCGCTCACCTTACCCGGCTCCAATCGCCCTAAATTATTCTACCACCTGGGTCCGGAAAAGCGTCCTCCAGTTTTACCACAGTTTTACATCGCTTGTGGGGTTGTTGTCCTGCACCTCCGGCTATAACTCTCCGTTCACGTGACAAGCTTCACACGTGCCGTCGTTTAGCAGTTTTCCTGTTCTGAACAAGACTTATTGGATTCTCACACAATCTTCTCCAGCATACTGGGTATGAGCAGGGGCCGATCCAGGGTTTCTGATCAGGACAGAGGTCTCATCGCGAGAGGGAAGCGACATATCAAGGGAGCGCCAAAAGGCCGTTTCAGGGGGCGCCGAGGCCGTTTCAAGGGGCTCCGAGGTAGTTTCAGGGGGCGTCGAAGTTTGATTGGGGGATGGACAGGTGCCCCTAATTAGCCCTGGACCCGCCTACGGGTGCAGTTGGAAACCCCACATCCCACGTGGCCACTGGCGGCCCATTCTCCACGTGCGGCGGGTGAATCAGTGTCGCTTCGCCGCACGGCGCACGCAAACAAGCGCGCAAAACGTGGCGCGAGAGATGCAGGATGTGGCGCTCTGTGTCGCAACCGCGCCACGCGACTGCTGCCGCCGCGCGCGACCTGTCCACAGCGCCAACAGGGCCGCATAGCCGGCGGCGATGGCGGCTGCAGCAGCCGGACCGAAGGTCACCTCTCAGCTCCCCCTCGGAACGCGCGTGTCATGACACACCACGTCTTTCATCTTTGATGTTAACTGGAAACAGTGCAAGCTGTCTGGGTTTTCATCATTTGACTACCTGACTGACTGGGACTAAACGGACTATAACGTTCAAGATGGCTGGAACGTACGAGAAAGAAAGACAAGCACTCACGCGCCAGAGAAACGGGTGAATGGGATTGTCCGTCAAATTGGTAATAATTTTTTGTAAAAATTGTTTGTAAAACATTTTGCTTTATACTCAAATCGTCGGGTTACATTTCTTGTAGCACACTTCCAGCAGCGTAAATGTTTTGTATCACATCTACTTCTACTTCTTTATTTGCGCGAATATTTTTGCAACGCATTTTGCATGCATTAAAACATTTTCCATACGTGTTGTTTACGTCATTTTTTACCAATTTTTTACCACATTTTTTGGAAATATTCATATTCAAGATGCATATTTTTATCGCACTTTCTTTGGCAAAGCCAGGATTTAATTTCCGATAGGGGACGGTTGCCTACATACAGATACCAGACGTACAATTTCATATGAGAACTTCCATACAAATAATGCGTTTAAAAACTTATTACACAAAAAATTGTCCTGATCAAATGCTCGACACAAAAACTTGCAGCCAAGGTTGCTGCAGGGAAATATACGATGCAAAAAATACAATTCCCAAATGTGCTTACCAAAATAGCCTTACTAAATCCTGTGTTCAATTTTTCTTTACAACAAAATGTGTTCAAAAGTGAGACGCGAAATGTGTACTGAAGCACCGAGACCAGGATGGGCAAATGCTTATTAGGAAACTCCTTTTTCTCGTGCAGAATACAGCAGATTTATCCGAGATGCACTGTCGAATTCAAAATGATCCTGTAACTTTCCCCGTGAGCCGTGTAGACCTTTCTTTTGCCGAGTCCTACAAGGCCGGCAATATACCAGGAATCCAAGAAACTCGAACAACTCTGGACGGCCTTTGTCATGCAAATTCGGTGCCTCTCTCCCCTGTTGGTCAACAACGCCATCGAGCAGCTGCCTGCCGTTCACCCGCCAGCGCTGCGCTGTAGTGGACTGAGGAGATTAAGGACAAATGTCATGTGCCCATGGACAGTAGAAATGATTTCACATCTGCTAGATTGGTATTTATTTATTTATTTTACTACATCAGGCCGCTCCACAAAATACATGTGGCTATTCTTAGCCCGGAACACACTTTTGCATAGGAGTACTCGTCTAGATTCACCGAATAACAATGTTAGGTACATCGAATCGTTTTCTATCGCAACTCTGAAGTGTGCCGTAACCATGCTTGCGCAGAGGGCGGGGTGTTCATTCTTCTTACTTTTCGGTTCGCTGGGATAGCTGTTTTCGGATCAGAGTCAGCAAACATTTTGAAGTTAAATACTTGATTGCAGACCAAAATCACTAAACGGCTGAGTGCTTAAGCAGACGGCCCGCGGGATGTGAAACCAGGTAGAATGTAGCAGATGCTGCACCGTCCGGAAGTAGCAGTCTTGTAAGATGTTCTGAACTTTCACAGGAAGGCTTGAAATACGTATCAGAAGACATATAATGTTCATTGGAAGAAGCTTCATCGAACAAGTGTTATCAAGGACGGAAATTAAAACTTCAGCTTTGAGAAAAGACCAGAAGTAAGCAGAGGCAACGTAAGCAGTCATACATATGGGACCGCTCAGCGAAAACTCTGTTATATAGCCTTATCCTTCATTCCATTTCCGATAGTTTTAGTGTCTAGAAGACATAATATCGAGTTTCCGGGCAAACATGACGATTATTCGAAGAACCACTTTTCAGTTTTGGATCAATTTACCTTCTCTACAAAATAGGTGCCAAACAGAGAAAGCCACGACATTTAAGAGTCTGAAAACACAGCGCATTTCGGCGAATATACGCTGAGACGTCGAGTTCGTCGCAATAATCTTCACGAACATAAACATATTCGATGCACATGTACGAAATATTGTCAGCTGCACCTTGGACAAATGTTTTATGAGGAAAGCCACTTAATTCACAAATTTTGGAGCACGAATCGCGGAGCACTCAGAGGAGCAGCCGATCAGCCGATTGTCAGCTGATCGACTCACTAGATTTAACCCTCGCTCCACCGGGGGCATCGATGGCCCCCTAAGGTTTTTTCAAGATAGAAGAAAAAGACGACTGCAGGACCGCGGTTGAGGTCTCTATCTCTCACCCCATCATTTTCCCACCATCTCTAAAATTTTTTATCCCGGGTCACCCAAGGTCAGGTTACCAGGCGAGGTCAACCAAGGTCACCTCACTTCAAATTTTGAGCTTTATAAGAGCTACGTTTCTCAGTCGATCGATTTGAAACTTCCTACACTTCATGGCCCCACCAGGTTCTACAAGGTGTATACCCGGGATTGTTAGATTTCGTGACCTGAGGTCAGGTCACGACGTGACCTCTCCCATTGAAAAAGCATGGAAAAAAGCTGTCTTATGATCTAAAAGCCACAAAAGCGATTGAAAATGTTCGGCTTGCTCCGAAAAGCGTTCTTAGACACCTCTTCACGGATCCCAGGGGTCATATTTTCCCTTTGACCTCTCCGAGGTCATCCAAGGTCACCAGGGGTCAAAAACAGTATTTTGGCAATTTCTATTGACTGAATTAAGCTATAGCGCTGAATCAAACACCATCGTGTATGGCTCATCACTGGCTTTCGTTTGATATACAGCAAGGTCACTTTCTGATCTTTGGTGACCTCAGGTCATATGAGGTCACGAGGTGACCTCTGGAGGTCAAACCACTGGCGGGAGGTCATTACGTTCCACATAGCGGAAAAGGTCTGGCAGTTTCCTATCTAATGTAGTTTACCAGATCTCAATAGCTCTAAGGGCATAAGAGTTATGCCCAGTTTTCTTAAGCACTGCATATTTGACTGAAAATAGCCTATTGTGACCTAACTTGACCGCTGGAGGTCAAACCAATGACCTGAGTGCTTAAACATACAAAATAATTTCTTACTGAATTCACGCGACCTTTCTAATGTGCTTTGCAGATTTGCGCTAACCCCAATATTATCGGAGTTAGAGGGTGGCCATCGATGACCCCCGGTGGGGCGAAGGTGGCGCCGGACCCCGGTGGGGCGCGGGTTAAGAGTACGGTACCCATGTTTTGACATTTCTCCTGCAACGCTACGACGTTATGATCACCCCTGTATGATTAGGTTATCTCGAATAAAAAGTATAAAATAAAAATATCCGTTATTTTGAAGGAAAGTAGTAACAAAAACTGGGGATTTCCTGTCTAAAGAATTTAGATAAAAACCCAATATTGAATTCAACTGGCCACATAAAAATAAAGGTAAAATTCAGCTTTTTTAATATTTTAGTCCTGTGAAGGGCAGTGAGTTAACCCCAAACCAAAAATTTGGGTAGCATCAACACACACTTGACACATAAATATATTGTTGGGACAAACATTTCAATATATGATCAACAATGAGCCAAACTGACAGCGATAAAACTAGAGGCACTACCGGCACATCTTTACAGATCAATAATAAAAGATCTACAATTTTGGCTCCATGTCCATCTAACTATTGGTTCTCTTTCTTGGGATAATTTCCAGCTCATCATTTTGAAACGAATTGAATACAGGCCCCCTGCGTAGAAACCTACAGTAGAAAGTCGACCTATTTTGCTTTAAAATGCGACTAGGATTACCGATCAACTCTTATTAATTAAGTTACAGTTATTTGTTTCGCTCTCATCTTCAGACGCGTCCTGGCGTTTGAGCAGAGCATGCCTGTTTCTGATTGGGTGTGCCCTGGGTGGGTGTGACTGTTTCTGCTTGGGTGTGTCCTGGGTGGGTGTGACTGTTTCTGATTGGGTGTGTCCTGGGTGGCTGTGACTGTTTCTGATTGGGTGCGTCCTGGGTGGGTGTGACTGTTTCTGATTGGGTGTGTCCTGGGTGGCTGTGACTGTTTCTGATTGGGTGTGTCCTGGGTGGGTGTGACTGTTTCTGATTGGGTGTGTCCTGGGTGGCTGTGACTGTTTCTGATTGGGTGTGTCCTGGGTGGCTGTGACTGTTTCTGATTGGGTGTGTCCTGGGTGGCTGTGACTGTTTCTGATTGGGTGTGTCCTGGGTGGGTGTGACTGTTTCGGCTTGGGTGTGTCCTGGGTGGGTGTGACTGTGTCTGCTTGGGTGTGTCCTGGGTGGCTGTGACCCTTTCTGCTTGGGTGTGTCCTGGGTGAGTGTGACTGTTTCTGCTTGGGTGTGTCCTAGGTGGGTGTGACTGTTTCTGATTGGGTGTGTCCTGGGTGGGTGTGACTGTTTTTGCTTGGGTGTGTCCTGGGTGGATGTGACTGTTTCTGATTGGGTGTGTCCTGGGTGGCTGTGACCCTTTCTGCTTGGGTGTGTCCTGGGTGAGTGTGACTGTTTCTGCTTGGGTGTGTCCTAGGTGGGTGTGACTGTTTCTGATTGGGTGTGTCCTGGGTGGGTGTGACTGTTTTTGCTTGGGTGTGTCCTGGGTGGGTGTGACTGTTTCTGCTTGGGTGTGTCCTGGGTGGGTGTGACTGTTTCTGATTGGGTGTGTCCTGGGTGGGTGTGACTGTGTCTGCTTGGGTGTGTCCTGGGTGGGTGTGACTGCTTCTGCTTGGGTGTGTCCTGGGTGGCTGTGACTGTTTCTGATTGGGTGTGTCCTGGGTGGCTGTGACTGTTTCTGATTGGGTGTGTCCTGGGTGGGTGTGACTGTTTCTGATTGGGTGTGTCCTGGGTGGGTGTGACTGTTTCTGCTTGGGTGTGTCCTGGGTGGCTGCGACTGCTTCTGCTTGGGTGTGTCCTGGGTGGGTGTGACTGTGTCTGTTTGGGTGTGTCCTGGGTGGGTGTGACTGTTTCTGCTTGGGTGTGTCCTGGGTGGCTGTGACCCTTTCTGCTTGGGTGTGTCCTGGGTGAGTGTGACTGTTTCTGCTTGGGTGTGTCCTGGGTGAGTGTGACTGTTTCTGCTTGGGTGTGTCCTGGGTGGGTGTGACTGTTTCTGATTGGGTGTGTCCTGGGTGGGTGTGACTGTTTCTGCTTGGGTGTGTCCTGGGTGGCTGTGACTGCTTCTGCTTGGGTGTGTCCTGGGTGGGTGTGACTGCTTCTGCTTGGGTGTGTCCTGGGTGGCTGTGACTGTTTCTGATTGGGTGTGTCCTGGGTGGCTGTGACTGTTTCTGATTGGGTGTGTCCTGGGTGGGTGTGACTGTTTCTGATTGGGTGTGTCCTAGGTGGGTGTGACTGTTTCTGATTGGGTGTGTCCTGGGTGGGTGTGACTGTTTTTGCTTGGGTGTGTCCTGGGTGGGTGTGACTGTTTCTGGCTTGGGTGTGTCCTGGGTGGGTGTGACTGTGTCTGCTTGGGTGTGTCCTGGGTGGGTGTGACTGCTTCTGCTTGGGTGTGTCCTGGGTGGGTGTGACTGTGTCTGCTTGGGTGTGTCCTGGGTGGGTGTGACTGTTTCTGCTTGGGTGTGTCCTGGGTGGGTGTGACTGTGTCTGCTTGGGTGTGTCCTGAGTGGGTGTGACTGTTTCTGATTGGGTGTGTCCTGGGTGGCTGTGACCATTTCTGATTGGGTGTGTCCTGAGTGGGTGTGACTGTTTCTGATTGGGTGTGTCCTGGGTGGCTTGTGCTCCTTCAGCAGCTGCAGATTCCAGATTCCATACAAACAAAATCGCATACACAGATCGTCTTAACTGCTAGATCCCTGAGGCCTACCCACGACCACCTGTCACCAGCCTGCGATTGCTGTCACCAGCACGGCCAACACACGTAAGCACATGCAGCCGGACCCCGTGACCGGCCCGGGCCACTGAGGTGCACAGCCAGGGACCCCTGGACATGGCCCAGCGGTCAGTGACATTGGTCGGTTGCCTGAGGAAACGCGAGGCCCTCCCTGGACGCTAGGATGTCTCGTTTTGCACCAAAGTTCAGGCCGGTCTGTGGTGCTTCTAAATACCGCTCATAAATCCATCAGCTTTATTTCATTCAATTTCCTAAGTTTTCGATAGGTAAACTCTCTTCGCACCGGGCGCTTGACGCTCCAGCTCAAACTTTGTATTACTGATATTGCCGCGTTGCAGTCTCTACAGCTGAATGCCGGTATATTTGTGTTTTTGCCATATTTCAAGCAAATATTTTGGTCTCCTGACACACTACCGTGTATTTTTATTAAGATCTAGTAAACGTAGTTATTGAGCCTAAAACATTCGAATAAGTCTATTTATACTACCTAAACTCTGAGCTTCAGGTGCCCCGCATTCAGAATGTCCGGTGTCCAGCATCTGTTTTTTATTCCGCCATTGAAGTTCTGGTGGTAGTTTTGAGCTGGAATATACTCGATCTCATTTCTTCACACAATATCTAATCATGGTTCCAAATAGCATAATGTGTGGGTTTCTTAAGCTTTCCTGAGTACTCAGTAACCATAACGAACAGCTGTTTTATCGGATGAATCTTTCATATGAAGCCAAATCTCTCAGAGGCTGGTAGACAAAACACGTTAACATTTCAAAAGAAAAGGGGATTAGTAATCGCCTTAAGGAAACAACATTCATATATCAAGGCGCTAATAATCGTCTTTCCTTATGACGATTGGACCGCATTCATGCACCAGCTGATGGCACATTCTAGTGCCCAGAGCTCTTTTTATCTTGAGCTTTGACAATGAGCTCCTGGAGGAGCTGTATGTCCCACTCAGCACCATTGTTGGTTACAGCTGTACTCGGAGGCTTTTTGGCTCGGATGTGGTAGCCGACTCTGCCCTTTCCTTGTCAGGACCCAGTCATGCAGTCAAGTCCGTGTTGATTTCACGAGGCATCGTAAAGAGAGGCCGGGACCTTTTGACCACGAGGTTTCTTCGTTTTTCTTCTACTTAGCCTACGCTTGAATATAATCATTTTCCGGCTGGGACTTTCCCCGGGATTGGCTTGGTCTGCCTCTACGTTTTTTTGTTCTTAGTGGGTCACGTTCGCACCGATGAGGGTAAACACCAAACCACTTGGCTCTCGCGTGCTTTTTAAAGGAGTAAAAACCACCGTCAGTAATTGGACTTAGAGCCAGAGTTTGCAACATTTTTTTAAAGTACCTAATGGAGATTGTCTTTTGAAACTCAGGCAGCGGCAGAGGCAGTAGGCAATTGACTGGTCGTATAACATACGAGTAAGTGTATTGATAAGTAAGGCGATGAGTATGCCTACCTAGAGGAGGGATCAAATGAAGTCAGTGACCTTTCCACGGAATTATTGCTCAAATCTATAGGCCTTTCTATCGCGCATCTGCAGAAAATAACGCCTAGAACTTACCCGGCGCAAAAGTCAGGAGCAAAAAAATGGAACCGTATTTATAGTGGAAATGCCTTATGAGTCGTTTATAATGATTTCCTGGCATCCCAACTCAGCCTTTTCAATACGAAAACGAACAAAACCAACAAGTTGTACTTGTGTCGCCCTTTTCGCTGGTCCTTGCACTGGACCTGGTTCCAGGCTTGTGGTTGGAACCTCAGCTGCATGGGACCATCTCGCCTTCTGAACAACCAGGCTCTTCACCAAGTCGCTGGCATTGCCAGTAAATCCTTAGACAATGTCTAATAGACGTGCAAATGCCACTTTTATCCCTTTTAACGAGTATGTGACCCAGGCATAACGTCAAAACATGGCGACACGCCACGTTGAGGTCAAAGGAAGTTACAGCAGGACATACATTTCCGTCAACGTACGCACGGTAAAAACCTGGGCAGTAAAACCTGGGCTGACGACATCCGGATGCGGGTAAATTGCTCGCACGAAACCCTCCACCTGCGCTACCCGTTTACCCGTGTCTGGAAGCATTAGGCTCCAGCTCCTCTCATCGTCGAAAGGTCGTGGCCTCTTCTTACAGTGTTCAGATGTGAGCACAGCATTGCTTAGGGATCCTGCCAAGGAATCGGGAGTCTCAGCTGGTCACAGCCGGGCCAGAACATCTGTGCATAGTATTGCAGTTACCAACTATATTGTCGCACGAAAAGTAAGGCCCCTGCCGAGCCATTATAACAAAATCAAGTTGAACACATATCTGGAAAAATGTATAGGCCATCAGCTGGTAAATGTAGGCAAGCCTAACATACGAAAGATGATTATCCATGGCTTTAGCGATGAATGTAGCTTCATGCAAGCGATTGGTAGTGCAATTTACTTTTGAAATGGTCATATGGTTTGCCTGCCAGCCTCTCAAGCAGCATTCCTCCGAGAGAAAAAAACTGCACATTTTAGTTACTGGGCACTCAAGGAAGCCCATAAACCATTTGTTTGCCATTTGAAATCACGAATTACACTATGACAGAAAATGAGACAGAATATATTCCAGCGCAAAACTAGCAACACAGCCTCAATGACGGAATAGAAACAGAAGTTGGTTACTGGAAATTTTGAACGCGGGGCTCATTTCGCTTACACTGTGGGTAGCCTCCGTCAACTTTTTGGGATTTTCCTAGACTCAACGCTGACTTTTACTCAGTTTAAAAGAAAAATAAGACAACGCAGTATGTCATGGGACTAGAATATGTCCTATTAGAGTCCGGAAAAGGGCACAAGTATACTGACATTCAGTTGCAGTGACTGCAACGCAGCAATATCAGTAACACAAAATCTGGGCTAAAATTCCAAGCACCCGGGGCGAAGAGAGTTTACCGGTCAAAAATCTGAAAATTGACTGAGATAAAGCTAATAGACAACGTAACGGGATTCACAAGTCCCTACACGCCTACCTTAACTTTTGTTCAAAATGGGACGCCTCGTGTATACATATCAGGGCCTGTTATGACCCAAGTCGGACCCAACTGCTGATCGCAGGCACAAAGTCAACAGGACCTCTCCTATGGGCAGCTGGGCACCCTGTGACCGGCTGGAGACTGCCTGTGGCCAGCTTGGGCAAACTCTGGCAACAGACGGGGCAATCGCGGGCTCCTGCAGCAGTCGCCCCTTGCACACAGCTGTCGGCGCTGGGCGGGTCCCCCTCAGTGTTCTGGCAGGTCAGTCAGACCCCTGCCGTGCCCAGCGGAACACCTGTCCGGCAGCTGTCGGGCCCCCGTGTCTACCGACCTCTCTAGCCTCAGACCAGCAGCCAGCTCTGCCTGGCCAGCTGCGGTACCCCCAGCCGCGCCCTCTGTTTCTAGTCTGTCAGTGGCTCCTCCTGCCAAGTGGATTGGTTGTGGTTGGCCAAGACCGATGAAGGAAACCTGGATCCCAGACTGGGAGCTGGCTGGAAGGTAGCGATAGATTCGGAGAAGTCCCAGAGCTCTGGCTGACGACACGGGGCCCAAGCTAACAGGAGGGAACCCTCCTTCGATGGATACCGTGACCCCACACCACTACAGAGAGAGAGACTCTGTTGTAGAGCGACCAACTGACTCTGGAGCAGAGGGCTCTGTATCACCTGACCACTCGACCAGCCACGGCGTTCATGGAGGGGCCCTGGCTAGCCATATAAGGATTCGCTAAAAGAAAGGGAGTCTGTCTAACTACAGGGAAACTACTTCGTAAAATGAGCTCCAGGAAACAAAGGAGCAGAAGTCACAGTTATAGGTGCTACTGCGGACAACAGGATGATTTGCTGGTCGGAGCTCAGATAACCGCCAGGACCCCACAATGGTCATGCGGGGCCTAACGGGCCACAGGTACCGTAATGAGAACGATATATACATAGTCCAGATCACCCATCTCGTTATCGACACAAATTTGTGGTCGCCTAAAGAGCACAGGGCCGCTCAAAGTGCAAGCGCGCGAACAGCTGTACCACTCAAACGATAACAGGCCCATTAAATATTTGGAGAAAACAACTTCCTGTGCCTCATCTAATCAATAAAATAGGTGGTCTTGGTTACACATTCAAGCATAGCAAGTGACCATGGAACATTTGTATCCGAAGAGATCTGCCATGGAATGTTTTATATCGGTATAGCAGCTTTACCATCATATCACTTTAGAATGATCTGCCTAAGAACGGACCAAAAAGGGGAAAACTTAATCTAATTACGTGCTCCTCACTATCTCAGAAATTCTAAGATCTAAGAGCTTTGGACCTAATCGTTACCATCATGATCCATGGCGTTTAGAAAACAACTGGTGAACAAACTTAAAAACACAGGTCACTATAATAAATCGAATGTTTCAATGTGATTCAGGTGTAGCTAAACACAGTTATGACAATGTAGTAGCTTTCCAATGTCTCCAAACAAGAAACCATCTTGTTTAACAGCTCCCTCAAAATAGCAGGAGCTTGCCTAATTTGACATTCCTTACTGTGCGATGTTTTATATCGAGCTCATTGCCCAAAATTCGAGTTCACATTTCAAATGCACGCACGTCAAGGCTCCCATGTTTGTACATATATAATAATGCATCGCAGGCGGAGTCAGAGCAGGTTTTGGGGCCATTTTGGATATTTATGTCCTACTGCACGCCATCTCAGCAGATGACTTTCGTTCGGATAACTGTTTCACCTTTCTGAACTTTGTCTAAAGAGTTGGCCTCCAGAAATAACTTAACTCAGAACAACAGCGGTAACTATAAGAGAACCTTAAAGATTCGTTTAACAAGAGTCACGAGCTAAACGTTATAACATGCTGCCAAGGCCTGCTATATTGAGAACGAATGCTTGTGCTTGTGCATATTCAGCATTGCACGTAGGATGACCTCCCAATTAGCTGAGACCACGTCACAAACGTTTCTGCCGATACATATGCTTAGCTTCGTGCGTCCCGTGACGCCATTCAAGCACAATCGACCGATAGGTATGTTGTTTATGCCACAGCCCATACCAATAATTCGTCTTTTGGTATTTATGAGCCTCTCAAGGCTTTTGCAATAAACAGGGGAGCCCGGCTGCCCTCAGTGTGGCAAGAGATCGAGAGAGGAGTTGACATACTTTCGTGCCAACTGCGGACATTTTGCAGTTGATAAGAAGCACTGCAACCCACTGACGGACCCATTTCTGAGCTCGGAGGACCCATAATCCCTTATCATTGAGCAAGAAGAGAGAGAGAAGGAATCATTCATCAGGAGCAGTGACGTGCCAACCGGGAAAATACCGGCGAGGCATAAGTACTGCTGTGTGGCGACAAACGTCACTACCATTGGGTCACCACCATCGTCACTCTTGATCTTAGGAGGACGCCGAGTACCAAGGTTATTTAGTACGTACAGCATTGGGCAATGCAGTAGCTACTGTTCAGAGTGATGGGCATACCAGAATCTTGCAGGTTGTGAGGCTGCAGATTCCATTCACTTCCGCAGATCTAGTGAGAAGCGCAGGACGCCTCCTCCACGACCTCGTCTGTTGCAAGCCTCCTTCACCGGTGTGGAGCTAAGCGACAGCGAGAGATGTTTCAGTCCGGAGATTATTTCGGATCGCGGCATTTCGATTCAGAACTGGAGCCAAGCAAAATAGGTTTCAAGACCGGACGAGGCTAGTTGCAAGAATCAAACTGATAACATAGGGCGATATTTCAGTCACCATGAGATGGTAATTGGAATCCATGGATGGTAATTGAAGAAACATGGAATTCAATGGGTACTTCAAGCATCCAGACACTTTTCTTACCCAACTTAGCAATTTTCGAAAAAGAGCTGGGACGTGAAGCTTAAGAGAGTATACTTGATATTTCCAAACAGGCGTTAACGGTTTGGGAGTCAAACCCCTCACCAGGCGATTCAGTTTGAACATATCCAGCAATACCCTGCCGATCCATAGTACTGATTTGAAACCCTGCCATCGAGTCCTTTGAGTGCGTGAAGGCTATAACCTCTACAGTTCGGGGTAATTCTCCTATGGCAGACGTGTGCGACCTGGCGGCGCTGACTCCTTCAAACCCCATCAGAAGGTATCTCTGGCTGAGTAGGCTGGGACTGAACAGGCAAGTTTTGTTGAATGAAAAAGTGTCGCAAGCGGTGATGGCAATAACAGCTGATTCGCAGCAGCTGGAGGTGAAAATATGGCGTCACAGGCTGAATCATCTTTAACACTCTGCTAGGTGATTTTTTAGGGTCAAATGTTCAATAAGTGAATATGCTGTTATCATCCCTCATCGCCTTTCTGGAATCCTTAGTGTCGCCTCTGACCAGGATTGGCTCACCATCTCCTCAGCCTGGTATCGCCAGTTCCGCACTCACCGGGGATCGGCTCACCATCTCCTGTGCCTGGTGTCGCAGTGCCACCCTCACCGGGATTGGCTCACCATCTTCTCTGCCTGGTATCGCCAGTGCCCCCTCACCCAGGATTGGCTCACCACCTCCTGGCCTGGTATGCCAGTGCCACCTCACCGGGGATCGGCTCCCATCTCCTCTGCCTGGTGTTGCCAGTGCCACCTCACCCAGGATCGGCTCACCATCTCCTGTGCCTGGTATCGCCAGTGCCACCCTCACCCAGGATCGGCTCACCATCTCCTCAGCCTGGTGTCGCCAGTGCCACCCTCACCGGGGATCGGCTCACCATCTCCTGTGCCTGGTGTCGCCAGTGCCACCCTTACCGGGATTGGCTCACCATCTCCTCTGCCTGGTATCGCCAGTGCCACCCTCACCCAGGATTGGCTCACACCTCCTGTGCCTGGTATCGCCAGTGCCGCCCTCACCCGGGATCGGCTCACCACTTCCTGTGCCTGGTATCGCCAGTGCCGCCCTCACCCGGGATCGGCTCACCATCTCCTGTGCCTGGTATCGCCAGTGCCACCCTCACCCAGGGTTGGCTCACCACCTCCTCTGCCTGGTATCGCCAGTGCCGCCCTCACCCGGGATCGGCTCACCATCTCCTGTGCCTGGTATCGCCAGTGCCGCCCTCACCCGGGATCGGCTCACCATCTCCTGTGCTTGCAATCCTTCGTGCCGCCTCTGAGCGAGATTATCTCACCATCTCCTTTGCCTGGTATCACCCGTGCTGCCTTCACCCAGGATAGGTTCAAGGACAGATATGGGCCACGGCTAGATTATCGAATCCATTTTGCGTGAGCATAGCTAATAAATATTGATGTTACCTGGTTGTTTTGGTTACCAGGCGCCCATTAGTTGGTTGCCGATACATCATGGTACACAACAGCTAGTAACAATAATCATTTTAGAGACTTATCGAAGCACCAACAACTGTCACAGTTATATGGCGTCGCTAACTCTTTCCCTGTTGGAAGGGTCCCTCCGGAGCCACACCGCTCCTTATTCAGGGAATCCGCCGGGCCTTGAACTCGGGTTGGCTGCATAGAATGTGAGCTTGCTAACCAGTGCACCACCCGCTCCCTCCCCCTGCAATACTAAAACGATGCCCCAGGCCAGAAAAATTTCGCCGCCCTCATGTCAAGATTAATTGGCAAAGGAGACACTGAAAACCCCAGGGGATTTCAAGTGTCAAGTGACTCTGCACTTCCTAAGGCGATGGCAGTCGGTCATACATGATTTCACGGATATTATTGGAGTATCTTAGCACGATAAATCTATAAGCAGAACAACGCCTAGAAAACTGAAGGAAATGGGTAAAGGTGTATTTTACGTCATTTGTTTCCAGTCAACGCCAAAGTGCTAACGGTCAAAAATCATGCATATGTGGGAACTCTAGCCTCTCTGGCCCCCTGGTTCCTACGCCTATGAATACATCTATATAATACACCAGCCGTAGTTGAAATCCTTTAACACCGTAGCTCATCGCAAACAGCGCAGCATCACAGCCTTCCACAGCTTCCATTCATTATAGCAGCGTGTAGCGTGGTTCGGCGCGGCTGCCGCAGGCGGTGCCATCTCCGCTCGCAGGCTGAAGAAGCGCGTCTGCGCAGCTCCGCCGGCGCCTGGCGGCGACCTTGTGAAGGCCCGCGCGGCCGGCGTTTCGCCACAGCTGAGCCGTGATGGGCGGCCTACTTTCGCGCACCGGTGACCCCCTCTATGATGACCGCATCCCAGGAGCAGGCAGCGGCGGCTGACAGGTCGTTACCCGGCCGACAATGGCCGCGTGGAAACACCTGCCCACTCAGGCCCCGCGCTCAGGTGTCAAGGCCGCACCAGCAGAAAGGAAATCTGCAGCCAGTGCAGCGCACTTGGGGCATAATTAATTTCCCAGAGTCGTACCCGAAAACTCACGCAATGAACATGGTAGTACACCATTGTGTAATGAATGAAAGACTGCAGCGAAATGAGACACCAGCGTGTAACATAACTGCACTTGAAATAATAAACCTGTATCATGCGTGGTCGGGAGGAATAGTTGGTCAAATCCAATAACTCTGAACACCTCGAAAATCCTGAGACAAAGGCAAGCGTAAAAGCTTTTATAACGTTCCCAAATTGATGTTGTTTTGTTCTTCATTCAGCAGGATTACAAGAAGCTTGTTGGACCTCCATTTACATGTTTACTCTCTCAGTTATCAGTCAACGCCTACTGAACGCCACGACCATGCCAAACATAGCGGAAGGCATCAATTCTTTCCGACGGGGACATTCAATTGATGACGAGACTTAACGACTTGATAGTCACAATACAGAAAGGAAGAGAAGGAAGGAGGACATCGCTTATAACCTGATGCATGTATTTACAGGCGATTTGTCTTTTATCTAGTCACATGCCGAGTGCGGTACTACATATTTATCAGGACCAAATACCGAATACGATAACATTGGCGTTAAGCTGGGGCGAAAAAATCAACGTTGCGTTCTGAACTTCACATCCGCAATATTTTTTTAATTGCGGGATCAGAAACTACATGTGAACTGACGGGCTATAGGAATTTTGAAGAAAATGGCTGAACTCTTTAAGAGGTGCTATGTCCATGATGTCCAGGCAGTAGGCGGAAACGATACCTGGATTTATGAGGTGGGGGATGTGTGGATCTGCGTTAGCGTGACTGCTTCCTGAGACACATGTCTCCCAGGCCCAAATCCCGTCCGGTTCTCCGAATGTGGTTGATTAAATCCGCAAACCACTCCCATCAGAGTGAGAGTTGGCAACGCCGTATGGGCTTAACAGGTGGCGTGTTGCTAAACCCCGACAAAAACGTCCCTGAAGTAATGGGAAGGGTGACGACTTAAATCACTGTTAGACGAGCGATTTGTTGGCTTTCATAACTCTATCGGATGAAATAAGTCTTGGTAAGAGAGAGAGAGAGAGAGAGAGAGAGAGAGAGGAGAGGGAGAGGGAGAGAGAGAGAGAGAGACAGAGACAGAGACAGAGACAGAGACAGAGACAGAGACAGAGACAGAGACAGAGACAGAGACAGAGACAGAGACAGAGACAGAGACAGAGACAGAGACAGAGACAGAGACAGAGACAGAGACAGAGACAGAGACAGAGAGAGAGAGAGAGAGAGAGAGAGAGAGAGAGGGACGCTTTCGGAGAATATGTAGATCCTTTACAACGAATCCAAGTACCAATCTCACCATGTTGTTGAAGGCTAACCGAATCAACCAAGTCTGTGCATGTTTGGAAAATATAATTCTAATCATTCTTTCAGAATCGTCACGTTCATCAGTCGCTAGCATCATCCTGGGGTAAGGTGAAATCGAACCTTTTCACTTGGGCTTTATC
This sequence comes from Lepas anatifera, assembly GCA_034440635.1. Classification (NCBI taxonomy): domain Eukaryota; kingdom Metazoa; phylum Arthropoda; class Thecostraca; family Lepadidae; genus Lepas; species Lepas anatifera. Next base: position 1,218,421 of record JAOTON010001320.1, read on the forward strand.
CACACAGTCACTGCTTGTCAGCCCTCAGCTCAAGTGGTCCTAAACGATTGACAACCAAACGAGCACTGAGTGTTTCAGCTAAGGAGCATGCCCCAAGACCGGTCGCCGGGCCCGTCAGACGCACGACTGGGGGGGGGGCGGAGAAACACAAAGAAGGGGTTCACTGGGCACGCAGCTCACCTCCATCGCTGCTAGCGGGATAATAACCAGCTCATGGTTTGCACCGTTCACAAGGCGCCCCGCAAAAACGGCGGCCAGACGGAAAGCAATCCGGGGCAAGGACGCATCCAGCATCTGCCTGCGTTTCATTAGCGCGCTCGTGACCGAGTTAGTCTGGACGAGCCGTCAACTCCAGCAGTGATCACCGCCGACAACAGTGACTGGTCACTAACTGACAGCAACCACTCGTGATTGGTCACTAATGACGGCGACCTCTTACCGGAGACAACACTTTTGTACCAGTTGGTATAGGATTGAGAATGACTCCAGGTGCTTCTAAACGTGATATTTTTTTAATGCGCCTCGCAGACATGTGCACATTTTGATGCAATCGAAACTGCCTAAATACACTGCAACGTGACCGATTAAACATTGCAATGCTAGCATGGTGGTGCAGCTTAGTGCGCAAGAACATCGAACAAAAACCGCTTTTAAGTAACGACTCCCTGCAGTGTTTAAAAAAGTGGTCAGGGCCGTCACAGCGCACATTTTGTAAGCAAACGATGCAAGAAACCCCTTCATCTCCTGCCACCCGGGTAAGAGTTTTGATCAGTTTGATCAGCTCAGAAGGAGGAGGCAGTTCCACATATCACGAGCTGTGCGACCGCAAGGCTGCTTTATTCCATAAGCTGGATACAATTCCAGCTATTGTGTCAACTACAGTGTCTCCAGTCACGAACGTAGGTATGAACATGCATGCATCAGCTCATGCAAGGATGCAACAACATAAATCAATGCTGTTTGACACTAAGCTGTTCCCGCTGAATTCCGTGATATACACTGGGCATCTAGCCGAGCGGCCTTCTGTCATGAATATGACACCATATTGTACTGGGGTGTTACTTTGTCATCGAAACCTTTTTGGAAATGTGGATAGCATGTTTGAACATATTTTAAAAAAAGCAGCGTAAAATTGGTCATTATTCCGAATCAATTCAATACTTTAAAGGCAATAAGGGAATATTTGAAATGTTTATATCTCAATCACGTATATAACGTTCATGTAACCTGAGCACAACCTCCGGCAGGCGTCTATTCAACCAATCAACTCCAGAATCAAAGCAGAACTCCGTGCAGTTAACAATGTCCTATGCATGGATAGGTACTAACGGCGAGACCCACGAACTATTGCAGTGAGGAGGGACACGCGCTCTGCAGTCGCGTGCTGCCTGGTCCCGCACTGTGACCGCTGACTGCGCCAGATGTCCGGATCCGATTCCAGCGATCCGAGCACCGACCTTTGACCCGGCCCCGCCATCCGTGAACACTGCGGGTTCTCATGGGTATTATCGCACGGACGGGTGGCTGCACCAGATCACCGACCGCCCTACTGAAACGAAGAGAAACGCAGAGTGGACGGAAACATTTCGCAAGGAATTGTACAGCTAACGTAACGGCTCCATAAGCCGGCGTCCTCTGACGTCAGTAGTTATCAGGGATCCGCATCGAGCGTAAAGGAAGGGGCCGAAACAATCGCAAAGGGAGGAGCCAAAACACGCAAACTAGACAATCATAGCTCTTCGTGTGATGGAGAGAAGGTTCTAATCAGGTCCAAAAACGACCGCCTTTCTCGTCTGGAGGCTACCAACGCAGTTTGGGACATTCTGTAAATTGTTATTCCTGTGAGCATTATATTTAATCGTCTTGTGATTTTTTTCCAACATGAGAGAAATTTCTGAAAAATCATCAGCAGCGGAATATCATTTGTTTGAATCCAACAGGCTACTGCGCTGGCCATGTTACTAAAACAGGACCCGAACTACCTAACCGGGGAATCGGAATCACGAAGCTCGAAAGCACTGTTAAAATCATAATTATCAGTTGAAAATTATGTAATTATAAATTAATCATTATGTAATTGAAAATTAATAATCATTTAAAACTCTTCGGATGTAATTATCATTGAAACTTCTGGAAAATAAAAATTCAGGGAGGAATCAATTTGATTTGAACATGGGATGAGACGAGAAGCATTTTCATTCATTGCACTCCTAAGAGTCGAAACAGTTTTCCTGGTTTGTTGTTAAACATGATACAAATTGTAATATGCTCGATCCCAGGAAGTACGCAGGCACAGTCCACTGCAATTGTAACCGCATAGACTATACTCGGCAGGTTTTACTATATTGCTAGCGAGCTATTGCCTACTCATTCGTGATTCCAAATACGGCTTGTGTGGTTTTCTCCCATTCATCGATTGTGCACTCAACAATACTCGCTAGGTGCGTTCTTTATAAATCATGAGCAAAACATTGATTGTCGTCTATCATGGAGTTATCCCTGTAGCACACTGGCTCTAACATCCGTCTGTCTGACTCCTCCCCTCCGTAAGATGGGATGAATCAGTATGCTCCCCTGAAGCCGGACAGACTAGCTGTCGTGTATTATGCAGTTATCCATGTAGCACACTGGCTCTAACATCCGTCTGTCTGACCTCCCCTCCGTAAGATGGGAGAATCAGTATGCTCCCCTGAAGCCGGACAGGTCAGCTGTCGTGTATTATGCAGTTATCCCTGTAGCACACTGACTCTAACATCCGTCTGTCTGACACCTCCTCCTCCGTAAGATGGGGATGAATCAGTATGCTCCCCTGAAGCCGGACAGGTCAGCTGTCGTGTATTATGCAGTTATCCCTGTAGCACACTGGCTCTAACATCCGTCTGTCTGACTCCTCCCCTCCGTAAGATGGGAGAATCAGTATGCTCCCCTGAAGCCGGACAGGTCAGCTGTCGTGTATTATGCAGTTATCCCTGTAGCACACTGGCTCTAACATCCGTCTGTCTGACCTCCCCCTCCGTAAGATGGGAGAATCAGTATGCTCCCCTGAAGCCGGACAGGTCAGCTGTCGTGTATTATGGAGTTATCCCTGTAGCACACTGGCTCTAACATCCGTCTGTCTGACACCTCCTCCTCCGTAAGATGGGGATGAATCAGTATGCTCCCCTGAAGCCGGACAGGTCAGCTGTCGTGTATTATGCAGTTATCCCTGTAGCACACTGGCTCTAACATCCGTCTGTCTGACACCTCCCCCTCCGTAAGATGGGAGAATCAGTATGCTCCCCTGAAGCCGGACAGGTCAGCTGTCGTGTATGAAGAAGTTATCCCTGTAGCACACTGGCTCTAACATCCGTCTGTCTGACACTTCCTTTCGTAAGATGGGAGAATCAGTATGCTCCCTGAAGCCAGACAGGTCAGCAGTCGTGTATTATGGAGTTATCCCTGTAGCACACTGGCTCTAACATCCGTCTGTCTGACACCTCCCCTCCGTAAGATGGGAGAATCAGTATGCTCCCCTGAAGCCGGACAGGTCAGCTGTCGTGTAGTTCGGGCTTTGTGCCAGTAACACATTGGCTTTATCACCCATCTGACGGGCTCCCTCTTTTGGTCGGCCCAGTTAAGACAGAATTTGGCAGTGATACTAATAGTCTTTTGTTTAACAGCCATCACGTATAAACTTTTGACTTTTAGCGCTGGGTCAGCGGTACGGGCTGGGAATATGTGCTGATCGGTTATGAATCACCAGGCTCACACTTGTCTAGCGGATCTAAAATACCACATTGTCGCGTTGACAGAGCTAGCCAGCCCACAACTGGCTCCAGCCTGGGCTATTCTGCCATGACTGGTGATAAGGGAGCAGGTGAAGATTCCCAATTGTTGCTGAATAATTTCTATTTGAAGCGAAATTAACTTTGGCTCGCAGCATATGGCCATAAATTAACCCGATTTCTAAACGAAGAATTCGAAATCCAGATTAATATCCCAAGGTACGTACATAGGGTAAGGGCACGTAAGAATACGCAGGAGATAAGAGTACGCAGCAGCTGTTTTGGTTCCTTAGCAACCACTGAGATGGTAGATACCCTGGTATAAAAAAGCATGTTCAGTGCATAGGCTGCACAAAAGAAATCAACGTGCTCCTGTTCTTTCCGCGCGAGTACAGAACAAAATAAGTGTCTGGGCACTCTTGGTGTAATATTTCTTAACTAGGTAAGCTTGTACACCATGCTTCTATTATCAAAAGTATTGTTTTACGGTCTGTCATCAGTAAGAAAGCAGAGCTGGGACTGAACTGCAGGACCGGAGCTCACGTTAAAACACCTGCCAAAATTTGTATGAAGACTTTCTTCCCAAGGGAGCATGTCCGGCAAGAGTACGCAGTAGACCATTGTGCAAGAGTGCGCATGCTTAAGGGATAGGAAAATTTAATTTTCACTCGGGACAGAGTCCGCAATTCATATTTAGAAAACCAAACGTTGCAACATAGTTATTGTATATTCAGAACGATATAAAATAATCATTTCACCTAGTTTGGCGACAAAAAAAGCTTCGCGACATGGCCTTTGCTCCTAAAGCACAGCGGGGCATAATTGCGTACTTCAGCCCCCTCTCTTGCGTACTCTTACCGACCCACTCCGGCAAGAGTACGCACGTAACTTTTATTTTTGATGTGCTCGTGGCGAGTTCCTTTCAGAGACATCGAGTTGAAACATGGGCCATACATAGACAATTCTTCAGGCTAAACAACCACATACAAATTTTAGCTGTTAGAGATATAGGAGAAAAGTGAAAGCCTTTAGAAAGTTAAGTGCATACTCTTGCACGGACTTCCTCTACACTGCATCCGTATTTGGATATGTTAAACTCGTTAAACTCGGCTTGCTCAGCCTGAGAGAGTCCTGCCAGCTGCAGGCTGTCTTGCACAACGCCTGACTCTGCGGATACGAAACTTTGAATAAATTGCATCCGCAACAGCTTGGACCCACGTACTCTATGCAATAACATTGGCAAGAGCGACTCCCTCCATGTTGCTCAGGCCACGGTGAACCCATTAACGTGTGGGTGGGAAGTTCATTTTAAAGTCCTCCCGAGCACGTCAGACATGGGTGGCCCTCGACTGGGTCATTTTTAGTTGGCTTGTCTTAGACTAACAGTCACTGAACTAACAGTGACTGTTACTAAGTCTTAGACTAACAGTCACTGAGCAGGGCAGCCCCCCTTAAAAGAGCGGGACGACGTTCCGCACCTAGCGCCAAAAAAACGCTTGTCCTCCAAATTAGGGAGAACGCTAGAGTCATTCCATGGAGTGTCACAACCCTTCCGCGTATCGAAATCGCCAAAACCTGAAAGCTATACAATGAGGAATTATGTTTGCTCCCATATTTAACTCTTACCAACAAGTTGGCGCACCGGTCTATGAAGCGGGCACCCTCCAGTTTTTATCTTTAAAGGGAATGTTGGATCTTGTTCGAATCCTGGAATTTAGTGTAATTAGGCGTACTTTTAGCAGAAAATAATGAAACCACTCATGATTTCTCTGAAAAACGTACAATAAGCTCAACATTTGGATTTTTAAACTACTCATCTAGGAAAATATTTAAATATATGCCTGTGGATGATGTCATGATCTGGCAACCACAACCATATTCGAAATGCTTCTAGGGCTTCGATTGGCTGATGTTCATCGTGACGTCAGTATGTGTCGTCACACCAGCAGCTCACAACAATGGCCGCCTGGCGAGAGGTACACGAGAGGTACATTTCGTGTAGGTTTCAGCTTTTTTCTACGGAAATATCGAGTTCCAAGACAAATGATATATAGAGCACCGGGTTTTCCGACTTGCTTTACAACTTGGCTATCTCAGTTAAAATCATGTTATAAAGGTGCCACATTCCCTTCAATAACTGGAGCACATTTAAATAAAATAACATGAGAATTGATCCATTCAATTAGTTTGGTACAACTCCTGCTAAATTAGCAATAGTTCAAATTCTAAGCTCGTATAAGCACGGCAGCACGACACTAATCTCATATCAAGACTTCAAAACACGCATTGCAAAAGTCAAATAAAACTCTGGCTGGAGTGGTACACTTCATTCGGTCATCACCATTCGGCAAAAAAGCAGTCGTGCCATTAGATTTCCTTTTAAACTAAATAGATATAAGGAACATATTACAGCCATTAATTCTTTACATCAGAAAGTTAGCTTGGGTTGCGACTTCAGCCTCATTATGGGTGCTATTCACTCCTTAACTGCAGCACTATATTCTTCCTCTCTGGAGTGCTATACCCTCCACGATCTTATACTCAAAACTTTACTTTACCAGAGTCCTAAGGCCTTTAACATTCAATACAGAGAGAGTTTTGAACAGTTATGCCCTCCACCGTATTGAAAATCACCCGGAGAGCTAAGCCCTCTTCTAATCACATCTCATAAATTATTCATCCTGGAGTGTAGGACGGATTAAGGAAACGACATGCTCTATCCTGGAGTGGTAAGCCCTTCTAATAATCTAATTGTCTAAATCTGAAAATAACTTGCAAACAATTTGAATAAATTATTCTTCGCAGATTAAAGACAACCAAGGTCTAAATTATGTTTCTCAACCTCCCCGTCAAACTCACTTCAATTCTCAATCCTCCCACGATGCTTTAGAGGCAGAAAAAGGATTTAGGCTAAGCATGCCTATAAAGAAACCAGAGGTAAGTGTACAGAGTCAGCTACATGAATCTGCACGCACTACTTAGGAGGACCATCACCGGAAACCCATCTGAGGCCGGTTTAATGCAATACATTTTCTGTGATCCGCCCGTTTTCAGCAAAGTTGAGCTGACTATAGCCGGTACAGATTCCCATCAATAGCCGTAACAGGCATTATTTCACACGGTAAATTAATTCGTTGCACATTAGGCGAAAGAGCAGCCATGCAGCCTTGCAGACTCAGGCAATGCGCGAATCCTCGCGCGTGGCGGTGTTTCGAGTGTGCTCTCTGATAATTCTTACTCAAGGTTTGGCCAATTGGTGCTCCGGATCTCTCTGGCGCACTGGGACGATCTCCCGACACTGTTCTTATTCCGCAGCTGCAGCTGAGATCTCGTGATCCAGTAGAGCAGTCCGGTAAAAACGTAACGAAATTCCGTGGCATACTAGCTAAGTTAAGTCAAAGCTCTCGTAAAGTATACAATAAAGATGTTACATGTAAAGTTGCGACAGAGCTCAGAAAAAGGTCCGATCCTGGCAACCTAGTTGGGGGAAAATCTTCAGGCAGGGTAGTGGCAAATATGCCATTTTTCATTACTGCAGTATTTCTAGTCTTCTTACATGTGAACATTATGACTTGGGGACATTAAAATTGTCGATTGCTCCATTTTGAAAATTTTCTGTTGACCTTATGACTTGTGGATTATTTGATTACTTAGGGACTTTTATGTAATTATTGATTGGGATGTGCTGATCGTGATTCTTTTTCTTGCGGTCAAATTACAGTGTGTGTGTTTTTGTTTAACCGTGGACCTGTTGTTTGCCGCCGTAGTCCATCTGTTTCATGATGATGACTGACGCCAGCACTAGCTAACAAACGTTTTCGGCCACTCTAAACGAATCAAGAGCCGGGGAAGGCCCGTGGGCATCGGGCCGGGGTTACCCTGGGACCCGTAGGCTTAGCATTCGTTCGCCTCCCTTGGTGTGCCGTGGCGTGCGTCGCATTTTCCTCAGAACTGGTAGGAGCATCTAGTTTTTCTTAACACATGCTAAAGAAAGATGTGGGCAGAACTGTGTAGCGCTTCATTGTTTCAGACTGGTTTCAGGTACCGTGTCAGATAAATATCTTACGTTATTCTCCTTCCGCACCAACACCCAAAATCACAATAGCAAATAGAGTTAGACCCAACTTTTCGTCCAGGGGCGTGTTTGGAGCAGCCCTAAAGTGAAATTAAACCTAAACCTTGGAGGCTTGTAACACTTGTCTCATCGTTTCAGAACATCTGACGTCGCAGCCCGCCATCGTGAAAACGGTGAGGTATGTTTGTACGGCAGCGAGGGTTCCAGATTTGGGTATGTGGACAAATGTCTCCTCCACCCTCAGATTTGGGTATGTGGACAAATGTCTTCTTCACGCCTCAGATTTGGGTATGTGGACAAACGTCTCCTCCACTCTCAGATTTGGGTATGTGGACAAATGTCTCCTTCACCTGAGGGTGGGGGGGAGGGGGAGGGAGTAACAAACCCAGTCCTCGTCAGCCAAGGGAAAACATAACTGATGTCTAATCACCTAAATCATTATGAACACTGATTTACGGAACAAGTTGACGTTCTTCACAAAACATCTGAGTAACTAGCAGGAGAGTGTATAGACATTTATTACGGGTATCGTACGTGAGTTGTTAAGCGCTAGCAAACAAATAACCATTTATATATGCTTTGATCCACACTTTGAGACGTGCTTTTCACGTGCGGGTGTCAGTTTAATAATGATCGTTGAGGTTTAAGGACGCACCAACTGCCAAGATGAGTCCGCCTCACCAACTCTCTTCTTGTTGGGAGTGATTTAGGGTATCAAATCGACTTATTCAGATACTCTGCCCGGACTTGAACCCGGGACCGGTAGCTTACGAAACTTTGATGCTATTTACTAAGTCACCCACCCCCCTGGCGTCAGTTTTCAGACAAACGCTGAAGAATACATCTTTGACAAACATACCGATTGAACTCTGCTTTATACCTGGAGCTTTAAGACAGTCATTCCAATCACTGAAACAGGGTGTAAAAATAAAAACAAATATACAAACCAGGTGTATTTTTCCAATGCTCACCATTTGTTCCATCGTCAATCGTCTGCAGGTCAAGTTCACGACGCCTGGGGTATAGGGGCAGGCGAACGTGCGCTCCGAACCACCGGCAGAGCGCCAACGGCGCCTGTCTATGATATATTCCGGTAGATAACACTGGTCACACCCAAATGGATCCGGCACGTGAACACCTGTTTCTGCCTATTTCGATACCGCTGATTTCAAATTTAGTAACCGTTTTTGCCATCGGACCTGGTTTCTTCTCCAGGCATACCTGGTGTATAGCCCCTACACTTTCCCACACAGTCATAGCCTGCCTTCTGTGGAAAAATATAGATCAAGGATGTCGAGAATCAGGATTATCTGCACCCAGACAATGCAGCTTATCAATATACATGTGAATTTATTGCAACGGAAGACTACCTCGCATTAGTGCATGCACATTGTACATTGAACAAGGTTTGCGCTCGGTCGCACAAGCTCGCCGGTATTGTAGACCGAGAGGTGACGTCACAACATTATATGATGTCGATTTTATGTCAGAGTCACCTCCTTGAAGGTCGAGTCTAAGTAAAAGTCAGGTCAAGGTCATACCACCATTTGGTATTGACCCTAGTGCCTTTGGTCGGATGATGCCGCCTAATATGACGTATGTCATGCTATGACGTCATACGCTAGGTCACTCAATCTTGAGCTCAGTCGCAGGTTCAGACAAGGTCATGGGACAAGGTCAAACCTTATTTTCCGCCCGACGGTTGCCATAGTGTAGTTGCGTACACGTTATAGGCAAAATGTAATATTTTGACGTAAGGTCAATGTCCTTGACGACCTTGGCCTAAAGTTTCGAGAACATTGCCTCAGACCTTTCCCCTGTTACTTTAGGCCACTTTTCTCCTATCCGGCTTCTCATCGCATAATCACGGCATTTTCCAATGGCTACCCTGCACATACAGAATTTGACCTATATGGCCTGTTTTACCTTGAATATATTGACCTAGGTCTATGAAATCGGGTTTAAGGTAGAATACCCTAGCCTCCACAAACACCTAACGTTCATTTTCCTAGCCTCTTGGGTTTAGCACTGTCATGTCACTGATGCCAAGTAGGCTTGCCAAGAGGAAACACAGACATACTGATCTCAAAATTTGATCTGATACGGATTTCTGCTGCCATGTCCGTGTTCGCGCCACAAATTACCTTAGAAACGCTTTTTATATTGATCACGACAAAAGTATTTGTTGACCAGTGTTATTCTTACTTAGAAGAAAATGTTCACGGTTTTAAATTTTGATCTAAACAATTTGAGACATGGCCTTTTACGTGATAAAGCTATGTTTAAAATTCACACTGAATAAAATATTTTTTAAAGTGATCAAATTATTCGAAAACTACATGTTTTTATCAGAAAAAAATGGAACATGGAAGAAATGTCACCATTGTGTTTATTGAGTCATACCAAACATTTTGATACCCGATTTCAACAACTTACAATTTCATCTTAATTGGATGAATAGCTGTAGAACAAATTGATATGTGGACAAATGTAAAATTTCCACAGACTGTAACTCCTGAACCATTTCACCTAGCGACCAAAAGCTGTTACATCCGTGTCCTCACCTGCCGATTACTCCTCGCACGAAGTTTAAATAACATCAGAGATATAAGGGTGTAAGGCCCGTGCTGAAATGTCGTGGAATGCTTCGGCTTGGAAATGTGACATCTCTTGAAAACCATGTGAAATATGCTGTTGGAAACTGGAGTGGCCAGTCTTGTCTTTACGTGCCCTAACAATTTCCATTGGGATTCCAAAGCAGTATCATGCTTTTTAGCCTGCCTGATGTTATATCTTAATCACCACGCCACTAAGCGGGGTCTGTGTCTCCAGCTGTGGCCATGCTATCTTTGCAACTAGAAGAGGCTTATCTTCATTCTCTACTTTTCTGAAAAGGCCACTCCCTCATTGCTGGAGGTGTTACTGTCTGAATACCTCGGACCCTCAGGCTTGAGTAGCACTGCGTAGGGCAGGAGCCATCAGGCATCTTTAGTAGAGTATTTTTACCACAGATGTGATTGTTCAGCCGTATAACCTCCTCACTAATCTGGTCTGGTCATAAATTACTGTGAGGTACTGTGCACCCCGACTAGAGGTGACCTCCAACGCTGGAAAAGTACGCGGGCAGGGCCGCCGACTTGGCTTGTGTCTTGTCCGCCGATTGTCACGCGCGATTTTCAGGGTTGGAGCAAAGCAGATTTTCTTTAATCTCCATGTCAGACAGCTGTGTTGTAATCTCTCTCAAATCTCGCACCAGCGGACGTCGAATTTTGCAGAACATTAATTTTCACTACTGTGAAGCAATTTTACTATGCGGAGTGCTCTCGCTTACTGCTCTGGATTCAGCACGCATTTTTTCTAGGATCTTTGCAATCTGTTTCTATCAATCATTTTTTTATGGATATGCGTGGAACGTGACTGGCTTTATGAGTGAAAAATTTCAGTTTCAATTTGAAATATCTTTCCTCACGGCATATATATAAATCCATGCCATGCACAGGAAGGCTTATTTTACCCCATCTTCGTCAAGCCCTTATGCTTTACAGATAGAGGAACACAATTTTCAATATCTTTAAAAAATGATTGCTTCTTACATTAAAGATAATCAAACAAAATTATGCCCCCCATTAGTTAAAAGTAAGGCCAGAAAATTGATGCCCTTGAAAAATTTACACTTTTGAACAACGGAGAGTGAAAGTTTCATACAAAGTTTCAACAACGAGACATATTGCCTGATCACCTGCCTTTCTATCCATGCTCAATTTGTATGACATCGTCACCGATACTTGTTTTTTCGTCACCGATACTTGGTGTAAAATTTGTTCTTCGAAGATGCGTTTTTCATGTGAGTATTACATTTTGCAAACTTATTGGCCATGTAGCGTAAATTAAGCCCCACAACCACAATCAACGACTAAAGCTTTACCTTAAAATGTGTTTTCAATAACCATATGCACGTTATGCGTTTGTAGAGTGACATCACAAATATATTTTTGGCGTCCTTTCATGAAAAACTAAGTCAATGACATCATGAACACTACCAAAACTCAAATACGACGCGTTTTATGTGTGAGACTGCTGGCCGTTTATGCTTTTTGGTGCTATTTGATAAGGCGAAATGAGATGATATGATAATTTGGCATTAACATATTTTGTGTTCTATCTCGCAACTTTGGAATATATTTTTTCAAAGGTATTGTATAAGGTACATGTATTGTACATGCATGCATATCTAGTACAGAGCTGTTAATGCAAATGCCTTTAAATCAAACAAGGGAAAAACATCTATGGAAATATGCATGTATCTTCATGACGCCATTGTGTGCTGCAACTGCTATATGATCCAATATAAATACAGAAAGAATATAAAAAAGTGTATATCGACATGCTATCATATCTTATCATATGTTTATACCCTGTACCGATTACGTCAATGTCCTGTCGCAGTGCCCTGGGCCGCCGGAGTTTTAGTGACGTCAGCTATACCTTCCCGGTGATTGGTCACCATCAGTGGCGAATCTACACGCGTCGCTTGAGAGGGAAGGGGGGGACGAGACCAGGAATCCTTACAAACATCAAACATCACTTGTTTATACAAACGGGAAAATGGGGGGTGGGGTTGGGGAAAAATCATCCCTGATCTGTCAGTGGTCGCAACATACTGGTGACAATTCCACTCAGCATGAGTAGCCTGGCGAGCGCCAGGGGTCTGCTCGACACACCGAGAACTGTGACATTGAAGCGAACAATAACTTTTGCAAAACGGGTTTGAAGCATTTTCACTCATCCTTATAGTAGTAGTAGTAATCAGTAATAGCCACTGTACCGTGTCTACGTAACCTGTCAAGTAAAGTGAATCTTCTGGCCTACGAATTGAAAATTAGCAATATAATTTTTTTACAAACTACCAATCAAGTTTTGGAATATTACATTATAAACTCTTAAAATAAGCTATCTTTAAGTGAATAAGAAATACCAATAACAAATGAAAGAGAAAGATAGATAATATGTCTAATAATCTGACAAAAGACAAAATACCCAACCATGCCATCGCTATAAGGCCATTCAAAGTAAACTGCGGTCCTGGAATTTAGCACCTTCTTCTGGAGCTGAACTGCGCGCCTTTGTGTGAGACTCGCACAAGCACACGAGGCTGCAGCCATGCACGCGACCCAATCCAACTGCAAGCGCAGGCCCGTGTGATGGTGACTATTTTCGCAACTGGTCATAAGGAGCTGAATTAAAATGGCGGAAGTTTTGCTCCTAACTTTAAGCAGACATTTTCATAATCATGAAGAAAGGCTTACTTTCCGTTGTTCGACGGCATACTGTTTCAGCAAAAAAAAAACGCGCAGATTCTGGCAACCCTCAAGTCCTGGCAATGAGTATGCTCGTGATGTTAAGCTTCGCGATACGGATCTCGGTGGTGGATTATCACAATTCCCGGAAAATGAAAGCTCACCAGGACACGTCCAAAATTCTCTGAGACCACGACCAGATGCAGTCTTTAAAGGAGAAATCTGTCCAGGCACCGACATCTATTTTAGCAGATAAGGACTCCGTTACAGAGCGACTGGATAGGCAAGTCATTTTAATACTAGGTTCATCAGCAGTAGGTAGGAATACACCCAACTATGTCTGAGGAAAAGTGAACAAGACGAGATTCGTGCCACGTGCATAGCCTTTAAGGCAGAGACTCCCAGGAGTCTCCACATGGTGCCCCATTTTGAACAGCTAGCGGAAACCACTACACCACCCCTAAAAATTATACCAATTTATTCAAAACAGTTAACTGTTTTCCAATGTGACAGTTGAACACAACTCTGTTATAAAATTGTAACTAATAAAAGTGCATATTCATATGCTCCCATATATTTGTTTTCCTTTTCTTCACGGGTATTTCATTTCCGGGCCGCGTTGCCAACAAGGATACTGGAAACTTTTAGGATTTCAATGGTCACTGGCCTTGATGGCCAACATGGTCGATAACCGATTCAAAACAGATATATATGGGATGGCAGCACCCTTTCAGGGTATGACTGGGGAGAATTAGGTGTTGCTCGAGTTTTACTCATGACACTCTTCCAACGTTATATCGTCGCACAAGTTAGTAAGCTTTGTCTCCATGGCAATGACTTTATAATTCAAAACCAAAAATTTTTCCACCCAAAAGGGGAAAGTCATATTTCCCACCCATTGGTAAAGGACCTTATGGTACCATAACGAGGCTTATTGCACCAAACAAGAAACAAAGGCGTGATGAAGAGAATAAGAGCGATATTCCAAGCGTTCAAAATTTTCCATTTAAGCCTTCTGGGCACCCTTTTACTTCTTCGGTCCCTTGTAAAAAATACAATGATTTGAAATGTATTTAGTCGTCAGAAATCAAGCTAAAGAGGAATGGGTTGCAATCACTCGGTCAGTCTTAATCAATGGGCGCTCTATTACAGCTACCTTAGTATAACATTCATGTTCGAGCTTAAACGGACCTTCATTATCACACAGAATGGTTCTGAGACACCAAATGAGGCCACGATCCATTGTTTAGTGACCACTGACTTAGGGTGGGGGCGAGGAATATGGCTCAGTAACCCAACAACAGCACCTCCAGCTGAGTGAGGCAGGCATTTCCTGCAAGTTGGAGTGGAAGAGGAGGGGACGAGGAGACGGGGGCTACCATGCTCTTTGTGACAGGATGAGAACATCACATCTTCTCAGTCGTGAGAAGACCAAGAAGGTATCATCTTCCACTCCTGGCACCAAACGACTGGAACAGCCAGCGTAGATAGGTGGCTTCACCTCCCACATCGGCTACCTACAAGATGAGCTTGAATGCACTAAGGTCAAATGAATAGCAAAAGATAGAAAATGTAAAATCTGATATACTACCATGAATTAGCTCCACAACGTTCTTTTACATTTGTCAGTAAAAGCCATGTCACATCGAAACCAAATGTGTCTGCGGCTAAACAAAGGGCATTAATGTTTGGAAGTCAAAGACCCTATAATGGCCTTCTCCTAAGCTCTCAACTTCCACTTTAAGTTGGAGTACGGACCTGACGTGCTTTTGCAGCCAGATGGCCTCCCAAGCACTGTAAGCTGGGTTGGGGGCTTTGCGCGAACGATCTCAGACCGGATGGGGCAGCAGGTCCATTGAGTTGGGTGGGGGCCCTGCGTGCTCGCCGTGAACGGATGAAGGAGGGGATGAGGACCTTGCGTGCTATCTGCAGCCAGGGTGAGCATCATCTGTGTACGTTAGGAAAAGGGGACCTGGGGTGCTGGCCTGCTTGGATCAGGCGGGCTGTGCAGGGAGGGCGTAAGAGTGCTGACGGTGTGCTCGCGTGACGAGTGGGTGACGGCTGTCTGGCCGCGTTGGCGAGACGTGCTGCAGCGGCCTCTGTCCTCACCTTATGTCCTGCTAGCACCGGACTTCTTACCGGACCCCGAATCCTCTTACAGTGGCACAGCGCCTGAAATCGAGCACCGCTGAACAAGCAATTCCCTGCTCTGGATTATCATCATTCTACAAACCCTTCGGCCTTATTAACACGCGCCCCGCTGGGGTCCCTGGCATGACGCGCCCCGCTGGGAGGGGTGGGCGTTTTTCGCCCCCCTCCGTATCTCATTTCCTACGAAAGCTAAAGAAAAGTTACGGGCGGCGTTCGAAAGCTCTTGACAAGACGAAGATTATAAAAATAATTTTTATGTCAGGTCAATATTGAGGTCAGCATAGGTCAAAGGAGGTTCCATAGGCTTACAACAGAGCAATGCACGTTTCTCCCTCTAGATCTGTCCTCAGGGGAGCTAGAGCAAATCTTTATGCATCATTGGATTCCTCTCATCGCGGCAAATCGAATGATGTATAATATAACCTTGCTGGGTCAAATAGCGAACATGACCTGACCTCAACCTAGGTCAGGGTCACATTGGTGACCTGGTATGGTCATGTCGCATATCAATCGACTCACCGTGAGAATATAAGCCCAATGAAAGCAAAATGGGACCTTTGTCTCAATTCAGTGAGAAGTTATTGGCAAAACAATCACTCTATGCTCTTGTGACTTGACATGACCTTTGAGAGGTCAGATGCTCAAAAACTCAAGTTTAAGGTCAAGATCGTGGTAATAATAGACATTTCGAGGATTTTTAGCTTTATCTATCCAGTATTTACTGAAAACAACGAGCCCGTTCTATATTTCATCATAGACTTATAATAGGGTGACCAAAAATTGACCCCACCTTTAGTCAATGATATCGAAATTCCGAGATAGCAGATTTGTAGACCCTAATGACCTCATCATATTGTGAACGTTTCAAACTGATCGGTTCGCTGATGTTCCCTGGGCGTCGCTTCAAACTCGTGATTTTAGGTTTTGAGGTCGAGTCACTTGACCTTGAATAGCTCCTTGACCTGACATGACCTTACCTAAAACATTTCGTCAGATGTGTAAAAATGGATCAGGGATAAGGTACTGTAAGTTTCATTGTTCTGAGTCTCTTAGTTTTTCACGTTATCTGGGGAAAGCCAGGAGGGGGGGAATTTCGCCCCCCCAGCGGGGCGCGTGTTAAGACTTCAGATATTAAGCACAACTCTCATTGTCATAACGTTTGCTTGAGCGTACCGCATTCAATTTTTCGACTGGAATTCGAAAGTGGGATCATTGGGGGGGGGTTGAAGTGCTCTTCCAAGTGACAAACCAGGGGTAAGGCCCCCAAACATTTCAGGACTGGATCTTGGTGGGGTTCCACTCCTTGTGTCTGGACTGACACCAATGTCTAGTGCTGGCGAAGTGTATCGGTTGCGGTTCCCAAAGACAGCCGATGAGGTGGAGACTCCAGGATCCTCACGGAGTCCAGCATCCGGGATCCTCAGGGTGTCTGGAGCAGGAACGCCGTCTTATCTCTGAAATCATCGGCCGAAGTTTGGTGGGTCTTTTCGGCTGTTTTGGCAGCCCAGCCTCGACTGCTTTGGCAGCCCAGCCTCGGCTGTTTTGGCAGCCCAGCCTCGACTGTTTTGGCAGCCCAGCCTCGGCTGTTTTGGCAGCCCAGCCTCGGCTGTTTTGGCAGCCAGCCTCGACTGTTTTGGGCCCAGCCTCGGCTGTTTGGGCCAGCCTCGGCTGTTTTGGAGCCCAGCCTCGGCTTTTTGGCAGACCGCCTGGCTGTTTTGGGCCAGCTCGGCTGTTTGGCGCCAGCCTCGACTGCTTTGGCAGCCCAGCCTCGACTGTTTGGCAGCCTCGGTTGTTTTGGCAGCCCAGCCTCGGCTGTTTTGGCAGCAGTGGCGGATCCAAGGGAGGGGCAAAGAAGGCATTTGCCCCCCCAAACGGAAAAGCTCGGGGCAAAACTATGTTTTTGCCCCCAAAGTGATTGACCTCCTTTTTTCCTCGACTCCTTTTTAGTTTATAACCAAGATTCTGGTGCTTTAACTCTCAACTTCAAACAGAACCAATTAAGTTCAGTGTAAATATTGGGCCTCGGACTGGAAAAAAGTATCTCTAGCCCATATTTTTCAACCTGTAACGTTTTTTTTCCTTTTCGCCTCAAATACCCAAAATTCTAAAATTCTACCGGCAAGTGATATTGTAGTGCAGCTTTCACGGCGTGACGTTTTTTTTTGCTTTTAAACTTTTGACTTTGGTTTGCCCTTCCCAAACCGACCGGCTAGATCCGCCACTGTTTGGCAGCCCAGCTTTGGCTGTTTTGGCAGCCCAGCCTGCTGTTTTGGCAGCCCAGCCTCGGCTGTTTAGCGTTCGGGTGAGCGACGCAGCTCGGGTGGTGACTGCCGGTGCCCGCTGATCTGCCGCTCTCACTCTGTACGCCGGTGAGCCACCCACCTATGAACCAGGATTGCAGACTGCTGTCAGGATCCAATTCGGAACACTCCGTGACAGTTTGCAGTTATAACCGCAACAATTACAGAGACGAATAAATTACGGAACTCTCTTTGCAAAGAAAGCTTGGAAACTAAAGGAACCGATTATTTTTTTCCTGGGGTATGAAAATCAAGCAGTTGAGTCAAGTGAATGGACGTCCTTGTGTAGCAGATTTAACTCCTACGCTGCCTGATGCTTATGATTTTTTTCACCGCACCAAATTCTCAGCGCTATTTTCAAGCTTCCTGCAGATTTGGGTTTCTGTGCGAGGCTGGGGCTCAGGTCCAGGATTCATATAATAGGCTTGTGTCATCCTGCACACCACAGCCACCCGATACGGATGCTCTGACAAGAAAAAAACTCGCCATGAAAACTGGCTGTGACATTGAGTGTTTGTACTTGAGAGAGCAGGTTCTGCAGTGGGGGTTGACAGTGGTGCGGCTTATGACCAAGGACGTGGGAACGGGGCGTCGAGGTGGGAGGTGGGGCATCTGTCCCTCAAATTTAGAATCGGAAGGACTTCATCCTGATCGTTGAGACGGATGAAGATCTTGTTAAAGTATTTGCCACTATTCTGAGCCCAGTGTGCCTCAGATGTTCTCGCCACAATATTCCTTGCGCGCGTTAAGGCTTCTAAACCGTTTACGAGCATACGAAAACAATTGTTTATATCGTTTCTAAAGTCTGCTCTGAAAACGTGGCTGGGTCTCCTGCCATAAAGGAGCCATCCCTCCCCGAATCATAGACAGTTTCGACGCCGCTGCCGATGGTCGCATCACCGAATAATAAAAACCAATTATTTCCGTGTTGCGAAACCTAAGCCCCAGTGCAAGGCGTGACGTACTTCTTGAGCAGGTCGTTACCCAATCCCCACATAGGATGTCCAGGTCATTACAGAGAGCGGATATCGCTTTCTAGGAGGTTTATGAAGTCTTTTCAAATCCGTTCTGGTATTAGAGCATTCCAGGGCAAGTCGACAAAAAAAGAAAGAAAATAACACCCTAGATCATTCAATTTTCATCAAGCTAGAAGTATAGGGTTTTCCGGGACGCTGACTCACATTATTATCCTCGTCTGACCAACAGCTTATCTGTATTATCACTCAGAAAATATGAGCCCCGTTAGCCTTGTGGGAATGTCATAAAAATCATGCATGCTTTCTGCTCACAATTGCAAACTGAGCTATCAATGTACTTCCTAATATGTGGTTGGCTTAATAAGCTAAGACTTTGAACCACTATCACCGAAAAAATTATAGGTATAAAGTTGTCGTTTACCAATTAAATCCGCGGAAAAGATTTCAGTCAGGTGATCTCATCCCACTTGTTGACACAAAGAAGTTCAGTATTTTCTGTATTCTGTATTGGTATAAAGCATGAACAGGCATTGCCCAATTACTGATGCAGTCATGTGATGTGAAACAGTAAAGTCAGATAATAAATAAATTGAGCAATGCAAATATTCCACGAACATGCATAACGCTCAACGTTTGCACAAATGCCTGTACTGAAAAAGTTCCTACAGTTGCCGTGAATTTGATACCGTTAGTTTTAAATGTGTAGCCCGAGTGTGCAGAGAAATCACCATTACGAAATGTGTTGAAGAAGCTGTTACATCCGACTGCCAGGCGGATGAAGAGGCTGCGCTGCACAGTACCAACACGTGCAAACCGAACCACCCACAAAGAGGGAGAACGCGACGTTCGACGCGGCACAGACAAACCGAACCCGGAAACCAGGTCAGAACAATCTGACTTTCCGTGATGAAGATTGAACAAAAACAAGAGGTCATGCTGAGTAAAACGAGACTTAATACTACTACGCACTTTGTAATTTGGAGCATTACTTGCCCTTTTAGCTGCCACGACAGAACAGGGCGGCTGAGAACATGTAAGCAGAAGAGCTGCAGTCAAACGATTTCCGATACATTTCATGTCTGAAATTTGTTCTGAGTTTACTAACAAAGGCAATCTGATAACACCGACCTCGGGTGATATCGATTGGAGAATAAAGGACATCAGTCAATCTAATTCGAATTTATCTTTCGGATAGCAGTTTCTGTGAGAAATGTAGCCAGTACCTACTAGCACGGCACTAAAGGAGGCAATCCAAAGGCCTAGTCACCTGAGCTGATTTCTACATGGCTTGAGAGGACTTTAGCGAAATCAAAGGTCTACATGTTGCCAAAGAAGGCCTTGTGCCATCAAATCTGCCAGTCAGACGTTCCACTACTAAAGCTCACTATTCCACTGCCTGTGGACTCTCCAAATGGGGGCAGTATAGTTTTTTTTCCATTCATTAACAGTATAGATGGCATTGCGCGTCATCAACACCTGATCTAGCCACTAAACGTTGTTGTGCAATTGAACTGCATGTCCCTGATCGCGATAGCTACATACATCCTTCGCATATCCATATCATCCAAGCGGGAGATCAAAACCAAAAAGCTATTCCTTGATAAACCATCATCATAGGCTGAAAAACTGGCATGCATAAGTAAGGCAGAGACAATCAGCTTCTAATTGAACAAGGCACACATTATACAATTCGCTTCAAAACAGTTATATATCGCATGCCTATATTTTTCTACCATTACCATCCCATCTCTTCTCATCTCAACTTCCAAGTTCCTCACACGGAGAGACGGCACTCACAGACAGATCGACAGCTTATGGAAGACAGTGATTGTCCATTCAGTTGATTGAGCCGGCTATGGTGTGAGTGGAACAGTGAGTGAATGAGAGAGTTAGTGAGTGGGCGAGTGAGTGAGTGAATTAGTGCATGTGTTCCTGCGCGAGTGCGAAAATGCAGGCATGGTGGTGTTCCGTGTGTCGTTGCGTCTAACGGTATAGATGTGTAGGTAATTTGCGTGACCAGACGTGATTGAAAGGATAAGCTTGTTTTTGGAAGTTAAGTGTTTCCTCGCGTCAAGCCTTCGTATATATCTAGCGATTGTTTAGCAAATTTTTCCTCCTGCCCTCTTATTTTTGATACATATTTTTCTACTGTAAGATATTCCTTGATATGCAGGCTCAAATTTGCGCAAGTAAAATGCTCGTGGTGTTCTCGATTTTTCCAAATGAATTGTTTTGAAGCATAATGACATTGTTAGCCTGTTTTGTTTTTTCCTCACAGTGCAAATCAACTCCCAGAAACACGTCCTGACATGATATATCGTTACGTAGGCCGAGTAAAGTTTTAACTTTGTTCCACAGGAATCTAACCGAAGGACAGTGCCAAAACTTATGTTGGATTGTTTCAGAACAGATCGGGCAGACCTTACATTTATCGCTGTCGGCTATTCCATAGATATATAACAGTCTGTTTGTTGGGAGAATCCTCTTAATAGACTGGTATTGCAACCATTTTAGATTAACGTCATCTGTTGACATATGTAGCCTTTCATAAACTTTTGGCCACTGGATCGGTTGGGGCGCGTGGAGTTCATTTTCCCATTTGCCGTGGCATTTTTCATTTGTTGGTATAAAATCGCTCTCTACCAGTTTGATGTAAGGGGGGCAGTATAGTGATGGCTGGTTCCATAAGCAAAAAGTAGCTGGATAGCGGGTGGAAAACCAACAAAATTCAAAAAGTGCTACCGCTACCTACTGCCTGTCAAGGGACCAACACTCCCCAAAACATATGGATATCTAGAATTTTTTCCCTCCACCTGAAAAGCAGCAGGAGATTATTTAATTTGTTCTTTTTGTGTGATTTTTTAACATGGTGCAAGACATGTGACTGCTAGTTTTCGATGTAGTTACAGAAAAGCAGTGGTTTTCTTTGATTTTTTTCCAAAAGAATAATGAAAAATCATTTTTGAGTGACGTTTTTGTGACGATTTGTAACAAAAAAAAATAGCGGCAGCGGACTAGCGGGTATTGGTTTCGCAATTTCGAAAAAGTAGCACCAGTAGCGGTAGTGGTACTAGTCCAGGTAGCGGAACCAGCGGTAGCGGATTTAAAAGTTTGTTAGCGGCAACGACTTCTGCACATTAGCCAGTACATCACCTAATCATCTCTATTTGATTAGCACCACTCTCAACAAGCACACAAGATCAATTACAGGTATGATTGGTATGGGTGCGTAAGGATCCTCTCCACCGGGCCAGATCGGACACGGAAGGCGGTTTCCTACCGTGGGGATTGAACCCACGTTGGTCCGTACCATCCCAATCTGGAGACGAGCAAGGTAGCCACTAGGCCACACGGCCTTCATTTTCATCAGAAGACCGAGGTCAGTCCAGGTCAGTGACTTTTTCTTACTAAAAAAACATGAACGAAGGGCTTCACTCTCGCTTTTACTAAAGGTGTACGGGGATGGGTGGCTCGGTTGATAACATCCGTGTCGCTTGAGCCGCAGGTCCAGGGCCAAGTCCCGGCAAAGTCACTGAATAATCTGATCCTCCAAATCCCTCCCAACAGAGTGAGAGTAGGCGACGTCGCATAACCTTGGCAGTTGGTGCCTGGTTAAACCCCAAAAATTATTACTTTAAAGGCAAACCATTAGACTAAAAAGACAAGAAAAGTATTTAAAAACTGAATAAACAAATTATCTAAAATAGCCTTTTAAAGTTAAATACAGTCGGTGACTTCAGATTTTAATGTGACAGTTGGCAATGCTTATTCAAAATCTGACCGAATTTCAGGAGTGGTCATTGATAAATAAATATATAGGCATGCTTTCGCAAAATATTCCTTCCCAGTCTAGTTTGAAAATAAACATAGCAGGTTCGATGTAAATGCCCTCTTCCAAATATTTTCCATGCGTTCACACCAATGAATAGAACATCCTTAAGACGAGAAGAAAGTACAGGCGTTTTTAAATGACTGATTACAACTTTGTTCATGCTAAAATGTCCAAAAAATTTGGCATGGCCATGAAATTAGATGATTGGATTTCGACACACTGCAATTATGGGCCAATATATGCGCCACCCTGCAGTTCTGTAGACATATGTCCTCAAAGCGATACACGTTCCTAGACATCTGAAGCTTTGCGCAGGCGGAAACTCACTAAACTAAGACCATGTTGAAAATGCCACTACGTGGATCTGCGTTCCGGACGACTCGCTTGGCGAAAATTCATGGCAACCAGGGAGTTCGAAATCTGCTCCACCAAGGCCAGATGACAGCTGCCCCGTGAACAGGCAGCCTGAGCGGGCGGCCATGGATGCGCCTTATAGGATGCCAGATTTTCGCTTACAAGCTTACATTTCAATGCGGCAGCTTCTCATTCGGACGATGAATGGTAACGGGGTCGAGGTTTCAGAGACCATTTCCCTGCGGAAATTTACTGAGACGTCGACCCCGAAGGCGAAACATGAGGTAAGTTGAACAAATTCATACAGAGCTACCTGGCTGAAGCTTACTTACTTACTTACTTATGGCTTTTTATTAGGCGTTCTGTGCATAGCACCTTTGCCCGCCTCTAAAGGAGTGTGTGGGAGAATTTTAGAATTTAGTGTGAGGGCAAGCTACGTTAGTCTGTTAAAGCAATGGGAGTTATTTCAAGTAATGGGTTGCAAGATGTTTTAGCTTGCAAATGGATCGGTCGTGGCAATGGCATAGCCATGCCAAGGGAGGTCTTTTAATAAGTTTAGACCCGCAGAGTGCGAAGGTTATTTCTGTGGTTGAAGACCTTATAAATTTAGAGTTTGAAATTTAGAATTTGAAATTTAGAATTTGGAATTTAGAATTTGGAATTTAGAATTTAGAATTTTGTGTGTCAGCTATTGATGTCCGCTTGTATACGTTACTCGAAAACCTCCGTTAACTCAATAATTTCGTATTTTAGAAAGTGCGCTAAACACCTGGCCAGGGTGCCGCGAATTTACCCTGCAACCCGGAGGTGAAGTTGCAGCTCCCCTCTTCGGCTGGGCAGCCGCCGCGCAGAGAAAGAAGTGTGAGAGGATAGTTAGATTGTTAGTAAGAGTATAGGTGTGGTTAGTATAGACCCGCAGTGAAAGGTATCACTGCGGTGAAGAAATCTAACCTATCTAACCTAACCTGATTTCAAAGTTAACCTAACATAACCTATCCTTAGCCTACAACGAACCATTTAAAGGTTACAAAACTATTGCTTAAATTTCGCAGTGGATCAGCTATGGTTAGAAAATGGGCAAGTCCTACTTTGGGGGTGCACCATGCACCCTCATCATATATACTGGGAGGGGAGATTTATAGAAACTTCTCTAGCCCAGAGTCCTTTAGGAATGTAAAGACTTTTTCGAGTAGCTCAGGATGGTCGTTCCCGAGCAGAGTTTTTAGGTCTACAGGGATGTTTTGGATTCGGCAGTAATCTAGCATGGGTTGCCGATGGGTATTGTGCTGGGGACAATCGATGAGAATGTGATAGGGATTCTCCATTGCGTCGCAGGTACCACAGGTACCCGCGTTCCAATAGGCATTTAATTTTGTGTGTCCATTTCTGAGTCTGGTTAGAATAACCTCGCGCCGGCGACTCTTTTGGTTTGAACTGGGCCAGTAGCCGATGTTAGGCTTGATATAGAATAGGTGGGCGCTGTGGTTTGTAGTCCAGTCATTTTGAATTTGCTTCCGGATGGTGTCCTGGAGGAGAGCTTTGCTATCGTCTCCAGACCACGTTAAGGGTGCGATCTCTCTAAGTTCTAGGGACTTTTTTGCCTGCTCATCGGCCTTTTCATTTCCTTGAATTTTGCAGTGGCCCGGGATCCAAAGAAAAGAGACATCAGGGGTATCATCGATACCTTTCTGAATATCTGCTATAACGTGGTGGCTGGGGTTGACTACGTTACTGATGGCCTGCAGGACAGATTTAGAGTCTGAACAGATGACGGCTGAGTTGATATTTTGTGTTCGGATTATGGCTAATGCATTTAGGATGGCAACAGCCTCGGCTGTGAAGATGGAGCAGTTGTCCGGAAGTCTTTTCTGAAGGCAAATATTTTGTCCCCAGATGCCAAGGCCTACTTTTTCGCCTATTTTGGAGCCGTCTGTAAATATAAAGGTCTTGTCCGCGTTACAAGATCGGAACTCTAGGAATTTTTGGGAGACTTCTTCCTCTGAGAAGTCCGTTTTACGGGAAGTGAAAAAGAAATTCCACTTTGGGCTCTTTTTCGAGTCCAGAAGCGGGAGAGTGGGGGTTTGCCTATTGTCGCTGGCAGTGCAAGATTTAGGCTTTCCAGGGTTTTCGCTACTCTGTGCTTAAATGGGGGCCACTTCTGTAGAGTGGCTTTATTTGCTCGTCTGGGATGGGCAAAACATTGTTTTGCCGGGTGATTTTCGGTGGATTGAACCTTGATCTAGTAAGAAATAAGCTGGGCGTCGCGTCTTGTCTGTAGTGGGCACAGCCCGCTATCAGTTAGAAGGCTGGTGATGGGGGATTCTCTGAGCGCGCCTGTGGCTGCCCGGATACTGGCGTTTTGGACTCGCTCTAGCTTTAATTTATTGGTCTTGTTCGTCGAGTCAAAAACGAACGAATTATATTCGAGAATGGACCGAATCAGGGACTTGTAGAGCATAAGCAGGGTCTTTCGATCCCCGCCATACTCTGTGCCGCCGAGCATGCGGCTGAAGCTGGCAGCTTTACTGGGGTCACGGTGGTGTAGTCGTTAGCCTACTCTCCCTGCTGGCCGACCCGGGTTCAGAGCCCGGCAGAATACCTGAACAAGGAGCATTCTGGCTCCCGAGAAACCAGTCCTACAGGGGAGGAGCTGGCGACGCCACATGACCTGACAGTTGGCGCGTCGATAAGGCCCATACATTGTAGTTGTCAGTTTTACCACTGTCCGACGATGTCCAGCTGTCTACAAATTCCTACAGCTCTGGCTTACCTGTTTCGCGTGGTGGCATCCCAATGGGAGTTCGGGGATCAAATGGCTCGCACTCAAAGAGTACGCCAGATCTGAACCCGGGACCTGCTCAGTGTGGTTTACGAAGCAGATGTTCTTCCACTAAGCCACAAATCTCCCCAACACAATGTCACAGATCAAATTTAAATATATTGAAAGGCAAGTTTGTCTTCATCATGAGTGTGATGGATCATCAAGTTCAAGAAGAGAAGAAACAGAGGTCTGATCCGTGTTGGTCGATCTCATACATATGACCTTAAAACCCTTGTTAGGAGTCACAAAACTGGTTTTACAGGTGATCTGGACAGGCCCTGACCATGGCCATGTGCTGGAGTCCTTGATGTCTGATTTATGTCGCTAGGTTCAAAAATAGCCTTATGACGGTTGCAGTTTTTTTTACTTAATTGTCTCAATAATAAGCCAAGCTTATCAAATACAAGCAAGACGGAACAGAATTGACAGGTCAGTCATTACGGCGGGTTCCACGTGGACACTGTTAAATTTATCATGATTCCCATAAATCAATCACGGGCCCGGATGTCTATAAGATTAGGTGTTGTGAGCCATTAGCATCTAAGGCCAGCGTGGCATGATAGTCAACGCACGTACCACCGAGCATAGCCGGTATAGCGATAGTCGACAGCTGTCGCGCACCCGACAAGGTTTCTTACAGCATCTATTGGACATCTAATAACTTATCTAATAACATCTAATAACATCTATTGGACTGCATCTGAGATGTGTCGATGGGGTGAGAATTTTGGTGTCATAATCAATTAGCATCTATCATGGGACAATCATAAAAACTAACGTATGATCCCTGCTTTGGGACTCATGTTGGTAGACACAACATGTGATGCCGCATGGAGCATTGAAAATTGAAAAAGCGCAAAATTGCAAAAACTCAAAACTTTTTAGAAACTGATCTTTTTAGTGCTTATTTTAGAGGAAATGTATATCTTAGCAACAACATAACAATAAGCGATCCATATTAAATGAAAACGTTTTTCAGAGTAAAAAATTTCTGGTCGCCATAAATGTTAATTCAGGTCGAGCTTTGAACCCGAGGCCTGCGGCTCAGAAGGCAGGTACTTTGGTTTAGCCTGGGTTAGTAACGCAGTTCAGGATTCGATAGCAAATGTTTGCGTTGTATCTTACCAGCTGTCGATGGTTTTTATTTATTGTGCACTGTGTAATACGTTGAGCGTCAATGTGCTGATAGTATGTGAACAAGACTAGAGAGCAGTCGAGTGAAATTAATGAATGATTCAGTATAGCTAAGGTATAGTTGTGCGAGGTGTAACGAATGAAGAATATAGTACGTGTAAGGAAGAGCCGGGTGAAGTCAAATAAATAAAGGATATAGTATAATTAAGAAATAGTTGGGTGAAGTAAAACCAATAAAATGATACACAAGAACTCAGTGCCGTTGTATTTGTTTTGAACTCCTTCATGGATTACGGTGACGGTTCCAGTGCACACATGCGGCATGCATATGTAACGCTTAGGACCATGGAAGGAGGCAAAAGGATAAGAAAGCATGAAGAACAAGAGACGCGGGACACTCCCAAGAGAAGCGCTGCCCAAGATGCATAAGCTATCCACCTCCAAATAGTGTAAAAATAACAACAAGGATGGGCGGCGCACACACTCCCACACACACTCACACATCACATATTACAATTCAAAACTGCAGATTAATTGCAATTGGCTCAGTTTCGATTTTCGCAGAATAAATCGGCCTCCTGGCAGTTTTTTCTGTGCGTCAATCAGTGGCTGTACGGTGAAATACATCGGAATTCTGTGTCTTCTGGGGTTGTTCTTTTGTGAAGTAAGCCGTTACAAGAGGACTAGAGGCCACGCGGGATTATTAGGCAGTCCAAACCCGTCCAGATCCAGGCAGATTTCACAAAAGCGCAACAGTTATTTCCTAATCACTAGATGAGAGCGTGCTCCCTGGATTGAGTGATTGATCACTGCCGGGGATCACGTGCAGGGAGTGGACCAGAGAGGCGCTCCCGAGCCGGCCCGGCTCTGAAGCCTGAACACGGCCTCCCTGCTGAGAAGGCCTCCCTCCTCTGGCCCTCCCCTGCTGAGATGGTGCAACGGGAGCCCCCCCCCACAGACTCTCCTGCTGGCATTATGGAGCAGTAACCCTCTCCCCCCAAACAAACTCTCATGCTGGGATAGTAAACGTATCCTCAGAAACTATCATGCTGGGCTAGCGAAACAGTACCCCCAAAAATTTTCATGTTGGGAGAGCGAAACGGTACACCCAAGAGCTCACCCCGTGCTTGGGCTGCGCCAACGTGGCGGAGGGAATGGTCAGGAAGGAAGTAAGCCTCCCATCCCCCGAAAGGAAATTGTATCACTAGTCCCAAGGCATTGGCGGAAAAAATTGGTTAAAAAGTCCATCCTGCCTCCCTGTCCTTCTGACGCTCCACGGTCAGTGATCCCGGGGTGGTGGAAATGGATCCCAAAAAGCTCTCCTCCTGGAAAAGTACACCATTAGCTCCACAGAAACTCTCACCCCAAGATAGCGCAACGGTAGACCCCCCCCACCCCCATCGCAGTCTCATCCTGGGATAGTGCAACCGTGGCTCACAGAAACTCTCATCCTGGGATAGTGCAACAGTGGCTCACAGAAACTCTCATCCTGGGATAGTGCAACAGTGACTCACAGAAACTCTCATCCTGGGATAGTGCAACAGTGACTCACAGAAACTCTCATCCTGAGAGAGCACAAAAGCGACACACAGAAACGCTCATCCTGGGATAGTGCAACAGTGGCTCACAGAAACTCTCATCCTGGGGTGTTCCCCCGGTAGTCTTAACACAGTCTCCCATCCCAAGATGGTGGCGCAGAAGCCTCAGAGACACGTATGCCACGTATGCCACGACACGTGTCCATCAAACAAATAGACACAATATCGTTTCGTCCCAGTTCCTAGGCTATTTAAGTTAGTCCACGGAGAGGGTGACGATATGTATGCTGTCACTACATCCACAGCATCCGTGGATCACTTACTTTCGTAATCATCACATCTACATTCTCCTAGCTATCCCCAATACGTGGCCATCCTGGTAATGGGACATGTCACCACCGTGGCTACCTGTCCAGACAGTTAACGCAGATGCGACCAGCCAGTCGATCGTGATCCAGGTGAAAAGAGCCTGGACTTGATGTAACCGGGTGATATTTTCCAAAATCTGGCGACATCCCGCAGTTCCTCCACCAGGTCCGCCGCTGCCGGATCCAGTTCGCGATGACGCAAGAGCACTGGATTGCAGCGTTTCGGTGCAAGACCGCTGATCCCGGTTACCGCAGGTGAGCGTGGAAAATCGGATAGCAGACTCGCGGCGGCTGCTCGGTGCGACCATCCCCGGCGGTGACAGCGCCCCCAACCGGTTGCTCCATGCACTGCCGCTTTAGGTCCGGTCACGCGGCGCCGGGCGGACGCTGTCAGGTGAGGAGAGATGAGGCAGCCGGACCTCAGTGGTCCGCCGCCAGGGCAGCTCCAGGTGGGGGAGATGAGACAGCCGGACCTGACACAGCCCCCTCAGTGGTCCGCCGCCTGGGCAGCTGCAGGTGTAGCCGACAACAACGCCGCTATTCGGGCCGCATCGAACTGGCAACCCTCCAGGGTCGCCCTAACACGGTCTCTGTGGAATTCTTTAGAATTTCTCCAGAAAACCAATGGCGGAAATGGTCCTTGCAGAGGTATGGCAGATTGCATGACATGTTCGCCATATATTTCAACTGACATATTTGGGGGATGACTTACACAAGAACGTAATAAAAGCCTCAGGAAATCAGTAAGATCAATGCACGCTCTCCTAAGCCAGCTTTTCTGCTAGTAGATGCTTGAGTCAACACATCTTGCAACATATGGTATCCGAAATGGTTTTCGAGCATTTTTATAATTTCTGAGCCCGGAATTTTCTGCAATGTTGATTATCTTGAAGCTGACAATTTTATCCAATATAATAAATACAAATGCAAAAGGCTAGTCTTCAAACAAAAAGATAATTGTCTCGAAATGGAATTAGTTCTTTGTTTGTTTGTTTGTTTGTTTGTATTGAACAATCATCAACGGGTTCAATTAAGTCCCATTCACAGATGAAGTCAAGCGATAAAATGTGAGCTAGCATTCGCTGCTTGGTGAGAGAAATAGGTCATAGTTCTACATAATCGCATACACATCTTTACACATACAAGTAAAAGTATAAAAATGATCGGTCAGTGTTCATCAAAAAGCCCCTATTACCCGACGTCACAGCGTATAAAAAGCCCAAGAGCTTGTAAAAAAAAACATGGAACAGTTTAAGATCTAAAACATTTAAAAACTATAAAATATATAAAAAGAAAATATACTAAAATATATAAAAATACGAGCATAAATATAAATATAAAGATATAAAATATAAGGAAATATCGTTTGCCATCAAAACGTTTCGAACCCCGCCAGGTCGGCGTGACTAGACAGTAGTGAGAGAGTACAAAATAACATGCTTACGGAACTGATATGCAGAGCAATGCCAAATGTCCGCTTCTCTATGGGTATTATTGAAAGAATTATAAAGCCTAGGTATCCGAACGAACATACTTGCTTTTACAGTATTTACCCTGGCATAAGGAACATGGAATACCACTGGGTTCCGCAACAATCGGGAAGGAGCAGCCAATGGAAATGATTCAAGGAGATAAGACGAGTCAATTTTGTGCTTGTACAGATTTCTAATGAATAAGAGATCGTATTGTAACCTCCTTGATGTCAAAGAAGCTAGACCGAAATATTGAAGTTGGCTGGAATAGTCAAAAGAAACATTTGTAACTCGGCATCGTCCGCAAAGCCAAATGAGAAATTTATGCTGAATTTTTTCAATTCTTTGCAAATGAACATTGGCGGCTCCTCCCCAGACAATACACCCGTACTCAACTATTGAGCGCACGGTTGCACAATAGGTGCCAACTATGGTTTTGGTGTTCACCCCGTACAGTGATGGTCCATTTTTTCCGGTTTGAAAGGATCGCATCAACAAGCCCAAAGCTCGATTTGCTTTGGATACAATAGAATCAATGTGCGGGGCAAATGTTAACTTTTCGTCCAAGATTAGCCCAAGGTCGCGCATGACATTCACTCTTCCTATTGCTGCGCCATCTATAGTGTAAGTTCCAATGACTGGCTTAAGGCGTAAGGTGAGTGTCATGGCTTTGCACTTCGATGGATTTAAATTCAGTCCCCAATCACGAGACCATTGACACAGACGAGCTACATCAAGTTGGAGTGACCTAACATCCGCCTGACTATCTACTCTTCTATAAAGCTTTACATCATCTGCAAACATTAGGCAATCTGACTGAATAGTTGCTGGAAGGTCATTTATAAAACAAGCGAACAGCAGCGGCGATATTAGCCCGCCTTCCGGTGTTCCGGATGACACTGGCACCCATGATGAGCATTGGCCGTTCACCACAACCCGCTGCTCTCTCCTGGTCAGGTATGATTTCAGCCACTCAAGAGCTTTACCAGTAATATTGTAAGATTTAGATAATTTATAAACTAAAAGTTTATGGTTAACACTTTGAAAAGCCGAACTAAAATCCGTGTAAACTACATCAGTTTGAGAGCCAGCTGATATGTTTTTCCAGGCCACGCCCAACATGGTGCCCAAATTTGTCACGCAAGAACGTGATGGCATGAAGCCATGCTGCTGGTTCGCCAGCACAGGTCGGACATGGGCGATCAAAGAGGTAAAAACAATACGCTTAAGTACCTTGCTAAAAAGTGGTGTTAAGGACACTGACCTATAATTTGACGCACACGATTTCGCACCTTTCTTAAAAATCGGTACGACATTGGCACGTTTCCATTTTTCAGGACAAACACCCTGCATCAGAGAGAGGCG
The DNA here is from genome assembly GCA_034440635.1 of Lepas anatifera. Classification (NCBI taxonomy): domain Eukaryota; kingdom Metazoa; phylum Arthropoda; class Thecostraca; family Lepadidae; genus Lepas; species Lepas anatifera. The sequence goes on from JAOTON010001320.1 coordinate 1,249,869, forward strand.
ACACAATTTCGCGACAGGTGCAGCTAACTCATGTGCGCACTCATGTATTATACAGGCACTAACATCATCTGGGCCACAAGCCTTGTGCCTATTGGTACTTAGAAGTATAGTGAGAACAGCATCGTCAGAAAAATTAAAAGCAGGTAGGTTATCTATATAATACTGTGGCACATCAGGAAATCTCGCCACATCAGGCCTCGTGAACTTACTAGCAAATGTAAAGTTCAAAAGTTCTGCCTTTCCATGGTCATCTTCTACTTTTCTATCACCATCCATCAGGAAAGGCAGCGATGAATGTTTGCCTTTGATGCACTTTAGAAAAGTCCAGAACCGTTAAGGGTTTGTTCTTAAATCTGATACAAGTCCTTTCAGATACTCAGAAAATTTGAAATTCGCCATATACTTGAAAATCCTACGCTTCTCTCTAAACGCCTCCTCATTTTGTTCGGTTCTCCTTTTCTTCAGTCTCTGATGGGCAGCTTCCTTCTCTCGCAGCGCCGAGCGTAGATCCCGGTCAAACCAGGCAGCATATCGGCGCTTGAGGGTGACCACTGGTTTTTATGTTTTTTCATGTTTTTTTCATGTTCTTTCATGTTTGAGGCAGGTTTCACAGTTACACATCATTTTAATAAAAACTTTTTTGGGGGAGGGGAGGGAGGCTATCGACCCACTAACTTTCATGATTATATGGCGTCACCAACTCTTCCCCTGTTGGAAGAGATTCTCAGGAGCCATATTGTTGGGTCTTGGTGGAGTTAGACGCACAACTTCTTGGGTTCAGGTGTGAGCCATATTGTTCCCAGTTCAGGGAATCCGCCGGACCTTGACCACCTCCCCAGTTATCGATGGTATCCCAGTGCCGAGCAACAACCAAACTTACCTCAAGCCAACTGCAGAGGCCTTCAGGCAGGGAATAAGCAAAGACCATGAGGTTCTACGACGCACCAACTGATGAGGCCATATGGTGTCGTCAACTCTCACAGAGTGGTATATTGGGGATCAGGAATTTCTTATTCGGTATTCTTTCCCGGGATTTGAACCCGGGCCACCGGCGTGGAAGTTTAACGCGCTATCACAGCGCCACTGCATCCACTCCAGCATGTAGAGAAAATGCTAGCGTTCATGGGTGGATATTCCGGAGATGTGGGTATGGGGGGTCAGGACCTCCGGGATTTTGGGCCACTCATGTGGTTTTCATTACCATGTCAGTGCTATGGCATCCAGGCCCCACTTCTCTGGATCAACAAGAGGTATCCAACTTTGCAAGAGATGCCCGCAAGAGATATCCAGCTATCCAGTTATTTATATACTTATTATATTTCAATCTCGCAGTGCTTTCCCATCGTAACAATCAGCTACTGCCCGATTTGTATCGTATGCTTGGTGGCTGGAGCCAACCGGTCCGCAGCAATGGATGGCTGGCTGTGTACCGCCATACATTTTTGGTAGGTTAGCTCATCTGCACTGACAGCGTTAAGTATTTTGAGAGGACATAGACTTTAACATCTGGAGAATGTTGGAAAATAAGCGAGGGATATAAAACACTACAGCATTAGCTTGAGCTTCACAGGTTCATCAAGTCATCACTTCAAGAAAATCGTCCATGGCTACGACCAGCTCCTCTCTACTCTTCGAGCCCGATAACGTTAAGCTCATTATGAAATACACATGTGATGAACCCCGGTTCTTTAGCTTCATTACATGGGTATGATCAAGAATAGACTCTTGATCCACTTCAGTGCATGGATTCCAAGTTATAACGCAACTTTGCCCAGTATGCATCCATACCTATATATCCAAAAACACGCACAAAAAAACGAATCACATGATGTGACAAAACGTTGACAGGTAAGCAATGGCAGCCCAAAGCGATACTCAGGGGTCGAAAAAGTTGCCATTTTGCCATTCTAAATGGTGACAGCTGGAGTTCCACCGGGTGACAAAAGTCACAAGTCGATTTACAAAAATGGCACCTCTAATTCTAATACACTGCAAAATCTGGATTGACTTGATTGGCCCATTTTAACCGTCTGCGCCATAAGCTTTGTTCGACTAACCATATTTGGTAAATGTGGTGAATTATTCGAACCATATTCGATCCTGGGCTCGAAAAAGTTCAGGCCCTCGCCTATCTTCCAACATGGGCTGGTGACACGAATGGTGATAAAGTGCCATTGTCACCATTGCCCCCAGGCTATGTCACCGGCCGTATTCACTTCTCCTTCCGTGGTCGAACACATCACTGCTATAATCAGCTGAGCGGCTCGGCCTTCACAGCACTGCGCCAGCCACCGCATTATGCGCTGTAGATATTTATTTATAAATTAGGCGCTGTAAAAATATATATAGAGAGCGGAAAGGCAAGGAAGAGGAAGGAAAATATCGGTTGCTATCTTTCTTCCGCATGTAATGGTAAGGTGGTGAGAGTATAGGCGTTGATCAGTCAGGTATTTTTGTACTAAGTATGATATAGAAATACTGCTTAAACCTATAATTGATATAAGTTCTGCAGTGAAGGTAGACTTTTTGCCGCTGTGCTTACTGGTATGCCGAGTCGGGGACTCAAGTGGGGCACTTGTAACTGGGTACCTAGGTACCTACCTATCTCTCTAAGCCTGTGCGTGGAAATCCTTGGGGGTTGGACCCCTCATTGGCGGAACCAGGAGCAACTTTTGGAGGAACGAAATCAATGTTTGGAGGGGGCTCCATCAAGAAATCCCGAAAATATAGTATTTTAAAGGGCCTAAATTTGGATCTTTTGGTAGGCAAAAGACACTATTTTGGGCTTCGTTGGGGGCAACAGCCCCTTTGGCCCCCTTGGATCAACCCTCGGACCCCTGAATTTGGGTCTCCCATATACTTTATATAGGGCTTGTAGTGCTGTGCCAGAATCAACTCACAGAGACCTCCAGGCCTACCTCATGCAGTGCCTATTTGAAGCAAAAATATTGTTTGTTTCATCTTTGGAGTGTGTTGGGCAGCAATATCTAGATTTAATAACTGCAAAACATCCCACTTCTAGTCTGCAAAAAGTTGTGGAATGCCACAATGACAAGAATAAGAACTTGTAGTTTGAGTTGTTTAGGAGGTAGCTTTTGGGGGTGGCTATGACTAGAAGGGATGGGGGGTTAAGACCAGTGTGGGGCAGTCTGTGGGGGAAGAACAGTAGGTAAGCAGATTGTGTCAGGTTTCAACATCTTATTAGGGTGGCTGTTGGGCATAGTGAGCAGTTTTAGTACCTGCCTAGCTCATGCATATATGACAAATCATGTTAAGCATTGATGTTCATATATGGATTCAGACCTACCATCTTGAGATAGTTTGTTTCTGTCTGTGGGGCACCACTTGCACACTCTGGGTGGTGAGCGCCACCACAAACTCATGCAAGCATCACAAATATAAAATCATTTAAATGTGACAATAAATATTTTTTGAGGTATTTCCATGGTGAAGGTATGTACATGGAAATATTTGTGCCATGAGTGTAAAATTTCAGCAGTCTGCCAACTTTTTTCAGATTGGGATCAGCAAAAGAAACTGCAGGGCACAAACATACTTGGGGGCAGAACTTGTGGTGCTGGGGCAAGCAGGGATGAACCACCAGGTGTATATTTTAACATGGTAGATCGGTGAAGTATGTTGGTGGTTGTGGGCATTTGAGGACAGCATATGTGATTTATTGTGGCTTTTCATTTGCAGGTAAACAGCAAATGTGTATTACTCCAAATAGGAAAAGAAGGAAGGAGTGCCACTGCTTCAGTTTTAATAAATCATTTGCCTCCCCAATGTCCCTTGGCTTGATAATGCTAGTGAATTAAAAATGATAGAAGTCTGGTTTGAAGAAGCCTTTTGGGAGATTAAGCTATGATTAGCATGCTGTGCTTTTCTCTAGCAATGATGCAAAATGTTTCACAAATGTGAATAAAATATTGAATGAAATGTTTAAAGCCAACATAATGGTAATGTTGCAAGTTTTGAGGTGTTCAATGATCAACAACCTGCAAAATTTATCTTGATATTAGTATTTATATGATTTTAAGCATTTAGAAAGAGAAAATTGATTTTGGCTGGCCAACTGTAGGGACCTAAAAATGTTTGACAAATCAAAGAGCTGCCATAACAAGATTTTATCTAGACAAGCTATGTTCTTTCTGCCTGTGTCATACACAGACACGATTGCTTGGAACTGTAGTACATTCATCAGATCATAAGTTAAAACAGAGTCAGTGTAACTGTCTGATAAATGACCAAAAATATTTTCATTCAGCATACCTTTACAATCATGCAATAAATCCTCTTAATGTGGCTCCTGCCTTGTCTGTGAAACATTTTAGGTGTTATTAGTTTTTGCTGAAGCTGCAGGTGCAGGTTTGGAATGGGCTTAAGGAATTTGGGACTGTGGGAGAGAAGATTGGGGAAGTCACTTAAACTTTATCAAATACAGGCAAATTTTTATGACAGCTCTAAGAAAGCTGTCTAGATAGAAATATGAAGGGAATATTCATGATTGGATGGAAAGTAAGCTCACCCACATATCTGGCTCAGTTGAGGTGTATTGTGCAGGATGCAAAACTGTATACATGTTTTTGCATATTTTTTGCACTCTTAAACCCTTGCACATTTTGGGAATGGTCAGGTACAATGTTATCCCTCAATATGCTATTGCACAATCTTTCACATGTAGAACTATTATTTTAGCGAAGAATTATGGTTGGCCTGGTGCCTATTGTGCTGGTCCTCACTTGGCACTCTTTGTACGCTGAGATGTTTTGGGACTTCTTGCTCTATTTTTTATGCCACTGCTATTTTAAAACTGACTTTAAAAGCTCTTAGAGTATGGAGTAATTTTTGAGAAAGAGGATACAAAATGCTGTCAATTCAGTTACATAATCCCTTTCCTCTGCGATACCGACAACTAGAGAACATGGTTGCTTGGGGCCTGCTTTAGTTTGATACAGGTGGGGCTGGGGCAATGGCGTAGCCTAGGGGTCTGTGGACTCTTCTTGGGCTTACTGTTCACTGTAAAACAGGAATATGAGTGTTGATGCTCCCCTCTCCAGCTTGGTCTCGGGGACCCCGATAATCAGTCTTGGAGGGTTCTAGAGAATCGCTCTCGGGAACCTCTGAGCATCTGTCTTTTGGATTCCTGAACATTCTTGGGGCTCCAAGCATCCTTCTCAGGAGCCCCCGATCTTTTGGCCCTCGGGAATCAGTCTCGGGAGCCCCTAAACATTGGTCTCGAACATCACTCCCGGGGGCCAGGGACATTGGTCTTGGGAGACCCGAATATCGGTCTTGGGAGCTCCCGAATATCACCCTTGGGGGCCCCGAGACCACTGCTCGGGACCAAGATCGGAGGGTCTCGGAAAAAGTGCTCGGGTAGATGTGCCTGTGTTGAGAATATGATGCTCACTGAGGTGGATTTCCTGGGATTGATAAAGGTATACATTTTAGGGGCATCGAACATCTGTCTTGGGACCCCCGAGCATTGCTCTTGACTCGTAGACCGTGATCATCGGTCTCCTGGACACCCCCACACTCAACATAATTTTCGGAGGCTCCCGAGTATCACTGGGTCCCTTTGAGCTTAGTCTTGGAATCGCCCGACAATCCGTCTCGGGGTCCCTGAATATCGGTTCCGAGCATCGCTATGGGGGGGGAGGGGCGAGACCAGGTTTTGGGGGTCCCGGAGCGATTCTCGGGGCAGCGAGGCAGATGTTCGGGGCCCCCAAAGCGATGCTCGTGGAGTCCGGAGACCGATGTTCGGGGGCCTCCGAGACTGATTCCCGGGGTCCCCGGAGGTCAAGTTTCGGGGCCCCGAGACCAATGCCTACGCATTCAGGAACAAGGTCAGCTCAAAGCAAGTGAAGTGCTCGTTCAGTGAGCAAGGTCAGTTCGAGCATCGCGCTCAGAAGCCATCGTGAATCGGTCTCATGAACCCCTGAACACCGATCCCGAGCAATGCTCTCGTTGTGTCTCCCGAAACTGCTGCGCGAGAGCAAGCTGGAGGGGGGGATCTGAGAGATGTTTATGAACATCATGTGTGCGAATTTGTTTGTTTAATAATTTCGTGACTGTATGACCTTTAAAATATCACAATCATATTAATGCGTGATAATATCTTTCTTCACGGCAAATATTCAGCGGTAACACTTAACTGCTACCCTCTCGCTGCGAGATTCTTTATCTATAATTTTCTAAGAATAATCACTGAAGTGACATTGGAATATTTCGCTGCTCAGCAGGCACAAGTGCGTGTGGTGAGTGGTGAGAGCCGCCAACTGCAAACTCTGAAGATGATTCTCCACCAGCAAGTCCTTCCTCATCCGATCCCGTCCGTCCAGAGCGGTGAGCTTTCCTCCTTCCTTCCTTCCATGACATGTTCATAAGATATCCAGATATCACAATTATTTTTAAATAGTAATAAAGTGCGCCTTTTCCAATCCTTAAAAGGAAAATCCTGGGTGAAGTTCACTGTGCTTATTGGAAGAAATATTTACTCATTAACAGGTGGGTATGGAGGGAGGCATTAAGCTATAAAGGGTCCATTCTGAAGGTTAGGCTCCAAGCCAAATCCTGGTCGCGCCACCTGCCTCCGCCATTAGGGGTCCGTCGGAGTTGGCTGCGGGCATGCTGGGATCGTGCGAGCTACAGCGCGCAGCTCCCTATCGATGATGTCGACAGTGGTCGCGGGGAGCCATGCTGCAGCTGCGAACTCACTTCGTGGTTGTAGCCATTAGCCACTGTCCGCAGCTTTAGCTTCCGCTTACCCTAGGATCTTCCGGTCAGCTGTGTAGCTGCGTTACCCCTGGCTTGACTTTCGTGCATGAACGATAAAATGCAATTTATCCTATGTGTGGTCCTGATTGCCAGGGGCGTATCCAAAGGGGGAGCGATCGGCCCCACCCCCTTGGGCTGACCTTAAGCACTGGAAAGAAACGCCTCCCGCCGCAGCCGCTGGGCCACCACAGGGTGAGCCCTGCGGCTTTAGCTAGGCCCCGCAGGTGCTCGAAATCAGGGGGAAATAAAAGTTGATTTACGCCGAGAAACCACAGCGTAAAATTTGGAACCTCCGGCCATATGGGTAAATTTACCACCCCAGAATACATACGCAAAGATGCGTACAGAACAGGGCGTTGGCATCGTCATCAATACACACAGGGCGAACCAGTCGAAGCCCTCTACGTTTCCGCTAGACTTTTGGGTATAAAGTGTGCAAAAATTCGTAACGTAAGATGGGACTACTTTGAAATCGCGGAAAACTTCCAACAGTGTTAAGGATTGATAAAAATGTTCTTTGATTCGAAAATTGTTCAGTGGGAAGTGTTGCAGAATTATCAAGGAAAAATAAACAATCTACAATGGAAGCGTATTTACTTGATATTTACGAAAATGCACAAAAATCCCATGGATTTCTAACGCTGCATAAATGTTCTAGTATGGCGCACGGCGGAAAATTGATAATTGTCTGAAAGCCAACTGCGTAAGAATCCTCACCCAAGTATTACGTTGCCCCTGTTCCAAATTTCACCCGAATTCAGGTCTAGGGGCCCATTTTAATGTATTTCGGGGCCTCTGAAATGGATCTCAGGGCTCCGAATGGTTGTCGTTTTGGATCTCCGAGGGCTGCTGTCGCAACCCCCCTCCCTAATGCCCGTTTCCGGGTCTCCTGCTTTTGGCCTCGGAGGCTCCCCGAGTGTTTCCTTTTTTACTTTTCGACTCCTGGCCTTTGCCAACATCAGAAGTTACTGCCCAATTCCCCGCATATGCGGAAAAATTCCGGGAATTGATGACTGTTTCTCTATGTCCCACCGTGCCGCACAAGGCGGTTGGCAGTCATTGCCAGGACAAAGCTACGGCTAAGCGTGAGAGCCAACCCTGCGCCCAGCGGGTCCCGGGAGTTGAACGCGAGACCCTTATCTCAGAAGGCAGGCGCGTTACCCCTGAGCTACACAGGTCTCTACACTGGGCCCCTGAAAAGCTTCTGGGCCTCCTTTGGTTCACTCGGAACCCCTGAGTCTGCGATCGGGGCCCTCACAATTATCCCAGGCCCACTGCTGCCGAAGTCGGGCCCCTATTCTCAGCAGTTGCAGATAATTTCCCTGTTTTCCACTCGGGCTCCCTGTGGTAGAAGCCGGGCCCCCAGCGGTTGAGCTGGGCCTCCTGTGGCTATCCGGGCAGCCTGACATGCTTCCGGGCGCCCTTAAGTCCAATTGGAACATCTGAGTGTGCGACCGGGCTCCTCCGAATTACCCCCAGCCCACTGCTGCCGAAGCCGGGCCCTATTCTCCGCAGATGCAGACAATTCCCCTGTTATCTACCCGGGCCCGCAGTGGGTCCAGCCGGGCCCTTTGCGGTTCATCCGGACCTCCTGTGACTATCCGACCCCCTGAAGTGCTTCTGGACCCCTGTGGTCCACTTGCGACCTATATGTTTGCGACCAGGTCCCTCACGATAATCTCAGACATGTGGCCGAAGCCAGTCCCCTACTTCTAACATTCACGCCTCCCTCCCCCATGGTCTACCTAGGCCTGACTACAGTCGGCCTCTGCCTTGCTTGCGCTTACCCCTTTGGTATCGGCCCTCTGTGGCTGCAACCTCCGTCTTTGCTTGGGAACAATAGGTAACTCTTTATTCAAAGAGGCCACAGAATATTTGATACGGTTCGGGATGGTCCTGATCACTGATCCTGGCGGACATTTGGTCAATCCCTGTATTTGTGGAGATCCAACCCAATGTTGAGCGGACCTCAGCGAATTTAGCGCCGGTGCATAGCTTTTTGACCCACCAGAGTTCATAAAGTTGTCAGCGTCCCAAAACGGAGGCTAAGGTTTTTTTGCCCTTCGAAATATTATATATATATATATATATATATATATATATATATATATATATATATATATATATATATATATATACACACACGTTTTTAATGAAAATATATTCCTTGCACGGTCCAGCCCCCAAAGCTATTCCTGACCCCCTGTCAAGGCCCCCTTTGGTAATTCCTGAATCCGTCCCTGCTGATCGCTCACATATACTTCCTTCGGCTTCAACCGTTAGATAAATATATCAGAGCTTTTAGCTCTGGTTTACATTGGGAGCATAATACACAAAAACAATGAAAAACGGTGTAACAACTCAAAGAAATAAGGGTTTTGGTAGCATTTTTTAGTTTGGTGACACATTCGTGATGTGGAATTTCAAATGGTGACACGCCAGCAACTTTTTTGACCCCTGGCGATACTTCACGATGTAGTGGGGCCAGCAAATGAGCGTAGCGGGACACCCCGCACTGACGCACAGGGGAGCAATACGAGGCGAGTAGGGGGTTGAGCGAGCGGGAGAGATAGGGCATATAAAGATGTTGAAAAGGTCGTACCTCCGGTTTGTCACACAACCCTGAATCTATTAAGGAAAAAATGAGGATAAGAAAGTAAACCCTGGATTCGCATAACCCAGTTAAAAAAAGAAAGGGTTACAAGCTAAGAGGACGGAAAGTTTTGTTTAAATAGAAATACAAATGGTAACCATTCTTTTGGTGATAAATCTTTTTAACATTTTTTTATAAATTCAAATCGGCGCTGGAGACCTGAAAACAAGGCTCTGTGCAGTGGCTCAGACGTTTCCATGAGCTGTGCACCATATTTAGGCAGGGGCGGATCTTAGAAAGTATAGTTTTCTTTGGGGAGAGGCTTATTGAAATAGTGGAAACTGCGTTTTTTCATAGAAAATCGGCCGCAAGTGGATACATTTCTTCACTTTGCGGGGAGTGGGAGAGAGGGGCACGGCGGGACAGGATCCCTGGATCTGTTCCTGCGTTTAGAGATTAGCCTAATCTCGGACGGTCCGTGAGGCACTGAGAGCCGGTCTGGCGCAGCGGCCGCCTGAGCGCCGCTGGTTGAAATGCCCAGTGTGACGGAGTCCGAGATCAAGTACAGCCCGGTTAGAAATGTGATAGCACAGCTTTCACAAATCCCTGGAGTTGTTCAATCTTCAGAAGTGTATATATATATATATATATATATATATATATATATATATATATATATATATATATATATATATATAGGCTTAGAGTTACAAAATAGAGTGCGGAAAGGCTACAGACGTGTGAGCATTGCCAGCGAGGAATGGACAGGCGCTCCGTACACACGGGTGGAGTTACCCCACTGGTCAACTCTGAAGATCAAAACGCCAGTGGAGGCTAGGAGAGCGCAATGCTGGATGATTCCAGCAAAAAGAGAAGAAGGAACAGGCCAAAGGACAGTGGCCGAGGTCAGGCCGCTATCCTGGACGCCAATAATGTCATCTCCAGCTCTTTCAGCGAGAGGTAACCATCGACCATGGCTCCCGCTTTGAAAAGCCGACACTACAAAACTGACAGCGTCTCGCACAGGCTGAGGGACGACGGCGAGCCGGCCTTCTACCTGGCGAGGCCCGGACCAGCGCGGTACGGTGGGATGCCGAAGACGGTGACCCTGCTGGTCAGGCTGCTCCAACTGGGGGAGAAACTCGGCATGAATAAGGTCACTGGGGGTATGGTCAAAGGGCTGACGGTCACCTGCTGGCACCACCCTGGCCAAAGTTGATTCTGGACGAGAAGTATGGCAAGGACATAAGGATAAGGTGCTGTTCGCATATGGCATCAGCGATCAAAGAGGGAGGGGTTCAGACATTTTCTGACTTTTTCTGACGAAGGGGAGGGGGTCTATAATTTTTCTGACGATTTATGGCGGGGGGGGACAAGAAATAGGATGTCATACATTTATTTAGCGAGAACTGCGCGGGAACGGGGTAGTTGAGAGCCGATACTTCAATGTTTCGTAGTCACGTCCAGTGTCCACTGCTACCAGCTGTCCGTGCCGCCCGAAAATTGTAGTTCTGCGGCGTTTCTGCGTGATTGCACGTGTCGACCGTCGTTGCTGTCGAGAGGGGGTGGTGGTAATTTTGACGATTGCTGATAAGGCGGGTCGTCATTTTCATATTTTAAGGGGAATACCTCAAATTTGGCTGACGTCATATGTGAACAGCCCCTAATAAAGATGCACAATGATTATCAGGCTACCAATAAAAGCACAAAACAGATCAAGAAGAAGTCATCAGCGCTATTGGAGCGGTGGTGGAGGCTGAGGAGGACAGCTGGCGTGCCAATAGATCCACCCGCCTGGCCTTGAAGCAGTGGGAGAGTACAGTAGATCCAGGGGATGATCCTGGATGATGCTGGATCCGCCGATGTTGGAGCAGGCCGACCGAGTCTGCCTGGTATAGCATCCCGGATTTCGTGAGACTGGAGAAGATAAGCTCTGATCTCGTGGTGAACGACCGGGGAAGCAGCACATTCATCTGGTCAGCGACTTCATCCGGCGTGCAAGGACAGGACATCTGGGAATGGGCTGGTCCCGATTGTCACGCAGCCGCCGGACCGCTGCAGCAGGTATGCACGCAAGAACCGCCTAAAAATGTTGTGATTTAGTATGTCTGCAGCTTGCATGTATACAGCAGAAACCTGCCCCAGAAAGGTATAAGTTCAGCTTTCATCATACCAAGAAAGAAACAAGAAACTCAGCTTTATTTGGTTTTAGGGGTGCGCCAAACGCTGAGACCATGTCACGTCCATAGTACCGAACGACTTCTGGGACATACCGAATGCTGATGCTGTTACTGAGTGGCATCGGGTTTCTTCTGTGTGATGTGGCTATACATTAACGGATGTGTAGTACAAGCAAGGGGCAAGTCTTATTACTTTGTGATGCGTTGAAAGGCATACATACATGATGAGGGGTGGATCTGAGGACCAGGGAGTTTGGGCCCAACAGGATACTGAAAGCACGATGGTGCACCTACAACCCCCATTAATAAAACAGGTCAAGATTCGGGCCTACAAGATGGTGACACCCAACTGTGCCTATCCCGTATCTCCGACGTTGAAAATAAATCCGGCCATCTACTGGTCAGGCCTGACAGCGACTCCCAAAACGGCCGGAAGATGTCCTGCCAAGACGTATTTGCTCCGTGTCCCACTTATCAACCGCCAAGGTTAGCTGGTTCGGCGTCTGCCGCCGCCGGCCCAGGACCAGAGTGCCACCCTCGGTGGTTCTCTGGCAGTCACACGGGGGAGGGCCAGTCCTGGCTGGACGCACAAGGCCGGGCGGGCCGGGCCCAGCCGCCGGGGGCTGCCATCAGCATACGACCGTGAGAAGAGCGGGTGACCAGTCGGAGCGGCTCTTCCTGTCGCCGCCCGCCGCACTGCACTGCACCGCAAACCGGTATTGCATGGTACCGGCCGGCACGCCGGCGGGCACCGAGCACACGCCAACGCTCCCCGTCCACCCTGTGCACGCGCACCGCCGCCCCGCTCCCCTGGGATCAGCACCGGGGGGTTAGAGGTGCGCTCGTACATACATGCAGCCCGGCCAGAAACGTACACCAGCTGATCAGAGATACAGAATGGCCTGCCTCTTTGCATCCTTGACGCCAAACAGGGCGAATTCACTGTGGTTATATGTTGAGGCGCACCCCTCCATCAGAATCTTCATTAGACAATAGGTAAAAGCACACATTTTTGGTCACGGTGTGAGCTGCGATCTTGAATAACAGATGACCAAGAATTTGAGCTTTCACCGATCTTCTTATGAAGATTCTGATGAAGGGCTGTGCCCGAACATATAATCACAGTGAATCTGCTCCGTTTTTCCTCCAGGATTCGAGGAGGCTGGCCATTTAATATCTCATCAACTTATAATTATGCTTCTCGGCTCAGCACTGCAGAATCTATCAAAGTAGACCATTACTTAACGATAACAGATGGAAAGACCGACCATCTGAGTGCGCGCTAAATGGGGTTTCAAAGCTAGCTAAAAGTTGAGTTAAGCGATGACAATCAACTACATTGAAAGCTATTCGCAAATTGAAACCTATTCATTTTCCTATTGATACACAACACATGTCGTTCCAATTCTGCGCTGATTAGATTTTATATGGCACTTCAGTAGGTGCCAAATTTAGCTTCTGGATGCGTAGGTTGAAACCCACCACCCACGACACCATGCCAGTGACTAGTCACGTGTTCGCTTTCTGTTGGGCATTCCCAAACCAGTATAAAAGTCAGGTCACGCGAGACTAGGAATGGTCAGCTTAGTTCAGGCTTGGGTTGGTCTAGTTGGTTCTGGTTTGGTTCAATGCGCTTGATTCAGGCCAAGCCAGCACAGATCAGCCCTGTCTGGTCGCCCAGTCTGGTTTCCTGTTCATGTTCCCAATTCACTACATCTATTTGTGTAAAACATTTATCATGAAAGCTTGCTCCAAATCCATACTCAGATACTCCTGTATATGACTTAGTATTATTCATACTTTGGAATGTTTCTCTTTGTGGTTTCAAAACCAGAATGTTGAACATTTATTTTTGGATCTGAGACTTGCCGAAACACCAATGTAGAAGTTATACCGTGTCAGAGAAGGAAGGGAAGTTAGCCAGGCTTGGGCTCTACCAAAGCCCAAGCCTTTGGGTGGGTTGGAACCCGGGACCCTCCGTACAACTTCCAGAAGGCTTCGTCCGGACTCCCTGTGGAATACTTTACTCAAGAATAGTTACTCTGGAACAAAATAATATCAAAAACTTTTTTGCGTTACATGGCCCCGTATTCAATTTAATGGCAACACATGATCAAAAGAAACCTCCCGCCTAAATGGGTAGCGGGCTTAAAGGGGATGAACCGCTTTGTTGAAATTATAAAAATATTAAGAACAATAGAGGTCTGAAAAAAACATTTTCCTCCATTTTCATACGCTAAAAACAGAAAAATTTCCTCTTTTCTAAAAATGTGCAACGTCATCAAAACAACAGTCTTAACAATCAGTGAAATCCCAGACCTTGATCATAGACCCACTGTAAAGGCCCATTCACAGCGTTTCCACATGGCAAAAATCTCATACAGGGTCTACTCAAATACATGGTGAAATAATTGCAGAACCCACAACCAATGTTCCGCTGAGGACGTCCACTCTCATCATCAGTATCATATTTGTTCACTTGCGACGGCAATCGTACTCTGGGTCCGCCCTTCCATTCTTGGTCTTGTTAAACATGAGCGCAATAACTGAACCACAGGTGGGATTATGGCGGCCGTGTTCATTCAGTGGTGGAAAGATGATGCATATGCTTGGTGTTTTTAAAAAAACTATTGATACCTGTTTTGGAAATTACGGAGGAGGGAGGATGTGATGTGTGTTGCGGCGTTTGGCTAATTTCGGCCCAATGACGCTCTGCAATGGACGACTACTCGCCCGAAGTTCTCGGTCGACCGGCGAGTTGCATGCTGGCCCACTCGCTAGCATGGTATTTTCAGCGAGTGGGCGAGGCTTAGGGCTTACGACCAATCATATTTCTACAACCATATGGAAGGTAGTCTTTCAGGGTTTGAAATAAGGCACTAAGCCCCTTTACTGTGAAATTTAAAGCTGGAGGAAATTTTACCGAGAGCTTTGGATGAAATTAAATATGCCAATAGTGGTTTCTCAACACGCTCTACAAAACTGCTATCTCAGTTCAAAACCCATTCCAAAAATGGGGCACTCCCTTTAACAAAAACTGAATCTCTACTGCAGAGATCGGCATGCAAATAGCGGATGAATTTTGCGGGAAGTAGTTCGGATGAAATAAAAATCACGAACAAAATTAACTATGAAGGCCTGAAACTTTGAAGCAGTGCAAGCTAAGAAATCTGCCCTCGCACTAATTTCCCGACGAAATTACTCCAGCCGACTCAATAACGTTCAAAACGACTTTCAGCGCCAACGAAACAGCGCAAACTTGAGCTGTTAAGTTGTGATAGGACGCTCAGACGCGCCACGCATTCCTTAGACACTCAGCTTGATCTCTTCCACCAGCGCCATATGCGAAATTACACATTCATGCATGGCGAACGATAAACCTTAACTGAAACTAGCCAAAGCTTCAAAGAATGGCATTCAGCCTAATCTGATGTATATTCCTAAAAAGGCACAGGAGTGGCTGGAAACCATTTGTATTTGCATCCAGGGCCCTCCCAGTCAAGCTGCTGTCACTCAAATCTCAGAGGGACAGACTCCCTCGCATTTTGAGCATGATCATTCAATAGCCCGCTTTGGACGGAAAAAAATTCACTTTCAATATGAGCGTCCTCAACGCTCCACGGAATCTTCCAGGAAGGCACTCAGGAGCGTGAGTCAACAAAAATGGCGCACGCAGTGCCGAGAGAATGACTCCCACGCTTGGCCTTGCCTTTTACCCGGCTCTGCGGTGAGTTAGTTATGCCTTTTCTAGTTCCTCACGTTCATTGCTGTGGAACTATCTAAATATATAACATGCGCAGAGGGGAAAGGGGATTCGTAAAGTGTCCCTTCTAAATTTCCGAGGAGGCCAGAAAACCGTCCGCGGCAGAAAAACGATACTTTGCTACATTTGCGAGCCATGACGATCACACTCATTCGTCGAAGAATTTGGAAATCGGTCACAATTGCTTTGCCTTATGGGCTTTCAATGTCAGATTTATATTCTAGGATCGCCACGATCACTCCTTCTCACTAGCTGAATTTCAGACCGCGTAGTGACGTCATAACCCTATAAAATCGAAATTATATCTTAACGTCATCTCACATGAAGGTCAGTGTAAATGTTATAGGTCACATGCCAAGTTTATATAAACATTTTCAGGGTCATTGACTTCATTGATTCCGGTCCTATGAAATGACCAAGTAAAAAGTATCAGATGTTATCACATAGCTAAGGTCACTCAGTGTTGAGGTTAAGGTCACAGGTCAATGTCAAGGTCAAATGTGATGGGTGAAGCTCGAATCTTATTTTCCGCCCAATGGCTGCTATAGTACTAGTTAAAGTGCACATTATGGGTCATATATCCTATTGTGACGGCTTTGGTCAATAGCCTTGACCCAATTAAAAAAACAAACATTGTTTTGAGCCCCCTCCGTCACCGTCATCCTTCTCTAAGGTATTTCCGGCCCTTTTTCCGCATAATTACGGTATTTCAGGTATGTAATAAGTGACCTGTTGATGAAAAGTTTGTGGGACCCGTATTGAGCCCTTCTGTTATTAATTTCCGCGAGTCATATAAAGCGCTGTGGCAAACTTTAAGACCCTGGCTCTAATATTCATTGCTCTATTACCAGTAATCCACGTTGACCTTTTGCTGTGCTTCTGACGTTGAGCTGGGAAACACCAGCATTGAGCAATGTAGTTAATTCAGCGACCTGCACTCTTAGACGCGAGTTACCAAATCGTAATGGTGAAATCAACGACTTTCCTTGCTGTACAATTAGTTTCCATAAAATTCCTCTATGACGCCTATGATAGACATTTGGATGCACCAAAAGTTGCAACTTCTGATAGCTCACCTAATCAAACTGTATTTATTACTAATGGGTAGAAAAAACCAAAAAGGTCCCCAGCAAAGCCCAGATTTGACATTTATAACTCTGTTTGACCTTAAATATATTGACCTGGTTAAAGAGAGGTTCACCTCAATGTAAATCACCATACACCTCAAAAACCCACAAAAGTGCATTTTACACTTTCTTGGTTTTCAAAATCAAAGCGGGGAGGTGCACCTTGGTACTCCTTCACTGCACGTTAACGCCAGATCCCTCTCCACTGCGCGTGGAAAACACTGAAAAAGCTACCTGCTCCCTCGATGGGGCTATTGGGTATTAAAAAATAGCACCAAGTGACGCAAGATTCTTACAAACAAATAACTGTTTTGGCCATGTGGACATGAAAGGGCACTTGTACTTCCTACCCAATTGAAAGGGGGGATAGTGGGATAGAGACCCAGTAACACCTGGTAAAAAATCAAAATAAAATCCATCAGGACGCAGCCCGCTCCCTTCCCCAGAAGGCCAGTAACGGGCTGAATGCAGGAGCAGGCTCCATGTGCAGTCAACTGAGTCAGCGCCACACTACCGGAGGATGAGAGCTGCAACCTTCGAGGACTTCTGCACTGTCGGGCCACTCAGAGTGACCTTCGCAGATCTCTACACGACTGGGGCGCTAAGGGTCACGCCTACACAAGTGTCCTGCCAGCGGCTGAAGTAGCATCTCCTTTTCTTGCTTAACGTTATTTCCATGCATTGGCACATCGGCTATCTGATCTCCATTTGAGCTCCATGGGTGGTTTTAAAGAATGTGCGTGTAGAACAAACATCAGCACTTTCTTCGATAGGTTGCTGGTTCAAGCTCCCTCAACGGCAGACCTTCATGCCTGTTTCGGCATGGCTGACCTAAGCGTATCACTTTCCATTTCCCCGGCCTCCTCAAACCGTTGAAGCGAGGGCACCGCGGAGACTCAAGACAAATCGGCAACTGCGAACCCTTTCTTGGGACACTTTTATTTTACTTTTCAGAAAAGTGCGCACCAAGTTTGTTACGATACGATTCTACAGGGTGTTTCATAAAGAATGATATTTTTGAATTGGTCATAATGCGGCTATAAATAGGTTGTTGTTGTATGATTTACATATCAATCGAAGCGAATTTTGGGACATTTACGATTATTCGTATTTTGATAGCTGTTTTTATACGTTTGCTAGTTCAAGTAGTCTTAAAAATGAGTAGAAAATACTGTCTATTCTGCCTTCATCAAAATTTTAGGAAATCACGCGCGTATCACGTGTCAAGTTTCACGCCAATGACACTGCAAACATTACATTGTCACTGTGGTACATCACGGTCCACGCGCATTGCCTCTGGAAATTAATTCTAAAAACACACCTCTCAAGCTTAGGAAAGCTCGGGTCCAAGCAAGCAATCCCCAATTGGTTCATGTCCCTTGTTCTGTGGTGAACAGTGAGATTTTTGCGCTGTGTCCGCTGCATCCAGTCATTCATTTGGAAGGTAAGCCAATGAGCCATATGGAGCTTGAGCCAAAAACTTTAAACTTGTAATATTACTGAAACTTGTGCCTTTGATGTGCATGCTCCGTGCCATCTTTGCGTGTAAGCCTTTTTAGAGTGCTGCCAGTTCCGTGTTCTCAAATATAATCGGGCATATATCACGTTTCTTGCATCATTTTCCGAGTAAATTTAAGACGGGGGAAAATATTTGATTCAAATGGAACATGTTTATAGAAAATGTCCTACAATTTACCATTAAAATGAGTGTTTTGTGGACGGATTTGAAGGATTTTAGTAGTTTACTGAACATTTGAAAAATAACATTCTTTCTGAAAACCCTGTAGAAACGCACACGCCCTGCACAGTGTCGAACAAATCATAGCCGTGAAAGTGCACTCATATATTCCTATCGTTTATACCGAAGAGAACACGATAGCAGACGACACAAACAGGTTCAGCAGGGCGAAGCGACGACTATGCGACAGTGAAAGGCAACCTTCTTCTCGTTTCCTTGACATTTTATTCTTAGCCAATTGCGTAATCTCTGTTCGAGTCTTCTCACCAGATCCGATACAGGTTACAGCAAAGGAGAGCTTGCAAAATAATTCAAGTCTGGTCCCAAACACCAGCTCGATCCGAAATCACAATTTTGAACCTGCTCTTTTCCCGAAAATGAGCGTAAGGTACACATACAATCCTTAATTTCACTTACCAAGGTTCTTAAGGCAGTAGACAGTAGCGCACCCAAAGGAGGGGAGGGGGGCAGCGGACCCGGCCCCCCCCAAACGCTTCGACTCCAAAGTGCCGCCCCCGCCCAAGTCGGGCGCCAAAAGAAGTCCTACGTGGATTTTCGAGATAAATGAACACCGCAGTCGTCCATCGGGGGCAGAAATGACCCTTGATCTGACTTTTAGTACCAGCTCTACTCTCACCTTACCGCTCCTGCGTTGAACAATTCACCCAATATGTGATTCACGCCACCCCTGTTCCGAAACTACTGCCCGCTTGCCAGGGAAACGAAATCCTGCGCGTGACATGCCGCCCCCATCAGCCTGTCGCCCTCTTCGTCAGTCGGCCCCCCGCCAAACGAAAATCTTGAATGAGTGCATCCACGATGCCAGAAGCGACAATTTCTTCACTGAACCTACAGGATGGAAACCAGGAATTGCCACAAAACAGGACGCTGGATGAAAATTTGTACATCAGGACAGAGGGACATAACATGTTGGAACTAGACCTGAGGGCGACATTACCATCACCGGCAATTTTTATTCACAGCGTCGTCACTTGCTCCTTTCCTATTACATGAAAGGCGCGGAGCCGAGTGGAGGGAAGCAAAAATATGTTATGTTTTATTTTACACTTCCTGTCGTCTAATGATGGTAGGTGCATGAAGCCTATCGGTAGGTAGCAATGTCCAATCACCTTAAAAAATCACCATAAAGTGAGGTGGAAACTGTACACCCCTGACAGGCACCAGGCTTCGTGCCGTGAAACAGCGGCACCGAGAGATCCCCCACTGACGCTGAGTCAGAAGGGGATGAGCGTGCTAAAGCCGGCAGCCGGATTTCCAGCGGCAGCGGGGGCGTGAGATGGTGGCCAGCTGTCCACTGGGCTCGGTCCCAGCTCCTGGGATTACCACCACCATCCGCTGTCGCCGCGGCCCCATCCCGCCACCACACTTATCCAGACCGCCGACAACAGGGCCATCATCATCACAGGCTCCACCAGCCGGATCAAGGCGCTAACACTGCCATCACACGTCAGGTACAGACATCAATCAAACGCTTCCAGAGACGGACATGAGCCAGCAGGCAAGTATGGCTGAGAGTGTAGAGAATACAGGTGCGGTCATCTGACTCAACTGGAGTGGAAACGCAGTCCCCGATTGAGCCCTAAGTTGGAAACATGCTTCGAAGTCCTTCAATGAAATTGTGATATTTCCACAGTTATAGGTAAATTGCTTACCAAATTTTCAAGCCTGCACTCCTTCGTGGTTTCTAAACTTAAATATGTCTAAAATTAAAATTCACCGGGAGTTTTGACATACTTTCGATCCAGCATGCCACCTACACGCTAAGACAGACAGAAGACCGAATACCACTGTGAAAGCAGCTCTCGCGCGAAATCGCGCATTCAGAAAAAATAGAACGCTCGACTCCTGCTGGGATCCGCTCACTTACCACAGAGAGGATCACCGTTATACTGTCGGCGAGAACAAACTTTTCTCTGCATGACATGTTTTCGTGACCGTGCACAGGATAAGCCGGAAAAACTCCTGACTGGTAATGACGGATAAGACCTGGGATGTGGTCACTGGCCGCAGCATCTTGCAGAGGTCATTTAGGGCTTTAGAGGCTTTAGCGGGGAAGTATGTCACATACACGTTTACACTTGATTGAAAAGCAGGTGGTGTGTACTAGGCTGGTTTTGTCGACGGATAACTTTTTATTGCCCGTGATGTACTAATACGTCGCACCTGAAAGAAACTCTCGGAGACCGAATTAAAAAGTATTCGAATAAGAAGAATAGCTTAATCAGTGGCGTAGTCAGAGCTTCAGCATGGGGGGGGCATATTACCTCCGAGGGGCGCCCTGGGAGAAAGGAAAACACTTTTTAAGATAAGAAGCTTATGTCAGTTTAAAAAAATTCTGGGCACATTTGGCCTGAGGATAGTTCCACCGAAGCGTTGAGAGAAGGCTACTTAACTAAAATAGTAAAACAACCCTGTTTGTCAATTAAAAATCCCTAAAATATCATGGAAGTGGCCAGAACACGACCGGTCTTGGTAGATTTGAGGACGAGTCTACTGACCCATGGATGAGGTTTGATTATAATAAAAAACCACGAGACAAATCAGTGGGACCAGGGTGTTCAGGGGCGGATCCAGGATTTCCTCAATGGGGGTAGGGCGGATGTAAGTCCCAGAGACATCTGCTCGGTGGTTCCGTTGTTTTCATTTATTATCAAATCTTTACAAACTGAATAATTTGCGAGACACCAATCTCACCGTGCTCATAGAGTTTCATTTTTTCAGGGACCAACGAGACCAAATCTTGCCCCCATATGAGACCAACACTTGGGGCACCCTGAGACCGAATCTTGGGGCCTCAAGGCTAAAACCTGGGCCCCGAGACCAAATCCTGGGGGTATTTGGGTCGAGGGGCATTTGGGCACCAATTGCGGGTCCACGTGTGTTCTCTTTGTCCTCTACGCCATGGACTCGACCCTAACATTGCTGAAAACGAACGTGATTTGGGGAATTTTGTTTGGGTGTGGTGATGTTTATTTTATTTCACTTTTATGTGTTTGATTAGTTATTTTATTAGGTATTTAAATGTACTCCCTCTGTTATCTGTCGTGCTATATGCTATTATGTATTTTATACTGTATTTTAAGTGTTTATAGTGCATTTTAACTGTATTTTCCGCATTTTAGTGATTACCCGATGATGTTTCAATATTGACTTGAATTTATTGGGATGATTCCTTTGTTCATCCCTATTAAAAATCAGTTGCCAGGGACCATATACCGAGCTGATTTTACACTAGTTTTATACTTACGCTGTTTTAATTCATTTGACTTAGTGGATGAAAAAAGTTTGATCTATGCATTCACCTCGCTATGTTTTTCTGCAACTCCTTTGTTCTCCTGCGAAGAGACCTGTTCGGAATCCGCCATTTATTTGCGAATAGTGCAGTATGATAGTGCATTTCAATTCTGACGTATCCTCTAAATGACAATACACGAGTATGCTTTGTGAAAATAAGAAGCTTCATGTTTTTGTAGACGAAAACAGAACATTGGTGGGCCCTGAGAAACTACTGATCTACTGTAGGTAGCGGAGGCGCGGCTGATTCACCCGCTCTGTGCAGAATCACCACCTCGTCGCCAGCGGATGCCTCTGGTGCAAATCCATGCAGGACGCACAAGACCACTGTAAAGTGCAAACGCTGGTGATACCAGCAATGGTGTCAAGGACTCCCAAGTGCATTGAAGCGGCCTGCTCGCTGCGTCACTGGTTTGAACACTGGCGACGAATGGGCCATCTTTTATGCCACTATATTTCAGTGGGTAGTGTGGTGCTGTGGTGGGAACATCTCCACTGCACAACAGCTGCATGCCATCAGAAGCATTCATGCATGCAAGCCGGCGGATAACGGGCGAGCGAGAAGTTTAGATGCTATCGGATAGATGAATCATACTAAGGTACCAGACTTTGTGACTTTGTGTAGGAAATGATCTTCACATATCGGCCGCAAAGCCTGAACGTCGTCGTGTCTAAAAGAAAATGTTTCGATGGTATGAAAATAATGACTTGCGTGATTTTAAAGCCAGCAACCGTTAGTAAAACATGATACTACAACCACTCTCAGCCAATATTTAAATTCGCATTGATTCAAACTTCAGCATAAGAAGCTGCAGAATTTCATTTAGGTTAGAAAAATCAAAGTCTTTCTTTTAGTTTAACACCGATAACGTCAAAAATTCCTTATTTGACGACTTAATCCCCCTTATGAACTGATCAATGTTGAAAATACAAAAAGTAGCTTTCCACAGCATAATTGTGCACCTGAAGAGGCTTCAAGTGCCTATTTTTTCTTTATTAAAAATAAACACACTAAATATTTCACGCTGTCCATCCTTCATGGTCAAGCCCATGCCAGTTTATCCCGTTTTTTTAATCCAACGGTTGCAGAGGTGAGTTTTTTTGCTGTGGACAAAATTTAAGGTCCTCGTTCATTACGGAAAAAGGGTAAAAATTCATTATATCATGCAGCACGACCAACCACTGTTCCGTTTAATGCATTTTCAAACACAGCGATAAATACAAAGCAAGAGCACCAGAGGTTTCTGAACGCAAAACTGTGTCTTAGAACCACTGTTCCATTCGGCCTTCTCGCGGGTATCTCTTGGTCGTAGAGCAGAACATTTATTGTGGTTAATATTTCACATTCGGTCCTTGTACGTACTTGCTATTTTAAGTTTCATCCTCTTTAGAAATTCCGGTCATATTTGTGCTTGCAGTCTTTTCTGCAAGCGTCGTTACAATTAACCACGGTGCTGAGCTATCCGTGATACGATATTTTAGGGCCCATTCTTAATGATCAGCATTGGAGCTTAAGAACAGCCCAGTGATAATTATGATGATTATGATCTGGCGTGGCGTTCCTAACTGCCCAGATAGGACAGCTCGGTGCCAGAGGGTCGGAACGATAGTTTTTAGAAAAAAACTATACATTACTTACATTTTGTCCATCAGTACGCAATGCGGTCAAAGCAGACACCTTTCTAGATATTCGCCGGAGAACAGGCTAAGGCTAAATCAGGCTAAGGAACAGGCTAAATCATACACGTATAATAATTTCACAGGCAATGTTAGGTGGGTTGTTCTAACAAAAGCGATATATTCCGGAGAAAACAATTCATCGTTTGTTTTAGTTTCCTCTGACCAGTGCTGCCACTGAAGTTTCGTTGGTCCTCTTGGAGGGTCGCCACGGTTTTTAATGGAGAGGATAGACTCTGATCTGCAAATGACCAAGGGGAGAAAAAGCACAAGCTTAATGGCTGTCCCAG
The DNA here is from genome assembly GCA_034440635.1 of Lepas anatifera. Classification (NCBI taxonomy): domain Eukaryota; kingdom Metazoa; phylum Arthropoda; class Thecostraca; family Lepadidae; genus Lepas; species Lepas anatifera. The sequence continues at coordinate 1,273,332 of JAOTON010001320.1, forward strand.
ATAAAGCTTCTGAGGTGGCTCACCTATATCAGAGGTGGCGATATTTCCGCAAGCACACCCATACTAAGTATGAAGAAAACTAAAAAGACTGAGTGCTTTTATTTGAAGTGGGTGCACCGCTAGATCATCAGTTGGGAAGGGAGGGGTTGTCCTAATCTCCACATGTGTTAATCCCCACTGATACTCATTTTGAAGAGGCCTCCAAACCGGTCATGTCCCGCCGCTGAGGGAATTCCAATCATAATCTTATGACTGTTCGGAGGCACTGCTCTAATGCGATTATTGGGAGACACTGTGACTAAGCTATCGGTTACTAGGCTTTTCGCGGGATGAGACATCCGTTTTTTCTGACATCGGGAAGCGTTTGGTAGCCTTCAGCAGGGACCTTGACAGAACCGCTAGTCAGGAATGTGCCGACGGCTCATCTTCATACAACGCGCGTGCCACGTGACCGACGCATACACCGACACACACTGGCGTTTTACTATTCGTCAACTTCTACCCACAAGTCTCCCACTTACTGACCGGTGGTGGGGACATCGCACAGGTTAGCACCGAAGTATATGGAGAGAAAGGTACAATGGCGCTTTTTCGCTCAGGCTCAGCCAATGGGATCATTTTTTACAACTAGTTCAAGATAGCTAGAATACGGAAAGCACTGGGCAAATTGATACCAAAGCACGTTTAGAAGGAAAAAAGTATTGTCGTTGAATAATGTTCTGATTAATTTTATACATTTTCTTGAAATTTAGCATGCAATTTTGCAAATGTCACAGGAATTCCAGATCTGTTTTTAGCAACTAATTTCAGCCAATTGTCGAGCTGGCGGTACCTATTGTCAAAGGAACTGGCGGTGCTGTTGACCCTCGCCTCGGCGGGGGGTGTTTGAGCAACCCGCTCGGGTTTTCCACGGAGGAACGAAAAAAACCGCGGCGCGAAGCGCCTCCGTACTTGGCACACCTTATCCTTGATCAATGCCGCAAATTTCACCAATATTTTAAGCTTGGGTCATCTCAGGTCAGGTCACCAGTTCAGGTCAAGTGACCCCACTTCCAAAAATATTTAAAGTGGCAAAGGTAAGAAATGGATGAATCTATCGGATTAACACCCGCACTGGAGGGGGTCTGGCACTAATGGTACTGGAGGGGGCCTGGTAGGCCCCCAAGATCTCGGAAACTAAGAGGGTTAGAAAACGCCACTTGGTAGGTGGGTGGGGACTTAGTAGTCTACATGATGACAAATTTTTATTGACCTAGGTCAATATCTTCAAGGTCAAACGAGGTCGTAAAGGTCAAATATTGGCCATGCTGGGATCGATTGGTAAATGCTGTGATTATGCAAAACAATGGCGGGAATAAGATAAAGGCGGACAACGTTCATAGAGAAGGGTCTCAAGAGGCTTCCCACAACTTTTGGGTCAAGGTGATTCAAGGTCATTGACCTTTAAGGTCACCATATGGTATACTACTTATTATTTACACTTTGACTAGCACTGTAGCCACTGTTTGGCGGGAAATGAGGATTGACCTTTTCCAATCGCCTTTGACCTTGACATTTGACCTTGACCTTTGTATTGGGGTACCCTACCGTGACGTCATAGCATAATATATGTCAGACGGGGTAACGTCATTTGGCCGGACGCACGTGGTCAGTGACCTTGAAAGTGCAGATATGACCTTGACTTGTGACCTTTGACCTTGACCTTGACTTTCATGTGAGTGGCCTTGACATATAGTCCCGCTTATATGACGTTTGACGTCACCACTCGGTCTTCAATGCAAGCTAACTGGTCCGACCGCGCGTTTACGGTGATCTCAAATGCAGGTCTGACTTTGAAGCCTATAAGTCAAAAAATTTTTGCCGATTTTCAAAAGTCTTCACCAATGGACGCGCTATTAAATTCTGTTAAATGTGACCACGTTTCGTTTTTCGGCTACAAGCGGTTCTCCGGCCACCTCGGAAAACGGTGGGGGGGCCTGGCCCCTCCGGTGTTAAAACTTATACCACATAAAGGGCTCACCGAGTGCTACAAAATACACTCAGGGATTTTTTATATCGATGGCCTGAGGTCAAGTACGGATCATGACCTCTCCATTCGAAATACATGGGAAAACAGAAATTGGGTTGTATTTGTGTAGATACAGCTGAGAATACCTTCATATGTTGCAATTTTTGACCTGCGACCTCTAAGAGCCCATCTGGGGCTACTTAGGCAGTTTTTAGGCTTGGGTCAATAACTTTGCAGGAAATAATCATAGGTTTTTTATTTTGATACCATTACGTTCGTATTTGCTATTACGAGTCGATTGATATGCATATTGACTATGCTAGGTTGGAAAGGGACCTTGACCTCACCGGAGATAAGGTCATTTTTTTGTGTTTTGACCTAGCATATCATACATAATTCGATTCACGGTGACGAAAAGAAGTGAATGGTGCCTAAAAATGATTCTTACTCAACTCTGTTAGAAACTAGTGCTCAAAAACACTACTATGACATGTAACCTTCTTTGACCTGTCACGACCTCAATATGGACCTGAGCCAAAAATGACCGATGTAGTTTCTTCATGAATTTGTGTGAGGTATCCACCAGTCTTCACGTCTTTCGCTATCCCGCATAGGAGCCGAGTTCGAGGAGGGGGGTTTCAAATCCTCCCCCATTTGAGAGATAAGCCAATTTGGCGATTAAAGCAGTGCTTTGCAGATATCAAACATTTTATTTACTGTCTGGATTTGGTATTTCTATATTTGAACATATTCTGCTTGTTGTGAAAGCTGTCTGCTATTCCTACAAAGCCGTGAATGGATTTGGTATACTTTACATTGAGCTTTTGCCATTTTGTTTGAGACTTCCCTCATTTTGACGCGTGGATCTTTTAAACGGGCCTTATGAACGGGATGGCTTTAAAAGTCTACCTTCTAATATAGGGCCCTAACATCAGCTGTCATCGAATCGTGGTGAAATCACAAGTCCGTACCTCCGTAAGACGAGCTTGGAGAGTTCTGCGGTGTAAAGTCAGGAGTCGGGCAGTGAGGTCGGAACCAGCAGTGCCCCAGATCGATCCATTAGTGACGGGAGCCATCCTCGTGCGCACAGGGGCTACCTCCTGCCGAAAGCCAAAGTCAGCTGTCCCATGTTTGCAACGTCAGGCACGGTCTGAAACGTTGGAAAATCGTATAGCCAGTTGGCAGGCCAGGCGGCAAAAGAGAATAACAAACGATAGCAACAAAGCAATTGTCAAAAAAACAAAGACAAACAGCAATTCGAATATGATACCTATGTGACGGGCGTAGTTTTACATGAAGCTTTGCTGCGGTTTTTCTACAAGCATAGGTAATGTGTTCGCCTGTTAATTGTTTGTTAACACGTGCAGTGGAGGGTGGCAGGGGTAAACAAGTATTCAGTATGTCACCATTGAAAATGTCAAACCGTAAATGTTTCACTTGCCCAGGCTGCAATTTGTTGCACGTTTTGCTTTAGTAGGATACCAATGGATACTCCTGGACCATCGTAGTCGTTGAAAACATTGCGAGTTCAAGTTACAGGTGACAATTCCGGTGATTTGTTCCGCTATTGGTCTGGAGGAAACATGTCGGCTAATTTTTGCCACCTTGCCCAACTTGGGCAGCCACCATTTACGATGGCAAAATAGCAGGTTTTTCGATCCCTGGAGGGTGGCTCGGAGACCACCACCTATTTTCCGAGGTGGTCGGAGAACTGTTTTGTAGCCGAACAACGATACTAGGTCACATTCGACAGAAATTAACGGCGCGTCGATTAGCGAAAGAGTTTTGGATCACGTTCAATTTTTTTCCTACAGGCTTTCAAGCCAGCTTACATTTTGAGATCGCTAAAATCGCGTGGTCGGATAAGTTCGCTTGCATTGGAGACCGAGTGTTGACGTCATAACGCCATATAAACGAAATTATGTCAAGGTCACTTCACATGAAGGTAAAGGTCAAAGGTCAAGCCAGTGCTTCCGGTCAAATGACGTTACCCAGTCTAGGTATATTATGTTATGACGTCATAGTTAAGGTAACTCGATTTAAATGTTAAGGTCAAACGTCAAGGTCAAAGGTAATGGTAAATACCCATCCTCATTTCTCGCCCAACGGTTGCTATAGTGCTAGTTATAGTGTAAACTATAGGGAGTATACCATATTGTGACGTCATAGGTCAATGAACTTGAATGACCTTCACCCCAAAATTTTATGAAATATTTTTTGCGACCTTTCCTCTATAACCTTGGTTGGCCTTTAGTATATTTCCGAATTTCTCCGCATAATTACGGCACGGCGAAAATCGAACCTTTTCCTTCATTTGACCTTGAAGATACTGACCTAGGTCCATAAAAATTGGCTATGATGTAGATTACCATGATCCCCACCTATTCCCAACCGGCGCTTTACTAACTTCTTAGTTTCCGAGACCTCAGAGGGGGTGGGGGCTACCAAGCCCCCTCCAGTGTGCGTTAGTGCCAGACCCCTCTTCAGTGCGGGTGTTAATTGGGGTGAGCATGGCAGATATCATAAAAAAATTGTTTCCCAACAGAGACAGATTTTGGTCCCGAAATAAGTAGGTTTACCCCCAAAAAAAGGGGCTTGTGGAGTCTTACGACAGACTATCCCCCACACCTAGACTGGGTAGGCTAGGAAACAGATTACCCTGTCACGATACATCGCACGACATATTTATGCCTCAAAGGGTAGAGACAGCAATGAAAACATGTAAACTTCTGGTTCCACGAGATATTGCCCAGCTACACTGGCAAGATTGAGGTTATTCTGACCTCTGGGGCATGGGAGCACAACCAGTCGGTAAATGGCTCTCGGCAAACACATTTGTTATCGTTGGCTTCATCAGATTTAAGAAATTATGTATCAGAAACATAACTTTTTCCACAGCTACCCAGTTCCGGCCGCTTCTGCTGATTTGAACTCTTATATATTTGGGACTGAAAGGTCTTACACAATGCAACTACTGTTACTGTTACTGTTGTTGTTTCTAGCTGTTCACCTGCTGTTTTAACTGATCAAGGGCAAGGGGGGGTGGAGGGTGGAACAAAAAACGGGATATCAGCCTCATCGCGAGTGCGCGATTTCCGAAAAGAATCACACACAACACAAAAATGTTTTTTTTCACAATTTTGACCGTTTTCTCTCCAAGCTGCCCCCGTCTGGATCTGCCACTAGTGCCATCATGGCTAGGCCTCCCCGCCACTAGTACCATCATGGCTAGGCCTCCGCCACTAGTATCATCATGGCTAGGCCTCCCCGCCACTAGTGCCATCATGGCTAGGCCTCCCCGCCACTAGTACCATCATGGCTAGGCCTCCCCGCCACTAGTACCATCATGGCTAGGCCTTCCCCGCCACTAGTGCCATCTTGGCTAGGCCTCCCCGCCACTAGTACCATCATGGCTAGGCCTTCCCCGCCATTAGTACCATCATGGCTAGGCCTCCCCCACCACTAGTACCATCATGATTAGACCTTCTCCCGCCCAGACGAAGGGATATGCTAGATTCAAGGTCCCGTGAGCAGTATAAACTGTCAGGGGGGACCGCATAAAGCATAGAACCAGCGCCATAAACGTTTTGTGCTGAGTGCTGGGCGCCAAAAGAAACCGCGAAATAGCCGCGGATTTAAATAGTTGGAAGCCCCGTGTTCAGCATAGCGCAACCAGCGAGATCAACTGTCTCAGGAGCGCCGGCACGTATAATGGAGCTTCTGAGATTTTGGAACGGTGGAATTGTAAAAGGCTTTTGAATTCCAGGCTGTTTTTAGCTTTCACAACAGACGCACGCTAATTGGATTGGGAAACCTTGCAAAACTTCACTTTCATAAGCTGATCTGGTTACGTGGTGTTCAGCAGCGCAGGCTGGACGGGGATTTTTGGCCCCTTCGCCATTCGAACTGTGTTGAAATATATGTGGCTTGAAAACAAGATAGTTACATCCATACATATATTCAGGAACACACATAGACATAGATTAAAAAACAAGCACAAGAGGTAAAAAACGAAGACGATTAGGTTAAGAAAACGCACCTGGTGATACCGATGCCCCTCGGTGCAGCAGGTCAGGGGCCGCACACAGGCGCAGGCGGGTCAGTACAATAAGTCCCCTCGGTCCAGCAGGTCAGGGGCCGCACACGGGCGCAGGCGGGTCAGTGCAATGAGTCCCCTCGGTCCAGCAGGTCAGGGCCGCACACGGGCGCAGGCGGGTCAGTGCAATGAGTCCCCTCGGTCCAGCAGGCCAGGGGTCGCACACAGGCGCAGGCGGGTCAGTGCAATGAGTCCCCTCGGTCCAGCAGGTCAGGGGCCGCACACAGGCGCAGGCGGGTCAGTGCAATGAGTTCCCACGGTCCAGCAGGTCAGGGGCCGCACACGGGCGCAGGCGGGTCAGTGCAATGAGTCCCCTCGGTCCAGCAGGTCAGGGGTCGCACACAGGCGCAGGCGGGTCAGTACAATGAGTCCCACGGTCCAGCAGGTCAGGGGCCGCACACGGGCGCAGGCGGGTCAGTACAATGAGTCCCCTCGGTCCAGCAGGTCAGGGGCCGCACACGGGCGCAGGCGGGTCAGTGCAATGAGTCCCCTCGGTCCAGCAGGTCAGGGGTCGCACACAGGCGCAGGCGGGTCAGTACAATGAGTCCCCTCGGTCCAGCAGGTC